>OX344838.1:30566938-32065718 GCA_947037095.2 Nycteola revayana
ATTACCTGGCCGTTTCCGTCGTCAGCTCTCCGTCATTTTATGGTATTAGCAATTCTGGTGGCACTAAGCAATTTCGGTGGGTTAAAGATTACTACCAAAATTGGTCCACCAAAATTAGAAAAAGTGCATAAAAAATGTTTAAAAAAATAACCGCATCAATTACTTCCAATTTAACTTGATATTTAAAAATGGAAACTGGTAACACACCTTACATTCAATTTATACACTTACTAGTATTGGTAAGTCATGACTTCCACACACTTGACTTACGTATATATATCACCAAAATTGCACTAAAAAGTATTATGACACACCAAAATTAGATACTTACGTGCTTAGCGGATAGATCCAGCAAGATATGGCACGTTTATCCTCGCTCAGTGCAGGAGCGGAACTAAAAGAACAAGTGAACACACGTTTGTTGGTCTTTTTGCGTTTCGTTCGACCATAAAAACATTTTCAATATTTACCACCAAAATTTATTTTTATAATGTTATACCATACTTAAACTAATAAAGAATAGAAATAAATGGAATTTTAGTTATACAAAGTGATGTAATGGTTCTATCATAGATATTTATTAAGAACAACGGTTATTGGACGCCACACCAAAATTATAATTCTGACGAAAATATTTTTTTTTATTAATCTTGAATGATGTTTATAGCACTTCGCGATTTGGCTTAAGATAACAATTGGTGCATTCTTTTCAGCAAAAAATTTAAACTTCTAAAACAATTAGTCCACACTACTATAATTATCAGCATTGCCGCCAAATTTTCTCGCTGAGATAATCACCCAGGTACTTAAACATATTATAAGTGCTTTGATGGTTTTAGCAAATATACCTATTTGTCAAAACTAATAGGTATACTCATTTTTTTTTGGATTTTACTACTTCATCGGAGCATAAAGCCGAGCAGTGCTCTCACCTTATCCTTTTGATAAAAAAAATAGATAATATATTTCCCACTACACCGCGCTCCGTCGCATAGCGCGGGACAGAGATTTGTATGGAAATATAAATATCTCAATTCCTATTGAAAGTCTGGTTGGAAAAGTGTCGGCATACACAAGGCAGTAATACTGCGTTTTGTGCGTAAGTGGAGTAGCGTCGCGGCCCAAAACCGCGCGGTGACGTAAATAAAATATGCTTCTCCGTCGGCCGCTCGGGTTGCATTCACTTTTAATTTTATTTTTTCGTATAAATTTTCCTCTATATTTCGATCTACGCACGACTCTTCCTTCCAGTGAAAAACAAAAAGGCACAAGCAAATACAAAAGTATCACGTGAAAATGTCTAGTACCTACCGCCTGTTTACTGCAACTTGTGCAATCTCGCTAGAGCATTCGGCTATTCAGATTCAGTTTCCTAAGCTATCTCGGTAGTCCTAATGTCTGTAATGTATGAGTGATTCCCGCTGTGAGAGACATATAAATTGCATACGACTGTACTGCCAAGTTGTTTGAATAGAAATCGTCAACGTAGCTGAGTCCATAGGTTCCTTTGAACAAGCGTGTTCATTTTGAGAGCCAACGTCTCTTGTGGGTAGTTTAAGAAAAAATGGAAGTAAGTAACTTGAGAAATGTTGACGTTTATTTATATTATGATTTTAAAATTACAAAATGAAATAACATTACATCATGACATAAAATTTATTTTATCACAGAAATTTCTTCATTAACCTATACATGATCTGTTGTTCTGTTTATAGCAGGTCGACCAGGCCGGTATTAGTTCAATACCTCGTCAATACAAGACGGCCAGGTGGGTCCCACGACGATACCAGACTGGTATCGTCTACCAGTACCAGTTCAATACCAGACTTTTGTCAGACCAATACCAGGTATATAACAGACTGGTACCAGTTATAAACCTACCGAATTCCCACCAGATAAAAGAGAATACTTATTTTGGAAGCACCTTATATTAATATTAGTCATATCTCAATCATCTTTTAAATACACTTTTTCCAAGACTTTTTTAGTAATATTTACGCATTCCGAAGTCCATTTTTGTCAACGACCTAATTTTTACAACTAATTACCTTCCTAGCCTTTCAGTAACGTAGGTAATTTCATTATTATAACACTAACATAATTTCTTATTTATCTTGAATTACGAGTGCTATAAATCAACTGTCTTGGGACCGTCTGCCTAAACAGAAACATCACGTGCCAGCAGATGATAAAATAAATTTTGAACATCCCTCCATTACAGAGCTAATGGGCTGTATGTCCAAAGCTAGGGAATAAAAGACCCGTCGATTAGAAACTTTATGTTTGCAATTTTCCGTAGTCCCTTAAAATAAGTTTGGTATAATAGGCTCTTTTAAACAACTAGCCAAATACGCAAAACACTTTAAATATAAAATTAATTTGAAATTAGAATTCCTACATGTTTAAAATGTGTATCTTTCCTAGTTTTTCTCAGAGTTTTCACGTTCTGTAATGGAGGTAGGGAAAAAAATTGATGCATAAAAAAAATGAATTATGTGTATTTGAATAAAGAATTATAACTGACTGACAGGACGTATTCATAAATCCGGTTCACTTACTTATCAATATTTTTCTTAACTTTCGCGATTTGTAGGTAAATAATATAACTTATAATTGGCACGAGTCTCAGTCCCGGTAGCTATTTAATCTTCTTCAGTTGTCTTAGCTATCACGTAGTAGTCCAGCCCTGACTAATCTAATCCATCTCGAAATACCGGATACATAAAAATGTTATGATTTACCGTCATTGGCTCTTATCATCATCATCAGCCCATATGCCGTCAATTTCTGAACTCCCTTGAAAGCGGTGTAGCCAGTGTAGTGCCCACGTTCGGCTGGCGGGTTGGCGACCGCAGTTACCTTTATTAATACATGTAAACACTGCTGCCTGTTTCCTGGTATACAATTATTGTAAATGATTTTATTACAATTGTGGACCAACGGTTTCACGTCCTTAATGAAGCTCGGAGGGTAGTTCCTTAACCAACCAGATCTGGAAAAAAAATCTGATTTCAAACTTTGTTATGCTGGCGCGAGATTCGAATATCGACATGCCACGGAGATGTTCGCAATGTTTTTGGTCAGCCCGTATAACGTCCACTGCTGAACATGGGAACATGGGCTTCCCTTGAAGTCTGTGTTGCCTTAGTTACCACATTTGGTAGGCAGGTTGGTCACTGCAGTATTGTGTACAGCATACAAACATGTCCCAGTCTTATATATATAGGAAATGTATACAGAACAAATCTCTTAGATAACGTTTTGTATAGTATGAAGTACATAGAATAGCTACAATTTCACATCGCTTATTGTAGTCAGAGCAACAATACTGGCAGTTAACCTTTACCGTATAATCCTCAGTCACACGGAATCGCCTTTGATCCGTTTAATGGATGATTTGACTAACGCCGAGATATTCACTTGTGTATAGTATGCACAAACGGTCTCTACTACATTGTTAGCAAGAGGAATTCACTGAAGCTATGTACTTTGTTAAGCGAAGGTAGGTACTTCAAAAGATTTTTATCGATGTATTAGCTACCTAATAAAAAATAAATAGCTAGTTTTAACATTAAAATGATAGGAATTTTGGACGTGCTATTATTGTATCTATTTTTTTTCTTAATCTTAAAATAATTACTAAGATTATAAGATTAGGAATCTTTAAATTTGCTATAGCTGTATTATTTTTTTAGGTTCGCGATTGTCTTAAATTAAAGTCAAAAAAAAAATTAGAGCTACGCTCATTATGTAAATAAATAAAAAATAATCACAAATATGTAGACATCAATATTATTTTCCATTTTTAATTTAATATTGTTTTCAAATTATTATATACTCCTATATAAATCGAAGTGTTTTGTTTGTTTGCTTGAACGCGTTAATATCAGGAGCTCATTATTATAATATTTAATTATGAATTTCTTAAGGTAACGGGAGTTACGAGAGTGAAACCGTGAAAGGGAAGCTAGTTAATGATATTTCATTATACTTCCATAGATCCAATGCACATGCCTGCACTGCCATGGCTGCGCTTTTAACATTATGGTTTTTAACAAAAGCAGACATACAAAAAGCCAACAGTGTAATTTTACCGAAATTGAATACCGGAAACGTCACGTGCCGCATGTGACGTGTTGCTGCGGTAGGTATACAAACTTTATAATTACCCCAATTTGCAAAATATCCACCATGGTGATAAACATTTTAATAACAGTTATTGAAACAGTTTAGCGTTGTTCAACTAAAGGCTTAATTGACTTGTAGAAATTCTCACTCTAGTTCGTCATGCTCCCGTTGTTTGTCATTGCTTTGCGGTGGCGTTGTGGGGCGGTTCGCCTCCTTCCCTGCAATATGGCGAGGGAGGCAATGGCTGCGTCATACGACACGCATGTATTAGGTATTTAACAAATATTATAAAAATAATAATAATAATTCTTACATTTAATACATTCATATTCCTATAGTCTAACTTTAATTTATATTTAAAACCAAAATTACAAACTAAGCTATTCTAAATACATATTATATGGCTTTTTAGGTATATCATACATTAGAACAAACTCCTAAAATATATTTTGAAGAATGCAGCTAGTCTGAACTAGGTATGTTTCAATAAAATATTTCTAATAACTAAAAAAAACATATTACATTTTCCTTATCTTTACTTAAGGACTATCAATTTAGGATGTCCATTAGATTTTCTGAGCCTGAGCAATTGAGCTTACCTTATTCGGTTACTATATAAATACATTTTTTATAACATAGGCTATGGAAACTTAGTAACTTATTAAACTAATTGTATAAATACGGCCCTAAGAATTTGTTAAATCTGTTTACATAAGCATGGTTCAATTTAAGCTTAATGCTAACCAAGGCTTAAAATATAAGACAATAACAAAAACACTTCAAAATAAAAATAGTTTAACAAAAGAGTTCAGTGCCTCAAATAAAATAACTAATATATCTTTATATACCAATAAGTAATTTTTGTAATGCTCTGAATTCTGGCCAGTATTGCATAAACCTAATATTTATGCAAAATGTACTGGGAAAAAAATTTGGATCAAAAATATTTTCTAAAGCACTATTACGCATAATCATAATAGCTTGATAAAAAATATTTCAAAGTATTATTTTTGAAAATCTGAATATACATATTGGTACAATATACAAGACATTCGGATAAAACTAACTGCATATTTTACACGGAAGAAGTCGAAGGCAAAAGGCATGTAAGGTTTACTATTTTGATTATTATCATCATAATCAATCAGCTCGTATCACATCCTCTGATGAACAAGAGCCTGATCCGACTGACTCCTGAGGCAGAGTTTTTATCATAGTCATCTCGCTTGACAAGACTGTTTACCGCGGTATTATGTCATATAATATGATGATGATGAGATTTTTTGGATTGGATGGATGAAGATTAAAACAATTATTTATATACTACAGCCGTTGTAGATACAGTCAACTGTAACCTCTATCGCAATAACGTTGAGGAGCTCAAAATTAAACACTTAAATACCCTACGAATTACAGGTGTCACCTGCACCTGGCCTAGATCTTTAGAGTTAGTTAAGCCAGGTAAGTGCTTTTATCAATTTAATGCACAATGCATGAAAATGCTTCAAAATCACTTGCTCTTTGCGAAGAAAAGTGGATGATTAAATATTTTAGACTGAATAGAATCGATTAACGAAATAGAAATAGTATCCTGCTACGATGGGCCAAATATGGCAAATTTGTAATTTTTTTCAGTAACATAAATCCATTTGTTCTTGCAAGACTTTTCAAAATAAACCATTGAATTTGAATCGAACCTTTGGAAAAGGATAAATTATAGTCGAACAGTTTTAACTGAAGGCGCAAACATACCGAACGAAAATTGCGCTTTGGTGACTTTATAAACTACTTTGTCAAAGATTAAGAAATGTAACATTTTTCATATTCAAATTTTAGTTCAAACACTCATTTTGTTAAATAAAGGAGGATAAGATGCATGCACCAATTTGATAAATAAGGCAATATAGTAACAAAACTATGTTAATTTCCGTAGTAGAGCAAGTAAATTCCATACAATTATAACAGTATAAATTTTACGGGAGATATTCACAAGGTTTTTTTATATTTTATTACGTTATTAATAACATGATAAAACGTGAAATAATCGGCAATATTTGATATTGACAATAGAAACATATATGAGTAAAGATACTTCAATGTTTTTAGTTTATTACTCTTTAATAAGAGTCATAAGGGGTAACACATACCTACTCATGACTGCGGCAGCGCTCACAATGTCATGTTTTATGAACTTTTATGCATCTATAAAAAGGTTGCTCATACATAATTTTGGGCACATAAACACTTGGCGAATAAAAAATACCAAGTCCCGATCGTATAAAAAGCAAAACAATAAAAAGGGAGGATTTCATTTGATAGACGTGAGCAGATTATAAAGATTAATGTGCGGTTAAATGGAATTTATTAGAGATCGTTTGTTTTGAAATAAATAGGTGTCCAGGAAATTATTTTAATCAGGGTTTTGTTGATGAATAAATGGCCTTTAAGAATCACTGACTAGACATTGAACAGTTTGTACTTAAACTAACCGTATACAGAATATTTATAACTTGTTGCGGCTTTAAAAGGCTTATTACACTTTCCCCATTAACAATCCCCATTGATGGGGATTAGATAAATTTTTGTTCACTTTTTATAATAAGTAATCTAAAAAGTTCATTAATCCCTTATTAGGTACTTTAAAAATAAATTACTATATAATAATCTTGTATTTTTTATAAGGTAAGGACTGAATTATTAATTATTTTTATAATCAAATTAAATTGAATTTAAGCCTGATTGAACCAACCAAAATTACAAAAAGAAAGAAATCATAGTCACAAACTTAGCATCTATCAACTTTAAAATTACCTCGGCTATTTTAAAAACTCTGAGCTTAGGTAACGATCCTTAACCTTTTTAATTATAAAAGTATAACAATATAATATGCGACTGGTTGGTTGGCGATATATCGTAAGTCTTTGCTTATCTTTGTATATAAATAAAAAATAATCGCTAAAATGTATGTACGCGCATAACTTCATAATGAGTTTAATTCTTTTTTTATTATATTTATTATTATGGGGGCAAGGTAGGTATGAAAGAAAATTTTGTAAAATCCAAGGGCACGTCAATACGACCAATGGGCACGGATGACGTCGGGTAGGAACAGAGAGTACTTTTATGATTTGAATATAGATCTGACCAGGCATTATTTGGTATTTGAATGATATTAAAAACAGTATAATTTTTCTTTGCTTTCTTATGATCTTTGGCTGTATCACTTCAATACCTATACATATACATAGTTTATATAAGCTCAATCCCTAATGTAGATACTTCACCCTTTATTAAGTATTGATCCGAAATTCTTCAAAAACTTCGATTATTACGCATTCAAAATTAAAATCCCCTCATGTTTTAGTCAGAGATCAAGCTTAGTTGCCATCTGGTAATCCGATTTCATTCACCAAGTAATGAGCACCATTAAACATTAAACTTCCGAATTCCAAAAGGGGTTATAAAACTCCCCTTACCAACCCAAAACGTTCCATATGCACAACGAAACAAAGTCAAAAATTCTACAAATTCGACTATCTAGATATCGGACTGCAAACGGGATGGAACATTGTAACTTCTGTTCAATTTTGAGCCCTGAAACTGAAATATTAAAGCTAAAATTTGCTTACAAAATATATTTCATGTACAATTCATTTTAGACCTGAAAAGATATGCCGAACCGGGTGCAGACGAAATATGAGGATTAAATTCCTGTACTGCACTTAACAAGACTAATTTATGCACGGATGCCTGCAGTATAGTCGAGTTAACTAAACTAATTGAGAGGCAATGGTTAAAATTTCGTTGTAATATGTTTTGTTCCTCTATTGTTGATCTCAGGCGTTCTCGAGATGTGTTTGTGAGAGTAATGTAAGTAACTAAGTGGTCTGGTGTAAGTGCTTCAGACAGTCTTCGCTTTGTCTGTGTAAGGTAATCCTTGGAATTACTTGATACCCTTTGCTTTGGAGTTCTTACTACTTAAACTGTCGTTATGGTTTAGAACTCAATTGTGTAGTTTGCCGTTACTACGGCATATTTCTTACTAAGATTTTGAAGGTTTACCGTTGTTTGTCTGTTATAACAATGCTTGATTATAACAAACAGTTAATCATGTTAATATTAAGAACTTTTTACTATTACTTGAACTTATTTTCTATTATTACTTATTTACAAGGCTGACATACTTCTAGCACCTGAAATTTTAAACATATACATTGTGAATTTTCCTAACAAGTAGGTACATTTATTCAGCACTTAACTATTTACATACACTAGTGTGTAAATACTTAAGTGCTGAATAAATGTCGTTTATTTCCATAGATGCAGAGTATTATCAATCTACAATCCATCTGCCAGGCGTGGTGAATATGGCAATATCCCTTGACGATTTGGTTTGCTTAACCGACGTTGGTTAGGATGAAGCCCATGTTCAGCAGTGGATGTCAACGGCCTGTGGAAGTGAAGAAAAAGCAATTAAGTAGGTGTGGATTTATGTAACTGTGACCTGTGTTTACCATTACCATTTAAAAATTAAATGGGTTAACACAGATATACACATAAATAAACCTAGTTCCTAACAAACATTCCGGTCAATCTTATAAGTATATCGAAGACATGTTTTAGGTACTCAATAAGTTTATACTCCAAGTCAAATCATAGAAGGAACGGAAAACAAGATTTCATTTAGAATGGCTTTGTAAAAGAAATTCCTTTGCCCAGAGCGGTTTAAGTATTTAAATTATGAATGAATTAATTACGCCATCCTCTGGCTTCTAACTTCAACGCTAATAGATATAATATAAAATAATTGAATGCTACGGAATAGAACTACGATGGCTATACATTTAAGTAAAGAAAATAACTCAACTACACATACCTATACCCTTATATTCCACATTATTTTTATTTAAACAATCTAATGACCACATTTAATTTGACCTTTTGCAAATTGTTGTCAGTATTTTAAAACTGCAGTCCAACAGTTCACTACTGGACATAAGCCTCATCACAATATAGTTTTGCCATAATAACGTTTGGCAGCCGAGTTAGAACTGTGACCAACAAAGCGTGGAGGAAAGTTCCTAAAAAATCGATCTCGGAAAGAAATCTTTGTTTACAATTTAAGATTCATAAGTGCATACTTATAAATCTAAAATTGTAGACAAAGATTTGCTATTTACTAGAAATGAAAAACGGGTAGTAATAAAAGCTCCTACAAAAAAATAAGAATTGTCCTTACTCAAAACATAAAATTTACTACCTAAAATTATAACTTTCCGACTACTTTTATCCGAATAAAAATGACGAAACGACGGAATGAGATACAGAAATCTTCGAAAAATAAACATGACTGTTTATTGCTATAATACTTTTCTACCAACTTAAATTACGTTCTACTGAAAACTATGCTTTGTAATTTTTATCTTTACTTGAAGACTATTAATTCATAAATTACCTTTCATTTTTCAAAGACTGTGGTGCTATTTTAACTACAACGTTATACTGAAAATACTATTCTAAGTGGGTATACAGAAACCAGAAAAAATATAAAAATGTACTTGTAATAATACCTTTTTATGGTTTGACATCGGTACCTACTACAGACGTTAAGAAGTCAGAACAGTCGTATTAATTGAATCATCATGATTACTAATGGAAGAAACGCCCTAAAGTCGCTGTGCTTATATCAACCTAACCCGCTCGTCGCTTCGCTCCTCGCTAACCTAAGCTGCATGGGTATCACCCACCCACTTAATACATTTTATCAAACGTATTTAGACCAATAGTAGTTTTATATGATAACTCAGTTGCTAAATGTTCATTGTGTATAATAATTATTTATAAAATGTAAGTTTAAGTGTTGATCATTTGGAAAAGTGAGTAATTTGTAAAATGATTAGTAGTAAAATGATCAATCGGCAAAACCATTGTTTTACCAAACGTTGTTTGTCAGCTGTAATTTTGCCAAATGACTTTTGGTCAAACAGCAGGACCCCATTTTCATAATTATTGAGAGTTAAAAAATATATTTGTTAACCAACAATAGTAATTAAAACAGTTCATGCAAGTCGTAAAAGTGTGCTTATTTTGATAAAAGCTCTTTTGTCGGTAACTTAGTAATCTAGTCGGAGGTTCAGTATTTTATTCGGAAGTTTAGTTTTGTTAGTAGCGGAGAAATGTAATTTTAACATGCTCTTATTTGTTTGTTAAATTGAATTTTATTTTTTGGTATGTTTTGAGTTATTTTGACGGTAATTCATTATAACGCTAGTTAATTAGAATAATAGTCAGTTACAGATCGCAGGAGATTAATTTGTTTGTCGGACCATTATTATTATCCATGAAAACTTGTATTAGCTTGAAAGCTTCCTATTCAGTTCTAGGATAATATTTAAGAACATTTATTATAAAATTAAATGCAAAAATGTTTAAATAAGGTAAATAACGGATTTTTTCTATGTGGCATTATCCATATTTGCATGTAGCAAACGAATTACATACGCGGCTCGCGATGACGTGGCGTTAAATTGCCTCTAGATGGAATCCGCGCTGCGCCTACGTAAGCCCCCATCTATGTAATAAACCTTTTTACGGAAGAACCTACTTTGTAATCATAATATTCTCTTTTTACGTTTTCCCGCGTAGATGAAGATGCTTAGAAAATGTAGGCATAGAGCATGTAAATACTACATATTTATGGAGATTGTTCTTACTATACCTACTCGAATAGTGCTCCTTTACATTTTTAAATAGGTATTATGCATACGCTTGCAATTCATTTTTTATTGGTAATCATAATCCTTAAAGAGAGTATTTATTACTTACTGTCTTGAGTTATATAGGCTAAGTAAAATTTTTGCATGTATAATTTGTTTAATAACCTTATTTAATTTTTAAAGTAATGGTCTCGTTTATGATTATAATTTATTTATTACATGGTAACAAGCTTTTTTCAACATATCAAATAAAAAACTTCTGACAAATAAGATTTATAGTAATGAAAATATAATTGATTAGTATTTATACAAGTGCGTTATAATACATTTCGGTATAAAAAAATACGTCGAGCACTGAGTATTAAATCCTACTTTTTATTTCATATGTCTTTAACTTCCGAAAACGCTATCAGCCATTTTGTGCCGTCATACATCTAATTAAAAAACATGAACGCGATCCTTTACTATTACAGTTTCTGAGCCATGACGTCATCGCTCTTGAACACAGATAATGTATATATAGATCAACATGGCTGACATCGATTTTATCTCTAAATGTCAAGCCAATTTTAAAATATTTATTGTAGTGCTTTCTAGATCTTAAATAAATGCCATATTTTTTTCTTGATCTAGTAAAACCATTCTTAACCATATAAAAATAATTTCTAAAAAGTGTCTACTAGCCTATTATCGACTCGTGTATGTGTTCTGATTGTTTCCATATTAATGAATTACCTTGGTTTAGATACACAAGTGAGTGTGAACACAAGTAAAACCTCTGAGGTGGAGCGCCATAAGTCTCAGAGTGGTGAATTTGGAAAATCCCTAACTCGGGATCCATGTTCAGCAATGGCCGTTATACCAACTGATGGCGATGATGATGAAATGCATAATTTATAAATATACTTGAGCAATTACAATCAAATACGTCAAATTGTAAAAATAAAAAAAAAATATAAACGCAGCTTAATATATACCTACTAACCTACCTACATAGAACGAAAGATTACTGCAAAATGGCGCAAAATTTTATGAAAAAAATACAAGCACATGTTAAATTATCTTCCAGTTCTCAATATAAGCGAAACAACAGAACCATTGTAGCATATAAAATACGTCACAAAATGGTTGTATTATAAGTCAGCCTCGTCAATAATTCACCAAAATGGCAGTAGGTATCATCAAATAACAGACGGAAATAAAACGAAACAGCATGAGGGAGGTTTACGCAAATAAATGAAAATTCATCGGAGCAAATAATGGAGGATCTCGTTTGTATGAAAGTAAACATCTTGAAGCGGCCCCTTTAAATGGCTTCTATTGGCATTAACATTGTCATGGAGCTTTCTACATTAGATTAGCGAGTGAATTTTCATTTGTGTTGTTATGTTTGATTAATTTAAATCGCGTTCTCTTTCGTCTAAATACAATATTTTCAATAAAACAAGAAAAAAATAATAAAACACAATACTAATGAAGGCCAATTATATAAGTCTCCCCTTAGGCTCAAGTACAAAAATATTATATCAATCAGCCTGAACCGTAGTCTGAGAGACTCCTCTCGATGTCTCGGAATAAGTGTGGAATAAGTGTCATGTTATAAGCCGTTGCTGACAGTTACTTACTTTATTAGCCCTTTTACGTCCACCACTGAACCTTGGCAAGCCATGTTAGTTTAGCTAATAGAGCTGGTGGATGTCCCTTACGACACTCATAGGAAGATAAAGGGTCTATTCTTAGCCGGAAACCACACGGCATTTATTGAGGACGGGTACCCTAACATACTTTAAGATATGGTAACGGTTACCCTATCATCGTATCATGCTCGTATGGCAGGGAACACGTGTTACATATATGAAAAAAGAGGAGTTATATATATTACGAGAGTAAATAAAGAGCAGATCAATCAGTATACTATAGTTTATTATTAATAAGTAAAACATTTACATTTAATATTTAGAATAAGGGGGGCAGGTTCTAGGACTCGGTTTGAGCAGGTGACAAGGTAGTCACAAAACACTTAGCTTTTTAGGAAGCTGGATAGTGTTCTCGCTGACGCCTCAGGTAGATGGGCTACCATCTACCTGAGGCGTCAGCGAGAACACTGCAGAGGTAGCGAGGGAAGCAGGGCTCGGCACGTGTCCAGTCCGGATGGTAGTAGGCTTGTAGGTGTCCGGTGTAGACCGCAGCGTAAAGGTTAAGAGACGTAAGAGAGGACGCGCATCCATGCGCGTCGCTTTTATAATCACTGCCGCCGCGCCGCCGGTCGGCGGCAGGTGGGAGGCTTCGGGGTACGGCGATAAAGGCGCATCGTCACAAGACATCATGACTGATAAAAAATAATTTATAAAACAAAATTAATAATTAAAATGTTAATGTAATACAACATACATTTTAAACTGGACACATTTTGTGAGACAGTTACACAAAACTCCCCTAAAATACTAAAAGTCATAATCCCTCAAACTCATCGCCAGCGACTGCCCTGAGCCGAGGTCCAAGCCCGACAGGGGGCGCCCTTTGGCGTAGGTTGCTGTGCTCACCTTTATGCCCGTTGAAGTAGCAACAACAGTCTACGTATGTCCATCCGAAATTATTCTAGTCGCAATTTTATAAATATGACGGCATATAAAATACTGTTTTACGAATATCCATTATATCTCAACTCCCATATTAGCTAAATCAAGTAACCCAAATTGTTTACTGTATTAAATGAATACCTTTTACTTGAATAAGATTGATAGAGCCACTCAATTTATATAAGAATTAACTTTTCACTTATCATCGGATGGCGTCAAAAAGAAAATAAATCTACTGACGAAAGTTTTCCCCTATTATTATTTAACGGTTAAAAGCATGCGAACAGGCATAATCGCCTTTTGTGCTAAGACTTATTGTGGTAAAAGCTTTTACAGCCTTTTCAAGCGGACTTTTATTATAAAAACCGCAACATTCGAATTATTTATTGTTTCCATTCGCAATTTTTCCGCATTTTAGATATTCGAAGATGCCGGCTATATTCAAAGATGGCGGTTTTACAACGTAACAATACACGTTTACGATCGCAGACGACTTGATCTAGTCGTTTGTACCTACGGAATCTTGGTTTCAATGCTTTATTCGAAGCGCACATATATTTCCTCTTCTGATTTTTCGAGTTTGTTTCGCGTTGTGTTTGAACTTCCACCTGGCTTTTTATCGTGAATGGATTTTTAAAGTTGGGTATGTTTCAAAAGCAATGTGGGAGCTTCTGGCAAAGATTCACTATTTCATAGATTAGGCTAGTAACCGTGTAGTTTGTTGCTATTTGAAATGAGGAATGTATTTATAAATTTTTAAGAAAATGCGAAATACATACTTTTTTTATCTATCGTGAATTTAAGTCGTTGCTTATAATCGGCAAGACGATATGCCATCGGTATTTCTATGAAACGTAACATTAAGTAACAGTAAGTTTTAAAATAACCATTATGATAATACTTTAACCGTTAGGCCACGGAGTAACACAACGTACATCAATAAAGTTATTTGCCTGAGTTATTTTGTAGGTTGGAAGTACTTACCAATTAAACAGTACAAACGAGAGAGACAAAGCAAACCTATGTCTCTCTCTTTTATGTAAAACACCTAATTAGGTAATTGCCAATATTTGTGATTCAATGTAGCTAATTTGAATTTGAAATGAAACAAAAGCTTCGACTGAACATGCTTACTACTAAAATGACATTTAATGAAAGCATAATTATCGTTTAAAGTAAAATACATGAATATAATATACCTATTTCACGTATTTAGCTCCAAAAATACCAATATAATGTCAAATGACGGGAATGAGTTCATTTAAGAGATTAAACTCCGGCCGTCGCGTCGCTGTAAACCGACGATAAGGGGTTTTAATATTGAAAATATTGAAATATTGAGTTTAATTCAAAACGTTTTGCTTCTCCAATACCTACTGAAGATATAATGTTAAAATGCTGATAGCAAATTATACATAGATTCTATGGGTTTGACTTATGCTTCGAACAAAGTTCATGTTAGTTGGATTGCAAACGTCTCGAACTATTTTCATACACATCTATTGTAACAATGATTTGTGACTGTAAAAATAGCAAAAAATAGTAAATAATTTAAAACTAATATTATATATTGCACCGGTAGCTCAATGGTTACGGAAGTGGCTTCTGAGAACTGGTTCTGGGGTATATAATAATTGTCCCGGGTGGGTTATTTGCGTGAACCATGAAAAGTTGTTCTGAGTCTGAGAGAAAAGTGTACTTTGTGCTCGTAAATTATATAAATTCGTAAATTATATTCGTGACATAGATTTTGATATTAATTAACTAAATTACTAATAAATTTTAATAAATTATTTTTATAAAAAATTTGTATAACATTGACATATTTACGCACCATTCCTTGTTATGGTAGAATGTGACGGGACCAAAATTACCATATAATATCACCATTATGTAACCACATTTCTTGTGAATAAATGATATTATTATTATTATAAAAACAAAAATCTCCATGTAGGATAACTATTAGCAAAGTTATATTAGTATAAAAATCAACAATTTCATAAAATCGTTGACTATAACTATTGAATAGTGTTCGGTGTGTGGCATTTTATAACACACGTCATTGTAAAATATTGCGGGTTTCATAGCCATGGGATATAAATTATTTGTTTGTCGTGGATACACAAACGGAATAACAAACGTCGATATTGAATTGTATTGATATACCTACTGGTACAATTTCGTTACCCATCAAATTTATGTGTCGGTATCCAAAACTACGTATATTCTTTAATAGTTTATTCCCAAATTTACGATAAGCTATATTATTAAGACTGTCAACTCCATAGCGTAGCGGTATTTGGCTCGCTTTAAATCTCGGAGGCCGTGGGTTCAATCGAAGCAATATTTGTGTAGATTCTTTTTCGGGTCTGGTTGGCTGAAAGACTACCCTCCGTGCCTCGGAAAGCACGTTAAGCCGTTGGTCCCGATTGTTATAACATCATCTATAACAATAATTGTATACCATGAAACGGGCAGCAGCGTTTCCTTGTATGTTACAACATAATACTGCGGTCACCAACCCGCCTGCCCAGACGTTGTACGGCTGATGTTGATTATTAAGGCGGATCAATACCCTAAATACTTATAGTAATATATTGTTTTTTTTTTACCAACACATAACTCACGGACACAAACCCATACCTATACTCGTATTAGTTTTCCCGAGTGGGAATCGAGGCCAAAACACCAGTGTTGCGAAAGGACGTATACGGATATTTTTCTTTTATTTTACCTTTTAATCGATATTTTTAAATTCTAGTGCCATTGTGATTTTGGTATTATTGTTTTACAGTTGTTTTTTTTTACATATTATTATGCGCCCATTAACCATAAAACAGCGTTTTATAAAAAAACTACGTGCCCAAGCGCGGTTTCACCCGCGTAACCCTTAAACTCTAACCTTACGGGAATGGTCCCTTAAGAATTTCATAATTGCATATAGCCTTACGCAATTAATGAGCTATCTAATACTGAAGAATTTTACAAATCAGACCAGTAGTCCCTGAGATTAGCGCGTTCAAGTAAACAAACAAAATTTTGAGCTTGATATATACCTATTAGTATACTTAGATAAATTAACAGGCTCACTGAGTTACCCTAATTGTTAGTGCCCCTGGTATTCCGGGTTCGATTTTATTCGCCATTAGTGAATTCAAAAGAGGCGATACCAATTCCAATTATAATAGGTCTTTGAACCTATGAAATTGCCGTTTTGTATGAAAAAATTTAAACGATTTTTTTTCATGTATTTTTTATTTGTATTAATCGAAGTAATCACCCATGCAATCAATGCATCTTTGCCAACGCAGTGGCAGTTTGTTGATGCCCTTCTTAAAGAAATCAGCTGGACGGGAGGCAACAAATTCTTCAAAGGCATTTTGTACTGCCTCTTGGGTATTGAATTTTTTTTCCCGCCAAAAGTTATCCAAATTCTGGAAAAAGTTGTAGTCTGTAGGCGCAAGGTCTGGTGAGTAGGGCGGATGACGGAGAGCTTCCAACCCGAGTTCTTGCAACTTGGAGACCGTCTGCTGTGCAGTATGAGGTCGCGCGTTGTCGTGCAGGAGCAGCGGAGACGAGCGATTGACCAATGCTGGTTGGAGATGTACCAGCTTCTCCATCATTGTGTTCAGTTCTTCACAGTACACATCTGCAGTAATGCTCACCTCGTTTGGTAAGAAGCTGTGATGAATCACACCGGCGCTAGACCACCAAACAGTGACCATAACTTTTCTAGGGGTAAATTTTGGTTGAGGGTATTGTTTAGGTGCTGAACACGGATCCAACTAACTTGCTGAGCACTTGCGGTTATCAAACAGAATCCATTTTACATCGCAGGTAACAATGCGGTTCAAAATTCCTTCATTTTTATGTCTGTTGAGCAGTGCAAGGCACGTCTCGACGCATACTTCGCGCTGGCGATCATTGAGTTCGTGGGGCATTTGTCAGCTTTTTTACCTTACCAATTTGACGCAGATGGACTAATATTGTTTTGACGCTAACGTCGAAAGCTGCGGCTAATTCAGCCGTAGATTGTGTATTAATTCGTCATTATCGACCAAAGTCTTCGGACGACCGCGAGGTTCATTTTTCAGGTCGAAATTTTCAGAACGGAAGCGAGCAAACCAATAACAGGTGGTTCGTGGGTTTGTAGTGTTAGCTCCGTAAACGTCGTTGATGTTGCGTGCCGCTTGTGCCGCGTTGCTGCCACGACGGTACTCATATTCCATAATTACTCGAATTTTTAACGTATCCATGCGAAATGCGATGAAAATGTAACACTAATCAATAAACAAATGACTACTTTTGGAAAAAAAACCATGTTTTTAAAATAAAATTAATTTGAAATTAGAATTCTTAGCCAAACAAAATTATTTTGATTTGAAATGGCCAGTACTGCAGAACGGCAATTTCATAGGTAAAGACCTAATATGACATAATTAGACATACTAGCAACTCGACCCGGCTTCACACGGGTGCAGTGCTATTTATAGGCACGCGCCGCGCCGCCGCGCCCCGGCCGCCCAGCCGGTACCAGTGTCGCAACCGCTATTCCCTGCATTTTAAATCTGTTATATCTTCGAAAATATTCATTAAAATTACATGCTGTAAGAGGCCATATTGATCTATATTAAATGAAAAATGTATTAAAGGTACTTAATTAGATAAGGATTAATGCTGTTTTGCTTAAATTCCATCCATCATTTTTTGTAAAAAGTAAAGGATCAAAAAATGGTTATTGTGGGCTATCCCTAAGAGATAGACATATACCATTGTGTAGACCTTTTTAAGGTGTACAATACTGTATGTCTACTGTATATGTCCATTATTTTGATCTATCTTGTAGTGTTCCGCCAGGATTTACAATGTAAGGGCAAAAAAGTGTTTATTTTCGACATCACATTAGAAACCTCTAAAACTATCAATGTTCTTCTACTATATTATGCATGTATAATATAATAAACCTTTCTCTCGAGTCACTCTATCGTTTAAAAACACTTATGTACAAACAGACATCGGAAAGCGACTTTGTTTTATACTATGTATTGAAGAATGTAGCAGCCTTTTCAATAGCGCGATATTAGTCCATTAGTAATTTATGTACCATTGCATATTCTAAAAGATACACATCTAAATATTTAACTCTGTATTTTTTTACAAAGAGTCTAGTTGAACGTACTATATACGCGTTATAAATAGACAAATTATGCAGATTGCTTGCACATATCGACTGAAACATTGATACTAAGGCTGCTATTGACTAATGCTAGTGCCGTTGGACATGCAACTGCCAATTTGAATGGTAGTTCAGGTAAAGGCTTTTCCACGATAGTAATTTTGATTAGAGCTCCATTTGAATGATTGTGAATAGAGGGACTGAGTTAACAACAAAAATATATGTATGTATATGCCACCGGAAAATAATAAGAATCGTAAGTTGATCAACTTACTAGTTAGTTGATCAACTTTCTAGAAGTTGATGAACTAAAGAGGTTGCGGGTGGTTAAAAAAAAATAACCTAAACCAGTGGGGTTCAACCCATATGACTGTAAACTTATTGAAGTTGAAGTTTTTTCTTTGTTACAACAATAGCATATTCTCGTTTGGTTAGGTTAGGTCAAGTGTCGTAACAATTAAGTAAATAATATAGTAATTATGCGCTGTCAATCAAACATGCAATTAAAATTTTACAATATGAGTCATAAGTCATTTATTTCATCACAATATACATTGTATAGAAATTACACAATAAGTTAAGTGCACGGAAGTGCACGGAGTGGCACGGAAGTTGATCAACTTACGGTTCGTATTATTTTCCGGTGACCTTATATATGTTTTGTAATATCGTTAAACAAATTGATATGGTAGAGTCATTAGTTAGATATTATGTATTTAATATTTATGTTGTTGCTGCAACATTTAAGATACGACAATTCAGTTTATTTGTAGACAGTATTCTCTAGTGGATGACATTTAGGGGGTGGAGCATATATCGGACCCGATCAGTCCATGCTGAAAGAAGGACATTCAACTTAAAAACCATAAAGAGCTTTTAATAATTACGATATTATTCCTATTTGTTAAGTTTATTTGATAATAATCATAACTGTTTTTAAGTTGAAATGTAGATAATATAGGAGTTGATTATAAGCTTTAAATTAGTTAAAGGAAATACGAATATAATAAATAAAAGTGCTATTCTTAACTGTATTTATTTCACTTATTAGCTTCCTGCGCGCGGTTTCAACCGCGTAGCTACCGTTCCTGTGGGTACTTTATCATAAAATAAAGCCATCCGAGATAAACGGGGTATCTAACACTGAAATAATTTGTCGCATAGGCCCAGTAGTTCCTATTTTAAGCGCGTTCAAGTACCTAATACAAACTTTATATATTATTATACAAGTATATATAAATATGAAACCCTCTCACTTTTTGAATACCCCGCGAAATCTGAAACTTTTATATCGTAAAATTTAAGAAGAGGAATAAGAGGAACAACAATTATCGATATCAAGTAGTTGTACAACACATTTCTTTCTTTTCATTTATCTACACCGCAAATAAAACTAAACCCCACAATACATAATATTTTCTTTTGAAGCCAACATTGAAAATCTGCGTCGAGTCGAATCGGACAAAAGCTGACAACAGTTCCATTTACCTATTGTTGTTAGTAGTGCCACAATGCACGGCTGACCTATTTGTCGCAATATTGAGACCCATCGCTGCAAAAGCTTAAAATATCACGACACGTTTCAGTATTTTAATACATATTTTTGTCATGTGGTCGTGACAAATGAGAGTGTAGATTAAAAAGTGAAGCGTATTATTTTTCGAGGTGCAGTTGATTAGGATGTAGTGGATGACTGTCAAATTCTGCGTCAGAGTATAATAAGTGAGCTCGTATATATGGATCACTTATATGTATATTTACTAAGTTGATTTAGGTACCTCCTGGATTGCTAGATGTTACGGGGGTGAATTTGTCAGAACCGAAGACACTGTTTCAACACTCATCAAGGATCCCTTCAATTTTGAATAAAATAGTTATACATGCCATTATAAAACATATTCAGTCTCGCCAACTACGGCATGGAAAATAATCAAATTTTAATGGCAGTTGTGCAATATTACTATGAAATGAAGTATGTTTAAATTTACTACGCACTGATACCTGCAGTACTCGATACTCCATCGTTTAATAAGTTACGCTTTAAGTCTCGAAGGTCGTGGGCCCGTTTCCCGCGTCAAACAAAAATTGTGTTTCCTCTTCCTTAGTAATAGTGTTAATAAAACATATAAGCTTAGAAACAATACAAATAAAATGAAACATGAGAGAGCCAGTTCAACAATACTAGAATATTGGCAACAATTAACTAGAAAACACTGCACATATAAATTCTAAGTCTATTTAAAATCCACATAGGTAAAGTTTCCAAGCCATTCAGCCTTAGCTGAGCAAGTAATAAAACATCAGACGTCTACAATCTGAAGACAAACCTCAGATTCAAAACATTTCATACACTCTACTAAACTAAGTTAACTCCAAAACAAACTCCTGTATTACGTATGCGAAACTTACACCTTGAACAAACTGCTAGAATGTTTCTAACTTCAGTATAGAATGTTTCATACTGCACTAACATGGTTTTATCTCAGTGTTTGCCGAGTGAAGTAATTAGTTCCGAAGATCATTAAATTTGCATGACAGTGCCGTTTCCTTAGGGCAGTTGTTTTCCGTTTGGACATTTGGATGCACCCTCCAGCATTACTCTGTCTGTATCCTGTCTGTATAGGCTGGGCTCAACTATTCTTACTGCGGCGGCACAATGAATATTCAAATGTTGTTTTTAAATTCCGTCTGTGGTGTTAATGGTAATGGCTATTTTGTGATGTTTTTTATTTGAAAGAGCAAATAAATGTTTGCTTTCGGTGTTGGTGTGGTTTTTTTATTGTATAATGTTTGGTAACATAGACTATTATTTACATAGATACACACTCAGAACACGGGCTATAAATTCATAAGTTGGTATGGTCTAGGCAATAGTTTAAATTAAAAGTTAACAATATTTTAATATAAGTAATTCGAATATTGCAATGGTAACTAGCTTCCCACGCACAGTTTCACCCGCGTAGCTGCCGTTCCCATGGGATCTTCAAAACCAAATATAGCCCATGTTACTTATTGATAACTAGCGGCCCGCCCCGGCTTCGCACGGGTGGACTTTTATACCCTACCCCTGCCCTACCCTACCCCTGCCCTACCCTACCCCTACCCTAACCCTACCCTACTCCTACCCTACCCCTACCCTACCCCTACCCTACCCTACCCCTACCCTACACCTACCCCTACCCTACCCCTACCCTACACCTACCCTACCCTACCCCTACCCTACCCCTACCATACCCCTACCCTACCCCTACCCCTACCCTACCCCTACCCTACCCCTACCCTACCCTACCCTACCCCTACCCTACCTTACCCTACCCTACCCTACCCCTACCCAAAAGTATCCTATGTCCTTCTCCCAGTTCTTAGCTACCTCCCTACCAATTTTCAGCCAAATCGGTTCAGCCGTTCTTGAGTTATAAATATTGTAACTAACACGACTTTCTTTTATATATATAGATGTAGCATTCTAATGGTGAAAAAAATATCGAAAACCAGTCGGTTTTGAGTTTATTTTCTAACATAATAGGATAATAGGTCTGATTTGGCTAGTTTTCATAAAATATTATATAAAAACTTAACATATTATTACTAGTTTTCATTTTTTTGTGTGTATGTTACACACAAAAATATGAAACTAGCCAAGTCAGACATATTATCCTATCCCTCATTATATTAATTATCCTAAGTTATAAATTATATTTAAATATTTTATGTATTGAGCTTGGTACCCATTATAGGAATATACTGTAAATATTTTTGGATGTAACTCTAACGTAATACTCGAATACAAAAAGCTTTTCAACATCGTACCAACAATCAGGCTATCGTTTATGTATGGCGCAAAATTGCGACCGTTCTATCGATTATACATAATGACGGTAAAAACATATGAATACAATATAAATATTCAAAAAGGCTGTGTCGATAACAGGCCCGATACATTATAACGATAAAATTTCAAACTCTAATGTTTATCCAATAAAAATTGGATCATAAATAGATGTTATAGCTCCCTGAGCCCCAATCACAATTTTTGGGAAGTTACATAAAATATTTTGTTCGACCTTTTTTGGTGTTTTTTTAAATATATGTAACGTTGTGGTTAAAAGGGTTTGTGATAAATCGTATTCACATTTGTGGCGTATTCTTGGGGTATAATATAACGCGTTAGCCGCAGGTTTAAGGATATTTGATAGAGGTATCGTAATTTTATGCTGATTGAACAAGAATTTTATTGTTGTACAATATGTTGAAGAACAGCACCTTTGGAGCAAGAGTATTCAATACTCTTGAATAAAAATGAAAGAATGTATCACTTCAAATAGTTTATTATAATTTTAACACATTTAAATTAAACACACTTTTATTTTCATATTAATTTGAACTTAATGTTCAATAAATATTCACTATTACACACCGTATCCTAATTGGTTGCATTAGGGGCTAAACCTAAGATGCAGGTTCGAATCCTGCCGGTGGTCGAATTTTATTAATCTCAATTTTGAAACAAATATTCACTATACGATAATCTGCTTATAGGTTATATTGAAGTCGGCACTCAACTGCCGACCGATTTTTAAATGTCTCTTAACTGACATCGTATGGATGGAGGGGCATGCGACCACATGACATATACATAAACGGCCTGATTTGGCCAATCAGGCCTGAGCTGAGTGGCAATACTAATGACTGAAATCAATTAAATTACTATACAAAATAATTGACTACAACTTATGTTCTTTTTATTTTTGTTCGGCATCTTATATGTATATTTCGTTTTATGGAATCAATGTATATTTATTATTTGCCTTTGCCGTGTGTGTGATAATGGCAAGGCTTGCCAAGTTTCGAGAAGTTTTGAGCATTTTCAGCAGTGGACGTGAACTGCCTGATAAGTATTATATTTGTTAATATTTCAAAATTTTAAACATTATAATCAGATACTATATGGTCCACAGGAAATATGACTACCCTGTTGGCGACTAGCTGAGGTTCTATAAACGTTATTGTTTTTATATTATTATTCTTTTATAATTACTTTTCTTTTTCATATGTTAACAGTTTTATTGTCATCTCTATTCAGTGTTATCAGGTCACCAATACCATTTGTTATCATAGAAATATATGTAGTTCATTGATATTAATACCTAACGTATTTTCATTAATTTAGTATACAGTCCACCGCTACATAACACCCGTAGTCACCATGCTTTGTTTTCGTAGTCTCGTGTTTCAATACACAGTTAAATGCTCCTGTCTATTTTAGTAATATATGGATGTTGTGACTGCCGTGATACAACCAACGATGTATCGTGTAGTGCGAGGCTCGCAGTAGTACTTCAAAAACCGGTTCTGAAATGTATTTTTAATATCACACAATGTTTTTGCTCGGCGTGGGAACCCAAGGTTAAAACGGATGATAGTATTTTCTATTAAAATCATCCCTCTAACAGTAGGTTGACTCATGTGTATTAAATACGTTACTGAAAAGAAATTGATTTAAGGCCTTTACCGATATGTGGGCATTCAACATCTAACCTTTGGTTCCTGAGATTCAAGCAATCAAACAAACTCTTCATATTTATATATTAGTATAGAATATAGATTCAGATTGTAAGCCCGCTTAAAATACAATTGTTATGTCAGCTTAGCTCCGTTTAAAAAGCTAAATCAACCTTTTTACGTCAGCGTTCTCAAGCCGAGTTTGTAGGTCGGTAAGAATAGCGTGTAGTCCTCACATTAGCATGTAATTCCGCCAACATTTTCCACAAACCACTGTCGTAGCTTGCATGCGAAATTAGGCCAGCAGATATTTTCTCATGACATGGGTTATACAGGTTGTCTTCGTTCTCTTATATTTAAAGTACGACTTTAACGTAAAATTTGTGTACTTTGGTAATAATAATAGGCTTATGTTTAACTTACCATCAGATATAGTAAAAATGATCACCAAAATTAAACCCGCATTTTAATGTAAAATGGTAACCAAAGTTTTAACATTTCGCTATCGTATTTAAGCAAAATGACTCCAAATAAATCATTGTTAACCCAAAAGTAGTAAATGATCACCAAAAGTAGTAAATGATCACCAAAAGTACCTAAATGTTTTACTAATTTACTATTCGGTTCTGGCACTCGCCGGCCGCTACCGCGGCACCGCTCGCTTCGCTCGCTCGGCTCGTGCGTTGTATGGCCGCAGCTCTAACCTAACCTGGATTGTCATTTTTCATTGATTTTATTAAGGTAGAATAGCGCAATCATTTGCTCGCTAAGATTTGGTGATCATTTACTACATTTGGTGATCATTTACTACATTTGGTGTTCGAATACAATTTGAAGTGCAGTCGTGACTAAAATAGCTAGTACTATTATAATTTTAGACTTTATTTTTCTGGTGTCAAGTATATATTTTTGGTGGTCATTATATTTTATCCCATAATAATATGTTCTTTTAGATCATTTATAGTAAACACGGGTCTTAATTGCAGTACCTACAATTTTATCAAGCCGACATTTTGACATGGGTTACACGACTCGTGGTCACGA
This sequence comes from Nycteola revayana, assembly GCA_947037095.2. Taxonomy (NCBI): domain Eukaryota; kingdom Metazoa; phylum Arthropoda; class Insecta; order Lepidoptera; family Nolidae; genus Nycteola; species Nycteola revayana. The sequence goes on from OX344838.1 coordinate 30,592,087, forward strand.
CTGATACCAGCACTGGTGCATGAGCATGGGTTTCGGCAACTACATAGTCAGGATATTTTTTTATTCTTCATAGGTACGGAACTGTCAGTAATTGGACAAACCTATATGTTCTTTTAGTTTATAGTAGGTCTCGCATCTAATATGGGATTATTAAATTAATTGGACACAATCAATAATCACACAATCTTCGTGGCATAGAGGTGTAAGTCTCGCTTTAGGTCTCGGAGGTTATGGGTTCGATCCCCGCACAGGACAAGAAATCTTTGTGTAAAATCTAAGATTTCTTTTCGGGTCTTGTTGGTTGAGGGACTGCTCAGCGGGCCTAGAAACGAATGTTAAGCCGGTGGTTCCGATTATTATAACATCATCATTATTCATCATTAGTCATTGTGTACCGGGGAACGGGCAGCAGTGTTTCCCTGTGTGTAACGACATAATTCTGTGGTCACCAACGCACCTGTCAAGCATGGTGAATATAGAAAAGACCTCTAGGGAGAAGGCTCATGTTCGGCTATGGACTTTATACGTTCATATTTACATTTATAAACAGCTATTTTAAGATCGTATATTTTTTTTCAATTTAAGTTCTGAATTGTCTTTTAATATTTGAATAAATTATAAAATAGGATACGAAATGTCTTCTTTTATGATTCCATCTCTATTTTATCTCAGGATACCCTACTATTCACCAGGTGTTAATAGTAAAACTAAGTTAAACTAACGATACAATGTACGAAAAATAATAATAAGTAGAAAATATTCAAGTAGGTAGTACCTACAAAGGAATTCATTATTTTACCGTAAACATAAAAAAAATATTCCTAACGATTTCGATACGAAAAAATATCATACTGTAACTATTTATTCGAGACCCTGGCCTATTTCGTTTAGATTGCGTGTCTCAAAATATGTCTCTGAGACAATCGGAATCGATGTTAATCAGATTTCTTCACCTGGCGTTGACGATAAACGAATTTAAATAGACTATTATGTACATTTTTATTTTTCTGTTAGGACACATAGAAAATTCATTCTTTTTACTTCATAATTGATCGGAATTTTATCCCAACAAAATAAAATATAATTGAAAAGAATCCATGTTTTTCATCTTGTAATTTACGCTACCAGCTGTCAATTATTTTTTTATATAATACTAACTTCCGGTGCGTGGTTTCACTCACGTATCCCCGCACTCCATGATTAAAAATACCTAACACTAAAATGATTTTTCAAATCGTACCAGCAGTTTATTATACATTAACAAACAAAAAAACTCTTCAGCTTTATATAAGTATAGCATCAGTATATAATAGTTCAGATATATTAGTAGGTATATATGAGTCCATAGTTACGCAAGTATATCTGTAAATATAGGCAGGATCGTGTTGGCGACGGGCTCACATCCGACACATGTCGTATAGGGACTAGGGTCGGCCTCGAGGAGTGGAGATCTTAAGAAAATATTTTCTAAGAGGATGAAACCTTTCATCCTCTTAGGGGTGGATTTTCTGATTTTCTATGAAGGAATTGAAACATACGCGGACGAAGTGGCATGCAAAAACTAGTTATTAAAAATACATATTGATTTAAAAATATTGTTAAAAAACCATTACCTGTTTTCAAATCAAAGCAAATTCGCGATACCAATCGAAATACACAAAGTAAGTGAACTGTACCGTAAAATTGATTCATACCGGCTTTCGGATTTTTATAAGCAATCAATTTCCAACGACATTGAAGGGTTATGGGTAAAAACATATATTCATACTTCCATAGCGACTGCCGTCATCAAGTCCCATCCATCAATGGACCACTTGGGTTGACAAAGTGATATCGTTGTCATAGAAAATCTAATTGATTTTTAGATTAATTCGACCAATCAAGTTTCGAATGAATTGCGACGCGTTGTTTTAGAAATATATACAAGTGCTAGAGGTATTGTGAATAAATAAAAAACTGTTCTAAAAGTTACGGTTAGATGTTTATTAATAAATAATGTAGTTATAGTGCTAATAATTTAATTTCTTAACCAAAATAAAACTAGTCAAATTTTATTTTGTGTGTTTTTACAGTTCTGGAGCACGCCTTGCGAGATTAAAATAAAAAGCAAATAATGTTTTTAATAAAAAAAAAAGATGAATAAACGACTTGATTAATAAATCGATTGTGAACTCGGAACCGATAGAAAGACAGAAGGTCGGCCTGACAGGTAAACGTTTCACGTTTAGGGTTCCCTATCCAAAGGGTAAAAAACGGGACCCTATTACTAAGTGTCCATTCCGTCTGCCTGTCTGTCCGTCCGTCCGTCTGTCTGTCACCAGGCTGAACCGTGAACAACTAACCGTGAAATTTTCACAAATTATTTAAATTATGAGAACAAATACTAAAAATTAAATCAAATAAATATTTAAGGTGGGCTCCAATAAAGTAAACGTGGTTTTAATGTTTTTGCTCCGAAAAACACAAACAAAAGTGGATGGTGCTAACTCAAAAATAGGTAATCATCAGCTCGTAGAATGTCCACTGCTGAACATGGGCCTTCTCCTGAGGGAGGGTTTTGTCATAGTCACCACGCTAACTCATTTCTGAAGTCCTAAATATGTGGCATATACTTACTTTAATATAATTAACAGAATCAGGCGTTACTTTAACGAAATCCATAAGTCATCATCTCCCTACCCTTGTCCCAATTTACTTGAGAACAGCGCAACCCGTTTCTTTTACCCAACATATGCTTTCAAGATTTGGCAAATTTTGTCTTTTGCTAAATTATAAGTAGGTATGTATTCAATTCGAAACGGGAGAACTACGGTTCGTCCTAGTTTATAAATGTTATCATATCATAATCAGCCTGTATTACGTCACCATGGGCTTCCTCCCGAGGGAGAGTTTTGCCATAGTCACCACGCTTGGCAGGTGGGTTGGTAACCGCAGTATTACTATAAATGATGTTAGAACAATCGGGACCAACGCCTTAACATGCTTTCCGAGGCACGAAGGGTAGTCTCTCAACCAACCAGACCCGGAAAGAAATCTTATAATTTACACAAAGAATTTTTGTCCGGCGTGGGGATCGAACCCACGACCTACTAGATTTAAAGCGAGCTAAATACCGCTATGCTACGGATATAATACTAATTTACAAAAAATAAGACGAATAAAGAAACCGTTACAGAATATATATTACTTTACTACCTTCTCGCGCGCGGTTACAACCTGGTAAACTCCCATTTCCGTAGAATAAATATTTAAATATATGTATATACCCTACCCCGAGAAATGGGCTATCTAACAATGAAATGAAAGATTTATGATAACATTATTATTTGATAATATTAAATTAACTAGTTGTGCCTGAGATTTTGAACCTTTATACATATTCTCAGTTCTTCAACGGTCAACGGATTTGAAGTTCAAAGAGATGTACATATCAGTTAAATATTTTATTAGCAGCTACATAATAAATTATGTGCGTATGATGTATACGTTGTTGGCTCGTCAACAAGGATAAGGCGTTTTGCCTTTAATTATTACTCTGCTATCGAGTGCATGGTGTGTAGGGGTCATAGAATATTGTTTGTAAGGCGATTACCTCGTACTAATAAACCTAAAACTAGCTGTGTGTGAATGCGTTTTGCCTGTGTTTAATGTGAAGTCTCTCGTAAGATATGAGAGACTACACCTTAAACCTTAATCTTCACTTCAACAGCCCATTTAAAGTCCACTGTAGAACATGGGCCTCCTCTTATAAGACTTGGCAAGCCAGGATTGTTGAGGAAGGGCCGGATTGCTCATGAGTACCCGGCTCCCACCAACGGCGGATCGAAGGAGTGTCCGGGGCGTTTTAGAGGTGAAGGGTCCTCTCCTCGTGGTATGAGTTCATAATATGAGTTTATATAACAGCGGCGGTGGGAATGCGTATATGGATTTCCACCAGTCCAAAAAAAATAATTGTTGAGGAATATATCCATAAATGCTGATGTCCGTCTATCAGCTGTATGTTCCTTAATTGCCTCTTACGACACCCATGGGAAGAAATGGGGTGGTCTATTCTAAGCCAGAATTGTATCTATCTTACCTTATTTTAATTGGTGTATAAATACAGGCACTTTTTACCCGATTTTGGAATATTTGTGCCAGTCTGGGTTCTGTTGTGCATGCATATTTCAACCGACTTAACTACGACGCCTAGGGCCTGCGGTTCAATCCCGATTATCTGACTGTAATATAAAGATTTATGGATTATCGCGTAAATTTGCTGCAAATATATGAATATAATTCGTTAGCCATTACAACAATGGCATTATTCTGTACGTCGTTTCGAGAAAAAAAGAATGGACGAAAGGAAAGGTATAGAATAAAGATGAACGCTGAAATGTAAAAGTAAAAATCACAAACTATAAACGATTAATTGTTAATCGTTTGTGACTTTTACTTCTATACTGGGAGACTTCTTTTTACCGTCTTGAAAATAAAATGGCGAGTTGTGTATATGAAATAGCACATCTATTTCATATACATAACACGCCATATTAAACCACACGACGGTAAAAAAAGTGATCCAGTAATAATAATATAATTAATGAGTTATGTATTTGTTAACCCTACACAACCCGTCGTCGTTCGTCTGTTCGTCACATAATCTTTGATCGAGCTTTATGGAAGAGATTTCAAAGTTTATTTGACGTCTCTCTGAAGGGTCCTCTTGTTCCCGCGGCTGAAGAAATTCACGCACAAACGCGTACCGCATCAGCTAGTAATAAAATTAATTGCTATAACAAAAAGTAGTAAAATATTTTCCGTGACATAATTTATACGTAAGCATTGTCTACGTATAGCAGTAGTAATAAGTTTAAGTTAGCTTTACGTAAATACTGGTAAATTATACTTCTAATGTTATTAGAATCTAAGTCATTAGGGTTTTATGAAGAAAAAAAAAGATGGTGATTTTCATACAGGTTCGGGCGCGTGCGATGAAGATCTGAAATAAAAATTCAAGTATGGTGAACGCCAACTGCCCTGCAGCCAACATCGGCAATCCGAAGTTGGCAGAAAATTTATGTCCTAAGGCGACGATGACGCGAGCAGTCAATATGTGCCTTATTAAAAAGTAATACTGTTATCAATAGGAGTTCTTAAATAATGATAATTATTGTTGAGCTACTCGTATTTTACTTTTTTTATTTTATCAGACCGTTTTCGTTCACTGCTGAATATGGCCTCTTAACCGAACATGGGGAGCGAGGGTCGTTGAGTGATATTGCCGTAATCACCACGCTTGGCAGACTGATTGGCGATTGCAGTAAGATGGGAGTATTGACCTAAAATATGCTGTTGCCCATCAGCTCATCAGCTGTATGTCCCTTAGTTGCCACTTACGACACCCATAGGAAGGCATGTGGTTCTTTGATTATTTAATCTTATTTATTTTATTAATCTTTGCATTTAAAATGAAAAACACATTGTAAAATTGGCTAACAATTAATAAAAGCCGTACAAGCAGCTTTTATTATTTGTCTCGCTATTTGTGTGTGATATTTATTTTTATAAACATTTACTAAGTTGTTTGGCGTTATTAAGAGCATCTACTAAAATAAATAAATTTTATGATTATCTGTGGACTTTTTTTTTTTAATTTTTTTTTATATTTATTATAATTAACAAACATGAATAAAATACAAACTAAAAGTAACTAATCAAAAATAAAACTAACTTATATACAACTATTCTAAATCTATACTACTTGGCAAGGTTCCCAGAATGCTGGCAGCATTACCACGTTGAATGGCAATGCTTACCTGCTGTGCAAAGTAGAAACCAGCACTCGGAGAACGTGCCGCACTTAAGAGGGCCGCTGCGAGGTATTTATAAATTAATTTGGCTCCCGGTCCCCACGGCCCCAATGTCTGTGGACTGTGATCCAAATATTTATGGAATATCTCCTCCCGTTCCCTTGCTCGTATACAAAATATAGCCTTATCTAAGATTAAGTTATAAGTTACTGATTAGATTAGCGCGTTGAAGCAAACAAAGATACAAACTCTTCAGCTTTATATATTAGTATAGATATAGATAATTAGTGAGCCATATAACAATGGCATTTTGCTGTGCGTCTTCAAAAAATGCAAAAGGAGAAGAAATAAAAGATTCTAAAATGTGTATCTATACTCAGTAGAAGTTAACGCATACTGCTGTGATATATTTCTCATAAATTTTGAATGAAAGACGCTGGTTTGCCGGCCATTGTTGACTAAAATCGTACAACTAATGGTACAGCTCCACTGAACTCTGAAGTAGTACTGTACATTTATGATTGCATAGTGTTGTGTAACACTCGCGATCTGTCCGTCGGTTAATTAATAGATCCATGCCTTTGTTGTGGCAACAATACCCTATTGTTGTGCGCAGTGGGCCAATCTTCCTCGTGTTCCTTTATACGAGCATGCAACCGAGTTAGCTCAAGTACGACTATTGTATCATTGCTGTGTGATTTTGGTGGTTATGCTACTGAAGTATGACTTACGGTTGTACTTGTACAAATACGAGAAAAAGTTTTATGGGTAAACTTGCATATTTTACCCTATTTCTGCACGGATAATTAGGCAACATTGGACAGATAATTAGTGAATGTTTTAGTCTTAATTTTCCGTCCCGGAAATCCCGGGCATCAGCGCGTCATGTTTCCATATGTTCAACCAAAAAGTAAGAATCATGTATGCCTCAACAATGTGTCAAAGAAGCATTTTTGTTTGCCGTTTGAGACCTCCGCGATACTAACAGCAGTGCCTGCCGCTCGAAATGTTGCGCCGTTACCAAATGTGTCAAAAATCGACTTTTGAGATTTCCTTTACGATCCTACAAAGTATCAATGTGGAAGTAGACTGGTATCTGTATGTCTTTTAAGAAGAAGAAAAACTTCCACATTTTGTTCTCGTTTTGGCACCTTCAAAAAGTCCCACAGTGGTAAATTGGTGCTAAAGCAGGACTTTTAATTGGTAAGGATAGGCCGTAACAGAATCATACCATAATGTCCGAATTAACCCATATGAAGTGGCAGAGAAGTTCGAATGCATAGAAAGCTAGTGTTTTGTTGCTTATCCTCTCTTTTTTCATGTATAAAGTAACCATTAATTATTTTCTAAATTGGAACAAAAAGTAAGTTTTATTCAACATACAAACTCTGTATTTCATTTGTGACGGGATTATAATAACAATGTAAGAAGTATAAGTTCTGTGTTCAGAATTTGAGGAGTTAGTTGAAACAAGTTAAGTTCATACGTTTACAGGATATACAACGATACATTCTATTATATTAAGATACCATGATTGTTTCAAAGTATATCGCAGAGAAATATTCATTCGCCAATTACCGGATTGAAATGTCATTTAGCATACACTTTTTGCAATAATGAATGCAAGCTGCACCTCGCGGTGTTACCCGCGTTACTTTGCTTCAGTGGGTCGGAGCTTGATGTTTTGTAGCTTATATGTTAATTCAGCGTATAACCTATCCCAGTGCAAAATTTCAGTCAATTCCGTTCAGTAGTTTTGGCGTGAAAGAGTAACAAACATTCATCCATCCATCCATCGATACTTACAAACTTTCGCGTCCAAGAATCCAACGAATAATAATTCGTTGGATTCTGAACATATAAAATTCGGAACATACAAACTACTAAAAAGCGTATTATATATAGTGTACCCGTCCAATGTCAGAAGCGACCTATCTGGATCTGGCTATCCACAATATAGGAACCGACAACCTGCGCGTGTCACTCAGCTGTAGCCTATAACAACTAAAGGTTTTTCTATTTAATTGCGTTTACATGACAAGTATGTTTCATTGCCAGAGCTAGCCGAGGCGGACGCCCAGCCATTATAGTATTAAGATGGGTTTGTTGAATAATACCTCTTTACTTAGTGAACCTACTGGGGACTCTATAACATCCGATGCAAAGGCTTGGCTTGCTACGACCAAAGAAATTAGGTAAACTAAATAACTTTTTTTTATACGATGGCAAGTATGCAGCCAGGCTAGCGTTTCGAATATCCAATCCATATTTGTGGTATAGATCTTGCGCACGCACAAGAACACAACAGACTGTGGTTTTCTGTATGACAACTCAATGAGCTTAGTAACACTATGCTCTCAGTATTGCACTATCGTTTATTATTTGACCTATCAGCATACTTTCAACTCATTAGTAAAAAAAAAACCAAGCACCTACGACAGACATATAAAATAACTTCTCCAACCTTAGTGTCTTTTCAGTTCATAGTTACTTTAGTACAGAGCTCGAGTTTAGTTTCCTATTAGCAAATATGAAACGTCAAAACTCTGCAGTTCAGTTCTTATAACCAAAGGTAAGAGTATCTCGCCCGCGGGTTGACGTTAATTTTGAAGATAAATTAAAGAACATGCCTGGGGCAGAGTTGCGAACAAACTGGCGAACGACAGCTCGATGTTGAACATTTAAAGAGCTATTTAGATGAAATTTTCAAAGAATTTGTTTTCCAGTTTTCTCGCAACGGGCTTTTGTTAAAACTTTCACCTGCAGTACATAAATGTTGGTCGTGTCGTGTTCTTATCTTACAACTTGGGCGGGGGTCGGATTAACTACGGTTTATGGGAGGATAAGCATAAAGCTATAACCTAAACAAGAAATATAAATCATTTAATAATTAGAAAAAAATGCAGTGTTATTATAAGAATGTGGTGTAACAAATAAGTACCTTGTTACACGTATTTATATGGAAGAATATTTGTGATTGATAAAAATAAATTTGTAATAAATATTAATTTGATTTTATAGATAGGACTACCGTGAGATACTTTGGAACGGCACCCACAACCAGGTTTTGTGCCAACAAAAATGGTTTAGAATAGTGTAGAATCACATTCGTGGCATTGGAATATCAACTAATAAATTAAGCGGTGCCCACTTTCGCTGACAGCCATTTTACCAGTTTCCTCTGAATCTAATTTGGAGTGATACATGCCACTGTCGTAGACCACAATTACGTTAGTGTAGGGTGCCATAAATTTGGCAATTACAAGCTCGATAGTAAAGCAAGAGCGCTAAAATGATGCTGGATTATTTAGTGAATATACATACATTCACAGCAAAAATTATATGGCGATAAGACTGGTATTTAAAAAGACCAGTTCTAATAGTCTCAGACGGTAAATATGTAAGATGTTATTCGGTATTAAAAAAAACATAGTCGCTATATTGGTATGTAAAGGTATAGGTATCCATTGTGTTGGAATTTTATCGAATAGTTAAGCTATTTATATAATCGTATAACTTGTTTTCCAAATGAATTTATATTTTCAGTTTCATATTTTGGTACCAAACTCTATTAGCTTGCATTAAAAAATATTCATATTTTTGACGGCAGCTGACTTTCGTAACTTTGTATATCCTGCGCATCATTTTAGGTATCCTGGCGGAGTAAGTTAATGCCTGCGGCGTCGACGCGGCGGGTTTGCAGACGCTTAAACTTCCTTCACAGAATCTTGCAAAAAAGATACATATTTTGGCACCATACACGCCATTATTGTACTGTTTCCTCTAGCCCAGTCTAAAATTGTACGAATTTTATCTATCTTCAAATATGTTTTGAGAAAGATTGCTTTTGTGAAAGCTAAACATTATGAAGTTATTATTTTAAACAACGATGTTTGAATATCATTCGATAATATTGTTTTTTAAATTCATAATTATTTTGTCATTTGACTTTGAACACTTAAAGATTTATTGTCTATTAATAAAATTAGCATTGATATAAAGTAAAAAAACTCTTCGTCTTAATACGCGTTGATAGGTTTAAATAAGATCTTAGCCCAGCGTTTAAAGCCTTACATATATAATAAAAAATTAAGTAGTTGACTTATGAGCGAGGCTCATGACCGACGACAGCATCTGCGGCGAGAACTGCCTTCTTCGTGTAATAAAGTAACGTAACAAGTCGCGTTGTCATCGCTCTACGCGCAATCCCCTAAAATAATATGGGATCGCCTCTAAGCAGTAAAATATTAAACTTTTTCTATTCAAAAAAAAAGTTGTAGCTGTTCAACTATAGAATAGCTAAAACTGAACCGATTGGATAGTTTACGTAAATTTTATATAGTTGAAGAATCACGAGGCTTGACTAATTTATGTTCAAATGAGTGCAATCTATTTACACAGCACAAGATCACGTACGCAAATAGTCGCCGCGACAAGGTTTACTATTCGCAGTCTAATTTAATTCCCGTACACTCAGACGGCCTAAAAAATGTACTCATTTGAAATTCGAATGCAATTGCAGACGTGTCCTTTTTATAATCCTATTTGGATGCACTCCGGAAAGCCCCGATTAGGCCAAGTCTCTGTTTACAAAATTATACTGGAACTGGGCAGTATGAATTTTGTGCTGTAAAATTTCACAAACGAATTTAATTCAGAGATAAACTGTAGTACCGTTGGAATTGTGTACGTAGATACTCGACTTTATGCTTGCTATGAATGAAAATTACTTGTCTTTTGAAAAGATACCGTCTGTTCCTAACAGATGTTTTACGTTAAAATGTTTCTACGGCTTTCAAACATATTTTTGAAACGGTACAAAGTTTAGTCTGGTCTGAATCAGATAAGACTGCGTGACATCAAAGTGAAATGTAACTGACGACTAGATGGGTTTACGAAAAGTTAACATTTTTTCCATCACATTCATTCTATACACAACTATAACAGCTATAGTTTTTATTCATAAAATCTAGAGGAATTTATCAGGGTTTGAGTCAAAGGAGGCAGGAAAATTAAAAAAAGCATGGATGTACTCGTATATCCATGCTTTTTTTATAACAGGTCTCCTACATTTCCAAACCTTTTATTGCTTTGACGTAATTGTTGCCTCGCTAGGAAGCTCCAGGTATGATACGTGTACCTAAATTTGTATAATCAAATATTTATTTCCGTGTCTATTGACGTACGTACCTACTATTCGGCATACTTCGGATGGTATGATGTTGTTTGTATTCCTGGATGGCTTAGCTCAAGAATAAGTAAATTAAAAAGCAGTAGTATATACTTCGATATTAGTGAGTACCAAAATGTATCTGACCATGCGTAAAGCGTGGTGACTATGGCAGAATACCTCTCGGGGCCGAAATTTAGTTTTCGACTTATACAGGTATCTTGTCTGACGATACATTTTATATATTACATCTTTAAAGAAAGAAAAAAATTCTTTATTAATTCCTAAAATACGAAATAATGCCAAACCGAAACATATTTGGTATATGTAGTTAAAGAGCTCTAACATTTGATTAGAGGCTAAATAGCAGAGATATTTAGAAGTAGATATGTCTCACGTTAAAAATCTGAGACTAAATTAAGATTTAATAAATTTCATACGTAAATTATCTTCGCTATATTGATCGGTGTTGGATTATCGTTTGTAATATTTTCTGAAGTGATCGTAGACAATAATGATGAATTGCTCTAGCGTTGAGTTCTTGCTTTTGTTTTGGGATATGGGAACGGGATAGCATACATCGGCCTGCGCAAAATTATGAGCCTATACGCACCGCAAGAGTCCACTCGTAGTAGGATTTAGTTAATTTATTAACTGACGCGAAGGCCATCTACGTAAAAAATGCGATATTATAATATCATATAAATCGTCAAAAAATTAAGCATTTTTTTACCTTGTCTTGTAGCCACCAATTCCTACGCGATCTACCATGGCCGAATGTTTGAGCATTATGAGCTATACCTAATACCTACCGGTAGTCTATATTTATAATGTATATTATCAATTGGCCTTGTTGAGGCACGTTACAGTACAATTGGCCTGCGGGAGAAGCCTTGCGGAGTGTAAATTCCTTCTTTAGGTTAAATTTAGCAGCAGTCACGTCAGTCTCAGACAGCAGCGTTTCCCTGTGTGTAAAAAATAATATTGCGGTCACCAACCCGATCGCCAAGCGTGGTGACTATGGCAAACAATCTCCCTCGGGAGGAGGCCCATGTTCAGCAGTGGACGTTATACGGGATGATGATGACGATGAACCAGCAGTCATTTGCCTTTACATGAAGAGGAGTTGCTTTGAAGTGACAGACAGGTAAATGGTAAATTTAGGTTCCTTTTTACATTTCGTCGGGCAGGTATACACTAGTTGGATGAATTTTCTTCATAAACTACGCACAATTACTTCCTTAGAACATTACATTAGCATGATAGCGGACTAAAGTTTCGCATTTCAAATGTAGATATGCAAAGTATATTCAGTACATGTTTAAATTTAGAATTTAGAGTTAAATAGACTCGTAGTATTTTTGTACATCCATGATAATATGCACCCGACTGATGTAGTCGGGTGAATATTACGCCATAACCCAAATTAGGGTAAAATTTGTTAAACGAATTTTACATGGATCTTTATGGCTTGAAACAAAATAGTGTATGCTAAGTTATGAATGGTAGTTTATATGAAATTCATATTATTAACAACTAAAAGTAGCTAATTTAAAATAAAACTAACTTATAAAATACTACTTTTTCAACGGGGTATTGCTGCCAGCATTCTGTAGTAGTATTATTAATGGTAATTGATATGAAATTCATGTTATGAATGGTAGTGAATAATTACCAGTCATAACAAGGTTATAAATAAAACAAATAATTTTCGCACCAATTTTTGCATTAAAAAGGATTATTTTTTTATTTGTGGCAGTTTAGTTTTTAATATTCATCGTTTCATTGTAACCGATTTGTCCCGTTTGCGTCAGTGATAAATTATCTTGAAAAGTCTAACAATGCACAAAATAATTATCAAGATTTATTTAAATAAATGTTGATGATTTAAGTAAATGCGATACATATTAGTAATTTTGTTGTCTTTATTTAATGTTAACAACAATAACGTACAGACTTTAGGTACGTACCTAAATTGTGAATATATTGGTCGGATCGTTATTAATCTATGATTCTGTTTTTGCTGTGTCGTGTAATAATAAAAAGTACCTTTAAACCATAAAAGCAAATAAGAAATCCACGCAAAAAATAAAAAAGACTTGAAGCAAGTACAAATAGTTGCCTATAAATGACATGTGCGCGGCTTCCCTATTTTTTAAAAGCCAAATAACGAATACAAACTACTAAATAATGGCTTGAATATTGCGGTGTATTTCAGACGCAGGTCGTGCTTTTATAAAGTTAGGCGTTTAACCGCAGACTGTTTTACGACTTTAGCCAAAACCACAGACTAATCTTGCAACTAGTTTTAGACCATTAGGGGGCATCTATAAAGTACGTCACACGTAAAGCGGAGGGGAATGGGCCGTCGAAGTGTGACATGGTGATATAAGAAATCATATGACATCACATTAAAATTTGAACTGTTAAAGAAAAACATAAAAATATTTCCAATCTGTTCAATCAATTAAACAACATGTGTGAAAGTTACAGAACTTTATATTTTTTTTAAACATGTGACGCAACAGGGATCTTTACCGATGGTCACATCGGTAAAGATAGTTGGGACAAGGACGGGGAATGTGTAAAAAAAAATCGAGTGACGTACTTTATGGCTGTCACCTTATATTGATTCTACATAATATACTCGCAGCTTTCAGTCATAGATTTTGTTCTAAGCCAAAATGGGGATATTATTATGTTTGGGAAAGATAAAATCATTGACATAAAGTTAAATTCAGGTAGTTTCAGTAATTCAGATAGTTAAAGCGTTATTTTACTAGTGGCTGCTCTGGAGGCACAGTGGTTCAGTTAATTCAGATAGTTAAAGCGTTATTTTACTAGTGGCTGCTCTCGTTACGGATTACAATAACTATTTGTGCGAACTATATCTAGATATTTGTTTTAAGTCTATAAGTATATGTATTGTGAAGTTCATTATGACACAGGGATCTGTTTTGTGCCGGAATTGTCTTTAAAAACAAAGATACTTAATAGAGACTTTACTTTAGTCAGGCCGGCAGGAAAAGGTATGATCTATGGAATGAGGTGCCACTCGATATCAGGATGAATCAAATCGCTATTAATAAAAAAGCGGCCAAAAGCTGCCGGGCATGAAAGTGCCCGCATATCTAAAATGCTTATTTTATAATTAAAAAATTAAATTTCATTTTGCGGTTGCTTCTATACATTTTTTTTGGACGACTGTAACTACATAAGTTGGTCGAGTTGTAAAAAAAATAACTATCTATGATACCGACTACGCTATAGTTTTAGTTGAAAGTACTTACTTAGAGGTATGTATCATATTTTTTTCAGAATTATTTTAGTGATATTTCAAAAGTTAAATATTTCTAATTTTAACTTTGTATTAGGTTATCTTGAGACTTGATCGGGGGGTTTGATCTACATAATTTCAAGGCAGTTTTTGGCAATGGCATTAAGTCCACCTTAAACAAATTTTATGTGTAGGTATACTGTATAAAGTTTTAACTAACATCTCCCAACAAGTAGTGTAGCGATTCACCTCAATTAGCTCGTTGCCTGTCTCGTACCAAATTTTACCTTTAGGTTGTTTAACGGTATATACTGTGTCGTTTTCATATTTGTCATTTTATTCACACATTACGACTGCATATTAACGATTAAATATTCTCCGATGTCGACGGACAGACGTGTAGTAATATGAAGTACCTAAAACCCTTTCATTATTATTCCCAACACCATTCTAAATACGGAAACTCTCGCTAGACAGTTATGTCCACGTTTATTTCCGTCTGCAAAACAGATCGCATTTATTCATTAGCATTAATGAACAACAGACACTTCAATTCACTAAAAGCGACACATGAGAGTCTAATAATAACAGTCGGACAGTCTGATATATTCCCGAAGTGCTCTAAAAATAGTTCGTCACAATGATTCTAGTGGACTGCAGGCGATAATGCCTGCTGAATAAGTGATGTGACTGGAAAGTGAACATTGCGACCGCTTTTGTGGACTCACTTTAGTTTTTCATACGATGGTTTCCAATGTTTCTAACGATGTTGGTTAAAGTACTATAAAAAATTTAGAGTGTTGTTTTTGGGCGTTTGGATGTTTGTGAAATTATCGCTCAATACGGACGAAAGAATAAAAGTGCTGGAGATGTTTATATACAAAAAAAACTGTTCTAAAATCTACGGCTTTGTGAATAACTAGCTTCCGCTCGCGGTTTCACCCGCGTATCTCGCGTTATATAGCCTAAAGCCTTCATCGATAAATGACCTATCTAACTCTAACAGAATTTTTTAAATGGCATCATTTGTTCCTGAGATTAGCGCTTTCAAGCAAATAAAGAAACTCTTCAGCTGTACATATATTTATTAGTATAGATAATTTAGCCATAGTCCTAACATTGTTAATTTTTCCCAATAAAAAACTTATCATCAGTATATACACGCTGAAATTTAAATGGTTGTTTTCCCGCAGCGAAAAGGTTTGGTCTTAGTTAAACATTCAATTTATACAAAAACTAAATATTATAAACCAAAAATAGCCGATTAACAATCGTGAAAAACCGAACTCGAAAGTGACATCGAACCGATAGTAATACCTCGCGATACCTAGCGCTCGCGTCGATCGGTCGCGCGTTCGTTGACCCGGGTGTTAGTCAATCAGCTGATACCTACACCTTAGGTAATTTAACACAGTACCCAATCATAATAATGAGCTTTATCCAATACCTTTTTAGCTATAACTTACAGAAAACGTAACTTAAGACAAATTTATTATCTAAGAACAATAATTTTCTGAATTAGATACCTAATAAAGTATTTAAGGCGTATTTAACAAAAATGAAAAATTAAATGAACTCCGCGGAAATGATAGGGATGCAGTCCTTCTGAGTTGAGTAGTTTCCAGACGTAGTATTGGCTTACGCCAAACGTACTTCGGCGAGGATCGCGTTCGAAGTACTCGATGATCTCCTCGTCGAGCTCTGGCGAAAGAACGGCCGATCGACCTCTGCCCTGTGCATGTGCTGGCACTTGGAACTGCCCATGATCGAGTAGCCGTCGCCGCTACGATCGTCCGGTCCTGTATGACTTGAGGGTTCAGAACTCCGCGAAGACGGAGTGACGCCAAGTGTTGCAGCTCGGCGTAAAGACGCCAGGCAGTATGGGAATTATAATTAGCCCTAGCGTACAGATGCACCATAGCGACGTACTCTAAATTACTAAAACTGTAATGTCGATCCATAATACTAATAAAGTAATAAGATAACGCGTGCTGCGCTTCCGACGTTCACGGGACAACTAAGGAAGGAGGGAGTCGAAGGAGAGCGCGGGGCGTTCCGGCGTCGGCGCCGCGCGGCGAATGACAAAGGAAGCCGGCTCGTTTGTGATTCTTGCGTGCAGGCTATTTTATGCCGTATAACTACCATTGAGCTCTTATTTTGCTTTGAACGTTTATGGATCGTTCTTTACTTTGTCAGCAGCGCGTGCGATTCGAGTAGTACCTACAAGGTCCGTTCACTCCGTCTAGTGTTACTACTGTTTATCACGCTTTCGAGTTGTCTAATATTTTTTTTAATAATTTTAAATCCAAAACATGTCTAAAAAAAAAAAAAAATATGTTTCGATCGTACTACCGACGGCAAGTTGTTCTGCTTCGGGAAAACAACCATTAAAATTTCACGGTGTATAACGTCACGTCCGCTGCTGAACATAGGCCTCCTCCGGAGGGAGGGTTTTGCCGTAGTCACCACGCTTACCATGGGGTGGTTATCGCCGTAATCTAAAAATGTACATAAAGTTTGTCCGAAGTGGGGATCAAACCCACGACATAAAGCGAGACTTAGAGATTTATAGCTACCTTAAGATTTTACCCTCAAAATTTGAGGTTTTTTCGAGTAGTTAATCAGTACGTTTATTCTTTAGTCAGGACTTAAGTGATTTAATAATATAGATAGTTAAGCTGTTACCCGAGACTTCGTCCGCTTAAATCTTGATTTCTCCATTCAAACTTTGCTACCCCATTTCACCCACTTAGGGGTGGAGGTTTTCCTTCCCTAACTGACAAAGCAGATAATATAGATAAATTTGCAGAATATGAAAAAAATATACTTAAGTCAATATTGAACAGAGCAACTACAATGTCTTTATTTATTTAAATTCAGAACGAATATTAAGAAACAAATATTATATACCTAGTCAGGTCATAAGTATTGTCACACAGTAAAAACTTTTCTTTTAGAATGCTGGCCACAAAAAAGTTTATAGAATTCGAATTTCGAATCGTTCATGAAAATAAAAATGTATACTTTTTAGAATTTTACTCATTTTTAAATATGGAGTGGACGCTTAAAGAAAACCGTGGTGCAGTTATAGCGTTGCATCGTTGCGGTTACGCGCCAATTAAAATTTTTGACATACTGAACAATTTGAATATAACCAAAAGATTCGTTTATCGCACCATCAAACGATTCAATGAAGACTCTAGTGTAGATGAAAGGTCAAGAAGTGGTCGCCCTCGGTCTGTTAGGACTCCAGCAGTGATAAAAGCTGTGAAGGCGCGAATTCAAAGAAATCCCAAACGTAAGCAGAAACTGTTGGCCCTTCACATGGGGTTAAGCAGAACCACGGTGAAAATGGTGTTAAATGAAGACTTAGGGCTTCGGGTATATCGAAAAAAAACAGGACATCGTTTGAATGCTCGTCTAATGGACCTGAGACTGAAGAGATGTCGCGCTTTGTTGAAGCGGTACGCGGGAAAAAATATCGGGAAATTCTTTTTTCGGATGAAAAAATTTGTACCGTAGAAGTGAGCTACACAAAATGATAAGGTGTACGCACACAGTAGTGAAGAAGCGAGAAACCGTTTTCCGCGTGTCCAACGAGGTCATTTTCCATCCTCACTCATGGTATGGTTGGGAGTTTCTTATTGGGGCTTAACAGAGGTACATTTTTGTGAGAAAGGTGTAAAAACGAATGCAGTTGTGTATCAAAATACAGTCCTGAGGAACCTTGTGGAACCTGTTGCTCATACCATGTTCAATAACAGGCACTGGGTATTCCAACAAGATTCGGCGCCAGCTCATAGAGCGAAGAGCACACAAGACTGGCTGGCGGCGCGTGAAATCGACTTCATCCGGCACGAAGACTGGCCCTCCTCCAGTCCAGATTTGAATCCGTTAGATTACAAGATATGGCAACACTTGGAGGAAAAGGCGTGCTCAAAGCCTCATCCCAATTTGGAGTCACTCAAGACATCCTTGATTAAGGCAGCCGCCGATATTTACATGGACCTCGTTCGTGCTCCGATAGACGACTGGCCGCGCAGATTGAAGGCCTGTATTCAAAATCACGGAGGTCATTTTGAATAAACTTTAGTGTCATAAGAATCTATGTTTTGTTAAGTTCATTTTGGTATATAAATGGTTACATAATGAATAAACTTGTTTCAATTATTTTATATTAAACATGTGACAGAATTTATGACCTGATTAGGTATATATATACAACTAAAAGTAGCTAATCCTATTTATATTATAAATGCGAAAGTTTGTATGTGTGGAGGTATGTATGTTAGTAACTCTTTCACGCAAAAATTACTGAATGGATTTGGCTAAAACTTTTGCACGCAGATAGTTTATAAGCTAGATTAACATATAGGCTATAAAATATCACGCTCCGACCCACTGGAGCAGAGTGAAAGCACGGGAAAAACCGCGGGGCGCAGCTAGTTTAAAATAAAACTAAGTTATAAAATACTCCTATACTAGGTAAATATATTTTACTTAGCTAGGTTCCTTTCTAGGAACCTAGCTAAGTCAGCTGCTGCCAGCTGCCAGCATTCTTGCTAGCAGCATTACACCGTTGAATGGCAATGCTTACCTGCTGTGCAAAGTAAAAACCAGCACTCGGAGAACGTGCCGCACTAAAGAGAGCCGCTGCGATGTTAACAATTCTCGTCTAGGTAATATAAATTAGTTTATCAAGTAACTACTTGATAAACTAATTTGAATTACCTAGAATAATGAAACCTATTTGTGCATAGTTCGTATAATATTACCTCTATGTTTGTTTGGTTTCTAACTCCAACTAGCGCCGGCCGCGGGCAATAATGTGCTCTGAATTTGTGATATGGCCGGAATAGTGCGGCCTCTAATGCACAGTCAGTTTTAACTTTTAGGTTAAAGACAAATATGTTGGTCGAATTAACACTAATATTTTCTTTCGAAACAATTACTACATTTTAATAGTTCTCTTATCATTCCTTTCTTCAATAATGTCTAAGGAAGTAGGTAGCTAATAGGCATAAAAACACTTTGATTTTTCATAAAATATCTTTGTGTAAAATCAATGATTTTCCTTTGTGAGAAGCGAAGAGCGTGGTCACCATGCAAGTTACCCTTATGATGATGTATCTATAAATCATATTATTTTGGAACCATATAAGATATTTAATTATATTAAGAGTACTTAGAGAAACCCTTATAGCCTAACTAGACCTATCTGTATATTAGTCAGGCAAATGTAGAATAAAATTGGCAGCCTACATGACTGATACAAAAAAAAAATACTTCACCTTTTTATTTTTGATTATAAAGTCAAGTAATTGAATATGAACATATCAACTCCAATATAATATTCAATGAAGCAGAAATCTAATTCATGATATCGGAGGATAGATTTAATACTGGCATTACAAATATTTTACTACACCATGAAAATAAAATCTACGAATAAATCCAAACAATAAATTCGAAACCGTATGAAGTCGACCGAAATACAAACATACTATTCTTTGGAACAGCGCACATTGAAGATAGCGCTATAAATTAACACAAAGAACCGCAACAAAAGATTAGACAAAGGTGCAATACACATTGCAGGTATATCTTTCTCCATAGATATATCTAGTACACAATTTTCCACTGGTACACTTAAGCTATGCGTTTGTAGGAGCACGGAATACTTTGTGAGTGCGAATAAAAAATATTGTCAGAGATACTAGCAGACATTGTATCTTGCTACATTTTTTTCCATTAACATATTTGTTTGTTGTGCAAAATCCTTTTGCAGAAATGAATCGTAGATATTAGTAAAACATATGGACATGTTTTAATTAAAATGATATGAAATTGAATAAACAAGATACTTTTAAATTTCTCGTGAAAAGTAACACTATATTGTATTGTTGTGTTGTGTATACTTGATATTGGTGAGGCCACCGCAAGAAATGCTTTTCGTTATTTATACAATTTATTTTTTGGATTCTTTTCAAATGTTTATACTTACAAATTCATTCAATTGAAGCCAAATTAAATGGACAGAAATAAAATAAGATACACCAGACAACGTGAACTGAGCGCTCATAAAAGTTTTCCAATTTGATATAGTAATAAAAATGTCTACGTTTAACAATAATAGTTATGGGTTAGCTTGTATAAATGCTACATCCAGACTGTCCAATATAAAATTTGAATATTAAAAAGGGAAGCGAGTTGTAAGTTTTACTTTTTAGATAAAAGGGAAAAAGGTTTAAAATTCGTAAAAGCTTAAGGTTTAGGTCTTAGTTTTTGTAAGATACAACAATCAACCCTTTCACACAAACCTTTAGTGTAAAGGTTTTTCAACAAAACCTTTAATTTTTTATTTTTAATATGGTGTTCTAAACTATTAGTTTGACGTTAAGGATTTTGTATTTTAACATTACTATAATTCCTTAGTTATTTTGTATTATTTATGTGATGCAATCGTGGCGGTCAATCTCAATTAATCTTAGACAGAAAATTATGAAAGTAACGGAAAATATTTTCCGTTTCTTCTAAATTTTATCATTATAGAGATAATGTATCAAATGAGATATTACGACTGAATATCTTCTTTTTAATACAAAAGTCAACCATCAACTAAGTAAGCCATCTCTTGACTATATTAGATCCGGGATCAGACGAATAATGCCATGAATACAGAACGTCGACATATAATTTCATATTATCATTTATAACAAAGATAATGCCATTGGAAATGTAACAAAAGGCAAAGCTCGCTTAATTTGAAGTGTCATAAGCCACAGTATATTCATAAAACAATACAATAATTCTGTAGCCTGACGGCTTTCGCGCGGCATTGTGAACGCGTGCCTCGTTGTCTGCCTCAAATCTGCTTTGCGAATCCCTTTTCATGAAAACGACGGCTTAAAACCTCATTTAGCTGGGACTTGACGCCTTCACCACTTAAACGCTATGGGCCAAGAAAATTGTCGCGTAATTTAAATAACTTCGTCGAGACCTTCTATTGTCTTCGGTTGGAAGTCGAAGGACCTTGAGTGTATAAATCTTCCAGTTTATGGGAAGCATCTTCATTTTTATAAGACGTTTACGCCGTAGTTTCCGGAGATTTCGCTAAGCTGTAGAGATATTAAATGTTTTAGAAGCAAATGTAAATAATATAAATGTAATTCAATTTTCATTTAGATTGCGTTGTCTGTTGAAATTCTTTGTATTAAACTAGAAAAGAATACATTAGTTTCTTTTGTTACGTTTCGTCGCACTATAGTTTTAGTTTATAGTTTTCTTTGTTAGTATTAAGTTTGTTATGAACAAAGATGAAATAAATTACTAACATTAAATATAGACCTTGTGCAAAGTTATTCATTATAGATTATCTTTTATGAACAATTTATTATAGTATATATTACTTTGTAGTCATGAGAAATAATTTGTAATCTATTATGGTTATATATATTCCGACCCAAAAGATGTTTGTAAAGTTATACGTGTAAAGTTTATGGATTTCTCTTCGGGGGCTTTATCTCCGAGAATCACTAAAGAATGACTTGTGTAGTTACTATCGGAGATAAAGCCTCCTTAACTTGCTTTAACTAACTTTTTCAAGTACTCGCACGACCAAGTTAAATTTAGAACACATAACAATCTGTAACCACTTATAAAGTACGCTTACCCATCGTTAAGGACGTAAGGGTGACTAAAATATGTGACAGTGTGGACACGCTCAGTGGAGCGAGGAAGAAGTATAACCTTTTGAGGCCTTTAAAATATATTATGTACTTTGCTCTAAATATATGGTAGGTATTAATGTAAAGGAGCCGTAACAAAACACAAAATACATCAGATTTAAAATTAAAAAGAATACCTATTTCGGCATAGGTAGATACTGCTTCTGTCGCTAGCGATATAAATTTTGTATGATGTGGGTTTGCGAAGCCGAGCCTTTTGGGAAGTGTAGCAGTTACTACCCTCTGTGCTTCAAAAAGCAATGCCGATCGTTCCAATCGCGATTATCGATGACGATCGTGTACCAGCAGTTTATCTGTTTATCTATACTAATATTATAAAGAGGAAAGATTTGCATTTTTGTGTGTGTGTATGTTTGTAATGAATAAACTCAAAAACTACTGTGCCGATTTCAAAAATTGTTTCACCATTGGAAAGCTACATTCACCCTGAGTGACATAGGCTATATTTAATTATGAAATACCCACGGGAACGGGAGTTACGCGGGTGAAACCGCGCGTGGGAAGCTAGCTGCGAAATAATAATGCGGGTGCCAACCTGCCTACTCCGCGTGGTGACTATGGCCTAAATTCAACTGTGTAAACTCGATCTGGAGGCGAAGTGGTACAATTTTTCATAGGATTTAAAAGTACATTTTCTCAAATACTCCAACTTTGTTAGGAAAGCTCCACTTCAACAACTTTTCTAATAAAGATTTCGCTGATCAAAAAGTCAATTCACGGAGTTCATTACAGGGTGCCAATCACATCGTCTAGTGTGAAATCATAACTCAGCAAGACGCCAACCCTCCCCGCTAAATCTTTAGGGAAGCGCCATCTATTGCGTTTAATTATAGCCCAAGCCCCGACCCCAGCTCTCCACTACCTGAAGATCGTTAATCTTTCTTAAAGATATATATACCCTTCCTTAGAAGAGCTCTGTAGCTGTAAGCGCTTCATACAGCGCTGTACGCGAGTATAGACTAACATCACAGCTTAACCCTCGCCGCTGTTTCGGTACAATTGCACAGAGTCGGAATGGAATAGTAACGCACTTGTGCATAGCGTGCTGAACGAAGGCAGCGATTATATTGTGTGAATTCTGGCATAATACCGCATTTCTTTTATGTCAGGCTATATTATGCAAGGTGTATGTTCTTTCGGTGGATCAATTTCTACTTAACAGAAGTGGAAATCATAATAATCGATGAGTGCACTAACCTGGCGTTGCGCCAGACTACGTGGAAACGTTAAAACACTTGATTTATTCCAGTTCCTGTTCCATAACTTTCCAGAATCCGTACCTGCATCTGAATTTGAAAGTCTTTGAACTTTCCCCTTGGGGAATGAACATGTTCAAATCTCTGCATCGACGTTTATGTTTATTGATTAGCGGGACTACGGCAGATTCCAATGAGCTCCATTAACCAATTTGAATTGAGTTGAGACAGTTTAAAGTTTAGAGCATTTAGCTATCAAGTTGATTAGTTAACATCTGTCAACTGTTGCTTTTGAAATTTGCAGTTTGATTTACATATCATACGTTACGAATAAGTTTGCAGTAAGAACATGTAAATAGTATAGGTATTAGTTAATGTTATACACTGTTATTCTAATATTATTATTGAAAGTTAAGTTACATAAAGTTAGTTATCAGTAGAATCTTATTTTTTTTAATTACATGGAACATTCCATAATTCTTTAGTAACAATCTAGAAGATAACCATAGTAGATAATAATACCTATCACAAGCTGTTTTTAAGTCCAAAATGCCTATATTGTAAGTCCACTTTACGTTCGCTATTTAGGCAACGTAAATGTGCACGGATTTAAGACTAACGTTGCAAAAGCAATCTACTGTTGTCTCTGTGCCAGCTGTCCAGTTGTTGACATCCACAACTTTTTGTATTTGCTTTACGACTGGTTAGTCATCAGGGCAAAGCAAAGTGCCATCCGCTTGAGTTCAAATGGGAAAATAGAATTATGGGATAAATTCGTAGGTTAGTACGAAACTTGCGCCGTAACCTACAAATAATGAATGAATGAATGAATTACACTTTATTGCAAAATTATACAAACATAGATATTTTGCAATTGGCGGCCTTACCACCAAAAGCAATCTCCTCCAGGCAACCATATGCGGTGGATGGACCAAAGAGTATAAGAAATAGGGTAGCAGAAAGTGTACGTAAGGATAAAATATACATAATTATGTGCAGACTTACTCCGAAATATTTTACAATTAAAAACCAAAACATGGTATATACAACGTCCAAGATGTAGTTGTTCCTAAAAATATATATCTAGTAAATATAAATACCGGTACACACAGTTAAGGTTCCTGTTACCGTTTCTTACGCGTAACCTATGTTTTTACAAAACCAAACTTTTATTTTTAAATATATGTATTTCGGGGTAAAATTGTGCCAGAGATCCGTTAAACATCGTTAAGATCACATTATTAAGAAACTAACATTTCTTCCTTCTAACCTTCAACTTAACTTTCAGGGATATTGCCGTAATTAACTCGCTAGGCAGGCGGATTAGTGATCGCAGTAAGATGGGAGTGAGCTGATAGATGCTGCCCATCCCTCAGGTGTATGTTCCTAAGTCACCTCTTACGATACCCACAAGAAGCTATAAGGTGGTCCTAAGCCGGAAACCAAACGATGACTCAATACATACTTCATTAAATTGAAAACATGTTTGGACTAGTCTTAAGGCGCGTCTCCCATTGAATATTATTTGTAAGGTGACACGCCTCAAAACAAAACAGCTCCACATTATATTATTATTTATCAATTTCGTCCAAGTAAACAGCAATCCTCGTCCAGTTTACTTTGACACAACTCGCACAGTAGTCCCGTTGAGGACACAGTCTGGTCACAAGTACCACAAGTGCCGAGTAAATACACTGGCGCTTTCAATTAACTCTTGTTTGGTACTATCATACCTGCCTTTGATGTCCATATCCGAGCTTATGTGTAACTTGCTTTCGTTGTAAGGTAATTAATTTGGGAATGAGATGGATGATGATGGTGATTGTTTAGAATGGAATTTGGACGGACTGTTTGCTAAATATACTTATGTATAGAAATTGCAAAGGAAAAACGAAAGAGAAGCGGCCGTAGCCCAATGGCTAGAGTGTCGGGCTTGTGATATTGTGATCACCGGTTCGAGCCCCACCCATTGCACGACCGTCGTGAACCTAATCGTAACACAAGCATTTTAGCTTTGCACGGGGGGTTAACAAGAATACTAGTAGACTGCAAAACTCAGCAATTTTGTCACGTGATGAATTAAGGTGAGATATGAACGCTGTTTCTAGTAACAGTAGTAGTGTTTGCCAAACTAGTAACAGTAGTAGTGTTTGCCAAGTGGTTTTGTTTCTTATTTTATAAGTGAATGTTTATTGCTCTGTGGCTATCTGTGCAGGGAATATAACCAGTGTGGCAACATTAATTAAAAAGTTGGTTAGCCAGCAAATAAAATAATTTTAATTATAAAATAATTCATTGAGTTAAATCGAACAATTTATTTGTTCATTAATTCAAAGCATTATTTAAGTAAGTATATACATTTTAATAAGTGCAAAAATATGAACAGCGCTTTTCGAAATAAAGTTTTTGAACAATCTCCGGTAACACCGATCATAATCCTTTTCATACCATCAATATTGAAATAATTTACGTAAACACTCGTATTAATGCCCACTGTCTATTGATTATTGGTGAGCTCTAAGGATTATTAATCAACTGTTTGTATTTGTTTTCGTGGGCTTGTACGTCGATATATAACCAACCTCGTGCGACCCGATTTTTTGCAGTCTATAATGTTAATCGAGCTTATTAACTATCTCCGTGAAAACTTTGATAAAAATCCATTCAGTAGTTTTTGCATGAAAGAGTAACAACAATACATCCATACATTATTACAAACTTTCGCGTTTATAATGTTAGTAGAATACGATTGATTTAAGTTTTTAAGAAAGTGCGGAAGACACTTGGTGATATTAGTCCTTGTGTCGTAGGTGGTTGTGCAAAGATTCAATGCACGGGCACAAAGTACACCCAAACTCTTAACAATTATCTGTGGTTCACAAAAATAATGTCAAGGCTTATTATAAAATTTCTGATTATGTCAATGACAAAACTGCTTGGGAGTGAGTTGCTCTGAAACAATACTGCTTTATTAATAATTGTAAAATAAAATTTATTTTGAAAAAAGGATTCCTCTGAGTTTCTTGCCAGTTCTTCTCAGAGTTGCCTCGTCCAGAACTGGTGGTAGAAAAAGAAAGGGACGCATCATAAGAACATGTTTTAAAATAGTTTAAATGTGTCTATATGAATAAAGAATTTTTGACTTTGACTTTGACTTAATTTTCCCTGGTGGGAATCGAACCCAGAACACCAGGTCTTTGAGCCGCTGGCGCTGAGTCAATTTGTAGTTTAATTGAACAGGTACCATATAACTGTCTGTGCCATCTAATACCGTTCTATACTCATCGATTGAAGTCCCAAATCCGGCCTGTCACTACGTTTGAAGCACTCGCGGCCTTCAATAATCCCTCGTTTGGCAATACGTCAATTATAGTGCTCGCTGGAACATCTAAAATCTGCCGGCCATGATCACTGCAATGCGTTCGAAACGATGGGAAAATAAAAAGGTAAATTTAAAGTGACCACCGGATTTGAATCTTCAGTGAATGAGTATGGACGGTATTATCATCATCAGCCCGTATAACTTACCACTGCCGAATATGGGCCGCATCCCGGGGAAGGGTATTCGCCATATTCACCACGCTTGGCAGGTGGGTTGTACCAAACAGGGATACGCTGCTGCCTGTTCCTTGATATGCAATTATTATAGATCACCGGCTTAACGTGTTTTCCGAGGCACGGAGGATAGTCCCTCAATGTACACAATCATTTCCTGTCCGGTGGCGTGGGGATCAAACCCACGATCTCCGAGATTTAAAGCGAGTCAAATACAATTACGCTACGGAAGTTATCGGAAGGGTTTTAGATAAAAGGATAAATATCTATTTTATGTAGTGTTAAATAAGAAACCCACGGCGAGGGGATTTCGTATGCTCAGCGACGACTTACGATCAAATCAATCGCAAAGTGACAGTTGTAGTTCAATACGTCTTTCGTACTCTTCACATATTGTATAGCGAATTAAAAAAAAAAAAAGTATAATTATCGTCGATTAAGATATAACACCATCTAGTTATTACAAATTATAACTTTCCAGCAGATGGTATAACTATATCGTCTTTATTACGTTTAACTTTATTCTACAAGTTTCTATTAGGCGACATGTTTTTCTAATTGGTTTAAACAACGTGTCAGCAACAGAAGAAATAGTTGGCAAAAAGTATCTACCTTCAGAAAAGGGACGCTGTATATTTTAACAAGTTTTATATAACTAAAGTAAACGTACATTGTTTATTAATTTTTTTTGTTGTGAGCTTAGTCACTCATCCACCGCGTCGTGTCGCAATTTCCAATTATTTATATTTTTATTCATGTAATTCATTATTTTTGGGTTTCCTGACATACTAATTCTGGACTAATCTATATGCTTTATGAGCGATGCCGAAAGACAATTCGTTTGACACAAAACAAAAGACATTCTAAATCACATACCATTTTGGAACATCGCACACGGAATACACAAAACGAGCTTTCATAAAATATGTCCCAAGATAAACCGTGAAGTCGAAATAGTTCGCAAAGAAATGGCTTCAGTTTACCATAATGTGATACACTCAGTCATCGGTCCTCTATCTCGCAGTACTAAGGACTTGGGTTATTAATCACAGGATAGTTTTAGTGGAAAAATAGTATAAGTTCATAATTCTGTCAGCTTGATAACGTCTCGGCGGGCGAAGGCAATTTATTGAGTTGTAAACTTAACGTTAACGTCTTCGTATATGTGAACTTGCTATTTTTATTTATTAATAAACGTGTAAGACAGTTCAAGATTCACATGACATGAATCTTAAACATGACATACGTCATATGAATCTTAAACTTAGCTGTTGTACTTGTTGTAGTATTCATATAAGTATCTAATATCGAAATAAATACAAACCGACAAAAAAAAATCGTAGCAAAGCTTTTTACTACTAATTATATAATCGGTGTCAGCTGATGCCGTCTAGAGCAGTGGTACCCAACCTATAAGCGATGAAATACCATTTTACAAAATGTGTATCTCTTTACTGACCACCTGCTTTGCATAATGACACTTAAATGAACACAATTGGAATAACTTCTGAATATTATGTATTATACTAAAAAATACTACGTTTAGCGACCACCAGTGATCCGCGCACCACCAGTTGGGAACCACTGATCTAGATAATGTCATCCATATCTATATACTAATACATGAAGCAAAACTTTGTACCCCTTTTTAAGAAAATGGCGAGGATGGAGCAGTACGAAATTTTGCATACTTATAGTTTACACAAAGAGGGAGTGCAGAATGCTAATATTTTGTTTAATATGGTCTAATTTTGACTAATAGGCGATCACTAGTTTAGATAAATATCTACGAATGATGTTATTACGCATCATGTTGGTAATTGTCAAATAGTAATTTTAATTTATTGAAACAGTTGTTACTATTGTTATGTAATAGACTTACGTTGGAGCAAGATCAAATTTTAACGCCAACTTCAGCGTCAGTTAAAACGACATTTTACAACACGATGCAGAGAGGGGAGTTTAGGGTGGAGCTTGGAGGCGTTGAATCCGTGGAAAAAAAATATGACACAGGGCGAAAATTACGGCGCCTGCAGTGTTGCACCGAAAACGGAGCGCCTTCTGCGCACCCTGAATCTTGATGCCGGGAACACCAAGTCCGTAGTTAACAAAAATGAAAATATCACGACCAAGTGGGGGTAGTTGCCGAAACCCGCGCTGTTCTAAGACGCCGTTGCTGACATTAATCAGTCTATCCGTGACCACGACTGGTGTAAAGTATGTCGAAACGACGGATTATTAAAAGGTAATGTATGATTTGCCTTAAAATCGTACCGCGATTGAGACCTGCGTATACTATAAATAATGTGTACAAATCGCGAAAGTTTAAAAACATTAAAAAAAAAAGAAAAAAAAAAAAGTTTTTATATACGTAAACCTATTACAGGCATTTGCAAATAGTTAATATTATGTTGCCTACTACATAGTGATATTTACGCCTAGAACAAGATTAAAGGATCAGTCTGCCCGCGACCACGATCAATGTAACTTAATCGAAACGTCGGGTAATATAAAAAGGTAATTTTATCGCGTTTATACCTGTGTATATTATAAAGATTAAAGGAATTCATATGATTTTAAAATCAAATGAACATACTCGGACAATTACAGATCATTTAAAAACTGAGTGCTAAATAATCTATAGTAGTCTGAGAATCTGTTAAAATAAATTGTACTTTAAATGAGGATAAACAATTAACTAAAACATTTTTTGATGTAGAAATTGGATTTCTTTCTTACTTAAAACAAGAGAGGAAATTAAAACATAGTTACCTACTTATAAAGATGAGGGTCAGTGGGTAGTATTAGAGATTTGTGTGCTGTAATCCAGTATAGACATGAAATGCTGTGAAATGTTTAATCTTATCAATATAATAAAAAATATGGATTAATATGACGACAATTATACGTAAAGTAATGATCAAGAGCTTAAAATTTATATTAACATAAACATTGTGAAAAAAATAATTAAACCTACCAATATATTTTGAGGTTAAAACAGTTACATTGTACCCAAATATATACATTTTTCTTATTGCGGGTCTGCTTTGAAGTTTTTTTTCTGTAATAAGCAGTACCTTTGAATCATATGTCTCTTTTTGTGTGGTTCTAGTTTACCCGCATAGCTCCCGTTCTCATGAGAGCTTTATCACTAAATACAGCCTTTGTTTCTCCTGGATAATGTAGCTTTCTAATGGACCGTTTGATTCAGACAATCAAATCTTTCTTTTCTTAAACCAAATCTTTCTATAAATAATATTAATATAGGTTTCTGTTGTATATTTTATGTGTGTATACGTATAAAAAAAAACAATAAAAGTATTTCACATTTGTTAAGATAGTGCCAGTGTTACGAATAAGTGAGTTATATTAGCAACTAGCTGATGCCCGCGACTTTGTCCGCGTGGAACACCAGGCGGACAAACATGTTACTCCTTCGATTTTAAACTATCCCAGGGGAACTCCTTATTTTTCTGTAATTAAATGCAAAATTTCATGTAAATCGGTACAAAAGTTTTGGACAGTAGCCCGTTCAAACAGAAAGAGAAAATAAAACTGGATGTGTTCTGTTTTACTTCTAACGTCCCATATGTACTGACATACGACCTGTACAGATTTATTCTATGTATATATATTATAGATATGCTTGTTGTTGTTCTAATTCCCAGGTGTAATTATCAAAACACAGTTTCAATGTTTCGCTGTGCCATTCCACACCATATTACAAATATACATATCACATTATATACCACTTACAGGAGTATATTACATACCCATTGTTTCAAGTAGGGATGTAAGTACTTGTGTGATTTTCCTTGCTCGTTTCAAGGGCTCCTTGAGATTCACTTAGCTACGATGAGCTTTTGCTAGCAACAATCTAAACTAATGTTTGGAAATGTGTAAGTGCTTTTGAGTTTAGAACAAAATCACCGTTACATAGTATTCTTATTTATTATGTACTAGCGGCCCGCCCCGGCTTCGCACGGGTGGACTTTTATACCCTACCCCTGCCCTACCCTACCCTACCCCTACCCTAACCCTACCCTAACCCTACCCTACCCCTACCCCTACCCTACCCTACCACTACCCCTACCCTACCCTACCCTACCCCTACCCTACCCCTACCATACCCCTACCCTACCCCTAACCTACCCCTACCCTACCCCTACCCTACCCCTACCCTACCCCTACCCAACCCTACCCTACCCTATCCTACCCTACCCTACCCCTACCCAAAAGTATCCTATGTCCTTCTCCCAGTTCTTAGCTACCTCCCTACCAATTTTCAGCCAAATCGGTTCAGCCGTTCTTGAGTTATAAATAGTGTAACTAACACGACTTTCTTTTGTTTTTAAAATGTATTCTGCTATTCGGGACGGAAACAAATCCAACAAATCAAAAATCATGGCAATCGGTCCAGCCGTTCTCGAGTTATAAGTGTTGTAACAAACACGACTTTCTTTTATATATATAGATTAGGAATCAAATAAAACAGTCAAAGGTTAATAGCAAATTTTTTTATTATGTCACAATGAACATCTGTCATTCCACTGGTGTTCCATTTTCAAAAACATGTTACTTTGGTTTACAGGCGGCCTGTAAAGCTAAGCAGCCACTAACATACACAACAGTACTAGTTTCGAGACCCGCTTTAATGAGAACGTATCTAATATATTGTACGTCATAAGGTCAGAGTAACAGTTGATTGCGTGTATCATAATCTAGCTAGCGTTTTGTTTTAGCCTTGGTAACAGAATTATTGTTATCCATATTAAAATGAACAACCCCCGTAGCGTAGCGGTATTTGGCTCACTTTAAATCTCGGAGGTCGTGGGTTCGAGGTCATAAAGGTTAGCGCAGCTCCAGCTTTTAAACATGGTTAACCTGCGCAAGAGAGCGCCCCCTGTGGGACTTGGACCTCGGCTCAGGGTGGTCAGGCTGGTATTGCTTATTCTTGCGTGAAATTTATGATGTATTCAGAATTATAGGTAGGTCTTGTATGAGAGTCGAATCGATTATAAAAAAAAAATTAAATTTATTATTTTTATAATCCATTTTCGCGGTTTTGAGAGTAACTCAATCGAAACTCAGTTACACCTGTATTGTTAAACGTTGAACCACACTAACTTATATAAAAGTCCAAAGTTGGCTTTAAGATGTAAACAAACAAGTTGGTTATCTAGCCGGGTTGCAGGTCGGGAAGTTTGACAAAGCTTTTATTGTTAGTGAAGAAGTCAGCCGAACTGTACGATAACGAGTTAGAAACTTGGTAGGAGCGAACATTTCTCTAGTACGTACCAGATACTGCGACTGTTCGGCAGTCAAGTATGGAAGTCCTTTATGTGTATTTTATGCATGAATTGTCCTTAAAAAAAGGGTTTTGCGAGTTCTTTGTCTAAACTACTTACTTAAGTAGTTAGTGCCTAATCGTAAACGGAATTTGAATTAGTTTTGCTTATTTTATTTCGCTTAAGCTGACCATTACGTAAACTGAATTTAATTCGACAGGTGGTGACCAAAAAATTACAAGTTACCTAAAACTAAACTTTATGATGTTTATTTCAAAATATGTACCTATATTTTATTATTTAGTTTGATATCTCGGAAAAAACTGAGGTATGTAGATTCAATTCATAATTGCTTCCTCCTCTATTCTAACTTGCCGTGCCCGACAGGGTCCATACTCTGTACTGGTTTTGTCTTTGTAACAACTTTTTATACATAATAATATGGTTTGCAATAAATTAATATGAATATGAAATTATTGGCCCGCCCCGGCTTCGCACGGGTCGACTTTTATAGCCTATGTTACCCAGGAATAATGTAGCAGTCAAATGGTGAAAGAATTATCAAAATCCGTTCAGTAGTTTTTGAGTTTATTCGAAACAAACATACAAACTTTACTTCTTTATAATATTAGTATAGATATATATTATTATGAAAAACATACTCGTCTAGGTACGATAGCTAATGATATGTTAAAATAACTGACTGAATTAATATTACAAATAGAATACGTACCTAAATTAAGTGAGTTTTAGGGCCTATGCACAGCACGTTTTTGAAACGCGCCGTTGAAGAGCGTTTGTAGCGATACAGACGCGATACGTACGCGAGTCAGACGCAGCCTGTAGACCTTTGCACACCTACACGCGTTTGAGTCGATAAAACGCGCGTGTGTAGCGATACAGACGCGTTTCAAACGCCACCAAATTGTTCGATTGCAACTAACGTAAATTCACACCTCTCTCGTTGCGGGGGAAACCCTGCTGCCGGCCTGTAAGGAGCGCGCGCTAGCGACGCCTGGTGCGTCGCTCACGGTGTCACACGTTTGAATCGATACAAACGCGATGCTAACGCGCGTGTGTATCGATACAAGCGACAACAAACTGCTCTGTAGAATGCGAGCGCGCCGTAAAACCGTCGACGGCGCGTTTAAAAAACGTGGTGTGCAGATACCCTTAAGTGAATCCAAACCTGAAAACTTATTAGTTAATCTAGCAAAAAAAAAACCAGTTAATCAAACAATAATTTTAATTCAATCAAACGACAATATCATCAAATCTACTTAATTATTTATATATAATATCGTAGAAAATAATTGTAGTCAGCCCAGCAACCATAGCAAAAGCAGACTCGAGTATCTCTTTATAGGGTTTCACCAATGAAAATAATCTTAAAATGACAAATCTATGCTATTTCATTGGTCAAGCCATATAAAGTAGAGGTGAATCTACTTGCCATAGCTACAGGTGTCCCTTTTATGTCTTCTTACAGTTGTCCCATGTTTATTGTTCGCACCAACAGTTTACATTGGCGAAGCTTCCGCAGTGTCCTCCTTTGTAACCGCGCCGCTTGCACTCGCGAAGACAATCGGAGGTATAGTCAACAGCGCCCCAAACACAGCTACCAATCTGCACATCCGCGGTCACCGTGGTGGCACTTTGTTGCAAAGAAATGATGTCCAAAAAAGCCAAACAAGCCAGGAAAAAGATAACACGGGATGTATTTGCCATTTTAACTTCGTATCGCAACAACGCCAAGATTCTCAAGTGAAAACTATTGTGAATTCTATATTAGTAGGACCTTTATATAGGCGTTTTAATAATGTTTTACATGCATATGTTGACATGCAATTAATTCATACCGGAAAATCTAGTTTAGATACTAACAGGAAAAATACAAGATTATCCTGTTTGGATTTAGCCGTAGTAGGGAAACGATAACAAACTAGTTAAATTTCAACGTTACATTTTCTTTTATTTCATTTGCCTGGATTCTTTCGTAGACATTATTTAATTCTGTAAGTGTGGTTAAAATTTCTACTGTTGTCGATACATATGTTACGGGCAACGTGATTAACTGGGCTTTATTAATAATGCCCAAGAGCGATGGGCAAAGTGATGAGTTTATTACTTTGACCGGCCATTTTTAATAATGCCCGACGACCCGTGGTCCATGTAATAACTCAGTGTTTGAGATAGCTTGAATTTATCGCTCGGACCGGGCAGTATGAATAATTCCTTACTTGTAGCCGGGCTATGTGATGATTGGTTTAGGTTATTTTTTTTAGCACCTAAAAACCTTTTGCGCTGCTCATATAAAATTTTGTAAGTTTAATTTAATTTAATAAACAAAAACACTACATTTAACCTATTTTATTACTTTGCCCAAGATAGGGTGGGCATTATTCATAATGGCCGGGGAAAAGTGATTAATCATGCTGTTTTAATCACATTGCCAAATTGAGTCGGGCATTATGAATTCAGACCGGCCATTATTAATAATGCCCGGACTTATCAAATTGCCCGTAACATATACAGGGTTGATATGACAGAGGGACATTAAATTACGCTACGTTTACTACCTCTATACGTGTTTTTTATTAATCCGATACGGTATAAAAATAAAAAGCAACCAAATTGAGATTTTTTTCTTTCAAACAAACTAAATAGCTTACAAATCAGAGTAAAACGTAACCACCCTTTGTAAATAAATTTCACTGACCTAGCAAAGCGGCAACGTCGCGCGCGCGCCGTTGCGGGATGTTTTGCAATGATTTGCGTCAGAGCGGCAACAGCGCATCGTAGGTTATACTCAGATTTATCGTTTTAAGGTGCATGACCTATGCGTAGACATAATCAGCTGTTAGGAAAGCTCGTGTTCAAACGGCGCAAAAACTTAAAAAATCATTTGCGACTAAACTACTGCTCCTATTAAATTGATTTTTGGTACAGAGCTTGGAAATGGTACCTAGTATAGGCAGTTTAAAGGAAAGCCCCTCTGTCGTATCAACCCTGTATATGAAAATAAATCATCTTGATGAAAAATCAATACAGACATAATAATACCGCCATTTTTAGGGTTCCGTAGCCAAATGGCAAAAAACGGAATACTTTTAGATTTGTCATGTCTGTCTGTATGTCTGTCCGTATGTCACAGCCAAACTTCTTTTCCGAAACTATAAGAACTATACTGTTGAAACTTGGTAAGTAGATGTATTCTGTGAACCGCATTGAGATTTTCACACAAAAATAGGAAAAAAAACAATAAGTTTTGGGGGTCCCCATACTTAGAACTGAAACTCAAATTTATTTTTTCATCAAACCCATGCGTGTGGGGTATTTATTGATAGGTCTTCAAAAATGATATTGAGGTTACTAATATTATTTTTTTCTACACTGAATAGTTTGCGCGAAAGACACTTCCAAAGTGGTAAAACGTGTCCCACCCCCTGTTACTTCTAAAATAATGATATGAATAATGATATGAATGATAAAACTAAAAAAAAAATATAATGATGTACAAACTTCTAACGAAAATTGGTTTGAACGGGATCTAGTAAGTAGGTTTTTTTATTCGTAAACCGCAATGTACCTTTCGATATCAACTTTTATTAAAACATCGATCAAAGTTAAAATGAACTTCAAGAACTTTTATATTATGTTACTTGCTGTTACGGAACCCTTCATGGGCTGGTCCGACACGCATTTGACCGCTTTTTAAAATTAATATGATAATTAAAGCAAAAGGTTTTGCTGTTTAAGCCAATGTAGATTGTTAAGGTTACGACTAGAGATGAAACGGATAGTGAATTGGCCGGATACCGGATACCGGATATTCGGCAATCTACGAGGCCGGAGCGCCGAATATTCGGCTCCTTTTGGGTCTGTTTCAGTAATAATATTAAAAGTAGTAGTAGTAAAGTAAATATAGTCGCTTAATAAAAAATCCAATTGCTAACGAGATTGACTTTTTCTTAAAGACATCTCGAATCGATAGCAATTACGACCCACACATGTGGTGGTCACTTAATATGAAATGTTACACGCAGTTGTGAAGGCTTACTAGAATTTATCTATTAGCACCTGGCAGTAGCGTTTACAGCGATAGGCTATTTTCAGAGGCTGGTCTGGTATACGAAGCCAATCGGAGTCGTCTCTTACCAACAAATGCGGAAAATTATGCATCCATTCACCACAATTTGCCACTTTTTAATTTTGACTACTAAATTAATGAATAATACTAACATTTTTGCCGCGGGATAATAAAAATAAACGGTGTCTATAATATATTCTGGTATTATTGCCTTGTGTAAAATAATGAGAATTTTAGTATCCGGTATCCGGC
The DNA here is from genome assembly GCA_947037095.2 of Nycteola revayana. Taxonomy (NCBI): domain Eukaryota; kingdom Metazoa; phylum Arthropoda; class Insecta; order Lepidoptera; family Nolidae; genus Nycteola; species Nycteola revayana. The sequence goes on from OX344838.1 coordinate 30,628,455, forward strand.
CGGATACTGATTACTATCTGGTCGGATAGTAAAAACTAGCTCGGATAGCCCGGTTACCGGATATCCCTTTCATTTCTAGTTACGTCATTTTTTATTTCTATCACAGCTACTTACTTATCTTTACTTTAGTCTTATTTATACGACGATATCATGTAAGGGAAGTAGCAAAAGCCTCGTGGCTAACTACATAATTATGTGCACATAAAAAATGTTTAGCCAATGTAGATTGTTAAGGTTACGACATTTTTTATTTCTATCAAAGCTTCGTACTAATATTTACTTTAATCTTTTTTATTCGACGATATCATGTTAGGGAAGTAGCAAAAGCTTCGTGGCTAACTAAATATGTTTTCAAAAAAAATGTATATTGTTTTTGGACAGAAATTACACGTAGTAAAACTAAAAACTACTCTGACTTAATAAAAAAACTACTTATTTTATTAAATGAAAACTTTTCAATGTCCAATCACAGTATAGTCTACCCTAGGTTCTAGTTCAGGAAATTATTGCCTACATTATAAAATATTATCTATAACCACTCTGCAACAACATATTATGTGAGTAATTGAGCTTCAATTATAATCCATTATTTCGCATAATATTACTACCGATTTTATAAGTATGCTAATAATGTATTTGTATTATTACAACGGTCGGACACAAAAATAATTCGAGTTTACGTCCGCTGCTGAACCTATGTTCAGCAGTGGACGTAAACTCGGATTTTAGTTTAAGAGGGGCCTATGGCCTCTTTAACAGACCTTGGCAAGTCAGGGTCGTTGAGGGACTGGAGATCCCGCGGTACCATATTGGCCGCGGGTGCCGTCGGGGGGCCGGATGGCTCATGCGTACCCGACCCCCGCCAACGGCGGATCGAAGGAGTGTCCGGGGGGTTTTAGTGGTGTAGGGTCCTCTCCTCGTGGTATGACTTTAGCATACCACGCTATGGAGAGGGCGAGTCCCACATATCCCACCGCCAGCGCGCAAATACGCTGCAACGGTGATGGGAATGCGTCAATGCATTTCCCCCCGGACAACAAAAAAAAAAAAAAAAAGGGTCGTTGAGGGAGCCGGAATGCTTATGCGTACCCGGCCCCCGCTAACGGCGGATCGAAAGAGTGTCCGGGGGGTTTTAGTGGTGTAGGGTCCTCTCTTCGTGGTATGAGTTAGCATACCACGTTATAGAGAGGGCGACTCCCATATATCCCACTGCTAGTTCGCGAATACGCTGCAGCGGCGGTGGGAATGCGTAAATGCATTACACAACGGACAACCAAAAAAAGGGTCGTTGAGGCATATTGCCATAATCACCACGCTTGGTAGGCGGATTGGTGATCGTATTTAGATGGTATTAACCTTGATCTGATAGACGCTGTTGCCCTCTATCAGCTGCATGTCTTTTAATCAGCTCTTACACCACCCATGGAAAGACATGACGTGGTCTATTCTAAGCGTGGAAATCACAAGGCATAGGCAAACAAAAAAAATAGCGTGCGATAATTTTACCAAGGTAAACTTATTTCATTAGTAAGACGCTCTAAACGTAGTGGGTTCGATTACCATTCCAGGCAAGAGAAGACAAGATCTTTGTGTAAGATTTCTTGCTGAGTCTAGACAGTGAATGCACACAACTCCGCGATTCATTTATTAATATGTTTGGAAATTATAACCGAAAATAAAAAAAACTTTTGTTTAATATAATTAAAGAACACGTAGCGATTTCATTCACATTATAAGTATCGAACAGTCCATTATACTGTGATCGTGAAGGCTTTATAGGGTCTTCGTATACAAAGGTAATCCTCATGACGTAATAAAGGAGCACTTTTTCGTAGATCTCTTTAGATAAGGGAAGGTGAGAGTCGATATATCAGCAGATTAGTCGTTTGGCGTTGAGAGCGCGTTGAATGTAAAGTGGTTACGAGTAGTGATGCGCTCGGAAGACCTGTTATATCGATAATTCTCCGTAGGTTATGAACGTCATGGTAGACCTTATTGTGCGCCAACATGTTTGTACAAGTTAATCGTTTTTATGATAATATTTAAAATATGACATTTCATATAAAGTATAATGTTAATAATTATACCGCGATGTAAAATAAAGTCACGATATGTCACGTAGATACATATTTTTATTCAAATCGGTTCACCCGTTTCAGACCTACTTTGCCACGGACTGGCACACACAGCGCGGTCAAACTTATAACATATTTTACGTCAGGGGTTAAAAATAAAACAGTTTTTGTGTTATCGATACATTTTTTCACATCCCTACGACTGAGGCACTCCATAAGTTAACAGCTAGGCAGAGCCTATCATATATCAGCGCGGTGACATATTCGCCCGTCATGTACGCTTTGCATAGCTTGCCTATACAACCTTCGCCAGTTTTACCTTATTTATCATGTTGCTTTACAATTGAGATGGTGTATGTTCCTGCAAACTGATGTATGTGAATCATTATGGGGTTAGATATGCTCTCTTATATTGGTGTACCCACCTTGCTTTTATATGTAGAAATATTTTTATATTTAGATTCTGGTGTGATCTTTTTTGTATGCGATGTTGAGTTTTAAGTATTTACTTACTGCTGTACTTTAGGACAGATACTTGAAATGTTAGGATCTATCTTTAAGTAAAGCTATTTATTTCACTTATAATTGGTTATAGTACTTAATTATGGATTTATATTGAATTTTATTCGAAACGAAGAATTTTTGTGAATTCGGATACTCGTTCGTTACTCAATCAATAAAGTCTACCAAATAGATAAAACATTAACTGGATAAGCAAAATGAAAGGTTCTAAAATACGTTAATAGTTCTACTATTCTAAGCCAGACCGATGTTTATGCAATCTTTGCTTATATAATCAAATACTGGCTATAATAAATTTAGCTACGTGCATTCTACCGAACATAGAATTACTTTTATATAATATTTACATATACAGGATGAACATGAAGTTGTACTCTAAACATCCTGAGAGGTTTGCTCCCCAAGGAGCGCCTACTGTCTGCGTCTAATATTCAAACACCGGTGTATTCCTCTACCGGAGTTAAACATAACTAACAATCGTCGACAGCCCAGAAGACTACATAGTTTATTTTACATAGATGTGACTGAAAGCAAATAATATTTTTTTCAATTCATTTTTAAGCAACCTAGGTATTATACCTAGCCTACGTTTATCCTAGGTTACTTAAAAATGAATTGAAATGTCTGCCGTCATAATAATAAACGGCACAACTAACTTTTTCTTAATTAGCCATAGGGCATTTACCTTTTGGTTAATTTTATTTAATAACATTATTGTTGAAATGTAAACTAATTTATTAGTCAAGATTGTTTTTTCTTTTTTGTTTGATTATCATTGTATTAGACTTATAATAAGTACGATCGATTCGTCTACATTGTCAATAAACGTATTCATTTCATTATCAATCACAATAAGCCTTTTATTCTGATTCGAAATTATATATAACTTAATTTCGAAAAAAAATTAGTTGTGCCTTTTATAATTATTCCGACATAGTACCTATACGGACTATAACTATCTCTAGAAAAATTGATTCAGAAGTTTTGCGTAAAACGCAAAGAGGAAGTTGCTAACTATTGGACATAAAGCGAATATCTCTTCGTCATCATCCGTATAAGCCGAACATAGGCATCTTCAAACCCTCTCTAGTCACGACAGTTCGCAGGCAGGTTGGCGGCCGCAGTATTATGTTGTAACACACGGAAAAGCGGATGCCTGTTCCCTGGTATTCGATTGTTATAGATGATGTTATAGAAATCGGGTCTGGAACCCACTACTGCCGCAACTTAAAATACATAAGGTAGATCTTATTTTAAATATTTCAGAATACTTACTATTCTATAAAATAGATTAAAACCTCCGGAAATATTTTGAAATGCAGAATTATACGTTGTGTTTTGATAAAGAAATAATACATAACGTCAGTTTGCAGGTTGCACTCTGCTAGTTCAGGAGGCACCCTCTTTGTTCCCCCAAGCCAAATTTTACGACTCGTGCAGAATAGTAAGTACCTATCTTATACCTCTACGTCTTGCCTTTTGTTTTCCTGAGAAATCAGCGCTGAATCTTTTGCAGAGAGTTTTGTTTTGCATTACTTATAGGCGTTTCGCTAGGTTTACTTAGAAACATTTTGGCACTATCTTTTTATGTTAACGTTTTAGTTTATGAGATATGTTTTTGCTATTTTTTTGATGAAGTTGTAACATTTTTTTTTTGTACCGGATCAGCCAAATCACTTTTGTCTTCTTGATCTTAAGGGACAAAGACAGCTAGTGTAAATACCGTAGATATGAACAGCACTTTTGACCTGTCGACCCCACTTTACTAGCACACAAAAACACAACACGAATCAATAATGTTATTTGGTATTGGCATATGGCTCATTTAGCATGCTAACGCTGTGCTTTACGTCTCTAATTTGTAACCTTTATGGGTTATAGATAAAAATTGTGAAACAGACCAAATTTACGTATAAATAACACTTATAACTCTGTCTAAAGTGTAACCAAAGAAGATCTATGATAATATTCAATATTCCAGCGAAAAGTTCACAGCAATAATGAATGTGTACGAAAATAATTGTTTATCGAAAATAGGACGAAGAAATTGCTTTAAAATTATTCATAATTTATCAAGAAGACTGCATCGCCGTTTAAATTGTTGCTTCTGCCCATCTTGCCAAAAAACTATATTTCATGTGCTATATAAAAATATCTGAAACATATTATGTAAGGTGCATCAACTCTCCCAGACGTTTTAACCAAAATAAACAAAGTTAGAAAAGTTGAATCCGCGGTGGTGATCCCCAGGCTTCAATGCATTATCGTCATCGATCGTCAACATTGTCTCGAGGCACGATATAAGATAAGTAGCTACGAAATAGAGTTGTTCGTCCCCGTATATTTGGGATTTCACTTCATGAAAGTGTGGATTTTCTGAGGAAAACATATTGCAACGTTAAGTTTGTTAAAGTATTATTTTTTGAAGCAAATAGCTTCAAAAATTTAGAAGTAGTTATTTTTAGTCGTTGCTAATACTCGGGGAAATGATTTATTTCTGATAGTACAATCGATCAATGTAAGTATATACAACATAAAAGATACAAATTAATACATGTCTTCTGTGTTACCCAGTTGCCCGTTCGTACGATCTAGATTTCTATCTTTTATTGCAAGGCTTGGAGCTCATTTTGCCATGTGCATTTATCATGACAGTCTCCTTAAAGGAAAATTAAAAAAAAAGAAGTTTAATTAAAAAAATATGTTGTTACATACTGATGGCAAATCTTCCTCTCGGTGTATAGTTATAATATAGTTTTAGGTCATGTACTGAAACATTTTGGATTCAGTTATAGCATACAATAATGCATAAACCTTGTATATCGGCTGTTTGAATTTACGGACTGTGCTGGTAGCACCATCTACGCAACGCTTTGCATTTTACGTCCTATTATTATAGTCTTTGTTTACTTATTAAGAATTTACACATCACATACATACAAAATTAGTATTAAAATGTATGAAAACAATTAATGAGACAGTCTAAATATATATATTTATATATAGCCTCTGTTTTTATTTATATGTTAAAACAAAAATCCCGTATTCCGGGATTTGTCGCTAAGCAACACTAGTAAGATCCCTCCTCAACAGTTACGTGAGGTATTAAGAATTTAGTGAGAGACCGGTGTATCCCTCCTCATCGATTCGATGAATTTCGACGTCAGGTTATTCCGTTTATTGCCTTGTTTTGATTGTAACCTTGACGCGAAAGTACAAAGTAAAGTACAAGTTACGGCTCAATACTGTATCGGGAGTATTGGAAACTCGCTGTAAAATTTTGATGGCTACAGTTTATAAGTCTTGAATTAAATGTAACGATCCTACGTTTTATGGGTTTCAGGTGGAAAGATTATTAACGAGCTGACATTTGAACTATACAAAAGTTTATTGGTATTGTTTCTTTACTTTTCGTTAGAAGGCAAAGTTATTTTCCATTTATATAATATGTTTCTGTTCGAATTCATACTCAGGCAATCGGTTGCGGAGAATGATACCATCGCCAAGCCAACCAGAGTCAAGTATATTTTTGTCATACAGACTAACCAAAAACTCCAATACCTACAGAATAAAAAAAAAGAACAAGCTTTAAACATAGAACAAACGAAACATGTGCAAATTAAATAAGAAAAAGTAATCTCGCGACAACATACGTTTTTAATTAAAAACATACACCAAAACTCTTCATAAAACTACGCACATTAATTTAACTGGAGTACTTATAGCGTTTAAACAGAGAAAGCTTCGTAAACGCCAAATTACATACATAAACATCCGGCGCTCATCCCCCAACAAAGGTCGCAATTTATCGAGGGGTAGCAGACGCATTAAAAAGAGGAAAAAGTACACAAATAGGTAACTGCAGCTCTCTACATTCCCGTAAAGTGAATGATCAATGAAAGTTCACAGGAACGTACTCAATTTGCCGACATGCCTTTGTGATGTTTATTTTTTTGTCAGTTTCATTTAGGAATAGTGCAATTATGCAGAAGTTTCTGCGCTTTGAATTGCCTTGTCTTGTTACGCCAATTAACTGTTCAATCGGTACCCCAGTGCCCATTTAGTGTGTTAATATTCATCCTAGGATATAACCAGATTTTCATTCACGGGGATTCTGGGTACATTCTGGTAGAATAGTCAAATAGAGTCTGCCTCTTTAGACTAAATGAATAGAAAATTCAGGAGTATAGTTACAGGGAGAGAATAGATCCCTCCCTGCCCTTGTATGTCCTTGTCCATTTTATCACTCATATTTTGTCCGTCTGTATGTTGCTTAGATAAAATCTTAATATTAGGAATATGAAATTTCAATCAATGCACGTCTACATGCATATATTATACATTATGTATACAGTACCACAGCAAAGTTTTAGAATAATTAATTCATACTGCTCTACTTTCACATCGTTCGCCCATCCATTCTATAATCAACATGGGGGATTGTGCAAGCTGAATATGCCTGTTTGTAATACATGTACCTACCAATGTTAAGCCTTACTTTGAATATATTGACTATAGCCCCAGACAGGTTGTATAGTACCTAATAATAAATTCGTGTTGGATTTGATTTATAGCAATAGTTCTGTTGAAACAGTTTTTCAACGAATTTTGTTATAAAAGGTACGTTTTTGTTACAATAGGTAGGACCTATTGTAACAAAAACGAAAAAAAATAATAACATATGTATATAATTTTTTTGTGGTAATAATCTTTTATAGACTTCCCACCATCAAAGGAGAGACTATGCTTTAACCGAAAGAACAATCAACGCCATACACTGCCATATGGCAGTGGCACTCCAATCAATCGACAACCAGAACCACTACATGTATACCTAATTTCAAAATAAAACATAACTATAGGTAATGTTACATTTCAGATTTTAACGTGTTTTATATCTGCAAATTAAGTAACTCCAGAGTAAATTGACCCGTATAAAACTCTTGTTTAATTATTTTGTTAATTTGTTTTGCCATAAGAGGCACGTAGAATGTGCTTTTTATAGGAAATTATACTAAATAAGTATAAAATTGTTATACCTTCCACACTACTGTTCCTCATTTAAATGTTTCTACTGATTTTGAAAAGGGTGTATATTCCATTTCAGATGTATGTTTCAGTTCTAATGTAAGTATACAATCTTTAACAGCCCGTTAGCGTCCACAGCTGAACACAACTGCACATCGGCTGCACAAAATAAGTTAATAGATATTTTTCGAATGGTATAAACGTAACCAAGGAAACCATTCCAGCCATATTATGTTTTAGTTGGTTGTACCTAATTATTTTAGCAATAATATTGAGACATGCTCATATATACCAAACTAATCCCCGAGGGTTGCGATACACGAATAACTAAGCCGATTACAGTTCGAGTGACAGTCACCCCTGTTGTTAAAGGCACCAAGTTTGAAGTTTGTCTTGTTAAAACTCGACTACCTCCACGAGAATGACTGTGCTCTTCACATACGGATTTTAAAGCATTGTGTATTTTTCAGATGCTTTACAATAAATGTAAAGGAAAAGGAGGTATTATAGAAGCTTCAGGTCGTTAAAGTGAAGGCTTTTTTTTTTGAGAGCAAGGAGGAATTTATGTGATTGGTTGTTATTTTTAGGTTGAAATATAATAATATGTCGCTCATCACTGTGATACGTTACAATTATAATAGAGCCGTAAAGTCGATGCTTTACACAATTTAATTAATAACATTACCTATCACTTGTTAAAAATAAACAGAAGCATATTCCGGTAAAACTTGAATAGTTTGACCGAAAATAACTCATAATGTTGGTATAAATTCACTTATTACAGCAATAATTGGGAACACATTTGTACTCATTTATAAAACTGAAGAGTTTGTTTGTTTGAACGCGGTAAACCAAGGAACTACCGGTCCGTTTTGATAAATCGTTCAGTGTTAGATGGCCCATTTTTCGAGCTATTTTTAAGTAGGCTGATGATGATATTTAATTATGAATTTTCTATGGGAACAGGAGTTACGAGGGTGAAACCACGCACGGAAGCTCGTATAGAACAAAACTAGCATACTGATTAGACATGGGGACTTTGAGGCAGTGTTTTAGTTTACTATACAAAAAATACTATTATTCTGTGTAATTTTGCTAAACATTTTACCCATGACAAAGGACAATACATTGTACTTACACGTGTTCTAAATCATTTGATTTAGCACGAAAAAACACATACAAATCGTATGTGTTAACACCGGACCCGTGTCAGCCCTCGGATCTGCTTAACAAGATTAGAGAGCGAAAAATGCCAGACAATGAGGCCGAATTAACTGGGAATGGGACTAAACCCGGAATGTGGAGCATTTGTTGTACACAAAAATGTCTACGAATATTATGTGATTGTATGGTACTTAGGAATTTCTCGTAATATTCCTGTAAATTTTTGTAGTCAGTTTTAGATTTAAACATATAGGTTAATGTTAGTAGGTAAATGAGCATTTACTAAAGAAGTAAACTACAGAAGTAGTACATAATTTTATCAGTTGTAAAAAATAATATACTTTTAATGTACGATGATTTGTTACGATAGAACTTAGATCATCACCTTAACATTTACTTGAGAATGTCGTGTGTCATCGTCAATTTAATTACTCTTTGTGTGTCTAATCAAATAGACGACCTACAATGAATTGTATATAATTGCCCACCATTTGAATTGTACCATATTCTAATGAACCATATCAAACATGTCTATTGTCTATATTATGTGCCATTAAAGCTCAATAGGAATTTCTCGTCCAATAGATCAAAACATACAAATATTGGATATTAATCTATATGAGTACACACTTTGATACTGTTACTCGTTTCAATTGCAGCACATTGATTTAGCTCTAATTAGCTAACTGACACACGCCAACCGTTTGATCGTTGAGACAAGGTGATTAAAAACACAGTGTAAATAATCCAAAAATAACGAGATAGCATTAAATGGAGCTTTCGATAATGCTATATGGGCAGGGGCTTACATCAAAGCAGTAGGCGTGGTCACGTGTCATCGTAGATAAGTCCTTTACTTAATGGGATGTGGCCAGGAGGTATGCGGGACGCAGTTTAATTAATTGTCAGGTAATCTGCGGGCTTGAGACCGCACACGTCAGAATTGATGAGGCGTGTCGATATATCGATGCTTTAGGTAAGAGCGATTCTGTGTTGTGTAATGATATTATTTTACGCTTGGTGACTTCAGTTACATGTTTTGTGTTAATTATATACATCGTGACTATGGCATAACTACCTGCGATGGAGGATGATGAAGGTATCATTTCAGCCGTAGGACGTCCACTGCTGGACATAGGCCTCCCTCATAGATCTCCAGTTGTTGCGGTTAGAACGGCCTGCATCCACCGTGATCCCGCGGCCTTAACCAGATCATCCGTCCATCTAGTAGGTGGACGTCCTACGCTACGCTTGCCGATCCGCGGTCTCCATTCGAGAACTTTTCGGCCCCAACGGCCATCTGTTTTCCGTGCTATATGGCCTGCCCATTGCCACTTCAACGAACTAATCCGTTGGGCTATGTCAGTAACCCGCGTTCTTCTACGTATCTCCTCATTTCTGATTCGATCTCGTAGAGAAACCCCGAGCATAGCCCTCTCCATACCTCGTTGAGCGACTCTGAGCCTGTTCATAAGGCCTATAGTAAAGGACCACGTTTCGGATCCATAGGTCATCACTGGCAACACGCACTGGTTGAAGACTTTCGATTTCAGGCACTGAGGTATATTGGAGGAAAAGACGTTGCGAAGTTTCCCGAACGCTGCCCATCCGAGTTGGATTCGGCGATTGACCTCCTTCTCGAAGTTAGACCTACCTAATTGGACTGTCTGTCCTAGGTGACATACATTGTTGACATATGCGTCAACAACTTCAAGAACCGTATTCTCAACCATTATAGGAGCAGGCACAACATGGACGTTAGACATGATTTTCGTCTTGTCCATGTTCATTTTAAGACCTACCCGCTGGGAGACTCGGTTGAGGTCTTCGAGCATTGTACTGAGTTCTTCCATCGACTTTGCCATGACCACGATATCATCAGCGAAACGAAGGTGAGTGATGTATTCGCCGTTGATGTTGATGCCTAGTCCTTTCCAATTCAGAAGTTTGAAAGTGTTTTCCAAAGTGGTTGTAAACAGTTTCGGAGAAATAACGTATGCGTGAATAAAATTTTGATGAAGTTTAGTATCTAAGTCAGTTTGGGTTTTCCAAATGATTTCCATGAAAATGACTTTAATGTATAATAACAAGTAAAAATAAAGTGGATAAAATGGGAACACTTTGACATTGGCTACTTATATCGCGATGACTTCAAAAACCAATTAATACATTATCATACAGTATTTAACAAATGAGAGATTAATAAGGAAGATTAGGTGTATAATGACGAAGAAATTCTCTTACACAGCTTCGAGGGTGAAACCGCGCGGTAGGACTAATACCAATATTTATAATTTTCATTACACGACTTTTTCCTCAAAAAAGAGTTTTAGCCGAACAGACTGTTTGCAATTTGAGTTAAATATTTATTATATTTCTAGAAAATAACCTACTTGTAATCGCTATTCTCGATGCTTCTTCTAATTCGTGTAGGTTAAAGGAGGTACAACGTTGGTCGGTGTTTGGAATGAGGCATGTTTCATTTTTGTTCTTGCTGCTGTTATTAATGATTTTACTACAGGTCCATGGGCTGTGTATTTAATTTAAATGCAACATGTCTGGAAAGTTTGAAAACTGTATATTTTGGACGTGCGATATTGAAAATGCTTTTTTTTTTATTCTTTATTATATTGCTTTATCGATGAACAATTTTTTTAAATATATTATTTTATTTATACTTAGATTTTTGTTAACCATTCGTTTACAGTAAGTAACATAATTATCACTTTTACTCTCTAAAACCTATCTGACTTATAGTACCAATAAATACTTATACAACTGGCAATCGGATTACTTACTACTTTGCAAGGTTATTGTTAACGTCATCAAAAAAGACAAATATAATATAAATATAAAAAATTTAAAGTTCTTAAAATATACTTATGGTAACCACTGCTGTGGCGTGGTAGTAAAAGTCTCGTCGTTAATCTCGGAGGCCGTGGGTTCGTTGTAAAAATTCTAACATTTATATTCGGGTTTCATTGTTTTAAGGGTTACTCTCCGTGCCTCGGAAAGCACGTTAAGCCGTTGGTCCCGATTGTTATAATATCTCTCTATTACCAATGAACTGGCTGCTTTACGACATAATCACATATTCTGCGGTCAACAATCCGCCGGACTATCATGGTGAATATGGCAAAAAGTCCTATCGGACCCACGTTCAGCCGAGGACACCGGGATGATGAGGATAATGACTTGGAGACATAATCAAACTACTAGCGTTATTATCAAACCGTTATGTATTGGACATTCTCCAAATAAAACGAGGGGCAATACCATTAATGTGTTCATAAAATAAATACGTACATATTTTAAAGTTGCACGTAGTTTTATGAAACATAAATGTGAAACGTGATTTCTGAACAACGTTTACACACGTGAAACAAAGTATGATGTAGCCCCCGGATGTAGCCCGACGTTTCTATTTCCGGGAGCGGTAGATTTTAAAGTGTCTAAGCAAGTAATTGTTCTGCCAGTTACTTTGGTCGACTTGTAACCTTATTGGCTATTTATTTGTAGCTTGTAGTATTTTTTATCCATCTAAATCAGTATTTAGATGGTGCATGGACTTTTTTTTAATATCTTTTAGGTGCACACACACACACATTTGGCTTAGTTAAAGTTTCACCGTCATCAGCCCGTATGAGTGTCTGACATGCCTGAGCAACGGTCTCCTCCCGAGGAAGGGTTTTGCTATGTATTCACATCGCTTGCAAGGTATGATTTTTACCGAAGTATTATGTTGAAACACAACTTCCCTGGTATATACTTGTTTTCGATGATTTTATAACAATCGGGACCAACGACTCAACATGCTTTCTGAAGCACGGAAGGTAATCCTTCGACCAAACGACAATTTTTTTGAATTTATACAAAGATTTATTGTCAGGCATTGAATCCACGAACTTCGAGACTGATACCGCTGCGCCACAAAAAATATCATCTCTGTTTAGATAGACAAGAAAATTACACAAATATAAATTATACAAAAATAATAGCTAGCTTTAAAATGCCACCACTAATTCCACAATGGTTCGTCTGATATAAATGATTCTGCTGTGGTTTTGTCTATTCATAGAATGATAGAAACGTTGTCAAATTTTTTAATGCTTGAATAACGTTCATTTATTTAGTGTTAAAGTGTAGCAGCCTCAAAATGCCGAATTCTGGGGTGGCAAGGTACTGTCAACATCAGAAAATAAGAAAAATATAGCAAAGTAATAAGACGAGTGAGTATTGAGATAACAGCTGATAGAGAAGTGTGAAAGAAGAAGATAAGCTGTGCCAATCCCCCATAGAGAGGACACATAGAGTGGGATAAGTGTAGAAAGAAAACAAAAGTTACAATAAAATAGTGCAGAAAGTGTTGCAAAACCATAAACATCTACGATTGACAATAAATCCGGAGATTAGCTCAATCAGTAGCGGTCCAAACCTGTGTAAAGTCTGTAATTCAGTAGTAGGGAGCTAGTTGAGCGGTGTGTACGTGTTCCGAATAAATAATACCAACTGATTAGTGTCGCAGGTGAGGAGATGGACGTGATAGCGAGACCATCATTATACTTACATGGAAGAATATCTTTCAGAGTGTACGTCAAGAACAAAGCTTGGTTTTCATTGAAATAAGAGAGACCATAAATAGCGTTAGTGAATTGGAGAAGTTTATCTATGTACCCTATAAAACAGCATAAGCAGCAATAACATGACAGAATAATATTGTCTTCTTCTGAGTAAGATTGCCACAGCTCATTGAGGGAAAGCAGAGCAATGCTTGCTTGACTAGATGTATCAACCTCTGGTATTGAAAGTTTTCAAAGGCTACTAAGGTAATGACTAACCATAAGCTATATATGTTTGTTAAGTGAATTTATAATAAAAAACCCCAGACGAATGTAGCATTCAGTTCACTGACATAGAACAAGAGTCCTCAACGTTCAAAGCATTAACTACTCTTGGGATGCGTGCGTCGGAATCAGTTTTACGGCTTTCTGAAAAAGTATATAAATACTTGTATTCTGTATTTAAATATTTACAGACAGATCGTGAGAGTCTGGATCTTAACAAGATAACGAGAAGTCTACGTTCATGTATTTTGTTTGGTAAATAAAACTATGAATATAATAAAGTTAAACAACATGTCCTCTGTTTATCGCTCCAGTTACGTGTGTGAGCGTTTCTTGATCCTCCGCGATATATAAGTAGCTTTTCAGTACCTAGTCAAAGGTTTGATTTTATCGGTTTAGTTGTTAGTAATGGAATCGAACAATCAATAAACGAATGAATTGTAAATGGAACTTCTAAATATTTTTTTATGTTAAATAACAGTTAATTATTTCATAAAAAATCTACACTGGTCTACCCTGCCTCAGAAAGCACCCTAAGCCGTTGGACCTGGTTGCTAACATCATCTAAAATAATCGTATACCTATAAGAGAATGGGCAGTGTCAGTGAAAATGTCTTTCAAGTGTGTATTTACAATAAAATCACAACTGCTTTCACCCTTCTGAGTGATGGCCCATGTTCAGCTGTGGACGTTATACGGGCAGATGATGATAGAAACAGGCAGTGTGTGTTGGTTGGTCCTATGTTTATTTTACTCCCTTGAAAAGGTAGGTAAAGCTTGGATTCGAGTTTTTTGTGTAGAAAAATCTTAATAAATTGTAACTTGCTTTTTCCTTTTCCCTACGTATTCAAGGTCGGGGCCAGGCTCATTTTATTGAGCAAAAGGTCCAATTTCCTCCCTTTTCGAATAAGACGAGTCACATCTAATGATGATTAGGGCTCCGTAAATGTTCGGACGTGATGTCTGAGAACATTATGAGACCTATTACGATGTAGTGTTGGAAAGCAATTTTTGTGTTAACTTAGATGTGTGAATGTAACACTACCGTTTAAAGTATAGTTAGACTTAATTACATAATTATTATGGGGACCTATAATATAAGGTGGACCAAAAGTATTTTTAAATTTCAATAGATGGTAAAAAATAAACGAACGAACGAAGTAATATGATATAAAAACTGTTTATTGTAATTCAAGCACGATTTTTCTTTGAAGAAGTAAGGCTGGCCCTACATTGTGTTTGCATGTGAGCGCCGCGAGTGCCACATCTGCTAAGAATAAACCCAACTTTAGCAGAAGTGCCTCACGTAAAAGCCCAGTTATGTTCCAACCTAATGAGACCGTGTCTATTATAATAGAAATACTTATATATGCTTCACGGAAGAACCTGTCGTCTATTTACTGGAACCATGCAGTCCCAGGAGGTATAATGACCCTAGGTCCGTAAACGGCTACGCTTCCGTAATACATTACATACAAATATCAACAGAAAAGTGAATGGTCTAATAATTATGTTAATCATAATACCCAGAGATTATAATCCTCACCGGGGTTAACTAATGCATACAAAACTTAAAAGCTTAGTAATGGAATTTTAATGAATTATTGTGTAGATTTTGCTAAATTACATATGCATGGTAAAACATAAAAGGAAGGTACGGCTTGCTAAAGTGTACATTTATTCTAAAACTAACAAAGCTTAAATCTTCTAAAAAATCTGTGAATCTTATTTGATTGTTTCCCGCGGCAGAATGATTTATTCCTAAACTCGCATTTTTTTATTTATTATCCTTAATAATGCCTTCACTTCATCTTATCAGCGATAGTTTTTCGCAAAAATGAAAACGAATGAAGTCCGGATCAGGTGGCGCCTGACAGATCAGTCAAACCGCCACACCAGATTTTGAGTGAAAACCTGGTTAAAAATGTTAAAATATGTAATATGTTCTGCGCAAACTGAATCTACTAATGTATAGGAGTAAGATTTGTTGGGAGCCCGCGTCAAGTCTCATACAAATTTGGTCATTATGATAGTTCTGTAGGTACTTACGCTTTGTCGAAAAATGTTCAAATGAAAACGATCAAAGTCGACGAACCGATTTCGAATTCTGATAACGCTTCGAAGTTAGTTTGTTCAAGTTCTTTCTTTGATTGTTTGAACTGTATTCAAGGAATCTTCACAAAATTTAAGTTTATCTGAAAACTTTAGAAGAACGACATTGAGTTGCGGAAAGGCGATCAGTAAAGATAAAAATGTTTTTAGAATTTCTAAGTTTCAAAGTGTGTTTCGATTTTTGTATTTCGTTTTTCCTTAAAATTATCTATACTATTTTGCTTATAATAATTGTATCTTTTTGCATAAGTAATTTTAGGTTTGTACGAAAATACTTAAAATAAAATCGTCCAATATCTACTTTTATTGTACAGCGTCGGTGATTCTACAAAACCTACGAAGCTAATAAGGTTGAAAATCAAATATATTATATGAAACAAAAATATTTTTTAACAGACGAAATAACATCTTATTAGCAACTGTCAATAACGTGATATTGCAGTATGACCGACGATATGCAATAACAATGGTAAAATACAACATTGTATTCCTTAATTAAAGTTAAATACACATTGGGCGAAGCTTCCAGCTATATTTGTTAGTTTAAATAACATAAACTAGACGCGTTCTGTACATTGTCAGGTTATCCCGAAGAGACCCAACCAAATTGTTCTGACCAAATATTGGGTACAACCAACATAGATTTTAATTGGTACAAAAGGGTCGCACAGTGGTCGAAATTCGACCATAATTTAAAAAAAATATTATAACTTTTACAGTAGGTATAATCTATGTGTGCGAAATTGGAAACTTCCCGGTCCGCGCAATTAAAAAAAATAAATAACTACATACACTTGTATCTGAGTCATTAGAACCGCGTTCACTGACGTTGTGGAATAGTACGTCAGGGCAAGGCATGATCCGGTATCATCAGAATTAATAATGGTATCCAATTGAAAAAGCTCAGTCAGTATATGCTTCAGCATCACAAAAGCGCTTTGACATGTCACGTGCGTTGGCGATAAAGATAAAAAGAAATAAAATATCATGCCATATATATGTACCACATATTAGTAATTAGTACAAATTGTGAAATAGGTATTTATTCCAGTAGTACTCTTCAATTTTCAATCTCATTCTATCTATGAGTAATTAATAACGTTTTTTTAATAATCTGCATACCTTTTCAAATACTAAACATTAAAGCGAATACTATTTTCTTTGGACTGACTAGAGTAAGTATACTACAGTGAAATTCTTAACATTTTATGCCTGAATTTCCCCTCTGTCATATTTTTCAATGTCAAAATGGCGAGCATGCTAATTGGTTCTGTGTATAGCCTGGACACTGACAACTGTGTTTGACTGTTATGTCTCTTTCAGCTTTAAAAAATAACTCAAAATGGCGTGATAATATGCTGTCTCCAAAAATGTGGTTTAACAATTATTTCAAATGGTATTTATATATATTGGATAACTGACTTATATTTATTTGTTATTTGAATATAAAGGTACAGCAGGTAAAATATGTAGGTACAAATAATTAGCTAATTTAAATTAAAATTAACCTAAAAAAATACTAATTAATACTTCGTAATGTTTGTTATAATAAATTGCATTCCCAAGTCATTACATGACCTGAGAATGTTATTTTTCACTTTAGTTGGCTAAACATCACACGAAATTTTCAAGGCTTATTATTATTATTTCGTTTGTAAGTAATATTTTGAAATACGAGAATTATTACTAGAAAATGATTGATATACTACTACCACTTGAAATAATAATAATATAACCAATTTACACAAATTTTAATAAATTATACATACATAAACTTTACTTATATAGATAACTAAATTTATGTTTACAGCAGTGACACATTTGGCGCCAACGTTTTTCGTCCATATCAGACGTGATAGTTTATTTTTAAAATGCTATAAACAAGGGTCCGAGATATTTTTTTTTTGTAAAAAGGGCTATCCTGTCCCTTCCTATTTAGTTTATGGCCGTTCAATGTTGTGGAAGTGTGTGGAAACTCCGAGATATGGTGGTAACGTAACGTGTCATAAATATTACCTATATACGGATTTATTCCGAAAAGGCCAAAGGCTACCGTCCCACAACAAAAAATGGAATTAAAACTTTGAAATGTGCGCGCTGGACTAATATTTATGGAACGGCGATATCTATTTTTTCAAGAGGCATTGGGTCGTTTGTTAGCTTCGGCGCTCCATTTTTCATCCTATCAAAATAGTTATAGAGCTCAGATAAACAATAACTCAACTTTTTAGGTTACATTCTATCGCGGTATCAAACTTCCAACGATTCAAATTCACGTTCTATAAATGCGAGGCTTGTAGTTAGAGGTAAAACTCGGTTGATGTGTATGCGTCGGCTTAACTAAATACTAATTAATTAACCACCATTTACATAATTAAATGGCTGTTAATTAGTCTTCTTAGGTCTGATTTTCCATCGTCACTTAAAAATAACAGAGGAGTAAATTTTTAATGTGACAGATTTGATATAAAAAAACTAACATTTATTTTATTTTTGTAACGCATGAAAAATTTCGCCCTTACTTGAATAGAATGTTGTTAATTTATTCTGACGGTACGTTTCGACAAATAGAAAAGTTTGTATTGATAGCAATATGTTCTGTAATTTAATGGGAATCTGTGACACATTTTTAATACGATCGGTATAATTAATAAATCATTGTGTTGACTTCATATACACCATTTGTCCTTTTAACATCTTACTAATTTTTAATGTTTCCGCATTCGTTACCAAATCAAGAAATGGTTACTGTGTATGAAGTACCCTTTCACTTATGTCAGGATATTTAGTATTATTTCTTTTAGGTGTATCAGCATTCCTTTCTATAAGTGTATTTTAACTCGATATTACTTCTGGATAACGCAGCGTCCGCGCTGAAATTCTGTAGTTTTGTGATGAATTATTAACAAAAATACAAACGTTCTTAATAATATTGGTGTAGGTGTGGGTATTGTACTGTTTATGTTTCATTAGCTAGCTTAGTTAAGAATGTACTCAAGATTCAAGTGTTGCTCAGGTGGTCGGCATTTGTCGGCGCGGGGTCACTACACCCAATTGTGAGGGGTGCGATGTTTCACAATTATGTGGAGTAGGGTTTATATTGTATATTTTTGAAGTAATCAATAATAATGTTAGTATGTATTATTTATATCGATGCTTTCAAAGCACATCAAACGACCATTAGAGATTATAGTAAGAGTTGATTATTTATTATTATTATTATGAGTCCGATGTGTCCCACTGCAGGGCAAAGGCCTCCCTTCCTTCTTTTAATTTCTTCTCTATCACAAGCCACCTGGGACCAAAACATATGTAATAAGTATATTAGGTAGACACATAAAATTATTTACAGCGATGATATATTTGTCTATTAATAAATATTTTTATGCTATTAAAAATATTACTTTTATGGCAATCCAATATAATTATTAATCTAATATATTAACATAAACATAAAAATAAACCGAGCAATTCGATTCCACACATGGCCCAATCCAATTCAAAAATTTCGTACGTCGAAGATTATCGTAGTTAGAACCCCGCACGGACCGGAAGCTCAAGCTAGGGTGCCACCACGGTTATTATCTACCTGCAACGTCACTTCCGCTTGGAATCGCCCGTTTGGTACGAACACTCTCGGTTCGCTGAAATGGGTTCGATTTTTGAAAGTGCACCTCTATTGATGTTCCCCCGTAGAAAAACTTCACGCTTGAATTCTTGGTAACAGGCCTATTTTAGCTGTTTTTTTTAATGTCTGTTTTTTGTTATTTTTTAGGCGAAGATTGATTTTTTAAAGGGGGGTTTCGAGTGGGTGTAATTTTGTCTATTGTCTTATTTCAGATATTCCTTTCAGTTGCACTGATATAAATTAAAACTAGCATCTTTAAAACACAATCGTTGATTATTATTTTTAAACTATGCTTCTGCGATATTCAAGGCAAAACTATGACTTAGTTTTATGGAATCAGGCTTATGAATTCATATATCAATGCAATTGCATTGATAATAATTTACTTTGCAATCACTTTACTGATTCACAATATCAACTGCTATAATTACTTTTTCTGTCGCACTTACAACCATGAAACTAACACAACATATAAAAACATGTACCTATTTTATTAATACATATATAATGACGACTGAAACGGACGCCTATAAATGTCCTAAAAATAACGACTTTTTCATAAATACAATTAAGTAATTAATAATAATTAATAAGTTCCCGTAATCCCACGGACGAACTTACTATTTTCTGTGATTAAAAGTATTTAAAACGTTGACCGTGGATTTAAGGTGCCCTGCCATGCCAAATTTTATTTAAATTGGTGCAACAGTATAGAAGATTAGCCCGTAAAACATCATAGAAACAAAAAAAAATCTGGGTGTGTTCTATTTTACTTCTAACCGAATTAGGAGGGCTGACTCGGTTTTTTTATATATAGACATTCGACCGCTACGGTTTTATTATATACTTTAACTGATGATTATGTATTGTAATTCAATCCTCTTAATACTACAAACATAATATATTTATTAATTCAACATCAATGCACTCGCATCGCATCTGAATCTAGCTCTTACTACTGTTATACATCTCCATGATTATCTTAATTCAATCTAGGTGACTGACGTATTATCCGAACCCGATTACGAATTACTGTGTAATTACACCGGCAACCATACATTATAGTTAACGGGTATATGTGACAAATGAGACTGATTGATGGATAGTAATTAAAATGCCTTTAAACATCTAACCTTCCTAACTATGTTTAATCTTCACGAGGATATGAAAAGGGTTTCACTTATTTGATACCTAATTAACAAGTAAGACTTTTTTTAATTTTTTTAATAGCTGCCAACTTAATCTTCAGTTTCTGTCATTATGAGTCTTGATGTCTATTCTAGACATGAAGACTTAAAAAATCTATATAGTCCGTCAGTTAGATAAGCAAAATAACGTTCGTAAAAAAAAGAAATAACGAAGATACAGCGCGTTTAAATTTTGTGTGACGTCACTTTTAGGTACAATTTTACCTGATGGTGTTCATGCCCATTGAATACAGTAGATAATCGTTCTATAGCATACATTTGACAACAGATTTAGCTTACTAGAGAGGAGTCCTGCTTAAAAATATTTCAAAGAGAATAATGTGAATGAATCGGTATCTAAGTCTTTAAACATATGTGAATTGAATACCTACAGTTATTATAAAAAAGTAGTTATAGATATAGTTATTTTAATATAGTTCCGTATTTTAATCACATTGTGGTTATTAGTTTACCGATAGGTAGATCAATATTCCTTCACAAGTAATCGAAGATTCTACTTAGCAACTAAGAACAAAAAAAACTTTTTTTAGGTTTTCAGAAAGAAGAAGCGACGTAACATTTAAACGACTTTATGTGTTTTTGATTGTTTATTACGATTAGAATAACTTATCTTATCAGTGATGATAGTTAATCGTAAAACTACGTAATTTTGAAATTATCAATAAGCAATTGTGCAATTTTAAATTTACATCCTCCGTTACTAGGTTGAATTTTGATGAAGAGTTAAAATGTGACCTATTAAATTGGCTTCATTATAAGTACCTATTTGAAACTATTTAATTATTTACGTATAAATCAAGTTCACATGTCAACGTTATAGCTCACATCCACTTTCTGAATGGATAATCACCGGTGAAATTAATTAATCAGCTGTCAAAACTCCTGATAAGTGTCGACTGAGATTCCGAAATGATAATTAGTTAATTTGATTTGATTTTCGTGTTAATTAATCTAAGGTTTACGTTTTCGTTTAGAATTCATTGATAAAATAAATTTTAGACGTACTTAACGAGGAAGGAAGAATTTATTCCTTTTTTCAGAAACTGAATTTGACAATGAAGATAAGATGGGATGAAGACCAAGACCAGTCAGTCGGAGAAAATTACATCTCATAAGAAAATCGTTACAGATTTGTAAATTCTGATCTGACCTACCAATCAGATAAGTTAATTTTACAATTCCTTTGACGCATTGTAAAATGTAGTCCAGCGCGGGCCGTTGCAGGCGGTTGACCTGAATTGTACCTAACGATACACAGTGGTCCGTAGAATGAGTCTAATCAAAGTCGAAAGTCGAATTCAAAAACAAACTTCCACAGTTTCCAATGCTTAGACTAGTTAATCGCTAACAGGGAGCTTATTACTTCGTGACATGAAGACTAATCCTGGACTTTTGGTAAGACAGTTGTGTGTGTGTGCATACCTACAATATCTAATATACAAAGGGGCGGTAACTAATCTATGAAGTGCTTTTAGATGTGTTTAGACAGTTTGTTAGCGAAAATCGACTCTGATAGCTGCAGTGTAAGTTAATTATTTTATTCAACTTTCAGCATTTTATTTTCGAGAAGTCCAAATTTACTTTAATTTGGCACCCTATGTAATCAGTTTTTTTTTGACTGACGCGTTTATATTTATACATATAAAATGGAAAAAGAGAAAGGCTATATAAGGGTAAATACACGCTACGTCCCAAAATATAAGTCTAATGCAGTTACTATAGAAATAACTATAATAATATATTAGATATTTTATTAATTTTCTATTGTATAAAAGGGCTTATATAGACCCTTTCTGAAGCCAATTCACCTGTCTAAAGTCATCTGTGAGCAACCCTCAAGTGCGACGACGCGAAACAAAAGCCGAGGGGTGGTTTCACTCCTTTGGGCACAACAAGATAATTTGCTCTAAACGAATGACACACGAGTTAAATGTTTGAGAACATTGATTAAGGCCTGCTTTGTTAAGTATATTAAATGAGTCTTTGAGTCAAAGTACCTCATTAGTGTTCAATATAAATGGAACTGTTTTGTGAGTTTTTTTTCCATTAGACGCCATCTCCAGATCGCGGTGACCACATTACTGGCTATCGGAGGAGCACAAGAATTTTAGTGGGTAGATGACCCTCATGGTATAATTAATTGCGAAGGCCCAAGGGACCGTGCATTACGTAGTAAGCTTTTTTTAATGCACTTAGACCTTCGGAATAAGTCTAATCTGATTATCGCGTCGGTAAAATCTTTACGTAAAATCAACAATTACTCTCCGAGTCTGATATGTTGATCATTTGTGCTTAAGAAAGCTCGTTAAGTCAGAAATCTTTTGTTGACATAGCTTTTGGCGATAATCGTTTACCAAAAAAAGGTCAGCATTATACGAAAGCTCTTAAATTGCAAAGTTAGCTGAATCTTTACAACCTAAACCCATACAAAGCGTAAGGTGGGTATAATATAGGAATAGGAATTCACTGAAATTTTAAGCTTGCCATACTAATTATCAATTTTATCAATGCGAAGTATTATTGCCTATCTTTAGGGTAATTACATCTCAGAAAATAAATACCCTAATAAACACTGTTGAGTATAATATTGTCATAGACAACCGCACTGCTATTTGGACGGAGGGTTTTTGTTTTACCAATCACCCAGTTACATCGATATCGATAAGTTAAACGTTCATTATCATTATAAGCCCGTATAACCTACCTTGCTGAACATAGGCCTCTCTTGTAGGGGTTTTGCTATAGACATCACGCCTATTAGGCGGCTTGGTAACTGTCGTATTATGTATTACCGGGCAGGACTAAAAATCTTTGTGTAAAAACAAATAACAGCATCTTAGACAATCTTATACCCGGTATCAGACTGTATAATAATATTATGTAGGTACTATGAGACTTAAAGCTAGACTCTTTCCGCTGCGGCTACGGAGGTTGTTTTAAATTAGCTGTTAAGTTAATTCAATCTCTATCTTTAAATATAGTAAACCCAACCTAACACCATGTAGGTATTCACGGTAACCCACAGAATGTTGTTCAACTACACATCTGTATTCCATTAGCAAATACGGTTTAGCCTGAGTTACAGAGCCAATACAAGTTGACCTCCCCTTCCCCTCTTAGTAGTTAAGTAATTGGCCGTGATATAGGTTAGGTGATGTTTAATCATAGGTCTGTTATGAGTGGCCGAGTATAAGACGCACCAAACGCCTCAGGTGCCATCAGCCAGGTAACGAGGAATGTAGGGTTGTCAGTAATTTTAGACAACATTTTGAGATGCGATATTAGTGACATGTTTGTATAGTTAAGCGTAGATACTGTAGCAGTGTCTGGCTTCACTAAATTCATAATACTGTCAAAGTAAATCTGTAAGTGAAAAAACTTATTAAATATATCGTCCGTCAGTGATATTTTGATTTCTACTACGTCTTATAATACTACCGTTCATTGCATTAACTACCTAAGAAGAAAAAAAAATTAAAGTGCAAATTATCTTACTCAATGTTTAATCTTAAACATTTAAAATTATGTCGAATATGAGTTAGTGGATAAGTTGGTTTGCTATTTTCTACTTTTCTACGTCATCAGATATATTTCGTGCGAATCGCCTACCAAAAGAATAATATTATGTCATATTTAAAAGTGTCAATTCGCCTGTTTTGTGCAGATCATCCACTAATCTATGAATATGATGGTATAACTTCACTTGCGGTATTTGAAAATAATCACCTAAATATTTATTTTTGTATTTGGCATCACATTTGAAACGTTTCATATAGATATTTTATATTAAATGGATCAAAAGGTAAATAAAGACATATTAAATTGAAAAAAAAATAGTTGAGCAGTGTCATACGTGTTTGTGTAAACGCTAGTTGTACCAAAACAGTGAAGTCCAGTCACACTATAATGATGTTTGTGTTTGGATACCGCGGGCATCAAATCAGAGCGTAGCAGTAGGGCGTATTAAAATAGAATTTATTTTAAACACAGCGGACTATTAAATACAACAAAATCAAACATTACACAAAAATATGGAGAAGGTAATTTCATACGCAAATATTCAATTATACAAGGTGTAACGGAAAGGGTATATACATAGAAAGAACAAGGCTTTTTTGAATCATAACAAACGATATGGCAAGGGTCAACTCAAAATAAAATACTCCAACAATTGATACCAAATTCTCGGTTTCATATGTTTTCTAAATTCAAATCATAACAAACGTGTCACCGCACTACATGGGTCAATACTTGCAAATAGTTCGTTGACATCGATCAGCTAATTGAGTGCTAGTGATGTATTTATTTCAATTTGAAAAGTTTGGTTTCTGGTATCTATGAATTTTAAAAAATCATTACTTCCGGACTTGTAGAGATAGGATTAAATAACCCTTGACATATCGTTTGTTATCATCTAAAAAATCCCTAGGTGTAACCCTTTCCGTTACACCTTATATAGGTAAATACAGGAATCTTATTATTATTTTTTTCGTCTCCAGAAAAGTAGGGTAGCGATTATATGCTCTGGCTTAAAGCGTCGGCGTCAATGTATGTACCCATATAACGCACACAAATAAAACTGTTCAACAAACTGTAAGTCTGTACCTCCGTAGTTATAAATTATACAAAATCTTCTTATATTTATAATAAGCAAGAAATATTATTGTTTTGATGTAAAAAAATTAACTCAATAAATATAAAATCGAATCGAAAATAGTCTATGGAAATTGGAACAATACCATTAAAAATTTAAAGAAGGCATCTAGAAGTAGAATTCTAATATGTATGGTTGTTATTATATAAATACCTGGCCCTTGTGTAGTTTTAATTAAAACTTAATTGCTTTAACTAAAGAACAAGTCTCAGCTATGTGTGGAATTCGGTGTCTATATTATTATGAATTTAATTTGTTTAAAGTTAAATTAAATTGATTGGTTTATTCCGTTATTATATTTTAGTCAACTGATGGTCAACATCAAATAAACAAACTTTGACTGCAACCGTGGTTCAGTGGTTACGTTAGTGGCTTCTGAGACGTCGTGTTCGGGGTTCGAATCCCACTCGGGACAATTATTTGTGTCAATCAAGAATACTTGTTCTGAGTCTAGATGTGCTTTTGTGTTCGTAAACTTTGTGTTTGTGAAGTCGCCGTGACACAGAGATTTATTTCCAGTTATTTTAGAAAGTAGGGAGGAAACATGTTTTAAACCTCCTTAGTTTATTTCCACCTACCTAGCAAGTAGGTAAGCTTGTCAAATCTTCCTTGCTATTTATCTGACACGTGCTATATTATCTATCCATTAGTCATTATGTAGTATTAATCACTGCCAACCTTACCCAGGTATACCCACGTTGTCCCCACTAATCTCATTCGGATCGCGGGCACGAATTTCATAAGTGCTCGGTTGAACTAATGGATGAAAACATTAACTCCTTGGATTTTGGCTTGTCCCCGAGTGCCTTACATTTACATATGTGATTGTGGGTTCTCTTTACAATTTACTGCTTAGTTTATTAGAACATTGTGACGTTGTTAACTACAAGTTATAACTGTCGGGTTAATTTGTCTCTAGAGGTAAGAACAAATGGTTGTTGTGGGATATTTTTAACGAGTTTTGTGTATAATTTTCAAGCAAGTTTCGTAGTATTTCAGTGATAAACAATTATGGCCCTTCGGAATATAAAAAAATCCAAACAGTTTGTTTCAACTGTAAGGTTATAGATTAAATGGGCAAAAAACGAGTACTTTTAAAAACCTGTATATTTAATAGCGTACTAGACTTATATTATCAGTCATAACATTATCGAAATGTTGTGTCTCAAAGAACATAATCCGTCAGTTAGCACAAACGAATGAATCATTCAAATGACAGTACTAGGTACATGTTAAACTATAGCTATATTTACCTACTAAATGGATATGAATGTTTATAAAGGATAAGAATAACAAACCTTTATATTACGGTTAATCTTAGTCTCTCAGTTCAATCAACACTGATAGGTAGTTAATAATAAGATAACATTGGCTACTTTTTATTTTGTCTGTAGGTAGTGCCGATTTCGGACGGGACATTCCTTGTTAGATAGTTTATTTTACGCGGACGCAGTTGCAGGCAACAGCATGATTACAACTTTATTATAAAAAAAGAAATAATGGATGTGCAAGACTGCACAACCATTTTTTTTTAATGCAATGTGTAACATCAACTATCTTTTTCAATCAACTAAAAACTCTGTTTATCTTTACATAATTATGTTATCTATGTTTTTATACTTTTTTTTATCTCACACTAATTGTAGTAGTTCTTAGTAATGGCTATATTACTAATATCATCACCCATAAAGCACATTGAAGGAAGCGTTATCCGCATCTACAAGCGTTTTATTTTAATACCTATCTTCGTACACATTACATTCCTTTTTTCCGCCAAAGTATATCGGATTTAGTGAGCACTCAACCATACCAGTAAACGTTAGGATGCAATAACAAAGTTATGAAACATTCGAGTCCAGTTTAGGGTCAGTTGGAGTGCGTCGCCAAAGTTTCTGACCGTCCGCCACTGTCTATTTTCAATTTCACTTTTCCCCTAAAGTAGTATTCGAGCAAACATTATATAAGCTCTTCTCTCGGCATTACCGTGTATGGAATATGGTTGTAGTTTGTTAAATAATATAGCTACGCAACTAAAGTATTCTCGACTTATTTGTTTGTTATATAGGTACCTACTGTATCCGTAGCATAGGGTTATTAGTCGGTGGCTATCTCCGATTAACGGGCCGAGAAAAACCTTAAAGTTCTGAGAATGAAACCTTTCATTCTCAGAACCTCCAAATGCATGGTAAGCCGTTGGTTTTTGTATACAACACTGAAAAACAATACAGATTATCTATTAACGTAATCTATCTGAATAAACCTAGGTGAAATCAAAGGATTCAAGAAGACTGGAAGATTGAAGGAACGTAGGTGAAGATTTGATTAAATTTATGAGTTATACATCAATACATACATAAATTCATCTTTCCCATAGGTATATGCACATACCACAACCTTCCACTTGCTACGATATTGACTTAGGTAACACTTTCGCCTATATACATCAATAAACGTCTTTTAACAACAAACTTATAAGAAAATAGTAAAGTAACAGTTACAATTATTAAAGGGTATTTGGTACCAATTACATAACTTGTCTTTTGAATAATCGCCAGAGCATCACTTTGCACCTTGAAGTCAAAGCATGGGACAGGCATTGAAATCCGTTGACACGGATTCCGATGCGAATGGGGTGAATATGATGAGAAGTGAACTCAAAGTATGACTCAACATTTTAAAGTAAAATACGTCTTGGATTTTTGTTTTTAATATTCTGTTAAGTTAAAAATCTCTTTTGTTAAGCTGTAAGAAAAGGTTTTCTCTCAGCTTAACATGACTAACGTAACTTGTGTTGTATGTACTCAAAATTGTGGGTGGAAATCTATATCTACACTTATATTATAAAAAGGAAAGATTTGTATTTTAGTATGTATGTTTGATACGAATAAAATCTAAATCTACTGTACGGATTTTGCTAATTCTTTCACCATTAGAGTGCTATATTATTCTTGAGCAACATAGGCTATATTTAATTACAAAGTTCTCACAAACCTAGGAACCTAGTTAGGTAAGTATTGTAGCAAAATGTTGCTAAAATAATGATTGATGTATTAAATTCTTTACAGTCGATAATAATAATTATAATCCTATCAAATGTATAATTCTAAAATTTTTAACGGTAAAATGCTATAAGAAGTTCATACTATTTTGATAAAATAAAGATAATTACAATTCTGCCTATCCTTCACAAAGTAATAGTAATTTTAAACAAAAAAAAACAGCCTATTTTATTCCAACTACCCAGCCGTGTGGTGTCCCTACTTTCGGAACGTCAACAAGACATCTCAATTAGGTGATTGCTTGCTCTCAAAGCGACAAATAGTGGTCCTTTGTGCTGCACGAGTGCTGAGGACTCATTATGTAGGAGTATTCTCTTAGTTAGGACTCATCAAAGTTTTTGGCCAATATTTTGACAACCTCCGTGGCATTTAAGTCTCGTCGTTTCGAGGTCGTGGGTTTGACAGCATTTCCCTCAACTTTACAAAATAATACCGCGGTCATCAACCCGCATCCCAAGCACAGTGACTGTAGCCAAACCCTCTCTCGGCTGGCCCATATTCAGCAGTGTACGTTATACGGGCTGATGATGATAATTACAATATTATTTAGTTCACTCAATTTTTTTACGTCTGCGCCGTTGCGGTGGCTTAGTCGTTACGGTAGGCTTCTGAGACCTGGTGGTCTGGGTTCTATTACAACCTGGCACAACAATTTGTGGAAAACATAGATCTGTTTTGAGTGTTGGTGTCCTGTGAATTATGTGTTTGTAAAGTCCCACGCAAAAAAGGGTTTTAATTCCCTACTGTGAGACTTGATTTAAAAATAAAGTATTCCTCCTGCACCTTCGATTGATCTATTTTTTGGATTTTCCCCGGTAACCGTAAACTATTTACTACTCTGGAATATTGTTAACTTCAACCCGCTCCATTAAAACGTTCTAGCGTGATTGGTTGACAAATATCCATCCATCCGTCTAAACTGTCATTGTCGCTTCATTGTTTTCGATAGTTTATCTCAATTAAGTTACTGTTTTTTATATTTATAAAACCTGTAATTTTATTGAGGTAGCTAACACATTTTCGTTCTTATATATAAAATTCAGCAGCCCCACTTAATTACAGCGACTTTTGCTATACTTATAAGATTGCTATTTGTAAGTCTCACCAAACCTCGAGAAGGGCTGGATCGATCTGGGTAATTCAAAATAAATTTTTTTAATGTATTTGCGTTTGTTTAGGTAAAGTTTGTATGATAAAATAACCAAAATTCTGACGGGCTAAGTCGGGCACACACAGCTATTCTTATATTTTGACAACATTTTCATCTTATCACCTCGTTAGCTCTTATTTAATTAAAGATTGCTGATGTATGATAATCATATACCTACTAGGTAACGGCAGTAGCGTCCCTTGCCTGTATACCTATTTACTTGACATAGTGCTACCTTCACCAAAGGTTTTACCATTATGAACGTTGTACGGACCGACACTGATAATGATAAACTTAATAAATACGCATGGAATGCATTTATAATTTATTTATTCGAGTCTTGAACCTTTCAACTTTAAATATTCACGAATATTTGATTCTATTCATGGAAACGATTTTGTAGGATCTCCTTGCGTTTCATTTACGCACCCCTTTTTACGCATTGCGGTGTGCGTTTGATTCAGTGGTTACACGTGGCAAGTTACTAGCACCAGTAGCGTTAAAAAAGATAATTTACCGTTAAGTTAAATTTAAAAATTTGTGTGTTTTAAAAGTTAAGATTCTCTTAATTTATAATCCAGAATTAAAAAACTTGTGTGCATTTTTTGTGGTTATGTAAAAGACAGAGTCTATAAGAAGCTAATCGATAAAATGTAATTTATGAAATAGACCAGCCGTTTTACCAAAAAAGTGATTTTTGACCTTTAAAGAATCGACATTTGTAACCATTTTCGTGGCAGACATTTATCAGGTATCAATTTTCATTCATAATTGGCAATATTAAAATATAATAAGAGTTTAAATCACTGTCATCTAAATTTATTTTTAAATTTTGTTTTTCAAAAAAAGTTCTTATTGTAAATTCCTATACAAATGGAACGTTGAAGTTTTGTATGCATCAGGTAAAGTTAGCTGCAATATAAAATACTGATATAAAAATCT
The DNA here is from genome assembly GCA_947037095.2 of Nycteola revayana. NCBI lineage: Eukaryota > Metazoa > Arthropoda > Insecta > Lepidoptera > Nolidae > Nycteola > Nycteola revayana. The sequence continues at coordinate 30,658,841 of OX344838.1, forward strand.
TGTGCCAGTATACTTGCTCAAGAACCCTCACAATGAAAGGGACGTTTAACGTTTTTTCCTTGAGCACAGCTGTGTTGAATAGTTTCGTCGCTTTACGATCAGAAATATTACATTTCGGATACACTGATGTACCAGCCTGAAAAAATATATGTTCGACACGTTAGTCGGAATACATAAAATAGTACTTATGTTTTTTCTTATAAAAATGTCACGTACGCAAAATATTTTATTTAGTTATTTGCGGCTGTGTTTATTTGAGTTGACGTTAACTCCAGTGGAATATGTTAATTCAATTATTCTTTAGTTATCACTTAATATAATAGTAATGTTACTAATAATATAATGCTATATAAATAATTGACTATAGTGGATATATATTTTTTTTAATTTATGCTAATTATAGTAAATAAATAAATGAAAAATAGTTTAAGGAATAAACAAATTTATTAAAATAATAAGTATATTCGGTTTCTTTTACATATTAGGAAGTAAATACTAATAAATGAATGTTTATAATCCTTACTTTCCTGATCATTACTTCCTTACTAATAAAACAAAACTACTGAACCGATTAAAATGAAATTTGGTACACAGATGGTTTAGCACCTGAGAAAGGACATAGGCTACTTTTTATAGCGAAAAAAGGGGGATGAAGAAGAAGGATGAAGGGGGTTGAAAATTGTATCGTAATTTTTTAAGCCTAAATAATTAAAACTACTACTCAAAGTCACTTTTCTACGCAAACAAAGTCGCGGACACAGCTAATATAATATAATTTTGCATTGCTATATTTTTTCAAAGTATTTCGAATCGTATATGTTTCTGCGGCGGGGAAGTATCAATCCATTTCAGTCTGTAAATTAATTTTGAGGTCTAAAGTCCGTAACCACCATCCCAATCATTTTAAGACAAATTATACGATATTCCTAACTTACCCCAACCATCTTAAACCATATGAAAATTTATTTAAATTTAACGGAATTGACAGTCTACGATCCTACCCACAATCTATTTAGGTAATTGCACGGTCGTTGACGGTATAATTTATATAATACCGTTGATTGTATCCGCTTTTGCGATCCGAATACGTGTGCAGCATAGCGATTGGACCGACAATCAGTTGGGAAATATATTTTTTATGATTTTAACGACCGATTTCGTTACAAGAATGATCAGGTATAGATTGAATTGGAGAGTGTTGATTGGCTACACAAAAATACCGCCACGAACGCCGTGTCGAGTCATATTTTTAAAAGAAAATGTTTTTGTACACGTGGTAGAATTAAAAATGGTCAATTTGGCAAATAAGCATTAAGGATTTATAGACCAAAATGACTACTGAATAACTATTACCGTATCTAAATAAATGAAATTAAAGAAAAATAGGGAAAAGAAGAAGATAAAGTACTTGTAAAAATTTAAACTCAAATTGTTGATTGTAGTGGTGTGCTAGTGGTTCAAATGAGCGACGAGGCGAGTAGTAATTGAAACACACTTTATCATGTTGATAGTATGTCCCACTATACAAATCCTATAGGATCTATCTGATCTCAGAAGTCCTGAAACAGTTCCACGTAGTTTAAGCAATCTCTGTGATAGCTTAACGATTGATTAGATAAAAAGGATTGCTGAGGATCGATAACAATGCTAAATCTAACCTTCCGTTCTGAGGTCATGTTCTGGCAATGAATCTCAATAGGTCCATTCAGCAATATCGAAACTGCTCTTTCTCTTGACGTTTTGGAAAACTAACTGGAGATGATTGTTGTTACATTATATAATGTCCTTAAATAAATTCAATTTAAATCCTAAAATAAATACCTCGGTCTCAAGAATTAAACACAAAACAAAATAGACGTTACAACATTTTTAATGTGTATGTACAGTGTGTAGAATAACAACTAAATATTTGTATACAACAAGCTGTACATGCCCACCAAGAAAATCTGTTATTATCCAGGACTTTTTCCAAAAATAAATCGTCAACAATAACTAAACAATAAAAAAAAATAGACAAATTGACCAAGTATTTCTGAAATTATGCGCGTACCAATTTTGCGATTCATTTAAGTCATATTATTAATCTATATATATAAAAGAAAGTCGTGTTTGTTACAACACTTATAACTCGAGAACGGCTGGACCGATTGCCATGGTTTTTGATTTGTTGGATTTGTTTCCGTCCCGAATAGCAGAATACATTTTAAAAACAAAAGAAAGTCGTGTTAGTTACACTATTTATAACTCAAGAACGGCTGAACCGATTTGGCTGAAAATTGGTAGGGAGGTAGCTAAGAACTGGGAGAAGGACATAGGATACTTTTGGGTAGGGGTATGGTAGGGTAGGGTAGGGTAGGGTAGGGTAGGGGTAGGGTAGGGTAGGGGTAGGGTAGGGGTAGGGTAGGGGTAGGGTAGGGGTAGGGTAGGGGTAGGGTAGGGGTAGGGTAGGGGTAGGGTAGGGGTATGGTAGGGGTAGGGTAGGGGTAGGGTAGGGTAGGGGTAGGGTAGGGTAGGGGTAGGGTAGGTGTAGGGTAGGGGTAGGGTAGGGGTAGGGTAGGGTAGGGGTAGGGGTAGGGTAGGGGTAGGGTAGGAGTAGGGTAAGATTAGGGTAGGGGTAGGGTAGGGCAGGGGTAGGGTATAAAAGTCCACCCGTGCGAAGCCGGGGCGGGCCGCTAGTAATAGATATAAAATTAAAAGGATTACCTATAAAAAAAAAAATCGTTTTAGCACCTAGTAAGCTTTACTTATGCCATTTTGTAGACTACTAAAATCCCGTGCGCGGTTAAAGCCATTATTAAAATAAATATAAGCTTTGTCCTCCTGAATTACAAAGCTTTCTAATGTTGAAAGATATTTTGAAATCGATCAATTAGTTCCGGATCCTATTTAAATATAAACAAACTTACAATAAGATAAGACTAATATTTATATTGAAACGTAATACGTAATTTACTCTAAATGTATGTACCTGTCTATTTCATAAGACACACTTTAATATGTATAATGCAAGATGCATGTGTCTTATGTGTAGCATTTACTACCTATAATGACCTACTGAGCTGATTGATTCATTGTTAGACAAGGGAATGAATTATGCTAATGTCAGACATGACGTATCATCATTCCTGATTTGTAATTAAGATGGATGTTTCAAAAAGCCTACCAATAGGGGAACTAATACTGTCTTCAGAAAATGTTAAGTTATGCATATTTATGGTAATTTAACTTAATATAAATAATAAATTGACTGGGCTGGTTAAGAAAGTTGCTTCCGCTAGGTCAATTTTGGTGTTTTGGCTTCGATTTTCAGCGGAACAATAATTTGTAAACTACAGATAGTATTTTTCAATCTGGATCAGCTTTGTGAATTAATTTTATGGCAAAGCGTGAATTCGAAATTTTCTTTGTTCTTTTCTTTTGTCAAAAGCGGGGCATAGTACAAAAACGTAGGTACCTATATAATCAGTTTTTAAATTCTTATTTTGTTGAGTTTTAAATTATATTTACATGATACCAAAATAATAAAATAACATTAATATACCTCTTATTTTATAGACTCGTGGCCCATTTGTGGTGCACACACGTGTGATAATGTCTTCATAATGGCCTATATGCGGTACATGCACTGTGAACGTGTTAATAACAACGACATCCAATTAGACTGAATTCCTTAATTTCAAGTAACGGTTTTTTTTAATAAATTGAGTCGCGAATTAACTAGTCCACCGACAAATATTGTCTATGACACATCTGTTACAGATGCGTAGACGGTAGCAACGGAGAGCCGCGATAAACTCGCTCCAATATGATGGTCTTCCAGGTCAAGGTTATCACCCTTAGCGTGCTTTGACTCATCATTAAGCAAATTTCTTGATTTACAGGATGACTGTTACTCGGGGAGTTCAGTAGCTCTATTCTACCAGCTATATATATCACACTAATATATATATATATGTAAGGTATGCAAGGTGGTATGCAAGAGGGCCGGATTGGTAATGGGTACCCGGCCCCCGCCAACGGCGATCGAAGGAGTGTCCGGGGGGTTTTAGTGTTGTAGGGTCCTCTCCTCGTGGTATGAGTTAGCATACCTCGCAATGGAGAGGGCGAGTCCCACATTTCCCACCGCCAGCGCGCGAATACGCTGCAGCGGCGCGCGGCGGTGGAAATGCATAAATGCATTTCCCCCTGGATAACAAAAAAAAAAAAGTTGGTATACAAGTTGGCTTTAGTTATTTACTTTAGTAAGTAGTATCTCACTGTCACGGTTTCTATTGCTATGGCTATAGAAATCATTAAAGTGACACCTGACATTCGTAAATAAACTGTTAGTATCAAGTGTAATTCTTGCATACGGGAGATAGTGTTCTTTGTAAATTAATTATGATCATATAAATTATCATTCATTTAAATATTGTTATAACTTTTCTGTTATTTTTTGAGGACTCTTCCCGCCTCTGATTTTAAAGTAGGTATAGGATCAATTGTATCTTTCAAAAAATATATTTAAAGGTTTTGTCTTGAAGTTATTACATAAATTATCTACCTACTTTAATCATACTATTTCTATTTAACTTTTGCCATGTAGGTATTGTCGTCCTATTTACAAACATTGGCTGCACCAGCGAAATATTGTATTCTTTTAATGAAACTTATGTATAAGTGTACGAAATAGATAACATCAACTACTATCTACAATGAATGTTCTCGGTATTTAGTGTTACTCATCGTTCAGTGATAACTGATGATGGTCTTATCAACAATGTTGTAGTGACTAACGTTCTAATTGGTAGTTTTTAAAAAGTCCTGGATTTCTATTTGTTATTACGTAAAAAAAAAGTCGTTGTCATCCAAAAAAAATATCATATCTGGTGGGCCTAGTATCTTAATTCATGGGTGAATCATTTTAATTCATGTACGACTATAATTATGACTGTTTTATTCAATGAAACTATGGTAATTTATAAATACTAATATATAAAGCTGAAGAGTTAGTAAGTTTGTTTGCTTAAACTCGTTAGATTGGAAATTTGAAACATTCTTTAAGAGTTAGATAGCCAGCTAGGCAGTTAGATGATTAATATCCCACGAAAACTGGAGTAACGCGGGAAGCTAGTTCTGAATAAAATTCAAAGCGAGATAAATATGAATCGAAGATAGAAAAATAATTAGGTTTATTTTTAATAACCTTACCTAAGCTCCTAAAAATCTGGTCATATTGTTGAACAATTGATTGTACGAAATACAACAACATAAAATTTTTCACAACACTCCTATCAGGTACGGTACGCAGTTTGAGTCAGCCAGTGGATATAAGTAGAAGTGATTTTGTGCCCAACATTTTTTTTTGGGAAAATTAATATATTACAATCGTTAAAAAAAACTTGAACATACAGTTTGGTAAGTTTGCTGTACAAACATAATAAGACAGTTTTTCCGGAACGCTATAATCTGGACATCTTTAAGGTTAAAGTGAACAGTAACTTTCTAGGCAAGCGTGTATCATCTTAGGCCTTATCTTCGCCTTCCATCAAGCGAGAGCATATATTAAAAAAAAAAAAAAAAAGACAAAAAGAGAATATAAATTATTAAATTGATATTTCGATAACCGGAGAGGATTACTTTACTCTTATGTACAATTGCCTGTGGAAAGCATAGGTATATAGATACCTACCTACTTGATTAATTCAAGCTAATAGATATTGATTCCATAAAACAAAACCAAAGTGACGTCATATATGACGACAAAAACTATTTTTTTAAATCATATGTAGGCACTTTTTATCGATAGCATTGTTATCATTTTGATAATGCGCTATGAAAGTATCATCAGATTGTAGCACTTTTTGCATTATTAAAGGATCAATTTATTCTATCACCATATAAATATAAAAATAACCATAGTTTACATATTACCTGGCAACTTAGTTGACAATAAAGTACTTTTTGAACTATGAGTGCAACTAGCACATGCTGTATCCACTAGAAGGATAAACACTAGCATTTGTATTGTTTACTTAACACTAAATATGTTTCTAACTGGTGTCTTATCCAGTTTAGTGAATCCATTATATTAAAAAAAAATATTAATATCGTAATAAATATTGTGTAACGTGGTAATTGGTTTTACAGCCAAAACCAAAATATGATGACAATGATAACTAATCAATTTTCAAATATACACGAGGCCAACTAAAACATAGTTTTATTCCTTTTTTCATTGTTTTCATGGCTGAGTATACTAAATATCTAATAAAAACGAAGTACATACCTTATTTACTTATTTACCCTTTAAGATATCACACTAATCGTTCGTCTACTTTGTTTGCATTTGTAACGACATTCCATGTAACTAGATCGGAACCTATTGAAATTATATCAAGTAGTTAAATAGGCAAATAGAAAATGAAAGATCATTATATTAATCAGAATTCTTATTTAAGTATTATAAATTAGCCATGTGGTTTCCGACATAGAAAAGACCATCCTATGTCTTTCTATGGGTGTTGTAAGAAGCGGCTTAGAGATATATAGCTATGTAGCTGGGCAGCAGCATCCATCAGCTCAAGGTTACTCACCATCTTACTGCAATCACTAATCTGCCTGCCAAGCATGATAATTATGGCGATAACCCTCAACAACCCTGGCTTGCCAAAGACCATTAAGAGGGGCCTCCTCTTAACAGACCTTGGCAGCAGCGTTTCATATCATGTTCAGCAGTGGACGTAAACATAGCGAATAAATAAGTAAAGTATTATTAATTTGTTGATTTCAGAAAATGGGTACACCCAGTGAACCACCGCCATACTCCGGCCCACCACCTTCATACGGGGCCCCACCACCGGTACAGACCGTTCCTGTAGTCACTACAACATACATAGTACCAGGAACAACGGCCCACGGTATACCAGTGGTGGTTGGTCAGCAAATGGGCTCCAAGCCAGCGGTCATGACATGCAGGTCTTGCGGAAGTCAGATCGAAACTAGGATAGAAAGGAAGGCTGTGACAAAAACGCATCTTTTTGCTTTGCTACTATGTTTGATTGGGTGAGATTTTATTGAATAAAGTCTCGAGCACACCGGATGCGTATGCGTAGACGTAAGCTTAGACGTGCACGTACAACTGAGTTGTAATGTATGGAACCGTATGAGACAGGACACAAAGCACGCGTAACGTAGACGTGCGCGTAGACGTAATGCGTAGCCCTACGCAATGCAGCTCCCAAGGCACAAACTGACTGCGTGACTTACGCCATACCTTACGCTGAGCAGAACGGCAACGTTGCATGATGACGTTGTATTCAATGGCGCGCCTTATTGGACGTCACAACGAACAAGTTTGTACACGCACGTACCTTTGCTGTGCGTTGCCCTACGCGCGTAACTTGCAGGCAGCTGTATTTTTTACAAATATACTGGCACGTAGTGGTGTTTGTTTTTATAATAAATAGCGATAAGAAAGAAAAACTGAAAATAAATTGTGCGTAAATATGAATGTATCTACAATCCAAAAAGTAAATACTTCAAAAATGCATCGTATAAATATATATAATATTCTAATTGCACACGCAGGATTATTCTAGCACAATAGTCGTAATATTGCTTAACCCAATCTTCGCCAGACATCATGCACAACACAACCTTCGGAAACAGAATAAAATATGGCTGCCGCAAACGGGTACGCAATAGGCCGTGTGCGTTGAGTACTCAGCTTGGATGCGTAAGCGTATGCGTAACCCGGTGTGACATCGGGTTACGCCGTAACTACACGCGTGGTTAGGACGTGATTACGCCGTAGTCACGCATACGCATTCGGTGTGCTCGAGCCTTGATTAACTAGCTGTCGCGTGTTTTCCCCCGCGTAGATCCCATTCCTGTAGAAACCTTGACTTAAAATATAGCCTATGATGCTCATAAATAATCTAGCTTTCTATTCGTAAAAGAATTTGCAAAATCGGTTTAGTAGATCCACAGATTACCCCCTATAATCTCAGAAACAATTCACAAACTTAAATTCTTTAAGCTGACCTGACTGACGCTACCCTATTATTATTATTAGTATTAACTATGAATATGGAATTCGAATTGGCAGTCATATCACTTTCAGAAAAAAAAAATCTTTAAGTTTTATTAAAAATTGTATAATATTGCTTTCGCTGAACTTTCTTAATGATTTTTTGAATGAAACAACAAAAAATATTTAAAAAAATTGATTGAGTTATTGGTCCATCATAGCTTATATAATTTCTCAAAAAATGGGCTATCTAAAATAATTTTTCAAATCGGGCCAGTATTTTCCGAGACTAGCGCGTTCAAGCAAATACAAACTCTTCAGTTTTATATATTAGTATAGATATAGTCCTCGTATTTCGACCACGGCCTTCAAAAAAGAATCTCGTAGAAGATTAGCCATATAATATAGTATACAAGTGGGTGCTAACACAGATGCAATCTCTATATCTTAAGTCTCAAAATCCGATGGGACGGTTTTACCGACATAACCAGTGAGAGATCAGTCGCTGACAGGCTCAAATCTAGCCTAATAAAGGTTGTGGTCACAGCCACACAAAAATCAGTGTGTAGGTCGGAGTATGAATTTGCTCATGCATTATCGACTTTGAATATAATGATTTGCTTTTCCGCAAATTAAGATAGCCAACCTAAGTAGCATAGCGGTATAAGTCTCGCTTTGAGATTCGGAGGCCATGGTTTCGATCCCCACGCCGGACAAGAAATCTTTTTGTAAATTCTAAGATTCCTTTCTGGTTGGTTGACGAACTACCCTCCGTGCCTCGGAAAGCATGTCAAACCGTTGGTCCCGATAGTTATAACTTCATCTAGAACAGGGAACGGGCAGCAGCGTTTTCCTGTGTGTTACTACATAATACTTCGTCACCAACCCGCCTGCCAAGCATGGTTTAGACACCACGTTTGCAAGAACCCTCCCTCAGAAGAAGGGCCATGTTCAGCAGTGGACGTTATACGGGCTCTTTTTGGGACTAATCCCTCCCACACTCCCGCCACTGTAACTCCTGTAAGCCAGGATCAACAGCGGCGCACACGAAAGAGGCTCTAAGCTGTTAGGCTTAGGCTGGTCCCGGGACACCTAAATGTCTTGGATCCCGCATCGAATTTAATCAGAAAGTTTATAGGAGTTGGAAAGTAAAATTCCACTTCCCTCCAGCGCAATCGGGAGACATAAATGAACGAATGAGATATTTAACCTCAGGAAAAGACACAATTGGATAAGCCAATTGCAAAGCACCACGGACAATGTCTTTTTTTTTTTTTTTTTAAATAAGAGCTCCTATTTTTTATGTGAGCTGTTATGTTTGAGTCCAGTAGTAAGTATGACAGAACCGTTTAAACGCACGGAAGTTTCTCCTAGTTGCCACAAGATCAGCATAATAAACCACACCTGATGCGGATTCTAAGTTGTCTAACATAGTATTGCGTTCGCCTTGCCAGAGATCACACTCCCACAGAATATGATGAGCAGACTGTTCATATGTACAGTCTGAGGTTGAACATTGGCATGTCGGGGATGGAATTAAATTAAATGAGAAAAGTTTACTTTTAAAATTACCGTGCCCAGTGAGAAATTGAGCCGTACAGTGATCAACCTCCAACCAAGTTCTATCCAGTCGTTCACGAACGCTTGGAAAGAACTGGTAAAGATGTCGGCCCTTGGTGGAGACGTCCCATCTACACTGCCACTCATCGAGAATGTCATTGTATGCATCGGATAATGGTTTAAATAATCTTGAGATTTTAATTTGGTCTCGCGGTGGTAAGAATTCTAGGTTAATGTTGTCCCGTTATAATGTTGTCGCAGGACCGACAGCTTAACGTGCCGATAAGCACGGGTGAGCCGTCACCAACTTCTGATAGTGGAAAGGTTCATAAGTCTTCTCAGCAGAAAATTTCTAGTAGCTCAAATTTTTGCCCGACGAAGATATTAGGAGTATTCCTCTTTCAGCACCAATTCATTGAGCAGCAATGGTTTGAGCATCAAAGCTATTTTTAAACAGGAATAGTTTTGGTATACTCAAACTATTTGTGCTCAAAAAGATAATTAATAATAAAAAAAAATATATAAAAAAATTTTATTGTATTTTTCAGTTGCTGGCCCTGTGTTTGCGTACCATACTGTATGGATTCTTGCAACAGCGTTGATCATTACTGTCCTAATTGCAATGCTTACATTGGCAGCTACCTCAATTAAACAGGCAATAATTAAAAAAATAAATAAAAAAACAACCCCAACGCCAAAATAAGGGAACACTTAAAAAGCCAAAAACATCAAGCATCTAAGATTCCTACTGCAGCTAACAAAAGAGCTGATAATTTTGAAACCGATTTTGATGTAACATATCTAAAAACCATCACTAGAAAACCAGCTTCAAATGAAAAAACGCATCCAGATAAGTACCCTTATTTACGGTGCCATGGAAAAAACAACAGTCAAGATGACGAAACTCAATGGATGATGAAGTGTGATCTCACTCAATAAGTGAGTAACCGTATCTTTGCTCCTATAAATATACTTAAGTTAATACTATTGTTTTGATTTTTATCATATTATATATACTGTAAAATATGAACAAAAACTTAAATGTTTAGCAGTGTGCTACATATCTTAATAATTTCTGTAAGCATCCCACTATTTGCGGCGTCGTCGCAGAGATAGTGAGATGTATATAAGCTTAAGTTGTTTGGTAAATAAATACAACAATTGTGACTGAGTATATACCTACTGCATTTTTATTAATTAGCTACTAGCTGCTATCCGCGACCTTGTTCGCATAAAATAAGGATTGTATAAGTTACCTAACAATGACAGACCCGTTAAGTGGGGTACTACCGTTTTGGAGGTTACACGGAATACATAGATAAACAAAGAGTCAGAAAAATTAAAGCCTAGCCTTTATTATACCTTATAAAATTAGCTCTCAACTTGTCTTGCCAAAATCAGTCTAGCCGTTACTAAGATTAGCCGCAACAAATAGACTGACAGATTCACATTTGTTGTATAGACACTGTGTTTTTGTTATTAGTAGATACCCTGTATACAAACCTGTTATTTTCCCATTATAAACTGACACTTCAATTTTATTTATTTCTATAAACGATTAGTACAATGGTAATTGCAAAGATTATGTTCATTAAAGAATGTAAGGACAATAATTGCGTGTGTGATAAAGGCAAAAATGTAAGAAAAAAGCGATCTGTAGGTACTATAATTATCAATATAATGAATTACAATTGATGAATAAGTATACAACATATGTATATTGAAAATTATAGTGACCAAATTATGATGCGGCATAATAATTCCTATATTCATAGAAGAGATTCCTAATAATAAGTATTTTCTTTCAATAACGTTATTTAAACTGGCTGACAATTAATTTCTAATGGGAAAGATCGTATAAAAACAGTACCTATAGAACATATATTTTTTTGAGGGGGGTATATTGGACTCGTCCTCTAGCGGAACTTTACATAGACAGATTGAATTATGTTTGACTTATCAAGAAATATGGAGTATGCATCACCAGGATTTTGTAATTCCTCATTTTTTTAGCTTCTGTAACAATTGTGCCTTGTTTGTTTTAGATAGGTATTTTATTTTATTTTATTTATTTTATAAGGCAGTCAACATAAACTTATACTAACAAAGACATTAAACTCGAGAAAACAAACATTCATTTAAGTACAGTTTATACTTACAGACAGCCACGACATGCATTATGGACTTGAAAATTTTATCGATAGAAATTTATGCTAAATTCAGTTTTGAAATGTAACAATAAATGCTTTAATTTAAAAAAAAAAAAAACAAAAAAGTGATTAATAGATATAAGTTTAGTGGAGGTTTACGTTACTACTAATGAGTTTAACGGTAGCTTTATATTTTCGTGGGCTGAGGTGAAAGATGTCCAAGTCGCCTAAACTATTTGGGCGTGAGAGAGTGTTATATTGTTTCTGGATCCTATTCAATGTGGAATGGCAACCCAGATTGCTCTTGACAGATTTTGGTGCAAACATGTTGTATCTGCTAACCCGAGGCAGTTTTTTTGGTGTACTGAATTTGATTTTCTTAAGCAGATCAGGGCAATCTAGGCCACCATTTAACAATTTATACAGAAACATGGTGTCATAAATAAGTCTTCTATCTCTCAGACTATCCATCTTAAAGTACTCAAGGCGGCTTTCATAAGATCCAAGAGTCTTTGCGAGAAAGTTACGATAACTCAAGTGCCATAAGAACCGTTTCTGCACGCTTTCAAGTCGTTTAATGTGAACGTCGTATTGAGGGGACCATATAACACTGCAGTATTCAAGCGCAGACCGGACAAGACTATTGTAGATAGTTATAACTGTGGATGGATTTTTAAAGTCTTTTGTGTTCCTTAGTATGAAACCGAGGAGCCTAAAACTTTTGTTGACTATTTTATCGATATGGACGTTAAACTGAAGCTTAGCATCCATATAGACCCCAAGATCTTTAATTACAGTAACCTCTTCAAGTGAGGTGTTGTTTATTTTGAAGGAGGTATTGGATCTAGACTTCTTTCTAGTAAAGGTTATATGACAGCATTTACCGATGTTGAGGGTCATACGATTTTTCAAACACCACTCCGATAACCTATCCAAATCCCCTTGCAACAATAAAGCGTCTTCGGAAGTTTTAACTACTTTCATAATTTTTAAGTCGTCAGCGTATAAAAATATTTTTGAGTGCTTAAAGCAGGTCTCGATGTCATTTATAAAAATATTGAAAAACATAGGGCCAACGTGCGATCCCTGAGGCACCCCCGACGTAGCTAAAAACGGCTCAGAGCTGAAACCATTGAGCACCACCCTTGAAATGCGACCCTTGAGGTAAGACTCACACCATGACAAGAGATTTGTGGCAATTCCGTAGTGAGAAAGTTTATACAATAGGACATGGTGGTCGACCTTGTCAAAGGCTTTGCTAAAGTCGGTGTATACTACGTCGACACAAGTGCGAGAGTCAACAGCGTCAATTGCCTCATCCAAAAAAGACACCAGGTTTGTAGCCGTAGAGCGGCCAGATAAAAAGCCATGCTGGTCATTGGATATAATATTTTTTACATGCCAACTCAATGCCTGACAGAAAAGTGACTCAAGAACTTTCCCAAATACTGGTAAAATGGAAATTGGTCTGTAGTTTGAGATCTCAGACTTATCACCTGATTTGTGAATGGGAACAATGCGAGCTTCTTTCCAAAGTTCAGGGTAAACCCCACAAGCGAACGACTTATTAAAAATAATAGATAGAGGGTAAGAGAGACTCTCAGCGCATCTCACAACGAATCTAGGTGGTATCCCATCTGCACCTGCTCCCTTGTCCTGCGAAAGGACTTTAAGTGTATTAAATATCTCTGTCGAAGTAAAACAGGGAGATAGAATGACATTAGATGTGATATCACCATTATTGTCCATGAGGTCAGGCGCAAAAACAGTGTGACAGTCATCGTATACAGAGGAGAAGTATTCTGCGAATAGATTTGTTACATCAGGACCGTTGTCTGCCGATTTAGTAAGATATGTCATCGTGGTTGGGTAACTATTACTACTTTGTTTTTTTTGTTTAATGTAAGTCCAAAAGAACTTAGGGTTTGAAGCGATGGATTGCTCTACGAGTTTAACGTAGTTTTTGTAACACAAACTAATTTGGGCTTCGCATCTTTGTTTTAACGTGGAAAGGGTTATGCCGTCCAAAGGGTTTTTGTATTTCCGGAAACGCATCCTGGCTCTATGTTTTTCGCGTAACATGCGTTTAAGTTCTTTAGTGTACCACAAAGGGTAGCTATTCGATTTATGCGCGGTATAAGGAACATATTTTTTAATCAGGAGTTTAAGAACTGTATAGAATATCTCAACCATTTGATCGACTGTATGGCAGAACTTAAATTTATCATCCCAGCAAATCGCGGCCAAATCTTTATTTATAGTGTCATAGTCGGCTTTAAAAAAGTTGAATTTAGGTAAGCGGTTTTCAGGCAGGTTTTTACAGCTAATGGGTACGGTCAATGAGAATTCCAAAGGTGGGTGATAAGAATCTATGTTACACAGTGGCGAAGAACTACACGATAAGTCGCCAACAGTGACGTCCGAAGTAAGCACAAGGTCTAAGATTTTATTCTTATGGTTTTCGACGCCGTTCCACTGACGCAGGTTATTTAATGTCACAAAATCTAGAAAGCTACTACCTAAAGCAGTATTCGAACATGGTGGAGAGACAAAGTTTGAGTCCCAATCTATGCTACTTTGATTAAAATCTCCCGTTATTACTGTGAATTTTTGCAAAAGAAGTATTCGGCTAACATTATCGGTAAAGTGCTCCAACATGCTCAATTGAACAGGCGGCGGAAGATATGCTGCGCAAATGTAGATTTTGTCTTTTTTATTACTTAACGTTATGTCGACGGATATCCACAGATCCTCGCAACTGCTTTCAAAGCTAAAAATTCTCTCTGAATTAATTATTTTATGCACAGCTATTAATACTCCACCGCCGTCTCTTTTATTATGAAAACCGCTACTTTCTCGGTCTCTCCTATAAACAACATAGTTATCCATGAACAATTCACCATCATGCACACTACTATTCAGCCATGTCTCAATAAGAATTATTATATCAAAGTCACAAGAAGCTACATTTTTAAAAACTTCATTAGTTTTTGTACGTAAACCTCTAACATTTTGAAAGTATAAATTAATTTTTGAATCAAGTTCTGTTAAAATTATAAAGTTATATTAAAGAAAGATGAAAATGAAAATTACTCGTTGTTTGAAGCTCATTCGAGGCGGCTTAAAGTGTCTTGGTCACGGACGTAGATATGTTCCGATGATTCAGTCTTCCTCATAAATATGTGACCGTTTTTTGTCCATACAAACTTATATTGAAGTACTTTAGCCCGGGATCGCGCTGCGGCATGTAACACCTTCTTTTCGGGAGATAGGTTTTCGACAACGAATATAGCCGACTTGTTATCACAGGTGATGCCGAGGTGACTGGCATTCAACTTCTCGTCTGCATGATTCTTATTATATTTTATAGAGGCAGCTAAGACGGCGTCCCTTACGCGTGGATGACTGAACTTTACAAGAATTGATCGGGGTCTTGATGATTGCGTGTTTATTTTAGATATGCGAGAACAATAGAAAATATCTGCGTCCACTATTGGATGATTAATAGTCTTTCCTAAGTTTTTCACCAAGTCGACTACATTTTCTGATCTTCTCTCTGGTACACACTGCAGCTCCAAATTGTTCGCACGAGATATAAGATCTAGCTTGTTATGATTAGCCATAAGGGATGAGAATTGCGCACGAAGTGATTCGTTTTCCTTCTTTAGCGAACTTATATCTGACTTGTAACCGGAAATTTCAGATGTTAAACTTTCGAACCGGTCGTTAAAGAATGATAAAGATTCTTTGAAATCATTAACTTGGTCACAAAGCGCTTGCAATTTACGATCAATTCTGGAGCCCATTTCCTTCATGCAATCCTTCATAGCTCGCTGAATTTCTTCGCGAATCATCGTCCTTACGGGGTTATCCGCGTCGTCTGCCGGGACGGGAGTATTTACCTCACAACTTATAGGTGACTTTACACTCTGTAGTTTTTTGGTTCCTGGTTTACCTCGCTGCGTCACGTTGGAAGACTGAGCCGGTGCAGTCGCGGCCCTCACCGGAGTATTAGAATTACCAGACTTTGGTTGTTTGCTTAGGCAGTCCGGGCAAATCCAACTTTTCACATAGGCTTTTGATAGGTTACCAGCGGCGATATTAATGCATAGTTTATGGTAAATAGCGTTACAACGCGTACAGTTCAGACAATTAACACTGTCGGTTTCCTCGACGGCTCCCCGGCAAGCGACGCAATACATACTTGTACTTGTTTGTGATGACTTATACCACGAAACTCGTCAAAATGCAAAAACTGTCGATATCGTTTATCGTTGAGTACAGTGGTAGCGGTAAGTATATGTGTCATGTACTTAATAATTTCGGCCGCGGAGTTCAAGTGTCCGTAGCGCAGAGGATAAGGAGCTCGCCCCAACACTCACCGAATCCTGGTTCGAACCCCGCAACGCTCGAAAATTTTTTCTATTTATTCACTATAATGCAGGGCTTCGGCGCACTCCGATGATCACAGCGGGCGAAGGCCGAGCGCTCCCAACAATATATTAATTTATAAAATTAAAAACTCAAAAATATCTTCAACACGTCCACACTCAATTACGTCCAATGACGGAAGGGGGGGAGGGATATATTGGACCTTTCGCCTATTATACCACTCAATTGCATTTGTATGAGCAACTGGCACCGGTGGCACCGCTCTATTAACGGCACTGGTACAGAGCATACTATTTAGTAATAAAAAAAATTGAAAAGTGCATGAGCATTTCAATGTACGTTATTAGGTTCAAAGGGCCATTCGGAATATGTATAGTCCAGGGTGTGTTGTTCTTTCAGGACTGTTTAAATCACCCTATGGTCGATATACCAGTCTTTTGGCCTTTGGGTCTATATTAAGTTCAAATTTATATAGGTATTCAGGATCAAAGTAATCATTTCCTCTTGAAGCGAACTTAAAAATAACGTGCATCTAAGTAAACGCAATCAATAGTCCTTAATGATCAAATATGTTGCGTTTCTTTAGTAAATCGTTGTAAAAAACTAAATTTAATCTATAAGGCTCCTAGGGGTATATCACAAATGAAAAATAACGAAATTGAGAACGAGAGAAAAAGACTTATCAGAACACCTTCTCCTCAAAAAAATGTTAAATTCTGCTCAAACCCGGAAAAAATATTAAATTTTGCTCAATAATGTTCCAGTGCGAGTATCGCACCCACGATCTAACTGATTTATACATCAGTCTATGTTTAAATTGCATGTCTATGTAAATATGTTTACGTCATCAGCCAAAAAAATATTACTTATCGCTAAAAACCAAATCGATACCTTAGTACCAAAATGGGTGTTGTTATCTCTTGATCCATAGATTTGTTTATCAACCAGCACGCCAGCAGTAGGCAGTAGGTTACTGAATTCATTGAAATACACATCGCACATCGTTGAAAGTAATTTTTGTATCGTGTTTCTTTTGATTACGGAAGTTCAACAACTATATTTACCCTATACCCTACGCGTGCAGTTAAAATTATTGATATTAAAGGTGAGTGTAAAGTGTTTCAATATTTTAGTAGATAAAATTCATATTATCAATTTATCCTATCCAAGACGTTTTCGTCAACTTATATCTACAATAATCAGAGCGTCATTGTGATTTCACTTGATAAGAAATCAATTTCACTTTTAATTTTAATAACTTTGAGGTATTCTACCTAAAAGTTATTGAAATTAACCTATCTCTTTTATATAAAGCTTAAGACCTTTTATTAGCTCATATTAAGAGGCAGAAGGGAACAAGTTTTACCTTCCGATAGTGTGAAGTATAGCGACAGCTGTAAAAATATTTCCTAAAATCAGTCCAGCGGCCACCCTGAGCCAAAGTCCGCTCTCCAAAAAGTTCCACCACCACTTTTATGCTCGGTGATACTAACTTTTCAGGGCAGCAAAAGCCTTGTGACATACTCGTGTGTTGAGTGCAAGAAATATAATATTACACCTAGCTATATTTTGATGAAGATTAAAACCAAAATGAATATAAGAAGTTTTTTTTAAGTTAATTTTGAAGTTCCCGTGGGAACTTCAAAATTAAATATAGCCTTTGTCATCCGGGGATAGCGTACCTTCCCAAAGGTGAAAGAATATTTCTTCTAACTTCAAGAAGAAGATTACCTTCCCTACTAATATTTATTTATAATTTCAGCAACCATGAGTCGCCCAGGAGACGCGCCGCCGCCTTATTTCAGTAACCCGCCAAATCCACAACAAGTTCATTTCGTTGACGGGTCAACAGTTATACAAATGCAACCAGTGCCGCAAGCAAACATTATAGTAATCAACAAATCTGTACCACCGCATCCCGTGAATATGGTTTGCAGTAACTGCAACACTTCCATAATTACCAGAACTGATAGCCGACCAACTGTAAGAACACATCTATGGGCTTGCCTGCTCTTCATATTTGGGTAAGCGTCATGAAGTTTTTATTTTCAAAGTTAGCAAGCTACGAGGCTTTTGCTACTTTATCGGGCATAAAAGCGAACAGGGCTCCAGTCTTATGAAATCGTTTATAAACTACAAACTAAGCAACCTGCGCAACTGGTGGGACTTCGATCTCGACTCAGGGTGGTCGCTGGCGGGAATAGAGGAGTTTTAGAGGCATTTTGTACAACTATCGTTATATTTTTCATTAAAAATTATCATGAATAGATACAATTTGTGGTAATGCAGTGTTTTATTGTTTAAGCTGCTTCCAAAATGTATGTCTATATATCAATTTAACAAATTGGTCTTAACTTAAACATTCATCTTTTAAGAATATGTTAATCTAGCATTAGTTTGGACAGCTTCCCACGTGAGCCCGTGCTTCATGTAACCTAGGAGCATATAGGCTTTATTTATATATTTTTATATATTCTATTGATAATAATATTGACTTCTCCGTTTTTAGATGCTGGCCTTGTATGTGCATACCTTATTGTATGCCTAGCTGCTTGAGCGTGGATCACCATTGTCCTAACTGCAACACCTTCGTTGGCAGCTATAGAGGCTAAGACTGGACCATAATTTTGGATGTACTAACTCGCACCTAGCTTGATTAATTTTGTACTATGAACAATATATTAGTTTCATTATTTATTTATGTCTGTCCTCAAAAAGTCAGTTCCTCATCTGCTTCATTGGTACAAAAGCAAAACATAACGATTTTTTTTTGCTCTAAGTCTAATTACTTTTTTGTTACTGTACCTAATGTTTGTAATACACATCTAGTAATTTACTTTTAAGGCCAAATTACTATAGCAATATATGTATAATTCAAGAGAGGAGAGACAGAAAAAATAAAGAAAGTGGCGAAAATTCAGTCCGAACATTGGAAATTTTTAACAACAAATTGTATCTGTATTTATAGGGGTTAAGGGATGTTATAAACTTGTGTGTTATCGTCGGCGATAGTGCAATACTGCGTAATTGGCAGTTAGCACTGTCCATAGTTATACTATTTATTAATGTGTGCTATTACGTAGTGCGTAAGGAGTATTTCATCTGCAAAAAATATTTTCTTTAAATATGTTGTAAACGGGAATAATCAATTTGATTTTCAACCGACTTAGTTGCATTATCGCCGACTTTATGTTCTTTTAACGTAACGTTTTATAAATTATTATGAATATAAAGAATTTATAAAGTATGTCTGTAATTGTTTTTTTGGGTACTGCAATTAATACTATTCAGAACACTAAAAATGTTTGGTTTCTGTGGTATTTTACAAACTTTACTTCTATTGTAATTTCTTATAATATATGGAATCGGAAACAGCGCAAGGTGTGATACTGAACTTTTTTATTTTCATTGGATTCCGTATAATTGTTTTTTCATAAAAAGGAACCATCTATTCACATGCATTAAGTTCCGATGAGTCCTTAGTGCCCATATGCACTGTTCATTAAACAATAACATTCATAGCTACGAATCTTCTGCTACTTCACCGTACAAAAATGTATACGCCTGCGCAAGAGGGCCGTCTCAGAAAGGTCACTGACGGTGGAATAGGGGACCTTAAAAACTGTTAGAGGACTTTGTGAAACGGTAGCCACACCAACTCCGAGTCTCATTTTAAGTCTCAGAGATTATGGATTCGAACCTTATGCCGGACCTGGGGTCTGGTTATTTGAAAGAGCCTTGAAAGGACCTGCCGTGTCTCGGAAAGCACGTTAATCAGTTGGTGCTGATAGCTATTACATCATTTATAGAAATTGTATTCCAGGAAACGGCCATTCTGATTTTCTATAAAATTTTAGCACCAAATGATACGGATGATAACATTATGCAGGACCTAATATCAAAATTCATATTAACAATGAAAAAATACGAACTATTGCACATGTCCTTTCTGAGTAGTTACTTATTAAAATTAAAATAACTTAATTAATCGTATTTATCGTAAAAATCCATTTAGGATTTGTTTTGTGATAGATATGTTTATATACCCAAAACTTATCAATAATTCTTGTTAAGAATTTGTAAGTAAGATAAGAATCAGTCGTCAAGTCCAAATAAATACGGATATTGTATTGCAGAGGTATAAAAAATCAAGGTCAAGCATTTTATTCTATGTTTTTATTGTTTGGGTATTTGCCCTTGACCGGTATGTAGTCCCTATACAACTAAGTGAAACACTTGTTTGGCCAAGGTGACTGACACGCCTGTCATCATTTGAAGAGCAATCAGACGTTTTGCTTATACTTAAGAATAAGTTAAACATTTTATTACCTATTGTGAATGTTTTACTATTATTATTATATTTATTGTATATTATTATGCATCAAATAAAATGAATGCACTAGCGGCGTGGAGTAACAATACTGTTAAACAAAAGGAAAGAAAATAATGTTTTTACAAAGCACTCATTAGTTCATTTAAAGTATTCTCGACACAGCAGTGGTAAGGCTGGTGAAATCCTAATTAAGTAATAACAATTATTATTATCACTTTCTTAGTTCCTTCAATACAGAAGATATTTATATATACAAGAAACCTGAAAATCGTTTTATTATCATGGAATTATATTATATCGGGCCACGTGAGAATTTAAAAGACAATATCTACGTATTGCATATTATCTTTAACAATATCTTGTTTATAATGTTTTGAATTATTTACGAGTATATATCTATCTACCCCTCAATTATATTAGATACCTATTAATTGTGTTTATCACGATGCAAATTTTAACAGGAAACTCAAATACATCCTATTACTCACGCATTGAATTTATGTCATATCGTTAGAGGAAATGTGAAGTATAAATTTAATTAAGACTGATTAAGTTAAAATAGTCGCAACACGGTGGTATCTATGAAAATACTATCACAGTTCAAACTTCACGAAATGTTTGTTGTTATCATTCTTTTTATTTTGAACTGAGTTTTTGTGTGATATGTTAATTATAACCCTCAGTTCAGCGTGGCAAAGGCCTTATCTAGCTCTTTTTATTGTACTCTATCGCGAGCCACTCTCCTCCAGTGTGGTCCCGATGTAAGTTTCAGCTCATCCTCTCATCTTCTTCGTTGTTTGCCTTTTCTCTGCTTGGTATTTCACCAAATACTATTACGACAATGCTAAAGTCCATCCCCTACTCTATCAATCTGATTGAATGCGATACACTCGAATCTACTGAAACGATTTTCTCCATCCGCGAAAACGATTTTCTGACGATATCCGTATGGATAACGTCAGAAAATCGTGTATATTGAAGAAATCCTTCTGCTTCTGTATAAATTTATCCAATATGTAGGACTTCATAGTGATGATATTATTATGTTAATCATTCCACGAGCAGACGGTTTACCCTCTAAAACCCAGGTGCTCTTTTGGCGTTATTGTTGGAGCACTGTTCGCCTTTACGTCCGGTGAAGTAAGAAAAGCCTCGTGGATAACTACGGCTGGCCGCCCCACCAATAAACCCGTGGTGCAACTAGTTATAAAGATTAAATGTTTGTTGGTATGTTTTCAATACGAATAACAATAACCACTTTTTTTAAGACAACTTCCGAACTAGCGAAATTATTTCCTGTAGGAGATTTACAAACAAACAATTTATGGAACCGGAAAAAAGACACATTTTTTTCCTAGAAGTACCTGACATATTGTATTGACGTCAAGTACTTCTTTTAACTAATAAGCAGTCAATATCAAGATAATGCTAAAATTAGTTAAGAGCCACATGATAAGTAATTTAAAATAGTTTCTGAGTCAGCTCCTTAAGACGTACGTACGCAGATAAGTCAGAGAGAGAGATATATATGTATATTCGATATTCGAATAGTTTAATTACTTACACAAGTGCTATACGTATCGTATAAGTATATGAAAAACGTATAATTTGTCTTATGACTGTCTTTTTCCAGGAGAAAGGTATTACATATTCCCTGCACCGCAGCGGAGGGGTATGTTGGACTCGCCTCTCTCCATCGCAATTGTTTATGTAGCTACCCAAATTATATTTTAATATATAACTGCCCCTGTAATGTAGCGGTATCGCTCTCGATTTAAGTCTGGGAGGTCGTGGCTTGGATTCCCACGACGGACAAGAAATCTTGGTGTAAATTCAAATATTTCTTTCCGAGACTGGTTTGTTGAGGGACAACCCTCGTTGCCTCGGAAAGCACGTTAAGCCGGTGGTCCCGATTGTTATAACACCATCTATAACAAGTGCTAAAGAAAACGTAGGCGGGCAGCAGCGTTTTCTTGTGTGTTACAACATTATGCTACGGTCACCAACCCGTCAAGCATAGTGCTTTGTTTCATCACTCATAGAAAATGTCGTATTTAAGTACATTTTATATTGGGTTACAGTACATTGGGTTTTGATCCATAAGAAAACTTATAGGAAGTAGCGTAAAATGTAAAAACATAATAGGGGTTAGGGGCTGCTTAAGATAATACTATATATGTCTATAAATTTTATTATATAATACTATATATGTCTATAAATTTTATTTATTTATGGTTCAGTATTTTTGATTAATAAATACGACCAGCTGTAAGAGATTATAATTAATTTTGATTCACGTAGATATGAAATACCTATTCAGAAATAATTACAGTTTGTTAGCATTTGGTACACAAAAGTTATGGAAGAAAATAAAATGGGCCTAAAACATTAGGAGAAAAACTTTTTTTATTATTATTTCACGGATAAAATTGGGTTTCACACTTTTGGAATATGCACTTTATGATGACTAACACTGTCATCATGACTAATATGTTAGTCACACCTTTTATCTTCGATTTCGATAATATTTGGTTTTTTGGGTTGTTTACCCGGAATAAGCATAACTACGTAAACGTCCTAACATTTCATAGAATAAATTTATTATAAAGTAAATTTATTTTCTCATAAGTTGTACCTCATATATTGATAATGACATTTTGAAAATTACATCAACCAACATCTTTCAAATCGATTGACCTTAATAATTTTGTAAGTAAATAAAAAAAAGTCGGGTTATATATCGCTAAAACTGAATTTGGATACCAATTTTGGTATAGAAAAAGGTCAAAGGCGTCTTTCTGAAAAGATTCTTCTCGGGAATTAGAAGCGCTAGTAGGTAATATAGTAATTGTGTTACTGTTTTTTTTCGGACGTACATATGTATTTAGCCCCAAGGCTTTTGTTACTTCACCGGGCATAAAGGCAAGCCGTCCAGCCTAGATAAATGGTTGAAACACTACCAAATAAGCAACCTGCGCAAGAGGGCGTCCCCTGTGGGATTTGGACCTTGACTCAGGGAGCTCGCTGACGGGGTGATTGAGGGATTATGGCTTTTAGTTTTTTTAGGGGAGTTTTGTGCAACTGTCTCTACTTTACAGTTCGCGGGCCTTTCGGACTTTAGACAGGACTATGAATGCATCGGAAGGTTTTTATTACAGTGCGGTCTACTATAGTAGAATTATTTTCTCCGTGTGGGTCATAAATCATCGGAGTATTTCGCTCTCTCTCCCACTCACGGGCCTTATGGGCGGGCATAGTGATGCGCATTATTGTTGTCGATAAGCGTTATCGGATATTTAGTTTTGTCATTATGTGGGTTAGTGAAAAAAATGGTTATAGTAATCTGTCAGCCCCTCGTGCTAAGCTAAAAAATGCTTGGGTTACGAATGGATTCACGTGGGTAGTGCAATTGTGCAATGGGTGTGGACCGAGCCGGCGGCGACCACAAGATCACAAGTCCAACGCTCCTTGGTTTCGCGATACATTAGCCTCGACCATATAAACGGTCTCTACACTTACAACATACCAATATCACTCAAAAGTACGTGTTATTTATTTGCCAAAATATAGAATAATTCACAGAAACTCAGAATATGTAATTAAAATTAATAGTTTGTGTTACTTATTTATGAATTTAAATGCAAGGCGCTAGGTTTGAAAGGATTGTGATGATATGTATATTTGATAGGAAAAAACAGACAGTACAAACAAATCATATAAAAATATGACATATAAAAAAGTAAAATTGTTAATAAAAAATAGGTTCGATTAGTTTCAGTTTGTTTAATATTAACTAACTTTACCGTTACTAAAGTAATAGCATCATAGTCTTAATTTCGTAATTCTTTAAGAATCAAGAAATTAATTGATATCCATAACTATTATTAACTAAGTATGTTATTTTTTACTTTATTATAAAAGCATTGAATAAAAAATTATATGAATAAAATAACCGTAGATTGCAATGTAAAGTAAAATATACCTAAATATTTAGGAGCGATATCTTATCACCAATAAAGTGTGTAGTTCCCCCCCCCCCTTTTATCGAAAGATACAGCCCTCTTCACTCTGTTGGATCTTTCCAGGTGAAAAAGCAAATACCGAGTGGCTAATAAGTAAGCTACAATGCCCGAATTCACGGAAGACAATTAACCGACACCAACGACGATAGGTACATAAAAACATCTTCCTCTATTTGCAAAGTGGTGAAAAAATAGTACTATGTTTTGGCCCAATGACGTCGTCTTATACAGGTAACAAAATATGCAGAGTAATCTTATGTCATAGTCATATAAGAGGAAACGAAATACGTAGTACACTTAATTTCCTTTGTAGTATGACGTTACCCACGACTCCTTCTTGCGTCGTTTTCCTCTGTGCTGAGGGTCGTGACCACCCTACGACGATTACATACATACATACATAAGCTCACGCCTGTTTCCCAGCGGGGTAGGCAGAGACAGTGGACCACCACTTGCTACGATCCCTAGACACATCTTTCGCTTCATTCACTCGCAGTCGACGATTACATATCCAAAAATAAAATATAGTAATAAGCTGAAGATGAAGCTGAAGAGTTCGTTTGTTTGTTTTCTTGAACACGCTTATCACAGAAACTATAATGCTCTGATTTGAAAATTTATTTCGGTGTTATATAGGCCATTTATTGAGGAAGACTAAAAGCTATATTTGATTATGAAATTTCAACGGAAACAGGAGTTACGCGGGTGAAACCGCGCGGAAGTTAGTCATATACGAAGAAACTTTTACGTATTATATAGTATGTTGTAGTACGTTGACGCTTATATAGTTGACATACAGGGTGTCCAAGAACCTGGCGTCCAACTGGATTCCCACGATGCCCCAAGTTCTAACAGTACTCAGAAAAATATTTTAAAAAATCCACCCCATGTACTTACAGAATTATACTGATTTAAAAAAAAAAGGGGAAATGAGCACCCTGTGACATACTTTTGAATGCTGTGACTGCTAATGCTGATAATTTCGATATTTCTTGGAGGTTTTGTAATCTAGGGTATTGCTGTGTCTAAATAGAATGTAAAAATAAAGTACTTATTGTACCATTTTAAAATAAAATATTATTTTAACTAAAGGTGATATGGAAAACTATTGAATTTCGCAACTTTGACCGACTGTAGTGTAAAAAAAATGTACCAAAATAGTATGGCAAGTGACGTCAAATTTTGACGCGTTTATTCCTCTTTTTAAAAAGGTATAATAATTACACATTAATTTGAAAAAAAAAATTTTGATAATATTTTTACTCAACAACCCAATTTTTACGAAGTGCCTACCTACTAACGGTAACTGTCGGACCCTTTCTCATCTTAGAAACTGTTATGTTACTACTATTATTTACTTCGGTTCCAAGAGTGAGCAAGAAGGAAATACACACAGGTAGATGGGTTCCCAGTAGAATAAAAGCAAAGAATGTTAGTTTAAAGATATTTTATTACAATAAATGTTCAAAATGTTGACCACCCGCGGCAATACAAGCTCTCACTCTCCTTAAAAAGGACCGCTTTATGTTTCGCGAGTAACTTTTTTGACGTATCACCTGCACTGCTTGTGTTATCTTCTCACGAAGGTCAGCGATGTCATTAATGGGCTTCGCATAAACGAGCTCCTTCATAGTTCCCCAGAAAAAAAAATCCAGCGGATTTAAGTCAGGTGAGCGGGCTGGCCACGGGATTGTTCCTGATCGCCCAATCCACCTGTTCGGGTATTGCTCGTCCAAAAACTCTCTAACGGATACGCGAAAATGTGCTGGACAGCCGTCGTGTTGGAACCACATATCTGGTGGGGTCTCTTCTAGTAAGTTTGGCAAATCATTTTGAAGAAAATTTAAATATGATTCGCCAGTCAAATTCTCGGGCATCTCAAATGGACCAATAATATTCCCACAGAGAATACCGGTCCACATGTTCACTTTGAACCGGTACTGGGATCTATCTTCTCGCATCAAGTGCGGATTTTCCACATGCCACTCGTGCAAGTTGTGTAGGTTCATGTAGCCATCCTTCTTAAATGTTGATTCATCTGACCACAAAATTTTGTCGATAAAGTTTTCGTCTTCTCGATGTTTTTGCAGGATTGTTTCACAAAACGCGACTCGGCTCGGATAGTCTCGAGGTAAAAGACTTTGCACTCGCTGTACGTGGTACGGATGATATTCTTCTTTTTGGAGAATACTGTGTGCTGTGCTCTTCGGTATCCCCGTATCAGCTTCTATTCCTCGCACAGAGATGCTTGGATTTGCCGACACCGCCTCTAAAACTTCATCGCGTATGAAGTCATTTACGGGTCGTCCTTCACCAGCTACTTGATTGGGGAACCGCCCGTCACATAGTGATCTGTGCACATTAATGAAAACTCGATGGTCGGGATATCGCGTAGCCCTCGGATACCTTTCTCTGTAAAGTCTCGCTGCAGCTCGTCCATTACCTCTACATTCTCCATAAATGTAGTGCATATTTGCGTATTCTTGCGGAGTGTAGGTCGCCATGGTAGCACACACAAAACACAAACTGTCCAAACACAGGCAAAGGTCGTCGTAAAGAGTTCGTTTCAAAGTCCAGAGCACAAAGAGTAATCGAGTCCAATAAACAAAGCTTTAAATCGTAGTACGTGATCAATGGTAACAATAAGAGAGAGGTGCGTAGTAACGGCAGGAGGCAGTGACGCGTACTGACCGTACTGTTATCCTAAATAGCACGATCCCAGATAGCGTCACTATCTATCTCACTCGCACCTCTAACCTTTTTCTCCCTCACTCTTACCTGAATAATGGGGTACCATAAAGAAGAACCAGCAAATCGCAAAGATAGTTTCTGTCTTGCTCCCTCCTGTTGTAATAACGAATCACTATGGTGAGATGCATGCACATACCGTCCCTTACGGTCTAACCTGTTTTTTGAGAGGCCTGTTGTTATTTTTATGAGCATACAATAGTAATTCTTTAGAGGTTAGATTCAATTCGTCGTAAATTTTTCTTTCTAAGAATTCTGTAAGACATCGTAAAAATTGGGTTGTTGAGTAAAAATATTATCAAAATTTTTTTTTTCAAATTAATGTGTAAGTATTATACCTTTTTAAAAAGAGGAATAAACGCGTCAAAATTTGACGTCACTTGCCATACTATTTTGGTACATTTTGTTTACACTACAGTCGGTCAAAGTTGCGAAATTCAATAGTTTTCCATATCACCTTTAGTTAAAATAATATTTTATTTTAAAATGGTACAATAAGTACTTTATTTTTACATTCTATTTAGACACAGCAATACCCTAGATTACAAAACCTCCAAGAAATATCGAAATTATCAGCATTAGCAGTCACAGCATTCAAAAGTATGTCACAGGGTGCTCATTTCCCCTTTTTTTTTAAATCAGTATAATTCTGTAAGTACATGGGGTGGATTTTTTAAAATATTTTTCTGAGTACTGTTAGAACTTGGGGCATCGTGGGAATCCAGTTGGACGCCAGGTTCTTGGACACCCTGTATATATATGACATACACAACCAAAAATCTATATTACTCACTAAAATAAATTAACTGATTGTATTTTACTCGATTCTCGTTCACAACATGATTTTTTTATCGATCACGTCATTGCTTGATTATTCATAGAAGTTATACTAAAACGATGTAAATAACAAATACCTAGATGTTGATTTAGCGATAAAGTAAGATAGAAAAGTAGAAATATACACATTATATTAATTTAACTGTTGCGTGGTTTCCACCGCCTGTCTTCCCATAAGTGTCGTATGAGGCGACTAAATAACATACAGGTGATGGATGGGCAGCTGCATCTATCAACTTAAACGGACTTACCACGTTACTGCGACCACCAATCCGCTTGCTGATCGTGGTGGTTATGGTAATATCTCTCAACGGCTTTGTTTTTTGTCCCGGGGAACAGCTTTTACGCATTTCCACCGCCGCTGCAGCGTATTCGCTGGCGATGGGATATGTGGGACTGGCCCTCTCCATGGCGTGGTATCGTGGTATGCTACTCATACCACGAGAAGAGGACCCTACATTACTAAAACCCCCCGGACACCCCTTCGATCCGCCGTTGGCGGGGGCCGGGCACGCACAAGTAATCCGGCCCAAATCCCTCAACGATCTTGGCTTGCTAAGTTTTATTAAGAGGAGGTCCATGTTGAGTTGTGTTAAACGGGCCATAAATATAAAAAGATAATTTAATATAATAATATTTGTATTAATATAAAGTAAAGTAAATTACCTAGCTTTTCGTCATAGTTTTTTAATGTTGCTTGATAAAAAGGATGGCGATACATCTGTCTCTGTTATATCTTATGATCTATGTCCGATGAATCACCAACCACTAGCCATGGACTAATGAACGCGCTATGCTTGTGACAGAATTTCTCAGTAGTGTGTAATAATTGTTTGTGAGTGGCCGTGCTATCAAAAATTTTATATAAATTTCTATATTTGATATTCGTGAAGTTTATAAAAAAACGGTAAGAAGTTAAATATTAATTTTAATGTCGTTTTTTAATAATAGTTTATCATTTTTTTGTAATAATATGTAGCGTAACTATTTATGGATGTAAGAGAAGGTACCTATATAACAATATAATATGCAAGGTTATTCGGAGAACGATATTCAAGTTTTTGGTGTTCATTTGTTGATCGGTGTTTTCAAAATAGAATAGACCGACTGGATCATTTCGCGATATATTGGCCTTGACAGATATATAAACGTTTTCTGCACTTTGGCTAATATGACATACTTAGAGGTGTTACCTCTATAACCAAACTAGCTGCCCGCGTATGATTTCACCCGCGTAGCTTCCGTTCCCGTGGGAACTTCATAATGAAATATAGCCTAAGTTACTCCTGAATAACGTAGCTTTCTAATGGTAAAATAATTTTTGAAATCGGTCCATAAGTTCCGGAGCCTATTTAATGCAAACCATCAAATCTTTCCTCTTTATAATATTAGTACAGATATAGATTTAACAGCAACAGAATATTTAATTAAAATCAATAGTTTGTTTAATATTTACTACCTTTAGCGTTAGTAGGGTAATAGCATCTAAGTCAGGCGTTATCAGGTTGCAAACAATATTATGCATGGAAATATAGCACGTGTCATTATTGTAATACGCGTCAATTTCAAGAATATTTACATAGTTTGATCTTTACATCAACTTACACCGTATCAGGTAAAAGGAAGCAGCGTTTACCTGTTTATATAGTGTAGGTACATAAACTGCGGTCGCCAACTCGCATGCTAACCGGGTGATAGTGGCAATGCCATCTTCAAAGTAGACCGGGCTGATGATGATCTTTAAGACGTAGGGACCTATTGTTTGGTGCTGAATTTATAAAGATAACGTGATACGTCTTTACGCCGTGATTTTTGAATCACTGACAGTGGGTATGCAAGAACAATACTTAGCTTTAAGTGTCGACTTGAGTGGGTAGCGTGTCACTTTCACGGTCTATATTGCTATTATAAAAGTGAAACCTGTAATATCCAAGTAAACTCATTGTCTCAAAGTATTGTTCGCACATACCTACGGGAGTATAAATTGGTAAGACGGTTTGCCATCAGTATTACCATTGAATCGTAACATTAATATGAACATGTTTTTTATTTTAAAAAAGTTGCCCTCAAGGAGACGGTGATAATAAGTTTATATAGCAATATGAGCTCTAGTGTCTTGCAATAAAAGATAAACTAGAACGACAGGTTCGAATTCGTTTTATTCTGTAATTTTGGTGTTATTGAAAAGTATAAATCTAAATAGATGGATTGAACTACCAAAAATAAATGTTAACAACGACTTAAGTCTCACGGTTTAAATTTATGAATACTATGAACAGTCAGTTAACTCAAATCAAATATCCGTGTATAAATTCAACTTAGTTATATTATTTTTATCTTATGCGTATACGCAGGTTAGCTAGGGTAGGATCTTCGACGAAATGACCGAGGACCTCGTTGCTGCCCCTCCCCCGAACTCTGATTCTGTGCCAGCAATCACCACCACTATTCGTAAATCTACTGATGGCATATCCACACATGCCGAGCGGCACGGCTTTCGGCACGCGCATCTTTAGGAACGCTCATATGCAGCCTGAAAGCCAGTGGCAAACCCGGCGGCATGTGTGGATGCGCCATGAGCGTTGGCGTTGGTCCTAACCCTATCAGGTGCATGTCGCTTAGACCTTGGCTGGATTCTGGGATGTTAATTTTGTACCTGTCACCTTTAAGGAATCTTACAATAATGTGTAGGTACAATTGTCATTTATCGCACGACCGACGGATTATAAAATCTGTAAGATCAAATAATGTTAACATTGTTTTTAGCTACTTAAGTAATACTTTTGTTAGATTTAGTCTTACACAGTGTAATTTTGACAAGTACGAGTGTATGTGAATACCTCATTTTTTTATTTTATTATTCTATTATTCTTATTATTCGATTACGTCGAAGTTACAGGTGACACGATTTAGTTCGATATCATAAATATGCGAAAGGTATTAAACCGATATCTGTATTCAGTAGTAGTCATACCACATATTATTATTATATATATAGGTACTACAAACAGTATGTAATATAAACTAAAACTAACTTATAAAATACTAACTTTTATAATTCTAAATTCAAGTTTCAAGTTTGTACCTAGTATAGACGAACTTGACCAGGTACCAAGAATTCTGCCTTGTTTAATGGCGTAGGTACATATTGATTTTAATATTGCTCTGATTAAAATCTTTAATTTTAGATGACATTGTTTATTTTCAATATTGATATATTTTAAGCAAATCAGCTGAAATTCAAACCGGTCATAAAACATTCGTTGTTTATATTGTAACTTTCACACAACTTAATTTCGAGCGTGTAGCGTGATATTATTCATTCGTGTTTAGTGGTAGGAAAATACACTTAATTATAGAAGGAACTAGGACAGAGCGTGTATATGTCCAATTACTTTATTTTAAAACTAAAATAACTATTGTATCATCGATCTAACCCAGTAATATTATTTAAGAATATTCTTACCGTCTGGCGCAGTTTTACTCACAAATCTTTATTTTAATACTAGCTGCGCCCTACGGCTTCCACGCGTCACACTGCTTCAGTGGGTCGGAGAGTGATATTTTGTAGCCTATATGTTAATGCAGCTTATAAATTATCCGCGTGCAAACTTTTAGCCAAATCCATTCTGAAGTTTTTGCGTGAAAGAGTAACAAACACACATACAAACTTTCGCATTTATAATATGTATTAGTAGGAGTAGGATACATCTAAACATATCATATCATGTGTGAATCCGTCCAGTAGTGTTGAAATAATCGTGAACATACAGGAAGACAGACGCGGGGAGACTGTTGTGTGTTTTTTAATATATAGTGATTATTATCTATTAGTTTTATAAATATTTATACTTGCTTCCTGTACGCGGATTCAGCCGCATAACTCGAGTTCCCGTATGAACTTTATTATTTAATATAGCAATACAGGCTCTTCGATAAATGGGATATCTAAAACTAAAATAATGTTTCAAGTGAGACCTGAGGTTAGCGCGTTCAAGGAAACTAATGATACAAGTTGGTAGCGAAGTTCATAGAAATACATAGAAACCAGTAGTGTAGCTGCGACACGTCGTTTGCTGCCGCTTTATGTCGTCCGCTACCAACTTGTACCTTAACAAACAAACTCTTCAGCTTTATACAATAGTACGTAGATTAAACAAGTACCTATAGGTAGTAGTAATATGTAATACATACATAAGTAAACCACAGTATACTATTTTATTTCTTGCTTGATGCTTCTTTTTTATACTAATACGTATATATATAAAGAGGAAATATTTGTATTATAGTTCGTTTGTTACGAATAAACTTAAGAACTATTTGACGGATTTCGATAAACTTTCAACTTTATAGGTAATGCTATATTATCATTGGGTAGTATTATGCTACATATTTAATCATGAAGTTCCCACGGGGACGCGATTTACGCCTATGAAACCGCGCGTAAAACTAGTCTATATATATAAAAATGAATCCCTGCTACCCTTGTCCCGTGTCATCGCATCACGCGTGAACGGATGGACCAATTTCACTTATTCTTTTTTTGTTGTATTCGTTATTGTGAGGAAAAGGTTCTTATCAAAGAAAAAAATTAGAAACTTACGCGGAATGTTGACAAATTAAGAAAACTTGACCACCATATTAAATTTTCTAATGTAACCTTAACGCTTTTGACATTATTAACTTTTTTAATGTAATCTTATGACGTTTGACATAACATTGAGAGAATGCGTGCTGCTATCATGCCAAATATTAAAAGTTTAATTTAATATACCTACCTAGAGTTTTAGTTTAGACAGGACAACGTCTGTCGGGTCAGCTACTCTCATATAAAGATTAGAGATCCGACTTAGTTGATTCAGCAAATTTTGATTAAGTTAACATGTCCAATTAACTGATTACAAAAATCAATTTTGTAATCAGCCAATCAACGATGTTGTTCTCAAGTTATGGTGTGATCAGGGGGAATATTTAACAGATGATATGATAAAATTTAGGAGACTTTACAACCTTAACAAGGAGATCAATAATAATCATAGTTTACATTAACATTTTATCTTGCAAATAGAAAACAAGTTTAGGAACTTCAAACTAAATTCGAATAGAACCTGTTTGGGAACCTTACCCAAAACAGGTTCTAATCGAATCTTATTCTTCTGATAGTGTAGATACATTTACGGACCCAAGGTCGTTTTTTGTGTTACCTGTAACACTTGGTGACAGACTTTTCTATTTTATTAGATTTTGTTAAGGTGTCAATACGAGTAGTCTGGACTACCTCGTTGGTCTACCGGTAATATGTTCCAACGTAATTAATGAGCTCCTGGGTAGCCGGATCGGGAAAAAAATCGTAGGTATGACTAGAAATTTTCTCTCGAGAAACATCTAAGTAACCATTCCGTCACGTTTACAAACATTTCGTATTTTAGAAGAGATTATAAAATATAATAATGCTTTTAAATGTTTTTAATCTTATATAAAATAAACATATAAAGCTGAAGCGTTTGTTCCCTCTTACGCGCTAATCTCGGGAACTACTTGACTGATTTGAAAAATTCTTTCAGTGATCTAACACTGAAATAATTTTCAGAGGCATTTATTTATCGAGGCAAGCTAAAGGCTAAACTTAATAATGAAATTAGTTACGCGAAGAGAGTTACGCCAGTAGAGCCAGGGAGTAACGCGGGTGAAACCACGCGCGGGAAGCTAGTTAATTATACCATTTAAGACTCAGCACTTTTTTGGTTTCAATTAGCTAAATATCTACATATAGTTCACTAATTAAATGATAGTTATCGTAGTTTCTTTTGTATTTTTAATATGTAATTAAGAGAAGGTGAAAGTAAATTTATAGCATTTTCTAAATCACTAGACTCTGCCACGTGGTATTTATATTGTTTTGTGGTATTTATACGCTAATTTTAAAAACTACTCCGATTTAAAAAATCTTTGACTATTAAAAAAATGTGTTAATTTTGCAGAAAATGAACATTGTAGCAGTCGGCCCCAACCCTTCCCAAATCACCTGCCCATCATGCAGAGCAGTAATAGTGACAAGAGTTGACAGGAAAGCCACGACAAAAACACACATCATAGCTCTTGTACTGTGCTTATTCCTGTAAGTATATTGGTATATTAAGATATCACAGTTTAACTGACTTATAAAACACCGTTATATAAAGGTATAGAATGCTGTTCTGTTTTATCGTTAGTAGTTAAGTATATGGCTGCTTTAATTTCATAGTTTTAATTCAACGAGAATTCATCGGTAATAAGTGACTTAAACTCATTATCATAAAGTTACACATTTGGTTTTGTGTCATTATAATTATAATTGAAACAGAAAAATGTAAATCAAGTAATAGTATATGTACGAAATTATGTTGAAATCTGGCAGTTTTTACGGAATTGAATACCTAGGGAACATCTAGACAAACGACTAACTAATACTAGCGATACTGGCGTCGCACGGGTGGAAGGCTGATGTATTATACATATAAACCTTACTCTCGAATCACACAATCTATTAAAAACACAGCATTAAAATCCGTTGCGTAGTTCTAAAGATCTAAGCATACCTACATAGGTACAGCGGGAAGCGACTTTGTTTTATACTATGTAGTGAAGATTAGGTTTCAATTAAAAGGTACCTATTACCTACATTATAATATGAAAAAAAATATAAAATGTTTTTTTTTAATCACGAGTGGGTTCACGTTTGTAATGCAATGGGTTGGAATCGAACCAGCGACCTCATGATCACAAGTCCGACGCCCTAGCCATTGGACAACGGGACAAAGTTTACACAAGTATCATTTATCTACAATTTTAAGCCCAGCGAGCTATAAACACACTTTAACAACAACCTACTTTGAACTGTTTATGTAGTCTCGTTTATCGTATCTTTATCTAAGCATTAGCAATTGATAAGCAGCTGTAGGTATGCCTTTGCTTTGTTTTTAGATATTTAAGTAATAGTAGTTTCAATTGTATTTTTTACGATACTTAAATTACTGAATAAATCTTGTAGAATTTATTTCGTATGCAGGAGTTACCGGTAAAATTAAATAATGCGATATTTTTTTGGGTTCCATAGTCAATACGAAATGCGTTAAGTATCGTCATGTTCTTACAAACGTGAACAGGTCTGTGAACTGTAATGTACAGAGAAAGTAGCATTCAGCAATCCCCTCACTAGCAATCGCCTGAGCATAGGTACAAACCCCTCAGGCGACTGAAGACTGTAATAGTATGCACTCATTAAAATTAATTCTACAGGAAACCTTAATTATCACAGCAAAATAGACTTCGCGAGTTAGATGTATGTTTTAATTACATTAATTAATTAAAACATACATCTAACTCGCGAAGTCAAACCCAAAATGCCTTCTGAGTTTGGTATTTTTTTTTAAAGACCAATCCCTCACTAGTGTTCTAAATTCTAGTATCACGGGGGACTTTACAAACACACAATCCATGGACACAAAGTACACTCAGAACAACTATTCGTGGTTCACACAAATAATTGCCCCGGGTGGGAATCGAACCATGGTGAATACTACTACGGAAACTCAGTATGCAGGCGACCCGATGTTTTTTTGACCATTGTTTTACGTAACTATGGCAACAGAATACTAAGTAAACCAATCTTAAGGTTAAAAGAGCATATTATTATTCCAGAGGTGTTTGTTTTTTTCTTTGTAACAATCTCCTTTTAAATTGGTTTGAGATAATTTGGTTTGGAGTTAATAAACCAATAGACATTTGGAGTAATAAAGATTGAACTGATTTTAATTATTAACAAGCATAATTTTTATATATAAGTTCTTCGTTTGGGATATTATGACTTTTGATTTGTAATGATTATAGGCCTTGATACTTAAAATATTATTTATCGGTTATATTTTGCACATTAACGGGCATCAGCGATTCCCTGTAGGTACGTGTTATTACATAATACTGCGGTCACCAACTCGCCTACCAAGTCGGGCAATGGCAAAAAACGAATAATATAAAAAACAGAAAATTCGGGACGAGACCTATGTTCAGCAGTGGTTGACATGCGGGCCGATGATGATGATGATGATTTTGCATATGCAAATGATTTTTTTCCTGCGCGCTGTTTCATCAAATCAAATATTTTCTGAATCCTAAATAGTATAGATAAAAATAATAAAATAATCGGTTTTCGTGCATAAATTCTTTTAATAATTTATTTAGATATCAAACTAAAAAATAACCGCAATATCAGCTAGTAGGAGAATCTTCGAGAACATTGATAGTACGACCATTGGTACGCATTATACCGTACGTAAAGTTAGCAATATGCGGGCTAGAGATTTGATAAGTATTCAGACCGTGAACTATCGCCGTCTACCGACTAGACTTATGTCTAGTTCTATAATTATTTACTAATATTTACGGATATAGTATAAGTAGATATAATAATATGACATACAGTATACACTATATATATAATAATAAATATAGCCATTATTATAATTAATTACTTGTCAGTAAAAACGTTTAGGTATGTAAGACAATGAAGATCTTAACAATTTTACCCTTAATTAAAAGAGAATAAAAATATACATACGTGATCACTTACCTATATCTATATAACATGAAAATACCCGTAGGTGTACATATATATTATAGATCAGGTAAGGTACATAAACTGAATAAAGTGGCATATTGAAATAAAAACATGTATAGTAAAACCTGAGTAGCAAAGATTCTGCTCATATCCTTGACATTGACCTTACGTGATTATACTACCTGTGGACTACATGAGTAGTATTTCTATATAGGAACCACAACACTTGGTGTAAATAGACAACATTCGTTTTTTTGGTTATATTTACTTACTTTTTATATTGAATGCTACATGCTACCCACACACTTATCTCTGTAGTGCTACCTAGTAGGTACTGCCTAGGCTAACCAAGTCCGAGAAACAGTTAATTCAAAAAATGAAAGTGCCGAAAATATCGGTAGTTACTTAGGTAGAATACACGAACAAATAAACAGACAGTCAAAATAATAAGAAATATTACACCTTATACCTATAATTAGCTATCTACCAGTGAAGTCACTTTAAATTTGGTCAGGCCTTTACTGAGATTAGCCCGGTACAAAAAGACAGATTGTCAGACATTTTTTTTTTATTAGTACCCTATATAAAATGCATATGCAATGTAAGAACCTAAATAATAGGTTTTTACTATATGAATTTACTAGCTTCCCGCGCGCGGTTTCACACGCGTAACTCCCGTTCCCGTGGGAACTTCCTAATTAAATAGGTATAGCCTATGTCATTCAGGGTGAATGTAGCTTTCCATTAGTGAAAGAATTTGTGAAATCGGCACAGTAGTTTTTGAGTTTATTCATTACAAACATGCACACAAAAATACAATATTTCCTCTATATAATATTAGTAGGTATAGATGGGACGTTGTCGCCTTTTATAGGAATCGTTTAGATAATAAGATGAGTAACAGTGTTAAAATAATCTTCTGTTATATCGGTAACGTAATAAAAAGTTACACACACTGTTAACATGCGTTTAATGCGAC
Source organism: Nycteola revayana (assembly GCA_947037095.2). Taxonomy (NCBI): domain Eukaryota; kingdom Metazoa; phylum Arthropoda; class Insecta; order Lepidoptera; family Nolidae; genus Nycteola; species Nycteola revayana. The sequence goes on from OX344838.1 coordinate 30,696,469, forward strand.
TGTAATAGGCATGAAGACTAACAAATTATAATTACTCCATCAGTTAGATTACTAACAAATACTGTCAAATTACAAACACGTTTTTTTTTATTTATCGAATCAATAAAAATTTACAAAGTACAGAGCAACAACAAACTATAAAGTTCAGGAGAGGGGGGCTTGTGACGTCACTACTAGGTAAAATTGTACCTAGAAGTGACGTCACATGAAATTTCAAAAAATTCGTGTCCCATAATATTTGGAACTCTAACTGATGGACTAAATAGATTTTTTTATTCTTCATGGCTATTGTGCCCTACGCAAAGGTTCTGTGCTAATTAAGGAGAAGCCCCCTGACCACAAATTCGTTTTCCTCTAAGTGTGAATTTGAAGTATGACTACTCTTCAGGACGATTTGAATTCTGATATTTAACTGAATGTCTCATTTAAGTGATGTACTGTATGTAAAGGTACAACACCGAAAAAAATAATAAAAGAAAAGTTGTAGAGTTTACTCGTCAGAATTTGAAAGATTTTAAATCTCTATTGTGGAGGCCCCGGGGCAGTTGCCCTGGATCCCTTAAATCCGGCCTTGACGAGGCTTTTGCTACTTTACCGGGCATAATGGCGAGCAAAGCTCCAGCCTTATTATATCGTTTATAAACTACCACACTCCGTGTGGGACTTGGACCTTGGCTCATGGCGGTTGTTGCTGGAGGTACAATATCGCGGATCGGGCTACATAGTTGGGTACGGAATCACGCTGACTGTTCGAAGTAACTTAATCTAAATTTGGTCAGTGGATAACCTTAGGGGTGTGATTAATTAGTGATTAATTCAATCGTTAAATGCGTACGTTAATGTTTAAAATAAAAATGCTCTGATCAATTGCATATCAACTAACAACTTAATGTGAACTACTCTTTGTCCATTAAAACACAAAATTCTATTATAGATTGTTTCTACTTTACTCAGTTTATGTGCAGATAAACAATAAAGACTGGTGTTAATGTCACCAGTGCTTTTACTTTCAAGTTTGTTTACTGGTATGTGATCTGGGAAGAAATATACCTATTATATTTTACTAGCGACCCGCCCCGGCTCCGCACGGGTACAATACTAATGTATTATACATATAAACCTTCCTCTTGAATCCCTCTATCTATTAAAAAAACTGCATCAAAATCCGTTGCATAGTTTTAAAGATTTAAGCATACATAGGGATATAGGGACAGAGAAAGCGACGTTGTTTTATACTATGTAGTGATATAGGGTACAATTATACACTTCAATTTTATTTATCTGTATAGATTTCTATCCATTTCAAAGCGAGAGACAAATTAAAATTTGACATTAATTAAAATAGATCTAATACGATTTTCTTTTGTTTTAGATGCTGGCCGTGTGTATGTGTTCCTTATTGCATGGACTCCTGCAAAAATGCCGACCATTACTGCCCTAACTGCAACTCCTACTTGGGCTCGTATCAAGGATAATGTTAGACCTTAAAATATTTTAAATTGGAAGTAAGATAAATAATGGTGGAGATACATGTTTGATCATGATCGACATGTGATCGAGTTATGTATTTAACCGAAAACGATCTTTTTAGATATACTTTACAAATATACATCTAATTTTGTAAGTCAACTTAGGACCATATTTGTCACCTTTTTCTCAGCTTTGTATGTAATGATAAATCAGTTCATTATATTTACATCAATACGTATACAGCTAAGTGTTCTCAAATTGATCCAATTGACCACAATTGAGATAAACTGTTCAGCAATTAAAAATTCCAATGTTTTTTTTAAATTTAGATATTTAAAAAGATAAACGGTACTGCGTTATATAGTAATATTTGGTAAGTATTTTATGTTTTACGTACCATAAGTTTGTCATCCTTAATAATATTTTAATAAATACTTACAAAATTTTGGAAATGAATCAATATGTGAAAATGACTCATCTGTCATTTTTTTAAATAATGGTTACTTTCTAAGGCCATAAGGCATAGCCGCGTGTTTTTAACGCACAGATGACTTACGTATATGCGCTTTAAACGAGATTCGAACCTAACCTTGTAACCTTTACACATGGGGTGAAGGCAAGGTATGAAGGTAGGTAGAAACCTAAAAACGTCCTTTTTCTTTATCTTTTTTTGCGTACATTGCACAGCCTCAAACGCGCTTCATGTGTGTCTGTATGATCAATCAGCATATTCATAAAATGCGCGTCGCGTCGTCAGCGTGGTTAAAATACGCAGTGTGCTAAGTTTTTTAACACTGCATTTAAACTGCTTTCATATGCATCACATATTTTGTTTTCTGAAATTAAAATTGTGATAAAAAAAATAATGCTAATAAGGTAAAAAGTATTTGTTATCATTACAACAAAGAGAAAATGTTATGCAAATTTGACAACTTCAAAAATACATAAAGTTCTTTCAGTTATCTACATTAAATCGCTTTATCGTTAATCGCTATTCTCCAACATTAAGGGAAACTTAACTCTTAAAGAAGTGGATCAGTCTATTTTATTTTCGGTACCTACTGATAATTATTTTTATGTAAATTATATTTCAAATAATAAGTATATTGTAATAGACCATTGTGCCTTCTAAATTTATATGTCACAAATATGAACATCACTGAATTAAAGCAAGACATAAAGTATTTTATCGTATTACGTATATCACAAACATTTTGAATTCTTTCGCTCTTAGCCTACCTACTTCTTCCTTGTATGGAAATATTGTTATTGTAATACATGTCCATTTTTTATACATCTTTTTTTTTGTATTTTTGCATGTTATATTATACATATATCTTCCCGAGAATATTGAATTCTCAGTTTTACGATGTAGTGATATTTCCTATTCTGTATTGTTAATGAATTTCGTTTTATGAACTTTAAATGTTTATATAATTGTGTAAAATGTTTTTCATACCTGAATTTAACGAATTTCGTCGGAAATTTATGTAAAATACCAGGAGATATTCTTTTGATTTTTAAAATATCGAGTTAAGATATAAGATATAGAAAAGTTCTTGCAGGTTTTCTATTGAACAAAATGTACAAATATTCTTTTAATATCACGTGTTTGATCATTTGAATTGTTTCAATAAAAGACAACACTCAATAATGTTTGGTTTTTAATTAACCTTGTTGTTAACTTTTAAAATATTTATACAGGTGAATCAAGTAACAAAAATAAATAAATGTGGTGTATACAGACCGATTTTGGCATCAAGAATAAATAGTATAACTGATTATTAGCATCTCGTGTTGTAATTAGTTCGATTAATTAGTAGATAGGTTATAGTGTGTAATTGAAAATATCGTTACAACTCTTCGGAAACCCTGGAATAATTACATAAACTTTTTTGGTCATCAATGAACCAAAGAAACGAGCACCAAGTCCTTCCTGATGAAATCAAAAAATCAGCTTACTTGCGTATTGGAGTAAATAACATCTATAACATTCGCCAATCCTACATTAATATGATGGCAAAAACGATATTCCTAAAGGACTACGATTATGTCCACCAGCGCAAACCTTCACGACCAGAAAGGGTACTAATAAATTGATTGGTGTAATACTGTTGCTGTTTAATAGCAGGCCTCTATCATACAGTTAGTGAATATAAAGTGTTTCCATCCGTTTCATTTCGTTTCGCACCAATGCAAGTAATGCAACACAAGACATGCCAAGATCGCAACCACATTCAAGTCATTTTTGTATGAACAACTGTTTATTTTATAACGAGACACAAAAATATTTATTTAGTAACCTAAAAATAAAAATAGTTGACATTAACGCCATATAAATACTACTAACTGTATAAAATTCTATTTAAATGTACAGTTATTCAACCACAAGTCCACAACCTACATTCTATGCTGCAAAATAATGTAGACAGGACTCAGTAGATCATTATTCCAAGCTAAAGTGGAAGCTAGAGCCATCCCTGCTGCGGTTTACATTGAAACGGTTTGTATTCCAGAGATAGAAAACCTGGTGGCATGTGATCAGGCACTATCTAGCAAACGGAAGACCGGCGCAATGCAAATTGTGTCCTTTGACGGGCAAAATACACGGGAATTTGTCGTCGCTAGATAGATAATGCTACAACGACTGTATCTATAAAGAATTCTTAACTAAATAAGTTCAGGTTTTCTATTTAAATTGATTTAAAATTTAAATTGATTACAAAAGCTATTGCCCGCGACTTCACCTGTGTAAAATAAGAATTTTATAAGCTATCTAACAATGAAAGTTCCATCTGAATTAGTGCTTCTGTTTTGAGGATTAAGAGTACTACATGGACAAAAAAACAGACAAATAAAATAAAAATAGCTTATATGATACCTTACATAATTAGCTATATACCAGTGTCAGTCCCATTAAAATCCATTCAGTAGTTCAGGCGATAGACAGACAAACAAAAACATGAAATAAATTATATTTTTTTGCCTCAGTGCACGGGCAGCCCTCCACTAAGAAATTTCAATTTAATTTTAAAGTTTTGTTATATGTATCTGTAAAGTTTGGTTCAACAAACTTATACGTAATTCTAAATGGTAGGTAATGTCTCGATCTAATGTTCATTGCAAGTCTTAAGCTTTTGAATTACAGGCACCATGTCCACTAACTCTTCAAACCAACTTTTAACTTTAAGTCCATATCTCAAGTTCCGCATGCTATCCAAAATTTGTCATGCCTACATTTCTAAAACCCTATACATTTACATCTAGATCTTAAGTCGGTTAGCTATGAAGTTTGTCCATTGAAGTGAGGCCAAAACTTGGATCGGGACGAAGCAATTTAATTATATCCAGTTCAAAGGCAACTGCATAACAGGCAAGCAGTATGGAAATGATTTTAGCAAGTTGAACATCTCAGTCTGTGAGGTCTTACAATGACGTTAGTTACACAAGCGATAAGATTTTGCTGTAAGATAAGATAAAATACAAAGTAAATAGCACATCAGATGTATTTAATAACATAATTGGATATAATAAGTGTGGAGCGCGATGCGTAGTTACATAGCCAATCAAAAATTACCTCAAAGAAAATTATTGTGTCAATTTATCTTGACCTAGGTATGTTCTTTTATTATATATGTAATTATTCTGATGTATGGATGGATAGATAGATGGATAAATGTTTGTTAGTCAATCACACCAAACCGGGTGAACGGATCTGGATGAAATTTGGCAGAGGTATAAAATGCGATTAGGCTAACTTCATTAAATTATTTAAAAGCCTGTTTGGACAGCTATTTTGTCAGAAATTGTGTTGTGTTACGGTGTAAAAATAGTAAACTAAGTACAATGCGATTTCTTCAGGACAACCTTTGGATGGATAGTACCTACGTGCCATTTTAACAGCATTAGTTGCAATAATTATCCCATAAATTTACTAGAAAAATATAATTGAAGATCATTTTATTCTACAAAGGACTAGCTGCGCCCCGCTGTTTTACCCGCGTCTCTCTGCTTCAGTGGGTCGGAGCGTGTTAGTTTGTAGCCTATATGTTAATCCAGCTTATAAACTATCCGCATGCAAACTTTCAGCCAAATCCATTCAGTAGTTCTTCCTTGAAAGAGTAGCAAACATACATAAATCCACACATACAAAGTTTCGCATTTATAATATTAGTAGGATATACATACAATAATAGGACCTGACTATCATTTGTTTCGATTAACACTCGAAATATATTTGCAATTATATCATTTTTATTATCTTTAATAAAATGCTGCAGGAGTAGCGTACATACATCACATTCTATCCTCGCTATATCCAGTAACTAAATTTAATTATACTAAACAAATATCAATGAGAATGTAATAATAGAATGTAACTGAAACAACATTTCTGGCGCAAAATACTACACGTTTAACTCTGCAGCAATTTGTTAGTAAATTTGAAATATCCAGGCTGGATACAAGCTTGTTTTGCGGTATTTTTGCAGGCATTTGCTAAATTGTATGGTCCAGCACTGAATCACATACTGTCATGTTACGAGTGAAATATGCTCATATATTGCAAATTGCGAGTGAACACTGAACTGTGATCGGTTAGTATTCAAGCAATGGTTATGTTAGATATTCACATTAACATTGATTTGATATAGATATAAATAAAGCGGAAAGTCGTTTTATTTTATCATTTTTGAGAATATTTTTAACTACAAATAAGCTTAATGGTACGTGTGTCCGCATGATTTATTTATAAAAAAAAAAAAAAATGTACTGCTGTACATTAGCTATACAATTTTAATCAAATATCTCTTTAATAAAGCTTTTCTGTAAGAGAATTTGATTATTAAATTATATTGTCCTTTGTACATGTTGTTTTGTTGTAATTTTAAGTAAAAAAATAAAAATTTGAAATGTATCAAATGTTTAATTTAAAAATAATCAAGCTTTAACTATAGTTAACGCATAATTAAGTTAGCTCAACAACATTAAATTCTATCTTTTGAAGTACAGTAGACAATATATAGCTTTCACTTCTACCGCCATACTTGTATTCCACGGACCTTAGAATTACCGTCTTGATATTCATATGTCTGTCTGTCATTCCTTGTGTACATATATTATGTACATTATCTGCTACAAGCGTCTCACAACCGTATTAGATGAATGCTATTGATTACAAGTTTGAATACTGTTATATACCTAAAGCTGGATGTAATGGAATCTACTCCTTTGTAGTAACATAATACATACATTGAAAGCTGACTGTTATATTACAACTTTCAGTATCAAGAACTGAGTAGGTCCTTCTAATCAAAAACTCAATCATCTATTTGTAAATGTAAATTCAACCAAATAATACGTATTAAGAATTAATCTGGTTTGTATATACTAGAAAAACTTTGCTTATCAATTTATTCGACTATGTAGTGTACCGTAGAGTAGTTTCATTAATCCGTTAGTAAGACAAGCATGAACACGGCTCCAGTAATCAAATATACCGAGTAAATATAGAGGAACAAACACACCATTTGCAATGCTTCTACAAAATTAATACTTGCTTTGATTTCACTGTAGATTCGAGTTAACGCTTTGCTGGAGAGATTATAACAGAAAATTGTACATGTTACAATTTCTGAAGTGAAAAGTTTGTATGTTCAAAAGTATTAGGTATTTCTATATGTATATTGCAATAATTACAATTAATTAAAAAAAAATTACCATAGGAACATTGCATTGAAAAAAAAAAGAAAGTAGTAAGGCCTTTTCTAAGATTACCTTATTATGGAGAGTCGGCAAAGATCCAAAATAGTATGGTACCAGTTATACGTTATAACTTAAACCAACATAGCTAATTCGCAAAACTTGTACTTGTTTGTATTGAGATACAAAAATTGAAATTGAATAATGTTTAAGAATAAAAGATAACATGAATTCATTTTACAAAAATGTATGACTTTTTGAGATTTTGCTGAAATTCTTGATATAAAATGCCTTAGTTTTATTGAACTAAGTAGATACTATTTTAAATTTACATTTAGATTTATAATACAACTTACCTGCTAGTTGGCAAGTATTAAAATACATAATATATCCGACCTTTGCAGTTGAATCGAAAGTTATCATTAACATCACATTGTACCTACAAACAAAAGCCCGGTAATACAACATGAAATTAATTAGTGTTCAATTAATTGAATAAAATTAGAAATGTGTAGACCTCAGACATAAGATCATTAGTGATCCATAATGATCGGAACGTGCTTAATGCGTATACAGCTAACCTAATTGGATTTGCAAACCAATTAATGTTGAACACTCCTCATTATACATGTACACTGGCATATTGTAAAGTCAATACCACGTTTGTGTTGATTACTAATTGATTAGATCCCCAATAATATGTTAATAGTGTGTAGGACGTTTTGTTGAGAATTAAAAATAATCGTTGGTGCAATATTATATTCTGAATTTAAGTGCATATGAGTATTTAAATGCATGTGGGTAAATAGATACATCTAGGTTACGTCCTTCCTTCTTCATCCACGCCAAACGAAAGTTTGGCGTTTGGCGTTTAGTAGTACAGTAATGAATTACTGCATTATGATTTGTCAGGTTTTCCGACATGAGCGGGTATATAATTGTATAATTATATAATTGTTATCTTTTAGTTCGAGATAGATCAGATCAGATCTCGCTCTATGTCGTTCACAAGTGTTTTCTTGAATATTTTCGTCCAATTAGAATCGAGTATGGTTTGTTCTGAAAGTTATCATTATTAAGTTTATATAGACATTTGACAACCTACGTAGCGTATCGGTATTTGGCTTGCTTTAAATCTTGGGTTCGATTCCCACGCTGGACAGGAAATCTTTGTGTAAACACTAAGATTTCTTTGAGTCTGGTTGGTTGAGGGACTACCCTCCGTGCCTCGGAAAGCACGTTAAGCCGTTGGTCCCGATTGTTATAACATCATCTATAATAATCGTATATCAAGGAACGGGCAGCAGCATTTCCTTGTGTGGTACAACATAAACTGCGGTCCCCAATCCGCCTGCCAAACATGGTGACTATGGCAAATAGCCTCCCCCGGGATGAGAAGAAACATGGGCATGATCAGTAGTGGACGTTATACGGACGGAGTGATGATGATGATGATAGATATTTTACGATATTCTTATTTATTTCACTATTTGTTTCTTGATTTACGATTCATGCTCGGAACAACGCTCTTGTTTAAACTGAGTAGCTTTTTAATTTACTTATGGACCAGATAAACACACACAAAGAAGTATTATTGACGCATTCCAGGTGTGTCTGTTATTACAAATCGTTGACCTATGGCTAACCCCACATGATCCTTGCTCGTTCTTAGAGCACACGTTAGATAAACGCGCATGCTCAATGTGTGGTCAGTGTAATTTGTCGTTATATTTTACCAACATTTAGTGTATCACTTCACTCTCAAACTAATCAAGCAGCCCCCATAATTCAATGAAGCGTTTCAATCTCCACATTAATCGCTGATCGATGCTCTAATGCGTTTGCTTTGTCCGGTACGCACTCGTGCCAAATGGCGAATAATCAACACTGAATAGTGCCTTATATTAATGACTTGCGTTGAGCTACATATGCTAAAACGTTGTTAGTATTATAGGATTAGAAGGCATAGTGGCCAGAGCTTTGATGTACATATGACAAAACGTTTTTAGTATTACAGCATTACATGCCATGGTGGCCATATTTTAGCGAGAAAGTGCAAAATCGATCGGATCTAATTAGATTGATAACGCAATTGCGTTCGATTAGATTAATTGTAAATTAAAAAGTTTGTTTTGAATTCATTGAGCACTTCAATACTTTATTGGTACCTAACGATTTTGGAATATTAAAAAACGGTTTCAGAAAAAAACATGTTTTTGGAATCAGGCTTTGGTCTATCAAAGTAATCTTTTTATACCCCAAAAACATTCATGCATTCATTTGTGAACTAAGCAACCTTCGCTTTTTGGTTAATATTAATAACCTCGGACCGTCTCCGGCTCCTCCCTAATAGTCTGTGAACCCTTCAAAGACTGATTAGTATCCACGTCCTGCGTACACTGTGCCGCAAAGTGCCGTCCTCCTCTAATATAAATGTCCGCAAGAAATGAGTAGCTCTGGGCAAATTTCAAAGTTTTTGAACGCAGCAACCCCTCTTACCTGATGTGCTAATTAATAATTCCTGACAAATTGTCAGTCAAGCTTATAGCGCAGCAGTAAGTATCTCAAGTTTTCAAAACAGGATTTTTCCAACCATAATGGGTATTTCATTATGAATGAACAGTTAAATACATTGGTAGGTATACTGGGACGACCCACGGTATATATCCATAAGTCATTTTGGATGTGTTTTTTAAGTGCTTTTTTGTAAAATTGAAAATTCATATATGGATTTAATTATTCAGTGTTGTTATCGATAATCGTATATCGTACCGTATACCGGAATATCGGTTTTACTTTTATATTTATAAATTTATTTATAAAGTATGATACTGTGGCCAAAAATCAATATAGGGGTACCCATTTTCTCAGTGGTGGTAAAAATATTATACATTGTATTACAATAGGTAAAAAATTTTAAGAGAAAAAGGCAACAAATCTATATCTACATATATAAAAGAAAGTCGTGTTAGTTACACTTTTTATAACTCAAGAACGGCTGAACCGATTTGGCTTTTGGGTAGGGGTAGGGTAGGGTAGGGTAGGGTAGGGTAGGGGTAGAGTAGGGGTAGGGTAGGGGTAGGGGTAGGGGTAGGGTAGGGGTAGGGTAGGGGTAGGGGTAGGGTAGGGGTAGGGGTAGGGGTAGGGTAGGGGTAGGGTAGGGGTAGGGTAGGGGTAGGGTAGGGGTAGGGTAGGGGTAGGGTAGGGGTAGGGTAGGGGTAGGGTAGGGGTAGGGTAGGGGTAGGGTAGGGGTAGGGTAGGGCAGAGGTAGGGTATAAAAGTCCACCCGTGCGAAGCCGGGGCGGGCCGCTAGTATATATATATATATATATATATAAAACAAAGACGGGTTTGTTACAACACTTATAACTCGAGATCGGCTGGATCAATTTTCATGGTTTTTGTTTCGTTGGATTTGTCTCCGCCCTGAATAGCAGAATACATTTTAAAAACAAAAGAAAGTCGTGTTAGTTACACTATTTATAACTCAAGAACGGCTGAACCGATTTGGTTGAAAATTGGTAGGGAGGTAGCTAAGAACTGGGAGAAGGACATGGGATACTTTCGGATAGGGGTAGGGTAGGATAGGGTAGGGTAGGGTAGGGTAGGGTAGGGTAGGGTAGGGGTAGGGTAGGGGTAGGGGTAGGGGTAGGGTAGGGGTAGGGTAGGGCAGGGGTAGGGTAGGGTTAGGGTAGGGGTAGGGTAGGGCAGGGGTAGGGTATAAAAGTCCACCCGTGCGAAGCCGGGGCGGGCCGCTAGTAATATATAAATAACAAAAGGCAAAATAATAACACAAACCACAAGAATTTCCTAAATAAGCCATAACTTTTGGTGGCGGCGCCAGACAAATAAATTGACAAGCAAACAAACATACGTCAGATTGACAGTTATTATTTCCTTTCCCCAAACGAATTTCAAAGGGGGATATTTCAACAGACCTATAAAGATCTTAATCTCTATGTTTTATGTTATCCTAATTCTTACCACAATTGGCCATTTTGAGGCAAAGATATGAATTTGAGTGCATAAGTAATGTTTTACTTTTCAGCAGGAAATGGAATACTATAAATATTTATAAGATATTTTAAGAATAATGTTATTTCATAATAATATTATTATTCCCAGATTGTAGTTTTTTCAAGCCGGACAATTTTGTTTGTGTCAATTCTATGATTTATTTCCAGGTCTTATTGGTAGAGAGATTACCCTCTGTGCCTCGGAAAGCGTATTAAGCCGTTGGTCCCGATGCACAACATAATACTGAAGTCACTAACCCGGCTGTCAAGCGTGGTGACCATATAAAACCTTAATTGGATGAGGAGGTCCATGTTCAGCAGTGTACATTATACGGGCTGATGATGATAATAATTATCTTAAAAAAATATATATGTTCAATTTTTCACACTCTTACATTAGGTACTTCTCTTATCTTATCTTAATCGATAACAATGAATACGATTTGATTCATATTACATGACATTAAATATTGTTGTTAAAAACAACACACCTCCCAAATAATGATTGTAAAATTAATTAAAACTTTGTACTAAGTTTTAATCGCGGTTACATAATATTGTTTCATTAATATTAAATTAAATATGTATCTACATAAAACTTTGATAAAATATTTTAGGTTTATTTAAAATTTGACATGGTATAAATTGATTAAATTTGTTCTATATTAATCTGTTTTCTATAATATATCTGTAATAGCAATAAATATGATTTTGAACTCTAACAACTTGTAATTAAGTTTGAATGCCATGAATTATAAATTACTTCTTCTTTTGTCAATCGTTTATCAAATTGTTTAAGTGAATACAGCTTTTTTTTCTAATAATTAAAACAAAAATGGAATGTATATTAGTATCATTTTTTTATATAATTTATCATAACGATAGAATAAACCAAAATAGTTTGTTCTATATTTGTTTCTTTTTCCATTTACTGTGGTTGCCCACAGTACCTATATGGCAAAAGAATGTAATTAACTGGCCATATCAACAAAAGCAGATATAGGGGTTCAAATTTCGTCTAATAGTGACACTTTTGAATGTGAGCTCTATGGAAACCCTAACCACCAAACATTCTAATGAAAATTCTTTCGCGGTTTTGGGCACCCCACTTTTGTGACAGTTCTGATTAAATCGGTTTTCAGTTCAACGTTTGTTCGACCGTGGTTCGACGTTTAGTTTTGATAATCTGAATCAACCGTAATTTTGGCATCGTTATCACTAAAACTGACGAAGATTAACGTAAACTTCGTCAGTTTTTCTGATAAGAGTAGCCGTGATGAGTGAGTGAATGAATGACCTTTCGCTTTTTTATATTATATACCTATACAGGGTGCTAGGTACCGACACCGTCTTTGATCTACCGGACAAAGATACTACCACAGCTAAGTAACCTGCAGCTTTTCCCGGTTACTTAGGTACATAGGTTTCATACGGCACATAGTCGATTTTATATCACAGAAAAACTACCAAACCATTTTTATAAACAAAACGGAGATTGCAAAAGATTTTTAAAATAACTCTTTTTTTAATTTTATCGTCCCACTGATTTTATGCTACCTCCAACTTACAGAATACCATAGCCAAATCTATTTATCACATCTTAATTTAAATTATTTAAAAACCTTTTATTCCATCAATATTTCTAGCAAAGCGTTATATAAAGTTTATCTTTCATAAACCTCCTTTTGTATTGGCCGTTAAGGGGCTAAGGGACTGACGCCCTCCAAATATGCTGACTAATCTACGATACCCTTCTTGTGTTTTCAAGTGTTTTATATTGCCTACGTTATTTTCAGATGACTGTAGGTTCCTACGCGTTGTAGGTACAAACATATTATGTTTTAAATTACCTCTTAGGTACGATTTAGATCACTGGCCGTAAAATGTCGTTTGAGCTGATGTAAGCCGGTTGGTGTACATCGTATCTTAAATCTCGCTCTTTACCTAAAGGTATAATAAAAAAAATAAAAAAAAATACATTTAGGTATATAAGTACCTAGTTAATTATTCCTAATATCTCGCTATTAATCCTAATAATATACAGAAAACAAAATTCAAGCAATTGGAAGTTTTACAGGAGTCTAATGAAATGTACTTTCAAATAAACAACTAATAACCAAACGAAACTCTTTACAAAGGCGCCTACAATTTTACATATAGCAAACTGTCGTTCAACCGCGTCTAGCGAATGATGTAGGCGTTTCCAACTAAATGTATTGGGTAAAATAAACAAACAATAGACAAACTTGACTATGTCAACGTATCAAAGGACTCACTAAAACTCTGCCCACGGCTGCTGGTGACAGATAAAAACGTCGAATTTGGTAGCGCGGTGTACCCGTGTCTTCGTCAGCGTATTTACCTACCCTGAAGTTGTTTGTTCCTTTACCCTTAGTCTAACCTTTAGGGTTAGGGTGTAAGTTAAGAAATTAAATAGATTTAGTAAAAAATATACTTTTTTACATTATTTATGTAAATAGGCACCGTCGATGCATTTAGCCTAATCATTTATAAATAAACTAGCTGTTCTTGCCTGTTGTCGGCCGTTCGTTGAACTGGTATTGAGCGAGTATTTTTAAAATGTTCCTTTGGTACAAACATTATCTCCATAATTCACAAATCATTATTTAAATTTGTCAAGCTGTCTTCAGATTATGCCCGTCCATTATGGCGATTATTTTTTATTTATCTACATTTCGAGATGTACCTACTTGCAACATTAGCTCTTCAATTATGATGCACATAACACATTATGTTTATTACACACAGGTATAAACGCGATAAAAATACCTTTTTATATTACCCGGCGTTTCGTTCAAATTTTAATTGCATTGACATTCGTTCTGAATATAAATGGTTATAAGTATTTATGGATTGATTTTTGTGTTAGGGGCCATCCATAAAGTACGTCACACGTATCTCATGATTTTTAGACCCCACCCTCCTCCTTGTCACAGGTGGTCACAATTGTGAGACCCCCCCTCCCTAGTGTGACGTCACAAATTTGCAATTTTACATTAAAATTTATTCAATTGAAACAGTAGTTCCACAATTAGTTTTATTTCGAAAATAAATTCAAAACAGTCGCTTTTTTTGTCGTCATTTGTATCTGCAGCTCTTTGATTTTTAATTCCTTCCTACCTTCAATACCTTCAATATTTTCACTACTTTTCAAAATTTTCCATAAGGAATTCTTCTTGTATAGGTATATGCTGTTTTTATCAGCGTAAGTTGCACTGTAAGTTACATACAGTTTACTGTAAAGATTACCTATATCTATCTTTTTGTTAATTTTGAACTTGTTTAATTAAAATAAGTTGTAAAAAAGTAACTGTATCGACAAAATAGCAGAACTAAAAAAATGACGTCGTTCACTCGGCGAAAGTTTCGGAAAATTTTGAAATGTGATGTCATAAAACTTAGGACCCCCCCACCCCTTGTCACACAATGTCACACTTCGTCGACCCCCTCCCCCTCCCATACATGTGACGTACTTTATGGATGGCCCCTTACTAGACTTGAAAAAAGTCAAAAGGTTAGTTATTTAATCAATATTCTCGGTTAATCGAATTTTCTTCCCTGTCATTTGAATATATAGGTACATCATGTCACATGTACCAAACTTAACTATTGTCGCACATATTTCTAACATAGATAAATATTTCACAAATTTATAGTAATGTGTTAGGTAGGAGCAAGTCCTGTCGATTAGCCATCACATTAAAATGTCTTCATAAAACTCTAAACGTCATTAGTTTATTTCTGGTATTGAATTTTATTCCCTTTTCTGTACCTATAGATGTATCGCTGTATGCTTATTCCTTGTCCTACCAATCATATCGATTCTGCACTCCTTCTACACTTTACATATTGCTTATTTAGCATTATTTCATTTAGGAGTACCGGTATTTGTCTTTCGTTTCGCTGATATTGTTATCGTTATTCCACGTGGAAATTTGATTTTGTTGAGATTTCAGCAATGCGTGATAATGTTCGAGAATATCTATTTTGAAATTTACAGTTTCTCTGTGAACTTTCTCTTTGATATAGTTTAGATTGAAGTGCATAGTAGGCTATAGAGTTGTTTTTTTTTTATTGTTGTTTATTTTCTATTTCTAAACTTTTGACCCAAGTTATTAAGTACCACTTGTGATCGTCACACTTTTACTAACATGGGCTACATAATGATAATGTTAGATACATATCAGTGATGGCTGCCAAAACAATATTGCTTATTGCATGCTTATCAGCTAGGGTAGCCAGGTCGCCAAACCTAATAGCCGGACATACCAACTAGTTTGGCCGGATATTTGGGTAAAACGAGGATTTTGTGTCTCAATATTAAAAGGTACACCAAAAAATAAATAAGTCTTTTCTGAGTATGTGATCGCCTGCGTTTTAGTCAACTCGTCTGCGTTCGGCGCTTGCTTGTTTACGTAATCTAAAAAGCCGGACCCGTCGGACACCGTTTACTTTGGTCCGACTTTACCGGATGCCTGGCAACGCCATTTTCAGTAGGCATTCGCGCGAGCCGCACAAATATCGAGCGCTCAGGCCGCTGTTTGATAATCAAGGCATTATGTTTTATAAGTCAGTTTCTCCAATTGGTCAAAATAATATACCAATACCTGATATATATATATAGATATATCCATTCGGCAAATGTTGATCAGACGGGTTATAGCATCAGTTAATTGTTGATCAGTTAGCAATTGTTGATCAAAACAGTTTTTGTTGATCTAATGTATGATTCGGCATACAAATGTGGCTCTAATTTGATCAACAATTGCTGACCCACTGCATTATTTATACAAATCCGCTCCATCTATTGTTGATCTGATTCAAATGGACGTAAGTTAACATACTCGATGTTAACTTACACTTATATATTATTTTACTTAAGCTAAATGTAAGGCCGACGTATACCCAATATTGTTAGATAATAATAATATGTGAAATTGTACTTTTTATAGGAGTATAAAAAAAGAATCACTAAAAACATGACGGATTGAAGATTTCAGTCAAAAGTTTTAAACTTGGCTATCGGAACCAACATAACTTTATGTAACTTACAAGATCGAGAGGGAGAAAAACTTTTGCGTCCGAAATAAGGGAAAGTGTCTTACGCAAAGGCTCAAGGGATTTCTCTCAGACACGTAAAGCCGAAGTCGCGAAAATCTTTGGGTTCCATTTGTCATAATTTCTGCAAAAAGCCTATACTTTTAAATAACGCCTATGGTACTCGTGAAATTTTATAACCACTAGGATGCGTGGTGCTTTTTACAATTTTATGGTTATTGTTTTACATTGAAATATAGCAGTTCTGTGTTGCATGATGCACTTGGTTTTGAATATTTTTATGATAACCTCCTGATCAGAGGGTAAGATTTACGCGCAGGTTGAACATATTATGTAGTCTTATAGATGTAAAAATTATGGAGTTTTATTTTATGTTCAGACTTTTCTCTTAGTTCTATCATATTGCTGGTTATCCTTTTGCCTAACCACTGGACTGTCTAAAGAGCACTTCATTGTAATATGACTTTATATGGTACCGTTAGTACATAGCTCATGTAGATAAATAGTGTGGTTCACAAAGTTCTATGCCGCACCAGCAGATGTTGCACTGCACTAAATCATCAGCTATGATTCATGGCGATTGAGTAACACGTGGTAGGTATATGCTTAGGAACTGAACCAACATTGAATCAAGATCCTAATTTATCAAAGCCAAGCGTTTTGAAACACTTCACCATCCATGGCTTACGCATAGATGTCGAACTGTTTCAAACCGAAAGTGTGTTTACATTAGTAAGTAAATGAGAAAACATTAAAGCAAGATTTTTAAAGGTTAGAGTAAGTAACAAACTCAGGTATACAGTGTACTCAGGAGGCTTAGTGGTAATAGCAGATGTTCTAGTGTGGATCCTATTTGTGTGAACCTTGGATATTTGTTCTGAATCTGGGTCTATCTATGAATTATCTGTTGTGATCCACGACAAGGAGATTTATTTCCCTAGTGCTAAAATTGTGTAAAAAAAAGCATTATATGTATCATGTTGATCCGTTCGTCAGTCTATCACGATACGTTTTAATCAACAATGCATTAAAATCATGTTGCAAAGATTATTGTTTTGCTGTTGCGTTATCACGAAGCCTTAAACCAACTTTTTATTTAGTAATACATATCAAACAACGCCGCACTCAGTGTGAATTTGTACAATTTCCATAGCAAATTAGGTAAGTACGAAATCTTTATACGGATTCCGTACACATATTAAAAATGTACGCACGTACAGAGTTAAAATTCAACCGTGCGTACCCTGGTTAAGGAATTCCAAATGTTAGTGGTCAGGGGTCGCATGATGACAAGCATTTGGTCTTGATGCGATGGGTTGCAATTATTCATGGGTCAAAGTAAATTTAGCTCACGTTTACTTGGTTAAGAGGGTTTTGCAAGTGTCAATTTTACTATACCTAATACTGTTTTTTATGCAACATATATGGTGTAATGTCAAAGTGTAGTCATACTTATGGTACTGTTATACCAAAATAAAGTAAAACTCTGTCCCTATAAAATAGCAAATCAATTTATTAGCTAGTGGATATTTTGATTAAGTATATTTTGAAAGTATTGTCAGTAACAGGGTAGATAGCAAACGGCACGTACATATAAAGGTAACATTTAGCTTTATAAGAATCAGAACCCCTCTTGTATTAGCTACATACAGTATTAACTGATTGAAGATATGTATCAATTGAATTATTTATATTTTTGATTGATCTATCAAATAAATATTTTCAGTTTTATTACAGAGTATTCCTCTTTCAGTAACAATTTCTTTAGCAAAAATGGTTTCAGCATGAAAACTACCTTAACAGAAATATTTTTGGTGCTTAAAAAAATAGTGCTGAAACAGGAAATACCTGGTAAGACGGGCAGAATATAGGTTATTCCGTATAATACACCCGTACTTAAATCTAATAGGATGAAATCACTCGTTACGTAGTCATGAGAATATTTCTTTACTACCATGAGCTAAATATTGCTCCAGAATAGTTTAACTGGATATTAAACCCAAAGAGACATCCTTCGTTTACATTCCCCTAAAACAAATTTTCACAAACTATCTCATTTTCGTGATGGTTAAATGAAGTCCAAATATAGTTTATTCATCTAAATTAAAATCTGTCATTCGTAAAGTCGCATTAATTAAAGTATATGTATGTTTCTGTTTTATATCTGCCACTGTGAATGTGCCATTTCTTGTCGCTTTAATGTCAGTGATACCGTAATGTGACGAATAGTCTAAATGAACAACCTCTGTAGCGTAG
The DNA here is from genome assembly GCA_947037095.2 of Nycteola revayana. Classification (NCBI taxonomy): domain Eukaryota; kingdom Metazoa; phylum Arthropoda; class Insecta; order Lepidoptera; family Nolidae; genus Nycteola; species Nycteola revayana. The sequence continues at coordinate 30,714,990 of OX344838.1, forward strand.
CGGTATATGGGTCGCTTTAAATCTCGGAGGTCGATTCCCACGCCGTACAAGAAATCTTTGTTAGATTCTAATATTCTCTTCTTCTTTCTGAAAAGGCTGAGGGACTACCCTCCGTGCCTAGGAAAGCTCGTTAAAAGTCAAAGTCAAAGTCAAAGTCAAAAATTCTTTATTCAAATAGACACATTTAAAATATTTTAAATCATGTTCTTATGATGCGTCCCATTCTTTTACTACCACCAGTTCTGGACGTGGTAACTCTGAGAAGAACTGGCAAGAAACTCAGAGGAATCCTTTTTTTTTAAATAATTTATATTTTACAATGATTAATAAAGCAGTATTGTTTCAGAGCAACTCACTCCCAAGCAGTTTTGTCATTAACATAATCAGAAATTTTATAATAAGCCTTTTTACATAATTTATCTTTGACATATCGTTTAAACTTGTTTGTTGAAAGATCTCTTACATTATTAGGAAGTTTGTTGTAGAAGCGTATACATTGCCCCATAAAAGAATTGCTGTAAGCCGTTAAGCCGTTGGTCTCGATTATTATAACATCACCTATCTATATATTAATTTGATGGTGTTAAAAGTACATTAATTATCGGGTGGGCGTCATAAATATGTTGGACCATGACAAGTGGATTCCCGGTTCGTGTCCTTAGTCGGACAAAAAATTACGATAAGTATGAGCTCGAAATCAGTTTAGCCGTGATTTGGAGAACTTTCGGTACTTTAACTGAAATGTTAGTAAAACTTATGGGTTTTGTCCTCTCGCCGAATAAGAAATCTTTAGGTATGTTAAATCTCAAATTTATTTCCGGGCCTAGTTGGTGCCTCGGACTGGACAACCTAGCAAATATATACTAGGAAAAGGGCAGCAGTCTGTGCTTGTTAATAAATAATAATGCGGTCACCAACTCGTCTGCCAAGCGTGGTGGTTAAGGGTAAAAACCCAGCTGAGCACGTTACACGGGCTGATGAGTTATTTAAATTTTAAAGTTAAGTAATGCACTTTAAAATTTAAATAACTTACAATGCCTGTAAGTATTATCAAATGCATAAACTGTTGGTATCTAATTTATTAAATGCATTAAAAAAATAACTTTATAACTTGTTCGCGAAATAATTGTAATGAAATATACCACCAACAATTTAAAAGAGAATTTCTATTTTATTCCAGTAACGTATGCGGTAATTGCACTTTTCATTTGGTTACTTCATACAAATTGTAGATTGAATCCACTGAGAATTGTAGAAATTTCAACTTGCATCAATATGCATATGAAAATGAAATTCAATGCTTGTAGGCTGTTCAGGCAGTAAATAAGATCCGGAATAAATATCCGGCACCACTGAATGCATTTGTCTATCTCCTTTTCACTAGGTGGAAGGAAAAGGATAGAAATATGGACCAATGTTGATGACGAACTGTGATAGTCCCTACGGCTTCCCGCGAACAACTGATTGACAGCCCAATCGATGCACAGTGGGTTAAATTCACAACGATTTGTAAAATATTAATAAAATAGTGATTGGCTTATTTGTAAAATATTTACTAATAGTTTTTAAAGTTCATACAGAAGAGATTTCTTAAATAATAACTTGCTTATTATTTAAGAAAGAGTACTTTTGTAGATAGTAGTTTCTCTTTCCTTTTTAATTTTCATATTGGCTGTTTGTACGTACTTGTAAACAAAAAAAAAAAAAATACTAACTCTACCTATGTAAGTAAGTGCTTGATTGTTTATTAATTTGTATTTGATGTTTTCTATTTCCATGTTTTTTTTTTATTTATCCCATATTATATTGGAATTGAGTAACGTATTACCTAGTACAATTATTGTTAAATATGTTTAGTGGGAGCCAATTCCATTTGGGTTTGTTGTATTGAGCCCGAATTATGCACAATAACTAACTCATATTTCGATAACGTAACTTATATATACTATAATACTATAATATTGGCTAATGTACTTGAAAGTGAAACAAAAGAAATGAAATATTATTTTGTTCATGTTATATGGTTGGTCTAGCCCACTGGGCGGCGTAACTGAGCATCGGAAATAGAAATGTTAAATTCACTGGTGCGAGCTTAGATTTGGAAGTGAAAGGTTTCAATTGCATTCAATATCTCGAAACGTACTTGTAGGTGCCGACAAAACAATTATTAATCGAAAGCATTTTACTCTGAATTTTTAAATGTTATTAAAAAAAACAACTTACATCGACTGTACAACCAAAAATAAATAGTTTTGCTGAGTATTAGCAAACACAAAAAAACGCACGGTGTATAATTTTATAACAATACGTAATATTCACGTGGAGAAAAAAGTAGATTATTTAATGAATGCTATGAAAATAAAAACTTATAATAAAATTATTTTATTAAAATCGTGTAGATGCTATTATTTTCATTAAACATCGACAAAATAGTCTAGTCAACAAGTTCATATTGGTGAAAAATTGTGATAAAGCTCCTAAAAATATGAGTGATGCCTCATTGGATTCGGAATGACGTCTAGAAAAATATATTCGAAGGAATAATTAGCCCGCAAAAATTTACAAAAGTTATTAACAAAAATTAAGTTGCAAAAAAAATAATTTCATTTTTTGCCAATAACTCCGAAACTATTCATATTTAAGAATTAAAAAAAAAATCATCTTAAAGAGAGAGAAATTTTTAATAAAAAGACTCCTGAAGTTCTATCTCCATTATGTATAATTTTATTTTAACGCTGAAAATAGGACTCCGCGCGGCCGCTACGGCATGCGCGCGCCACCTCAAATGTTAAAGTTTCTAAGGGAAGTTACGTGAGCGAAGCCGCGCGCGGAAAGCTAGTTTATCGTATAAATTACTAAAACGATTATATACAAATCTATCTATAGGGTAATGAACGTATTAGCGAAGGTACCGATTTATCGTGCATGTAAATCACTACATGTCACCTGTTACATTGGACCAGTTTACCATGAGCTTTGCACTGCCGCTAATTTCTCTTTAGCGTTACTAATATGTGCTAACCGCGGGAAGCGTGGGAGGTCTTATTATACTGGTAGTATCTACCTCGTACCGATATTAATGAAATTAATTAGTGAAAGATAACGCCTTCGTCCAATGTATGCGAGTTTATGTTAAACTCAAGATAGTTAACTAATAGTTGAAACATAAATGTAAAAGTTAAATGCTCAGTTTAGAATAACTAGTTACATCGCTTACTCATTTTAAATCTCATTCTACCAGGATCCGGTTTTGTTCAGGTTGAGGAACAATTCTCTCCGTGCCTCGGAAAGCATAGCCGTTGTGTCCTGATTTATATCTTATATAACAGTGGTTACCATTGAACCTTTGATTATGTTAAACATAATCACAACTGCGGTCACCAACCTGTCTGCCAACAGGGAGGCCTATGTTTAGCATTGGAAATTATACAGACTGATGACGCCTTACTTACCTTTGGTTGTATTTTATATTAATAATGTTCAATGCTCATTGTGAGGAAGTAGTGATGTAAGTTTAGTGTTAGTTAAATTATGTGATATTACTAAGCAACTTAGAACAGATTTAAATGAAATTTGGCATACATGAACATATATTAGGATGTTTAAGTAAGATACCAAATGTGGGTTAAACTGCAAGGGGTTTCTAGCTTAGTATGCAAGTTTGTAGAAATTATTAAGTTAAGTATATGACAGATAGTTTAACATTAGTAAACCAATCAAACATTCTTAGAAAGATATCTACCATAGATTTTCAGAAAACTCAATTTTCTGTATAACACAAACATAAATACATTATTCACTGTAATAATTTAATCGTTATCATCATAGTTTATCACTTATCAGTATCAGTTATCATGAAATTTACATTTAAAGTGTTGATATATTACGAGTACAATGATTTAATATTCAGAGCAATTTTTCAAAATAGAAATATCACAGCTTGCCACCTCATCATGAAAGAGGGTTAGAAAATTGCAGACTGCCCTCTCGCTTGCGTATGTTTTATACATGAATGTATGAAGAAAGTTTGAAAAGAGATATTTCTTTGAGGATTTATTATTCGGTAAATGTTTGTTTGTAGAACTAAAGTTTATGAGCATGAGGGAATACAATAGTCGTAGTTGAATTATTGAGCATGACGTGATTTGAAGTATACTACATACTATAAGACATGTTGCCAATTCAATATTGGCGTAATAAAAATATATATATTATATTTTTGGCCAGACCTTAAATATGCGGCTACTTAAAATGTACCCTTCTAGATCTTGCCGCAAAGAAGTTGCAGGGCGTTGTTGCTCCGAACGGCTTTGAAAAAAGGATGGTCCCGATGTACTTGACTTGAGGGACGGGGCGCATTGCCGGGCCGCCAGATCGTAGAAAATATTCGCACACAAATATAATAAGCATCCGACTATTGGTCAAAAAAAGTTTACTAACTGTTCCTAAATCATATATTATTTGATACTATGTCTTTCCCATTCGAGCTGCTGCTATGTGCTGTTAATATAATTTTAGTTTTTGCTATACCGGCGATACTGTAATATGGGATTTTGTTGTAAACAACTTAAAGTTAAATTGAGACACCAAATTTCTCTCAAAAACTAAATGTCTCCACAGCACTAAATTCAAAATTAAAGTACCTACATCAAACGTTAGTGAATGCTAACAAAAACAGTGCTACCCTCAAGTTAAACGTCTTAGTACATCAGAGAGCTTCGCAGGTGTCGCACCACCCTCGCTGTAAGGGATGAACGCATGGATTTTTTGTCGATTTAGACGTAAACACCGCTTAAGACCCACCGGTGTTACAGTCTTGTTTTGAGTGTTATATCCTTGGAAATGTTATAGCAGTATCGTTGTTGTTTTCCTTGTAGGCATTTATTTCCTTTTTGTGTATAAAAATATGTTTCGTCTATCAATGCATTGAGCATGGTTTTTTTACTTGCGAGTTTAGGTTTTGGTTGTATTAACCATGACTTTTATGTAGCACTTAGGTATTTACATAAGCTTGTACATGATAAATATTCTTTTAAAATCCGACTTTTAATATCAGAGAGTATTACATTCAATCAAACAAAACCTTTCGTTTTAAATACCTTAATTTTGCAGTAGTAGACATGATTTATATTTTATTATGAGGAAATATTGTGAATTTTAACTAGGGAAACATATAGGTATAAATTACCAATTTTAGATGTATTTTAAAAAATACCACGCGTGTAAACGCCAGGGACAGCGAGTATGAGTATACATCAATAACGCGACTTTTTCGGCAGAACATGCAAGGCGTCTTATTGTCTTGTATATATAACTAAATGTTTGCTGTGTAATATCTTGTGTGTTGTGCTGAATTAAATGTATTTTCTTTATTTTCTTTCAAATAATTTTAGCTACCACATTTCCCATAAGTTGACTTTTTATTTCAATATAAAACAATATTATGAGGTGGAAATTAATGACTGCTTTACATTAATTCTTATGGCGACTCGTAGTCCGGTAATAAAGCTAAGTTATTGCGACACTAGGTAATATGAATGGGTAATAGTTCTGCCGTGAATACTAATTTAATATCTGCATCTATTATGCACCGGTGGTTCAGAGGTTACGATAGTTGCTTTTGAGTCCTGGTATTCTGGCTTAAATTTCCACAAGGGACAATTATTTGTTGGAACCACATATGGTTGTTCTGAAGTTTAAATGTATTATTTTTTTTTCCTCAAGTGCGAGAGTTGTCTTTAAAAATCAAGAAGAAATATATTTTATTATTAAATTATCAAGTTCATTCTAAAATATAGCAGTTGATGAATATATATACAAAATTAAAACTATTCTTAATTTATTAATCAAAACCATCCGTTAGGCCGCCACCCGCAGACAGAGTGCCACGTTAACTACATTACACCGCTGGATAGCCAAGCTTTTTTGTTGACCGAGGTAAGAGCCTGCTCTTTGGTCACCCGACTACTCCACCAAGCATCTGGACAACTCCTTTTGGAAATGCCGGGTGTCGTGTAAAACCTCGGACCTATAGTTTTGACCCCAAACGGAAGAAATATGATACATATTTCTTCCGTTTGGGGTCAAAACTATAGGCTTCAGAAGAATTTATAAAAATAATAAACTTAATTCCATGAATCATACTAACGACTATCGCTACATTGAAGTGCTGAAGTGCTTGTACAAAAACGCCACAATGTCGGTCCGAGTATAGGGCCAATGTACGAAGGCAATCCCGCTACGGAGAGGCGTAAGACAGGGAGATGTTATATCTCCCAAACTTTTTACGGCTGCTCTGGAGGACGCCTTCAAGCTCCTGGAATGGCAAGGAAACGGCATCAACATAAATGTACATCACTTACCTTCGATTTGCCGACGACATAGTGATCATGGCAGAATCGCTGGAGGACCTTGGACAGATGCTCAATGACCTCGATGGAGTTTCTCAACAAGTTGGGTTTAGAATGAACATGGACAAGACGAAAGACATGCATAACGCCCATGTAGTGCCTAACTCTATAGCCGTTGGGAACTCCATTCTCGAAGTCGTGACCGAATACATATATCTAGGTCAAACGATCCAACTAGGTAGGACCAACTTAGAGAAAGAGGTCAATCGTCGAATCCGACTCGGCTGGGCAGCGTTTGGGAAGCTTCGGAAGATCTTTTCGTCCAAAATACCTCAGTGCTTGAAGACCAAAGTCATCAATCAATGTGTGTTACCAGTGATGACATATGGATCTGAGACGTGGTCTCTTACTATCATATGTGCCTCATAAGAAAGCTCAAAGTCACTCAGCGAGCTATGGAAAGAGCTATGCTAGGCGTTTTCCTGTGTGATAGAATCAGAAATGAAGAGATCCGCAGGAGTACGAAGGTCACTGACATAGCTCAACGGATTAGCAAGCTGAAGTGGCAATGGGCAGGACACATAGCTCGAAGAACTGACGGCCAATGGAGCAAAAAGGTTCTCGAGTGAGTCGAGACCACGAACTGGCAAGCGCAGCGTAGGACGACCGCCTGCACGATGGACCGACGACCTCATAAAGGTCGCGGGGAGTCGGCGGATGCAGGCCGCTAGCGATCGTTCCCGCTGGAAATCGATGGGGGAGGCCTATGTTCAGCAGTGGAATACAACGGGCTGATGATGATGATGAATCATACAAACGTATTATGAATATCAGAAATATTTTTTTATTAGAAACAGCAATGTATACTATGGGTTTTATAATTTTAAAATTAAAAGTTGTGTAGCTAGAGAACATTACATTCTACATGCTACGAATATCACTTGGCGTTACAGCTACTACGTCGTAGTAGTAAACGTAGGTCGTGAATATTACTCTTTTACGCAAAATAACTTTTAAAAATCTAGCAATATTTTTTATTCCTGATCAGGCCAATAAGTGGCCCCTCACATGGATTTACGTGTCCTTAAAATATGATACCTCTAACTTTAGGACAAAATTTATACCTCAGTAAAACTTTAAAAGTATTCGATATATTATATTAATAATTATAAAAATATTGGTAAGCAAAAAAACGTATGCTTATACTGGATAGTCATATATGTATTAGAAAAATACCGTATAACTGCCGCATTTAACGCGTGTCTTATATTTATCGAATGTCTGAATAAAATTAAACCTTTTTTATTAATTATTCCATAATTTACCATAGTAAATTAACAACTTGTTTAGATCGGAACCCCGGTAAATCGAATATATTGTCAATTGCTAAATAAATATCCAATGTTGTGGTAAAAGAACCGCAGATATAAACGATATAGAAGTAATTTGGTATTAGATTAATATTTGTGGAGTTTCATAATTAAACAATTTTTACTATTGACATACAAGTATTTCGCTATTAATAATAATTAATATTATTGAAAAACTTCACATGGAATACCCATTTTCTTATATGTATACATAATAAAATGGGTGAAAGTCAAATTCTGTACATTGAAGTAATTTTGCTTGAAAGCAGTCTATTATTATAAATACTGAAATGAAAATGCAATTTATTTTGTTTGTTTGACTATCTTTCTGATTCTTTGACCGCGCTTCACACCAAACCTATTGAGTGGATTTTGCTGAAACTTGATATGATTATAGTGAATACTATGGAATAGGATCTTATAAACATTATCACTTCTGACTGTTGTCGTCCACTTTGAACAAACGCCTCCCTCGTTCGTATGCCCGGTTAAGTAGCAAAAGCCTCGTGGCTACGTAAGTCAAAACGAAAAAAAAAAAAAGATCCTTCGTTCAAACGATTGCTAGCAGCCTGCGTCCATATTATTTCTGCGACCTTTATGAGATCATCGTATAAACATTAATAATAAATACTTAATGCATCTATTTTTATGTATGATTGCCGAATCTTATGAATAATATAGTTATATAATATGTTACAAATTTCATTTTTATTTTTTTTCTACAAAAAAGGTGACTTCCAGTGCTATATTAAATCCATGTATAACAAGATTTACACTCACGTTCGAATTACCAGTACTCCCAGCACCTTCAGCGTACAACGAATAAATCAAGCCGTCCGGCCGTCTCATTCCCCTATAAAGAGCGACGGGACGTGCCCGCTACTGTTTGATGGCGATACCAGTCTGAATATTTTATTTCAACCAGTGATTTGTTGCAAATGTATCGTTTAGATGTGACTTCTTTTGTTTTTATTTGACGTCATTATATGACTTCATTTGTTTATGAGATAACAAATGTTAACCGTGCTTGTTTTTTACTCTACTACTATCATTTGTGGAATTTTGTTAATATCGTTAATGTTAATTCAGGATGTTAAATACCAGTGCGCAAGATTTCATCAAATTCCGTATGCCGTTATTGTTAAAAAGTAACAGTTATAAAGAGTGTTGGCACGTACCCTTTACAGTTTGATGGCGATACCAGCTTGAATATTTTAAATCGACCCGTGTATTTTGTTTAAAAGTTTTTTTTTCCGACGGACATAATATGTAGTCAGCCCAGCTTTTGCTACTTCACCGGGCATAAAGGCGAGCAGAGCTCCAGCCTAGATAAATGGCTTAAACACTATTAACTTGGCAACCTGCGCCAGAGGGCGTCCCCTGCGGAACTAGGACCTCGGCACGGGGCGGTCGCTGGTTATGAGATTGAGGGATTATGACTTTTAGTATTTTAGGGGGTTTTGTGCAACTGTCGCTCTACTTTACAGTTCCCGGGCCTCTTGGACTTCGGGTCTATGAGGGCATCGGACGGTTCTTAGCAAACTTAGGGTCGGGAGGGCGAGGGGGAACGCTTCGCATTCGCGGGGCACTCTTCTCCGGCGGGTCAGATAGAGTGGTCTCTGTGTAGTGGTGCTAGTTTCTGGCAGTCTCTGTACTGCTAGTTGGTAAGTTGTGATCTTGTCATCCGGGTCTTCTAGGACGCCGCCGAGGCCGACGTTATTTACGACGCTTTGTGGGCAAAGGCCTATAGTCGGATGCTAGAGATAAAAAGTGTTAATCGTGCTTGTTTTCTGATATTCTATAATAATTTGTTAAGTTATTAGGTTTTATATACATTCATACATTCAGACTGTAAAATACAACTTGTATGCAAGATTGTCCTCTTATTCCGATGTCTGTTATTGTTAAAGAGTAATGATTAACAACAGTGTGTCTGCTTTTGTTTGATCTTTGATATTTGACCAGACTGAATTTATATGCAGGCTGGTATTATTAATTGGTATTAAGTAATTAATGCCAGACTGTGTTTTTTCTTGAAAATATAGTCATGTCATTTTGATCATACTTTTATCATTCAGTTTAAAAGTTATGAACACATAAAAGTGACTTGTTACTGTACAATCATGTTTGAATACTGGTTGTATTATATTATTTGCCAGAGTTTTCCTCGCGATTTTTGCTACTGACACGTCTATATATCATATACTTAGCCTCTAAGCATGGCTATCATAAGCATACAGGTGTAAATGACCGTAAATGCCCGAATACTCATAAATTTAGATTTTTTCACCCTTTTATTTGAGCCTGATAGATAAATTTCCGTTTTAACATGGGGCATCGCTAAAAGGTTAGAATACTTGTGAATTTGTTCAGTATCGAATGTCAAGGTTAGTGACCTTTGAAGGGTCGGGATATGACGCGGCAGTTTAGTGCTATTGTATTCCTCTTCTATCGATTTATAGGCTTTTGCCTAGCCATGGAAAGTAAGATGGAATAAAGGTGCAATTAAGTTATGGATGAGCAAAATAATCTATACCTACTAATATTAAAAAGAGGTACAGTGAGTTTGTTCAAGATATCTGGTACTTTTGATCCAATTTTGAAAAATCTTTCAATATTAAATAGCTACGTTATCCGGAGCTAACATACGCTATATTTTTAAGACAACGTTCCCTCGAAAAAAATATATCATAATATGTATAACTAAATGCGGCTACCAAATCTAATGTCGGTGAAGACAAAAAAGTTTGGAATATGGTCTATATTTGATATATGTATGGTTTTATATTATTAATTTAATAATTATTGGTTTTGTATTATTTATTTAATATAATTACAGTGGTTTGCAACATCACTGTAAAATTACTAAGAAATCGATTCCGTAGGTTTTGTGTGAAAATATAACAAATACCTTTATATAAATCCAGTAACACTCGTTTATAATATTAGTATTATTTAATAACAATTATTATTGGATAACGAATTTTCGTCAAGATATTACGGTGCTATTACCCGTGCTTACTCTTTAAGGCGCGCTACACTGCTGGATGATGTATGCTGTAAGGTTTTATTTTGAATTTAATCTATTCTCCTTGGTTTCCGTCCGTTTTATTCCGCTTTTACTACCATTAGAAAAAACGGAATAAAAATAAAAAAGACCATAAAGAGTGGAATACGAACATTATCAAATGAACAGAGTATTGTAAAATAATTGAGTGCAATAAATATAAAGCGACGTATTAATCCTACGTGACACCTGTATTCACTGCAATGGTGTAAGCTGCAGATAAATAACGATATTTCCTCTTTTAAATTAAATTAAAATTGTAATTGGCATTGTTTTAAATTATGTTTTGTGATTCTCTTTTCAAAAATTATACTCAGTTGTTTTTGACTAAGGTACGTTTTATGGTTGATAGAGATTAGGTATATTTATATTTGCCTTTAACGATTTTTTTAATTTTATTTTGTTGACGGGATCAGATATTAAACTTGCTGACTTCGGTAACACGTGTTATTTACTAATTTATACAGTTTTTTGTTTCTTTGTATCTTTTCTTTGCCTTTACGTCATACGGAAAGACATGATTACACCTATACACTGAAACGGAGAATCTAATCAGACACAGCTAATCACTCTGGGTAAACTTGAGCAATAAAGTGTGCTGAAAATGTTGTAGCTCCCCTATGTACTTCTTAGTCGCACCTTACTGTACTCGGAGGGGTTGAAGGGTGTCTCCTTTGGGTATCACCGGCGTAAACATTTTATGGTACTAACCAAAACAGTACCTATAAACCAAATTGTTGTGTCACATAAATCGGTGACGGTCTTATGGCACACACTTGAGGATGTGTCTTTACTGCCAGTCATTTATCTTATACTATGTTTCGAATAAACTCAAAAACTTCTGAACGGATTTTGATCATTATTTCACCATTAGAATGCTACGTTAGCCTTGAGTAACATAGGCTATAAAAGTTTACCCGTGCAAAACCGGGGCGGGCCGCTAGTCACAGACAAATTTTGTTTGATGGCATAGAATAAATAGTGCTTCTTTTATATTTTATTTTAATTGATGAACCCATTTAATATCCCATTTACATACTGTTAGAGGATACCAATCTGAATGACTTATGGACGCATAGCCTAAACCGAAAGATTTAATAAACTGAAAATATATTTCTTAACGAATTAGCTCGGAAAAAAGATTTTTATCAAAATTCAACATCTAAAGGCATGAGAAGGGAAACAATGTTTCTATGAAAAATTGACAAAGGTAACAATACTGACACAGGTGACAAGGCAGATAAATAATTAAAAAAGCTTCTCCTTTTTTGAGGGAAAGCAAATAGTCTGAGTATAAAATATAAACGTTAGTGACGGCTATTCTGATGATAAGCAAAGATAAAGCATAAGTAACGAACTTAATACTATTTTAGATGCTAGCTTCCCTCCAAAACCAAGAGCTTATTTATGTAAAAAGAAGTTACCCAAGTAAACTATTAGATCAGGCTTTAGTTTTCAACTCTAAAATAATTACATTTATAATTTAATTTTAAATATTGAATGAAAATAATGGTTCCTTCTAGCAGCTTCTGAGACCTGATATTAAGATACTTCTTTAAAATTCTTCTTTAAGCACTGATAACTCCAAAAATTCAGTTACATGTGTACCTGAAGAACAAAGTTCACCGTGTGGTTTCTGCTAAGAATATATCCCTTTTTGTAAACATGTGTGTCGTAAGAGGTGACTGAGAGATTTACAGCTGACGTATGTGCAGCAGTATTTATCAGTTCGAGGTTACTTACAATCTTACTGCTATCACCAATCCACCTGCCAAACTGTGGTGATTATGAAAATGTCCCTCAACGGCCCAGGCAAGCTCAGGTCAAAAGAGGAGGCCCATGTTCAGCTGTTGTAAATGGGCTGTTGAAGTTGAAGATAACTGAATGATGTGCTTAAAAACTGTAGTAACGGAACAGAACCAATCAAGGCAATTGGCTAACCGATTGTACTTACATCACAAATAGATCGATCCAATTATTATTTAAAGACGTATTGAGAATAATAGATAATATAACACAAATGTACCCGTGTATGAAATTGAATAACTTGCTTTAACAAAAACCATATAACATTGCTATTCAGTGACACCCATTTACAAATGGCATTCGTCATCGCGAAAAAAGATTTAGTTCATTCTTGAATGGAAGACCGGATCCCTTGAGCTGTGGTATGATGAATGATGTTTGTCTTTTTATTCGTAGGATCGCGATCTCGAGTTATATGAATAAATAAAGAATTTTTCAAGTGCTAAGGGAGGAATTATGGTTTGTGTAATTCATTTTAGTTACGAAGTTTGATAACTATAGAATTGTGTAAATATATTAATAGGCCTAGAATAGGTATTTATTTTATTTTATGGGTTACCTAATGTAGATATAAGTTAAATTTTCTTTTTTTCTTGTATGCTTGTATGTTTGATTAATAGATCTATACAACTATGAGTAACACTAACTATTCAAAATCTATGCTATATTCACGTTATTATCACAGTATTTTACTTGTTTGAAGGTCTGGGTCTCAACTAAATGCAGTTTAATTTTAAAAAAGAATTACCATTATTATTATTATATTTTCAATCAACTTAGTTTCAATACTTAATTATTTAGATTAATGTTACCTCTATATATTACTAGTTATATGTGCTTGGTTTCCTGTGTCAATGGTTAAAAATGAAGAATACGGTTATTAAAAAAAAAACTACGAGCACCTCTCACTATTTCATTGCTTTACACCATTTGCTATCTGAATGCTAATTTTATCTAAATATTTTCGGTAGTTTTTGACTGCTTAAGTATATAAGATACATCTAAATTAACCTACATATAAATGTATGAAATTCCAGATGTTATAATATGATGTCTAACCTTAACAACAATTTACGTCACGAGAAACTTTCCAGAACAGTTAAACATTACCTAAAATTACTTGAAACACTCTGAATCCCCTCTGAAACGCCCTCAAATTAATAAAAACCAAACATGAAAAAACGTTGCTCTAATTGAGAAAAGCCTGTTCCCGACTTTTATGGTTGTATTTTAAACTGTACCCATAAATATCGCTGCATGATGCCCCTGGAACAGAGGGGGCATCGATTGGTTGTAATTATATTATCCTACCCTAAGGTGACTGTTAATCTATGGAAAAAGGGGATGCGGTGTCGCCTGTTCATTTTACTTAAGAGAAACGTACACCTTAAATGTCATTTGGGGCTTAGCTTTGGTGATAATATCGGACAAACTCTTAAATACATTAAAGATTCGAAATGTCAGCTTTTAAAGTAATAGTTTATTACGTTGTCGTTGTTATATTTTATATGCTACTGGCTTCACACCAGATTTTACCGATAGTCAATATTAATATATATTTGATATTTCAAAACGACAACTCCCGCACTAGGGAAATAAATCCCCGTATTGTGGGGGACTTTACAAACATTCAATTAAGAGAAAACACACCAAGACTCAGAATTTGCGGTTCACACAAATAATTGTCCCATGTGAGAATCGAATCCAGAACACCAGGTCTCAGAAACCGTTGCCGTAACCAGTGAACGACTGGTGCAGTCATCTAAAGTATGTCAGGATTATTAATAGTCCGTCGGGGGGTCGGATTGCTTATGCGTACCCGGCCCCCGCCAACGGCGGATCGAAGTAGTGTCCGGGGGGTTTTAGTGGTATAGGGTCCTCTCCTCGTGGTATGAGTTTAGCATACCACGCTAATGGAGAGGGCGAGTCCCATATATCCCACCGAACAGCGAATACGCTGCAGTGGCGGTGGGAAGGCGTAAATGCATTTCCCCCCGGCCAATAAATAAAAATAAAGGATTATTATTTAATTATTAAATTCAAAACTGGATTGTACAATTTAACTTAAAATCGCATAGTGAAATTTTATGATAAAAATAAAAATTATGTTAGCAAAAATGGTTTATCCTTAGACAATTAGTTTGACCTAAATATTGTGTTTAATTTTTGGGTCTAACTAGACTGTCTACGTAACTAGGCAACCGTGGCGCGTAGCGGTATAAATCTCGGAGATCGTGGGTACAATTCCCACACAGGAAAATAAACTTTTCTGTAAATTCTAAGATTTATTTCCGAGTCTGGTTTGTTGAGCGACTACCTCCGTTCCTCGGATAGCACGCTAAGCCGTTGGTCCCGATTGTTATAATATCATCTCATCATCATCATCATCAGCCTGTATAACGTCCACTGCTGAACATGGGCCTCCTCTTGAGGCCCATGTTCTCCTCTTGAGGGAAGGTATTTGCTATAGTCACCACGCTTGCGGGTTGGTGACCGCAGTATTATGTTGTACCACTCAAGGAAACGCTGTTGCCCGTTCTTGATATACGATTATTATAGATAATGTTATAATAATCGGGAGTATGGCTTAACGTGCTTTTCGAGGCACGGAGGGTAGTCGGCATAACATCATCTATCACAATCATATACCAGGGAACGGGCAACAACGTCTCCATGTGTGTTACAATATAATATTCCAGTTACCAACTCGCCTGCCAAGCGTGATGACTATGGCATTACCCTATTTTGTCCCCTGGGAAATGCATTTACGCATTCCCACCGCCGCCACTGCAGCGTATCCGCGCGCTGGCGGTGGGATATGTGGGACTAGCCCTCTCAATAGCGTGGTATGCTAAACTCATACCACTAGGAGAGGACCCTACACCACTAAAAACCCCCGGACACTCCTTCGATCCGCCGTTGGCTGGCGCCGGGTAAGCATAAGCAATCTGACACTATGGCAATACCCTGCTAGTCATCTAAAGCGACTTATGATGCGATCACCAATTCACCTATCATGAGTGGTGATCATAACAATATTCCTCTACGACTTTGGATTGCCAAGGTCTGCTAAGAGGAGGCTCATGTTCAGCTGTGTAAGTAAATAAAGTATTCTTTATTCATATACACTTTGCAATTAAATCAATACACACTTTTATAAGTAACTACACTATAACATAACTATTATTAAAAATTAATAAACAGAACAAAAATGACAGTTTTTTGTTTTTTTATAAAACATTAAAACGTATTGAAAAAAAAAAAATTTGCTTAAACTTTCAATGATATCCCAGTCACAATTATTGAAGTTTTAATGGGAAAAATGCGAGCATTCGTTACCTATAATTAATGCAGGGAACGAAAACAAAGTTAGTATAATCCTATTAGATCTGCCGGTGCTTTTGTCCGAGGATTTATCCGGTCCGCACTACCTCGGATAGAGTGATCATCGGTATTAGTGAGGTGCTCCGCAGTGCTGTGACCGGCCCGGGAACGGCATTAACACGGATTACGCCGCTTCAATTTCATGACATACAATATTCATTGATTTCAATTAACAACTGCTATTTTTTAAGTCTACATGTCTGTACTGTCTTAAACGAACTTCTACAGTATTTGTTGTTAAAGTTACTTAGGTAAATGATTATTTGAACTATATCAGCCCATTTTCTTACTCATTATGTCAACAGTATATTTTTATTTTATGTATTCATGTTATAGTATTCAGAAGTAATTTTTTTTAAGTTAACTTAAGTATTTACATATATTTTTTCCTTTTTATTGCATGTTGTGACACCTTAAAATGCTGTGCATTAGACTTCACATTTGTGTGTTTCTTTATATATTGCAAGTAAAATGTAACAGCTACTGGTTGTCCTTAAATAAATAAATCCAATGCTAAACATGGTCCTATGTCAATCCAAGATCGTTGAGGAATATTGCCATAAACACCGCGGTTAGGCGGATTGGTGATTAAAGTAAGATGACGAGTATCTTTGAGCTGATAGATGCTACTGACAATCCATCAGCTATATCTCCCTTAGTCATCTCTTACCACACCTATGGGAAGACCAGGGGTGGGCTGTTCTAAGCAGGACACCACACAGCTATGTTATTTGATCATGAGTAAAACTTTATTTTGGTAGACATAACGCTGATACAATTATTTCTATTTATCCTTCATCTATATTTAACTAGCAGCCCGCCCCAGCTTCGCACGGGTGGACTTTTATACCCTACCCCTGCCCTACTACCCTACCCCTACCCAAACCCTACCCTACCCATACCCTACCCCTACCCTACCCCTACCCTACCCCTACCCTACCCCTACCCTACCCCTACCCCTACCCTACCCTACCCCTACCCTACCCCTACCCTACCCCTACCCTAACCTAATCCAGCCGATCTCGAGTTATAAGTGTTGTAACAAACCCGTCTTTGTTTTATATATATAGATTGATTGATGTAGCGTAAACAAAAAGAGCTATATTTTGACAATTCCGAGAATATCATGCGACTAGAAATAAAATAGCGACTAGAAATACCTTTATTGAAGTGTGTCCAAATACAGATTTCGTTAACGTGACCTGACATCTGGATATTTCGTTCAAAAATAACCAGAATATTATAGCAAAGGAGCGAGCCCCGTGTTCCGCGAATTGACCGGTCGCTAGACAGCACTATTTGGGGACCAACACAGATAGGGTACATTAATATTCTAACTTTGTCGAACGTGTTTTGTTTCCAGTTGTTATTTTATTTTCGTTTTAATTACTAAGTTTGTACGTATAGGTGTAAGCCATTAAGTGGACTGAGGCCGTAATTAAAATGTGTATACGGTCTAGAGAAAACAAAATAACAGAGCTTTTGAAATAACTTAGCGCTAAAATAGATGTAGATTTTTACTTCAGATTAAAATAGAATTGCGAGGTCTGGGTCCTTTGTTCTTATTTAAAGATGTGTTTGTATGTTAGTAAGAGCATCGGTTCCATGCAATATTTGACTGAATTTTTTCACTTTTATGACTTTGGGACCTGCGGTGTAATAAATTGAATTTGTCAATTCGGATTTGAATTTGTCAAACAAACTGTCATCAATATATCTACTTCTTATAATAAATACTACTTATAAACATAATAAATTGTTGTTTTTTTGGGTGGTTTTAAGTTGGGACACCTCAACGTGGGTTCGATCCTTACGCCGGAAAAATAAATAGTGTAATAAGTATCTAAGATTTCTTTCAAAATCTGGTTGGTTGAGGGACTACTTTCCGAGGCTTGGAAAGCACGTCGAGCCGTTGATACCAATCGTGTGACATGGAAGTGGTAGCAGCGTTTTCCTATGACTTACAACAAAATAACAACTGCGGTTACCAACCCACCTGCCAAGCGTGGTGACTATGGAAAAAGCCCCTTATAGGATTCTACTTCTTCAACTTAGTATCTAATACGTATGCTGTGGCGTGATTGGACTGAACGTACGATCGATGATCTGTAGTGGACGTTGTTGGTTGCAACTAATTGCGAGAAAAAAGTTACCCACCAATCAGATTAAATAAAGTAGGCCATTAACCGACATGATTTTATTTATTTTTGATCGTCTGATATCTCAGTCCGTATACATTTTGGTAGAAAAGCTTCATAGAAGAGAAGGAATTTCGTATCCTAGATATTCTTGTGAGCCACAAAAATCATGCCACTTTTACCCAAACCCCTTTATAAGTCCGTTTACGTACAAACACGCAGCAAAAAAAATATAAAATTAAAACGTATAGATAAGTTTTAAAAAATGTACAAAGGTACCGTTATTTCTATATAAATCTCTTTCAGCAGACCCGGAAGAGGAATTGTGAATAAGAAAAAACGGATAGTGTGCGTAGGTCTCCAATAAACATACGTACTAATATTTACAAATATACTTATTTTCGTATTAAACAGTAAAATTTTATACAAACAAAAGTTCCGTAAAAGTGTTGTATAGCTGGATGGAATTTTATTATTATTTGTTTGTACCTATTATCAACTTTCAACGCGACCATGTTCCTCGTCCATTTTTCTAGCTTTCTTTTCTTCAGGTAGAAAAAAAACTATCAAAGTGAGTGAAAAGAGATACGTACAAATGCATTATATAAAATTTCCATCCTCAGTGTTTTAACTACGAAAAAATATCTCATTCCGTTATCGGTGAAATAAGCACAACTAGAGAGTGTACAAATTGCGATACATAATTATAGAAACAGATATTAATTGTGTGTTATACATTATATTTTATTAAACTTAACAGGGACTGAAAACGTTCCTTAGAAAATTGACTTAATTTTTTTTTATTACTGACCAGGAAAATGACCCGTCAGTCCCGCAGTTAAATCATCATCAAGTGTTGTAAAGTGACATAGATGTCCAAATGATGATGATGACGTCCTGGCCGATTTCGACCACGGCGACCATTTGGACTGGATAGGCAAATTTAGCTTGAGGGGTTTTGATGTTCTACCCTTTGGTGTGCTCTCTGGTGGCTTGCGTACCCACTCTTATTGGTGAAGGTACGAGCGCATTTTGGGCATGGCTGTACCCCACCGACGTAATTGTAATGGATGGCCGCTGGTGGCCGGGCCTTTAGCTCATCGCGTTTCCTGTCGAGCTTTAGTAGCGAGTACTGGCCACCGCTTTTACGCTTACCATACTGGAGTTCCGAAAAGAAGATGCGCTTTGCCACCCATCCTTTGCCATGCGAGACACGTGCCCACACCATCGCAGCTGTCGCCCCATCAGGTACGGCTCAATGCCTCCGACATTAGCGCGCCTCAAGACATTTGTGTTTCTGACGCGGTCTGACCATCGGTTGTTCATGATGTCTCGGAGACACTTGAGATGGAATCTGTTGAGCGTTCGAATGTGCTTACGATAAAGAACCCATGTCTTGGAAGGGTATAAGAGACTTGGCAGCACAACAGCCATATAAACACTTATTTTCGTAGAGAGTTTGAGGTCATGCGATTGAAATACCTTGGGCCGCAGCCTGCTAAAAGCAGCAGCTGCACCTATTCTGCTATTTATCTCAGCATCTAGGTCGCACTTTGAAGTTATTGTGCTTCCGAGGTATTTAAACTTCTCTACTACTTTTAGAACGTCGCTAACAATGCTTATACTGGGAGCCGTGTTCTTATTTGCATCCATGTTAGATGTCACTTCTGTCTTTTTGACATTGATTTTGAGACCAAATCCAGTGGCAAGCGGCGTCAAGACTCGAAATAAGATTTTGCAGGCCCTCTGCAGAGTCCGCAACAAAGCACAGATCATCCGCATACATGATTTCAGTCATTGTAGCATAGGAAACCTTAGTACGGGATTTAAACCTTGCAAATAAAATATAGATAAATCTTTCCAGGCCTCTTGAACTACTACAGCAAAGTACAATGCAAATAGCGTTGGCGCTAAAACGAGACCTTGTTTGACCCCACAAGTAACGGGGAAAAATGCGGACTGCTCACCGTTGACGGATACGCAGCACTTCATGTCGTCATGAAGAAGCCGAAGTAGTCTAAAAACTTGGCTGACCTTGCTCTCGGCTCTTCTCTAGTAGCTGACGGACTGAAAAGATGGCTTCACAGGTCCCGCGGTCTGGTCGGAAACCAAACTGAGTCTCTGGCAAAATCGATTCCGATAAAGGCAGTAAGCGGTTCAAAAGTATTCTCGCAAATACTTTCCCGGGAGATATGCCCCTGTAAGAATTACAGTCGGAGCGGTCCCCCTTGTTTTTATACAGTGAGCATATACTAGACATTTTAAAACACTCTGGAACTTGTTCGTCTTTCCACATTCGAACAAATAGTTTCCACAACGTGTCATGTAGATCTCTCCCCCGTATTTAAGTAATTTGCCACAGATATTGTTAACACCCACTGCCCTTTTGTTTTGTTGTTGCTTAATGGCTAAGATGTCTCTTTAAGTGTCGGAGCGTCAACAAGCTATGTTTGTGGCGAAACATCCGGAAAAGCATGTATGAAATGCAGATCAGCTGACCGATCTACGTTGAGCAGGTGATCGAAATGTTGCACCCAACGGTTCATAACATCGCTTTTGGAGGACAATGGAAAGCCTTCAAAAGATTTTAGTGGCACAGAGCTGTAATTTGCTGGACGTATGAGTTTCCGGACTTCATCATAGGCTCCCAGTTGGTTACTATCTGATAGCCATTGTAAATGGCGAGACTTCTCTTGCCACCACTTATCTTTAGCCTCTCTGGTAGCTTTCCTAATCTCAGCTGTACTGCTCTTTAAGCGCTCAGATATTCCACCCTCACAATTTATATTGCCCTGTTCTTTGAGGAGCCCTCGGTGTTTCCTAAAAGCATCACTGAGTGCCCCGTCGTTCTCATCAAATCAGTCTTCATGTTTTTGAGTTTTTACGCCTAGAACTTCATTACTAACTTTGATGAGATGAGTCGACAGTGTCCGCCAGGACGTTTCAAGGTCACCGTTCTCAGTGTCAAGTGACGCCAGAGTATTATTTAGAGCTTGTGTGTATGCTTCTCTCATAGGAACATATTGGAGATCACTGATATTAGTATGCATATGTTTTCTAAGGTGTCTCCTACGAGGATGACGTAGGCATATCTTAAGCTTGGTTAGTATAAGCCGATGGTCAGTCCAGCAGTTTGCATCTCGCATGACACGTGTAACAAGTACTTGAGAAATATCTCGGCGCCGGACAACGATATATATCGATAAGGTGCCATTGCTTCGATCGTGGATGCAACCGCGTGGCCTTGTGCTTCATTGGTAGTCGGAAAAAGGTGTCGGAAATAGATAGATCAAACTGAGCACAGAGACTCAGCAACAGTTGACCCAGGCCAGGCTTCAAAGTCACGCCCTACTCTCGCATTAAAATCACCCAGTAATAATATTTGCTCCCGAGATGAGACTTTTGATACTGCCTGCGTGATTTCTTCATAAAACTGATCCTTGATGTCATCAGATTTGTCAAACGTAGGCTCATATACACTAATTATATTTAAAGTTTATAGTTGTTGTGCTCAAGGTGGAGTCGTAGTGTGATGACTCTGTCCGATATGTAAAAAGACACTCTTCTAACCGCCTGGCAATCTCGTTTTAATGGCGAATCCAACTCCCGAGCGTCTGGTTCATGCACAGCAGTACCTTTCCAGAGGAATGTGTACCCACCGCCATGCTCCACAAGTTCCCCTTCATCAGGAAGGTGAGTTTCGCTGATAGCAGCTATGTCAACATTATAGCGGCGTAACTCTCTTGCCACTATAGCTGTCTTCCGCTCCGGGCACGAGTTACCAGCTCTGTCCAGTAGGGTGCGTACGTTCCACGCACCGAAGATAAGACTAGTTGTTTTAGGTTTAATGTAGCTTCCTTTGTTCTTAGTATTTCGACCACGCCGAATGGGATGCAAAGGCAGCCGTGGTTACTACCCCCCGTTTAAATGGAACAAGACATTTTTGGAGCACCTTACTCGGCTGAGCGAGGAAAGCAGTGCCTCCCTAAATATGGCTGCTTTGTCGCATCGGGTGCTGCCCAATTCGAACTGTTGTTCCTAGTGCAGCGCAAGAACGACCACTCTCCCCATGCCGCCTGTCTGCAGACCTTGGACAAAGCCCGACCAGCAAAGCCGAACCTCTCTGCCTCAGCCCATCGCCACAGGGCTTTAAGAAACTTTAGAGCCAGTATCCAGAAACAGTCCGTTGCGCAGGATATATTATAGTGCGTAAGTGTTCGCACCAAACACAGACGCACTCTCTCCTCCCCACTCCCCTTTACCCAATGGAACGGAGAGCCGCTACGATCGGAGAGAAGCAGGACCGCAGTGTCTGGGTGACGATAACAAGACCCGTGTCGCCATCCTTCAGGCCATTCACATTGCCTAACTGCCTCGTCACCGGAGGTGGACTGCTGTTACAGCCAAGGCAGACCCTATGCAGTTGTCTATTAAGGAACCCTTATCTCTTAGTCGCTTCTTACGACACCCATGAGAAGATATAGGGTACTATTCTATCCCGGCACCACACGGCACTCCCGGCAACACCACAATACAAGGACAGTGTCTTTGTATTTGGACCTCTATGTCACTTTCTCTTTGACATGGTCAATAGGTACAGTAGACATGCCACCTTGGTTCTGCCAACGCTTTTCCCTTTGCCCCGCGAGCTCTGGCGGCCTTACCCACACACAGAAAAACAACATTAAATAATATTGTTATTTGGCTGTGGTATTCTGTAAGGTGGAGGTAATGCCGCAGCCTAGAAGCTCATTGAGAGTGCTAACACTATGTTCTACCTCTCTTTTCTTTCTAGAATATATATTTCGATATTTAGGTCGAAATACTTTTAATTCGCCCTCGTGGTGTAGCGTTATAAGTCTCGTCTTATCCATTCTTATTCATAAGAATTATTTGGGTAAAATCTGTTTTTTTTCCGGTTCTAGTTGATTGCGGGACTACCTTCCGTGCCTTGGAAAGCAAGTTAACCCGTTGGTCCCGATTGTTATACCAATAGACATAAAACTGCGGTCATCAAGCCATCTGCCAAGTATAATCCTCCCTAGGGAAGGGTTACGGACATACGGACTAATAATGATAATGATGATCAAAATATGAATTTATTGTTCGATCCCTAATATTTCTACATCCACTCAAACACTCAGAGAATCAACAATTATTCTTCTTTTGTAGCACAATAGACATTTTTGTAATCTCCATAACACTTTATCAACAAAAAACAGACAATACTCCACACTCGCAAATGTTTTATCATATCCGCTGTTAAATACCGCGTTCCAAGCATCCCTATTTTAACCGCTTCAACGCATTTAAAAACAAAACAAAATGTTTAAAAAAGCACTTTGTACATAAAACGCGGGAAGAAGAAAATCCCCTAATTGCGGGTACTACCGGATACCGGCCAGTGAAGCGATAAACATGAATAATGTCGTGAGATGTCCGACTGTAGTACATGGTACGGACTTATTCGAAGCTGGAAAAATCGTTTCTACCTTCACGTTTGCTTTTACGGTCTTTATTGAGATGTGTATTTGAAAGTGTAAGTTTTTAATTTTAGTTTGAGTTTTAAGAGCGTATTAAATTATGATGTGTATTTAGTATATTTTGGGGCCATGAATGCATTCTGTAGAGGTTTGTTTTTAAGTGTTTGTTTTAGTACATATTATTATAGGTATGCGGACGATATCGCCCAGATGAGTCTACCTATATATATATAAAATGAGTAGTTCCCACTAACGTGTAGTCATTGAATGGTAGAAACATGAAATAGGGGTTGCAAGTGTACGAAATAATATTTAAATTAGCAACGATTTTTTATTAAACTTGAGATTCATGGTCTTAAAATATCTAATTGAATACGTGTTTCACAGTTTTGTTCACCTCCTAAGTGATCAAAATAGAGTTTGAAAGTTTTTATGGAAAATATTCAAAATCTGCTCAAATTTCTATGTAATTTATTATCTGAGCTCCCGAGTGTCTCTCTCTGTTATTTATAAATAACAGAACAAGTGATTTCCGGTTCTTAACATCCTGGGGATGTTGAGAAGGTAGTACTAAAATAGGGTTTAGTTTGTATGGATAATATTTAACCATGTTCATTGTTTGTTTTGAATAGTCTCCGGTACTACTACGTTATCCAGATATAACATAGGCTACACATCATTATGAATTTCCCACGAAAACGGGAGATGCGGGAGTGCTACCAACAGGAGATGCGTAGGCAGTAAGAGTGAAGTGACCAATATTTCAATAGCTGTGTGAATATGAATAGATAATTGCTGTCACATAATTGTGATGAAAACAAATTAGAAGTTCGTTAAATAAAATTAAATAGTTACCTTAGTTTTGGTCTACCAATCTTGCAATCACCACTTTTTCAAAACATGTAAATGAGCAAAAAGAGCGCACGCCAATCTGGAGCAGAACAGAATCTCTGATGCTTGAAAATCACATTTAAATAATACCAGAACATTCCAAAAGTGAATAAATCCCAACTGGCTGTAATTTTCTTTTCTATGTTTTTCAATTTTGATACATAAAAAATTTACTTTGAACATTTTTAATTCAGGTGTAATCTTGACTGCTTACGTCACCTGGTTCAATGTGATAGCGTTTAGATTGTTCACATTCCCATTTTCTCTCTTCCTGTAATTAAGTAGACATTTTGATTCATTTTGATTAATACGACTTTATAATGACAAGAACTTGCACGACTTAGCATTGTGATTTATGGGATTACTTGTAATTTATTAGGTAATGGGGGCGAATATTAAGCGGCCGGAGATTATGATTCGCGTTTGTGAATGTCAAAACTTTGGCGGTGCTGGCTGATGGATAGTTGACGTCACACTTATGAGACTTAAAATGTATAACGTACACTTTAAAATTGTATCTTACATGTTACACAACAACAAGACACATGACAACAAGTACAAGTTACTCCATCTGCGCAACTTAAGTTTTATAGAAGACAGTTACAATTAAAATTAACAGATCATTGTTACCTACGCAGTTAGCGTGTTGACTTGAGTGTTGTGTAAAATACAAATTTTACTTTAAATCTCTTTCGTTTATCTGTAAAGTAAATAAATACTATAGAATCTAAAACATATTATGTTTTATAACAATTATATTTTAAGTTTCTTATTGTGAATACACGTGTAATAATATATAACCTAAAACTAAGTATTAAAATAGACGTTTAATTTCTTAATAGTTACAGTATTGACAAAATTATATAGTGACCAATTAAGACCTTTTACATTTAGCATGCTATCTCTAGTGATTTAGTAAATTTCACTAACTTTTGTGGCACACTGCCAAATACAAAGGTCATGAACATAAAATCCATTTGTAGCTAACAAATGACTCCGACAAAACAATTTGGAACAAAGTTTTAAGATAAAAAATTGTCTGCATTTTTATAATTGATTCAAACAATTTCAATCTTAATCAAAATCTCTTTAACATCCACACAACATCTTGACAACAACTGGCCCGGCAAAAACGTTTAACGTTTATTTAATAGACGACTACGGACGCAATAATCCTCGTAGGTAGGTATCTAATTTCGTGCCTTCACTGCATACAAAGCAGATGCTCTGAAATTAGCATTGTTTATTCACGGAGAAACGAAATTTGTTATAATTACGGTGATTTGACACGCCTCGGTAAAGGTTCGGGCAGGGTCTTGTAGTGAATGAATAAAGATGGGGCAGGAGTGCATATTTTCTTTCTATATAAACGTTTTTGAATTATACCTTCAAATAGGGTTAGTTCGGAAAATCGATTTAGTTGAAGTATTTAGTTGATTTATAAGTGCTAATATTAATGTAAATATCGTATACCCACTCATCTTTGTAAAGAACTACATATACTCGAATTACAGCTTCTTGTGCATCTTTTAAACAAAATATCAACGTTGCGTCACTTTGTATACACCTATTTAATCAGTTAATTACATTAATAGCAACGGCAAGACTGATTTCCATTTTGATCTCATTCTTCACCGCTAAACTGTATCGTGGTTTTGTAAAGCTGCATAATAGTGGTCATGCCTTTGTTTATAAAGGCACCCTGTATTATAAACATAACTAGTTTCCCGCGCACAGTTTAAGCCGTGTAACTCCCGTTTCCGTAGGAACTTTCTAATCAAATATAAACCACAGATTTCCTCGTTAAATGTGCGATCTAAGACTGAAAGAAGTATTTCAAATCGGTCCAGTTATTTCTGCAATTACTGTGTTTAAACTAACAAACTGTTCAGCTTTATATATTAGTATAGATATAAATATGTATGACTAATACACATTTAGCTTTCATATAATATTGCATGTCCAATCTGACGACATAAACAATATCGTCCAAGAAAATGATTTCGCGAAATTGTTTTGGCAACGAATGCACCCAATTTTCTTTGAACACTTGTTTTAGTGGATGAAATAAATATGGCAATAAACAACTTTCCAAATGTATTCTTCAACATTAAACTCATACTGTTGGCTACCTTCTCGTGTTTGGATCGCTGCCAAAACTGGCCTCACTTATTTATTAAGCTTTATATGAAGTGGTAAACCGAGCTATTTCAACTAATAGTTTAGTAAAGCAACTAATAGCTGTTATTAAACTATGTTTATACTGATATTACTTGGCGGCATACTTACTGTTATAGTTTATGTAATTGTAATAGAAAACATAACGATAGTGCAATTTAACTTTGGTATGATGTGAAGTAAAATAACTTTCGTCAAATAGAACCTCATTAAGGGTTAATTGTGCTCTCATAATAAAACATCTTCAACCGATGATTGGTGAATCAAATCAAAAGCTTCTTTAAAACCTTTAAGCTAAAAAAAGAGTTTCCCGAGCGCGTTTTTACCCGCGTAAGTCCCGTTCTCGTAAGAATTTAAAGAATAAATATATCTAATAGTCTCGATAAATGGATATTTAACTCTGAAATGATTCTTCAAATTGGACCAGTAGCTCAAAGATTAGCATGTTAATAATGATATCAAATCCCTGTCCTATAAGCACAACAACAATTCGCATTCAAACACAATTTGCTTCTAAACAGCATTTTTCGTTCAAGTTTCACTACAATACCTTCCTTCACGTCTCAGAATAAACTCCAAATATCCACGTGCAATTCTTAGCATTATTGAAAAAGTGACGTCACGACGTGCCAAGTGTCTCTAAACGATGCACCGTCCATTGTTGGCGTGTCTTCGAAGCATTATCTCGAGGAACCTCCAGGGAGGTGACCCACTTCCTGGCATATCCCTAAGTGCTACGCATCTAGGTTTTTGTGCTAAAGATACGTTCCTTTTGTATTTGTGATATTGATGGAGTGTATTGTCTGAGTGGCTTTTTGCTAAGTGCTATTTTTCTTTGATAATGCAATGACATCTTAATTCTTTATTTATTTGTTTGTATTGAATTGTCGAACCCCTAAGACTACCCACTGACCAACTACTGGATTGATTTCAATAATTCATCGAGGTCATCGAGGATATTTCATGATTAAGTACCTACGGAAACATATTATTATTTTAAAGGCCAAAAAGTACTAATAATACTCCAAATAATACGTATTAGTAAATACTTTTGACCAAAGAACAACTTTTGCATTTTAAATTAAGACGCGTAACAAAAATAGTACCCCTACTTACATGAAGGTTATAATTCTTATATTTTCCAGCTTACACAAAATATTAATATAGTACGCCCTTTCCGAGATATATATTTGATGTTAAGTAATCAAATAATAAAATAATCGAGCCTAGTACTAACTCACAACATTTACCTAAATCATCCAATTTTTCTAAATGTCTATAAGCTTAGTGAAATTGATAAGCAAGTTCGTATAACGTAGCACATATTGCCGCTTTTACCGCAGATTGCGTAAATGGAAATAGGTTTTCGAAGCAGAAAAAACAACGTGGCCTTGCCAAATCGTGGTTGTGCGTGAAATGGAATTATCGATATTTTACTCGGTTCATTTTATCTTTGTGTGCCACTTTAGGGTGAACCTATCCGATAGAATTCGTTTGGAAAGTAATTGTCGTTCCAATAGTATGTGTCACGATGAAGTTTGAATGTATTTGCGATACTCGATAAGAGAAGTTATCTAAAGCTGATTAATCATCGGGTTTTTTATTGGAATTGTTTACTAATGTAATTGTTTATTAATAAGTAATACTTTTATAATATGATCTATGTCTATTGCTGTGTTTAATTTTAGTTTCAGCCTAAACTATCTCAACATAAATCTTTGACGCGAAAATGATTTTTTTAAATATAAATAATTATGTAAGCGTTAAGTGTCTTAGTTTTAACAAAATAATGACTTTAATGTTCTTTATGTTGTCAAAGCCAGTGTACACACTCCACACTTAACAATCACCCGCAAACTTTAACCTCGACAAGATCTAGGAGATTACAAAAACCCAATATCCTGAAACTGCAAACAGTCTTATCTTTGCTTTTAAACGCTCATTCTAAGAGATACCCTATTAAACAGCAAATCCCTAGATAGTTGGAACTAGTTGCATTGTCAATCTTCATACAAAAACTGTTGTACAATACCCAACAATCAAACCCATGCTAAATTGATCTTTAACACAGTGCGGGTAAGGTTGTGAATGTTATTGGGGTCGGCAAACTAAAGTTGGTAACAGAAAGCAGACTAATACTAACACGTGGCGCAGACGCACTCTGTTTAATCTTCATCCCTTGCCTTTGATGTGAGGTCCCTCTGTTTGTCTAAACACCGGTTTAATTACAGGCTCATTAATTTTATACTATTTACCGTTGAAAGAAGTGTCTGGACATGCATGTGGTGACGTTGACTTAGTACCAAAATTTGTCTACAGTGACTTATTTGCTGAACGTGGTCCCTTTCATGTTGGCGTATGCTTTTATACAAACATTTGTTACTAATTAGTGATAGGTAATCATAGGTTTCGGCTTTGGTGGTGTTATTTTGTGTAGGCATTATCTTTTAGATGTTTTGAGTTTGAGTCGTTGTAAAACATTAACAACAACAAATTGTCATCAAATTTGATAAAAGTAGAATCGTAAATTGAGAAAACAGTTGCATTGTGTATCCTGAAATTATGTAATTAATATAGGTTAGTGTTAAAACCTTTGATTGAGCCAAAATTATCTGCCAAAAATGATTTATTAAGAGAAGTAAAGTGTAATGTACGTAAGTTTTGCTAACCGTGGTTATGGTGGACATTTTAAAGATTTCATTTTTCAATCATAATTTCTAAACCTTTATTTTTGACAATAATATTTTATTTTATTTTAATTTACGCATTACGATTCTTTAAAGACCTTTTATATATTATTATTATTAACTACAACTGTGCTACAACAGAAAAATAAAACTTAAAATGTTTTCTGAAAAGCAATCATTTTCTTAACACAAATAAATGAACCATATTGTGGGTTTTCTAACCACATAACATCAAATCAAAAATATATCGGTGACTCAGAGAAAGTAAACAGTTGTGGTTGACATTTAGGTGGTCCAAAAAAAATAATATAACAACAAAATAAAAGAAATAAGCTCCAACAATATTACGAAAAACCCTTTTCCTTAACCCTTCAACCATTTTCCCAATCAAAACTTTTGCATATTTTCCATTCACCTTTATTAAGCTAACCCTTTAAATGTCCGGTGCATTACGTACATGCGGATTTTCTGATTTCGTATTCAAGTCAGATCATTGCGTGGACCTCAGTCTGGTCCAAAGCCCGATTATATTAATCCTACGTGCGTTTTGTCGTCTGAAATGCTCTGCTGAACTCCCATTTCAATGCGGTGTTCTGATTGGTCAGTTATGAAAGGGTCTGTTTTTAATCAACTAATTAGTCTGGCAGTCATACCTGAAGTATTTTGAATTAAATCATAAAGTGTGGCTGATTTATGGTATAAATGGTGAATTATTTTAATTATTATAGTTTATTTCAAGTTTATTTATTTATTTTTATTTGCAGACATTAACCAAAACGTTATTGTTATTAGAAACATTTATCTTACAATCTGTTTTTTTTTCAAATATACAAATGAATTAATCTATCGCCAAAATAGATTACGGCTATTAGCAACATATCCCCACGATTTTGTTACTTAAGTTTAGCCTTAACATACACAAATACTAGTAAAGATAAGTAAAACTATTTCCAAAGATGATATAAGTTACAATGATATAAAAATAGTTTCTGTACTGTTTTTTTGTTCCTAACAAATTTATACACTGTATAAAATTAATTAGACGAGTGTTGACTGGGTAGCGTTTTTACTTCCGGCGCCGGAACAAAAATTGCAAAGAACCAGAATTTTTATGGTCTCGTTCGTTGTAGGCTCGGAGAGCTAGATGTCGTATCATAATAATACCTATGGGTATGGAATTTACTCTGTTAGTTAGTTAGAAACTTAAGACTGTGGTGTAAGCTATTGAATAATAATACCTAGATTTTATAAAGACAATTTCCGCACTCGGGAAATAATTATCCCGGATGGGAATCGAACTCAGAGCACCAGATCTCAGAAGCATAACCATGTATCCACCGCTGGTGCAGGCATATGGTAAAATGGTCTGGTGTCATTGATTCTCATGAAGCATCTGTAAAATATAAATTGTACGTTATGTTGTGTGCTTGGCCTTCTATTAATGAAAGTGTCATACATGTAATATGTGCTATGTTGTTTAATACACACCAATCTAAGAAGTGAATATATCATGAACTTAATAAGTTCGACCGCCGCGCCGCAGTCGTAGACAATTTATAGTAGACATACCTATGAGTAATAGCTCGCACCACCATTTCAAGGAAGAAGCCAAACTACACGTATGAAATTAATAAATTTAAATAAAATACCTACAAGCAAATGATAACTATTGATGAAACGTTGATTATGTTCTAACACCACGTATGTCAGAAATAGTAACTTTTCAAAAGAGTGAAATAACTATAGATTTTGATAGAAAGTAAAACATTACCAGTATCCTTCTTACTTTATTTTACGAGTCTCTAATTGGCGAAACAACGTTCCCATTGCCATCAAATTCCCCCAGTGGCATCAAAATGTAAAAACCACTAAAAATTACTTCTTTGATAATAACTAATACGGTATGGTAGGTATGCTGTATTACATAATGATGTGAAATGTTTATAGTTTAGCTATTGTTATTAGTTAAATATATAAAATGTGAAACAAAAAGAATTAATAATAGTAATCATTAGACATAAAAGTTCCTATTCATTGCTGAATTATGTTCAATTCTTTTTTTGTACGGCGCGATCGAATTCGCGAAAACTGCTTCTAGTTTTTTTAGGTGCCGTCCAGTTTTCAAAGACCGATAATGTAGTTTAAATTGGAAAAAACGTAGAACTAGTAATGGGTCTCGATATTTTGGTCATGTCGTTGGAAGTTGGGAGTGCCGTTGAAGCCGACAATGTGTATAAATAGGCAATCCCGATTGCGATCACGTACCCTTAACGAGGCGTCGCAACTGTAGTAGGTATCGATCTAGTCATGGTGGAATTTACTATTGGTGATGGTGTTAAAAGCAGCTTGTCTGGTGGAGATATTCTTATGCATAAACGAGGTGTTGCGATCCTGGCTGAAATATCGTATAATCTTTTATATTTCAGTAATTTATCATCTCTAAGGAAATTTCTATTTATAATAAGTATTAGGTATACGTATCATTATTTGTTTTATCTACAACTAGCCATACAAGTCTGGCCTAGTCCGTAAAAAAACAGTTGTTATTCGTGTCAATGTCTTTATTATATCTAGGTATATTTAGAAAACTTAAACGGCATAATATTTAAGTTTTTTCGGTTAGTACAAATAATGTTTTTACTCAAGTGATTATTTAAGACTTTAATTTACCAACTTTGGGCGCTTCCTGCCTGAGACACAGGACCTTTCTAGTTCAGGCATTAGTGCTATAAATACCAATGTATCCATAGGAATGTTCCTCACACTATTTATAATTTTAGTTCTTACCTATATATTTTGAATAAATATTATATTGTATGCAATCTATATTTATTAATATATATATTTTAGTCTGGGTATTAGGTGTCCATTCAACTTAATCCACATCGAGCGGATGTGTCTGAAATTGACATTGTCGTTTTTATTCGTGATAAACCTTCTAATTTATGCAATTTACATTTATACTATTAGTAAAATTACTGACCCCCGCAGGAAACCACATTTCACATACCTAGGTTAGCTATTTTAAATCATTGCATTGGTTTGCCCGTACTCTAATAGTTTGTGAGTGGAGTTACTTAATTGCCTCAGTAGTTTAACTTTCTGCATTTTATTCTCAAGGAAGGAAATGCTGATGTTACCGCTCATGCATTTCGTTCTAATAATAAACTATTCAATAGGTTCGCCGGTGAGAAGAAAAATACAAGAAAGAGGAGTGCAAGATGATATATATTTTTTAGGTAATTAGACATTAAATTGCCATCATTAGTATAATGAAACTACTAATAATCATTTGTAAAATATTTTATAATAGATAATGAAATATCATACAAAATGAATATACTGGACGACTTTTTTTACCTCCTTGAAAATGATAGGGCGTGATATGCATATGAAATAGATGTGTAAGGCAGCAGGCAACTACCTAATTAGGTACGTATTTTTAAATGTTATGATTTTCACTCAATGACAGTAAAAAAAAAAGATAAAACTACTATGCCTTAGACATATATTGCATATTATATATATTACGCCCTATTATTTTCAAGACGGTAATAAAGTCACATAGTATACTTTATAAAGCTGAAGAGTTTGTTTGTTTGCTTGAATCTCAGGAAGTACGGGACTGATTTGAAAAGAAAAATATGAAAATATGTTTTCACGGGAACGGGAACCACGCGGGTGAAACCGCGTATCTAATAGAAGCTGACTATTATTCTACTTATATGGATGATGATCATGGGATGAAGTTAGCTTCTAAATTATGTTTAACTTTTTATGATGTTATATTTCATTAGGTGCCGTGTGGTTTCCGGCTTAGAATAGACCACCCCATGTCTTCCCATGGGTGTCGTAAAAGGCGACTAAGGGACATATGGCTGATGGATGGGCAGCAGCATCTATTAGCTCAAGGTTTACATCTTACTGCGATCACCAATCCGTCTCCCAAGTGTGGTGATCATGGCAATATCCCTCTACGATCCTGGCTTGCCAAGGTCTGTTAAGAGGAGGACCATGTTCAGCAGTGGACTTCAACGGGCTGTTGATGATGATGATGATGATGATGATTTCATTAGGTTATCGGTTATTACCTCGCGCTCCTTTATTTATTAAGCATTCTATGTGGTAATCCTTAAGATCGTTTTGCAATATCTACTCACCTTTTGTCTTAACATTTCTAAAATCAACTGGAAACAGGTATTTTCTCTCTTTGTTATCAAAATTATCGTTTGTTTAATAAAATAATTGAGTCACAATATTGTAATCCATCACTTCCCGTTTTAAAACATCAGTATTATTTCCAGTAAGCTGTTTACGTGAACGCGTTTTTCATCCTTTAACCATAATAAATGCTCCGCTAGTTTCGGCCCAGCATTGATTTATAGGGGATTGGTCTATTTAAAATTGCTTTATAAATTGTAGTGGTCCCAAACGTGCAGGATTCCGTAAATAGGAAAGATATTCTGGTTCATTGATTGTAGTACCAATTGATTGAGATAAAATAGAATTCAATCAATTGGTTGTTGAAAATGGCATGTAAATAGACAGACATCGATTAATTGAGGAAAGTAATAATGGAATTTTAAGTATTGTATAAGCTTCCAAAGGCCGCGTTCGAAGGCTTTTGATCATAGTCACAGCGATAATCTGGTGGGTAGCCCCAATATCTTATTCAAAGATTAATTTAAGAACTACCTAGTAAGAATTTATCATGGATGATGTTTTGATCTAGACATTATTGTAAGGGGACACAGAAGGCGTCGTAAAACCTGCTTAAATATGTTTTGTGATAATAAGTGGTTTCCGGCTTAGTAAAGACTACCCCATATCTTCCTATGGGTGTTGTAAGAGCGGTCTAAGGAACATACAGCAGCATTGATCAGCTCAAAGCTACTTCCATCTTACTGCTATCAACAATCGACCTGACCAGCGTGTAAATCGATCCGACGGCATACAATATGCCGTCGGATCGATTTACACGCTAGTTAACTATATAGTTAGAGCGGTGAATGTGTTCAGATATAAATTAAATTGTTTCAACTTATAGCCCGCAGATACGCAATGTTTCCACTTAAACCGATTACATAAGCGGTATATCCCATGGACACGTATAAGGTACTCGTATAAGCTACAGGTATATTGATTGGTTCACAACTGTTTTCCATTAGTGATACAATTTGGGGCATGCTCGTTCCGTAATTTGCTTCGAGCGTTAGGTGCGCTTTAAAATGATTTCGTACGTATATTAATGCGTTTTTGACGAATAAAAGCAATTAATTTGAACATGTGTATCATGTTAAAATTTCATTCCGTATAGTTTATATATTTGTGTACCTATAATTGACAAGTACAAGTCTTTGTAAATACCCAAGTGCTGTATAGATATCATTGAACTGGTTTAATAGATACGTTCTGGTTAATTCGTAATTTACCTACAATGTGGAAATCACTACTACTGCAGTTACTTATGCATACCATACACTATCTGTGTGTGTGTGTAAAAAAACGGTAAATTATTCAACGGTATGTAGAGCTGAGTCTCGAATTGGAAAATAATTGTGTTACGTAATTATATTTCAAGAAAAATCTTAATACAAGCCCAAACATAAAATCTTAATGGCATTTCACATAAAACGCGTAATGTTGCTGATTTTTGAGAATATCTACATCAGTAGAACGACCACTAGTGTAGGCAATGACGTGTCATCATCTTGAAGGAATCTTTTGGTATATTGTAACTGTGAATCATGATCATCTATACTATACCTATTAAAAAGAGGAAAGATTGGATTGTTTGTTTGTTTCTATGTATTGAAAAGGCTCCGAAAATACTAGAACGATTTGAAAAATTCTTTCACCTTTGAAAAGTTACACTCTCCCCGGATGACATAGGCTATATTTAATTATGAAGTTCCTACGGGGACGGGAGTTACGCGGGTGAAACCGCGCGTGGGAAGCTAGATTTTTATATCAAAGGAGTGTAATATCTGGACTCATATTATAAAAAGGAAAGATTTGATTGTTCGTATTGAATAGGCTCCGAAACTACTGAACCGATTTGAAAAATTATTTTACCGTTGGAAAGCTACGCCATCCCCAGATGACATAGGTTTTTTTGTGGCATTATATTTAATTAGGAAGGTCACAGGGAAAAGG
The DNA here is from genome assembly GCA_947037095.2 of Nycteola revayana. Classification (NCBI taxonomy): domain Eukaryota; kingdom Metazoa; phylum Arthropoda; class Insecta; order Lepidoptera; family Nolidae; genus Nycteola; species Nycteola revayana. The sequence goes on from OX344838.1 coordinate 30,750,500, forward strand.
GAGTTACGTGGGCACACCCACGTAACTCCCTTTCCCCTGGGAACTGGGAACCGTGCGTGGGAAGCTAGTTTTTTTTATCAAAGAAGTGTAATATCTCGATGACTATATTTGCTCGAGAAATGCAGCCGCGAGGCCTACTATGTATTGTGACCTTGTAACAACCACGACCATTTTTATACTCCTGCATTGCCGGAATTACCTCAGTGTACTTAAGTAATGACTTCGGTAATAAAAGGACCCTTTAATTTAATATAAATAATAAAAACAGAACACTATTAGCATAATTACACTTGAATAAAACAACACAACTGATCACAAAACAAACATATTTGAATCCAAACACTCAATTCAACTATTCTAATTTCCAACTAGATTCTGAATAAAATACAGCAAAACTTGTAACAACATGTTGCACCGAAGCGGTTAAATTTGGACGTTTCATTACAAGAATTTGATTTATCGAATGAACTCTGAAATACTGTGCACGTAACTATGTCCTGGCTTGTGGAGCTGTGGGGCTATTTGAATGCTATTCGGATCTGATCATAATGACCGAACGCTTTAGATAGTTTCGTTCGGGTCATACCAGCATGTTATAGAGTGTAATAAATTTTGTGTGCAGATATTGTACGATGCTTTATTTTCTGTTTCACAATGAAATGTTTTATGAAGATGATAGTGCAGTCATTGAAGCGAAAAATAGGGTGTAACCTCCGAATGTTTTTATTGTGAACCCATTGATTTTTAAGAAAAAACCATTAAATGTTCCTCTTATTTGCATTACAGCTCACTCATTTTACGTGCAAAAGACTTTTAACAGTGCTCATTTTAAAGCTTAATTATTTCAAGCACTACAAAACCCTATTTCATTAGAATGCATAAAACGTATCTGCTCGCCGCTAGATGGCATTGAATACATCGATTAAATTTCAGACAAAATAAAAAACGGCTTTGATCTTTAATATCTAGCTTAATATTGCACTTAGAACACTTCATAAAAAACCGATTTGTTCAGTTTTTTACCTGCTATAATTTGTTCATCATAAAATTTTCATTTAAATGAATATTTTTGGAGATATTTGCAAAAAACCGATGAAAAACATGAAAAAATTCCGAATTTTCAACTGCCAATAACTTGAAAAGTATTAGGTTTTTTGAAAAACTTTATAGAAAAATATTTCTTGAAATTAGGCCGTCTACCGATATCTGAGGTTAATTTGAAAAAAAAAATACATCAAAGAGAAGGCGTGGCAATCCCCGCAGGATGGGTGCGGAGTTCAAATCATTTTAACTTTTTAAGTTAAGAATAAGATGAATCTAATTCCAAAATATCATGCAAATCGGATCACAGTAAAAAAATTCGGACCTATAACGCTTCAATGACTGCACTATGACAGTACACTGTGTTTATAATTTTTAGCGTTAACACGACTCACTATTTGTTCAGCTACCTGGAATTTCTTTTAGTCAATTTTAGCATAATATTGATCTTTTAGCTTTGTCATGACAGTGTTCCGAAGAATAGATTTTTTTATATGCTTACCTACTAATTACTTACTTCTAATTAATTAGACCGAGAAGAGGGTACGGGACACATATAAGAATATACCTCTTTATCAAATCACATTATAATTTGTATTTTATACCAAGTAACCGGCAACAGCGTTTCCTTGTGTGGTACAACATAATTCTGCGGTCACCAACCCGCCTGCCAAGCGTGATCACTATGGTAAATACCCTCCCTCGGGAGGAAACCTATGTTCAGCAGTGGATGTTATACATGATTATGATGATCACTTTTATATTACACTATTAAACGTTGCTTCTTAATATCAGTGTCGAAACCATTTTTTTTATATATACTTATTAAGAAAATAATCATATAACAATTTAGATCAACAAACCATCAGGTCTCTACAGCCAGCAAGAAGTCAATTTCAATGCTAATGCTAAAATAGTCATCTATGCAAATGTCACGGTTACGAAGTATTCTTCCGCTTAAAATTTAATACTATTCCATCTAGCTGATATCGAGAACGAAATATCACTTTGACTTAATACCTCTCCGTCACGACAGATAATTAAGACATTTCATATTGAAATAAATTCGAAAATATAAAATAAAAACTTTTAAGTATCTTCAAATGATATAAATTGAAGCAAATTATTAACTGGCAATAAATAAGGTTCGGCTCGATATCCTGGCGCAGAGCCAAACGGTTCAGATAGGAAAAACCTCTTGTTCGAAGCTCGAAAGGACATTCGGACACCCAACTAATGGGACTCTGTGATTACGCTCAAGATTTATGCTAAGCGTCTGAAACTCCGTATTCTCTTTTAGAACAATTTCTCAGTTTGTTCAGTTAGAGTTAACTTGGTTTAGGTCTTATCTCTAAGTTTGGTTTCGTTGAAAGCAGTTATTACAGTTTCAAAACTATCCTTAACCACGTCTCGATTATTACCTACTGCAAATGTCACAAGAATACTGGTAATTATTACATTTCAAATGAGCTTTATTTTCAAATATTACTGAACTCTTAATATTTTAATGGATCTATTCATCAATTCGTCGGACCAAGCGATAGACGACAAAAGAAAACACGAAGCTGTTTTTTTTATGCAGGAACATTTTTTTTTGTCTATTTGGTGAAACCTACAAACTTCTTATTAACTAGCTGTCGACCACAATTTTGTTTGCAAAAGATACCGATTAAAAAAAGAATGAGTTACTCCTTATAATAAAATATCAGCTTTTTACCAGTCCCGTAAAAATTGGTCTAGCAGTTAGTGAGATTAGCCCGAACAAACAGACAGTTATTTGTTATGTTTTTACTTTTTTGATATAACCATATTATTCATTCATATGCATTTACTAAAACATCAATTCATTCCATGATAGTTAAAAAAATCTGAAAGGTTTTCTTTTATTAGCTCATAATACCTACAGTTTTTTTATATTAGTTTCAATAAATTTATTATTGAAAAAGGAAAATATATTTTATTAAATGTGACGTATATATTATAATATTTACTATTTCTATCTATATATCTACTAAATTTGTAATCCACCGCAAACTCTGAAATACAAACTTACATAACACACAAAGATTGCTAACATCGTAACACTTAGACTTCTATTTAGGTTAGGTAACTGTAAGTTATTGGATAAATCTCCCTTAAAAATACTGTTGTTGATATAAAAATTCTGCAACGATCAAATTGTATCTCCTTGCTAATACCTGTTGTGAGTTCGGTATTTTGCACGCGTCATCGTGTAGGGGGCGCTGGGGCGGAAAAGCTGCCGGTTTGAGCTTTCCTCCGTTATACTTATCAGACGAATATCTTTTGACATGTTGAACTTTGAGGCTTTTGAATGACGCTACGGTTCGATAGGGTGCTTCCGTAATGCGATGATGGAAAGAGGCCATTTGAATTTTTTGAGGAAAAACTAAATTTTGTGGTTTAAAATATTGTACAGCTTTGTCGGTTTAACTTCAGTAAGCAATTGTATTGGTATGAACTGACGCATACTAACACAGGTTCGAAGCAATCTTTATATGTAATTTTAGATGCTATTAAAAACAAAGATGGATTCTTCTACCAAGAATAAATAATATTGTTAAGGAGAAACCAAATATTACGGCGTAGGTAGAAACAAAGACATTTTTTTTTAGTATAGATTGATATATCATCATCATATTATTATATATAAATAACGATATATGAATAATAATTATTAAAATAAACTATTTTCAAACAGATAAAGCAATTATGTACTAATTTAGTATGTATATAGGTTGGTTATGATGATAGAAATAGCTAGATAAAGTTCTATGGAAAGTCCAATTTCTGGCCATACCTACCCAGTCAGTAGCAGTAATTTGGTAATCTCTTCAACTTAATACCTAAATATCATCACAAAGATATAACAGTCCCAAGTTTACTTACCCGTGAAAGCTGTCATCATGCGGGTAGAATAATTCCTCGCATTTGCGGGAAGATAAAGTGTCCGACGCGATGCCTAACGTTACGAATAGTGGTCAAGAATAATGCGACAGCTTAATGATTTATGAATTTGTGAGTTGGTTCCCAGGAAATTAAGTGCGGGAACAATGAACATGTTGGGATTGGCAATAAAAAAAAATTGGCAAAGGAACAGAAGAGAAAAACATTTAAACTGGCTACGTATATTACTCTGTCGCGGTATATTAATAGGGAAATACAAAAAGATTAAGCAGAATATGCTTCACTCTCAAAGGAATAGGTATCGCTTAAAATCACCACAAAACAAAATCCACACTCTATAAACTCCAAATAAAGATATACACACCATTCGGTTCGGCAATCGTGCTCGTAAGTCGTACTAAATCTGCGGATCGTATCGATTGCCAATAATGTCTGTAATGCTGTAATTACTGGGGATATAGCCTCGCCTCCCGTTAATCTTACTTAGGCTCACAGCCGTGCCAAGTTCTACAAAAATTATTGGCCCAGGTGAATGTTTGTTTAAAAAGGTCGGTGAAAGGCGATTAGAGAGAGTAATTGGGGTTAGACGGCTTTAAGCTCGTGATGTTTATGTCACATGTGTTAATTTATTTGGATACTTATTTTTTATTTTTTGGATAGGTGCCTAAATAAAGTATGTTAAATATAGTGAACGCTAATGACAGCACAAAATCATTCAGGTCAATGCAGGACATACTTATCGAACGCACGCACCGCAAACTGGTACGACATTTAACCAGTGGTCCTACGAGCCGGATGTGATAACTTGGTGACCATCTACACAATATCTTCTCTTCGAGAGGTAGTCTCGTATGATGTGCACGAGACGGTTCAGCACATTGAGTTGGTAGAGCTAATAAATTAGGCCATTGTGCCAGACTTGAGACGCTTTAACGCTACATATGTAAAGTACGTAAATACACAAAAAATGTATTATATTATATATATAATACTCTTTGTTGGGTAGAAACTTTAAGCTTGATGGCTTAAAGTCTTTAAAAATTAATAATGAATGAAGACGAATGTAAAAAAATCTAAAATACGATCTAACCTTCCTTCTTAAATACACATGCATTTATCATGTAATATGTACACAACATAAATTATTTATTTTATAACCTGTATCAAACCATCAATGTCTATGAATGCGTCAGATGAACGGTCAATGTGACACACAACACCCTAAGTTTTTTACCCCAATAGAATCAAATATAAATACGGCATTGCGGTATTCTTTTAGGTACATTATGACCGTTGTCAATTTGCTAAGTATATTACGATGCAATTCAGTATCTGTAAAAGAGATATATGGTCACGTATGAGTTTCAATAATAAGTTTTCTCTACAAGTTACCTTTTAAGTTATTTTTACCTACATCGATGAAAGAGCAACACCGCGTAAGTGGCCGTTTCATCTGTCACGAAATATTTCCTATATTTAAGAGTAAAGGGCAAAATATTCACTAACTATTTTATATTTAACTTTATTAAGTTGAAGATCAAATTAATTTAATATGTACCGCGTAAGTGACGTGGTATAGAACTATCACCGACGATAGCTGTAATAAAAAATAATGAAAGCATTTGTTACTTTTTATTAGATGTACCGTGTGGTTTTTGGCTTAGAACGGACTACCTCATGTCTTCCCTAGGGTATCGTAAGCGGCGATAGATGGGCAGCAGTTTTTAACAGTTCAAGGATACTCACCATCTTACTGCGATCACTAATCCGCCCGCAAAGCGTCGTGATTAGGGCAATATTCCTAACCGACCCTGACTCGCCAGGGTCTGTTAAGAGGAGGTCCATGTTCAACTGTGGACGTAAACGGGTTAATGAAGTAAATAACCCATGATCTTTTTAATGGTTACTGATGATTGCAGGATGATTTACCATCAGTATAACAATCGATTTGTCAGATTAAAATTTTATACTTTTTTTTTAAAGTCATCCAAATGGACTCTTCTTGATAACTGTACACAGAAAAAACCGTAGTACCTTATAATACAAGATAATATAGGTCGGTGAATGCAGCAGTTACGGATGAGCAGTAGGTTGGCTGGCTTTACAAGTTAATAATTCATTTAGTGTTCAGTGGTTTATACGCCTTTGACAATCTTCATTGTAACCTTCTCATTAAAATATAAACAACAATAAGTATCATAAAAGGGTAATTCAGTGAGATATCCCCCCTCGTCCTCCTGACCCTTAGTTTGCAAAGAACCATCCGATGCCCTCGTAGACCTGAAGTCCGAAAGGCGAACTGTAAAGTAGAGTGACAGTTGCACAAAATTCTTCTAAAATACTAAAAGTCATAATCCCTCAATCTCATCGCCAGCGACCGCCCTGAGCCGAGGTCCAAGCCCCACAGGGGCGCCCTCGTGCGCAGGTTGCTTAGTTTGTAGTTTTTAAACCATTTATTGAGGCTGGAGCTCTGCTCGCCTTTATACCCGGTGAAGTAGCAAAAGCCTCGTGGCTACCTAGGTATGTCCATTGTCCATCCGAAAAAAAAAAAACTCTGAGATAATAAAATTGAATTCGAACGGCGTCCTCGTATTGACATGCTATATTTTACATAAAAAGATAGAAATCAAATCTGTAATTCAAATTTATTCATTTTCCCTCAATTGTGAATAATTGATGTTTCACATTATAGACGGACAGTCAATATGACATACAAGACCCTCGGCTTGCACCCCAACAAAATCAAATAAAAACATTACATTGCAGACGTTTATCCGTGGTATCTATAACGTTTAGCTTTAAGTCACAGGGGGACTAAGACGGGCGATAAACTACTTTAGCACAATACATTTTTATTGGTTTTGTTATGGCATAACGCATAGTTGTGAGATAAATGAATACTAAGGATTAGTTAGTACTCAATGTATTTTATGTTTTACACTTTTGTAGTTATGTTAAAACAAACCATGTGGCACTAATACAACGAAATAATTTTTAATAAATCTCAATTGTGTCCTTTGCTATGTCAAACTCTGTTGGGAGGCCATAATCTTTTCTTTAGAACAAACATTTTTAAAACAAAATTTACATGCACTATTGCTTAATCATTTTGTTGTAACATTTGAAGCGAGCGAACATATAAATAAACATTGAAAGTTTGCAAAACAATTTGAACAACATGGACTTCTATTTTAGACAAAAATTCTGCATCTATGCAAAAATAATAGAAACGGGATTAATATTATAAATATAATTTTTATGTTTCGTGTTCCTCAGCTCATTTGTTGGTATTAAAAACTTACAAAATAAATTTTCTTTCACCAATTGAATAGTCTATGCTATTCCTGTATTTCACGTTATCAAGGAGTAAATAATAAGAGTTTCGAAAAAAAATATATTAAGTGTTACAGTTGATTTATGTTACGAAATTGTATTAACTATCTTTGACTGATTTTATTCGGACGGACACATTATTTAATTGCATTCCGACAAGTAGTTTTTGTATAAAAGAATAAGGAACTTATAAAATATTTCCTTTTGATATACTTTTTAATAAAATTCTAGTAAGATTTTCAAACTCTAAACTGTAAAGATGCGAATCGCCGCACACCAACTTTTATCTGCGCCAACTAAAAGAAAAAAAAAACAAAACTACCCTCCATTGAGCAACTTCAAAGAGTTGTGGGGTGATGGATTAATCCTGTATTGATACGCCACGTGCCACAGATAACAGTATGATGTAATACTAAACGTTGGCCGAAGGGTACCATAGTAATGTTGTAGATCTTCAGATTATGGGATGCAACTGCAAATGTAATTAAGCGAGATTTTATTACGGGGTTGCGTTGTAAATCTTGTAGTGAGAATTCGATATGTTTGCTATGATACGATTCCATATTAGATACTCTATCTTTATATAATTTTTAGTTTTTATCGTTGTATGGAATAGGTTAAACACAAACCATAAGTTGGTAGAATTAATAACCGAAACCATAAAGAAAATTTGGTTCAATAGTATCTTACTTAAAATTTAGATTAAACTTGAATACCACTGTCTATCTTTTCTCAGAATATAGGCAGTTAAAAATGTGCCGCCTAAAAGCAATATAAGTGTAATAATAAGTGCAATATAAGTTACTCAGTTAATTTTATACGGGAAACTGTAAGTTATTTATTTTATAACTAAGATAAAGATAACTAACTAGTGAGTGTAGAGGATATTGCATAAGTTTTATTAACCTCCCTCAAAGTTAATTATAAAGCGCAACATTTGTTTTCAAAGTAATTAGTTTGACGCTTTAACCATCATTAAGATTTAATCTAGCTTACATGTGAGTTCAATTTCAAAGAATTTTCGAACTTTTACTGATTTAGAATCATCGTTTTATCATCATATTTTCCTTTTGTCATCTACTGCTGAACAAAGGCTTTCCTCATCGATTTTCAGTGGGAATAATTATCCATTCTGCATCCACTAGCAACCTGCAACCATTATTGGGTTATGCTAAGCTCGCCGGTTCGTGGCCTCCTCTTGAGAATAATTTGTGCTCCGTCGGCCATCAGTTCTTCGAGCTATGAGCCTTGTCCACTGCCATTTCATCTTACAAATTATTTAAGCTATTTCAGCGATTTTTATCCTCCTGCGTATGTCTTCAGCTCTTTTCTAAGCTTGCTGAGCACAAAGTTGCTCTTGCACAAAGCTGGCTTTCTTATGAGGCCCACTGTGAGAGACCACGTTTCAGATTTTATAAGAGAGGAGAACGTCACTCACCTTTTATTGACTGATCATGGCAGAATTGCTGGAGGATCTGGGATAAATATTGAATTACCTAGATGGAGTTTGTCAGCTATTTGGGCTTAGAATGAACATGGACCAGACGAAAGTCATTTTTAATGCTTATGTTGATCTCCATTCTCGAAGTATTGGACGATTACGTGTACTTACAACAAACTATTCAACTTGGTTGGTTTATTTATAAAGCTTATAGTTTTTAATTTAGATTGATAAATAATAATTTAAATATTAAACCGATATGTGTGGCAAAGCAGGTTTATAGGTTGAGTGGCCTCCTAAGCTAGAAATGTGTTCATATAAATAATGTTGCAATATTCTAATCACTTATTTATTGCATACTAGCGGCCCGCCCCGGCTTCGTATGGGTAGTATTCGTATCGGTAAATTACAAACTTTTCCTCTTTATAATAGTAGTATAGTATATATCACTATAGAACACTTATATATTCAATTATAATTCATGAAATACGTTTCAATTTGTATATTTTTATTTTATAACTGGGTGTAATATTGGTCAACATTTACGGGTTTTTTATAAGATCCAATCGAACAATATTATATCTAACTAAGAAACATATATCATAAAAGGCTATATAGTGTTATGCGCTAACGAAAACAAAGCAATCAATACTCAATAAAATTCCTCTTTATTGCATGATGTTATTCAACTCCTCATACATTCAAGCACAAATGAGCAAAAACTCCAGTTTTCTCGCTCATTAATATTAATACGAACATCGATTGTTTCGGCAAAATTAATTCAATTTTTTTGGGAAAATTGCTTCGAGGGGAGCGCATTATCAAATTACCGATTACATCTTGCAAAAATGCTAAAGTATTGTAAATATGCAATGTTACTGAGATTGAGCAAACAACAAAAAAATTGATAAATCAATTTTTTATGTAACACTAGCTTCCGACGCGCGGTTTCACCTGCGAAAGCCCCGTTCCCGTGGGAACTTTATAATTATATATAACCTATGTCATCCGGGGATAGTGTAGCATTCCAACGCTGAAAGAGTTTTTCAAATCGGTCCAGTAGTTTCGGAGCCTTTTCAATACCAATAAACAATCAAATCTTCCCTCTTTATAATATTAGAATAGATTGTAAATACAATGCGTTCCTATTTATAGAAAGGCTCGTTTGTATGATAGTAAAAACTTTACATGGTTTAAAAAAACCCTCGAAAAAATAAATATTTTAAGTGGTTACATTGAAGGTGTAAACACCATATATAGATTGTAATGTTAATTTATATTAGTTGTAATTTTTAAGTAAGTAAATCATTAATCCATAGAACACATTTCTATTCTTTCGAAATACACATAAAAAATTAAAATAAACTCCATAAATAAAAATGTTATCTCAGGGCAGCATTTTGATTCCGACATAAATAAATCAATTGAATAAATGTTTATATTACAAAGTTGATTATTGGTTTTATTGTATTTTCAAATTTTGTGTGTAAACATGTACATAAAGAAATAAATCCAATAATAGTTTTTTAAGGTTTGAAAAATAAAGGTTTAGGTATAAGTAGGTATCGAATTATTTTGCAGATTTTTTAATAGATACATTTAGTATTAGAATATAGTCGATTCTATTCTCATATAACAATAAGCTATCCAACTACAAAGATTTTTTTTATAATATAACGGAAACGTAGCCTGAGATATATAATATTTATATACTAGCGGACCCGACCGACGTTGTACTGCATGATAATATACATACATACATACATACATACCTACATAAGCTCACGCCTGTTTCCCAGCGTGGTAGGCAGAGACAATGGACCTCCACTTGCTACGATCCCTACACACATCTTTCGCTTCATTCACTCTCATAACTTTCTTCATACAAGCACGTCGGTTTAGGGTGGATCTTATTTGACCTTTTGCGAGGATGTCTCCGATTTGGTCAGAGAACGTCAATATATTAATATATGTATTACTAGCGGCCCGCCCCGGCTTCGCACGGGTGGACTTTTATACCCTACCCCTGCCCTACCCTACCTCTACCCTACCCCTACCCTACCCGTACCCTACCCCTACCCCTACCCTACCCCTACCCCTACCTTACCCCTACCACTACCCTACCCTACCCCTACCCCACCCCTACCCTACCCTACCCCTACCCTACCCTACCCTACCCTACCCTACCCTACCCCTACCCAAAATATCCTATGTCCTTCTCCCAGTTCTTAGCTACCTCCCTACCAATTTTCAGCCAAATCGGTTCAGCCGTTCTTGAGTTATAAATAGTGTAACTAACACGACTTTCTTTTGTTTTTAAAATGTATTCTGCTATTCAGGGCGTAGACAAATCCAACGAAACAAAAACCATGAAAATTGATCCAGCCGATCTCGAGTTATAAGTGTTGTAACAAACCCGACTTTCTTTTATATTATAGATAATAATATATGATTTGTGAATCTAAACCATCCAGGGCGCCATCCAAACGCATAAAAAAAACCATTCAAATCGATCCAGCCGTTTAGGAGGTATTCAGTGAAATACACACTGTCGAATTATATATATTATTATAAAGATAGGTATATACTATTTAAATGATGTTTAAGAATAATTAAAAGCAACAACGCATAACTACTTACTTTCAAATTTAGTAGTAGTAACCATTTAGTAGTTTTATATAAACATTAAAGTTAAGTTAAACGTTTATTTCCACTCAAATATTTATATAGGTAAATAAAACACGATTCAAATTTAAAGGCTAATGCTCTCTTCAAAATGACCAACAGCCCGTCAAACGACGTAATTAAAAACCACAAACTTTCTCAATGATAATATTATTAGCAAAATTTGCTTCAACTCATATTTATGGCGTAAAAAGTTTTGTAATTAACAAAACCGCTAACGTGCTGGTAAATATTTAAATAAAAAATTAAGTGTAATTTTACTTCAAAATCTGTAAGTACCTACTTAATAGAAATTAAGCGTAATTTTCACGGTGTAGCTGGTTGGTTTCAGAGGAAAATATTTCTTCAACCTTGATTTACATAGGCGTTCTGGTGTATTTTTAATAACAATTCAGAATTTATTCTTTATATTATGTTACAGTCAAAACTTATAATTCGTCAAAACCACTTTTGACTGCAAAAATCAGGCAAACGTAGTTTTGACGGGTCCATTTATCTATTGGCTCACATAAAATTCCAGAAACGAGATGCTCTTATTTTTTGGTCGAAGGTGGGTTTTGACTGATTGTAAGTTTTGACTGTAATCTATTTATATATATATATATAAAATTCAAAGTCCTGACTGACTGACTGACTGATATATCAACGCACAGCCTAAACCACTGGTCTTAGATACATGAAAATTGGAGGGTATGTTCTTTGTAAAGTGTAGGTATGTACTAAGAAAGGATTTTTCGAAATTCTACCCCTAAGGGTGTAAAAAAGGAGATGACATTTTGTATGAAAAATCTTATTCCTTGAAACTTCGCACAAATACTTGACTAAACAAATTATACAATTTGACATTTTTATTTTTCCTAAACTACCCCCTAAAAGGGGTAAAAATGGAGATGAAAGTTTCTATTAAAATTCGTATTCCTTGAGTTAATGGATTTGAAACTTGGCACGAATACTAATCGAAATGAATGATAAAAATTGACATTTTTATTTTTCCTAACTACCCTCTCAAGGGGGTAATAAGGGGATGAAAGTTTCTATGAAAAATCTTATTTTTTGAGCTAAAAGACTTGAAACTTGGCACGAATACTTATCTAAATAAATTTTAAAGATTGTCATTTTTAATTTTTTTAAACTACCCTCTAAATGAATCTATGAAAAATCTTATTCCTTGAGTCAATTGACTTGAAACTCGCCAGAAACTTAAAGTTTAAATGCGTAATGGTAAAAAATGCGTTTGTTTCTGTATTAAATAAAATTACATACTTGCACCAACCATTTTTTATTATATATTCAACCTTATAAGTAAAAAAAATAAGCACTTACCTACTATATTAATTTACGCACTACCATCTTACTCTGTTAATTCAGGAGGTAAGTGGGTTTTGATCTATGCAACTTTGTCTTGGTAACACGTCTGCTTAGTCAATACTTTCCTCAAATATTTTTGTGCTATAACTTTTTCTTAAATTTATAAATAATTTTCTTAGTATAGAAACAGGGGTAGGTGAGATCTTTTTCTTAGATGCTCCTTGTGGAACTGGTAAGTCTGTTCTTATTAACTTACTACTGGCCAAAGTGAGAAGTTATCGTGGTATCGCCTTAGCAGTCGCATCGTCTGAAATTGCTGCCACGCTACTGGAAGGAGGCAAACTGCACACTCTACGTTTAAACTCCCTCTCAATTTAATACAAACTGAAACCCCACTCTGTAATATTTCTAAACAAAGCAATATGGCTGAAGTGCTACGTAAAACTAAATTAATAGTTTGGGATGAGAGTACTATGGCTCACAAGGGGGGATTCGAAGCCTTAAATAGATCTTTACAAGATATAAGGAATAATAATAGTAAAATGGGGAGAGTAACTGTATTGTTAGCAGGTGATTTCCGGCAGACATTACCAATAGTGCCTAGAAGAACGCGAGCGGATGAAGTGAAAGCGTGTGTGAAGCGGTCTCATTTGTGGCCATCAGTGATTAAAGAGTCTTACAAAAAACAGAGAGGAGATTCAGAACTGTTACTCAAATTAGGAAATGGTGACTACCCAGAAGTGGATAATGAGATAATTATTCCTACAGAGTTAGGCACAATCGTGATCACTGTAGAAGAGTTAATTGATAAAATCTATCCAGATATTAGTAATATCCACAATAATCCTGCAGAATGGTTGTGCGAGCGTGCCATCCTAACACTAAAAAACGACCAAGCAACAATCATCAATGAAATTATTTTGAAATTGTTCGAGGGAGTTGAAAATGATTATATATCAGTGGACTCAGTAATTAACAACGATGATGCCATACATTACCCGGTTGAATTTCTTAAGACATTGAGGCCTCCCGGTCTCCCAATTCACATATTAAAATTGAAAGTTGGCGCCCCAGTTATGTTGCTGCGCAATTTTAACCCGCCAAAATTATGCAATGGCACCAGGTTACGCGTGAAAACATTGCAACGAAATGTTATCGACACAACTATACTGACCGGTTGTTCCCGAGGGGAGTCTGTGCTTATTCCGAAAATCTCTCTAACTCCATCGAACTACCCCTTCGAGTTCAAAAGAGTGCAATTTCCCCTCAAAGTCTACTTTGCCATGACTATAAACAAATCTCAGGGCCAAACTCTTGATTTAGCAGGGGTAGACTTAAGGGAGAACTGCTTTTGACATGGTCAGTTATACGTGGCTTGCTCCAGAGTAAGCTCACGGAACAGTCTGGTGATTCTAGCACCTCAAGGTAAAACAAGAAATATTGTTTACAAAGAAATACTGCAATAATGGTAGTCGCAGTATTTCGTTGTTACCAGTATTAGTTACATATTATCCACTTCTGGTTGTCTCCTAATTACATCTTTTCAAACACGCCTTAAGTTCTGTTAAAACCATAGTACTCTCATCCCAAAGAAATTTTACGGAGAGCTTCGTCCTTATTGCTTTGTTTGGCATATTGTCCATTTGTATATTTAATCCCTCTCTTTTTATCGTAAATGTAGTGGCTACAATGGTGTCAGAGTTGTTCAAGCCGCCCAGTAAGCCACTGACTGGGGTTCATTCAATCGAGAGGGCTTTTAACAATAGTTTCCGGATAAAAATATTGCATTTTGTTTCCTGTAGGCCACGCGTGCGAAGCCGCGGGCAGAAGCTAGTATACCTATATAATCTTAAAAATTGTAACAAAATATAATGTGTATTTGAATATTGCAATAGAATGTACTCTACTACTTCATTATACTTTAAAAGCCCTACCAAGCTTCATATTTCTATCAATAATCGTTACCCAACAACCTAACACGAGCTCAAACTCGCAATAGGTTATTAGAATTTGAAGGAAATTGTCGCCGAGTATAGGAAATAATGTCATTAAAACACTGCTTACGTACCAACCGTGATTGATGCGACTTCATTTGTTGTTCGTTACCGGCGCGAGACTATAGTAATTCGATTTGAATGGGGAGTTCGATTACAAAGGTATTGGGGTGTTTTAAAATGATTGCGTTATTGTACTGAGGCAAATGAAATTGGATATAATTTACTATCGACTCTTTTTTGCTAATGAGCCTGTTTTTATACACTACTTTGTAATCGTAGTTTTGCTGGCGTTATTTTGATTGTTAGAAGATCGTCTTTTCCTGATGTTTTCATATAGTTATAAGTCATTTTATCAATAGTATAAAGAACATGACATTATTTTCCTGCAGAAAAAGATTTACACGCTAACATAGCCTACGCAAATGATATTAGCTGCGACCTGTAGTTTCACCTGCGTTGGACTGCTACTTTACTCCAGTGGATCGTAGTGTGATCTGATATTGCCTATATGGTGAAAAATTCGATGCATGTACATAATATGTGCTTGAAACCGTCGACATTTTAAGAATATAAATCGTATTTAGTAAACATTAAGACTGTGCCGTGTGGTTTCCGGATTAGAATAGACCAACCCGTGTCCACCCATGGGTGTCGTAAAAGGCAACTAAGGGACATATAGCTGACGGATGGGCAGCAGCGTCTATTAGCCCAAGGTTAACATCTAACTGCGATCACCAATCCGTCTGCCAAGCGTGGTGATTATGGCAATATCCCTCGAAGATCCTGGTTTGCCAAGGTCTGTTAAGAGGAGGCCCATATTCAGTAGTAAACTGACGTAAACGGGCTGTTGATGATGATGATGATGAAACATTAAGATTTGAGTTCTTTCCATCCATAAAATATAAGCATGACATTTTATCATCCGATTATTAATATCATGAAAAACATTTACATATTTCAATAACATTTTCTCCTTCGCATTCTTCATTAGTGAAAATCGTGTCTACTTTGTAATTTGCCAATGGGCAAATTCAAGGACAAAGAAAGCAATGGCTTTCATTTGTTATTGTCTTTCACATTGTCCGATCTATGCTTTAGAGCATTAATTGTGTATTGAAAGTCCCGTCAACTTTTTTATTTGGTCCATGCAGCGTGTTAAGCCTCGTCCCACGGGTCGCTTCCCATAATTCAATAACATACAAGTACATAATCCAAATAAAAGTATGCACAAAACTTGTAGTGCCATAAAATGGGCCATAGACGCAAAATTCCTATAAATATTCTCCATTCAATTGTTTCACTCCCACGGCAGTATCATCTATACAGTTGATCAACAAAAAATATATAGAAAAAAGTCAATTTTCCCAAAGAGCTATTACATTATGTAAAGAAAACACATCAGTCAACGTGCGGCATTCTACCCTTTCAGCAATATTAAATTGAAGGAAAACTTGCGACTCAAATGTATTAGTTCCCTTATGAAAGAAGTTTTGGTTTGTTTTTCTTTTTATATTGAGTTATTTTTATTAACTGCCGAAGTTTAGTAAATTATATATTTAATAGTAGTTGCGACCTGTGGTTTCTTTCGACTAATGCTTTGCGCCAGTATTGTAACACGAATTCATACATATCCAAAAAATAGGGTTAGTAAGTTAGATGATTTTAATATTGTATTGCGTAATAAAAACAATTTTATTCTGATCTTTTCACACTGTGAAATCACTCTGCAAATGGGTCAAGCTTCGCGGTTTTGTATCAAATTTTAAATGTATATAGCCTGACCTATAAAAATTGTGTTAAAAAGCATAAATAAAACAACGAAAGAATATTTATAATTGTAAATGCGCCTCCAACACCAGCTTTGCAAATTGCTCCCGAGTCAGATGAATTATGTTACATTTTCTTTCCACAATCTACTCGCGTATGCTTACTGTTATTGAGAGACAATATTTGTGAGTTAGTGGCGTTTGGATTCTAGGAAGGATATTAGAAACTACATTGCCAAAAAAAAAAAAACAACACTTTTACTAGCTTTTGCACTAAAGAGACAGAGAGGGTGAAACTAATCGGAAACGGAACCTTTTATATAGTTAATAGTTGAAATAAAATAATATATAGGTACCGTGCATTAATTATGAAATTTTATTCAATAGCTATCTGTACGCGGTTTCACTTGGGTAGCTCAAATTCCCGTGGGAACTTCATAATTATATATAGCCTACGTTACTCAAGGATAACGTAGCACTCTAATGGTGAAAGAATAATCTAAATCCGTTCAGTATTTTTTGTGTTTATTCGAAACAAACATACAAAAATACAGATTTTTTCCTCTTTATAATATTAGTATAGATTTAATGGAACTAAGAAGATTGATGATTTGTATTGATGTCGAATCACCATCATAACATTTTAAACTAGGTAGGTACGTTACAAATAAAATGTTATAGTAAATATCCAGGTTTTAATCATTCATTAGATAGTTTTTGTTAAAATATGAATGCAAAGCTTTTTCAAGAAAATACGCGCATACGCTTCGGACTACACGAAACTAAGAGTAAATTTATTTAAAGAGTTTCGAGTGTAATAAATGCGAATGACCGCTTTAATTTACAGTAGAAAAACACAAGTTCAGTTTTAATAATTTATTATTATTCATCATCGGCCCATATAACGACTACTGCTGATATGGGCCTCACTCAAAGGCCTTGAGTTGCTTACTGCAGTATTATGTATGTATACTTATACATCATAAGGATATGATGTCGCCCATGTTAGTAGGAACTAATATTATAAACGCGAAAGTTTGTAAGTATGAATGGATGGATATTTGTTACTTTTTCACGCCAAAACTACGGAACGGAATTGGCTGAAATTTTGCATCGGTATAGGTTATACGCTAGATAAACATATAGGCTACAAAACATTACGCTCCGATCCACTGGAGCAGAGTAACGCGGGTAAAACAGCGTGGCGCAGCTAGTATGTAAAAGATATCCTTTGCGTGTTTGTAAGGTTCCGGTGTCTCTGGATCTACTAAAATAATTTAAAAAATTACATTACCAATAGAAAGCCACATTATTGAAGACGAAGTTCCCACGAAGACGGCATCTACGCTGGTAAAGTGCCGCGCAGAAGTGCTAGTAGAATATACCAGGTAAAAGTTGCTATTCTTTATCTAATAACATTATCATAGAAGATGGTGACGTGGGAATCGTGAACTTTCCGTCTTAGAATGGACCTCCCCATGGTCTTCCTATGGGTGTCGAAAGAGCCGACTTAGGGACATACACTTGATCGATGAGCATCAGCACCTGTTAGCTCAAAGATACTTCCATCTTACTGCGAACAACAATCCGCCTGCCAAGCGTGGTGATTACGGAAATATCCCCCAACCCTCAACCCGATATCTCTCAACAGACCTTGGGAAGCCAGGGTGGCTTGCCAAGATCCCGTGGTGCCATACTGGCCGCGGGTGCCGTCGGGGGGCCGAATTGATTACCCGGCCCCCGCCAACGGCGGATCGAAGGAGTGTCCGAGGTTTTAGTGGTTAGTAGGGTCCTCTCCTCGTGGTATGAGTTTAGCATACAACGCTATGCAGAGGGCGAGCCCCAGATATTCCATCGCCAGCGCGCAAATACGCTGAAGGGGCGGTGGGAATGCGAAAATGTATTTACCCCGGGACAAAAAAAAAAAGAGATGCTTACCAAGTTCTGTAAAAGAGGAGGTCCATGTTCAGAAGTGGACCTCAACAGGCTGATAAAGTAAGTGGAAATCGAATTCATGACCTCTGAGATTTAAGGCATTATTAAAATAAAGTTATTGTGTAAAACTGAATACTTAAACATGATATTCTTATTTTGAGGAAAAAATTTTTAAGTAACTTCTGATTAAAACCAAAACGTGTTGGAAAATCTACCGCTTACACATCCTAAAAGAAATACATCTGCAGTTTCTTGACACATAAAAAAAAAAAAATTCTAAGTTAAAACGTAATGTTCAAAGTAAGATGCGCATATTTTTAGTAAATAAAAAATGAACGTTAGAGTACAGTTTAGTTTATGAGTGTGCTTATTAAATGCGGCACGGAACTAACTTGCAAGCCCAGCGTCAAGTAATTGAAACTAAAACTGGCCACTTACAAAAAAATATTAAAATAGTAATTTAAATAAAATAGAACTCTTTAGTTGTAGAATACAGTTGGTTAACAAATATATAAAACCTTAGATTTATTTTCAGAATCGGTCGGTTGCATTACCATCTATGACTCGGAAGCATGTTTAAACAATTCCCAAAACGTAATAGCGTTTTACTTATGTGTAGCAATAAAAAAGTTGACTAAACCTCTATCGATTATAAAAAGGATTGTTTGTTGGTTTGCATTGAAAAAGCTCTTAAAATACTGGACTGATTTCAAAAATTATTTAAGTACTAGAAAGCTACGTTATTTAGGAGGCTAGGAACCTAGGCTATATTTCATTATGAAGTTCCCACGGGAACGGGAGAGCTTTGCGGGTAAAATCGTGCGCGGAAAGCTAGTCATAAATAAGTACTAATACTTTCCAATACACTACGTAGCTCTACATCACGTACGCCATTGGATATGAGTGCACAACTTTGCTACGGCGTAGTATACGTAGACGACAGACGTAGCAAGTAATGAACCTAATTTTGTCTTGTGTTTTAAAATGAATTATTCTTTGAACTGTGCAAGTAATTCAATTTACTTGGCAGCTCAATTAAAAAGTAAACGGTGATATTCTCCTAACGATTCCAATTAGCTACGGTAGGTCCTTTTAGATTATCTCTGAGGTCAAGTGGGTTGAGCCATCCTTTTGGACTAACAATATACATTTGATACTTGTACAAATGAAAATAAAGTCACTCTCTCCCGACATAGATTAATTAAAGTTAGATGCTAATCTAATAAACAATTTCATGATTATTAATTGACTAAATTATAATTGTTTTACAACACTTTTTTGATCGTCAATTTCTTGTTAAGAAAATATTTTTAATTTAACCAATAAACGACCAACGTATTAATTGTTGATATATTTGGGTCAATGTTGAATATTAAAAAATATAACAGAAAACCTATTGACATTCAAAATTCTAGTAAACGGCATATTTTGCCTTTCACTAGAATTTTGAATGTCACTTAAGGTAAGATTATCTTTGGTCTCAAACTTTTGGTACCATGACTATAATCTGGGCCACCGATCGCGACCTCTTTATAGAAATCTAACCCTTCGAATCAATGGTCTTTTAAGCCATAGTGTTTAACTTCATATCATGCAATAGAGTAGGGAAACTATACAACTATAATAAAGGACCGATGAGGTTATCTGTTAATGAATTT
The DNA here is from genome assembly GCA_947037095.2 of Nycteola revayana. Taxonomy (NCBI): domain Eukaryota; kingdom Metazoa; phylum Arthropoda; class Insecta; order Lepidoptera; family Nolidae; genus Nycteola; species Nycteola revayana. Next base: position 30,770,589 of record OX344838.1, read on the forward strand.
GAAACTTCAATTGGTTCAAAGGTTTGGCAGTTTAAGACCTAACGAAGCTACTTAAGTGATTAAGTAGCTAATCACAATGTTCAAATGACAAAATTTATAACAGTTATTTCTATATAATATTTAGTACCTAAACAATATCATAAAATACTTAAGGTAAACAATCAACTAAAATATTATAATATAATAAATATTGAAGTTTTGAATTCAAAATAAAAAGGCAAATTAAAAAATGACATGTGTAACTTGCACTTTCCATGTCTTGAAACGATAATTGAATTATTTAAACTGAGATACCGAAATGTAATGATTTAGAATAGAATCAAATTAAAAACTCATCCAATAAAATAAAACAAATATGGAATATTACTAATAATGAAACAGGTAGAGCTGTAGATTGTAATAGAGATTTTAATATTAAAAAAAAAATGGTAATATTTCAGCAGATATGGAAGTTGCAACTGAGTTTGAGAATTTCTACACTAACGTATATTTAATAACAACTAAAACTCTAAATTCATCTTCAATATCTGCTGAGGCGCTATTAAAAGAAAGTGTTTCTGCTTGCGTTACCGAATTTACTTTTACTTTAATAGACTATAAAGATGTAATTAATGCTTTCAATACCATAGAGAAGAAAAACATTAAAGACCTATGAGGTCATTTTGCTAAATTTGTATCTAATATATTTGAAATACATAGCAAACATATTTAATAGTTGTGTTGATTCTGGAGTATTTCCTGACTTGATGCTACATAGTAAGGTTATTTAAATCCGGTGATAGTCTCTAGTAATAGGTGATATCTCTCAAATTTGACCAGTTCCGACCTGTTTCTATTTTTGAAAAAGAAATTCTTAGTCAATTGCTCAGACACTTTAATAAATTTAATCTATTACATAAAAAGCAGTTTGTGTTTACGAGGGGTTGCTCAACCATAGATGCGGGAACTGAATTGTTAAAAACTATATTCGCGGCCTGGGAAGATTCTTAGGTATTTTCTGTGATCTGTCTAAGGCATTTGATTGCGTTCACCATGACACTCTGGTCAGGAAATTACACCGGTATGGCATTAGGAACCAGGCTCTCAATCTTCTGATTTCTTACATGGGCAATAGAATTCCGAAGGTTGATATAAACTGCAAAATATCATCAGACTCTGTTGTATCCATGGGCGTCCCGCATGGCTCAATCCTGGGGCCATTTTTTTTTTGGTGTATATAAACGACTTACCTTACTATGTAGGAAATAATCATGAGATAGTATTTTTAGCTGACGATACTTCCTTGACTTTTAAAATAAATAGGCAGTTACGCAACTATGACGAAGTAAACAATGCAATCTCAAAGGTAGTCTATCGGTTTAATGTTAATAATCTACTCTTGAATGAAAACAAAACCAAGGTCATTAAATTTTCTACACGTAATGTAAAAAAGTCAACTGTTTTTTTGGGAATAACTATTGACTCTAAATTGCAATGGGACCCACATATTGCGAAGCTATTAGGAAACTTAGCTCTGCAGCCTATGCTATCAAAACTATGGGATGACTCACTGATGTGCATACTTTTAGAATGGTTAGCTTTAGTTATTTTCATAGTGCAATGTCTTATGGGATTCTTCTATCGGGAAACTGTGCGGACATTGACACCATTTTTGTACTACAAAAACAAGCTGTAAGGTCCATATATAAACTTGGTCCGCGAGTTTCCCTACGGGAGAATTTCGAAGAGACTAATATTCTTACAGTCGCATCACAATATGTATATGAAAACTTTTTACATGTTCATAAGAATATTGATAGTTTTAAGAAAAAAAGCGACACTCATAATTTTAATACTAGAACTAAGCATAATTTTGTTTTACATGCTACACGTTTCCACAAAATAAGCAATTCTTTTATGGGGCAATGTATACGCTTCTACCACAAACTTCCTAATAATGTTAGAGATCTTTCTACAAAAAAGTTGAAACGATATGTGAAAATAAATTATATAAAAAAAGCTTATTATAAAATTATGTCAATGATAAAACAGCTTTGAAGTGAGTTGCTCTGAAACAATACTGCTTTATTAATAATAGTGACATCAAATTTATTTAAGACAAGGATTCCTCTGAGTTTCTGGCCAGTTCTTTTCAGAGTTGCTACGTCCAGAACTGGTGGTAGTAAAAGAAAAGGGACACATGATTTAAAATATTTTAAATGTGTCTATATGAATAAAGAATTTTTGACTTTGACTTGACTTTGACTATTCCTAACAAATCTTTATATATATAATTCTTCTGTGAGTGTGTATGTCACTGAACTTCTCTCAAACGACTGGACCGATTTTGATGAAATAGGGTAGGGGTAGGGTAGGGGTAGGGTAGGGGTAGGGTAGGGGTAGGGTAGGGGTAGGGTAGGGGTAGGGTAGGGGTAGGGTAGGGGTAGGGTAGGGGTAGGGTAGGGGTAGGGTAGGGGTAGGGTAGGGGTAGGGTAGGGGTAGGGTAGGGGTAGGGTAGGGGTAGGGTAGGGGTAGGGTAGGGGTAGGGTAGGGGTAGGGTAGGGGTAGGGTAGGGGTAGGGTAGGGGTAGGGTAGGGGTAGGGTAGGGGTAGGGTAGGGGTAGGGTAGGGGTAGGGTAGGGGTAGGGTAGGGGTAGGGTAGGGGTAGGGTAGGGGTAGGGTAGGGGTAGGGTAGGGGTAGGGTAGGGGTAGGGTAGGGGTAGGGTAGGGGTAGGGTAGGGGTAGGGTAGGGGTAGGGTAGGGGTAGGGTAGGGGTAGGGTAGGGGTAGGGTAGGGGTAGGGTAGGGGTAGGGTAGGGGTAGGGTAGGGGTAGGGTAGGGGTAGGGTAGGGGTAGGGTAGGGGTAGGGTAGGGGTAGGGTAGGGGTAGGGTAGGGGTAGGGTAGGGGTAGGGTAGGGGTAGGGTAGGGGTAGGGTAGGGGTAGGGTAGGGGTAGGGTAGGGGTAGGGTAGGGGTAGGGTAGGGGTAGGGTAGGGGTAGGGTAGGGGTAGGGTAGGGGTAGGGTAGGGGTAGGGTAGGGGTAGGGTAGGGGTAGGGTAGGGGTAGGGTAGGGGTAGGGTAGGGGTAGGGTAGGGGTAGGGTAGGGGTAGGGTAGGGGTAGGGTAGGGGTAGGGTAGGGGTAGGGTAGGGGTAGGGTAGGGGTAGGGTAGGGGTAGGGTAGGGGTAGGGTAGGGGTAGGGTAGGGGTAGGGTAGGGGTAGGGTAGGGGTAGGGTAGGGGTAGGGTAGGGGTAGGGTAGGGGTAGGGTAGGGGTAGGGTAGGGGTAGGGTAGGGGTAGGGTAGGGGTAGGGTAGGGGTAGGGTAGGGGTAGGGTAGGGGTAGGGTAGGGGTAGGGTAGGGGTAGGGTAGGGGTAGGGTAGGGGTAGGGTAGGGGTAGGGTAGGGGTAGGGTAGGGGTAGGGTAGGGGTAGGGTAGGGGTAGGGTAGGGGTAGGGTAGGGGTAGGGTAGGGGTAGGGTAGGGGTAGGGTAGGGGTAGGGTAGGGGTAGGGTAGGGGTAGGGTAGGGGTAGGGTAGGGGTAGGGTAGGGGTAGGGTAGGGGTAGGGTAGGGGTAGGGTAGGGGTAGGGTAGGGGTAGGGTAGGGGTAGGGTAGGGGTAGGGTAGGGGTAGGGTAGGGGTAGGGTAGGGGTAGGGTAGGGGTAGGGTAGGGGTAGGGTAGGGGTAGGGTAGGGGTAGGGTAGGGGTAGGGTAGGGGTAGGGTAGGGGTAGGGTAGGGGTAGGGTAGGGGTAGGGTAGGGGTAGGGTAGGGGTAGGGTAGGGGTAGGGTAGGGGTAGGGTAGGGGTAGGGTAGGGGTAGGGTAGGGGTAGGGTAGGGGTAGGGTAGGGGTAGGGTAGGGGTAGGGTAGGGGTAGGGTAGGGGTAGGGTAGGGGTAGGGTAGGGGTAGGGTAGGGGTAGGGTAGGGGTAGGGTAGGGGTAGGGTAGGGGTAGGGTAGGGGTAGGGTAGGGGTAGGGTAGGGGTAGGGTAGGGGTAGGGTAGGGGTAGGGTAGGGGTAGGGTAGGGGTAGGGCAGGGGTCCACCCGTGCGAAGCCGGGGCGGGCCGCTAGTTATAAATAAGTCTGGCTGCTCTTCGTGGTTTTACCCGCGTTTCTATGCTCCAGTGGGTGGGATCGTGATTTTTTTTAGCCTATGTAATAATCTAGATTATTAACTATCCCCGTGCAAATTTAGAAGTTTCCATACATTTCAAAAAAAATTCGCGTTTATAATATATAAGAATATATAAGTATATCCAGCCTATGTCGCCTATGTCCAGCAGTGGACGTCTTACGGCTGTAATGATGATGATATAAGTATGTAGTAGGATTTTAGCTATATTGAGTGTAAACGATAAAAATATAACTTCAGCCAGAAATAAAAGCTCGCCGGCTATATCCGGCTATATTCTTCCACATAAAAAATGTACGTACCTTTTTTCGCAGTCACCGTTTGTTTTGACAAAACCGCGTTTAATATGTGCAAACCCACACAACTGTATCCTCGGCTTACATTATTTATAACAACAATAGGGACATAGAAGACAAAAAAATCAAGGCGCAAAGCTGTGAGCATCGCAAAAAAGTGTCGGTTCGTGACGCGACTTTCTATTATATTTGCCTATGTTTTGCTCAACTCATAATATGAGAACAGAACAAAAAGCGTGGGTGCTTGTAACTTGTGAAAGAGTTAAGGGCGGTTTAGGTCGTGTTTGTAAGAACGGAATCATTGAATAAATAAAACGGGCAACAACGAGTCGGAGTGAAAGCCTGTAACTACCGCACCTTTATAGGATTTTTAAAAAAATGAGGTCATATTAAGCGCGGAAAACAATCTAAAGTTAAAGTAAGTTGGTTTGGATGGGATTTTTTTACGGCACGTTTTTAGTTGACTATTTTTGTGAAAGGTTATAGGTATGGGTAGTTAAGACAATGTGTGATTTTGTTTGTAGTTTATAACACTCAGTATAGTACTAGTAGTACAGTACAACACTCATCTTTTATTAATTGCTGATACTCAGCGTCCTAAGCGTCCTAAGATTGTACAATGTATATTTCATTATAGTCATTTCTTTTAGGGCACCTTTTTTGTAAGAATCATAATGTCTATTTTATGGTTTTAATGATATGTTTCGGTAGAAATACTGCTGGTAAATCGAGCGAGATAATTAGCAACGATTAATAAAACGGGGTGCATACCCCAGAATTGTCAATCCATACCTTAGAATTTTGACGACAACACATTTCAGGATAACTAAATCAATTTCACCTCTCAAATATTGCTGTCACTTACAAAAGGGATCAGCCAATGAAATTAAAAAAAAAAACATACATGTGTCTCTGTTAAATGTATCACGTAATTCAAATACTGCGCATTGAACTTCATAAATCCATTGTTATTGGTGAATTTGTGAAAATCAACGTATATACTTATTGTACCTACAATAAATGAGTGAACTACTACTAGTCTGGTATAAAATGATTTTTATAAGAGAATTCCCTCGTTGAAAAGTGTATCTATTTGTCGTTATTTAGCACAGAACAAAATATCAACAACCATGAAACCAAATAAACCGAAAAACAAAGCTATTTCCCATTAACATTTTAAAGCACTAACGACACAGAGCAAGATATCCAGCCGCATTCTACTTATCTCTTTAAAATTCACATAATTCAAGCCAGCTTCGGGGCAGCATACACAACTACACAAACGTTAACAAAACTACAGAGTAAAAAGCCGCAAGCCATCGCGACAGGACGCTGTAGGAGCAAAAAGTTAAATTGAAACATCCCCCGCCGTAACGGGGGCATAAGTAGTGCATCGTATACGTGCTCATTGAATTTATGACACCGTCTTTTTGTACGCCGTGACCGTTTCTAAGGTGGCTAATGAAATAATGGGTGCATCATGTTAACACGTTTATATATCACAGTAACATTGAGATATCTATAAGTTTAAATAGTTGCAAAGAACAGTATGAAGAAAATGAAGTGACTATATTCATAAAATAGCTTCCCTCGCGCGGTTACATTCGCGTAGCTCCGGTTCCCGTGAGAATTTCATAAATTATTTATTGAAATTGAAATTGGTATTTGAAAAAAATATCTAAATCCGTCCTATACTTTTAAATTTTATTCGTAACAAATATAAAAAATACAAATCTTTCCTCTTAATATTAGTAAATGTGTTTGTACAGTAAATATTCTAATAACGTAGTAAATTAGGTAGTTCCTACGAGTATACTTCGGAGGATCCTATTAAAAGCATAACTTTCAGCAATTGGATATAAAATGTTTACTTATATAAATGGCTAAAAAGCCACATAACATTTTCCTGCGTCGATGTAACTAACGACCTTTGCTTTTAAATTGCACATCCGGGAATTTTGACTAAAGAAACTTCCAGGTTGAATTCCCGAAACTGGGGAACAATTAAAGTTTGACGTTTGAGTAAAAGCTGTAAGTGGCTTGCTGGATTTGTTTGACTTAAGTTGTTGCCACAGTAAATAGAATAAAAAGTTACTGCTTACTCTAAAGTTAAGTTAATATTATTCATAGGTAGTTACTACAAGTAGCTATTTCGCTCACTCTTTTCATTCATAATTGATTTCGGCCTAGTTTTATAGGCACCTATCTTAATTAACGTAACGTAATGACCTAATTAGGTACGTATTTTTATCGTTGAGATATTCACTCTATGTCAGTAAAAAAAATGATAAAACAGCTATGCGTTAGACATCTTTTGCATATACATATCACGCCCTAAAAAAGTCACCTAGTATTTTTTTTTTTTATCTTCCTTCGTCAAAAATTCTCAATCAGAGCAAAAACGTTGTTATAGTACAAAATTGATGTTCTACTTCAGAACTCTTTTAAACTTTCGTCTTGACAATCTAGCTAATTTAAAGAACGACCGAGAACTGCCACAACTTTCACTACGCAGACGTATTTCAAGTAACATTTGTCAACCTTAATAGCAACCTCGTAATTCCAAAGTTAAAGTGTTTTGCTTTCGTCTCAATAAATTAAAGTGATTTATAGACGGCAGCTACGCTTAGAGTTATGAGACTCTGCGAGGTCGGCCTATGAGGCCTTTATTCGCGAGTTCTAGTTTAAGAATTTAAGATTGCATGAATTTGCAAGTAAAAACAATAATATGATTTTGTTCGATATTAGGTTAGTAGGTACTTGTTTTTCTAGTAACTAGATGGTGTTTTTATTTGATGGCCTTTGTATTAACAACCAAGTTGTTTCATCTCAGTGATAGACTTGATTAGAGGTTGGTTCAGTAGTCAGTACCCACCCAACTTCCAATATCTATTTTTCTTTTTAATTTATCCAAAAAATATAATCAAAGTATCAGAATAAAATTATAAACAAAGATATTTTTTGTAAAAAAATCGGTATAACGTTACCTGTGGCCATTGATTAAGGGTCATTCATAAGGGAGTGAAGCTCATTCCTTCTGGATATTAAAGTTTTATTAGGAATCTATTGCATATACTTTTGTTAATTAAATATATAAATTCATTTCACATGTGATAAGTAAATTATTAACAAATACTCGTCTTCATTTATAATGAACATTCGCATGTAGAAAATACCTACAATAGAAGAACCACTACCAGCTACTAACTTTTGAAAAGAGCAGATTCCAAATTGTAACAAAAGATATCCATTGTCTTTGACCTTTTGGCGTAGTTTATTTTACTCGTACACCGAATGGCTATGATAAAAGAAACGCTTACCATGAATTTTATTTCCCTGTTATATCAGTTTTTACGAAAAAATGGCTTTTGTTTTATTAATTCATATTTTGGTAGTAACAAATATGCGGGTTGGATTTTTAGTGTGTTTGTTTTTGTAGTGTGGTTTGACAGCGCGTGTTATTATAGATAATGTTGTCGATCCATTCAATTCGTCTATAATTCATGCCTTGTTGAGCCGTATGGAAAATGTATAACCGCTTACACTAATAATAATAGAATATCCACTATATTAACTAACCTTTGATGTGTTCGTATACCTATATATTTTTTAAGCTATGTGTTGACTGTATTAACAATAATAGATTTGCTGCTTACACTTTTAATGTAGTAAGAGTATGGATTTGACCACTGGCGACGATTTAGTAGACTATCGAAAAGAAACCCTTTTCGAGCCTTTTGCGAGAATCATTTCGTCCTCATACTAGTTTTTAAAGTTTAATTTGCGTTCAGCAGATGCAGCGAGAGTACTTTGTTTCACAATATTTTAGTTATAATAATCGCGACTTCTTCCGCGTGGTGTTTGTTATTCCTTCGGTCTTTAACTATCACACTAGAACTCATTAATTTTCTGTGAAAAAGTACGTAAAATATTGACCGGGGATGTAAGGTACCACCGTGCAAAATTTCATTTCAATCTGTCTTTAGAAATTAGCCCGTACAAACAGACAGAGAAACAAAAAGTTAAAAAATAATCTGGATGTGTTCTATTTTACTTCTAACATCCCCCTGACTCGGTTAATGTTATATGTATGTTTAGAAGATAGATGTATATCTAACGTCGGGGTAAATAGGCAGTATTTAAATTTTCTTGACTCATTTTCGGAGGCTTTAAATGATCGATAAGACGATAAGAGACTCTACTGCACTTATATTTCGGATGAAAATGGATTGCTTTTAAAACGCGGTGAAGTCGGACCGAGATTGGCAACACGTCCGTTCAGTTCGATGTGTGGTACAAAAAACAGCCGTCCATTGAAAACAAAAGTGACAGCTATAAGTGTTGTCAACCGTAGTATTGAACATCGATTTGATGTTCCGTCTTGTACTTTGCGACATATACTTCTTATTCAATAAGGTAGTATGTAGTATCTATTGTGGTTTGTATGCAATCAATAAATAATAATTTTCTGAGTCTTAATTCGCTTTTGTCTACAAAATATACAAGGAATTAAATAAATAAATATCTAATACATGAGTAGTTTTTAAAATAAAAATAATCTCTAATTCCGATAAAACTCAATAGAAAATAATAATATTACTGCAATACTATCTAAAATATATGATTTTCAAAAATCTATTTGTCAATAATATAGGTATAACAGTTCTTTTATGTTGGATCAGTTGGATTGTAGAATTGTAATTAACCAAAATCTTCGTAATCCAATTATGTTAATACAACTCATGTTATACTGATCCGAGTAATATTAACCACAAGGCGTCTACTTACCCTGTAATCATGTAACATTACACACCAACCCCGTTGGGAAGAAGACTGCCAACATGATACATGTACCACCTATCTATGACAAAACCTTGGCCTCGTTTTGATAAGGGTTTACGTAAAAGTTACTAAAGGAATAGCCGAATATATTACCTATTTTGAGGCTTCAGAAGCTTTTATCTTCGTGATTTTTAGGATTTTGAACGTTGAAAAAGGATAACTGATATCTTATAGACACACACTCAGTTAAGCCTTTTATTTAAACTTGTATGTAGATATGAAGTATTAGACGGAATTATTATTTATATGTCTCTAATTATATTATAAAGAGGAATAAAGTATATGTTTGATTGCATTGAAAAGACTCTTTAACTCGAGGACCAATTACAAAAGTATTGTCACCATTAGAAAGTAACATTGGATACAGGTATTTAATGACAAATTTTACACGGAAACGGGAGCTATTACGGGGAAAATCGAGCGCGGGAAGCTAGTCATAAATTTAAATGAGGATAAAACAACACAATATAGCTAAGCTAATTATTAACTTCAACTTGATAACTTTTGGAGATTATAAGTATGACTAGCGGCCCGTCCCGGCTTTGCACATTTCTAATAAAAAAGCCTAAACAGCCTTTGTTACTCAGGGATAATGTAGCATTGTAGTTTTTGAGTTTATTCGCAATAAAAATACAAACTCTTCCTCTTTATAATATTAGAATATAGAAGTATATATTGTCTTTTAATACATTTACAAGCATAATCAATAAGTGGAATCTTATGAAATTTTCTAATAGATTTCTTCGCTGAATATTAGGAAATTTAAACGAACTCAAATTTGATGAATAATGAATTCATGTTTATCTAATTAGAACGCGCCCAAACAGCTTTTAAAACGCCCCATTAGCAATAGGTGTTTACACGACAGACATAGTTTTTCTAACGTGTCAATTAGTCTAAAATTCTGACAGACACTTTCAATAAACAAATATTAGTTTTATATTTCACCGTCGCGTTCCATCCAAAAAAATACTAATGCATTGTAAGTAGACTTCTTTTAAAACGTTCAGGAACAAGTAATATACTCATAAAATCGTTGTCGAACAATTTCCAGTCTTTTTACGTACACCAACTCTAATGTGTCCTAAGGCGTCTCACACACTTACCTGCAAAGTAATGTTTCGTGTTTCAGATCGATCTAATAAATGAAATGATCAGAATACAAGCGTGAAAGACGCTTGCGGCTAAGTTGCAGTTGCTGTGTTTGAATATTGGGTTCTTTTTTATTTTCTCGTTTGTTCGGAAATTCGATAAAGATTGTTCCTTCGATGTTTATATATTTGGTTATTCTGTTTATGATGTTACAGTAATATTTTTATAGGGACTGAAATATTGTTTTTAGTGTTTGTGAAATATGAAATCAATTCCTTAATTCAGTTTCATTGGTTTCAAATATTAAGTCGACATCTGAATAGCAGATATGTTTGTAATACATAAAGTATATTATAGCTTTCATTGACCTATATGATATAAATATAGTAATATAATGGAGCGATGAGCTAATACTGAATATACCAAAAAAAAAATTAATTAAGTATTTAATGAAATGCCAATAGTATTTTATTTCTTTGCAATATAAAGTTACTTGGCAAATGCACACGGCAAAAGAATCTACATAAAATAAACATATCTATCTAATATAGCGCACAGATTTTACTTGTGTAAAATTATCAGGATGACTATTTAAATTATTTAGTATATTTAATTGGATGTTGGCGTTTGCAAAGTCACTATATTTATTATAGACATGAAACAATGTTCAAATTATCATTGCAAAATGTTGGTGATTGCTTAATGGTTGGAAGGTTGCATCTACTTTCTTTCTATATATTTTATGGTATGGTAAAAAATTAAAATTGTAGTTTTGTGCAAATGTCCTTTCTTTTCCCACCACCAGTTCACGTATAGTACAGTGTGCAAGTCACTCACGTAGACGCTATGACTGGCAAGTAACTCCAGCATATACCTATCGTATTCATAAATATTGATAAATAACTGATGTTTTAGATAGCTGTATATAAGATCAACATGTCGGTTAATTTCTGTAGTGGACCATACATACAGAAATTAACCAATTATGGTTTATAACAGAAGAATTGCTAGGTTTCGGCGGTTCACTTATTAATTATTGTACGTGTTATGTTTTTGATGAGATCCATATACTTAGTAAGAATGCTTTAGAAAGAAGTCTAAAGTTTTAAATAAAAAAAATATGTAATATTTTTTTTTATTTTCAACAAACATAAAAAACTTTAGTACAAAATGCGCGAATGTAAACTACGATAATGACATAAAAGAAAACATGAGAGCTCTGTATAATGAAAATAAGTCCTCCTCCGTCATTACTCATAACCGCACACCATTATTACCATAGATTAAAGAAACGTATACAGAGATGTGGACAAAAGAAAAAGGTTTTTTTTTTCAAAAAATAAGAATAATATCCTACGATTGCTTTTTGTTTTTAATTCGTGAGGCCGACTCGCTCCGCGACTTTCCTATACGGCCTGCCTGCAGGAAAGTATTTACCAGTTACCACATCCTATAAGCACTTGCAAAATTTGCGTCTCAACCTAACTAAATTAAGATTCTATACTTAGCATGCCATCATCATTATCAGCCTGTATAATGTCCACTGCTGAACATGAGCACGAGGGAGGGTTTTGCCGTAGTCACCACATTTGGAGGGCGCTTGGTGACCGTAGTTTTATGTTATAACACACAAAGAAACGTGTAATTAAATGTTTTCTATTTTTGAGGATATTTTGAGGCGTGTGTATTGGAGTGTACGATTTGATTTAAGTTGAAAATTGAAAAGTTTTGTATCTATCCCTAGTTTTCATAAAAACTTGATGTTTGTGAAAACCAAAGCGAGGCGTGGTTATAAAAATCGACATTATAGAGAAAATCCAAGCAAATGAAAACTTCTGATTTTCTTTTTGGGTTTAACTCTAATTAACATTATTTATGTAAAGGGGATTGTACGTACCAACCATTGGGTTATTCTTTGTCGCACGTTTGTATCTTTTTAATTAACAGGTAAAATTAACTAATATTATTAATGTTATCAACTATTTATTATGTTTGTTTTAACTAAAGCATTTTATTGATTAAAAATAAACAACAATTCATTTTTATTGGCTACTGGGTTAATTTTAAGTCACAACTATCCATTTCTTATTAGGTCTGCTGTCATAACGAGTTGAAATTTAAATAAATAAATACAAGAGCACCTGCATACGGCATTTAAGTGCCCATTAGCCTCTCAGACTGTCATTGTTATTATAATTGTATTCTTAGGAGACGCGTTCTGTTATTTGTTACCCTAACTTTAGAGAACTTATTCAAATATGTTATCTGTTCCCCAAGTCGAGTAAGAAAAAAAAAAAAAAAAAAAAAAAAAACGGGCACGGCCGTACCTATCTTTTCTCGAAGCAACTCAGCCGATTTTCGACCCTCTATAACTTCGTTGTGGATGAAGATAGGAGCCTGAAATTTCAGAACCTAAGCAGGCTTTGTAAAACTACAGCATATTTCAAATTTCATTCAATTTGAACCAGTACTTTAAGAATTATAACTACTCAAAGTTCGGTAATTTCGGTAATTTTGTCACTCGCTCACACGTGATTGACCGATCATCAAAATGTTTAGGCACTTCTAGCAGACGTAGAAGCTTCAAATTTTGAGTACTGGTAGAGTTTAGTGTAAAACTCATGGGAAAATTCCAACATTTTGCAATTTCGGTCCAGTTGTTAAGTTTCATCAACTGCATTAATAACTTTGTTATTTCTTATAAATGTATAGGATTACAAAGTTACATATGCAGTCAGTGAATCAGTGTAAATGAATATGTATGATTTAATGGAAGAATAGGTGTAGATAGGGACCTAGATGCTATTATGTTGAAAGGTGGTGGCTAAGTGGTTACGTTACTTGCTCCAGAGACCTGGTTTTCTGCGTTCGATTCCCACCCGGGACAATTATTCGTCTGAAATTAAAACAGTTGTATTGAGTCAGGGGGTGCTTTGTTTTCGTTAATCTATCGAGCGGTGCGACCTTCGCGACACAGGGATTAATTTAACAAATAAAAAAAAAGTCTAAGGAAAAAAAAAAAAAAACTCAATGGAATGTAAAAGCAACTGTGCTATGAACGATAGTATACTAACAGGCCGCGGCCCCTTGAGAAGTAGGGACCCCGTGTACTCTGGCATCCCTGAAACTGGTTATTTGGACCCAGGAGAGCCCGCAACACCATTTGAGTCGCGGACGCTGCCATAGGGTATCCCAGATAGGCAACAGTTCCTGGGCCCCTCACCAATTGTGGTCAGAGGAGTAACCGGGGGTTTAAGTGTTTTTCTCTCAAGGTATGATTTGCATTCCACTGCTATGGAGAGGGCGAGTCCCACATACCCCACCGCTCGTGCGGGAACGCCGCAGTGTCGGAGGAGATGCGTAAAATTCTTGCATTCCCCCCGGACAAACACTACGGCTTCCACGCTTCCCGTTCGTCACAGAAAGACGGTCACTTTCTTTCAAGTAATTAACAAGTCTTACTGCGATATCGCAGGTATACACACACACCACGTTTTATTTATCTGACACAAACTGTATTTGCATATTCATTTTATCAAATATTTTTAACACAGTTTGATGTTAACTAGATAGCTTTAAATTTACTTATGTACATATTAGCTTGTGGCCGCGACTTTGTCTCTGTGGAAAAGTTACTTTGACCCGCGACATAGATAATAATTTCCCTAGTGCGGGAGCTGTCTCAAAAAAAGCCAAAATCGGACATGTGCCAAAGTTCCATTAAAAACAGTTTAGTAATTTCTTTATTTAAAAACCTTTGACAGTGAGGCCGTGAGTGCCATACATAAGTTCATGTTAATCCTCTGTTAAGCTTGATGTTGTAGTTTTCGATTAGGTACATTGACAATATTTATAATGAATGAGAGATAACAATTTTAAATAAGGATTAATTTTAAATGACGTTTGACGAGTGCGACGAATATCAATAAACCATAAAAAAGTACACGACGCCGCTGCTCTTGTTACGTATGGTGAGTGTTGCAATGCCAGCTAGGTACGTGGGTATTCATATATTCGTAAGTTAAGTTATTTTGTAAATAAAGGCACCGAGTTACGAGTCTGGACGGTTTACATTTAATTTAAGTCTACTTTGGAACGATTAAAGCGCAGGAATCCTCCATTTGTGCATACAATAGACTAAAACCGGCCAAGTGCGAGTTGGACTCGCGCACTAAGGTTTCCGTACCATTTTCAAGTGCCTACCTATTGCCGTTAATTGCCAAAAAAGGCCGCAAAAAAAGTTTGTTGTATTGGAGCCCCCCTTAATTATTTAATTTATGTTTAGTTTGTTAATATAGCAACAGAAATACATAATTTGTGAAAATGTCAACTGTTTAGCTATCGCGGTTCTTGAGATACAGCCTAAATCCGTTGTAGGTATTCAAAAAAATTATGTAAATTGTAAAGCAAAGGAAAGAAGGTACAACTATCTACAAAAAGAAATGAGATGCCATCAAAAACATACTCGTAAAAAAACCCAAGTCTCGTAAAGTTGTTCTTTTACCGTTAAAAGTTGTGAGATCTATGTAATACCAAGTCGGTTAATTTATTCAGTCCCTACTTAAGGGACCTTCTGTCTTAAGCTATTACGTAACTATCTCACCTAACAGACTCTTAAAATGATCTTATCAAAATTCAAAACTTTTATGTTATGAATATTAGATTGACTTGGCCATCGCAATAAACACTTGTGAGACACATTCTAATAGTATCCGATGGCCAAGTTAATTTATTATTTAAAACTTAAAAGTTTTGAATTTTGATAAGATCATTTTAAGAGTCTGTTAGGTGAGATAGTTACGTAATAGCTTAAGACAGAAGGTCCCTTAAGTAGGGACTGAATAAATTAACCGACTTGGTATTACATAGATCTCACAACTTTTAACGGTAAAAGAACTACTTTACGAGACTTGGGTTTTTTTACAAGTATGTTTTTGATGGCATATATATAGCTATTCATAAGATAAGATATTTTTCAATATTTATGAATACGATATAGTAACTTCAGCATATACCCATATGCTGAAGTTACTTGCCAGTCATAGCGTCTACGTAAGTGACTTGTACACTATACTATACGTGAACTGGTGGTGGTTTTTTTTTGTCTGGGGTAAATGCATTTACGCATCCCCTCCGCCCCTGCAGCGTTCCCGCGCCGGATATGGGGTATGTGGGACTCGCCCTCTCCATAGCGTGGTATGCTAGTCATACCACGAGGATATAGTCATAATGGTCCAAGTCCCACAGGGGATACCCTCTTGCTTACCGTAGGTTGCTTACTTTTTCAAACCATTTATTAAGGCTTGAGCTCTGCTCGCCTTTATGCCCGGTGGATCTATCTAATAATAATCTAATATCTCTTGGATAACTAGATAATATGTCCGTCAAAAAAAAAAAATAAGCGGACGCATCATAGACACAAAATTAAGTAAAACTAGCTTCCCCCGCGCGTTTTGACCCGCGTAGCTCCCGTTCTAGTAGGAACTTCATAATTAAATATAGCATGTGTTACTTAAGGACAATGTAGCATTCTAATGAGGAAAGAATTATCGAAATCCGTTTAGTAGTTTTTGAGGTTATTCGTAACGAACATACATACAATAATAATACAAATCATGATAGTTTTGTTGTCTTTATAGGTATATATAATTTTGTTGTCTTTATATAAAACATTCATACTTTAGCTGTTGTGGTTTGTAAATTAAAAAAATGTTGGTGCTTACAGGTCGATTCCAAAGAATATTTGTTTCTTAGCCTTCGTATTATTTTATATACTAGTGGTGGCAAATTATCATCACAATAAATGGTAGTCATGCTATATTGGATGTAACAAAATCAGTTAACATTTTTGTTTTGATTTTCAGTTTAACGTCATCTCATTTCAAAATAATATGTTGCACTTAATTAGAATTTCCTTCCACTATGCAAAATTCTGTACGACCCCAATTACTTTATTACATACCCAACACAACAAAACAAGCAAGCACCTAATTTTCTTTAAATTCACTTGACATTTTTCCTCCGTCATTTAAGTTGCTTCTCTTTTGTGTATGGCCGTATTATGCAAAACATCTCGAGGCAATTGCAGAGAAGCTCGCATTCATAGGCTATCCTCACTTCAGTGTTGAATTACCATAGCGAATAGAACGATCTAGTTAGGCGCTCACTACTGTGAAGACTATTCAGGAAATTGATAAAGGTCGTTGAGGATGTTATATAGTAATAACACGAATTAGATGTAAGCGGAATAGGCTTGTAATTTAAACTGAATACTGATGTGAGTTCAGAAACTAGTGATTATTTGGAGTTAGGTAATTTTGTAGTTTCCAGCTTAGAATAGACCACCCGATGTCTTACCATGGGCGTCGTAAGAGGCGACTAAGGACACCTAACTGATGGGCGCAGCATTTATCAGCTCCAGGTTACTAACTATCTTACTGCGATCACCAATCCGGGGCGGCCCTTGTTTAGCTGTGGACGTCAACCGGCTTTTGAAGCGAAGAACTTTGTAGCGGTAAGATAAGAATATCCTACCGGCTGCGCCAAGTAACGGCCAGCGGGACGTAGTGTTTTTTATTATTTTATTACCTACATTGTACTGATAGGTTAATTTTTAACAAGTCGCAAAACAAAATACCTGCTTTTTTAATATTTTTATGTTGATATTTTTATTAATTTAATTACATTTAGTTATTAAAGGCATAACTTTGTTTAAAAATAAACGAAATAAATAGGTTAAGGAACAAAACTAGCAGCGGTCTGCAGTATGATAGAATTAATAAAATTTTATCAAAATTCCGCAGATTTTTAAGTGTTTACAGATAAAAATACTTATAAGCATCTGCATGCGAACAATCGTGTGCGGCTGACGAACGTATACTAAAATATATGCAGCCGTTTCCGAGATATGCGACAGACGCGCCGGGCTATCGTCAGCCGCCTCTAACTACTATCGCATATACCACGCACTTCAGTCGCATGCGATCAATCGCGACAGGGTCGGCCGCGATTAATGTTTTAAAGGGATTTCATTATAGTCTGAAGTTCATATTTCGTTTCTGTATATGTATATGTATGAATAACCTTCAATGCCATTTAATATGTATAAAGTTAAGTCTAATTGCAACCAGTATTAAATTTCTGGAAAACATCTATACAAAGAACAATAATTAGAGTGTTTGTTTGTAATATAAAAATAGAAGGTTTTCACTAAATGCATATTTTATAAATGTATTGATAAAAATCCAATTAAAAATATTGTTGGTGTATCTGTTTGTTTAACTTATTTTATCTTATTTAATCTTCAAAACTGTAGAACAAACTTCGACAGGACTTTCATTCTCAGATGCCTTATAAAATCATTATTTTATGCGAACAAAGTCGCGAGCAGCAGCTAGTTAAAGAATAAAAATTAAGCAATTAATAAAATGTCACAATAAAAATAATCCGAGTAACGTATAATTAACTTGGACAAATGCACGCATTAAAAACCACATAAAGTAATTGTATTTATCAGAACGCGTGACTTGAAAGCGAGTTTTTTATCAGCTCAATTAGTTCAGCAATTAAGAGGATTACTTCATGATTCAGTAAACGAGATATAAGATTATTTGTCTAAGGGCAATAAAAGGAAAGAACAAAGTGAATTAAAACCCATTCAAAGGAAAAAAAATCAGCTGTCATTTTGTCGAGGTAAGTAAACATAAATGTATGGAACAGCTGGTTTTTGGTTTTTCGTCATTTCAGGGTTGGTCCCATTGTAAAAGTTGCTTATAATCATCATTCACCCCCTGCAAGGTTGTTAATGTTTTAAAAATAACCTTGTATATAGCATTAACTTGTTAAAATATGTTTTTATTAAGTACTTTATTTAAATGTGCTTTAGCTAAGATTTTTGTTAGTTTTTGAACAAGAACCTTTTTTGGAGAGTAGAATTTTATCCGGTGAATTGGTAAAAACCTCGTGGCTGACCAAAGAACGCCAACCCACAGACAAATAGAAATCATAATGTTTCCTTGCTCTTCCCAAAAGTCACGTCTGAATGTCAAGAGCTGATAACATTTCTGGTACAAACAACTTCTATACACAAATACTGGTACAATTTCTATTTGAATTTCGTCATATACGTAGAAGCGCCTTAATATCCCAGCTAAAGTGCACTTAGACTGTAAACTCGACATTTTCATTACACGTCC
Source organism: Nycteola revayana (assembly GCA_947037095.2). Lineage (NCBI taxonomy): Eukaryota > Metazoa > Arthropoda > Insecta > Lepidoptera > Nolidae > Nycteola > Nycteola revayana. The sequence goes on from OX344838.1 coordinate 30,789,114, forward strand.
TCTATTTATTCACGTAAAGGTCATCTAAGAAGATGAGAATAGCGAACAGCGTAGCATGTTTGTGAAATTATTTCTATTTGGACATGCTCATACGGTTGGCAATTGCTATCCTGTTTTTAGTGTACATATCCTACTAATATTATAAATTCGAAAGTTTGTATGTGTGGATGTAAGTATTTTTGTTTCTCTTTCACGCAAAAACGACTGAATAGATTTGGCTGAAACTTTGCACGGGGAAAGTTAATAAGCTCGATTAACATAAAGGCTGCAAAAGATTACGCTCCAACCCACTGAAATAGAGTAATGCGGGTAAAACCGCGGGGCGCAGCTAGTAAGACGGCTGACGATAAAGCGAATTTGAATGGGATTTTTTGTTTGGATTTGCTCTACGGAATATATTAAAATTTTGGACGTGGTACTAGGAATATTTGATAAAGATTCCGAGTGTAGGCTTGTAGCCTTATGTCAACCCTTTGTTTTTATCATAATGGAATCATAATTTACAACACATCGACGATAATATTCAAATAGTATTTTTTTACGGACATTTTTGTATTCAGCCTCAAGGATTTTACTACTTCTCCGGGCATAAAGGCGAGCAGGGCTCCAGCTTTATTAAATAGTTTGTAAATTACAAACTAAGCAACCTGTGCAAAGAGCTTAAGGCGATACTGATGGAGGGATTAAGGGATAATGACTTTTAGTTCTTTTAGGGCAGTTTTGTGTAAGTGTCACTCTACGGTTCGTAGGCCTCTCGGACTTCAGATCTACAAGGGCAACGGAAATGTCTTTGATTTCACCGGCGCACTCTTCTCCGGGATCTAATGTCGTATGACAATCTAGTTAAACTATTTTCTTTTATGTACTTATATCGTACATAAAACGAAATTTTATTTTGTTAAGAAACACTTGATAATAGAAAAATAAACAAAATATTACTTAAGTTTATAATGTAAGCTGATTGTGCTACTCTGAATAAATAAACGAGTTTGAATAAAAATATAAATTTCATAATAACCACGTCCCAAAATTACCTTTTTGTGACTGACGGTAAAAACACGTTGAATTTTTAGACTATTTCCCGCGTTGTCTTCTAAACTTATTATTCGTTCTAAACAGAGGGTGCCTCAAACACACCACTTAGACACCAAACAAGGGTGTATTAAGTGTGAGTTAAAATTTAAATTGATTCCACCCTCCCTCGGGAGAAAATTCAAATAGTGCATGGTGTGATCTGGAGCGAGTAACACTGTGTTTGTGGGATTCTTTTCTGTAAATTGGACGCTTCGGGGCGTTTACAGATAAAAAGTATGAGGAAATTAGAATGCCTACGTAAGGGTTTGCATATGTGGTACCGGGAGGCGATGACGCGCTTCATCTGTTTTGAGGGAGTCTTGACAAAGACGTAGACGGCCATATTTGTATGCAAAATATTTTTGGAAAACAAATGAAGAGTAAAATCTGTTCTTCACTAAGAGAAATATTTGATGCTCAAATATAAATGTAAATATGGAAATAAGATGACATTTAAAGTGAAGTTAAAAGTAACATGAGATTTCCATTATTGTTTCACGTAAACCTTTTTCGTTCTTAATAATTAAAATGTTAAACTTTATAAAAGTTATGTAAACAAAAGATATAATTAATATTTCTACGACATTTATATACCACAACAGCCGTACGGATACGGACGGCTCTGAACTGACTTCTCGCTTAAAATAAGCGCTGTTAATTTTTACACGTTTCGATTTCTTTTACCTGTTTTTGAATGAAACCTGTCATGAAAATCTTGCTTTTAGTCCTTTACACTATCGTCGGTGATACTGTAATACCGAGTATGTGACAATAGCTAATAAAGTTTGAAAATCAAAGGTAGCTAATTGTTTTTTTATTCTTTAGAATATATCGCACCCCTAGATGAAGACTCCGGCAACTCAAAAAACCTCATTTTTCAGAAATGACGAAAAACTGTTTCTAGAGTATATAACAAATATATTAAAGCTACTAACTCAAAACACGTACTTTTTTGAGTTAGCGGAGTCTTCATCTAGGTGTGCGATATATTACCAAAAACTTTTCATGCCAGATGAAATTACACCTTATTAGCTACTGCCACTTACGCGGTATTGCAATATTACCGACGCTAAGTAATTGTAGCGACATCTACAATAGCCGCACAAAAATACAAGACGACGAGCAGCACCATCTAGCACCTAGCATTCAAACTAACCTGTATCGCGCAATACAAGTTCTCAAACCAATTAGAACATATACAAGTTCTGAATATAAACAATCGGCCGTCGGTCGCCGGGCACACCACCTCGCCCGGCCAAGAAGATCTTCATTTTCTGTGAAGGAACACCACCAACCGTTCCTCCACATAATATTTATCTCAATCAACAGACATGACAACAAATAGATTATGCTACAAACACATACACGGAGTCTACAAACATACATATACATATCAAATATTCATTGTACCACATCTAAAATTTTTATATATTTCATAGATCTAATTCAAACAAAATTCCTACCTATATCTATAACTTTGTTTTTGTTTGTTTGAACGTGTTGATCTTGATTGACTAGATTTGAAGTTTGAAGATTGAAGTTCTTGATCGTTGATTATTTGAAAAATTCTTTCAGCGTCTTTTTATTGAGGAAGGCTATAGACTATATTTAATTATGAAGTTCCCAAGGGAACTGGAGTAACGCAGATGTAACCGCACACGGGAAGCTAGCTATAAAATAAATGTCACTAAACGTCAACTGGTTTTATTATATTCTGTGTGAGTAATAAGTACATGTTGTATTCACTAAAATCAGGATATCAATCGCCAATCGAAAAACTCGAGCTTAATAACCCGAATTAATTCTAGTATATTTCTCTTATAAGCAATTTCATATTCATTAAAATACTATTTCAAAGAAATGCCCGATTATACTCCCAACAAGATACCATTAAGTCGGAATCAGTTTTAAAAAACAATCTCGTAGAGAAATACCGCCGATCTAATTAGCAATTCTTCAGTAATTCAAAGAGAAAAATTCAAATTTTTGTTTCAGATCGTTTACTGCTGTATACAAAGAGATGAGCCGTAATATCATGCAAATTTCTACTGACTCGAGCACAAGCGATAGTGAAGACTGGAAGAACAGTCGATTCGTGGAAATATTCAAAAAAATGTATATCCATTGCCTATTTTTCATTTAATTGTCTGTTAAGACTATTTAAGATTGAAATGGTTACTGCATCAACATTAATCATACGTTTAATTGTATTGTTCGTTTTTGTGTATGAGCCTTTTTTATATTTTTCCCCCGGCCGATTTTTTTCACGGCGGCAAATCTCTAAGGAGGTGGTGCAGGACATATTATAGTGCGTGCACAAGTACTGATAGTGGCACGACCGGTGAGAGATGAGGCGCAAGACCAACATCTTATTGTGCTATTAATTTAAATAATATAGAATATAATAATATATAATCAAGACTTTGTTACACCATAATGGACTATTCTCTGATTTTCAGTAGTAATAATAAATTTACACAAAGAAATAAATTTAACTTCGACTTGCAAATTTACATTGATAGTACTTTACTAAGTCCAAATCCAAGTCTATCGAATACATCGAATATATCAACACATCCCTAAAAGATATGAATTTAATTTAATTTTTCCTTTCATTTTCTTAAGGTTTTTGGGTCATGTCGTAAAATGCGTTTACATTCGTCTCGCTTACAATGTTAACAAAGGCCCGGCTATTTTCTAAGCAGGATGCTTAATTGACTGAACATTTTTATATACATTATGCTTCTTAATGGGCCCATGATGTTGCTGTACCTACAGCTTTTAACAAATAATACTGAAGTAATTTTACGGTTATTTTCTTATAAACTGTCTTAAGGGCCTTCATTTATTTTATTTGGTAGGTATTTGGTAAGGTTTGCATTTCATTTTGTCGTGTGGATGGTAAACAAGTAGGTTCATAGTTTAATGCTAGCAACGCGTGCTAGCATTTACTGTAGAAATATTTATTCAAACCCATAGTATGTAGGTGAATAGCAAAGTTTATTGTTTTCAATATACTATTTGTAAACGCTTTTTTTATACCAATATAGAATACATAGAACATTACATGAATCATGTCAGAATTGTGGACTCATAATTAATACTAATATATAAAGCTAAAGAGTTTGTTTGTTTGCTTGAACCCGCAAAACTTAGAAATTACTGGTCCGATTGAAAAATATTTTAATGTTAGATAGCCCTTTTATCGAGAAAGGCTACAGAAGTAACGCGATCTAGTAATACACATTGTTATACTATATTTAATTGCTATGTAGCAATTAAATAAACTAAGAAGAGATTATAAAATTATGTCTTCTAACTTTAGGTGCACTTTAACAATATTAATTACTTATTCAGATGTTGTTCAACTTTGGCACATTAAACACACACTAACTTATCAATCAATGTTAAAAAGTAAATCTTTAAGTATGATCTTGATTTAAATATATACATACTACACACCCACACAAATAAGGAGCGCTGCCCTTTTCCTTAGTCGCTCATATCCTTCAAACATCTGCCAAAATCAATCTTAAATATTGAATTTGCGTCGTAATCTGATGGAAAGTTTTACGGGAAACGAGTTCTATTACATTTTAACACAATTTGTTTCGAATTTTCACCTCCCAGCGTAGATGGTACTTCAAACTTGAGGGAGATTTTGAAATTTTAATTGCAAACGTGAAAATGAGCGAAGTATGAGTATCTGAGTTTTAAATTAATTTTAAAATCCATGTGCTGGTGATGAGGTATAAATTTAACACTAGCGTTTTATTACAGTTAGTGGATTTGTAATGCGCTTTCAACCGAGTTTTTGCGAGAGACAGTTTTTTTGTTTTAGGATGAGACAGGTTATAGGTTGTTTAATGTTATTTACGTCTTAATCATTAATCATCAGCCGAGTTGTTAAGAAATAGCCAAAAAGAATATAAACCAGCTTACTTGCACAATAATTCTTACTTAGGTATGCTATTACTAGCCTTTCTGGTCACAGCTTTCAGAAGAGCACCAGGGGCTTAAGCTAGTTAATCCATGGAGAAGAGAGTCCCTTCTCCACCACTACCGGCGATGGGGATGCCCGACGGGAATATGGTGGTACGCCTACTTGTTTTTGATCGCGATAAAAAACGTTACGGTTCCTTGCGAGATTTCTATCGCAGGGATGCGTAACGTTCTCACATTAAATTTATGTTGCCCCTGTCAGCGGAGGATATGAATGCCTCGCAACCTCTCCGAACAGGGTCGCGGGGTCGCGATACAGGAACGGGCATACCCACCAAAAACCCTCCGGGTGTTAATTTTACCGCCGATGATTAGGAGACTCCTCCTGTATCACGGCACCACTTCGGCTTCTGGGCGGGGTGTACCTACACCGTCCTGCAGATATATGACATCCGGAGCTATTATTATAGATAAATACTATTATTTATGAGAGATAAGCTAACCTTATGGCACAAAATATTAAGTCTGTTTAATTTGTACCTATGGTACATTTATTTAACAATTCACATTTATTATTTTAAATCCATTCAATAAATAAAAGTCAGCTCCTCGATATTTCGACAGAACACACTATGTTCGCAACATTATGCCGAGATTAAATATGTAATCCCAATTTTCGGCGGCTGGCAACAACAATTTTTCGGTTTTCGGTTTCGATCTACAAGGGTAGCCATGTTAATATCACTGATTTGAGATTTCAAACTCCATTTCTATAATTATTAGCTCAACAATAAAATTCATACTATAAACATATTTCCTTCTCATACGTTTTTTTCGGTACTTCTTAACCCTTTTAAATATCTTGACTATTTACTTGTTTGGATTCATCATCATCATCACCATCAGCCCGCATAACGTCCACTGTTGAACATGGGCCTCCTTCACACCACGCTTGGTAGACGGGTTGGTGACTGCAGTATTATGATGTACCACACAAGGAAACGCTGTTGCCCGTTCCTTGATATACGATTATTATAGATGATGTTATTATAATCGGGACCAACCGCCCGGTTTAACGTGCGTTCCGAGGCACGGAGGGTAGCCTCAACCAACCAACCAGACACAGAAAGAAATCTTACAAATCACACAAGATTTCCTATCCGGAGTGGGGTCGAACCCACGACCTCCGAGATTTAAAACGAGCCAAATACCGCAACGCTACGTAGGTTATCTAGATTAGCTTATTTAATTTCTCAAATTGTAGTTTTATTCAAGTTTTTTAAGCAGCAGAAGAGACCAATTCTATTGTAAGCTAAGCCTAACTTGAAATACCATATGGGTGAGTATTTGGATGTGATCCATTCCATGAGACCACGAACGATTCTATGAGGCTCAATATGTATATTTCTTAAAATCAAAATAAAATATAGAAGTCTAAGCAATCTAAATTTTAAATAATATCGTTTATAACATTTCCAAAGATTTATCTACGTAATCAATTCAGCCAATTACCATCAGAAAGTCAAAGGTTACTTAACTACTATAAAGTTTTAGGCTATTAAAGATAAAATCAGAAATTTCCTTGAAACTTAAAACGTTGTGGACACCCTATTTTCATTGGGATTATAAACATCAATGGGTGTTCACTACGGTGAACTTTATGCTTAAGCCTCTTTATACGATGCCGTTTTTAAGTGCGCACCTTATTAATTAATTAAGCTTCGCAACCAAAGTTTGGAGGATTTAGTTGAAATTATTTTGCAAGTCTACATTGTTACCCAGGGATTGTTGTTAATTTGTAGAAAACGTTACATAGAAGTGATAGAACCCGAGGTTTTCAATTGAATCACTACAGCCGACAAAGTCCAAGTAATAAAGAGAGTAACTTAGAAACAAACAGGTACAATGAAATATTTGGAACAATAAACAATATGATTTGACACTCTTCTATGCTCAATAATAATTGTAACATGTCGTTATGAAGTGTGAAAATGATTTTAGCTTAGGACCAATTCATTATCACTCTCGGCAATAGGCATGAAGGCATGAAACTGAAACTCAAATTATTTATTTCATCAAACCCATGTTTGGTATGGGGAACCCCCAAAATTTATTGTTGTTTTCCAAATTTTATTAATAGACAGAATATATAAAAATATGCTTTTAAATAAAAGAAACCAACATTGTAACGAAGATAATTGAAGCTTCGCAAAAAAAAAATATAGTATCGTCCTTTCATGATATGCTTACTATAATATATCTTATTTAAAATCGTTTTTAGCATTTTAATAGCAACATAATTATGTAATTCATCTTAATTCCATCCAAAGGTTGTCTGGAAGAGATCGCTGCCTGCGATAAGACCGCCGATTGTACATTGCTAACTATTACTTTTTACTATTTCTATTTGTGCTATTATGTTGGTGTGCTATAAAGAGTATCTTATCTTATCTTATATGTTAAAATATTCTCAAATCAAAATATTGTTGATTTTTTTTTGTTTGATCAGTAACTCGGACCGGACCGTCACCCTTCTCGATTACCCTCTCGGGAAAAATCTAAGTACCAGCCAGGTAAGTCAGGACGTTGGTGATGTTTCAACTTAAGGTCGGAGAGTATGTTAAAAGTATTGGTCCAACGCATGATCTCTCAGCAGGCAGTCGTGTCGTATCGTAAAACTGTCCTTCTGGATTTTGAAGGGGTTAGGAAGTTTGCAACTTACTGTTAGTCACGTGCTATAGGTACATATTTTTTTTAGCGCGGATGGCTAATCTCATTAGAGTTTAGCGCCATGGCTGGTATCGGTCGGGGAAAACTAAAACAAAATAAAAAAGGTCTTTGTATTTTCTGTACAGACTACTCTATTGTATTAAAATGAAAACTACTCAGTTATTCAGTACGTACTTTAACCAGACCGTTTTTTCAATAGCCAGTGGTTTACTGTTTTGCTAGGGTTGATAGACCCTAGCAAAACAGTAAACCACTGGCTATTGAAAAAACGGCTAAAACGGTACAACGCTCATCAGATTACAAAAGCAACTTCACTATTCACAAAATTAAATTCCAGCGCCCATGCCAGTATCATACTCGATCCTGCGATTCTTATTTTGCCTGTTTGGCCATCATAAATCTTTTGTTATCTCGCTCGGCTTTCCATTAACATTTTTATTCGGTATTTTACATTAACTTAAGAATTTCTGTACTAGTTTTGATTGGTGGAATGGATGTGAATATGCGGTGTTTATATTTGATACGATGTATTTACTTAATATAGGTTACCTTAGTATAGGTATCGGTATAACTGGGACAAACTCCGTGGCATTAAGTCTCGGAGGTCGTAGGTTATGTGTGACTCTTTAATTTTTAAAGTAATTAATTGCCAGAGCTTCTCCAAACTCCTTCAATAGTGCAGAAGTGTACTTTCACCTTCCTAAAACTCATAGAGAATGAACACTCAAAATTATGGTAAAATACCCGAATTTTCGGAAAAACAACAACAAAATAGGACATTTTGTTGTTGTTTTTCCGAAAAATACCAGTTCGTAACATGAAGTGATGACTGCGAAATAAACCTTTATCTTCACTTTTACAAAGGTACGAGTATTCTTAAATAAAGTGTATGTTCCTTGTTCATTGTTACCTGCTTTGTGTATTTGTTTTATAGTTATGCTACTGTCTCATTTTGTTTATGCATACTATGATTTTAAGCTATAAGACCAAAGAAAGCTATAGGTACCATTATAATAAATACCTAGGTATTATTATAACTATACTACTTTTACTACCTTAGTTATAATTAAATTAATCAGTTACTGTAGGTAATAGCTTACCATATATGTTATCTTTCGACCGGTAAGAGATCATGATGTATCCAAAATGGGTAGTACTGATTTAGATTAAACCTTCTTTTTTTATTAGATGAACCACTTTTTATTTTATTTTTTACTGTAAATACGTGTTCTGTAAATTAATACGTGTTCTGAATTACTTATTTTATTAACGTAATCAAATAAATATTCGTTTGTTTATACACAATAATTTATTTTGTAATATGTATGTAGAGTAACTCGTAATGTTACCCTAACTAAAGTACAAGGTACACACGTGACAAAAAAAACTACCTGGTGTCTTCATTAGTATGTCTTCAAGACCACCATTAGGAAGCAAACTACAATATACATATACTAAAGCTAAATAAAAGCTCTGGCTTACTAAGTGCTACCACATGAGCCATTCTCATACAATTGTACTCCGTAATTTTTTTGTAACACAGAGGCTTTTAGACGACATTGATTAATAGTCCTAAGAGATCATGTATCTCACTTTTTATTGTAGAACCAAGGTTAAATGATCTCCCTCGCCCTGCGGATGAATGTATATCCGGTTGTTTTGAGCGGAATTCGTAGGGATATTGCAGTTCTTGTTATGTTTGAGGGTAAGGTGTTTCTGAATGTGCGTACCTACTGTAAGAATACTCTAAAGGAAATCGTTTGTGTTATTGCTACATTATCAATATTGAAGTTGTGTTTCAGTGTTTTGTACTTTTATTGTATAGGTACTGTATTTTATGTTTAATAAAAGCATTCAGTAATTATAAATAGTGTAGTTCATTCTTCATGCTATCCTCATAAGTAGGAAAAGGTGTGATACTATAAATCCATGCACAAATGGCTTATTAAAATTATGTCTCTAAACACTCATAGACAAACAAATACTTGTTACATACTCTAGAAAAGAGCAATTACCTTATTAGCAAACGGAAGAAAATTATAAATTATTGTATTCATATTTTTGTTTAAGAAAAATGAGCATTGTTAGAATTATTTATTTACCTTTCGATTATTTGCTTGCTGTATTAGGTAGTAATTTGCTGACTGTATGCTCTTTAATATAGAATTATAATAACGCTAATTTAAAATTATGTATAGCTAGATTCTCCATATGGTTTTCAGCTTACAATAATGGTGTAAGCTGAAAACCACATCACCCTAAGTGTTCCCATGGATGTCGTAACTTATGGGTAGGCAGCAGCATACATACATACATATAATCACGCCTTTCTCCCATGGGGGTAAGCAGAAACTACAGAACGCCACCTGCTACGATCCTTACACACTCCCTTTGCCTCGTCCACGTTCGTACATCTGGTCATACACGCACGCCGGTTGCGAGTACTACGCACCTGACCTTTCTGAAGAACATCACCTATGTGTATGTCCTTCTAGGTCGTCCCCTCCCGGCGCTTCCACTCACATCTGCCTTGTAAATAGGTACCTTTTGTTACTCGCCTTTCATTCATCCTTTCCACATGACCAGCAGCATCTGTCAGCAGTTTTACTTTTTTACTTTAAGCAGCAAAGTTACTTTTCGTCTTACCATGATCACCAATCCGAATACCTAGCTTGATGATTATGGCAATATCCATCAAGGGGATGCCCATGTTCAGCAGTGGACGTAAACTGTCTGTTGAAGTGATATTTTACAATCGTCCTCATTTTAACAATATTTTTTTATTTTTCAACATAAAAAGACAAACATTTATTTTAATCCCAATGTAACAATAGCACACATATAAAAAAAGATTAAAACATGAAACATTTACGAAAAATAAAGAATTTAATGATGTGACGTGACAACCTGGAGATTAAGCCGAAACATATTGAGCATACACTATGTCAAATTATGGAAGTGAACAAATTTTTTATTTTAGTTTATTGCATGATATCATAACTAAGTATCTAAAATTTTAAATGTAAGCCAGCAAATATGACTTAAATAATATTTAAGGCGCGGTGAATAGACGACTTTTACGTATTAGTTTTGTCACTGTTGCTCCGCGTAGAAATGAAAGAGAAGCGAAGAGACGCCGCGATGGCGCAACGTTTCGTTCGACTCGTTCGAGTTATTTAATACATTAATCCTTGCAAATATCTTATTCCAATCGATAAATAAAAACAACAGTTCCCTTTATTATTATATATTACATCACTGTTATTAATATTATCAAGATTTGTTTACAAATAATAAAGTTACAATTGCTACAGCGGGCGCCGGCGTAAGAATGATGCCCCCCATCTCCTCCCGTGGGCGCCGTATGACCCGGCCAAGGGAAATACATCAGAAGATGGGCAGCAGCGTCTTCTCGGATTATAACATTTAATACTGCGCTCGCCAACCCGCCTGCCAAGCGTGGCGAGTATTGGCAAACCCCCCCTCAAAATAAATAGTACAAACAACACACAGCCCCGAGTCCCCGGCGGCCCCGCTAGGCCTGGCTACGGTAGCGGTCATGGTATCGGCGGGGCCAGGGGTGCTAAGAATCCCCGGGAGACGAGTGGCTACCAATTTCACAGACGAACACTGGCCCTGGCAACACATAACGTGCGCACTTTGCGGACCGAGGAAAAGATTGTTGAGCTGGAAGAAGAACTGAGCAGGCTCAGATGGGATATTCTGGGGTTGTCTGAAGTCCGTAGAGAGGGACAGGACACGATGATCCTGAAATCTGGCAACCTGCTCTTCTACCGGGAGGGCGACCAACAGTCCCAAGGTGGTGTCGGGTTTCTCGTTCACAAGTCCCTCATTAACAACATTATTACCATCGACAGTGTGTCTAGCAGGGTGGCATACCTAACACTCAGAGTATCTGAAAGATACTTGCTGAAGGTCGTTCAGGTCTATGCACCGACCTCGGCACACCCAGATGAAGAAGTTGAGTGTATGTATGAGGACATCAGTAGGGCCATACATACTCATAAAACTCACTTCAATGTTGTTATGGGGGATTTCAATGCGAAACTGGGCAAGAGAAACGATGAGGACGAGTTGATAGTGGGGAACTTCGGTTATGGGCAACGGAACCTTAGGGGACAGAGGCTGGCTGATTTTCTGGAGAAAGAAGGATTTTATATGATGAATTCTTTCTTCCAGAAGCCGCCTCACAGGAAATGGACCTGGCTGAGTCCCAATGGTTGCACGAGAAATGAGATCGACTTCATCATGACCGACAAGAAACGGATTTTCAATGATGTATCTGTGATTCACAGGGTGAAAACTGGTAGTGATCACTTAATAGTAAGAGGCACATTGAATATAAATGTTAAACTTGAACGGTCCCATTTGATGAAGTCTACGCTCCGACCTACTCGCGCTCAGATCGAAAACCCCGAGAGCTTTCAACTCGAGCTCTCAAATCGATTCGATTGTCTAGATGAAGACGCATCTGTGGACGAGATCAACAACAGGCTCGTAGAAACTGTCCATACGGTAGGGTCTCAGTTCTTTAAGGCTCGCCGTACCAGTAGAACTCAGAAAATTTCTAAAGACACCCTTAACCTATTGGGTGAACGACGCTCGCTAAGACTGCAATCTCCCGATGATGCTAAGTCACATAGGCAACTTAATAGGCGAATTAAGAAGTCCTTGCGACACGATATCCGTAGCTTTAATACGTCCCGTATTAAAGATACGATAGAGCGGAACCAGGGCTCCAAAGTGTTTGCAAGAGATATGTCTATTGGGCAAAGCCAGATGACAAAGCTGAAGAGGGATGATGGCAGTCTTGCGTCGACAAAAGCGGAAGTTTTAAGGGAAGTCGAAAAGTTCTACGGGCAGCTCTACGCTTCTATCACCAAGCCTGATCTTAGTGCGGCTACAGACCCAAGAGCCAAACTGACCCGACACTATACCGAGGATATCCCGGACATCAGCCTGTACGAGATAAGCATGGCCCTGAAACAGCTAAAGAACAACAAGGCGCCGGGTGAGGACGGAATCACATCAGAGCTCCTGAAAGCGGGTGGATTACCGGTACTTAAAGTCCTTCAGAAGCTCTTCAATTCCGCCTTGCTCGGAGGCATCACGCCTGAAGCATGGAACAAGGGCGAGGTGGTGTTGTTCTTTAAGAAAGGTGATAACACTTTACTAAGGAACTACAGGCCCATCTCGCTTTTGAGTCATGTCTATAAGCTGTTCTCCAGGGTTATTGCGAATCGTCTCGAACGAAGGCTTGATGACTTTCAGCCTCCCGAACAAGCCGGATTCCGAAAAGGTTATAGTACCGTAGACCACATACATACGCTGCGGCAAGTAATACAGAAGACCGAAGAGTATAACTTGCCGCTCTGTTTAGCGTTTGTGGACTACGAGAAAGCCTTCGATTCGGTTGAAACATGGGCCGTACTTGAGTCTCTCCAGCGATGCCGTATTGACTATCGGTATATCGAAGTGTTGAAATGTTTGTATAGAAACGCCACAATGTCGGTCCGAGTACAAGAACAGAGTACGAAGGCGATTCCACTAAAAAGAGGCGTAAGACAGGGAGACGTTATTTCTCCGAAACTGTTTACGACCACTTTGGAAGACACCTTCAAACTTCTTAATTAGAAAGGACTAGGCATCAACATCAACGGCGAATACATCACTCACCTTCGATTCGCTGATGATATCGTGGTCATGGCAAAGTCGATGGAAGAACTCAGTACAATGCTCGAAGACCTCAACCGAGTCTCCCAACGGGTAGGTCTTAAAATGAACATGGACAAGACGAAAATCATGTCTAACGTCCATGTTGTGCCTGCCCCTATAATGGTTGAGAATACGGTTCTTGAAGTTGTTGACGCATATGTATACCTAGGACAGACAGTCCAATTAGGTAGGTCCAACTTCGAGAAGGAGGTCAATCGCCGAATTCAACTCGGATGGGCAGCGTTCGGGAAACTTCGCAACGTCTTTTCCTCCAATATACCTCAGTGCCTGAAGACGAATGTCTTCAACCAGTGCGTGTTGCCAGTGATGACCTATGGATCCGAAACGTGGTCGTTTACTATAGGCCTTATGAACAGGCTCAGAGTCGCTCAACGAGCTATGGAAAGGGCTATGCTCGGGGTTTCTCTACGAGATCGAATCAGAAATGAGGAGATACGTAGAAGAACGCGGATTACCGACATAGCCCAACGGATTAGTTCGTTGAAGTGGCAATGGGCAGGCCATATAGCACGGAGAACAGATGGCCGTTGGGGCCGAAAAGTTCTCGAATGGAGACCGCGGATCGGCAAGCGTAGCGTAGGACGTCCACCTACTAGATGGACGGATGATCTGGTTAAGGCCGCGGGATCACGGTGGATGCAGGCCGCTTCTAACCGCAACAACTGGAGATCTATGAGGGAGGCCTATGTCCAGCAGTGGACGTCCTACGGCTGAAATGATGACAATTGCTACAATTTCAATTTAAATGGTTATTTTATGTTTTTTTTTATGGAGAAAATTTACCGAAAACGTGTTTTGAACACAATGGTCCCCCCATAGATATGATCAAGATTAACATATATTTTTTTAGCTGCTCTTAAATGTAAACATTTGGCTAAAAAAACTATTTTGTGAAGCCTATTTTGACTAAGTACAGCGCCTTAAATATAGGTTTTACAAGCGGTGCCCCGTGGTTTAATCCGTATCGAATTGCTGCTGCGTTTTAATAAGCCGTATCATGCTGCAGGACCTTCTTTTTATCTATTAAATATGTTCAGATAATTTTGATTTATTGACAATATAAACATTCACCTATATGAGTAGGAGTTTATTGACAAATTCCCATTGGGAAACAAATTTTACTCGTACCCATAGGTACATGTATTGATACCCAGCAGCTGTATAATGTCTCGTTTCAGTATATGCCAAGTTAAAATAGAGTCCATTTAATTACACGTTCCACGGTAGTATCCCGAACGGTTAAATTAATGAACTGATGAATAAGAAATTTCTTTCATCCCGATAACATATATCTTTTCCTACTAATATTATAAAGAGGTAAAGTTTGTGACGTTGTAGGGGGTAACATCTAAATCTACCGAACTGATTTTTGAAATTCTCGTGCCAATAGAAAGTCACCTCATTTTTTATTGTCATAGGCTTTATTTTAAATTCAAGTTTCCACGGGGTTGGGATCTACATAGGTGAAACCGCACGGTACAGCTATCAGTAATAAATACATTTTCATCATAATATTAATAATTCATACAAACTTTAATATGGATCGAAGAAAAGAAGCAATATAATAAGTAACAAGCTATTCGGTTGCAAATGTTCTTCGTATGCAGAGCTAAAATGTAGGTCAACTGAAATGTGTGTGCATTTTTCATATTGCTCTGTCCTGTTTATGCCTAGGGATAGGATAAATAATTGAACTTCTCTTAAAGAATTCAAGATAGTCCAACATGTAACAACTGATAATATACACGTTTCAGGCTGTAAATAGGTAACAAATGAGAGTTTATGTATAGTCACCCCGCTTGGCAGATTTATGACCGCGGAATGCTGATCTCATAAATAGACGTAAATGTTGCGGTCCAATCCTTGGCATACAGTATGTATTGCCAAAGATGATCCTATAATAATAATCTACAATGCCCCACCTTATTACTTGGATCAGAAATTATCCCCTTTCTAATCACTAGAAGACATTTGACCTAGTCTTGGGTCTCATACTTTACTGGCTATAAAAATGGTACAATTGTAGACGAATTTGGTTGTTATTAAAAAATTGTATTGAATAAGCTTCCCTATATTTTGTGTCTTATAACATATATAAATTAATTATTTTTGTACTGATTCAATACTGATGGATTTGGACGGATCAAAACATTTATTTTCTAATTGATCGTCAGAAAATAAAGGTTATTTGATCGTTAGTTAAAATAAAACATTTATTTTATCTTTATAAACCAATTATCATTATTCATCAATTTAAACTACTAGACTAAATTAAACTACGTAAATAAAACTTACTCTCATATGTCGAAAATTCAGAATTGTCACAATTACGCATCTCTCAACGTAAGCTAAGTACACATTTGATGCTCCCAGCGACCATTAAACGCGCAGATAAGCTGAGTTCCTGTCAACTGTTACATCGTTAATTTTGCGAGAACTCGCTACTTTTTATTGTACGTAATTTTTCCTTGCCCAGGGAAATATATTGTGCTTACTGTAGACATGTGGGACAATGAATGCATTTATTCTCAGCAATAAAATTATGCCCGAGTGGGTTGCTTCAAGCGATTAATTAAGTGGTTGGGGTTAGTTAAGTTTAATAACGCATACTAAAGATACTAAATAAAGTAAGAAAATAAGACAAACAGAGACAAAGAAGTGTTATATTTTTTTTCGTTTTCTTTCATCCTATTTTAAATAGGACGAAGCTAATTGTATTTTTGCACTATTGGCAGATTATTATATTTACAAGAATATTTGATGATATAAGTATATTATATAGGTAATGTTTTTTAAAACACCTACCACACTATGTTAATAAATCCCTGCATAGCGGGGGACTTTACGAACATACAATACACGGACATAAAGTACCACACACACCTAGACCCAGAAAAACAATCTGTGGTTATACAAATAATTATCCCGGATGGGAATCGAACCCAGGAAACCAGGTCTCAGAAGCAACTACTGTAGTGCAGTACATTTTTAACTTCAGATCTTATAAAAGTTCTAATAAGAGCGTTTGATGACATAAAATTGTTAATTGAATTAAATAAGTATGCAATGCCTGTCCGATTTATTTAATCCTATGGATTTTTTTGTAAAAACCTATAGAAATTTGCTAGTAACTTAAATTGAATTGAATTGAAACGTCTCATAGCCAGCCCAAGGAAATTGCTTATTGTACTAAGAAAACAAGTCATAGAAATACACGATGCAACATTCCCTCGTTAAATCATCTTCATTCTACAAGAACCGGAAAGCTCTTGGATCTAATAAACTGAAACCTACAAATTCCGTGTCTCCTACCTCAATTCACAAAGCAACTCGGCTACTAAGCAGCCATAAACTAAAGAACAGCTGTCTTCGGATCCTAGCTCCTAACATATGAAGGCTTTCCCTTAACATGTATACAGCTTAAGGCCTGCGCGCGTCTGCAGACCTGTCCTGAACGCCACCCCTCAGTACCGAATCAGTTGTTGGGGAGGTAGCACGCGCTTTGCCGGAAAATCCGCGTCCGGAAAATTCGTAACGTGTTTTTCCAAGTGCAGTGTTGTGCTTAAAGACTTTGTGATTGGACTTATCGTTTATAATGGATGGATGCAGTAAGTTATATTTTCTAATTAGATTAAATTTAAATTGTTATTTTAAAGTATCATTTGGATTTTGTTCTGATAAGAAAATGAGAAATTATTTTTTTATCGGTAGAAAAATATTTCCGATAATGATGAATTACTTATGAAAAATAGAGATTTTTTAATGGAACAATATTAAATTATTTTATATTCAATTTATTTTTAGAACATTTTAATATTACTTTTAAGAGCATCGAATTGGACATAAATATTTTAAGAATAATATTTTTTTGGATAATTGTGACGAAATATTAATTATGGATGCATATTTATTTAAAGATGACGACCATAAAAATAGTTTTGAAATAAAAACAATGTAATATTATGTAAATATATATTATGTAATATATCCTGTAAATATTTTGTATTTTGCAGTAAATTTAAAGGTCAAAGCACTAAAATCCTATCTAAATACTCTAAAAACCTAGGCATCAAAAAACATTTGAATAAAGCACCAACGAAACGTGAAATGAATTTAAAAACAATTATAACTATCGCATGGTTACGACCCATAAAACTAACTGTAGCGTGATAATATTTGTAATGGTTTATTGTTTATATAACTGTAATAAAATTCATTAATTTATTAGTTTATTGATATCGAACAATGCTAATTTATTAGAGTAATACAGCTTCATCAGGCCAAAAAAGGCATAAAAGTTGCCGTAATTGTTTAGTTAACAAATATTAAGTACCAATTTTTGATAACGTGTTTATTACAAACTAAGTGCTTATTACGCATAACCATGCATAAAAGTTAAGTGATCTATCTAGTCTCTGGTATATTCTAATTAATATAATAAAGTGTGAAACGAAAAAACATTGCACATTTTTATTTATAGGCTAGGATTTTTAAAGATAGGTAGTAAAGTTATCTCTTTGTGCCACGGACAAAACCTTAAACTATTGGTCTCGGGCTTTACAATATAATAGTAATATAATTATTTACGACAACCTCCGTAGCGTAGCGGTATTTGGCTCGCTTTAAAACTCGGAGGTCGTAGGTTCGATCCCCACGCCGACAGGAAATCTTTGTGTAAATTCTAAGACTTCTTTCAGGGTTTGGTTGGTTGAGGGACTACCCTCCGTGCCTCGGAAAGCACGTTAAGCCGTTGGTCCCGATTGTTATAACATAATCTATGATAATCGTATATCACGTGACGGGCAGCAGCATTTTCTTGTGTGGTACAACATATTACTGCGGTCACCAACCCAAGCGTGGTGGCTATGGCAAATATCCTCCCTCGGGAGGAGGCTCATGTTCAGCAGTGGATGTTATAGGGGTTGATGATGAATAACTAGCTGTCCTGCGCGGATTCACCCGCGTATAACTCGATCCCGTGGGAACCTCGTCTCAAAATTTTGCCTATGACACCCACAAAAAGTAAGTGAGGCTTTAAATAGGTACAAAAAAAATTGGTTCAGTAGCTCCAAACATTACCTCACCAAATTATCTTCTTTTAGTAAAGATAGTTAAATAATTATTAATTTCAACAAGTAATTCCTATAGTTTCTTGCCAGTTTGCAAAGCGTTGCTACGTCGTCCAGAACTGGTGGTGTAGTTAATGAAAGGGACACATCATAACTTCAAGATTTTTAAATCACTGAAACGTGTCACGTGAGTAAACAATATTTGGAAAGTGATAAACCAAGTAATTCTTTAAAAGTTTACGGAAATTAGCTTTCACGACAAAAAAGTTATACATTAGTTTTATTATTACCTTAATAAAAGACAGCTCCCTGACTGAGGGAAATAAATCCCAGTGATGCGGAGGAACTTTACAACCACTACAATTCATGGATAAAAAACACATCCAGGCTCAGAACAACTGTCCGTGGCTCACATAAATAATTGTCCCCGGTAGGAATGGAACCCCGAACACCAGGTCTCATAGCAACTACTGTAACCACTAAGCCACCGGTAACGTCAGCAAAAACGATGTAAATAGCACATTAAGAGGAAGGAATGAAAAAATATGAAGCATTTTAGTTTTAATATTACAATTCAAAATATCAAGACCACCTCCTCAAGAAGACATACGAACCATTTCCTCGACAAAAAGCAAAGGTCATTGTCAAACAAAAATATCCTTCAAGATCCGACTCACGATTATTCAAATATAATTCTTCGACCCTATCTGTTTCACTTGTAACAACACGCCAAACACGAATTTAAAAAGGCCACACGAATTAAAAAAAGAACAACTTGAAATTCAAAAAAGTTGTGTTTGACCAGTAAAAAGAACTATCTAAGTGACACAACACAAATAGTAACGCCTTTGAATACGTTAAAACGGACACGAGCCGAAATAAAGTCATTTAAATCTATTGTCATCTTGATACTGCACTGAAAAACAATAAGTATAAATAAATCATATTTTTGCTATACAGTTTTCTATCTTAATGCTACAACGTTAGAGACTACTCTCAACAATGCCTTATGATGTTGTAGTGTCGTAAGTTTACAAAGGGAGCGATAAAACTGATAGTGCGTACAAAGGGCTATAACAAAAGGTGTTATTAAGTATATTATTCTTTATAAACCGAAAATAAAATGTAGGACGCTAGTTATTTTTGGGTCATAAAGAAGTGAACATAATTGATAATATCCTCTTCCGGTATCGTTTTAAGAATAGTTTAGAAATAGAAGGTGGTAACTAAATATATGACATCCTTTTCGTAACTCGTAAGTATAGTGATTATGTTTTTTTTCCATTTGTGTCAAATAATAATAATTATTTTTCCATGCACAAAATAAAATTATATAAAAACTAGCGGCCCGCCCCGGCTTCGCACGGGTGGACTTTTATACCCTACCCCTGCCCTACCCTATCCCTGCCCTACCCTACCCCTACCCTAACCCTACCCTACCCTACCCCTACCCTACCCCTACCCTACCCTACCCCTACCCTACCCTACCCTACCCTACCCTACCCTACCCTACCCTACCCTACCCTACCCCTACCCCTACCCTACCCTACCCTACCCTACCCTACCCTACCCTACCCTACCCTACCCCTACCCAAAAGTCCTTCTCCATCCTATGTCCTTCTCCCAGTTCTTAGCTACCTCCCTACCAATTTTCAGCCAAATCGGTTCAGCCGTTCTTGAGTTATAAATAGTGTAACTAACACGACTTTCTTTTGTTTTTAAAATGTATTCTGCTATTCAGGGCGTAGACAAATCCAACGAAACAAAAACCATGAAAATTGATCCAGCCGATCTCGAGTTATAAGTGTTGTAACAAACCCGTCTTTGTTTTATATATATAGATATATGTTTTTTTTTTTATTAAAGCTGCTCAAGCTGTGCTGTCCACATCTCCAGGGGCGTTGCGAGGTGAGAAAGACCTCATATTGAACTTTTATTATTTGTTTTAAGGTTAATTCATCTTTAGTGACAAAAAAAACATTCCTTTAATAACGTCACCATTTTAAAATATATTATATACTGTTACAAAGATGGCATATATTTTGGAAGCGCTTTATAATGTTAAGTAAATTTAAATAACAGATTTACTCTAGATATTTTTTAACAAGTAGGTACTTAATTGTAGCACATCCACACTTATTCTCCATAAAATCCATAACAATGATTGATTTCACACAATACGTAGGTGGAAAGTACCGACACTGCTTTTCACGCTGTAGCACTGCTCACCTTTATGCCAGATGCATAAGCCTCGTGGCTAGCTACATATGACTGCTTGAAAAAAAAAAAAAAAAATCCTTTTTATCGCTAAATCGTACTTACCAGCTGCTTAGAAATGGTGGTTTTTGTATTTAAAAAACTGTTATTTTTGGTAGAAATAACATATGTCCGTACGAAAAATAAATTTAACCAAGAACACCAAAATTGTCAATCATCAGTTAACTAAATAATGGCTTTCACTATAATAAATCTTTAAGAATCAGGCCAATCTTTTATCTTTTGGAATTGCAAGACTACGTTACTTATGTAATTTGACAAAATTATTCTTATCTTTATATTTATGAGTAAATCAGCCCCACAATACAACTTATAAACATTTAGATCCCTGCAATTTACTTTCTCAACATTTCAACAATATATGACTATTAAAACCTAATCATAATTATGTACACCCAAAATTGTTCCCTCGTGGGTTACAAAATGACCAAAAGACCATTTCAATTTAGTCTAATTCAAGGGACAATATATAATCTTTATCATCTTTCACATCAAGCGGGTATCTATTACTAAATTGCGATTTGATAAATCGCCAAACATTATTAAGGGCGGCGAAAGAAATGGGCTCGCTTAACTTGAAGCCGTACTCAGAGTACACACGTATCTAAATAAAAACGAACTTTAAGTCAATGGAAATAAAACCTGTTATCGTTCAAAAGGACACGGGCCATGTAAAATAAATATTATGAAAGTAATACGAAAACATAATGCCACGAATACAGTGATGAAAGCGGGAGTTTCTAATAAATTGACCCAAAGTTGAATATAACGAAAGTCTTTTGTTGTTGTTTAAGAAGAAAAATATGTTTTCTTATCTTCATGTTGCCACTTAATAATATAAATAGTAGGTATTGGAGGTCCATCAAAATAATTATTGTGTCATTATTTTTCATGAACGATGCTTTTTACTATTATATTCTCAAAAAAAGCGGCCTAAACGGTATTGCCTTTAGAATACTGAACGTTTTTATTATAAAAAGAAATGAAAAGATTTTATATTATTATAGTTCTGCTTGCCAACAAACTGAAGTTCGCACACCGCCTTTGTAAATATGTAAGTAACTATAGTTCATGTTACGTATAAATGGATTATTATTTCCAAATTAGGTATAATGACGGATGACGGCATTATACCTAATTAGGAAATAATTTACACGGGTGATTTCCGGCTAATCACCCCATCGGACTAAGTACTTACTAAGATGCGAGTATGGGATCTACCAGCTCAAGATTACCATCTTACTGCGATCACCAATCCTCCTGCCAAGCGTGTTGATTATGGCAACATCGCTCAACGACCATGGCTTTCCGAAATATGATTAAATGAGGCTCATGTTTAGCAGTGGAAATAAACGGGCTGTTGTTATATAAAATTTTACTTATTTTAGTTATTTTTTAAACATGTATTTTATTTGGAAGTTCATTGTATCCGTATATGTATAACTAAATTAATACTCCCACATTAATTGAGTTGTTCAAATATTAGTTTGTCAGGATTTAGTAAAATTGTTGATCGATTCAGTAACAAAAATGATTTTATGTGATCACAAAAAATGTTCAAACTAACGATAAGTACATATAATTATATAATTTAGTAACTATATTTGAACGTAAAAATTAGCCGTGTTGTAAGCTGCACCTTTCGTCTTTACAATAACAACGTGTATTTCCAAGTCGTCCCGTTATTAATAATATACGTATATTTCAAGTAATTGAGTCATTTTGTTAGTAATACTTTCAGCGGATATGATACGTCTAATCACTGCTGCACTCCATACCTAGTTAATCTGTATATGTATATTAAAATGAATTCCTATTTCCTTGGTTACGACATCAGGTGTTAACGGCAATACAGATTGCGCTCATTCTTTTTTTGTTGCTTTTGTGAGGAGAATCCTTAACTTAAAAAAAAAGGCGGTAAATTAGAAAATTTAAGACTCCTTCGCCCCTATATAAAATGTTCTAATGTAATCGTAGCGTTTCTGTTAATTTTTTTTAATGTGTATTCACTTTAATGCCATTTGTCATAACATTGATAAAATATCTGTTACATACTGCTCTTATGCATGCTTCTTATCAAGGTTAGTTCAGAGCTATCACGCCTAATATTAAAAGTCCAAGTCCCACAGGGGGCGCTTTCTTGTGAATATTACTTAGTTTATATATTCTAAATCATATAACCGTGGTCTTTCTGTATGCTTAAAAAAAAAACTTTCTTTATTCCCGGTGAAGTAGCCTCGTGGCTAACTACAATGTCCGTCCGAAAAAAATGTCTTACCATGAGAAGTAGAATTAGAAAACTTTAGTTTTCTTTATCCTATAAGTATTTAATATTTCTTGTATGGTCGAAGCCGCGCGGGAGTCCTAGTGTACCTATAGTAACTGTTGATCTAGATTACGAATCACTTTCTATAAGAAGACCCAGAAGGAGAAAATCAATAAATGAAGACGGCAATTAATTATGAACACAATGTTAGAAATCCCTTTGATGGAACGTCACAACATTTTACGAAGGTCTTAGTAGTCTCACACACCACTCTCAAAGGGCCTAGCTTTTCACTCAGAATTATAAATTAATCAATTGGCTGAAGTAAGTTAAATTTGATTAAATTATTTATTACGTGATTTTGTTGTTGGTAAGTAGTTCATATTGTAACAGGTTTAGTGTATTCATCATCTATGTACTGTGTACCGTCGATAAGTTATGTTATTATATTTATTTAAAGAAATTACAACAAGAAATAAATAAATGACTTCTTTATTGTAGTTATTGCTTTATTATATTATTATTTCGTGATTATCACGACAATGAATATTTAGTATCGCAATCTCGTGAAAAATTTACTTAATTTACTTATGGTCGATTTTCCAACCCTCTGAGAGACTATCACATACGTAGCAGGCCATTAAACTTAACTGGTTATTTATAAATAGAACAAAAATAGGCAAGTTTTTCTAGCTATGTTGTCTATTAGTTTACTATGTGTGGATTTTACGTGACTATGTAAGTGCTAAACATGTGGGAACGAGACCTACCTTTTCTAACACTTACGCACCTATATGATGCGTAAGTGTTAGAAAGAGTGCGATTACACCGAATTTTGGCAGTTATAGCATACATATTTTAAACGTAAACATGTTTTTTTCAAGTCTATATTTAAGTTTAACTAAGGCATTAAAGAGCACTTTAATTTATTTTACAGATATTGGTTATCTGCCTATCGTTCTATCTTCAACTTACGCTATTCGTTGAATAAATTCTTTCTCACTGTTTATCTGAGAATTGAAAAATTGGCCCTAATATGCCACGGAAGTTTCACTCGAATATCGAACACTTGTGTGCTTTAAAAATAATGCAAGTAAATTTTACTACTAATACAAAATCATTTCAGATAGAAAACGACCACTAAAATATTCATTCTATATAAAGCTTCCATTCGACTCTTTAGGGGTCGAAAGACTATCGTGTCTCGATCAAAGTAGATCGTTGAACGTAAAACTAAATTTATCGAACTGCCTTTTTACTGTCCCATTTATACTGTAAAGTTAAATTATGTTTTAGATACCAGTCTAATAATTTATAGAATTGAACTTTATATATTTTTTGTCATATGTTTTAAAGACAATATGATTGTGATTCTGCAATACTATGTAAGCGTTAGTTGCTAATAAGATGTAATTAAGTAATGTTTTTTTTAAGGGCGAAATATCAATTTCCTGAAAGATTTTCAACCTTATTAGCTATTGTAATTAGTGCAGTAACACGGCCGATATTTGATTATTTTTTAATACAAAATTTAACCGGGTCGCTTCTGCAATGATTTTTTAAATCATTTTATACTATTATTTTAATACATTATTATTATAACGATGGAAGAAGATTTTTGTAAAGAGTCAAATAAATTTCCTTTGTAAAAGTATTGCGGGTACCAAAAATAAACGCTAGATTTTTTTTCTACTGAGACATCAAAACATTAACCTAAACAAACAAAAATAATCATGTTTACATCACGACCCAACGAAAAACAATTTTCTCACGCTAAATAAATAATTAATCTACCAAAATTCATCTCGGGATTGTTCGCAATAAGTAAAAGCATGGAAGCGTGCTTGTAAATCATAAGGGCCATTTTCTTTTGCAAAGAACGTTCGCGTGTTTGGAAACGACACGCGATATCAAAATTTTGTATCCTGGTGGATGACGATGCTGATTTCTCACGATACTTATAATATCAAGTCTAATATTAACCTCAGTTTGGTTTCTAAACATATTGAGAAGAAACTATTTACATGTTTAAGAAGTTAACCTTATGTGTTTAACAATTGTATAGGCACTTCTAAATTACTTTAGCGTAAATCAGGGAACACACATCCAAATCCAATTCTTCCAAATGTAATTGGGTACCCTGCTATATTAGAAAACTTTCTTGTGTACACATAGGGGCATAGGATGTGTTAATTTGCGCTGTCATGCGATGAGAACAACAATGTTCAAATTGTAAGGGTCGACAACTCACGCAATGATGTACTTACAAAGTAAAACTAACAACGATACACGGGAATGTTTGTGAGCTTTAGATACACCTCACTCTAATCACTAAAGTATGTTTTTCTTTCAAAGTCCAGTCGTTTGACATATTATTTTGTTGGTTAGGGAGCTTCAAATCTTACGTGAAATGGGGTTCTGTGCTACATTTCTTCAAAACTTTGTTTAGTTTTACGCTATGAGTAGATAATTGAAAAGTTTTGTGTTGTGGGTGACTGATGGTGGTCACCCAAGAGGGCACAAATAGTTCAGGTATTTTGTGATATTTAGTTAGTTATTACAAGAGTCATTAGACTTTCCCTTATCTTATTTAAAATAAAATGACGTAAATTTTGTCGCGTTAATACTCGATATGTCTTCTTTTTGGCAAGTTTATACAATTCATCATGTGAAACGTTTCAAACACTTGGCATATATGTATTTTATTTCCATAAATTGAGAGATTTTAATCTATTAAATGTAGCCTTTTATCGTCCTTGTCAAGCGATTCGAATCGAATCAATGGCTTTGATATGTCTAAAGATTAAAATGGCATGGTCTTGAGGGTCCATGTTTATTAAAAAATATACTAATATTTTGTCTAATAGCGAATATTGGTAGAAACTATAAATTCTGTGCGTAAAAACATAAAGACAGAGTAATTTTTTATCTTCAAATGTTGTTCCAAACGAAATAACGCTAACGAGTTGATATCGAATCGCTTAATTGTCAAAAAGCAACAACATGGAACATAAATGCATTTACGAAAGTTCAAGGCAACGCCAACTAAACGTGAAAGCGGCAATTAGATTAACAGGAGCGAACGGGGTGTCTATTCGATTGTCCTTCTCATTACCCTAGGGGCGAAAAGGGACAGGACATAAGTAATTAGGCTAGGCGTCTGCGGTCGTTTTACAAATTTCCTTTAGTTGTTACTAATACTGAAAATATTTACGTAAATTATCATAATTGCTAAAGTTTTTATCGTTTGTTGTTGTGCTTTTAAAAACGTTATAATGGTTATTCGACTGTATTGAAATAGTAGTGTTCGTTTAAAACTTTGTATAATGTTTGTGTAACACTTTTTTGAATCATAACGTGAAAATAGTAGAATTTTCGAAACAATAGCGTTGTATTTGGCTGCTTCCAAAATATATGCGATTCCTTCTACAGCAGATAGTATCACTTGTGTGCGATAACATTCTGTTATCGCACACAGAAATTCTGTTAATTAATAATAAATATATAATGAATTACCACCTATTGTGTAAAAAGCGGCGTGGCGCAGGCGTGGAGCGTCTCCGCTGCGTCTGTGACACGTCTTCGCCTTAAGTAGTATCTGTACTACTTAAGGCAAAGACGTAGTAGTAGAAATCTAAAGTGTGAAGTGTCATGCGACAGATTAAAAAAAAAAAAAAGTACTAAACATTTTTTTTAATAAAAATAATTTTAAATGGATAGCGTGAATTATCAGACTATTAGAGTGTAAAGCAATTTGGTATTTAAGCTATAGTAGAGTTCATAAAGAGTACTTAATAAATACACCGACAAACAGGCCGCAATAAATTAACGATAATAACTAAATTAAATGCATACATTTGAAGAAGGCTATTGTTATATAGAACAACTAATTTGTTCCTTTTCACAATCGGTCACATTTAAATGATTTGGTTTTTTAAAATACCACCGATATTGTTTAAGGTGCAGGTGCTTTATTTAGGGTTCCATACAAAAATGCAAAACTTAAACGTATAATTTCAGAAAACTAATAGTCATATTTAAAAAAATGCTTAGTTTGTAGTTTTTAAATCATTTATTAAGGCTGGAGCTCTGCTCGCCTTTATGCCCGGTGAAGTAGCAAAAGCCTCGTGGCTATCTAAGTATGTCAAAACAAAAAAAAAAATCGCAATTTAAATCCATATTAATGAAATTTGGTGTTTCCTTATAATAACAATAATTTGACTAATTGTAATTAAATATATGCACTTACATATATTTTATACATACAAGAAGCTACAATTTAAATTTAAATTTTATGGATATTCATTAAATAAAGACTGTATTTAAGTTCAATATTTTAGTACGGAATTACAAACGTGCCAGCAGCGGTATGAACTTAACCGGTTTTGTACTTAATAAAAAAAAATACAGCTTCATAATGACTGTAATAAATCCATCAAGCAAGCAAAGGAATCAGCACGATCTAATGTCTCCATTGAAATTCATTGTCTCTCCTCTTAAACGAGTTAGTCCAAATTTTATTGCTTCTCAGTTCAGCGAATATTCTTACAATACGTACTAACAACCAATTGGTTCCACATCGCGGTAAAAATATTTTGTCCACTCTTGTCTATGGGTACATTATTGTTAAGCTCTTAACACCCGTGATGCATTTTTGAGAGACGTAACTCCAACAATGGGTCAATAATTACGTTACGGGCGTAATAATGTTGCATTGTAAAAGCCTATTGTTTACACAGAAGCGGTTACTGCTAAGCATCACAATTTTAAAACTGTACGTAAATTTTAAACTGTTTCTGAAATGTCTACCGTATTATGACTACTTAGGACACATTTTTGTTTGATGCTGTTATGTGTATTTGCATTTGGACTTTTTGAGCGCGTGTATGGGTCTTCGTGATTTATGTTCTTCTTTTGTTTTTGACTGTTTAGCTAGCGTAGGTATCAGTATCTGGTAATGTCGTTATTCTTACATTGTATGACCACTATTGTGTTAAAACGACATCGTTAGCGTACGCCGGGTGGTCGACTCTATTGAAATTCTATTGGTGTGTTAATAAATCAACTGTCTTTTTTAGAGAGAACATTTCTTTAATTATTTTTATAACAGCAGGTGTAATGTGTAGGAAAAGTTAGCTAGTATAATACCTATGTTCGTTATTATATTTATTCTTTTATTACCATGCACTGCACAAATTTTACGAGTCAATGGTCTCATAAAATGTCAAAACTTTTAAAAATAGATTCTTCTTAAAAGTAGCAAAGAAACTATAAAAATTGAAAACGTTCCATTCAATAACTGTCTTTTTTACACTTTATCGATCTTCTAAAAAGTTGCTATTGATTTTTTTGACAGTGTCAACCGTTGATATATCGCAGTAAAAACAACAAAGGGAATTCTCGTCTGTATGTCAAAATAAAACGATATCAACCTACGCGTAACATGGGGATATCACACGTCGAAAAACACTATACACGGCTAAAATAAATCATCAATACCAGTTGTATCGGACCATTTTACTCAATGCACACAATAATAGTAAAAAAGAAGTAAAGTTTATGTCACAATTATTTCGAAAAGGTTCCGTAGGTGGAGATTTTTAGTATATAAATTGAAGCAGTAAACTATTATTATTATACCAACGAATGTATAACCTCTTTTATTAAAAATACTGGTGACCACAATTTTTATTTTATTTGCAACTTTATATTGCGTTGCTTTTATGTAGAAGCTTGATATTTTTTATAGGTTCTATTTTTTTAATCACAAGCTGCCGCGCGCGATTTCTCCCGCGTAGCTCCTGTTCCCGTAGGAACTTCATAATTAAATATAGCCTATTTAAATAAATGGGCTATCTAACACTGAAAGAAATTTTCAAATCGGACTAGTCGTTCCTGAGGGTAGCACGTTCTAGCAAACATACTAACTCTTCAGCTTTATAATATATTTGTATTATAATTAATAAGTCATAATGTATTGTTTCCTATTCCTATTCCTCAATATTTCCCACGTTAAAATTTCAAATACTTAAATAAAATGGGTTTCAATTTCGGCTCTTCAAAACTGTATTTTCATTAGAATTTTGTATCTGAAAAACTATAGTTTAATCTCAAACCATTATATTTGTCACCATCGAATTGTACACATACCCCTAAAAACTAGATCATTGTTCAAAATATACCCAATCGAAGTCCCAAAGCTTATTACAAAACCGAGGCAGTATTGTTGGTGTTATGTGATGTCCTCTATTGTAGACATATTGAACAATAAGTGACCATCAGAGCAAGCTTTAAGGACAGCTGTATTTTTATACACAATGTCTTTTATCGAAACTCATAGCTCATGGGTCCTCCCATGAGCTACGAGTTTCGATAAACTTCATTCAATATTGATACCATCATTCTGCAGATTAATGTTAGCCGGTAGCTCTTTAAACGTTTTCGGAGTTGTCCATTTTGTTAATGAAAGGTGTTTCTTTTGTTTGAGATAACTTTTTTTTATAGAGGAGCTGGCTGGTGACACTGATTTACTTGATTTTAAGAGGGAATAACAATATTTTAAATTTCTTTATTGAGAACACTGGTACACTGATTGTCACTATGTGCAGCCCGTTAGGACAACAACTGGTTATGCATATACAAATTACAATAAATTCATCATACCTAAGTTATAAACATGTCAGTAGAATATATATGACAGATGATGTCAAAAAATGATGTTTTAATAAATATAACTTAATTATGGTAAGCCTTGTTGGAAGACCTCACATCGTAGTTTAAGAGACTTTTAGGTATAAGAAGAGTTATCAGTTTCTATAATAAAAATATTTTACACAGATGTACCTAATATAAAAGTACAGTGCAATATCATCATCATACCGTAACGTCTGATGCTGAACATGGGCTTCCTCCCGCGGGAGGGAATTTTGCCATAGTCACCACGTTTGGCAGGCGAGTTGATGAGAGAGAAACACTGTTGCCCGTTTCCTAGTATACAATTGCTAAAGATGATGTTATAACAATCGGGACCACTTAGTGTGCTTTTCGAGGCACGGTGGGTAGTCCTTGAACCAACCAAACCCCAAAAGAAATGTTCGATTTTACACAAAGCTTTCTTGTCCGGCGTTGAGATCGATCTCCTAGACTTTAAGCGATACCGGCACGCCACAGAGGAGTTTGTCAGTGTTATAGGAAAACTTACATTATTATAATATATTTTTCTCTTGTAGCTTTAATCTCTCTTGTAATTTTTTTAATAATTACACTAAACCGTCGCCTCTTATATCCCCAATTAACAATCTCTTAGTAGTCGTTCTCATAAAACTAGTTGTAATAAACTGCTTACCGCGTAAAATATGAGCCAAATAACCACTCAAATTAAACGAAACAAATTAAAAGCATAGTGAAGTGGTCAAAAGATTTCACGGGTATTTTAAATTTACGCTGCTATTTTAATGAGTAGGTACGTAGTACCGAGTACCTAAGTAGATTAACTATTGGAAGGGTTCCAGGTAGTCTCGTAAACACTGGAGTTGACTGAGTAGCCTCAAGTTTTATTGTACGATAGCTAAAATGTATACGGGAATTAACTGTTTGGTATATTAATTTCTTTAACAGATGTAGTTTTAATAATAGTTAGTAATATTTTGAAATGAAATACCTCGCATAGCTGGACCGACGAAGTAGCTATATCTACATTATAATTGAATGGCCAAATATAATATATGTACATTAATATAATATACACCTCAACCTCCATAGCGTAGCGGTATTTGGCACGCTTTAAATCTCGGAGGGCGTGGATTCGATCCCCACGCCGGATTACTTATCACACCAATTGCAATACATTCTAATGTAAATACTAAGGGCGGACTATTACCATATTTTAAGTAAAACTCTCTTTCCGTTGATATCAGGATGGCAAAGAGTCGTTAGGCTTTTTAAAAATGCTTGGTGATCTCCTCCGACATATCAACAGAACAGTATTAGTTTATTATTATTTGTCTAGTTATCATACTTAACTGAATATTAAGTAGTTTTTTTATACAAGTATTTATGTACTTACCACATATATTTTTCTCTGAATCACCCTAAGGTTGTCTGGTAGAATTCTTATGGAATTAAGTCCGCCTATTCCGACATCATTGTGCAAGAAGTTTAAAAATAAAGTAAATAAACTCAGTATCGCTTTATTCTACCCGGAAATATAGTTTGGAAACTTCAAGTATATCATTAAGCCCGTGAAAAAGTATAAGAAAAATTTGCAGTATTTTTAGGTAACCAAACATTGTCATAATAAAATACACAAATTCAGCCTTATAAAACTACTCGCTAAAAGCAAAATTATGATTTTCTACATAAAATTTCGAAGCTTAGATATATCTTAGTACAATAGATACTTAACCAGAGAGGAAATAAACTGAAGTCAAGAAGAAATTTTTATCTCGCTAATGTTGTTGATGTTAAGTTGCAACGCCAGCCAAGTCTAAGTTCTGGCACGGGTAGTTGAACACGTGAATTAGTGGATAGTGGTAACTGCATCTTGTGGTCGCTTGTTTATCCGCTGAAGTACGTAAACGCTTAAATTGAAAAATGGTTACAGCCGTTTTGGATTACCGTCTTAGAACGACTTCGGTTATATAACGTTAGAGAAGTAATATGGATGGAAATAGAAATAGGATTTAAGCCATTTAAAATGTAATACGTTTATAAAAGCGTATCGTAATCTAGTGCTATTGACTTTAATTATCTAAATATTACATGCATTTCAAAGTTTAGATTTTCGTCTTAGAAGCACGCGAAACAGCAGGGTATATTGAGCTCAGAAAAAATAATGTATGTTATTTTTTAATATTTAACTTTTATAGTCCGCTTGGAAAGCGACGCGCGGTGGGACACCATCATGCTATGCAATATCTCAAGCAAACGGTCATCTCATCTTTCGTTTAAACTTTGTCTCTATTTAAGCATTCAAAAAAACAAAAGAATTAGTTTTGGCGATTTGTTTTTATTTATACCCATAAATTAAAGGCGATCATACCTACGTGATAATTAATAATGTATGATAAAAGCAAGTTATTTACCGAAATTAAGTAGATAAATTCTGTCACCACGGCACTACTAAGCCAGCTTCGCTTCGGTGGAACTCAATAAGTGAACGTGCTCCAACGGCAAGCTCAACTATGCTTAAGCTCTTGTCATCGAGTGTACTCCTTCGACTATAAATTTGCTACTAAAGTTGGGAACAAATATAAAATATTATTCACGTTTTTATAAGTAACGGCCGCTTATTATATTAATTATATTAAATTGCATAACTTAAATTTAGCTATATTTTGTTCTGTATAAGGACAAGTAACAAGTCGGAAGTAACTTTTATAAGTTACTTCCGAGATATTATAGTGTTCCAAGTTAGATTTTCACTCGAGACAATTTGATTGTTCTGCCTTGTATAAAATCTAAGTTTTGTTTTCGAGTCTGGTTGGTTCTTTTCAAATTCAATTCTATTCAAAATTCAAAACTCGTTAAACCATTGGTCTAGATTTTTGTAAACGAGAAGATTCAAGGGCCAAGCCTTTGATTGTATGTTCTAATAATAATACTATAGTAACCAACTAATTTATTTTTCTATAGAAAACAATTTAAATTTACAATTCGTGATAGGTATTGTGCATTTTAACTCTAAAAAAAAATTTTACACAACTAAGTATAGTTTCTAACTTAACTTATATCATAAAGTAACGGCATAATTATTTCTTTATAACACACACTAAGAAATGAAATAGATTTCCCAATTATATGTATAATTAACTACGTGTAAATTCTCAAATTCACGTACAACGCCGTTAATTTCAAGAGCAAAATAAAATGAATGTACATAATGAATTTTATGAAATTTAATTATGTTTTGCTCAGCTTTCCTGCTTGATGGATATTTATGTTGGTTCATAACGTCTTGTTTAATTTATGTGAGAATGTGCGTAAGTTAACTAGTTTTCCTTTTGAGAAAAATCTGAAGAATAAATACAATGTGTTTTTTATAAGAACTATTTTTTTAATTTTAAGGTAATTACAATGAAGCTTTTTTTGTTAAAATAATGTTCTCAAAATAAAAACTTTCTTGATGTGGCTACTACTACTTAAAATAGATAGTACTCACATCAAGAGACCTTTTGTACCTTTATGTTGTATTTAATCTGTATACTTATTTATTTGTAATATGATATTGAACGAAACCATTTACCTAATATGTATTTAATTAAAATAAACAATTTATTATTTTAAATTTAAGCATACAATAAATTATTCCATAATGGACTTAATGCCGTAGGTATTATCGTATAAATAGTCTTCTCGTTTCTAATTAAAACGATTTTCATTACCTTATTTAAACTTTTCAGCAAACGTTAATGAAAATACTTAGGGCTTATAGATTTTTATACTATTACGTTTTTTTTTAAGATTTACAAGCTTGTTGTCAGTAATATTTTATTATTACTAATCCAGGTATCATATAATACCCTCATTAAAGATTCGCTTATATTTTCAATTACCTAGGTTTAAAACCTTGTTAATCCTATACATAAAATATTCAACAAAAATATATTCTATAACAAATCTTAAATCTGACCGTCTAGAGCTTTTAATGTAATGGGTTACGGAAGGAAGCGTTTCCGACTGATTCACCATTCCATTGTTTTAATGTAATCCCATGCGGTTACAATATTTTTATTTTTCAAAAATAAACTCTTTATGTTATAGCGTGTTAATCATCATCATCATCATAATCATCATCATATCAGCCTGTTGTCCTTGTTACTTCAGCTAGGTATACAGCCTAATATTTGTTTTTATTGTAAGTAAATTTTAAACAAAAATAAATATTTTATTTTGTTTTTGTAATATTTTTGATATTGAATGTATAAACAGATTATTACTGCATACATAATGAACGTTAATTGATAATGTAGACGAATCGATCCTACTTATTATAAATCAAATACAATGATAATAAAAAGAAAAAACATTCTTGACTAATAAATTCGTATAAATTTTAACAATTATGTTGTTAAATAAAATTTACCAATGTTTTATGGCATGTAATAGTCGCTTATTATATTATACATACAATTAAGATCAACCAGCGCGGAGTCTGAAACATAGAACCCGTCGCGAGCCTCGCCTTTCGAGGACGACCGGACCCTGTCCTAGCTTCCTACGAGTCTTTTTCTGTCTACCTACACGGTGTGACACTCGGAGGAGAAATAGATACTATAAGAAACTCCAAGATCATTCTTAATGTTATCTTACATAAAAATACTAATAATAATAATAATAAAAATTTATTTCAGACCATTAGTCATATCATATCATTCCATTTAGTAGTCCATACTGTATTGGTTTAACAAACAGACACTTATTTTTTTGTATGTAATTTACATTATAAAGATAGTCTATTCTCATTAATATTATAAAGTTGAAGAGTTAGTTTATTTGCTTGAACACGCAAATCTAAAAAAACGAATGATCCGATTAAAAAAACAGTGTTAGACAGCCCATTTATCAAGAAAGGTTATCATCGCGCTAAGACTAATAGGAGCGGAGCACCAGTAAATAAAGTTCCAAAATCAGGGTTAGCCCAGTAACAGTTCCACGCGGACGAAGACACGGGCACAAACTTATACCAGTATAGATACCAGTAATGGGCAGTAATGGAATTATAATTTATTTTATTTTAATTGAATCAAAATATTATTATGTAATAATTATTTCATTAACAATATATTCATATTGAAATATTGAACACAAACCGCACGTAGATATAATATTAAACGAGCACCACATAAATTACTTAAAAATTTGCTTAATTATCGGTTGACTTATTTATGAAATTAATTTATTAGTCGGCGGACTATTTAAGTAAATAAGCGTCGTATAGATTGTGTAAATATTATGTATTCTATGTAGAGAGGCGCCGCCGCCGCCTTGTGCTAGCATTATCTTTAGGAGATTCTCAGGGCTTATGAGAGGATTAAGTCGTACGTAGAAGTTAAGGCCATAGTACACACTGAAGCTTTACAGGCAGATACAATCTATACATATTTTGTATGTATTTTTTACTAACACCAACATTCTTAGCTTGAGTTAATATTAATTAAGTACGATAAAAGTAGATGCACAACTAAACTGTGTAAAATATATTATTGTATTGTGTAATGTGTAAACTGTTGATGGATTTAAATATATAGGTAAATATGAGTACTTCAACTTAAGTTGATTTGCAATTATTGAAGATATAACTCTAAAATGTTTCTTAAAAGTCAATCGAAGCAAATAAAATATTAACATTACTGTTAATTAAGACTCGCTGTCAAATCTAATTCAATTTCTAAAAGATGACTAAAAAAATCAATGTTTGTCGATAGATTCTGAATGTTAATAATAATTACAGTTTATCTAATACAATAATTAATTCAACGTAGTTGTACATACTTTCAGAAGCTATGTTCATATGATAAAGCATTTTTTGGACTACTCATTCTATTGTCTTATTTCTGTACTAGCGACCCGCCCTGGCTTCACACGGGTGCAATGCAGATGCATTATACACACAAACCTTCCTCTTGAATCATTCTATCTATTAAAAAACTGCATCAAAATTCGTAGCGTAGTTGTAAAGATCTAAGCATACATTGGTACAGACAGACAGCGGGAAGCGACTTTATTTTAAACTATATGGCTTTATTTTATACATTAAGTGGATATTACCAATTTTTCTTTCCATGTTTTAGGATTATTTTTCAGAAGCAAATACCTACTAAACAATTTTACGAACGTTTCAAATAAGTTGTCTACACAAATTTTAGCATAATTGCTATTTTTACGATTATATATAACTAGCGACCCGCCCCGGCTTCGAACGGGTGCAATGCTGATGTATTATACAAATAAACCTTCCTCTTAAATCACTCTATCTATTAAAAAAACCACATCAAAATCCGTTGCGTAGTTTCAAAGATTTAAGCATACAGACATACAGCGGGAAGCGACTTTGTTTTATACTATGTACCTACTATTTTTGACGACTATAGTTTTATTTTTGCAAGTCATTTCAATTAGTTTGATATGGTGTTGTGTGTATTGGTCTTATTCAAATAAGAAATAACACGTATGTTCTGTCTGTAGGATGTCAGAACATTTTTACGTAAATATGATGAGTCTTTTCTTGGAAAGTGTGTCGCATCGACTTTATAATCTCTGTGTTTGTTTTGATGTCGTATTTGGTAATGTTAAGATACTTTACTATTATATTATATACTATTATATATTATATTACTTACTATTATACTCACATAATAAATTCTGTAAAATATAGTAGATATTGGTAGGAAAATGTCTTCATCACTTTATTAAGCCTAAAAGTTGCTCGGTTTTAATAGTTTTATGTAAAACCCAAAAGAATGATAAATATACTTTATGTAAAGTACAAAATTATTCAACCAAAATAAATAATGAATATCTATTTAAAATAAACAATCGTCAAAAACCAGAATTATGTCTTTTTTTAGCGTATTTTTGATGGCATTTTTTATCTTAAATTATAGTTAATTGTATAAAGTGAATATATTATAAATCGTTAGAAGATTTATAAAGTAATAAGGAAACAAATATCAGAGTAAACCAAAGTGCAGTTTGGGACCGTTTGGGAAGTGCCGTTTATTTTTTGTATAAACTTTAACCGTGCCAAATTTTAGTTCTCTCCGTAAGTTTGTTCAATTTCCTTAAAACTTGAATGTTTCTATTACGTAATAGTAATAATATAATTTTGTTATGCAGCTACGTTTAGATTGTTCATGTACCAACTACATTTTATCCGCGCCTTACCTCGCCTTATTGAGAAATTCATTATGTAGTATATACATGTGTTATTTCATCTCTTTCTGAAATTTCACTGAGATACATTCTGAAGTACCTACAGTAACAACTATCCAAATATACTTATACATTTATATATAAGTCTTGGAGGTCTTAGGTTCGATTCGCTGGACAAGCAATCTTTGTGTAAATTCTAAGATTGCCCTCTGTGCCTTGGAAAGCACGATAAGTTTTTGGTCCTGATTATTAATTTCAAAATCATCAATAAGAAGCGTACCCCAACAAACTGTGGTCACCAACCCGCCTGCCGGGTGTGGTGACTATTTCAAACCCCCAGCGGATGATAAAACTATAAGTCAGAGGCCGTAGATGTGAACCATAGATATTCTTTTGTTAATTTTGTTTTATTATTAGTGTTTCTTTCTCTACCGGGTCCAGGAATGTTTAAGCACACATAAAAGCATCTGTATGCTTTTAAAGGCCTTGACAGTACATTTAACATTATTTACAATACTTATGCTTCATCATCGTGGCTCTATTATTCAGTCCCAGTATTAAAATGACTCGTCATAAGTGCATCAATTTGTCATTACACCCGCATCTGCTTACAGAGGATTACGGAGAATCGTTTGTATTATCTGTGGTATTAAAGCATTTAAATTAAAAATAAATGTAGTAGCTCAATAGTTTCTATAAACTAAACTAAGTACGGAAATTATTAAGAAAAAAATATGTGATATAAATAAAAAATCTAGTTAAAATACTTAGTGTTTTTACTTTTTACTAAAAAAATAGACCGATAGGTTTTTTTTTCCTGATTCCAAATATGTAATGTAACTCAATTTCGAATCAAATTAATTGTGCCCTTTTAATGAACGACGACAGTATTGTATTTTGAGGTATGTTTTACATGAAATTAAATCATAATACTGTAGTTTTGTTACTGATTACAGATCTTTACTTGGATCTACAATCTTCAAAAAGAGTTTACAGGCCGTTCCTGTTTTTAAAGTTCCATACAAAAAAGAAAAAAAAAAACGGTACCCTTATAGGATGACTCGTGAGTCTGTCTGTCTGTCACAGCCAATTTGCCTAGAATCTGGACCAAATAAGGTGACATTTGGTAGGATGGTGTAATACTATGACCCAAACACGAAGTAAATATTTTATTTGTAAGTGTAAAGAATAAATTAGAAAAATATAAAAATGGTTTTGCAACAGGGTCATAAACCAAATGAAAGGGCTGGTTGGGTTATATATTGATTTTATTGACAAAACCTTAAACATAGTTCGTTGCTTGTAAATGATTGAAATACGTTTAAGATATTAATTAAAAATAAAGTTGTAAACTCAATGTTTATAAGTTGCGGAATATTATTCACTATCACTACTCATTTTGAAACATATCACAATTAAATAAAAACATTTGACTTTGGAATTATACAGAACCCTCTCTACGCGAGTTCAACTCGCACTTTCTGTTCTCAAAACATTTTGATAATTTCCAAATACCCATTTGACAGCAATAAAATTATATAGCAGTACAATTAAAAGTTTAAAATTATGTGCCTTTAAATAAACATTAGCATACGAAGCTCTCAAAATCGTGCAGTGTTTTATAGCAATAGTATTATATGTAGTTTCATGCAGCTTCTCGAACATAACACTGTGATACATATCATTAGATCAATTACGCCTTCGTACAAGGAAGCCGCCAATTGTATTCATTGTCAATCTTTTTCAATATCCGCACCGCAAAGAAACAAAAGTAGGACATCGGGATAGCTACTATAAATATATTCAGATTAAATTACTGTAATTTTTATAAACAACATTCACTAATTTTGATTAACGTTGGTAATGTTTACGGTGTACCTTTTCGCTGTTACGTCATAAATTAAGTATGAAATTCAAAAATCTGAGTGCTTACAATCCGCAAATAAATATAAGATTGAATGCATTGTAATACACATCAATTTAGGCATAACAATTAAATATAATATTCTGTACATAAAGAAGGCATTCATTACTGAATACTGGACAGATAGTTCTTATGACGTAAGCATATGCTTAAAAAAGACTTTTTTAAATTCACCACCAGGTATGAAGTGGGGGACTCAGTTTGACTGGACAATAACCTATTACACAAAAGGTAGTCTTGGTATATAAATAAAAACAGAAATATTAGGTAAGTAATCAATTAAATAAATGTTCAAATTATTTGCGCTGATTAAAAAACTATAATACATTAAACTCTCTATTTCTTCTATTCAAAATATTAGTACTTACCTACCAAAGTAGAATTACTCGACAAGTAAAACGTGTACTTAATCCGTTAATCTTATCCTTTCCCCTTAAACTCTTTAGAATGTAATGAACAAAGTAAATCCAAAATGCAATCACACTAAAATACTACGAAATCTAAACGTTCGACGTCGAGATACGAGGTTCCTAGTTTCCTTTTACTGCACTGAACTAAATTTATATTAGATCAATACGGATTATTCTCGGCAGTAGTGCAATAGTGGAGCAGACGTTTTATTAATAGAATCTCTATCTATTAGTTACTCTGAACTTATAAGATCGTGGGCATTAACAATAATTGCTTTTTATAAGATCGGCTTATAGATATTTCTATAGGATCCTTATTTCGCATCTTTAGAATACTGTAATCACATTAATCTCATTTATTAATATTAGTTATTATCTTGATCAAATTTGCAAGGTTTATTGTCTAAATATGATATAGGCTTTGAAAATTAGGAATCCATAAATTGCAAATATCTATCTTGAGCTGATGGATATTTATATAACAGCTCAAGATAGATATTTACTATCTTACTACGATCACCAAGCGTACCGATTACGGAAATATCCATTCACGACCCTGGTTTCCCATGGTATGTTAAGAGGAAGCCCATGTTCAGCAGTGGTCGTAAACGGACTGATACAGTACAGTAGTCAAAAAATCATTGCGCGGCACTTTGTCCGGGTAAACATTACCTACTTATTTTTACCCCAAGTTCTTCACATAGCGAGCTCACCGATGAATTGAACTATCATTTTACTTTATTTTTAACTAGCTACCCGCGCGCGGTTTCACCCGCGTAACTCCCGTTCCCGTGGGAAATTCATAATAAAATATAGCCTATGTTCTTTCTCAGGCTCTAGACTATATCTGTACCAAATTTCATTTAAATCGCTTCAGTAGTTAAGGCGTGATTGCGTAACAGACAGACAGACAAGAGTTACTTTCACATTTATAATATTAGTAAGGATTAACTAATCTCGTATTTTGAGAATCTGGTAAAAAATCAAAATTTATGCTACCGCCCTCATAAAACAAAACAAAATAAAGCACCCATCTAACTAAGATTTTTGTGTAGGTATTCTTGTACCGAGTGTACTAGGCTAACAGAGCACTTCAAGAGATCCTTAACGTACTAAGTTTTATTATGTTCTCGAAAAGTTTCTGGAAATCCTAACGTAGTAGCCGCATAGCAGGATGTGTCATAAAAGTAACGTCTTTTGCATTTCAACGTTATACGGGAGCTTGGAGTAGGTAAGTACATAGATTTATTATCTGTGGATAAAGCTACATGGCAAATATACAGGCTTAAAGCTTATGGTCTACTTTTAAAACCAGTTGGTAAATAAAAACTAATTTTAATATCAATATTATTTGATGTCTGACAAAAATATCTATGTTAAAAACGTTAATAAGTTGATATGAGGTTGATGGAGAGAGCACACATAGGTGCTTTCTCAATTTTTCCAATTCCCTCAAATTTCCAATCAAATCAAAAATTTCAACTATCTTTAACTATGCTCTTTTCACACACTGCCTGTTAATATTCAGTTAAGTAGCAATATTTTCACCTACACTTAGGTATTGTGTTATTACTAGAGATCGGATAGTCGAGTGAATATTTTCCTTAACCTAAATAAAGAATGAAAGTACCTTTAATTTACTTTTTTTAAACCCCTGTATTAAAATCGATACACGGCAGCATGTTACCTAATTCCTCGGATTTAAGGTTACACTCTATTTTCTGATCTCTGGTTCTAACACTATAAACAATGAATGAATAAAAGAATAATGTATGTACTTTTATTTTGACAGAACTTTATCTTTCTTTTTATTTGTTACCAAAAATATACCAGGAAAAATGAATTATGGCGAAAAAACACTAATGTATATTACGGTAGCAATTCTGCTTTGTATTAAATATGTAACGTGTAATTTCTTTTTTATTAATTTCCCTTAAGTGTTAAGTGGGATTTGCATAATTAAAAATAGTATATAATTAATAGCCTATGTCATCCAGGGATTGTGTGGCTTTCCAACGGTGAAAGAACTTTTCAAATCGGTCCAGTAGTTTCGGAGCCTATTCGTTACAAACAAACAATGAAATCTTTCCTCCTTATAATATTCGTATAGATAAAAAAATTGGCATACGCACAAGCAGTCTAAAATAAAGTATAAAAAATGCACATTTGTTTATATATTATTAACAACTACATCACTTTTAATTATTGATAGTAAAATCGTACCTTCATCGAAAATATGCAGACAATACCGAACGTGCAGTTTAATCCCCAACTACTTTTTGCCCGCGGCTACGCTCGTGCTTTTTCCGGGATCAACTGATCTAGTCTCGATTACATCACACTCCTTTTATGTCTGTGAAATTCAGATATATCGACAGAATATCCGAACATGGTATATATTTTTTACAAAACGGTATAATTTTTTATTGCTTACATAGGTAAAAATATTTTTGATTGCTAAATTTATGAGGCCCATAATATTTTGTGTGGTTTGGCTTTGCATATGAAGTAGATATTAAAATTACCGGCTTCCGAATAATATTGGGCATGCTAACTGTATGAAAACCATGAGCAAAAAATTTCTAATTTCATTAACATTCTCAAATATGACTTCTTTGAAGTTTTCTCACGAATAAACCTTTCAATAAATTCAGACAATTATAATACTGTATGCGAAAACCGACAAAAACAAAGAACAGAATCTACTCAGCTAGGTACATCTACAAGAGCAAATAAAGTTAAGTAGGATTTCAAACTTCTTTTGCAAGCAACCAAAAGTTTAAGTTTAACACCAGCAAACGCCTTAATTATCTCGCGTGGCCGTAGGGCACAAATCTCTGTTTAGGATATCACGTCAAATGATTTTATCTAATTGAAGTACAAAGTCGACGTTATTAATACTTAATAAGATACTTCCTTATTGATGTTTGAGCTTGGCCGTTTTTCGGGCAAATGTTGGTCGGGGTGGATTCGCCCTTATCCCCTCCCTCGCCCGGTCCCGGCCACTCGTGTCTAGACTGACGTCGAGACCAAATCAGTTACTCTAAAGCTTCCATACGGGAAGGGCATGTCGCTCCTCTACCGGTAGGCGCGAAATTTAAACGTCAGTTTTTGGTATCGTAATTTATTGATATTTGGATTTTTGTGCCATTCAGTGATTTAGTGAATTGGAACTGACTAATAACAGTACGATACTTTAAATGGATGTTGAATTATGGTGAGTATTTACTTTAACTTGAGCATAATAATGTAATAAGATTGTTTATATACGATTTTTCAAGTTTATACCATATTAAATAAATTTACTTATGTTATTGTAGTCTTAAAATGTCGGTACTTAAATGGGTCGTCTAAGCTATGTGCGTCTGAACGCGTCGTTACGTGATAGGTATGAAATAAACAGTGGTGAGACTAGATATTGAAAATACATTTTTGCATTGTTTTCATATGCTGAATGATCTTTTACGAAATCATCGTTTGGTTTAGGTTTCATTCAAATTTGGAAAAAAAAAAAATACAAAATTGTTTGAATTTTTTAGAAATTATTGATGATCAACTATGACTAAATTGTATTAACAAAGCTATAATATGTATGGCAACCAATTGTGACCCATCACAATAATTGTCTGGTAGCTAGTGTCATTTCCCGTATTGTTGCTATACATGATCTGATAATAGCGAGCTGTAATCATGAAGCTTTGGTCATTGTATCATTGAAAACCGTAGTTTACTCGCTGCATTGAGGGTGGCGCATTAACGGAGCTATGAGAATTTTCGGTACAACACGATAATAACAACTGTTTCATAGTACATTCCAAAATTCCTTTACCGAAATCATAAGTCAAATACCTACTAACACCACTTACCTGGAGCATCCTCTAATTCAACAGTTACATAAAGTCACAAATGATACAAATTTATTTTCTCCAACGCCAACGACTTTAACAAACATTTGTCTAAGCCCCCCACACTAAGATACATAAGTGCTGCCATTGTAAAAATAAAAAGATGTTGAAATGTACTTAAAACGACAGAAAGTCATTTCGAAGACATTTTTGCGAAGCTTTAAGAGTTTGCGGGATGAAAAAGTGAGTTCCGGCCGAGCCCGACCACTTATCGACGCCCGCCAGAGATGAATTAGCGAAAATGTACTAAAAGTGTGTTATGGACGGAAGTTGTTTTTGAAGTTAGGTATATTAAATACGGAGTAAGAAGGGACACCGTCGAAAGGAGATATGAATGACCAACATTTTTTAAAGTATTACCTTATACCTACATAGGAACATATACGGTTATAGGAAGTTTTTGACGCCTATATTACGTATAATTAAGTATAATTTACTCATTAATTACATAAATGGTATCCGTAGTCGGATTCAAAAAATATTATGGCATCATCTTTAAACCGGGAAATAACTTAATTTCCCAAAATCACACTGAGATCTAGTTTAGGAATAATGTTGTTTGGGTGTATAACTGAGTCAATATAGTGTTAAGTTTTCAATATACCTATGTACAATAATATCACGAAACTAAACCCATCTCAATAGGAAACGAAAACTTCTCTGCTCTTTTTTTAACTTATCTTTATTATAGCTACATAAAATATCCTTTTTTTTCATCGTCACAAAATCTATAAAGTCGCAATTGGTAACATGGATGTCGAAGTAAAAGCCGGAAATGTACAAATAGATACATTAGTTCTTGCAACTGAAACATCTGATCCATTCATTCTGCCGTTCACTTATTGCGACGGAAATAAGAAGTTAAAAAATCCTTATTCGGTCTTACGTTAGATATATTTTGTTCGATGCGACGACGACGACGTACCGAATTGTAGATAGGTACCTTATCGGGAGTGCGGAGTACGAATGGGCGCTTGACGATTTACATTTAAGACATAAGTAGGAATATTATATAAATCTTAAATTAATTTGTCTATCAGAATCAGAAACTTGAGTTTCGATAATTAAATGCATTTAATAAAGGAAACACTTTGAAAAATGTATTGTCATTTTATTTATTTTTTCCAATATTTTATCTTAATTTTATTTTAGTCATATAAAGTTAAAAAAATTATGTTTAATGCAAACATTGAATTAGCTCAAAAATTAAAGGACCAATTACAAAAATTATTCAACCATTGTAACGCTTTGTTCTATAGACATAATATATAACAATATGCTATATTTAATTATGAACTTACGACGGGGACGGGTGAAACCGCTCGTGGATGCTAATACCTAATTTAAAAAAACTTTATTTTACAATTGGAAAATTCAACGTT
This sequence comes from Nycteola revayana, assembly GCA_947037095.2. Taxonomy (NCBI): domain Eukaryota; kingdom Metazoa; phylum Arthropoda; class Insecta; order Lepidoptera; family Nolidae; genus Nycteola; species Nycteola revayana. The sequence goes on from OX344838.1 coordinate 30,833,722, forward strand.
ATAGCCGTCATGACTTATTATAATTCATACACCCAAAGTAAAATTCGTTTAAAATTACGCCTTCTTCAGACACTTAAATTTTCATAATTACAGGATCTTGATGCACCCGTCTGAGGTCACTTGTCCTCAATCTTTACATACAATGCAAATATGCGCATATTTAGAATATCGCTCGCGTCCCACTTAATTGTTTAAAATGCTGTTACGAAAAAGAAAATAAAATGTAATTTGCATCGCAAAAAGGTTTTGAGGAAAATGGATTATTTATGAAACATTTATACATTGTAAATATAAAAAATGTACTTACACGAAAGAATTGAAATTTAGAATGAAGATGTAGTTAAAAAACAGTACTGTACATTACATAATTACAAATTATTTATTTTAACCAAATTAGATACTTATTTTTTTGCAAAGTAAATAGTAAATCCAATGTCAAAGTATATACCGTTCGTCCATGAAACCAGTGTATAAAAAATACATTAAATTCAATTTAACACCTTTCCTGACTTATCATATAAATATTATCAGTACAATAAATGTCCCGTGTGAAGAATAAGTCGCTATAAGCAATATAATCTTAATAATGAAACGTATATGGGTACTAAAAGTATTCTACACCATAAAACTGTGTTATCTCTATAGTCATCTAAAACCGGATAATCAAAATAAATTTCGAATTCATTCACGAAATCTGATACCTTGAGAACAAATAGATCACCGAGTCCTGACTCCAAAAATTTCAATTTCGAGAGATCACGTAAATATTCCTATTCGTTTCTACTTTCCACTCGTTTTAAAAGCCTATTCTTGTTACCGATAAACCGTAGATATCTTTTGACCTCACTGTATCTTTACGTAAGTATTTTCAGGATAAGAAACAATGAATTTTAATTCGTTTAGCCGCTTGGGTCGTAAATAAGTTTCTTATCGTATAGGTAATTGGGCCTGTGGGCGCCCGTTCCCATAACATATGGGTTATCGATGACTGTAGAAATTAAATTATACGTTTAATCTTCTTTGAATTCAAACTAAATGATACAAAATGTGTACATTTTCTGTTTGAAAAAGTTCACATTTTGTATATGATGAAAAATAGCTTATTAATCGAACAACCTGTCGTAATTATACAATATTAAACTTTAGTTTTAATAACTTTGATTATTATTAAATTCTTTAATCATAAAATATGAAGTAACAAAATTAAAATTATATTATAGTACAAAATGTACAGTTAGAATTATTTTGATAAGGCGTCCTCTATAAATAAAACTTTTTATGGACCCTAACCCTATTTTTTTTCGCTTCCCAAGTTTAAAACTTATCAGTAAGAAAACAAGAATATCAAAATGCTTCTTCAGGAGTCAGTGAAACTTAGATAAGATAAAAAAAATGTTGTTAAGAACACCCATCATGAAATATGTTGAAAGTTATATTTATACATCATCCTTTAAAAAAACATACTTCTTTTATTTTTTGTGTCATCTATTGTAAAACTTAAGACTCGCGTTAAGTCTCGGAGGTAACCTCGGACAAGTGTAATCTTTTGCAAAATCTAAGATTTCTTTCCTAGTCTGATTGGTTAAGAAACTACCCTCCGTGCCTCGGAAACAAAGTGTAAGCTTTTTGTCCCAAATGTTACGACATCATCTATAACAATAGTAGGCTGATGGTGATGATGAATTTTGGGTAACATTTTATTTAATAAAGCTTAGATATACAGGGTGTCCCAAAAGATTACGTAGCTGGGAAGGGGGGTGATAGGGATGGTCACAAGGGTCACCAGAAAAATATAAAAAATTCCCTCTGGGTGTTTAAAAAAATAAATGGCATTTTTTAAAAGACTAAAAATTTTACACCTTGTGCTAACTGTACCTACAAATATGGCTGTATTAAAAAAAAATGCTGTTATGTAATCTTCAATAACAACAAGGTCATCAACATCAACATCAAAAATAACAAGGTGTAAAATATTAAGTTTTTAAAAAAATGCCATTTTTTTTAATACCCAGAGCGGATTTTTTTTTTATTTTTCTAGTGACCACCCCTGTCACCCCCTTTCCCAGCTACTTAACCTTTTGGGACACCCTGTATATAAGTATGGAAAATCTTTCTAAAACTTCCCTACTACTACGGCCAAATGTGTGAAAATCGTCGACAAATTCGTTTTTTATTACATATCCCTTAATATATCTTATCAAAAGGGTATCAGCGTTCATTGGGATCCATCAGTGACAGAGGGACCTAAATCCGCCATCCAGTCTATCAAAATCGAATAAAGTACAATTTTCCCCCATTACCGCCCTTCATATCTTTCGTCATTTCACGTATCGCTTCCGAGCCTAAAAGAGGGTAAGATGTAAAGATGAAAATAATAAATCCGTATCGAATATGCGCGATTGGAGCGAATGAAAAAAATCTTCTCACAAAAATATTATATTCGTCCGTATAATTCGCCTGTTGGAGATTCGTAGTGATCCATCAACAATTAAATGTTGGTTGTTGCCGATACATTATCGGCGGTATTGCGAACGTACTGATTGATGGAGCTGGTGCTATGAAACCATAGATGCTTCCCGCTTCATTGACCGCCTCTCTATGGAGACTACTGTCATTGAGTGACCGATCACCAATCCTCACCATACGATTCATAGCTAGCGGTGCGTTCGTAATTGAATACAACTCACATCATAGTATAAAGATGCTTATGAAATATATGACATTCCTTTAATAATAGATGAAGACATAGTGATTGTATTGGAGCAGATTTTTTGTTAAAATAATATTTTTTTCTAAAAATACTAAAAAAAGTCATAAAAAAGAGCACGGTGAGGCCTCAGATATTTGGGGAATACAATGGTATAACTAGTATGAGTATACTAAGAACACAACAAGTATTGCGTATATTAGTAAAAAATAATCTTTACTATCCTAATCACTTTAAGTGGCACAATCTAACTGATAACGCTGATATTTTTAAAGCAAATTCTAATACGAGTATAAAGGTTTGAAATATTAAAATAAACAAACAATTTTGAATAACACTCTACCGAGTTTTGCTAGAACACGCAATTAATTTGCAGTTAGCACGCAAATAATTACCTCCATTTAACAAACAAACAATGTGCACCTGATATTATTAATATTTTATAACAGAGCAGCTTTAATCACGGCTTCAAAATTGAGTTAATTTATTCCTTCCACTGGATAATTAATTAAACAAAAGACTTGCAACCTAGGTGAGTATTGAAAGTGACTGCCATTGTTATTGGGATAACAGGAAAAAATCCACGAAGCTTTCTGTTGCGTCCCAAGCTCTCTCCGCTCTTTTATTGTTCATCTCTGCTTCATTCCAATTTACGCAGTTCTTTCATCGCGTGACTGATGCATTTATCATTCATGTTTGGGAAATATCTTTATCCCCTATAAATTGTTTATTGAACGGGCGTTTCTAATCGCGTCGCCACGTCTATCTCGATGTCTTTTTGATTCCTTCGACAGATTTGTAGGCATTTAGCGTGAGGTCGAAGGGTGCGTCTTCGTTCCCATGGCATTGGGGTGTTACGCTATTTTAGTGCGTCGTCGTAGGGTAATTTACGAGCATGCAATGCACACAAGCAGCCCTGCTTTTAGGGTGATGGTCTGGAATAACGATTTTTCGTGAATTTATGTATCTTTAAAGATGATAAGTGATGGTGGTATGATATCCACACACTTTGAAGATAGCACCATAAAATATGTATACGTACGAAATTAGTTACATCCCTTTTATGTTATGTAGTATCGGAAACATCTTGATAGCGGTTTAAATATTAAATTAAATTACGGTGTTTAGACAGGTAGGTAGGTGGTATTTTGCTTGAGGCTATAAACTAATATGACTGTAAGATTACTAGGCGCATAGTTAATTGATATTACTGGTTAAACGTTTTTAATTTAAATTAATGGAGTTTATGTCTAAGACGTCCTCATTTCCTCTATGTAAGACATTTTACAGTTCACTCAAACGATATACAATGTTAACAGGTATTTTTAGAAAACAATGCACTTTGTTGTTATTATTGGCGTGAAAAGCAGTATCGTAGTATGTTACTAATGAATCCTCTTCTATAAACATAAATATTCACATTCCCTAACATAAAATAAGCTACTTGAATGTATCCCATATGCAACGTAAAATGTTTGACTACATAAACATGCCACTTAATAGTTAAATGTTATAACAATTTGTCTTCAAATTATTTGTCAAGACAAGCCATTCTGAAAATTGTTCCCGATTTAGAGGCAAAGGGGTTTCGTTATGTAGCCAATGTAACGACTTGGGACAACTTTCCCAGCCATTGCCATCGTTATCTATTAGAATTGACATTTGTTCATTTTACTTATAGTAACTTATGCATTAATTTTTGGCTTTAAATACTCAACAGTTTTCTTAACAATATTGCAATTGGTCGTTCCTACAAATAGTATTGTACAATGATGTTTGTTAAATCTTACTTGAGATTAGGAGAGTTTAAAATATTTTTATTTAACTAATAAGATTTTTTTAATGAAAAAAAAAAATTGAAAACGGAACAGTTTCTTGTTATTGTGAGTCTAAAGCAGTCAAAGTTAATCTGATATAAAATATTAAAGGACGTTTACAAGTAAAGAATTCAAAAGCCAAGTCAACATCGCTTTACAGATCTCCATCTACGAACTACTATAAATCAATACTTTTATCGCAAAGCTCAATATCTTTTATGTCATCGCCCAATGTCACGGAAAAAGCAATGAGGTGTGCTGCATCTGCCAGCTTTGTATCGTTTTCAATAATGATCGTATGTTTCAATGTTAGTTTAGCACAATTTATGATATTGATGCCGACTGGCCGTTATCTAAATTAATATGGTTATTATATCTTTGTTTATTGGATGGTTAGTGGTTAAAGCAACGTGGTTGTAAATGGTTAGGCTGAAATTTATTTTGGTAGTTAGTGCAAGTATGTTGCCGTTAAGGTTTATCCGTTGAGTATAGGTACACGTTGAAGTTTACGAGATGTGTATTATTACAAAATCCCAAATATTTTCAACCTTGTAATAATCACATACGGTTAAAATATGTAAGATTACTTTGCCTTTTTGTAGCGATAACTAATAAAATACATTTATAATAATAAGTATAATAATACTTTATATCATGTTTTCAAAAAAGCAACACAAAATAAAAAAACAAACTCAACAAACCAGTAGGTATACTCCATCATATTCTTAAAACAAAACATAAAATAAATTGACTCACTTGAAAATATCTCGCCTCCTCTATCCATTTCTCAGTCCAAAGACAGCGCTCCTGAAATAGAATTGTAAGTTGAGTATATAAATTAGCTGTCAGAGCGCTAATCGGTCTGACAGGCCGCGATGAAACTCAAGAATCCATCAGCGGTCTAAAAGGCCCATATGTACCAAAATAGTTCCACAATAAAGGTAAACTATTATTTATGTTACTCTTTTAGCGAAAGCCCTAGAGAGGTCGTTAGTGGAACGAATGATGTGTTTGTCTGAGATCTTTACAGTACCTTCGTTTTATGAATGCGGTAATATAATCGAATGATGGTAGGTATTATAAAGAAAGATCAACCACTAATAATAAGAATATTGCGTATAGTAAAATAACTTATTTATATAATGGGTGTATTTAATTATTAAGTAACTGTTGTCTCAAAATGTTTTTTTTATAATCACTAGCGAACCCGCCATACGTTGTCCTGCATGATTTACATAGTATACATGATTATATAATATGAATCGAAACCATCCAGGGTGCGCCACCCAAACGCATACAAATAATTCAAATCGGTCCAGCCGTTTAGGAGTTCAGTAACTTACTCACGTACAGTAGTATTATAGATTAATCATTGAATAAACGATAATACCTATATTATTTTTTTTAGATAAAAAAATCTTTCAATCGATATAAAACTATGCTTAATCTCTCTTTTAATCTATAATATAATTAATAATTAATAACAACATACAGAAAACGCACCATCGACTAAATTCGAAAGTTGCTAAATCACCAAATCTAGAACACCATTTACTGCATCAGCTTCACACAAATTACGACCCTCCGGATTTCACACGGTTGGGGAAAAATTGTCGCCAATACAATAGTACAATTACAGCAGCTATCATAATGAGCCGACCAATGAGAAAGCGATAAAATTTCGCCTAACAATACAACCATAATTACAATTAACTGTCTCTTTCCGTCCCACGAATAAAGCAGGACATTTACAATATCCCGGAATTTCACGGGATTTAGGAAATAGTCCCATCTCGTTTCTATGTCATGCGGATATACCGCGATGCCGGGCATAAATCTATTTTATACATATAATATCTTATACATATATCAATACTTATAAAAACCTCGCAGCGGCCCGCTTTAGTGTGGTACGTCCCCCGAATGCCTTTATTTACTTTGCACAGCAGGTAAGCATTGCCATTCAATGGGGCAATGCTGCCAGCATTCTGAAAACCTTGCAAAGTAGTATATTTCTATAATAGTAGTATTTTATTAGTAAGTTTTAATTTAAATTAGCTGCTTATAATTGTATGTATTTTATTCTATATAGTAAAATACTACAGTTGTATACATGTATGTTATTCAAAATAGTAACCTACATTTTATGGCACTGTAATTCAGACACAAGGATAATAGATCAATACATGAAAATCTATCTGTGTCTTATACAGATCTATTCCGACGTAAATAACGAAGAAATATCCGTGCATGCAAACTCTCGCACAACAATATTAGTAGAATAGGATGAGAAATCGATGCATATTTAATACCATAGAAAGAATCGCTATAACTCAAGACACTAGAATTTCCAAATTTACAGCTGTCTTACAATATTGTCACGGAACTCAACGAAAATCGGGAACATTTAGCATATTAGCTCCCCTAGCTATGAAGTGGCCACCTTCGTGCAATTCGCTCCATTGATCTCGGTTTCTCGGCAGTTATGTTCGAATCGTGCGTTCTATTCAATCTGTCGCGGTTACTGATTTTGAACCGATAGTGTCCAGTGGTTCCCTATTTGAATTAAAATATCATGATTTGAATTAGGCCGTATATTGGTAACTTTTTGTGTAAGAGATCGTTTTTATATGATCAGATTTTTGTGATATATTTGATCGTAATCGTAGATACAGAATAATATTTGATACGGAAATATTTTTACTATCAATGCAATTTGCATTCTATAGAAATAGATTTTAATTGTTGCAGTAAATATTTATGTAGGTACTGTTTTTAAACATAAATAATTAAATGTTTTTTTGAAACATAAAACAGCTCCATTTTTAAACTCAACAGGACCAATTCAGTGCAAAATTTTGTAAAAACTCTTTCAAGAAAACAGGCACTTGGAAACATCATAAAAGCATCTTTGTTAAAACTTTAAACATCTGTTATACCTTTCTTTCTTCTTTCGAGTATATTGGAGTGCTACTTTTTGTTTAGCCAATTAAAACGATACTGTTTCTTGTATGTGCGTAGTGGTTTTACAGGTTACGATACGATCACATCATTGAGCATCCGATCCGATTTTCGCAGTGATGAATATTGTCGTCGGTGTTTAAATTTACTGTAAACTATAGGTACGCTAATGTCATTAGACACAATAGTTTTTCACCTGTCGCGAACTTAATTTATATCCAGTGAAGTAGCATAAACTTCGTTGCAAAAATTCCGTACATTATTAAAAAAATACTAACGCAAATTATTGTTTTAACAATTCATTTATTACTTCATTATTGTTACTATTGATTGACTGATTAAATTTAATAGGAATCATCATAAGTATTTGTAGTAATCGTTAATGCTTATACAAAACAACGCCTGACCATAAACCATCATTGGTACTATTGATCAAAATCCGAACGTATCGTGCTGTATAAAAGTCCGCATCGAAATTCACGGATCTCTCAGACGAACTCATTTAGAAGATTTAGTAGGAATTAGGAGGGAGAATAGTGCAGCATTGTTACGGTTTACAATGTACTATTGTTTTAGGACTTAAATACGGTTTTGTTTTAACAGTTTCATTGAGGGTACCTTCATAATTATTTTGGGTAGTTCTATTGTTCGGCTTCTTATTGTGAAAATGAGAGAATGTTATACTAAATTTAATTTTGAGAAGTCTGTTTTAAAATGATGAAATGGTTAAAGTAAATCAGAAGACGTAAAATTTATGCCTCTCAATATAATTGTATTGTTCATCAAATGATAGTCATTATTACTCAGTAATAATGATTACTCAGTAATAATGATTATGATTTGATGAATTTATCGCATACAATTCATGTATATGTTTAAAATATGAAAAAAGTAAAATAAATTCAATTATTTCTTTTACGAAGAGGTCAATTAAAAAGAAGAGAATATAAAAAAAGAAGATGCTAAAAATATATGACATCCCTTTGATAGGAGATAGTATGACGTAAACTATTACGTAAGAAAATTAGCCGCTTATAGTTCTAATTATGCTGGCCGCACCAACTATTGTATTACGTAGCAAAAGGGGCCTCACTTGGAGCTTATATATAATGAATTTCATGTGATACTATCTGCAGTTAAAGGAATGGCAAGGTAATTATTGTATGTTTATATTCCATATAATAATTACCTTGTTAACAAATTACATTACTAAATTTAGTAATGTAATTTGTTATAAGATTTGATATATGATTAACTTTAAACAATACTTACACTATTGTAAAAGTTTCGCACTATCTATCTATTGTACCAGTATGAATTTAATTACCTGCTTATTTTGCCAGAGCATTATTTAACAACACACGATTTCAAATCCTATCGTTATCGGGCTCAACACCATTAGTTTTACTTAATCCGTTGGGAAAAACATACCATATAATATTAGGTACATCACGATTTATTACCACGGGGTATGATCGTGTGGGAAAACAAACACTAAAATGCAAATGTTCGTAATTAGTTGTTAGTACCTACCATAAATGCTTGTCAATTCTATCCATAAATTACGTAATCAAATCTAAACTGAATCAAAGAGCATTTCAATTTGGAATTGGAACATTCAATGCTGATTTTAAGAATTGAAAATATGGTGTATATAATTGAATGTAGGTTCCGTAGCCAAATGGCAAAAAACGGAACCCTTATAGATTCGTCATGTCTGTCTGTCTGTCCGTCCGTATGTCACAGCCACTTTTTTCCGAAACTATAAGAACTATAATGTTGAAACTTGGCAAGTAGATGTATATTGTGAACCGCATTAAAATTTTCACACAAAAATAGAAAAAAAACAAAAAAAATTGGGGTTCCCCATACTTAGAACTGAAACTCAAAAAAAATTTTTTCATCGAACCGTGTTGGATATCTATCGATAGGTCTTCAAAAATGATATTGAGGTTTCTTATGTCATTTTTTTCTAAACTGAAAAGTTTTCGCGAGAGGCACTTCCAAAGTGGTAAAATGTGTGTCCCCCCCCCCTGTAACTTCTAAAATAAGAGAATGATAAAACTAAAAAAAATATATGATGTACATAACCATGCAAACTTCCACCGAAAATTGGTTTGAACGAGATCAAGTAAGTATTTTTTTTTAATACGTCATAAACCGTAAACCGCAGTTTACCTTTCATTCATTCAACATCGATCAAAGTTACAACAAACTACAAGAACTTTTATATTATGTTACTTGTTGTATTCTTGATATCAAAAATGGGTACGCACTTGTACGGAACCCTTCGTGCGAGAGTCCGACTCGCACTTGGCCGGTTTTTTATTGAAGATTTGGTCGTTTGTTGTAAGCCCATTAAGGAAATATTCCACAAAAAAAATCTTTGATAAAAGAAAGCTAAGGAATATCGTATAGTGACAGTTTTATTATTCCAAATACGACGTCAATGATGGACTAAACTGACTGATGTGGGAAATTATCGTATGCTAATTAGGATAATAAATATCAGAATTTTAATATCAGCCATTAAATTGGTAACGCTACGCTAAGCCAAAAGCTATCAATCAAACCCTTTGAAATTCAATCCGTATTTTTAAACCCTTCAATTAAGCACAATTTTGAGATAAGCCTTTAATTTTTCCGTCACGGGTGGCCTCAAAGAAAGTGTAAGCCAGTCATTAGCCCGTTTTTATACAGATCTTGTACCTTTTGTCTTAAAGCACGTCATATTTCTCCAACATAATTCATAATACATGAGATACTCGAGCTTTTCATAGCAATTATGTGTAATAAATCTTAAGTTAGATAAACAGCTGTAGCCTACATTCAATTTTGTTTTGAAATAATTTCATAAATTGAGATTTTACACCGAAAATATTCCGTTAATCTCATATGGGAATAAATCACATTTGATTTCCGCGGAGTGCTATTTCACCGGCGCGGCCTAAAAATTAAACCACTCGACGTCAACGCCGCCGTGACTGGCGTTATCATCTAAAATAAATGACCAATTAAACAATCTAATTCATTTCGGTTGGGTCCCACTCCTCGGGGTGGAAATATAAATCAACATGCCGTCGAGTGGTGATAAACATTTTGTGACTTCCAACCCAGGTGATAAAAAACTGACCACTTTTTTGAACAGTGCGCGTGCAAAGAGCTTTTGAAAGGGTGACATTTTTTAGCTCTAACAGCTCCTTAATTGTCACAGCCTACCCTTTACGGTTGAGCAGGCCCTTATACACAAAAAAACATCCTAAATAAATGACCCAAACGAGCCGAATTAGAGTTTCGGTAGAAGAAAAAAACTCGTAGGTAGCCGATCGTAATTATTTATCTATAATTCGTGTGCGATAAGATGAAATTCTTTAATACGGGCGTGTGGATGGCACTTAAATCAATATTTTTAATGTCGTATGCGCGGACATTAAGTGCCCGCTAATAGGGTAAGCAAATAAAGAAGTGGACACACTTGTATAAAGTACCACGCAGCAATGCGGATAAGAGGGTCAATATTTTGATAGCACGCGTGGTACGATGGTTAAAACATGTGGTCAAACATTGTGCAATGAGTACGTGTGTTTAATCGTTATGGCATTTATAACAGCTTGTGTCGGCAAAACAAATGTAACCGCGCTTTCGCCACGCTCGCCCGAAGTGTACTCGTAAAGTCACGGGGTTCAGACGCCAAAAATATCCTCTGTGCTGAATCAACCGCTAACTCGAGAAATTCCAGCACATCAAAGGGGAGGTTCGCGGAACGTGATTTCACATGTAATATTTTGTATCTAATATGCTGGAATGTCAGCCGCTTCATGTCAATTAAGAAATGTGTAATAATTTATTAAAAAATTATCATTTAAATTTTTAAATATTTCAACACAAAAAACATCTGTTTATATATTAGTAAGTATAAAAGTAGATAAACTTTTATACTAACTAATATACAGGGTGTCCCAAAAGATTAGTAGCTGGGAAGGGGGGTGATATAGATGGTCACAAGGGTCACCAGAAAAATATAAAAAATTCCCTCTGGGTGTTTAAAAAAATAAATGGCATTTTTTAAGACTAAAAATTTTACACCTTGTGCTAACTGTACCTACAAATATGGCTGTATTTAAAAAAAATGCTGTTATGTAATCTTCAATAACAACAAGGTCATCAACATCAACATCAAAAATAACAAGGTGTAAAATTTTAAGTTTTTTTTTTAAATACCCAGACCGGTTTTTTTTTTATTTTTCTATTGACCATTGTGTCCACCCCTGTCATCCCCTTTACCAGCTACTTAACCTTTTGGGAAACCCTGTATAAAGCTAAAGAGTTTGTTTATTTGTTTGAACGCGCTCATCTCAGGAATTACAACGGTCTGAATTATAAAGATTTCAGTGTTAGATAATCCATTTATCGAGGAAGTTTAGACAGGAAGGTTAAGACTATTAAATATTTAATTATGAAGTTCCTACGGGAACGGGAGTTATGCGGGTGAAACCGCGCGCAGAAAGCTAGTCTAGACATAAATCCGATTTGGACAAAACATGATACCTACCTATAGTGTTTTTTTCAGATACGTATTTTCTTTTATACAAAAAAAAAACAGTAATTATATATTTTTTTAATATTAACGGTAGGTACCTCAACAAATCTAAAAAAGAACTGCAATATTTACAAAAAAAAATAAGTTAGTACCTAACTTAAAACGGTGCGCTTACCATAAACGCTTATACATTTTAACACTCTAATTTTTAAAGTTGAGGGTATGGTTTAATGACGTGGAAAATTTGACACTTGGCCGAAGGCGAGCCGAGCGCAAGTCAAATTATTATTCAGACTTTTATAGACGGTCAATGAGATTTACACCCGCAGCTGCCTCTGCCTCGTGGCTACACATCGTGAGCATATAACATTATATTAAAAATTTACTCCCAATTTGCATATTACAATTTTTCATGTAAATCTTGTGAATTGCTCCAATATAGTTTATATACGGCAAAAGAAATAAAAAAAACTAACGATACATAAATCAGTTTATGGCTTGTAGTGTGAAGTTTAATCCGCGTTAACCGCTTTGGAATTATAAAATGTAATGCTTACTAACTTATGTAACTGTTAATCATCTTCCTTTTTAATATTTTATTATTGTCTTAAAATAAAATTCTTAAGTTTAATGTTTAAAACGTTTAACTTGAATCCATACTACCATCTTAGACGTTCCTAATGAGATGGTCTCAAGGTAAATATCTAGGTAATTTGTGTAGCGTATGACATTATGGACCATTTAAAAATGTCCCATAAACAATGCTTTTTATTTCAGTCTGTCGCAAAGAAAAATAAAAATAATTTCACCGTAAGTGAAATTCCAAATTTAAATATAGTTTGATGATATTTTTATGTTCTTCAGTCGGCATAATATTCGCAATCCAAATATACATAATAAAAAAGAAATTGCTTCCTTGCTCATATAAACATTCTTCATTCTGTAATAGAATTACCAACCTAGTTTATAAAATTATAAACTTAGCTACTCATACCTGATTAAATGGTTTCGTTTAAAATTTCCTCTAACATTTTCTAGCATAATATCCTGTCGTTAAAAACGGCCAGGAAAATTAGTTCTCGTGGGAATTTAAACAATAGCAGGTGCAAGCAAAAGGCGGCAGCTTCAGTGAATTTTTAACGTGTTCTAAGTAGTTTTCAACTACCGACTTATGATTATAAATAAACTTAACTTATCGAAGTAAAACTGTGGAGTTAGCTTGCTTACCAACGTTAATCTTTTAACACCTTTCTAACGCGGTGTATTGATAACTAAGTAGAAATAATACTTTAGTAGAAGAAAGTTTTGATTAGTTAATTATATTGCTCATTCTATATTTGTTTTTTTTTATTACTAATCAGAGTGTTAAATCTCGTTTGATATTTGCGTCAGTCATATAAAATTAAAAATTACTTTCCAGCACTGGTTGAATAAGGAAATTACAACGAGCCTTAGAGTGTACGTTTAGTTCACATCAGCTTTGTCATTGGAGATTAAAGAGTCCTGCTTTCATAAATCTGCCTACTCGTCCAAGTATTTCAGTAAAATCCGCTTAGGGCTAAGACTGACCGGTCCCACGAAAGTGTGCACGTCACCCGCTACTCCTGCTATAGTCCGCATGGGACACACTCGAATACACACCCAATATGGAGTCAATTGAACGAGACTGTTAATAGGGTCAATTACATACAAATAATAATTAAAGACATACACCTGTCCTTCTATTATGAAAACAAAATAATACTTGTCCCCATCAGTAGAACATTAAGGCATTAATTATGTCATTAATGATATGTTTTATCTCTCCTATCTTAAGGTTACATTCTTAAAGTTTACCAAGAATTTATAGATAACGAATGAATGTCAAAATGACTCTTATTATCATATAAATGAGAATTGTTTTAGATCATAGTTTATGTGTTTGTTTAACTGTAAGCACTAGGCTAACAGAACGATAATGCTAAGGTTATCTTTACCTATATCTTAATTTGTTTAGGGTTATCTACAAAGTGAATAAGAGTATTCTTTGTGGTAAGTTATACATGTCATCATCACGAGGTTTTGAGATGCCATCGCAACTCCAAAGTCCGAGATGTTCGCAAACAGCAAAATGGAGCGACAGTTACGAAAAGCCCTCACAAAAACTAAAAAAGAGAGCTCCTGTTGTGGGGCTTGGACCTAGGCTCAGGGCAGAGTGTTGTCTACTCTGTCCTGAGTCGTAGGTTGCTTTGTATGTAGTTCTTAAAACATAGAAGCCTAAGAGCCCTGTTCAGTGAGAAAGCGAAAGCCTCGTGACTGACTTCATATTATGTCCATCCAAAAAATATATATTGAGATCATATGAATAAATTCATATGTATTTCATATAAGGTGCCTTTAACTTCTATTATTTTCAATAAGTAGTTTTTGCTTAACTAAATACATGAATTTTTAATTAAAGCAGTATTCATAAAATAATTTGTATGTATGCTTTCTATATTTGAGCATCGGATTATAAATTAAAGTTGATAAAAAAAAATACAATTAACTACAGTAAAAATTTGGAGTAAAATATGTTTTTGCAAATTAAAATTTAAATGGAATACTAATGAATTGGAATTATACAATTTTGGTACTTATAGGAATGAACAAGTGTTTATATTTAATTACAATATGCAATTCAGAGCGATCAAAACGTGATGATATGAGTTATTAATAATACAGATGATAATTTATATTGAGTAGAACATTTAACGGATTATCTGGTATTTGAATTATAATAAGTAACACAAATGTGTTGAATGCAACAACAATAACTGCAGAGTTTATGAAACGAAGTAAACTTATTTCTTTCTTTATTATTGTTTCTTTTAAATAGTATGTATGTTTTATTAGGGTTTTTTTTTATTTACCTATACAATAGGCATGAGGCAAGATTTTGAAATCCTCTTGCGCAACGTGGGTAGTCATTTTCTAAGTACGAAAAACACAATATTTCGGTAATAAATTTAAATTTAACGAAGTTTAAGCCATATTTCTATGAAATTTTAAATAGCGCGCGAAAAAAGGCCTCAAGTGTCATGGCGTCGGCTATGACGTCACGTTATTGTAAAAAATGACATTGAGTCCTCCAAACCTAACGTAATGGTTAAATTATCTTTGATGGTTACAATATCGTGACGTCATGCTCCGTGATTGGTGTTTCAGTCAAACAAACAAAAACAAACAAACATATTAAAACATTATCACACTGCATGTGTTAGCAAATATAATGATCTGATAAAAGAAATAAGCAATCATAAAATGTTTTAACATAATATTTATTTATCGCCACCACCACAAACTCATCGCTAAGGAATTCACAACTTCGAACGAACGAAATAAACTACTGCTCTTTTAGCAGTTTTGACAACGTCTGGAGTCACTTCAAAGTTGCTCCACATTATTTATAATATTTATTTCGTGTCGCTATTTGTAGTTTCGCTTTGTGATTTTCTTTAAAGTTGATATTTAAGAATAAAGTAGATATATTTTTGTTGAGAATAATAATTAAATTTAATGGTTATGGTCGATTTTTATTATCGTGTGATGCGGATTAGAATAACGCAAGCTTATTAAGTGACAGTTCAATTAAAGACATTTACGCTGGCTTTTAACATTAAAAAAAATAAACATAAGATACTGTTCATCCTATAACGTTGTTTGTTTACTTTAATGACGACTTAAATTTAGAACATAATTAGCACGATTTTCTCTAAAAAAAATTACTTAAAGTTATTGCATTTTATACCTTCATTAAGTTTGAGTAACTAAACAAAGATCTATTTGTTCTAAAATATACAATGCGGTCAAAAAAAATATCAAGCCTAGCATTTAATGCAAAAAAAATGGTATACTTATGTAAAACATTATTCTAATTTCGACTCGTTCTGTTAGCATATTACAACATAAACTTTTGTTACCATCTAACATCAGAACCCAGGTGCTAAAAGTTAATCAAGTGTTCATATTATGTATCAAAATTTGACAACTTCAATAAAAAACAAAATAACTTGGGTTTCCCGACGAACATAAAGTTAGCACAACGCTAAATAGAGGGTGTTAATGCTGCGTGGTTCATTGTTGTTTTTTGTTAGTTGTGTCTTTGACGCCTCCGCAGCTCCGCTCCAAATCTCCTTTTATTTACTTATTTCGATGGACTTTTTTTTTCTTTTTTTGTGAATGTAATGCGGGGATAAGCTGTAGGGTAGTATTATATTAGAGTATTAATAATACCTGCAATGACATGTTTTTGTAGTATAGCTTCGTTCGCGTAAAATTGATTCACCGCATCAATTTATTTTTATACGGTAAGGATTTTCGCTTATTATTTAGCGGAGTCGTTAAAAACGGTAATTATCCTTACGTAGCATATCCTTACGTAACGCTTTTTCGTATTCGTTTTATTTACGAAATTTTTACAGTTAAAGTTTAGGTAATGATAATATGTTGAAACCATAAAATGTTTACTTCCGTGAGGAAAGTAGGTAATCCCAATAGGTAGGTATCTACAATATTTAGGAGTGATAATCCTTCAGCCTCCAACATTCATGACATTAGTACAAATCATAGTTAGAGATACTTACCAACATTACATTACCTACTTAGTATATAGTCTGTATAATTATATATAAAATAAGGTTTAAAAAATCATCGTTATTATTGACTAGCTTCCGCGCTCCATTTTGCCTGCTTAAATCCCGTCCCCGTAGAATAATAGACTTCCGCAATTAATGGTCTATTTAATATTGAAAGATGTTTTTAAATCAAACCTGTAGTTCCTGAGATTAGCGCGTTAAAGCAAACAAACTCTTCAGCTTAATATATTAGTATAGATGTATAACCACCCGCTACTGGACTTATATTAGAACCTTCCTGCTTACGCAGAAACGTTTTATGTTTGAGTACGAACTGGAATGATTATTTCCTTTTTAATATCTATATATATAAAAGAAAGTCGTGTTTGTTACAACACTTATAACTCGAGAACGGCTGGACCGATTGCCATGGTTTTTGATTTGTTGGATTTGTTTCCGTCCCGAATAGCAGAATACATTTTAAAAACAAAAGAAAGTCGTGTTAGTTACACTTTTTATAACTCAAGAACGGCTGAACCGATTTGGCTGAAAATTGGTAGGGAGGTAGCTAAGAACTGGGAGAAGGACATAGGATACTT
Source organism: Nycteola revayana (assembly GCA_947037095.2). NCBI lineage: Eukaryota > Metazoa > Arthropoda > Insecta > Lepidoptera > Nolidae > Nycteola > Nycteola revayana. The sequence continues at coordinate 30,850,941 of OX344838.1, forward strand.
TTGGGTAGGGGTAGGGTAGGGTAGGGTAGGGTAGGGTAGGGTAGGGTAGGGTAGGGTAGGGTAGGGGTAGGGTAAGAAAGGGGTAGGGGTAGGGTAGGGGTATGGTAGGGGTAGGGTAGGGTAGGGTAGGCGTAGGGTAGGGGTAGGGGTAGGGTAGGGGTAGGGTAGGATTAGGGTAGGGGTAGGGTAGGGTAGGGGTAGGGGTAGGGTAGGGGTAGGGGTAGGGTAGGGGTAGGGGTAGGGTAGGGGTAGGGTAGGATTAGGGTAGGGGTAGGGTAGAGCAGGGGTAGGGTAGGGCAGGGGTAGGGTATAAAAGTCCACCCGTGCGAAGCCGGGGCGGGCCGCTAGTAATACATAATTGAAAAGACTAACTCGCTGAGAATTGGCCGCTCATTCCTATTAAATATTAGGTTTCAAATCCCCAATCATTCATACGCATCCTAAATTCCCCCTCAACAATAATCTTTCGGCAGCTTTGTGAGACCGCTTCCGTCCCTTACAATAGATGCATGCAAACTTTGTGAAATGGGTAAAAATAATCCTCTACCCGAGTCCAATACATCACGCAAACTGTCAGTACAGACCGCACGAACAAAAATATACCATTGTGAACGACGACGAGCCGCTTTTAACAAAACTTTCGTAAAAACTTGTGCAATTTTGGTTCACGCACAGACACAACAATACTTACCTCACAATCACTGAAAAAAAAAAACTCCCTTGTCAAAGTATTCACACGAAACGTCTCATGACCAATTGTCGATTACGTCGGATCGTCTGCTTGTAAATCATCGTTGGTACTGAGCGATTGATGGTACTAGCAATTAAAAAACTAGCCGAGACGTCGACAAAAAGACGTTTGGGACTGTTCTTAAATTGGAACAGGCAACCGTATCTTTAACGCACAACTGACAATTAATCAATCCGAAAGTAGAGCGGTTCATATTTTACTAAATTCGAACGATCAATCCCTCTTTGTGTGGGTCCGCTTACGCCTTCACGTTTATGGCTTCAAAACAAACATTTTTCTTACGTATGTTTTCATTTATTTTTATAATAACACCCACGTTAGTGCAACCGCGTGTGATCGTTACGAGCGACCAGGTTTCGTGAGACTTTCCATTAGCTTTTGAGGCTGTGGTCAAAATATTTTCGTACATTACAATCTTGCTAGTAACTAAGCTAAAGTAAATATAACACATCCAAAATGCAGGCGAAAATACTAGTGATATTTTAAGGAAGTTGACAATTGCTCATGATATTGACACGTGAGTACGTTTTGGTGCGTTAATAAACTCTGTTGACGGCGTTACTATGTGAAATGTAAACTTTGAAGTTCAACAGTTTAGTAGTTGTGCTAAAGTCGTATCGTTAGAAGTAAAAAAGTCCACAGTAGCATTGTAAATTTGAGTGTTGCTAGTAGAGTGGAGAAAGAATTGGACTGTCAATGGATTGACTTAAAAGGATAGGTACATTATTTCGAGATATACTTGAGAGCATTTGCCGCCAAAGTTATTTATTTACTCTATATTTACATCTTTCTCGAAAAAACACGGACTATGTTCAACTTTTGCTCGGGTATATTTATTTCTATTGTTTTCAACTTTTAGATTCTTACTAAAAGTGTGTATGCTTTGTAATAATAATTCACTATTCTTGCTATTTTACTTTCATATGGTACTAGGAATAAGAAATTTGTGGTTCTCATAGTAAGGTAAGTGACATGCCGTACTTCGTAAATAATATTCTGTTTAAGTAACCGTGTTACATTTTCTAAAAAAGCAGCAGCAATCCATAATTATTACCAAATAGGTATTACCCATATTTGCAAGAAATAAATGATTATGATTAATCATTTCTTCACTTTAACCGGAAATCAAAGTCTCGAAGTTCGCAAAATGCGTCTGAATATTTTACCGAATCTTGGTGTGGGTGCCTATGACTTTCTCGGGAAGGGCTATTTTAAGTCTATTCTCATGGTTGCTAATTATGAACAAGATGAATATTTTACCAAAACAGCTAAAATTCTATTGTATACTATTTATAAAAAAATACAATATTTTAATCTATTTGAAATTATCAGCTCATTAATTTATCGAACTCTCTTATCTTGAAACATAAGTAGTCATTTGTTTTATGGTCCTTCTGAATTTCTCCCTCACAAAGCCTCATTGTTTGTACAACCACATTTATTCTTAAAGCATTTCTGTCATCGTTCAAGTGGCCGTAAATAATAACGTAGCCTTGGAATTTTGTTTTAGTTTTGTCTAGACATGCATACAATAGTACACATATGTGCAGCCGTGAGAAATATTTTATAGTTATACTTAAAGTTTTATGTTTTTAGTTGGTTGATTGTTGACTTAGTGGCTGTGGTGTTTATTTTTTGTGGTTGAGAGCCAACGATAAAATTATAAGATTTTATTTTTAGAATTTCTCTATAAAGAAGTAAAAAAGAGGGTCTATAAGACGTAATAAAATAAAATAAAAGTAATTATTATTTACGTGATCAAAATAATTTTAAAGAATTACATTAAAGTTGCATTCATAACTAAATTTACATACATTTAGTTATATCATCATTAGTATTATTAGTTAATACATAAAGGCCAAATATATGTAAATAAGGAAAATAAAACGCGGTTCAAGAACCTCTGGTTACTGGTCACTTAATTTTTTTGCACAAAATTCACCATGGACATAATGAAGAATTGTCTAAATGTATTGTGCCGTAATCGTATCGTATATGACTTTATCCTATTAATAAGTAATATAAACGTAGACGTATGGACGGATGTCCACTTGATGTGTTTATTACTATTTCATGCAAAAGATGCTAAATAGATTTGGCGAAAAAAATGCACAAGGATAGTTTAGAAGCTGGTTTAACATGAGGTTAAAAAACATTACACAATGACCCACTGGAGTACAATCCAACGCGGGTAAAACTGCGAAACACAGCTAGTAGTAAATAATTTTGAATGAAAATTTAATTTGTATATTCCTATTTTATTTGTTAAAAATCAGGGTAAAACAACAAAAAAAAATGTTTAGACTCGCGAGCAGAAATTTTAAAATATATGTACATTCGCTCTGCAAGCAACTGGACTGTATTTAAAAGCGTAACTTGCACTATACAGATTGTATTATATTTAATTATTATTCGGTAGCCAAGAACACACATAAAACAGATACTGACAATAAACCATAAAAATGTTTTAATAATATATCTATATATATAAAAGAAAGTCGTGTTAGTTACACTATTTATAATTCAAGAACGGCTGAACCGATTTGGCTGAAAATTGGTAGGGAGGTAGCTAAGAACTGGGAGAAGGACATAGGATACTTTTTATGCCGTTCCCGTAGGGGTAGGGGTAGGGTAGAGGTAGGGGTAGGGGTAGGTTAGAGGTAGAGTAGGGGTAGGGTAGGGTAGATGTAGGACACCGCGTAGATTTTGAGGCGGTACGAAGTTTGCCGGGCCAGCTAGTATTATATAAATAAAGAACAAGTTTCAATATTAAACATGTTATCAAAAAAGGCTTGTTACCCAGCCAATCACCAACAAGGTAGGTATATTAAAGGTGTTCTTCAATTACCGTAATTCTGTTCCTATGAAAGCAGTTTTATTAACCATATCCGTGATATATCGTTAAACAGAGTCGCTTCCGTTCTCGAACAAGTTTTATTTGCTTCCTTAAATCTCGTTAAAATTAGTCACGGAATTAGCACGTTGTAATGTAAACTGTGAAATAATTGGAAGTTTGTAGAGGAGGTTTGTTTTGTTATATTTATACAAGGTTTAATATAATAAAGAATGCTCTTTAATATATACGCCGTGATATATTAGCCGTTACTAATACTCAGCGAAATTATTTATTTTTGATAGTACAATCGATCTATGTTTAACTTTACCTTTTTAATAGAATAAAACTACATCGAATCAGTGTTATATTATTTAATATTGCAAGATCATTTTGCCATGTGCATTTATTATTTCCTTGTCTACTTGAAGGAAACCAACTTGAAATGGACAAATGTTTTGTAAAAAACATATACAATATATATATATATATATATATATATATATATATATATATATTATATAATTTGCCGATATAAATACGAATAGCTAATTGTCCTGCTGATCATGAGCTGCATCAACTATGAAAAAAATCACGGTGTATTTGTGGAATAAATATATTATCAAATTGAATTTGTAACTCGCTCATAGAACATATTTTAAGAAGAAACAATAAGGACCCGCTAGTATAATTGAAATTAATTGATTGTTTTCTGAGCAAAACTCTTGCCATATTGACTCGTGAAACCACAACACAACTAGAATTTTTACTAATTTTATATTATAGGTAGTTCAGAAAAAAAACCCCTAAAAGCATTACAAATTACTAATTTACAAAATATTTTTTTTTTTTATTTTTTTTATTGAAGAGTGAGGCAAACGAGCATGTGGGTCACCTGATGGTAAGTGATCATTATGTAATAGTGTATCCCACATAGGGATATGATCACAAAAGCAAGCTGAAAAATATATAGACGTTGCACCATTTCCCAATATAACAAAATCTATATAATAAACCTAATCCTTATTTATAGCAAGTTTGTATACGGATGTACAAGAATCTTATCTCAGCGGCCAGAGTTTTATTAAAAGAGATTTAGTTAACAAAATATTTTCGAAAGAAAACTTATAGCCGCAATAACCATGCCGCACTTCCGTGAAGATAAGTGTGAGTAACATTTAAAAAAAAAGTTTATAAATTAATTTTTGAATTGGAACAAGCTTTGAAGTAGTTTATGTTTTAGTTGTAAATTAATAATATAATTAAACGATATTGAAAACTCTACCACGGTTTTACATGCGTTGGACTGTTAATTTGTTCTAGTTGGTTGTAGCATGATGTTTTGTTGCCTATAATATATGTTAATCTAGCTTATAAGCTATCCCTTTGTAAAATTTCAACCAAATTAGTCAAGTCAGGGTCAGTCGTTAAAGGTTGCCTCTTTAACGGCTGACCCAATACATAGCTCAGATTTTACTGAACAGATTGCTCTAAAATTTAAAATGCACATCATCTTTTTTTATTTCTTAAGGATTCGGATCAAAATTACCAAAACTTGTATTTTCAAAAACTTTACGGAATAAGTCGCGGATAAAAGCTTATATAGGCTTATAATTATAATTTGATCTATATATATATTTCAATTTCCTGCAGGATTGGGACTATAAAAATTAATGAATTAAGAAGATCCATCAAATTTATAAAATCTGTATTTTTAACATAAATCTAAAACTATATTCAATAAGCTATTCAAACTATTCCAAAACATTCTCTATCACATGGCAAACCTAAACAATAATAACAAATACACTAACATTAAATCGTTTCTCCTACCGGAAGACGCCAAGTACCCACACTTGAATGTTGATAAATTAATTTAAACCAGTCAAAGTTAAATCACAGTCATACATCTTATCCCGTTGTACTCGTATGTATTGTGGTTAGAGACAATAAATTTAACCGTAAGTAGATCAATATTGTTGCACGAAAGTATAACATTGATGACTTTAATTTACCCTTATACCCTTGATGCTTCCATTGATACATTAGATACTACATATTATTATATATGTGATGTTATTTTCTTGTGTGGGGTGTTGAAATAAATGTAGGTATTCACTTTATTTTTTTTCTTGGTTCACAGCTGAACACCGGCCTCCTCTTAATACACTGTATGTCTGGGTCGTTGAGAGATATTGCCATAATCACCATATTTGGCGGATTGGTGATCGCAGTAAGATAGAAGGTGCCTATTAAATGCTGCTGTCTATCCATCGGGTGTATGTCTCTTTGTCGCCTTCTATGACACCTACGTGTAGATATGGGGTGGTATATTTTAAGCCGGAAACCACGACAAAGTTTTTGGTTATAAATCATACATTTCAAGCTGTGCTTTGCGGTTTTTCACATACAAAATATAACGAAATTTTAAGACGATAAACTTAAGCTAAAGAAAAAAAGCTTTAAATTGTTTCTATGCTTAAAAATATGGTTCTCGATACTTGTAAACAGCAGCTTATATTAATACAAATTGACCCAATCAAAGTGTAACACTAACTTAAATTAATACTTCCTTTCCTATCACTACAAAACTCGGCAAATCCCTAAACTGGTTAACAGATATTACCCGCAGAATTACAAACATCTTATAATACATTTTCCAGAAATGTCAGCCGTATTTTCAGCAACTCAGAACTCAAAGTGCTTTGCCATAGAAATTACAAGCCTATTGAATATTTGTTACCAATCAGGAATATCAATATTATTGAATAAATGAAGGAGCTGTCAGTTGTAATTGAAACATCCTTGTCAATCATTGTAAGTCAATGAGATTTTGAGTTAGAATTAGACATGTTTATATGAGGCGAAGTGATTATCTACTTGACATACTTAATAGTGGATATGTTAGAAACTGTAGGATGTAACAATTATACAGTGAGCGGGTTCTGTGATAACTAAACAATAAAAATGTGGGCTCTCTATAATACGGTAAAGTAAGTTTACTAGAAATAGATAAAGCAATTTTATACCAATTCGTATTTTTTATGATGATTATTGATTATGAAATTCTGAGAATTTGAATATCATCATCATCAGCCCGTATAACATCTACTGCTGAACACTGACCTCTACCCAAGGGAGGGATTTGCCTTATAAGTCACCACGCTTGGCAGGCGGGTTGGCGACCGTAATATGATGTTGTAATACACCGGGAAACGCTGCTGCCCGACTAATGGTTATAGATGATGTTATAACAATTGAGACCAACGGCTACACGTGCTTTCCGAGGCACGGAGTAGTCCCTCACCCAATCAGACCAGAAAAGAAATCTTAGATTTTACACAGAGATCTCTTGACGTGGGGAACAAACCCGCTACGTAGAATCAAAGCGAAACTTACACCGCTTCGCCAAGGAGGCTGTACCTACACCATTTCCGATACCGTTTTAGAACATTCAAAAGTGTTTTCTATTTCCAAAAAGATAGGTAACTATATCTTATATTATGTGCTAAAATATATATTGTTTACACTAATTTGTCGTGAATGTTGCAACAGAAAAAAAATATAAATGTTGTTCAGCTAAACATTAAAAGTAGGTGAAGCGATGCAGAGTAATCATTTTTATGTCTTCCGATGTGTGTTTCTTGTCGTCGATTTGTAAACATACAATTTATTTTAACCAACCTAAATATAAGATAACATAAATTCATAAATGAAATTGGTTAATTAATGATGAAATTAATCAATTAGACGTGTCTGTTGAATTAAAAACTCAAAGTATAATTAAATAAATTATTTCACAGCTCCAAATTTTCTAATTTAATAAATTCCTTCGTCTACTTCATACGAATAAATTCATTCGTATAAATATAGCTTTAGGATAAGCTTTCGAACAGCAAAATAATTTTCGAGTCGACCTACTAGTTTTGATTGTATGCATTGCAAACATAATCACCAATCTTCTCTCATTATAATATTAGTAGTATAGATAAATAAACGAGGCTTATGTTTTATACATATTTGAGTAGTGTCAAAGCGTTTATAATTCAGTGGCCACATAAGTTTAAAATTCCATATCTTTTGACAGCTGCTTACAGTCATTGATAAACTAAATAAACTTTATTAAGATGTTTACATTGTGCAAGGGAAGTGTCGTCGACTCGAGAGCCGACTCATTATATTGTTTGTTTTATTTGATTGTGGAAGACGTGGACCAAAACAGATGGCCACTCCGACTCTTATTGTGAAGCCGCAAAGTTATTTGATTAGAATTTGGGATTGATGATTGCGAGAGGAAATTCACAGTTTGTTTATAGTTAAAACATTCATTAGTATAGTTTTTTTTCTATACTAATATTATAAAGAGGTAAAGTTTGTGACGTTGTAGGGGGTAATCTCTGGATCTAATGAACCGATTTTGGAAATTCTTTTACCAATAGAAAGCAACGTTATTTGTGAGTGTGATATTTAAAGTTAAAGTTTTCACGGGAACGGGATCTATGCGGTTAAAACTGGGACAGCTAGTATTATATAATGTTGCTTAGAAATGGGTGCTGTATAATAATTTGCTTGGTTCGCGCGACAGATTTCAGCTGGACATAAAACACGTTTGTGCCTTTAAGTTATTATATCCTACTTACATTTTCTAATGCGTTATCATTGTGTACATAAATTATTTTTTAAGAAATAATACACGCTGACCTGTAGGCAAACCAAAATCAAATCGAAGTCCTATGGGACGGTTTTACTGACGCGACTGGTGAGGGATAGCGCGCAATTTCACAACTATAAAATGGAAATAATGAAAATTGCTGTCTTAAATTAAATCAAACCCAATACAAAACGTGTCCCAGACACTTCTTAATATAAATCAGACCACATGCGGGACATCTTTCTAAAAATCTTTTGAATATAAGTGACCCAGATATAAGGTCGTCTCTGGGATAATAGATACATGGGCGGTAGGACTGCTCAAATTTACAGCGACCCATGGGTCCAGTTATCTCGTTATGTTATTGAATAAAGGGCAAGGGATTTATCCAAAGAAGGAAAACTAAATTATATGGAACCCTACATTGAGTAAATTAATGAAATTAGGGAAGGCTGTTAAAATATTTTGAGGTGTTTGTTTTGCACTGAAATAATAAGTTTGTAAGGTGCTTTATTAAGGCTTTAATTTATTACATAAGTACCTAAATCCTTTTACCATTTTTTTAAATTAAATTCTATTTGTATTACTATGAATGCTTCCATATCTATACTAATATTATAAAGCTGCAGAGTTTGTTTGTTTGTTTGTTTGAACGCGCTAATCTCAGGGACTACTGGTCCGATTTAAAAAATTCTTTCAGTGTTGGATAGTCCATTTATCGAGGAAGGTTATAGGCTATATTTTATTTTCAAAAAAGTTGGGGATCCGTAAGAAAATTGCGTTTTTGTAACCCAAGGTGTAAAAGTGAAAATCTATTTATGCGAGCGCTGCAAAAACTATTGACAATAGAACAAAATAATGTACTACGGATTTGTAGGTCTTATTAAGATCTACAAAAAAGTCCGCGAGAGCATATATCTAACTATCATAGTTTAGTCACAATAACCGCTTTTATGTTCATAAAAAAATATTAAATCGTCTGAAGAAAGAAACTACGTTAAATGTATATCGTTATATTAATCCTTATCCAAATTAAGCATAATGTTATTAAGGGTATTTATGTAGAAGTAAAATACTTTTTGTTTTATTCCAATCGGACATTTCGTTGAGAAATTATCACGAGTATAAAAACGCAAGGAATTGGTACCTAATAAAGAGTTATTTGCCGTAATAGATAAAGCTGAAGAGTTTGTTTGCTTGAACGCGCTAATCTCAGCAACTATAACTGGTCCGATTTGAAAAATTCTTTCAATGTTAGATAGCCCATTTATCGAGACTATATTTTATTACAAAGTTTTTATGGGAACGGGAGTTACGCGGGTGAAACCGCGCGCGGAAAGCTAGTGTTTTATAAATTACGAGTGCAATTCAAAGTTTAGAAAAGCGACTTTGATTTAATGAATGTTTTTTCCTGTACTCTATAATATTAAGTCATACCGTAGCAGTTCGATGGCTTGCAAGTGTTACAATAGTTACTTCATGAATATTGAAAAAGGGGTAAAAATTAAACACTCTCTGTAAATAATAATAGTATTCTGGATTCGATTTCCATCCGAGACGATTATTCGTGTGAACCACAGATATTGGTTTTTAGGTGTGCTTTTTTCTATGAATTGAGTGTTAATTAAAGATTTATTTCCGTAGTGTGTATTTTAGTTAATTTGTTAATGCAATTTGATTCGAAACTTCTGAAAATATAAAAAAGTTTTTTTTTATCGCGGTAATATAATTATGATACGCGAAAGTTTAAATGTGTATAGTTTAGTTTTATTTTCATGAGCGTGGTTAAAACTTACCATTAGGCGTGATGTTTGCTCGCCGTGCACTTGTGAGTAATAAAAATGTCCCGTAATTTATAGTAAAATATATTAACAAGTATTATTTTTTTCACAGATAAATGAAGAATAAGAACATGTTGTCAAGGCCATCAATCCCAGGGCACCAAGTGTTAAGCTGAAGATGTGCTAGGAGACCATCGGTATGGAGGTCTTCACTGTACTGACGTCTCTTTTAGCACTCATATGCTTTTATACAGGTAAATAATTAAATATACATAACATAAGCCATTTTTATTTTCGAAAAGAAATATTTGTCTACCATAACAAAAAATATTTATTATTTATTAAAATATTTAATATTTATTGTGTATGTACAATACACAATAAATATTAAATATTTTAATATCTAATAAAAACGGAATAAATTGAAAATAATAAAAAGAAAAAACACGAACTTTTCAGCCATCGACTTCGCTATTTCACTTGGCTGAATTTAATGATTATTTTTGCATTTAATATTAGAATTACAATAAGCAGAAATGGTGAATCATATTAAGATAATTAGCCACTAACAGGGCCATGGTTAACTGGATTCAGAATCAAGTCAATTTCCTATATTTTAGGTTTTAGGTATGTATATTTTTAACATGTAAACAGTGATTTTTGAAATCGTTGTTAATAATAATTCACATGGCGATTTGCCACCAATACTACTTTTGAAACGATATATAAAAAAAATAACAATGATAAATGTACATGGCAATAGTACCTACTAGTGTCTTGCAATGTACGAACGAGCACGATGTTATTTTATTCAGTAGTTTTAATGCTATTGCGAAACGATATAGTATATAGATCGATTATACTTCCAAAATTAAATTAATTCACTGTGTATTAACAACCACTAAAATATCACATTGTACAAAAAATAAAAGTCATGGTTATTTTAGTACGGAATCGTGACCACAAATCTAAGATGGTACGACAAGGCACTAAATATCTACAGGGGTTCTTACCCCTGGGACCAAATGGGCTATTAGTCGTGAACCTTGACTCTACCAGTTCTTTCGGGTAATTAAGTTGTAATTGCCCTATTTTTAGGAAGAAAATTACTGTGTGTTGACGGTATAATTAAAATACTTTAAAATGACCTACGTCCGCAATTTTGCTAATTAGAAAAAACGCGTGCAACTCAGAGAAAATGTTTAAGATTAATAAAAAAACGTATAGCTTTACGATATACAGTGCAGAAACTAGATTTTAAAAGTGTAAACTTCTGTACGATACAGTAACACCCTTTCACTAAGTTTTTCTAAGTATATAATAGTAGGTACGAGTAACATTGGTGGTCAAATTAAATATAATAATAATTATGTTTCTAAGACATGAATTAAGAAAAGCTTTCAGTACGTACAACATGATGCTTATTATTGGATTCAGAACGATTTTTAAAATAGAATTACTAACTGGTCTAAGTTTTGTAAACTCACCCGATACTGAACAATAGGTTTAACAGCTCATTAATACATTTTAACATTAGTCATCCTTTGAGAGAAACTGGGTTTTAAAATATAAAAATATAAGTTAGAATTTCGAAAAATATTTCAAAGACCTCATCATCATTCAAGAGACGTTATTTAACATACCCAAATCCTTAAATTAACTTTACACTCAATAAAAATACCCTACTTCGTAAAAACTACAAAAAAGCCGTGTTTTACAAATAAACACTGTATAATGATACGCCAGGGACCAAAGAAGGAAGCGTAACTTATTGACGAATCTCATTAGGTTAACAAAACACATGTGGGTACCGCATCTGGGTAATAGTATCGCATATTTTATAATCAGAATAAACTACTATTTCTGAGCATATTGTAAAAAACTTTGTGGATAGATGCCGCTTTTTGAAGTAGTAAAATAGATAAGCGGATGGTGCGTTCCGCATTATTTTTTTTATTATTTATTAAATTTTATAATACACACAGCAATATTACAAACACAAATACATCACATGTTGTCAAATAAAAATACGGTATGAGTTTGTACATAGGTTCCTAATTTTTTAATAGACTATTTCTACCTATATAAAACTTAGGAACCTATGCGAAATTCTAACAGTAATGTTAAAATTTTGCAAAAGTTGTACTATAGATAAATACAAGGTATATATTTAAATTGAACATTGTAACAATCAAAAATGGAATACGGGACGAATTAAAAAAAAAAATTACAACCTTATTAAAAACCGCTACTAAGTTATTATTAATCATTAAAAATAAAAATAACTTTTTATATAACAAGCATAATAATATATAAAATAGGATATGTTAAAAGTACAACACATTTATTTTTAAGAAAATTCCTACCCGCTAACTAACAAAATAAAATATATTATTGTTTAACTGCAGCACCAATATTTCTCTTGTGGAACCCCAACAGCCGTAGGCTATCAAAGCGTAAAGAAGTTAAGCTAATGTTAAATGACGCCTATCTTTTGTATCTAATGCATTACACCGTAAACTATAAAAAGTGCACATACATACACACAATAGAAGCGAAACGAATTGTGATAAAAAACACGTACTGCCAAAAAGCGTTGAAATCTAATTTTTGTTATAAGTGTTTGCACAGAATTTATCTAAACAAGAAAACTAAAACAAGACATATTCGAAACTTAATCTGGAATTGAAAAGTTTTTTAAATAGCGTAGCGCGTAGCACATGATTCTTTTGAACAATATCACATCTATTTCACTTCTTCAGAATAGCTAATTGTAACAATTTTACTAGGTCTAGATTTATATTAAACTATCTTAGTTAGTTGCGTCATTCATAACGTACCTAATGTTTGCATAATCGATAAACAAAAAAAAACAATACAATAAAAATAAACATAACTCAATAACATTATATTGTTCATGCATGTTGTTCGATATTTGAAAAATGCCGTATAACAATGATCTAAACAAAAGTTTGACGTTTATGAATGTTGACACGTGTGCCTGACCCCTATGAAAAACATTTTTGGACAAAAAAAGCATGGTTTTTATAGCAGAGAATTCTCTACTTTAGAATTCTGCTTAGGAATTTAAGTGTGTTGTACATTGATACCCATATTTTTTGTATCTGAGTCTTTATTCATAGATTATTTTCTTGTTCGGTCGTATATATTAACTTAAGTGCATAATTATCAATATAATGTAGAAAAATAAATGAGGATATTTTTTTATACAATAAAATCAAAGTCTAGATCTATATTCAGATTGAAAGATAGTTGACATAGCAATATTGTTCTTTAAAAAAAACCTCTATCTTCGACTACGAAGAATATCTACAGTAGATAATATATATTTTTTGTGATAAAAAGTCATAATTAGATTAGTTAAGTTAGGTAAGCTTCAAATAATGTCACAAAACCTTCGTAGTCGACGTTAGAGGTTTAATTAAAATAAGTAATAACTTTCTCAGAGAATAAAGATCTTACGATCCAAATTCAGCTAGTGTCCTATTTCTAGCCCATTGTAATTAAAATAGTTATTTCATGTGAGATGAGAAAAGTTATGTTTCTAAATAGAAACATCGATAGAATTTATGTAGTTACTAATAGAGATTTTTCTTCTTCTAAACGACTTTTTCGACCATACTACGCATTTTTGCGATGTATCGCGTTTGATGAGTGATCCAATACATTCGCGTCTCAAAGGTATTGAAGACTCCATTAATTACCAGCTTCTGAATGTGAGCTTTACTTCGTGTACTGTGTTCTTGTGAATACGTAATACGTTGCTTAAATCTAACAGTGCGGAACGGAGGAAAATATCGTATCTCTATTTGTGTTGGAAAACATTAAGTACAACTTTTTTTAATGGCAATTGTATAAATAATTAAAAAAACGTTTCAGCTTTGAATAGACCACCCTATGTCTTTCCATGGGCGTCGTAAGAGACGACTAAGGCACATAAAGTTAATGGATGGGCAGCAGGTTACTTACCATCTCTCTCAACAGCTCTGGCTTGACAAGGGTCTGTTCAAATGAGGCCCATGTCCAACAGTGGATGTAAACAGGCTGATAAAATAAGTAAATAAAGTATAAATAATGAAATAAATAGTTAAATGGTAGAGTATAAGATAAACACGCAAAAATACACAACAGGAGGTTTAACCAACCATGCTTGAACTTAAAATGTATGCGAACTTTTTTGTAAAGAACGGCTCATAATTCAAAGCAAATTCTCATATCTGTCTCTATAGAATAAAATCGTTTGGAATCATTCTAAAAATATCAATTCCTGCCTAATCAAAAAGCAAAGGAGCATGCCCAAAAAAGTTTTTGTTCGTCCGATCAGATAACTCTTAGTTTGCGAACTATGTTTTTTTCTTTGAAGCACAAGATTAGTAAATGGCTTCCGATATCTTTTTTTGTTTCTACGAGTATAAGTGGTACCTTTTTCCCACAATGGGAACTTTACAGGAAGCAGCCGGTTAATTTAAGATTGAATCGCGATTAGATTAAGAAAAAAATAATGTTCGTTCTATATAAAGACCTTTTTTTAAAGATATTTTTCAGCTGTGTCATTATATAAAATTGTTCTGCCAAACTAACTGTAAAAATGCTGCCAAGTAAGGTAAGTAGTGTTGAAGTGCGCCAAAGAATGTGCACATTAGCTCTACTGCCCCAAATTGAGTATTGGAGTTAAGATACAATTATCGCTATAAAATTCAGACCGTATTTTACTACGAGTAAGTAGTTAACAGATTTATTTTGATTCGAGTAGCTTTTTTTTATATTGCATGATATATACATATATATAGCAGTTATCAAAATAATCTTTTATTCATGACGTACACTTACAAGATTAGTTCCTTTGTAGTAAAATATTTTTCTATCGTATCAGAATATGTTATTTCATCTGCCCACGTGCCCAAAACAAAGTTTCGGATACGTCGCGACTGTCGCCGACGCATTTCCGTAAACATCACTGTGAAACGGTTACACCTCTCATAACAAAATAAACTTTACCGTCGAAAATAAAATCAACTAAACCGTATAAACTTTACTATTCAAACATAAGGTTCAGAATCAAATGTAATTCTTTCTTCAAAGAAATTTTATAGCGTTGGTTTAGTGTAAATGCCCCAGTTTCAGCCAGGTATCGGTCCCTCGGAAAGATGACACTGTGTCAACAATTTGTCCCTATGCATTAGAACGCCTTACAAGACAAACATTGTAAGTCACGAAAAACACATTCAACTAATCCGTCCATCCGTCTGGCTAATTTGTAGCACATGTGACTGTTTTTTTGCACACAAAATTTAAGTGTTATTTCATTAGCTGGAACGTTAAACGCTTGATTTAAATTCTTGGCGTTACAACGAAACTAAACATTATTTTATTGTTTATGGCTCTGATAATGGTAGTGTGAATAGTGAGGACAGTGGTGTGAAAGCGCCTTTAGTAACATTTTAAATGTGATAATGTGTTTTATTACTGTAGAGTCATTTAATTTTTGTATATAACCATAACTTTATACTTTATTTTTCTGTATATAGTTAATATTAAAAATATATATTTTTTATCAGAAGCAAATTACCCATTTCCTATTTGTATAAAATCATACAAACACTCTTTATGTTTGCATTATTTTATAGAAATTGGAATTGGGTAATATGCAAAGTTACAAAATACTTAAACACACATAGGTATTATATATAAAACTATTAACAAAACAATTATACGATGTAAGAACCGTACGTGACAAAATTCATAAGGTTGCACCACCCCTACGGCCTGAGGGTAGAACAAAGCAAAACGAACTTTGAAAAATATGTTTTAATTTTGCACTAATTACGTGCACTTGGTTGAAATGTCGCGTTGTAGCACACTGGCAACTAATATTGCCATGCGCCTCATATTGCAATGGGGTTCCAAAATTGAACACGTGTTCGAAGTTCAAAAATCATGATTACCTCCTCAGGGAGCCAATCACTGCCATTAGAATTAGATATTCGAAATGGCTATCGGGTTACTTAGGGTGACAGTTATGAACGTTTGAAACCGTTCACTCAATACGTAATTACGCAATTAGATAGCTGAGCGATATTTTTATGCGTCTAACAAGTTATATAACCGATGATCAAAGGGATTTGATGGCTTTGATCAGCTACACTGACAAGTTTATTGCAATATCTATTGCAATATAAATCAAATTTTACTCTACTTTCAGTGTTAACCAAATCGATTGAAGTAAAAGTTATAACGTGTTCTGGCTAAAGTACCGAAAGTAAAGTTTGTTGATTTACGAGACCTATCAATTACGAACCGACCAAAAAACAGTTCAAACGGACTTGCAACACTTCGAAGTCGGTCGGCCACGTGTCAGCCGACTTAAATGCGAAACTCGTGTCTCTATAACCGACTTTTTTTTATTTATTTTTCTCTTACGAGACGCGTGTCAACATGTGCCAGGAGTAAATTAGTAGGGGACGCGAATCACCCTCGCGAACTTTTTTTTACAAAGATTTTTGAACAATAGAGCGTAACTACTAGCGTGTGAGTTAAAGTCACTCCCAGCGGCGTTAGCGTGTAGAACATGGGTTAAAATTCGCAACTAGAAAATGTAAATATTAAATACTTGTAATGCATATTTATATTTTAAAGTTGAGAATTTTTAATGATTGGTGCAGCTTGGAAATGTTTTGTTATATGGAAACTATTTCGAGAAACATGCATATTTAGTTAAATTTAAACACACATTTTGTTTACTTTTCAGATGTTTTTACTTCATCTTAAAATATATGTAAATGTTATTGTAAGCTATAACAGTTGCTTGATCAATATTATA
This sequence comes from Nycteola revayana, assembly GCA_947037095.2. Lineage (NCBI taxonomy): Eukaryota > Metazoa > Arthropoda > Insecta > Lepidoptera > Nolidae > Nycteola > Nycteola revayana. Next base: position 30,867,798 of record OX344838.1, read on the forward strand.
AGTGAGTTTACGTGTTTACTTCTTAAATCAAAACTTACTAGCGTAATTCATATAAATATCGGTTATTATTAGTACCTACTGATTTTCTTTGCTGCAGTTATTAAATTACATGTGAATTGCTTAAGTCTAGATAAGTTATTACTTTGTACGTGATTTCATTTTGAATCGTGTAGGTATGTTTATTTTAACCTCCGTAGCGTAGCGGTATTTGGCTCCCTTTAAATCTCGGAGGTCGTGGGTTCGATCCCCATGCCGGACAAGAAAATCTTTGTGTAGATTCTAAGATTTCTTTCCGGGTCTGGTTGGATGATGACCTTGGAAAGCACGTTAAGCCGTTGGTCCCGATAGTTATAACGTCATCATCTATAACAATTGAACACCGACAGTTTTTACCGGATAAGAATTGGCGTACAGTAATTGTTTTTTGTGTTAATTTAATTGACAATAATTCTAAATCTAATTATAATGTTATCCTAATTATATCAAGAGTTTAAAGAATCAACTAATGTAAAGAAATACACAAACACCGATATGTATTAATTTAAATTTGGATATGATCGAAATTAAATATCAGACTTAATTATTCCTTACAAATTTAAGCAATTAAGTAAAAAAGTGATAAAATATGAAAGATTACATGTGTTATTATCCGATGGGTGTTTAAAAAATAAAACATTTTAAAACAACCCGCCAATTTTTTCAGTACAGTTCTAATGCAGATATTATTAGTAAACATTATATATGTATCGTCCTATAATCGATGGTTATAATAAACGATCGTAGAATCTATAAAGATAGTTTTATACCCGATAAAGTTTAGCGCGAAGATAAACATAAACAATATTTTATGTGCCTTGCAATCTGCTAAATCTTATTTTTATCTCTACACGTACTAGAATGTACGGCTATGAAGTATGTGCTTATAGAAGGATAGGTATCCAAATGACATTTCTTTGAAACAAAATGCAATGTTTCGAATATAAAAAGGATTTCAATCAAACTTATGAAAACTTTACATAATATGTTTATGAGTTGTTTTCATGAGTTTTTAAGTTATAAAATTTAAGGTCTTAATTAATAATCAAACATTAATAATCCTACTTAATATTATAAACGCATAAGTTTGTAAGTATGGATGGATGGATGTTTTAGTAACAAAAGCTTTTGAATGGATTTGGCTGAAAGTTTGCACGGGGATAGAGTATAAGCTGGATTAACATAGCGTGAGTGACGCGGGTAAAACCTCGGGGCGCAGCTAGTATACTTAAATTTCTAATATTTTTAGACATTATAATAATATTATTTGAACTTAAGAAAACCTTTTCAAATCTTTTATTTCTACCATGAGTTGAAAATATATATTTTATCCATCCACTCTTAGTTTTCAGGGCCCCGAACATTATCTCCAAAGTATTTCCTATCATACCGCCATGTTTTTTACGATGGTGACAGTTAATTTATAGCATTCTCGCTGCCGTATGGTCAATATTTTTTGCCCTACATCCATTCATATGGTGACATAGAGACTCTTATCTTCTTTTTTGTAGTTGATGGTGATCATTCTTTAAGTTAAAAGGGTGCTACTGAAAAAGATTCTATCTATTACTACGAAGTAGCAGCTATGCAAATTTCATTTTGTATTCTTTAGCGTGCTATAGAATTAGACTACAGAAATTCATACTTTGATCGCTATAATTGTATAATGTATAACTAACTGGACTATGCTGTTTTTTCCGTATTCTTTACTCCAATAGTACTCCTTACTCCAAATTCGTTTTTCAGTTAATAGAGTTGCAGCTATATCATAGTTATTTTAATTTTCGAGAAAGTCAAAAGAAGACATGAATAAGAATTATTATTACATTTCTTAAAATTGATGTTTGCCCAAATTCTTAGAATGTTATTATTATATTTTATACTATGTATGGCAAATATATGCATTTTAATATAAATAGATGCAATTAAGTCAACCATAATTTTACAATTATACATAACAAAAATAGGGTTTTACCCACAAAAATCGAAAGATAGCAAATCGAATGGAGATTCAATTATAGATTAGCCCTTGTATCGTACCGCATTCACAACGTTGGGACACGTGAATAAATAAACACAATTACTGCATACAAAAGAGTAATCCCTATTGATTTCGCTCGCAAAATACAAGTTCGCCTACAAAATCGACTCGCATGCCGATTATGAAGGTTCATTTTGTCAAAATCGGACACCGAATCTAATATTTTTTTTCATCGATTTTTACGCCGCTACAATAGTATGAGGAACAAAGAGCATACATCAATTCGAGTGTCAAAAACTAACATCTGCGCGGATCTTTGTAAACAGGGTAAAATAGTGGGGACCCATACAGCTTCCTTTGGGGTCCCGAGCGTAGGCCTGTGTTTATAGCTCATTATTATTGTGCTACGCTTTAGAGTAACTGCAAATGACATACTCCACCTATTATTAAAGTAAACCGTAGCCTAAAGAGGGCTTTTGTTATTTAAAAATTTTAAACTAAAGCTTATAATATATTGGTGAGAAATTGCAGTGGGTGGGTTAGTACAACGTCGCCTTTCATTACGCTTGCTCAACACGCTACTGCTACATAAACACTTGAATATAAGTGTTTGCACGGTAATTTATATTGTAAGGGTCGATAACGTGTTACATAAGTAGAATAGTATGTCCACAAAGAGACTAAACAATGCCGTATGTGCATAGAGCGAACCGCATAAATGGTAGACTCGTCAAATAATACCAAATCTCAATTTTCTCTTCAGCTTAAAGAAAAATTTATTGTTAAAACAACGTTAAAATAAAAAGCATTGATAATTGTTTTGTTGCCATCTTAGATTTATCTTATAAACTACCTATACATCATATTAATTACATTATCCTTTCTACATGCGATTACCTATGATAAAACTTTATAATCTTTCTAGGTTCCGTAAACGGTGGCATGAGCGATGACTACGTCAGTAGCGGGGAAGCACCGTATATCATTGAACAGCCTATTGACGTTACCGTTGCGAGACACCAGCCTGCAACGTTGAATTGTCGAGCTGGAGGATCTCCTACACCAAACATAAGATGGTATAAAGGCGGAGTTCTTGTAGTATCTGATACACATAGAAGCTTATTACCAGCTGGAGGACTGTTTTTCTTAAGAACAACTCATGGACGGGCACATTCGGATGCAGGCGTTTACTGGTGTGAAGCAACTAATCCATATGGCACGGCTAGAAGTAGAAACGCTACTTTGCATGTTGCAGGTAAGTTTGTGATTATACGACTTATATTATGCAAGTTTAACAGTAACGTTGCTGAGACGGTAAAAATGCTTGTAAAAGATAAGGCCAATGGGGTAGTTAAGGTTTAAAATTATTTGTTAGTATTTTGACATGCTTTTTTACTAAAGCCTTAAAGGCTTAACTTTTTATACGTGAATTTATTTCTCTATAAAAAGTTGCCTTGAAAAATTTAATAAAAATTTCTAGAAACGTTCTGTATCTCTAGTGACATTTTTTTTTATCACATCTATTCAAAAAGAGCTAGTTTATTCCTCGTAAACAGGGACCAAAATAGCTCATTAATCCCTTAGGGACCAAAATTGATTTTAATTTGGAATGTGGATATTGTTAATAATTTTTCAATCAGCAAAGAGGGGAATCACAAACCATGCGGGAACAATGTATTGAATATGTGACTGGCTGAAAAACTGCGAGCGCGCCAAATTTAAAAAAAGTAGATGAAAATTATATTTTATGTCTAATGGTTCTTCGTTGCACTTACTTATTTTCTCATAGAGGGTGATAAAAAGTAGAGTGTCCACCTCGGGAGCAACACTATTTTAAGCTCGAGTGACATACTTTTAATCCCTCGCTGCGCTCAGGATTCTAGTTAAGAATCCCTCGCTCCGCTCGGGATTGTACTCTAGAATCCTTCGCTCCGCTCTGGATTAAAAAAAACACTCTCGCCTTTAAAATAGTTGTTTGCTCCCTAGATAAACAATCTACTATTTCATACCTGCTGTTCATTACAAGGATTTGTGTATCTTAACTTTGTGTTATTTTTGTCTTTAGTTCTTCGTGAAGAATTCAGGCTGGAACCAGTATCTATGCAGTCAGCACAAGGTGAAATTGTAACACTTGAATGTTCACCACCACGAGGTTCTCCAGAACCTACCGTGTATTGGAAGAAAAATGGTCAGATGTTACATTTTGATGGCGATTCAAGGTAAGGTTATATAAAAGGTTATTTTAGAATAATTGTTTTCCTTTGCATGATCTTGTCTTACGATGCGATGTCCCGTTCCCGTAAACATCCCGGGTTTTGGCCTCTTGGTAGATTACTATAACAACAGGTAGCGTTGGCAATATAAATGTTCGGCGACTATGTCCTGCGACAGTCACAGGTACAGTCATGTAAATTTCCTTTTCATGTCGCGTTGTTAAACGAGGCTTTACAAAACTTTTTTTTTTACGACTCTATTGTGTCAAATCACATTTGAGTTCATGAACTTCCCATATTTATTTTAAAAGAATATACCTAAAGTCATCTATGAACGCAATGTATTAAAAGTCAATAAAAAAACCGCCAATTGCGAGTTGGACTCGTGCACCATTCCGGGTTCCGTACCATTTTCAAGTGCCTGCCTGCTGCCGTTATAAATAACGAGCAAAAAATTGTAAAAAAAAGTTTGTTTTATCCCATACAACAATTTTTTTGTTTGCATTTGCCCCTTAATTATTAATTTTATTTTATTTTTGGTATTTGTTATTATAGTAACAACAGAAATACATCATTTGTTAAAATTTTTACTGTCTACCTATCACCGTTCATGAGATACAGAAAGACAGACAGCAAAGTCTTAGTAAGGATTCCGTTTTAGAATTTTAATAAAAAAAAAATATATATATATATATATGTGTTTTTTATGCATAAATTATTCGTTAATACATATACATATAAAATATTATAGTAAATGAAATGAGATAGTTATCATTTAACATTTGTATGTTAAAACAAACCTTAGGTATATATTTCCTATGCCTTCTTATCTGCAACATAATAATAAGGTTAAAATAAACGTTTATTAAAGCTAAATACCTAAGATAAGATAGAAAATTGGGGTTCACATAGAAAGTCCTTCACATTTCAGCAAGGTGTTGGAAACTTTATATCCTTGAAAAGCTGAAATAGACTCGTTTGATACCGGATCTTACACAACATCATGCTTCAACTACCTAATTTAAGCCAATACAAGACAGAAATTTACATAAAACTATGACTAATGTTTTCGGTACAGCTTTTGTTCGTTAAATGATTGCTTATATAATTTTTGAAGCTAAATTATATATCAATTGAATATAAATCCAACTTAAATTGATATTCAATATCATTGACTATGATTTTTTATGAGCCTAACATCTTGAGGGCGAATTGTTACGTAACGTGGAGCATACAAATAATTAACAGTCGAACGCAGGGGTGTATGTAGGTACATCAAAGTTATAAAAGAAGGGGATATTTGAAGAGCTCAACAAGCAATCAAGTAAAAATCTCAATAGTTCTGACTCACTGGACCCTTTATTAAACGTTAGTTTCCTATTGAATAATTTCTCCCCAAATTTCAATGACTTTGTATATGAAAAAGAAAAGAAACTTTATTGTAAACTAAAACAAATGTTTGATTTCTAAACCCATTATGATAAATATAACACATTTATTGTTATTACCACAGAATGCATTTAGTCGATGGTGGCAATCTTGTAATACAAGACGCCAGGCAAACCGATGGTGGCAGATATCAATGCATTGCAAGGAATGCAGCGGGGACGAGAGAATCAGCTATTGCCATACTCAGAATACACAGTAAGTACCACTTTCTACAATTTCTAGCTCAAACTTCTGTTGTAATTACAGAAGATTTGTCGCATTCAATTCGTACATGTTACTTGTACTAATTTCTGGTTGCGAGTCGACGAAGTAAGCCGTTTCTCGCGAGCTCTTTTGTCATATAATTCAGAGGGACATTTCTCATTGCACAGTTAAGCCGTACTTAATCACGGGACCGGAGGACGTCGTAGCACAAACTAGCGGGAGCGTGACATTCCAATGCCGGGTGGGTGGGGACCCACTCCCGGACGTGTTATGGCGAAGGACCGCTGGAGGTGGAAACATGCCACTCGGTCGCGTCAAAGTTCTCGACGACAGGAGTCTGCGACTCGACAATGTTATTTTAGCCGATGAGGGAGAATACACTTGTGAAGCTGAAAACTCTGTTGGCGCCGTGAGTGCGACTGGGTACTTAACCGTCTACGGTGAGTTCATGAAGCTTTTGTTTACTGTGTTATTCAAAATATAATACTTTTTGTTCTTTGAAATAGTTTGACGACATTGTCATTTATTTTGTTTTGTTTTAGATCCTCCTACAATTTTGTTAAGGCCGAATTCTGTAAACATTGAGAGTGGAAATTTAGCTACATTTACATGTACAGCTAGTGGTACACCCGAGCCTACAATATTTTGGAGTATAGAAGGAAATAGAACAATTATTTTTCCGGGCACATCGCGAGGAAAATATCACGCGACATCAGTGCTAGACGGTGTCACTTTACTAACAATCAACGATACAAATAAAAACGACAGTGGAAATACAATAGTTTGTTCAGCGGTAAACTTTGCTGGCAGTTCGTTTGTTAGAGGGAAACTAACCGTGACATCAGACGATGACCGCCCACCGCCAATCATAACAAACGGGCCCTCTAACCAAACGTTACCTATAAAATCGATGGCAGTTTTCCCCTGTACAGCCGTCGGCGCACCTGAACCAATCATAGCTTGGTATTTTGAAGGGGAAGCTTTAATACAAAATCATAGAAGGAATGTCACTAATGACGGGACTCTCATATTAAAGGATTTGGATAAAACTGATAGTGGCACATATACGTGTGTTGCATCTTCGCACCACGGAAAATACGTCTGGAGTGGAATTTTGCTTGTAGATACTCCGATTAATCCAAATATACATTTTTTTCGAGCTGCTGACGTGTCATCATTACCTGGACCACCAACCAAACCTCAGCTACATAATGTAACCGATTCTAGTGTAACATTACAATGGAATCAAAATAATAAAATTGGGTCTTCGTCTGTACTCGGATACCAAGTTGAAGTATTTTCTAGAGAGGCTTTATCAGGGAATAACACTCCAAGAAATTCTAGAGGTTGGGTTGTACTAGCCAGACGAGTCTATCATACGCAGTTTGTGGTGAAATCATTAGTACCGGGGGTAACTTATATGTTCATCGTGCGAACAGAAAATTCTCATGGACTCTCCGGACCAAGCCCCGTATCAGATGCTATTACAATCGGAGACGAATCGAATTCCCCTTGGGAATCAGGTGCTTACTCAAATAATACAGAATTCAGAAACAATATCTTGACAGATAACATTGTAGAACTAATTGAAGCAACGCCTATAGATTCCAAAACCATAAAACTTATGTGGGAAATACTCAATTTTTACTACCTTGAAGGCTTATTCATATACTTCCGACCCCTAGACAATATAACGATGGAGTATGAAATGAAAACTATTTTGCATTCCAACGATGTCTCTGGTTATGAAATAACTTCTTTAAGAAAATTTACGAAATACGAGTTTTTCCTCGTACCGTTTTATAAAAGATTTGAAGGGAAACCTTCGAATTCCAGAGTGGCTCAAACATTGGATGATGGTTAGTATTACGTTTCTTTATGAAATTTTATTAATAATTTTTTGCTAATTCTGTAATATTTTAAAATAATTCATATTTATTACTTTTACAGTTCCCGATGGTCCACCAATTAACATAGAAATGTTCATTTTAAATACCACTACGGTTCATTTGAAATGGTCCCCTCCTGAGGCTCATTTACAAAATGGTGTTGTAACTGGTTACAACGTTGTAGTTAACTGGCTAGACATACCTGCAAACAAATCTATGGTCGCTATCAACACGACAGTGCATCAAGCAACCAGCCTAATTATGACTAATTTAACCTCTGGTGTTAGCTACTCAGTGCAAATTGCTGCTGAAACAATTGTGGGATTCGGTCCGTTTAGCCAAAAAGTCTACTTAAATATTGATTCACGCTCCGTGGGATTGGATCCTCTATCAAGGTATATCCTAATGTTACATTATAAAAATATAAGTAAACGGGCTTTGCATTTGTCCGTCATTAAAATATATGGCCGACACATTTTTGACGTATGTATTTTATTGCAGATACCCGATGAATGGGGAAGTATCTATAGTAGCAGGGGACTTCGTCATGGAAACATGGTTTTACATTTTGATTGGCGCAATTGTCATGTTTAAAATAATTGTGATTGGTGGCATTATTTACATACGGAAGCACAATATTTTCGCAAAAAAGAGCGCACTCCCGAATATTTATGGTAAGTAAGGATAATAGTGAACAGTGATTGTGAACAAAGAGTTTTAAATAATAGCACTATGGTATATGTGTTTTTACATTTTATGTTCTCCTAAATATTACATAACATAAATATAAATATGATAACATAGAATAACAACGTAATCCATAAATAAAACTGTATTCAGCTTATCTGAAACAGCATTTTTTTCTGTGGAATCAGCATCAGAATTTCAAAATTAAAAACATTCCTCGGGTGTCGTAGGGTGGTACAGGGTGCGAGCGTTTGTTTGATGGAGGCTTTGCCATGCGACGGCAAGGGGAGCTAGATTACTTTCGAGTTGAAAGGTAGCGCGAGCCCTCTCGTGAGCGCAGTGGATCTCTTTCACTTTGCATTCACGTTCGGGGCACAAAGGAATGATACAAATCCGAGAAATAAAGACCCAGTAAATGTAAATGTTTTCTATTTTGTTTTCTCCGGGCGATTCGTTTGTTGACTCACCCAGTTACCTTTAAGCCAATTTCCCTTGCTTTGTTTGTTTTATATTGCGTGGTATATCTTTTAAGTATTCGGTAAACGAGATCATTTGCGTTTGGTTTATGAAATGGTTGACAAACGGAATCATAATGAAAGAAATCCTCTTATATCTAATTAGAGTTGTTGTTTTAGATTCTAACGGAACAAGCTTGGTGACTCAAATGAACATAAAAGCGGCGGTATCTTTATCACATCCCTTGAGTAGTTGTTACAATAAGAATACAGTGACTAAAACTGAGTCACTGTTATGGATGGAGAATCAACCGGGATTATGTATGTCTGCAAACCAAACTACTCAAACTAAAGATAAATCTAATTCAGATTATGATAAAGTTGGACCGCAATTACCTGAGTATGCAGAAGTGACATCTTCACGAGTAAATGCAAATGAATGGAATACTAGTAAAACTGCAACTTCGCCAGCAGCGTATGCTTCAGTCACTTTAGTAGCAAATACCAGACAATGTGTGAGTTCATTGGTAAGTGTCGAATTATACAATAGTCTCGATTTCGCAAATTTGATAGTCTGCCAACTCGTAGCACCACTTAGCTAATTCACTTATTGATTGACTAAAATCTGCTCTATCCAATTATACAGCGCTATCCTTTTAAACTTGTATTCGTTCGCCTGTTGAAGGAGTCAAGAGACCAAAGCTCTTACCTCGGCCAACAAATAAACTTGGATATCCAGCGGGGTAATGTAGCTAGTGTTTCGGGTACTCTACCTACGGTTGGGGGCCTAAAGAATCTTTTTTATTTATAAATTTATTTGTATATAGTTTATATATATATATTAAATTTAAATTTGTATTAATATTTTTATTTTTTTTGTCATAGGGATGGTTTCCTCCAACGGGAAAAAATATTGACACATTTGATAATCGGTACGTACCTGATGAAGAAATGTATCCAGCAAGCAATGGAGGCTATTATAATAGAAACGTTTACAGTGAAAAATATTTCCAAGGTCACCCTAATGTACTAAAATTCTATGACTTACCGTCTATGGATAAATCACAAAAAGCTCAACTAAGATATAATCAGAGCTTAGACGATAGAAAGGGTGATAAAATCCTAAAGACTGACGCAACGCAATCGCTTATAGGTCGTACTTATGGGATCAGTTCGAGAAAAAATTCTGAAACCGAATCAACTTACAGAGCATTTGGTGAAGATGAATCAGATGATGAAAATTATCAGGAAGATGGTGGTTATGATGAGTTACAAGCGATGCAACCCCAAAAGCAAAGAACTCAACACCAGTACGAAAGGCCTAATTTTGACAGCGATGCAACTAGGACTTTAGCAAGACTGACATCATTTAGGCAGGGGCAAACTATGTCACAAGGAGTTACGAGTGCTTCAAAGCCCTCACTAGCGCCATCTCATCCGCCTCCTGCTCCACATCCTCGAGTGGATTCAGTGACTCGGTAGTATCACGCTTTGCCGGCTTTCGGCGACCTGTGCCAAACGGACGTATAGACCGATTATTTCCTTATAGTGTAGTGATGTCAGCGAGAGAGATTGTTCAGTGTTCTTCCTCATGTGAAGATATCCTAGTATACTTATTATAAGAAGAACAATTTGACATTTATTTTATCACTTTAAAATGTGAAGTTATAGTGTGTGATTTATCTTCTCGCAACTGTTAGAAGGCCTATAATGCGACTGAATCCTGGCATGCGTTTTCATTTAACGCACAATAAATAAACATTGATTTAATTTAACTATTTTGAAAGTATCCTAGTCTTTGTATAATATAGTGTAAATATTGTAATTAATATCAAGATAAGTGATATTTTAACGAATAAAACTACGTTCTCGAAGTAAATTAATTTGATTAAAACTAAATATCAATTCGATGAATGTTTACGATATTATTATTGGAATTGGAAATTCAATTGATATGCCGTCTCAATATCAATAAACGAATTTGTAATCCTATATCATTAGTGTAAGTGTAAATAAAGAAGAAATTAAATTAACGCTTGGCAATAATTTGAAATAACATAACCTTAATAAATAAACTTCATTATCAAACATGTTTTGAATGTAAATTATAGATGGAACCTATTTTATTTGTATCGCAGGTTTAGACAAACGATATTTATTTCATAACAGAATAATATTAGTTTTACAATCTATATTTAAATATTAGTATTATTATTTAGTATGATTTCATGTGCCATAAGTAGAGGGTCATAGCTAAATAATATTAAAGTAACATTGGAGTTGTGAAATAAAATTCAAATAAAGCTTTTACAAAACTACAGTTATAATCTACGTAAGATAATGTGATATGAGTTTATATAGCCACTTGTTATTATATTACATAGCACGACTTGTATTGCATATCAAATGTATTAGAAATGTAATAGTTAAATATGTTATTAATTAGAACGCTTCCATATCTGATGAAAAAAAAATAACATATAATCGTCCTTCGTTTTGTAAATAATTGAGATGGAGTTGACTCGCCTTTGTACTTCAAGTTATTTTTTAAGCTGTTGACTGTTAAACAGACTATTTCTGGTAGAAGCCAAAAGATCGCTATTTGTAAGACGGACGACCAAATGGTAACTCATTAATTTAAATGCAAATCATTCAGCGGTAATTTCAACGAGAATGTATTAAGAACGCGTTTGGTTTTTTTTTATTTCGCCACATTGGTCGTGTGTCTTGCTGATAGCCTTTTTGCTGTATCCATTTAAATATCTGGTTGTTAAATGTACAGCAGACATACATTTGAAGTAGAATTAGATTGCAGGTTGCTTAAAATTAAATTATAATCTTCCTTGTTCCTATTTTCGCACGTTCTTCGAGAGTTATCAAGCAAGCTATAGACAAATCACGTAATCATAAATTAATTATATGATGCACAACGTATAAAATAAATAGTATAGGGCGAATCAAAAATACATACCTCTCTGAAGATTGATCAGAAAGATAAATATTTCAATTACATATTTTTTTTAGGGTTTAGGCCAAAATACTCTCGGCAATAAATATATTTAAAAAATCTTTAAAAAACTATATCTTTAAACATGATTAAAAATAATGATAGCAAATCAGAATATTTCATCAGTATATTTATATTATAAAATGTTGCAAATGAATTGGGATTTTTGAAAATACTATTTATTTTATACTTTGTATATACAAATGATGAAATGAATTGAGTTAATGACCATATTCTAAAAACACAACTACGAGTACATAGGGTCAAGTAAATTACGGTAATTGCATTTTCTGATTAATTTTATGTAAATATTGCGCAATTTATAAGCATATTAAAATGAAACATGTTTTTTAATTACAATTTTAACATAATTTTGGTCATCATGAAAATTTATAACACTATATTTTCATTTTTCATCAAATATCATTCCATTTTTTTATTTTTGTGAAACGGTTTTATTTATTTAATCGATAACGTTTATTTATTTATTTAATATTATTTAATACCTTCATTGATCAATTGACTCGAGATATCGATCCCATTTTTATTCATAACGGATTGAGATAATATGTTGCTTTCCTATTTATTTAATATTTAAAATAAAACCGTTTGACTTAAAATAATATATTTTTACTGAAATTGTTTGTACTGACGGCTCAAATTGACATGAGGCTATGTGTCTATATCTTTTATACTAACGACCAAACGCAATGAAATTGACGCTTATTTTTCGTGCAAACTTTAATACCTACGACCATAACTTGAAATAGCTACCAAAACAATAATATACCTACATAAACCTTGATGGATTTTAATTTTTGTATTAGTCTTTGGATACCTATTTTTAATAAAATAATTTGAACTTATCTATGTGTTTTTTTAATCCACTGAAATTATGATATATTAGTGATCGTGTCGTATCACAACCTCCGTGGCGTAACGGTATCGAGATCACGATAAGTCTCGTAGATCGTGGGTTCAATCCCCACGCCGAACAAGAAATATTTGTGTATAGATCTCTTTCCGGGTCTGGTTGGTACGTAGGTACCCTCCGTATATAATTTTTACCGTCGTTAAGAAGTATAAAAATATCATCTAATATTCATCTTTATATGATTTCCCTGAAATTTGGCACGCTACTGGTAATTATAAAGTAGGCTTACGAGAAAGGGATACTTCAAAAATCACGCTCGAATCACGATTCAAAATTTATATGTAGATCGACGCAGGCGCTAGCTAGTTCATCATATTTAGGGGATATCTATTAAAATTTGACGTTGTTAACTAAAGTTCAAACTCCGTAGCGTAGCAGTATTTCATCATTTTAGCTGTAGGACGTCCACTGCTTGACATAGGCCTCTCTCATAGATCTCCAGTTGTTGCGGTTAGAAGCGGCCTGCATCCACTGTGATCCCGCGGCCTTAACCAGATCATCCGTCCATCTAGTAGGTGGTTGTCCTATGCTACGCTTACCGATCCGCGGTCTCCATTTGAGAACTTTTCGGCCCCAACGGCCATCTCGACACCAGCAATTTATACTACGCCAACTCTTAAAACCCTACTTTACAGTAGAAGCTTACAAAGGGAAAAATGTGATTATGATTACATTAATTAAGATACTACTTTGAAATTTGGTACACTGTATAATAAATGTATTTATTACAATTCCCCATATTTACTTTTTCTTAATTATTTATATTTTTGGATTTAGCGTTAGTTAGCCGTATATGCACGTAATTGCCGAATAAAATTTCACATATAACACTCCGCTAACTAATGTTAGCGTAGTCCATTACGGAGAAACATAATGCTCAATAAAGTTATTTTTATTGCGTTGGAATTATATTTCTTAAATATTTTTCAGCTGAATATATTTATTAGGTTTATACGATTATACATGAAATATAATATCGGTAAGTATTCCCCTAAATTCTAAGTTTTTAAAGTTAGCGTTGTTTAACAGGTAAGTGCGTGACAGGCGGATATCGTTTTAAAGGCCTTTAAATTATAGATAGCCTACTATAGATTGACCTTTGCTACTAATTAGCGCATCATTTAACTTCAATCCTACTAAAAGGATTAAGTTGAAAGTTTATTCATGGATTACTGATTGGTTACTGACTCAAAAACTACTGAACGGAGTTCGATGAAATTTGGCACATAGATAGATTATTTAGTATCAAGTTAGTGTAAGTATCTAAGGCAAGGACTTAAGGTAGTTTTTTATCAAAGAAATAGCATCATCCCTAAAGGGGTCTACTGTTGAAGTATAATTAAAACGATTATAGCAAACAATTAAATTGTTTATTAAAACTTAAGTAACTACTTATTTATTAAGTGCTCAGATCAAATCACAGACATCGTGAGTAAATTATAGGTATTTAAATCAAAATTGTACATAATATTACAAAAACAAATACCACATCATTTTCGAAATTGGCTATAGGGGTGAAATACATTTACGCATTCCCACCGCCGTTGCAGCGTATTCGCGAGCTGGCGGTGGGATATATGGGACTGGCCCTCTCTATAGCGTGGTATGCTAAACTCATACTACGAGGAGAGGACCCTACACCACTAAAATCCCCCGGACACTCCTTCGATCCGCCATTGGCGGGGGCCAGGTACGCATAAGCAATCCGGCCCCCCGACGGCACACACTTACAGTGGCCCATTTGCCCAATTATAGGGACGCCTGGAGTGTAGAGGCGTCCCTACTCCTCATGGGTCAGCCTCGAAGGGAGCGGGGCCCATGTGCCCCACTCCCCGAAGCCGAGCCTAGGGCGGTAGGCGGCGGGTTTCGGCCTGCCGCCGACGGCCAACACGCCATCTGCGGAGCGCCATCTTCTTCTCTCTCCCGCTCCGCGGCCTCCTTCTGTGACATAACTTGTCTACAGAAGGAGGCAACCGCCTCCCACGACCTCTCGCTTTGTACCATCTTTGAAATTATGGTCGGCACCGAGAGGTCGTCTCCCACCACGCCAACGAACTCCTCCCGCTCGTTGCCCCACGCCGGACACTTCACCACCCTGTGCGGTGCCGTATCGTCGGCACAGTCACAGTGGCGACAGCGAGCCGGCTCTCTCTGCGCCACGTTTCCCAGGTAGTGGCCGAAGCAGCCATGTCCTGTTACTACCTGTGCAACGTGGTAGGTGACGTCGCCGTGACGGCGACCGGCCCACCCTTTTATATGGGGCCGAATCGCCTTCACCGTACGCAACCTGCTCCGCGGCGCGGCCTCTAGCCTCTCCTGCCATTTCCGGAGCGTTTGGCGACGGACCTCAGTCCACCACCGTGCAACACCCTCCGGAAAGGGGTCGCGGCCAGAACGCGCCTCCTCACACCTCCGCCGGTACGCGGCGGCCTAAACCTCCGCCTTAAAGACTCACGGAGGGGACCCCGCAAGGAGACAGGCCGCGTCAAACGCGACCGTAAGGTAGGCGCGGGATACCTTTTCTTATAAATTTATATTTTTACCATTAATTATTATTTATCAAGAGATAAGTTGCAGCTAGAAATGCGGGTAGGTACACGATAATCGCCTCGCCCTATAACCGAAGTAGGTACGTATGTTTAGGCTACAGGCAATAAATAGATTATAATTTACTAGCGACCCGCCCCGGCTCCGCACGGGTACAATGCTGATGTATTATACATATAAACCTTGCTCCGCATCAAACCGCATCAAAATCCGTCACGTAGTTTTAAAGATTTAAGCATACATAGGGATATAGGGACAGAGAAAGCGACTTTGTTTTATACTATGTAGTGATGATAACAAAAAAAACCGACTTCATGCAAAATTAAGACTTATATGGTTCTCATAGAAGTAATTGTCAGAACTGGATCTAATTGAAATGGGACCACACAGGAAACACCAGCTGTCAAATAAAATTAAATCATCAAAGTCGGTTCACCCAGTCGAAAGTTCTGAGGTAGCAAACATAAAAAAATACAGTCGAATTAAGAATCTCCTCCTTTTTAGAAGTCGGTTAAAAAGACATTAAACCGGCCCGGGATTCGAACCCTACCTGGCCCACACCACTAGACCAATAGACAAATTTTAATTAAGCTAAGTAGTACATTAACGGACAAACAAGGAATACACGACCGCTTATATACTACGCTAACTGTGAGTTAGCGTAGTATACACGAGCTTTGAGCAAAACTTCTTAAATTTTCTAAAAAGTATGTAAAGTATGTAGCATTACTATTATACATATAATTTTGTAACATAATATACATTTAAATACATTTCAATCTTTTAAAACATTAAACTACCCTCTCTCGACAAATGAAAGTGGAATTTCATTATTGTTGTTATTATACTCCACCAGGAATTTTCGTCGGTTTTTGCTAATTCCACTAAATATTATGCCCGTTTTCTTGACATTTTTGTTATAATTTAAGTTAACTATCAGGGTCTATAAAATAAGCAGTAGCTGGATATCATAACCTATTATTTACTTATATAAAAATATAAATTCGCGCAATCACGCGCAATACAGCGACAAGTGTCGTTGGAGTAATGTAAGCAAACAAGCGGCGCGTCCCACCCCCCGCGCATACGGCGCTAACAATACTTGGCGTAATGTAGATCGATCGATTTTCAAAATTATGTTTAGTTAGCGCTGTATACCATTTTTAACTTTTTAGTTTTTATTTTTTCTTCACATTTTTTTTATGCCACAGATAAAACACAATATTTTAAACAACTTTGCATTAAAAACATAATTTACCTAAATTTCGAGTTAGCGTAGTATAAATTGCTGGTGTCGATCTGTTCTCCGAGCTATATGGCCTGCCCATTGCCACTTCGACGAACTAATCCGTTGGGCTATGTCGGTAACCCGCGTTCTTCTACGTATCTCCTCATTTCTGATTCGATCTCGTAGAGAAACCCCGACCATAGCCCTCTCCATAGCTCGTTGAGCGACTCTGAGTCTGTTCATAAGGCCTATAGTTTCGGATCCATAGTCATCACTGGCAACACACACTGGTTAAAGACTTTTGTCTTTAGGCATTGAGGTATTTTGGACGAAAAGACGCTGCGATGTTTCCCGAACGCTGCTAATCCGAGTTGGATTTGGCGATTGACCTTCTTCTCGAAGTTAGGATTACCTAACTTAGACTGTCTGTTCTAGGTATATATACGCATCAAGAACTTTAAGAACCTTATTCTAAACACAACATGCGACGTAAACTGGCACTAACGACCAAATGCTTCTGAAGTACATCCGTCATTATATAGGCTTCTGAGGTCTAGAAATATATTAGTTTAGTTTCGAGTTTGGTCGCAACGAACAAAGAGTTTATTAAACAAGTATCTAATAGTTAATAAAACTCAATGAGACAGTGCCCTTAATAGTTAGTTTCAATGAATTCCGATCAACAATTGCACATCTTATTTCAATGATGTAATGGTGTAGGTACCTGTACGATACATATGAAAAAAAAACTATTTAGTTCGAAAAATATTGGACACGTATTTATGTTTTCGTTCGTCAAATAAAAAAAAAAATCGGAGATACAGCGCGTTGAAATCTTGCTTGACGTCACTTCTAGGTACAATTTTACCTAGTAGTCACAGTCACAAGCCCCCCTGAACTTTAAAGTTTGTTACTGTGTATCTTTGTAATTTTTATTGATTTGATGAATAAGATAAAACGTGTCTTATATTTTTAGTAAGCTGACTGACGGACTACTTAATTTTTTTTAGTCTTCATGCCTATTATACAAAATGAAATTAAAATTATAACAGACAAGCTTCCCGTGTGTGGTTTCACCCGCATAGCTCCCGTTTTCGTGGGAACTTTATAATGGAATATAACATATATTACTCCTGGATAACGTAGCTTTCCAAGGGTAAAATATTTTTTGAAATCAGTCTAGCAGTTCCGGAGCCTATTTAATGCAAACAAACAGTTAGAGTTTAAAACGTACGTAGTACGTAGTTCAAAAACTCAAATAAAAATAATAAATACTTTTATTCGCAAAATTGTGGTACTTTTATATGAATATTATCTATATTAATATAAAAGAAGTAAAGTTTGTGAGTTTGTGATGTTGTAGGGAGTCATTTCTAGATCTACTGAACTAATTTTAAAAATTCTTTTACCAATAGCCAAGCAAATTACTTGTGAGTGTCATAGGCTAGATTTTAAGATAAAGTTCGGGAAACGGGAATCTCGAAATGCGAAGGAAACCGCGTAGTGCAATTAGTATAAAAATAAATTAAGTATATGTATGTTTTTAAACGTAGGTTTCTTAATAAGGCTTAAGGCGCGGTGAATAGACGACTTTAACGTATTAGTTTTGTCACTGTTGCTCCGCGTAGAAATGAAAGAGAAGCGAAGAGACGCCGCGATGGCGCAACGTTTCGTTCGTTACATTAATACATTAATCCTTGCAAATATCTTATTCCAATCGATAAATAAAAACAACAGTTCCCTTTATTATTATATATTACATCACTGTTATTAATATTATCAAGATTTGTTTATAAATAATACATTTACAATTGCTACAATTTCAATTTAAATGGTTATTTTATGGGTTTTTTTATCGAGAAAATTTACCGAAAACGTGTTTTGAACACAATGGTCCCCCCATAAATATGATCAAGATTAACATATATTTTTTTAGCTGCTCTAAAATGTAAACATTTGGCTAAAAAACTGTTTTGTGAAGCCTATTTTGACTAAGTACAGCGCCTTAACTGTAGAATTAGAATATACGTATGATGTCACGTTAATACTGAATAGTAAATCTATATATAGGTACTATGAAACTATGTAAACGATTAATTATTTAACTTTTAAAATGTTTCGTTATCCAATCAACTAGTACGGATTGTATTTTTGTTATTAAAAGATTCCTATAAAATCTGCAAATATACAAACTACTCGATATGACTTTTAATTCTCAACACAAAGTAGCCATAAATAACGAATCCCTATTAATGTATCTTTTTAAAGTTAAGTTTATACGATACAAATATTCTTAAACAAAAATTTCGCACATTTTAGCACTTACCCCAGCGCGCATATACCCGATAGTTACACATTATAAAATATCGGTTTGCGAATGGTCCTTTTGGATGAGAAGCTACACTCCGTGGCTCGGAAAAAAAACGGTAAGCCGTTGGATCTGATTATCATATCTATTAGAAAACGGGCAACAGCGTTTACCTGTTTAAATAGATGATAATGCGGCCACAAAGCTAATTGCAAAGTTTTGGGGGACGCCTGTGTTCAGTGCAGTGGACATTATATAGACTGAGGACTAGTGAGGACGATGATAAAAAATGTGTGTACTTCCTCATGTCGGAGTCTTTTATTAGTCACCTAATCCATTGAAGCTCAAACAGTGTCTAATCTTTAATACAATATTACTTAACATTGTCGCATTATAGTAAATTTAATTCACAATTCTATGGCAGAAGGGCATTGTCAACGGAGTCCATTCAATTTATGGCGTTCAAATCTCGTTCCTACACTCGCCGTAAGTATTTTATTGACTGGTATTTAGCATTGGCTTGCGGACAGTAGCTCGGCTGTGCCCAGCTGATAACTCATAATGTACATTATTCAGTACATGTGAATGCCGCTTTGTCTTGTTACGTAGGGTAGATACAATAGTAGGTGATGTCGAATTAATGTGTGAAGGGAGCTTTTATAGCCTTAAAAGGTTATTTAATTGTGAATACATTTCATTTTCGAGTTATGGGTGTTTTCTAGGAACTAAACAAAGTGAGGAAGGTCTTGAGGTGCACTGTAACATCGGCTCAGTGTTAGTTTCTCAGTACCCTATTTAACAATATAAAAAAATGATTAATGTTGTAAATTATGGGCTTTTAAAAAGCGATATAATCACACATGTGAATTGAAAGCTGCAACTAATATCAATGTTATTACACATCCATTTTAAAACTTGAATGTATGGTTCTGTTTATTATAAATGTCTTAGTAGTTCGTAGCTTAATTTGTGTGATTAATATTTTTTTCCAAGTCTTGAAGTTCTTTGTGTCCTTAGAGGAAAACTTAACGATCACTTAATCTCTAAGTTTTCCTCTGAACTGGGATTCAGTTTCATATTTAATTCTCGTAAAGTTTTTAAAAATGTTATTGAGGACATTTTGAAAACTTATCAAAGTTTCAAAGACCATCGTCACATAGCGTTATAATGTTATAAGTTATAAGTATAACATCATCTATAACAATCGCATACCAGAGAATGGACATTAACCCGCGTTTCTCTTTGTGTCAGTGGTCACTAACCCGCCTGTCAAGTGTGATGTGATGACTAGAGCATAAATCCTCCCTCGGCAGAAGGCTCATGTTCAGCAAAGGACACGGGCTGATTATAATGATCTAAGTATCTGATGATAAACATCTGCTTTATAATAAGTTAACAAAGAACTAACTTAATTATTTCAAAAAATTGTTTCTGCTCAACAAGGTGTCAGAATTTCAAATAGTGTAATTAGTACAAATCTTGATGAAATAATACTCTTTAGGTTTGGTTGTTGTAGTCACTCTCTATGCTCCGTGTCTCAAAAATCACAGTAAGCTGATTTTTTTGTTTCGACCTATGTTGGTATTTTGGTTATAGTTATGAGCAAAATTTATTGAAAGTAATGACAGTTATGGCAGTTGCTGTCCTGCAATCTAACTTCAAAAACAAGCAAGTTTTCTATCGGTACCATATCGAAAACTATTAACTTTCCAACTTAAAGTAACTGGGTGCATTCGTTGTTGTAGAAACTTTACGTTACTCTTGCAAACTTTAATGTCCGTCGATAAAAATAGTATTCTACAAAATATATCACATTGTAAGGTTAAAAGAGTCACATTATTAAAGGAGAATATATTATCTGTCTGTTCAATATGTAATCTAATCTATTTAATTGTATCCCCACTATATTGATATAACTACAAACAATGAGACCGACTTCATACAAGTGTGGTTCCGGTAATGAAAACAGTAGAAATACCATGTGACTTTCTTCTTTGATTCTTTGCATAATATACTAGAATAATTGATAGTAACATTTCAAATGGGTATATTTATATATTTAATCATTTGTTATTAAATATATTATTTTATAGCTGATGATACTACTTAGTGCACCTACCACGATATCTCTGCATTATCCCATGGTCGACTGGTAGAAAATGCCTCAGGCATTAAGTCCACCAATGTACAAAATAAAATCATCGATTTTGTGAAGCTTAGAAGTAGATAGCGGATATACAGGTAGATAAACGCAAAAAGCTTCGTAGAATTAAAACACGGAGGCTTCAAGAAACGTAAAAAAAATAGATGACTTTACTACTACTGGTACTCGTTAATGGGTAACTCGAATAAAAATCATGGTTTGTTTGGGAATTCTGGATATTGTCAAATTGGGTAATAGTATGTGATACGTTAACAACTGTGGTTGGTATGGTTTTTAATGTTAATTAGAATATTCTTTAAGATTTAACATGCTTGGCATTACGCACTAGAAAACACTAACTCGAGGAAGACTTTGGACAAGTTTGATTTATACGCTAATAAAAGACTATAAATTTATCCCAATCGCCAATAGGCTATATTTTTAAAGACAATAAGCTTTATATTTTTACTTTACTACCTAAATTAAATGAGTTTTTTAACTCAAGATGGAACTATGTAAAGTCAAACTTGATAAAATATATACCAACATGCAACAAAAACATATGGCCGCTTTATATAAAACGGGACGATGTCAAGCAACTAAACCCTTAAAACACAGTCGTATCTTTATGTCACAATTCAAAATATTCAAACAAAACCGAATGGGCGTAATTTTGTTACAACCACGAATAAACTTTTTACTGCGAAGTAAACGTATGAAAACGCAAACTTTTTTCCCTTTTGCTCCACTTTTCCATATTTCCACAATAGGTGTGTTTCCAACGGTGTGTGCTGCGCCTCGGGTGCCATTTTAATTTTCCGCCAGCCTGAAAATTTACACGGGACGAATGAACCGTCTATTTTAATGAGCTTTAAAAGTTAACTGATCACGGGAATGAGGGTAGAGAGTGTGCCAGAATGGAGGTATATGATTGTGGAACTATGAGCACTTCTCTTTTATGATCGTGCACTATATTACGATATTTCTGCAGCGGAAAATAGTGCTGTTGAGTGAAATACTATAAAGTATGTAGTTCGTTTTTATTATTGCGCACAGATTTAGAATTAGCTTCAAATGTGAATTTTCTTACGATTGATTCAATTCGTATTTTTGTGAAATTGAAAATTCAATATACTTATTATAATTACGCCAGTGTATTTGTATACTAGTATAATATACTAACCGAGATACACGGGGAAGAAGAGCAACATTTGTTTAGCAGTATTTTATATTTGCTATACAGTTCCTTCTCCTTTTCATGAATAATGATAAATAACTAAATAAAAACATTTTTATTTACGTAAAAGAGGCACTAGCAAATAGTGAAAACAATAGTTTATATTTGCGTTATTGTTGTTGATATATTGTTGATAACATGGAAAATACTCCATTTCTAACAAATCATACATGAAATTAAATCATTAAGTTGTGTCTATTTATCAATAAGATCATTTAGTGGTTGAGTATCGCCAAATAAAACCGTACTCGTATCACCAAAGCCAATGACGTACATGATTGAATAAGGGTTAACTGCTAAATTAAGTCTGACGAAGGCAATCATAAGTTATATTGGCGTTTACATTCACACAAAATACGTGTTTTTTTAAACGTATTCTAGACAAGTTATTAAATTAATGTGAGCTTGACGCTTTTTTAAAAGCTGAAATAAATACAGCTAGATACTGAGAGAATTTTTTAAATCCACTAGTAGCGTGTTCAAGCAAACGAACTCTTCAGCTTTAAAGCATTATTAAAATATAGTCCCATGTTTATGTATCATTTCGAAACTGACGAGTAAAATAAATAGGCTTATGTTTAACTTACCATCAGATATAGTAAAAATGATCACCAAAATTAAACCCGCATTTTAATGTAAAATGGTAACCAAAGTTTTAACATTTCGCTATCGTATTTAAGCAAAATGACTCCAAATAAATCATTGTTAACCCAAAAGTAGTAAATGATCACCAAAAGTACCTAAATGTTTTACTTATTTACTATTCGGTTCTGGCACTCGCCGGCCGCTACCGCGGCACCGCTCGCTTCGCTCGCTCGGCTCGTGCGTTGTATGGCCGCAGCTCTAACCTAACCTAACCGATTGTCATTTTTCATTGATTTTATTAAGGTAGAATAGCGCAATCATTTGCTCGCTAATATTTGGTGATCATTTACTACATTTGGTGATCATTTACTACATTTGGTGTTCGAATACAATTTGAAGTGCAGTCGTGACTAAAATAGCTAGTACTATTATAATTTTAGACTTTATTTTTCTGGTGTCAAGTATATATTTTTGGTGGTCATTATATTTTATCCCAAATGAATATCATAAGCTGTCTTATAATTTGATTGTCTAGTAGAGGCTTAATAAAGTATTTCGACAACCTCCGTAGCATAGCGGTATTTGCTTCGCTTTAAATCTCGGAGGTCGTGGGTTTGATCCCCACTCCGGACATCTTTGTGATAATTCTATAATTTCTTTCGGGGTCTTGATAGTTGAGGGACTCCCCTCCGTCCCTCGGAAAGCACTTCCACAAGTAGCTTGACTTCTTATTATTGCAATTTAATTAATTATATCATCAATATCTGTGAGATTTTTGTTGTTCAGAGCCGAGTCTAAATGGCTCCCTTCCGGAATACATACTCGATTTGACAGAAAGGTGTGCTCGTCAATTAGGGTAATGGAAATTTTGGCACCCAATTTGGCTGACAAGCGGGCTTGTAAAACTGATCGGCGTATGTTGGCAATCAATTAGTGGAATGGTTCGAGTATTTATTTTAGTTCACTGTTCATTTTACACAGCAAAAGTAATTGACTAAAACCGACAAAGCGATTTTTTTTATCTTTCTTAAAATTTGAGCTTTTCCGAACGCTTGACGATATATCAAATGCTATTTTAATGTTAACTTGCTATTTTATTTATTTATTTTACTAACCTAGTTTAATTACACAAGGACTTAAGTATAAATGTTTGTGCTATATTATTTCTTAAAAATACACTGTAAAAAATCACCACCAACAAAATATCAGTGGTAGCCGCGAACTTTACAAAAATGATTTACGGACACAAAGCGCTTCCAGATTAAGAACACCTAATTGTGCTTAACATGAGTAGGTAGATGTCCAGTGTGGGAATCGAAACCAGAACATTAAGTCTCTGAAACATCTAACTTAACCACTGAGATACTGGTGCATTCATCTGTATTAAAGCATAATGCTAACCTCACACGTTCTTCGATCGAGTGACTAGCAGTGATTGCTCATGCGTACCCGGCCCCCGCCAACGGCGGATCGAAGGAGTGTCCGGGAGGTTTTAGTGGTGTAGAGTCCTTTCCTCGTGGTATGAGTTTAGCATACCACGCTATGGAGAGGGCGAGTCCCACATATCCCACCGCCAGCGCGCGAATACGCTGCAGCGGCGGTGGGAATGCGTAAAAGCATTTCCCCATGGACAACAAAAAAAAAAGGTGGCATGGTATGTGACCACGCTCGCGGACCACGCAAGTGATCCCAATGCGGGATCAATCTAAGAGTTTCGGGCAGATTTATGACAATAAATAAATAAAAAATAAATAAAAATCATTTTTATTTACGTAAACCAATTACAGGCACTTGTAAATAGTCAAACATTAATTAGAAAAATTTAATTAATTATATTTGTTATTTATTTATATCTATAAAATTAATAATTTTTATATTATCATATTTTTATATGTTATTATTATAATTTATTTATTTATATTTTTCTTAGCGACACAAAATGCTTGTTCTGTCTATATTATGTCAAAACAATTGTCATTATTTGGGTGGACCATGAGCATATAACGACGGACGCGCTTTAATGCTACCACCGGATCCAATGCGCCCCAACTGAGAAGATCCGGCGAAACAAACTCAGTGGGTTACTTTACTACCGGTTTCAACACGGCCCACATGAGACGGTCCGGCGAAACATACTCAAATGGACAAATACGCGGGGTTTTGGTCCAATTATTATCATTTATTTTTAGTAGGCATACACATTTATTGCCCAAACGGTTGTCTTGTTATAATTTATTTTAGTTTTACTCGATATTGAGACAGAACTAGCGGTATTTATAATTAAAGTACACCATGAAATCAATTACAGACAGTTCACAGAATAAGATACAGTTCTAATTACAACTACTGTACTTGGCTGTATGGTCCTCAGGGAGGTAGGTGCAAGATGGTACCGATAGCCAAACGTCTTTATCTTCAATATAATCCTGAATACTATAGTAACCTTTCGATATGAGAACAGTTTTAACATGTGTTTTAAATCTAGTATCAGGCAAGTCTGTGACATAACTAGGGAGTTTATTATAGAACCTAATACCATTTCCCATAAATGTCTTATTAGTTTTGCTAACTCTAAATCCTGGAACAGAAAGTTTGTGCTTATTTCTTGTGTTAATATTATGAATGTCACTTTTTTTACTATATTTATCAATATTTTTTCTAATAAAAATTATATTTTGGTAAATATATTCAGAGGGCACGGTAAGTATATTTATATTTTTAAAAAGGTTACGTAGGGAGTCGCGACTACCTAATCCATATATGGCCCTGACCGCTCGTTTTTGTAATACGAATATAGTATTTACATCGGCGGCTGACCCCCACAGCAGATTTCCATAAGACATAATGCTATGAAAGTACGCGAAATACACTAGCTTAGCCGTGGCTTCATCGGACAACTGTCTAATTTTCCACACAGCATACGAAGCTGAACTTAATCTACCAGCGAGTTTTTCAATATGAGGGCCCCATTGTAGTTTAAAATCTAAGGTAATTCCTAAAAATACGGTGGACGTGACTAATTCTAATGTTTCTCCATTTAATGAAACTTTAGGCGTAGAATTGATGACATTAGGTAGTACAAATTTAACACATTTGTTTTTTCCCGCATTTAGTAAAAGATTATTTGCGGAAAACCAGTTTGCAATTAAACCGAGTGTTCTATTATGGTCAGTTAAATCGGTAACTTTTCTTTTAACTTTAAAAATCAATGAAGTGTCATCGGCAAACATAACAATGTCTGATAGTTCATTAATTAGGTATGGGAGATCATTTATATAAACAAGAAACAGGAAAGGACCTAAGATTGATCCCTGGGGCACCCCCATTTTAACAAAATGTCCCTCAGAATTCACGCCGTCTATAGATACTATCTGTTTCCTATCTGATAAATAGGATACTACAAGATCAAGTGATTTATCACAAATACCATAATATTTTAACTTTAGCAAAAGCGTTTCATGATCTACACAATGCAATGCCTTGGAGAGGTCACAGAAGACTCCTAGGGCATCCTGCGATCCCTCCCAAGCCTCCAATATGGACTTAATCAAAACGCATCCCGCATCTTGAGTTGAACGACCCTTTGTGAATCCGAACTGCTTGTCGTGCAATATCCCATTCGTATTAAAATGAGCTAACATTTGGCCGAGTATAATTTTTTCAAAGATTTTGCTCAAAGTTGGTAGTATAGAAATAGGCCTATAATTAGTCGCGTTATAAGAGCTACCCGATTTAAATATAGGAACAATTTTACTTAATTTCATAAGGTCAGGAAAAACTCCATCAGTTATAGACTTATTGAAGATAGCCGCTAGAATTGGAGCAATATTTTGTATAACTGTGTCTATAGCTTTTACTGAGAGTCCCCATAAGTCTTCAGTACCCTTCATTTTAATTGTCCGAAACGCCTTTATGATGTCTATATCATTAACTTGTTGATAACTGAATTTGGAAATTTTTAAACTAATATTTGTTTTAAGAAGATTTTCAGCATCCTTTGGTGATGATGAAAGATACTTGGTAGTATCTATAGGAATGTCAGTAAAAAAATTAGCGAGGAAATTGGCAACCGTATGCTTATCTGAAACCAGATTATCGTTAATATCTAGCGTTATTGATCTATCTCTAATTTTATTTTTACCAGTTTCAGTATTTATCATTTGCCACGTAGACTTTATTTTATTATCCGATTTTTGTATTTTATCTCTTATATATAGTGACTTAGCCTGTATACATACTTCTTTAAAAATACTTGAATATTTCCTTACATAGTTTGGAAAGTTTTCATCAAGTGTAAAGGACCTTATGTCATATAGTTCATATAAAACATCTCTACTCCGCTTTATGCCTTTAGTCGCCCAAGTATTAAATTTCAACTTATTTGGGTCAATCTCTATATGTTTAATTTTGCAAACCCTCTCAAATTCCTCATGTATACATTGGAATAAGGTATTATACATAATATTACAGCTACTTGAATCTAAAGTAACATTGCATAGTCTTAATTTTAAATTTTTGCTTAACTGGTCTAGATTTTTCTTTGATGATCTGAAACGAATTATAGACTTCTCTAATGTAATTTCATTATCTATTTTAACAATTTGACATTTGTGGTCAGAACGAACACCAGATACCAAGCATTAATCAATTACTTCAAAGTTTGTGAATATGTTATCGATGCAGGTAGCTGTTGTCAATATTCATAATAAGAATAAAAAAATT
This sequence comes from Nycteola revayana, assembly GCA_947037095.2. Classification (NCBI taxonomy): domain Eukaryota; kingdom Metazoa; phylum Arthropoda; class Insecta; order Lepidoptera; family Nolidae; genus Nycteola; species Nycteola revayana. The sequence continues at coordinate 30,895,423 of OX344838.1, forward strand.
ATAATTTTTATTAAGTGTTAGATGCTTTTATTTTCCTACTACCTACGTAATAAATGTACCTAATTCTTACTAACATATAAATATTTTCTTGATTTTCCAACAAAATCCTCTTCTTACTCTAAATAAGCTTAACTTATTTACTCTTAAAATACAGATAGGCCGTCAAACATTTCCATTTTAATTTCAAACAACTAGTGCTATAAAATTTACTTCCTATTTCGATCAGATAGCAAGTTAAATTTCAGCGAAGCGTCCTCATATTTCAGAGCGGTCGTCGGAAAACTTTAATACGATCAAGTTAGGTAATAAGGCTTGTTGTCGACACACCAGCTTGGGACAAAATCTGACCATTATTGCTGTTCTACAACTAAAATGCTTTGTCCTGGCAAAACGTTGGTGCAATTAGTTGCATTTCATTTGAAAATTGTTAATTTTGCTATGTAGACGTGGTTGTGTACGGTTTATATGTATATAGTTTCACGAATACTATGTGAGTAGTTTAACGAATTATTCTTTTACAAAAGTTGTCATGTTTTAAATTAAATCTTGGAGGCTGTGGGTTTGATTCCCGGTTCGGACATTTATTACTTGCCGGGTCCGCTCGGTAGATGAGAAGAGGATAAGTCGGAAGCAAGTTAAATCGTTGTTCCGATTATCATAGTATTATCTATAACAATCATAGGTACCAGGTAGCGGGCAGCTCTGTTTATCCGAGTATATAATGTACATAATACCTACTGTGATCCCGAACCAGCCATGGGCATATGCCAAACAACCCTTTGAGGGAGGCCTTAGTTCAGCAGTGGACGTTATACGGGCTGATGATGATATTATTACAATTTAAATCAATACTAAACGTGAATTACAAAGTTTACCTAGCAAGGAACAAATAAAAGATTTTTTCACAATAAATATTCTCAAAGTCGCTCGACGGATGCCTCCAAACCTAAGAACTCTGAAACTCCAGTTTTTTTTTTGCATTTCTATTTGTATGAAATATACATATTATTATTTTGTTAAAGAAATTACATAAAAAAGTAGATGTTGATTAAAATACTGTAGCGCAGTTCTTTGACTGATCGTTCTCTCCTAATAATCTTTTAAAACTGTTTACTAAATATTTCCGTTGTCAAAGTTTCCTCGCAAATTATTCAGTAGTCGGTAACTGTCTGGATTCCAAACTAAGCCAGATAGCAACGCGGTAAGCTACTATGCATGTCCGGTGAGTGAAACGTTATTTTTAGATCCTGCTAAAATACGTCCGGTCTGTGCATACCATATACCATCGGAGGTAAATGGGCATGGTCTTGTGATAGACTGACAAGCATTGTTAGAAGTATAATGAATAAGGGAAGAAGTACGATTTAAAAATAATTAAAGGGAATCGGGTTTAAAGGGATGATTTGTGTGTTATTAGTATTGTATATGCGTATTTGGAATTCTTCTAAATAAATATTCCTTTATTTTCTTTTATTTAAAGTGACAATATTTACGAAAAGTACCCTTTGTCTGTATTGATATTATACTATTAAAAATATTGAAGGGAATGCTATATAAATACATTACATTCCCTTCGTTGCTTAGATTAGAATTTCTTTAATTTTTTATATGTATTCATATGTATTATATGTACGATTAATATGTATATTTATATTCTTTGCGTTTCATAAAAAAAGACTATCACTTTCAGTGGTTTCCTTTAAATAAACGAACAGCGCCTAAAGTACAACACATGGTCGCGATGGCTATTCAACACTGCACTTAATACCAAATAACAGTAGATTTTATAGATAATCCCCAATCCAACCCCCGATACCCGGTCCTCATATTAACCCGTCCGAGTTAACGAGTCCACTATCGCTCATGGGCATACACATGCGTTTGACAGAACTGTTATTACGTCATTAATAAAATTACAAAAGTACGTCGAACACCCCATGCGCTGGAAGTTTAGAGCCCATTCTGTGCTACGCAGCAAAGGGTTTGGTACATACAGACCAATATAAATAGACTTACTAAATGTTTAAATTCAATAAGTGTCAGTGATACGAGGTAGCTAAAGGTATTTTTTTATTAAATTATACATTTATTCAGTAGGATACAGGATACGATACAGGTACTTGTTATTATGTCAGAAATCATAATTAATAAATAAATAATAGATCATTTTTATAAATTGGTGTATTATGGATTCAGCGATTAAAATAGATCTTCAACTTAAAGACGCAGTTCTTTACAACGCAGTACTAACAAAAACTACATTTTATAAAGACGACATTACGTGGGAAGTCTGGTATTTCTTTCAATAACAAGCTGATGCGCACTACCTTACCCATACAAACTTTACCGCCCTTTTCATCTTCTTAGGGGTAGAATAAAAAGAAATCATTTCTCGTCAGATGCCTACGTCATATAAAGAATACACAATCGAAGTTTCAGGTCTCTACTATCAGCGGTTTAAGCTATGCTTTGTTCCGCCAGTCATTCAGGACAATGCGTTTTATCAATATTGATAATATTGTTTTAAAATTGAGAAGTTTATAGTAAACTTTAAAGTATTTAAAACATTTAAAAAATATTAATAATGTTAGGACAATATCACTTCCAAAACTGAAGCGAGAGCAGTGTCTAAGCTTAACTAGTCTTTATGTAATTAAATTTGGGCCATTGTAGCTGTATTTTGTAAGGAGTGTAGTTTTGACAGTGACCCTGGGTGGAATTAAGTGAATTAAGATGAAACACGTTTGTCTGCGCTGTTATCACGTGATGCAGGCGTGAGTTGCATATGTTTATTACCTTAATTGTGAATAATAAGTCGTTGTTTCATGTCGTGTCATGTTATATTTACTATATTATGTTTTAAATTTAATTTTGAGACAACAATGTTGTGGCTGTTAGTTAATGAACGTTTGAAATTGCTTTGTTATAGGTATCATAGTGATATGGTAAAGTTGCTATGTAGAATGTTATCTAGGGTAGTATACCTACCTTATTGAGGGTTTTTGTACAAAAAGAATACAGCTTTAGTCAGGTAATGTGAAAGTGAGTGAACACAGGTGTTATCTATATTAATTTATATACTACACTTACATTTAAATAGGATGGTGGAACAGACCAAGATGATATTTTAAAAAATGTATTTTTTTAAACTAGACAAATTATTTGTTTTATGAGTGCAGAGTTCACTGCTAGCTGTGTAATACACATAACAGTGAATCAAAATGTGTAAACCATCTCCTAGGTCGTCTGTCTTTGTCGTAATTTTACATCGTAGCTTCATTTACACAGCTATCGTTAATTTTTATTTAAAACCCCTTGCATCGCTCACCTACGCAGTCAAGTTTCTATAAAAGAACACCTGATTAAACTGCAAATGCCATTAAAAATCGTAACAGTTAAGAGATCGGATAAGCACGTCTAGGGGTGCGATATTAAAAGGCTTACGAGTGTTGCGCTGAAAGGCCTCTGAACATTTCTGAAGCTCGCCCACTTAAGCAGAGTATTAAGGGCACTTTGGGCTTAAGGGCCACGTATATTATGGCTGCCTTACTTATATCATGTGGGTTTTTAATATGCGGGTCATATTTTTGCAGGTCCGATTTTAAATGTGGACACGTTTCTTATCAATAAAAGGCATCATTCTTTAAAAAAAAATACTTTATCGATTAGAGTTACGGTGCATTTTAACTATATCTCCTTCTCGATTAAGTCATTTTTAGAAATGGATTGATAGCTCTTCTGGACGGTTTTGCAAAAATCGATACAAAATAACACCCCTATAATACAATGATGGATCGTATGCCAGTTATCTGAGCACGACATCGCTAACCGCCTCTCTTTGTTCTGTCTCGTGTAGTGCTGTTAATCAATCAGGAACGATGGGTTTCTACTATAAGCTATCGAACTTATTGTATGTGCTGTAATAATGATTGCACTATAAGAAATCTGCTTATTTTAATCAAGTGTTCTAACTGAAAGACTGAACACATTATATTAAGGATATAATTATTAGACTAAAATATAATAATTCATACAAATCGTCCTTGTTTCAATGATAACATTGTAAATTAGTAACTTTTTAAGTTGCATTGGTAAAAATTAATGTTTTCTTACCTTATTTGTAAATGTAAAATACATCACAAAAATTACCATCATTATCAGTTCATTTATTGTCAACTGCTGAACGGCCCATGTTCAGCAGTTGACAATACCAATGACAAAACCCCTGTAAGGGGCGTTGCCATAGTCACCACGCTTGGCATACGGAATGTTGGCAATAGAAGGTATTATATACAATATACTCAGAGGTAATCGCTTCTACGCTGGCATATGATTGGCATTATTGATGTTATGACAGTACATTTTAACCTGCATTCCAAGACCCAACTAGTCATCCCTCAACCAACCAGACCCGGCAATAAATCTTTGATTTTTCACAAAGAGTTCTTGTTTGGAGCGGGAATCAAACCTACGACCTCCGAGATGTGGCTTTAATTCATAACAAATAAAAAAGTATTTGCTTCCTCAGAGCAGAATCTTATATATTTAAACAAACAAAAGCAATTATGAACTTAAGCGTGTATTATATTAATAATTATAAACCAAATATTTCCTACTTCGATTATAGACTGTTCAAAACAGAATTGTGAACTGAGTTATTTTGTTTAATGTGAACATGATTTGATTTTACCAGACCGAGATCAGACCGTGAACGAATTGTCAACCTTCTAGTGCGGATCCAGCCTTAATATTTTCGTGGCTTTTCAACGATTCTCGATACGGATACGGATACGGTATATATCAGTATCGTTTGTTCCAAATTTGTATCCGATTGGAGAGTCGAAGTCAATCCGAAATGGCCCAACTTGTGCATTTGAGGCATGCGGGTATTCAGCCAGTAACTGTATCAGATATTCACAATGCCTTGAATAATTTACGAATTAGGTAAGCCTGTATTGTGTTTGTACGATTTCTAGATAGGTACATAACTGCCTGATAAATGTACAACAACATGTTAACACTCCTCTGCCATATACGTTAACCGACTTAATCTATATATTCTAATATAAAAAGCTGAAAAGTTTGTTTGTTTGTTAAACGCGCTAATCTCTGGAACTACTGGTTCGAAATGAAATCAATCTTCTCAGTGTTAGATAGCCCATTTACCGAGGAAGACTATATTATTATGATATATTTAATTATATAATAAATAATATATTTCTTACGGGTACGGGAGTTATTCGAGTGACAATATAGTTTTATACATTACTAGTATCGCGCGGTTTCACCCGCGTAGGTAACTCCCGTTCCCCTAGGGACTTCATAATTAAATTAAGTTTCATCATCATATCACCCGTAGGACGTCCACTGCTGGACATAGGCCTCCCTCATAGATCTTCAGTTGTTGCGGTTAGAAGCGGCCTGCATCCCCTGTGATCCCGCAGTCTTAACCAGATCATCCGTCCAGCTAGTTGGTGGACGTCCTACGCTACGCTTGCCGATCCGCGGTCTCCATTCGAGAACTTTTCGAAATTTAGCTTATGTCACTTAAAACTAAGATAACATTCTAACGGTGACAGATTATCGAAACCCTTCAGCAGTTATTGAGATTATTCGTAACAAACATACGAAAACACAAATCCTTCCCTTTTTATAATATCAGTCAGTATCGTGTCCGGCGTCCGTGGTTCAAATATTTCCTGACGATTACGAATAAAAATTTAAGCAACAAATATATCTGAGAGCTTATCTTTATTATATATGTATGTGATGTTAAATACATACTTGTCAGGTATTTTTATTTTCTTTTTTGTATTGCTCAGCTCAAAACTTAGGAAACTTAGGAAAGAAAATAAAAATTCTGTTAATGAGAAATGACTAATGAATATTAATACTGCATCACAGCTAGAAGCGTGTAGATGCCAGTGCAGTGTAGACATGCTTCTATTGCTGCTGCTCTATTATGAACCACAGCGTTAAGGTTATAATTATAAATTTTATAATTCAACGTGGTCAAAAAAATCTATAGGCCATTTCCAGTAATTTTTCATACAAGTGACTCCAATCAAATTTGATGCACTATTAATAGTCCAAAAAACTACGCCGACTATATGTTCTGTTGATAAAAAAGCTATTACAATATTCATACAAGCATCATTCATTGTACAAGATAAACAATCATGATTCATACAAAAAAACACTTCATCGTACGCAACAATTTTAATACAAATTTCAAAAATAGATATACGTTGTTAACGCACTCTGATTGTTCGAAATTCAACTCGGAACAACGCTCTCGGGCTAAAACGAATTAAACAAAACTCGTTGCAAAATGAGGACTTTCATCGCCATTCAGAAGTTTTCTACAATGAATAATTACTGTTCGAGTAACAAATGTATGCCATATTTTCGTGCCTAGACGTAGTGAAACGACAAACTTCTCCGCCAACAGTTTAGGAGATATTGTCTGTATTTATAGATGACGTGCACGCAACATTTTGTTACGGCTGTACAATAGCTTGGATGTTGGGGTCATTATTCTATTTTGCTTAGTTAGCTGATTTGCTATTTTGCTTAGTTAGCTGATTTGGGAATTGATAACTTTTTTCTGATATCTAATCTATAATATAAAAATGAATCGCTGAATGTGTTGCTAAGCGTAAATCTTGAGAACAGCTGAACGGATTTCGCTAATTATTTATTTGATTGTTATTGTCAGGATAAAGTACTTACGAAAGAAAAAAATGCACGAAATATTAGAAAATGTAATAAAACTTAACTGCAATATTATTTTATAATGAATTTACATTACTGTCAGTTGTTTGAAATAACTGTCAACGATTGATAGAAAGCCACATTAATTGTGAGTGTCATAGACTGCATTTTAAGAAGAGATTCCCATGGGAACGGGATTTACGCGGGTGAAACCGCGTGGGACAGCTAGTTTATAATAAAAAGAGTATAAACTTATTTACTGATATTGAATGTGATGTTATTTTCTAATATTGTATGTGGTGTTATTTTCTTCGCACAGTAGATTAGCATTGATATTTAATTGGCAATTTTGCCAGGATTCTGGAAACGTTGCCAAGTAGCATAAATCAATTTATTGCTGTCTTGGGTTTTACAAAGATCTTATATTAAAGTAACAAAACTAAAAATGAACCCTTTAGGCACAGCTTAGCACCGTAAGTATTTTATGAGTGATTACAAATTAGCAATTTTATTTGTAGTTTGTAGTACCTTGTATATAAGTAGGATATATTTCAATAAATAATGTGTCGATAGTGTTCGAAAAACATGTGATATAAATTTTACCATGGCAGGTTGTATGAGCAAGGGCCGGATTGCTTATGCGTACCCGGCCCCCGCCAACGGCGGATCGAAGGAGTATCCGGGGGGTTTTAGTGTTGTAGGGTCCTCTCCTCGTCGTATGAGTTTAGCATACCACGCTATGGAGAGGGCGAGTCCCACATATCCACCGCCAGAGCGCGAATGCGCTGCAGCGGCGGCGGTGGGAATGCGTAAATATATGCATTTCCACCCGGACAAAAAAACGTTTGTATGAGCAATCTTTTTACAGATATTTTATTAAATGCTTCAGTTTGTTTTTATTTCACACACACACACACACATACTGTCTCATTATCTATTTACTATTCCTTCTTTAAATAATATTCTTGTATAAATCATATTACATAAAAACATATGCATATAACTTACATAATTGTAATCACTTTTGATCGACACACTCCACTGTTTGTATATTTTGGGTTGTTTATATAGATTTTTTTAGGCTGAACACTGACTTTAAGATACAGGTTATCCTAGTTTGAGAGGCAGAGCCAATGTAACTTAATATTATTAAACAAAACATTATGTACTTTGTAACCATTTGTAACGTCTTAGGAAAATAAATTATTATTATTATTTCTTATCATATTCAACGGCAGAAATACCTACATTTACTATCTAAACTAAAGTTCGTTAAAATTTATTGCCAACACTTAAACAGTCTATACATCTTTCGTTTAATTAGACTGATAAAATATCGCTACTTAAGACACCAACTAATTACCAAACGCACATGTTCAACTCACTCAAATTGAACTAAAACGTTCCTAAATACACGAGAATATATTAAGCTCAGCTGCTAATTCTTAATAGTTTATGCAAATCTATGTCAACTTGGTCCTGAGTAAATTTTGTGACGTCATCCCTTACCAAGATGAAAACAAAATGCTGATTTGCATGTGCAAATAACATTGTAGAGGAATCCAAACAGTAATTTGGTAGACAATTGGAGCAGCTGCGATACCGGCCCTTTTGAAATGGGGACAGAAATTAAACAATAATTTCTTGTCACTTCTTTAAAGTTGGGTTGTCTAATGACAAGTAGTTAGTAACCTGAATGTTAATTATATTGTTTGACACTTGTTCTGTTATTCTAAAGTACATTAAAACTAAGTATTGTTTGACTAAACTACATAAATGAAAATAAATCTCCAAAATGTATGTGCGCTTAAGAACGGATGGACCTATTGGGCTTAGGTACTCCCTTTTTAATTGTAGGTATTTGCACTAATGGGGACCAAGTGTTATATGATTGAAAATCCACGGGAAGTGTCAGTACAACGGATGGCTAATTCCGGGCACGAAAAGCTAGCTAGCTAATATTAAAATTGATATTTTATCTTACCTTTTAAATTAATTGTAAAGTAATTAGTAAAGTACAGCGTTAGTACCTACGCTAAATGAGCTGATTGACTGGGGAAGTACCTTATAGAATTCCACAGCCAAATAACATTTTTGATTAATATTGTGTTCCTGTGCGATAGAAAGGTATCCAGAACTCGCGGGAGTACCTAAGGGGAATAATCCGGCAGGATAAGGATGATTAGTGATGTACATACTTGTATCTATTGTAGATACTGGCATTAGCTTTCCTTGTATTTAACATGTATTTTGCTAAGTAACATCAGACGGATGAGGGCCATTTTTTTATTCAGGAATAAAATCTGTACTGCTTATTAAAGAACTAACATAGTTGTATGTTGCGGTGTATAACTAGTGTCGTATAAACTAATTTCACTCTTCATATTTTTGTATTCATATTTCAAACAGAAGAAAATGACTGAACAATATCAGGTTTAATACAGAGGTTTTCTACTAATAACAGATTGCTATATGAAAAAAATATCGTGATAGCACAAAAACCGTCCCTACCTTACATAAAGGAGAACGGACATGACGTTATTACATGAATTACATAATATGTATAGAACATTAAAAAAGAAAATATAGGTACAAACGGTATATCTTAGCTATTTATTTTTATATTCCCCGAATTACTTGGACTAGGTGAACAAAAAATATCTTGTTCCATGATGGTGTGATATTTTTTATTTAACATCTTGTAAAATGATTTAATCATTTTACAAGATATATGTATATATGTAACATTCAAATACTGATATCGGCAAAGTCATCTCTGATTAAGGTGACAGGCCAGTAATTAAAAAACACTGACATAATATAAACGGGCTACAATAACTTTTATTTGAAGAGATTTAAACATTACAATCACACGTCGTTTTGATGTATGAAACCAACGTAGCAATATTTATTATTGAGATATTGATTATAGTTTATGCACTTATTAAAATAAATTGCGATATTATCAAGCAAACATTGAATTAATCGATATTATCAATGTAATTCCAAATAATATATTTATCTCAACATGATTAATGACCCTAAGCTACTGACATGTACAGCTTCTGCAAATAAAAAGAAAGTGAACAATGGCTCCTATGAACCAAACGCCGAAAACATAAAAATGTCATGTGCATAATGCACACAATAAATATTATTCCCTAGACGAAGCTAATGGTATCTAATCTCCCTTAGGAGATGTAGGTCAGTGTGTTGCCTAGGAATTTGCTAAACATTTCAATTCAATCTCTATTCCAATAAAGACAAAATCCAATTTTCTATGACAGTAGAAATAACTAGGAGTATTCCGAATCTCAAACGAAATACGACCTCGATTGTATTGAAGTAAAGCTGTGTTTTCTCTTTCATAGTATTTTTAAGTGTCATATATGCGCACGCGACTAGGGTAACAGATTTGTGCATGCGTCCATTGCGTGGGGTGTCTAATGGTTTCTGCATTTCATACATAAGTGCATTTAATTTATAGCCACTGTAAGAAAGGGTGGTTATCCATTGTCAACATAATCTTAAATATTTTATGTATAATTTAGTAGATATTTTATCTTTTCGAGTCGTAAATTATACCGCAGTGGGCAGTGACAAGGAATGTTTACATTTGGGTATGGCAATTCTTGAATTTAACCATAACCTACTTGTTTTAAGATTAACAAGAATCGATTTATGTATATATGTTTTATGATGTAGGTAAGTATTTTGATGGACAAAAAATATGTTTTTTATCTTGATACGCAATATACCTACATTTATGTGGTTCTAATGTCAAGAAACACATTTTTTTAGGCTATAACCTACATAATGGTCATAGTTGTTTTTAATATCTACTCCTACATGCTGCCAACTTTATCTGCGTTAAGTAATGATTTCATATGCTATCTAACAATAAAAGTTTCGTCAAATTCGGTCCAGCCGTTACTGAGATAAGCCAGAACAAACGACACACAAACAGGCAGACCTTTTTAATTGTGGTTTTGAGTACCCTATATATACATTCATAAGTATGTAGTAATAACCTGTTATTTTTCCATTATAAACAAACACTTCAATTATATTTATTTGTATAGATATTTGTCGTAGTTCTTAACATTTCCCTTGAAGTATTTTGAAACATTTCCCTTATTATGCTAGCGCAATACCAGAAGTAGGTAAGCGTCGTATTATTGAATTAAATCTTTAACTTCAAAGCTAAAATTTACCTATCTCATTTGTCCCATAACTATTCCCGTATCATTTCCATACGAGTAATCTGAGCCGAACTTCGTAAGCTTGTAATTAAAATAGACAATAAACTTTATCCGTATAACCACGCGTCTTACGGTTCTAAGGCCAACGAAAGCACCCTCTGTTTACACAGTAACCTACATTCTGAGGGATAGCATCATTAATGATGGGGATTGATCAACCCTTCGTGACTTTGAATGCGATGAGCGTTTGTTCATAAGATTTTAAGTTTAGGAAAGTGTCAGAAATTTGGCTGTCAACTGTTTGTTGTGCTTAGTCGCTGTTTAAGTAAAGGGTTAATAATAACTTAATTTTAATGGTTATGTAGTGAAGCATGATTTTTTTTATAATTGTTAATAATATTAAATATTATAATTAAATATTTTATATAAAAATAATATAAATTATTTTGATGAAATAAACCTTAAAAACCATTTGGACATCGCGGTAATTTTATGAAAAAGAACTACTTTTAAAACATCATCTTGCAATGAAGACTTCATATTTAATATTAATAAGTTCTTTTATCATCATTAATCACCACAATGATATAGATACTATGGCTTTATTTTTATTTTTCTCAAAACTTGACTTCAAATTAATAATAGGTATATTAAATACTAAGTTTAAACTACATATATACGGTTAACATTTTAATTACGTTTGGTTTACAACATTGATGGTATAATACACTTGAGAGCAATAAAATCGCACACGTTGACTTTTTGTTGTTAAAGCAGTTTTTTCATGAATGTGAATACATATTAAAATAAAACTTACACTATTTGAATGTATACTTCAGTACCTTTCTAATGATATCAAATACAGTGTAAAAAAAAGTACCCATAGGGAGTTTTAGGGCACAAAACCCAACATACGGATAAAATTACCCAATTTAGCTTAAGAAAGAATAAAAATAAAACTCAAAATGCTTGATCAAATTGTTTTTTAATAAGGTGTATTCCCTCCCCTAGCCTTGATTACAGCTCTTAATCGGTTTTTCATGGACCGTATTAATTTCACCATGAAATCTTGTGGTATGGCGTTCCACTCCTCTTCAATGGCAAGTTGAAGCTCTTGGAGGCGCGTAGGAGCAGGGCTTCTTGCTCGAACTCTTCTTTTTAGCTCATCCCAGACATGCTCAATCGGATTGAGATCAGGACTACGAGCTGGCCACTCCATCGCGGTGATTCCAACGTCTTCCATGTAGTCGCAAACTGTTCTAGCGACATGCGGTCTGGCGTTGTCGTGCATTAAGAGAAAATCTTCTCCCATAAGCCACGCAAGCGGCCTCACATGTTCTTCGAGCACTTCTTCGACGTATCGTGCAGCCGTCAAACTTCTCGATCTCGGGCCGGTATTCGCCGTAGTGATGAATACAATGTCAGTTTTAGTGTCCAACATTATGCCACCCCAAAACATACACGATCCACCTCCAAAAGCCACACGTTCGCTTATGCAGCATTGTGAAAATCGCTCTGATGACCTTCTGTAGACCCTAGAGCGTCCATCATGACCATGTAAAGTCATTCTGCACTCATCAGAGAACATAACAGCCCGCCATTGGTCATACGTCCAATTTAAATGTTCCCTAGCAAATTGTAGCCGGGCTTGTCGGTGAGCTGTGGTCAATTTGGGACCATTTGCTGGGCGATGTGAAGTCATTCCTGCTTCACCTAGTCTTCTTCGAACTGTCCACCGACTTATACTGACATTGCGAACTTCTCGAAGCTGTTGTCCCAGTTGAACCGCGTTCAGTTGCCGATTTCTCAAAGACCTTGTCACAAGAAAGCGGTCATCACGCTCTGATGTTGTGCGTCGCCGGCCAGATCCTGGTCGCCGAATGTAGCCACCGGTCTCTTGGAACCTCTGGTATACACGACGAACAGAGTAGCGGCTCAAATTTAGCCGTCGAGCAACTTCACTTTGGTTATGGCCTGCTTCGAGCAAGGCAATAACTTGAGCGGCTTCTGCGGGCGTGGTATCCATATTTTTCCAGTAAATCCGTATGCTTCCAGTAGAGATGTTATCACGTTGACCTTCGGTATGCAACTGATTAAAAATTCCAATAAACCGACCTTTTTATACCTGCGGCTAAGAGTGCAAGTAGTGACAACGCAAACGCGTGAATTTGGGGAATTCGGTGTACGGTCGGTTTTTGTAAGTTACGTAAAGGTCAATGATTTTAATTTTATGTTTTTGTAAAGCTAAGCTTGTATGCTTTAATTTTGTATAATGATTTTTACTCAATATCTTTAGATTTTAGAAAACAATCAGTAATAAACCAAATTACAAGGGGTGTGCGATTTTATTGCTCTCAAGTGTAATATAAGATTATAATTCAAGTGCAAAAAATCGCAATAACTTACCTACAAGCACCTTACTTGTTAATAAGCAGTTTGCCATGAAGTATTGTGTTCTAAGAAAAAAATCCAATTAACAAATAAATAAAGCAACCGCCAGCCTCAATGTTTTCTATAAAATATTCCTGATTGGATTCCGCTCCAACATACGAGTATCTACAAAAGGAAATCTACGTTAGTTCCTCCAATTTCAATATCAGATGAAGTCCGTGCTCCATTGTGAGTTCCACCCGCGTGGTCGGAAGTATGCACGATGATCGCAGTGGGCGTCACCACTGCCTTTCATGCCACCCTGTATGTTCTATTCAAATTTTTACCCTCACCACAGCTCGGACACAAGTACTGTACACTACTACTAACGGTCATTGAATGCAATTCGATGAAGCCACAGCACCATTCAACTGAATAGGATTGACCACGACAATGTGATTTAATAGAGCCGCAGCTTACTCCGGATTCTACGAGTACTACAAGCCTTGTTATGGACGGATTTATTATTGGGTTATGAGACGAATTTAAGATGTGATCAAAGGATAATCTGATATTGAAAATAGGAGTATACATATTATGTTAGTAACGAAACTAGGGGGTTAGATGACTTGACGAAATGTTATACCGTTCTAGAATATTTTTGAATAATAAACTGCATTTGTAATATTATGGTATGCAGTTTTATCTATACTATTTAAAGAAGGGTGGATATTTCTTGTTCTTTTTAACGTGCTAATCTGAGGAACTACTGGTCCGATTTAAAAAGTATTTCAGTGATGAAATAGCTCATTTTATTATAAAGTGCCTACGGGAACGGAAGTTACGCGGATGAAACCGCGCACGGGAAGCTAATTTACTATAAACTAGCAAGCAAACAAAACAAACAAACTCTTCAGCTTTATATATTAAGGATAGAAGTATAAATGAAAAAGACCTACTGTTAGCCTATTTCTTATGCAATATTTTAGATAAATATTTATCCCAGTTTGGTACAGATAAGGACACAGTTGGCTACCTCCTTCTTCGTCCTAATGTAGTAATCGTATTGAGTATTATCCCAAAAACAGTTTAGAATTAAGCAGTTGTTTAGTTGTTTGTTGTCCATGGATACCATTGAATTTAACAAAAAGCTATAACGCGCCAAAATTTAAAGCACGTTCCCTTGCCGGCCATACTGTTTATAAAACCAAAAATATTTAAAAGCAAAAATATTGATATTCGTTACCATGATCCATCAATAGATCATAATAAAATTAATGCCCAACGGACCACTACTTGGATCGGATAATCCCCTTTTACAGAAAAATGAATGGACGAGACTTTCATGTAAATTAAATGAAGGGATCGCATGAACCTATGGTTGCAATATACGCAGCAAAATAAAAATAGTAAGATCAGTTTGTATAAATGTTTCATAAAGCTATGGTATTTATAACAATATGAAAATAAAAATATGATAAGAGGAATCAATGAGAAACTAATTCAATAAATTGTCTGTATTTTTATTTCTATATTAAACACCCCTAAATTATAGCTATGGAATGATTTTCGTACTACTAAGGAAATAATTAAAACAATAAAACCTTCTTGGCTCTTCCGAACACCAGTCATGGAGGCTGGGATTGCGATTGCATGACTTCGGGTGTTGCTGCTGTTACAAACTTTTTAAATTAATTTATAGTATACGAATAATCTATTAACCCTTATTCAAACGCGAGCCTGTGGAGGAGTTAACAAAAAAGTAAGATATGTTCCTGGGTAATTTTGGGTCGTAGATTCCAAAAATACACACAAAAGAGGGGTTCGTGGGAGGGAAATACCCTTTTTTTGGTGGGAAGTATATATCCCGTCGTCTGTTCTCGCTTGTAAAAAAGTTGAAAAGGTGGGAACTATAGCTCCCATTGACATCAATATTTCAAAACACTAGCTAGTTACCCCGGCTCCACTTGTGAATTAAATTTTAACGTAAAAAATTACATAGATCGTGTTTTTAATAAAGGAGGTACTCATCAAAACAAGTTTTTTTCTACTTAGGGAAGAACGCGGAAATTTAAAAATTAATGACTTCACCATACATTTTCACAATGACACACGGATTTTATTTAGAGAATTTCCGAATGTAGTGTGCAGTGACGAACACTGGGATGATATCTTCCCACTTAGATACTCAATTTCAATCGACTCTACCAAGGTATAAACGAAAGATTCTGGGCATATTTTACGTTTCACGCAACCGTTATATAGTCTAGTTTACATAGCTAAAACTCAAAACTGCTTACCTAATTTTTTTTCAGAACTACCCTTAAAGACTTAAAAATAACGGTCATTTCGGCGGCAAAATCACGTCATCTGACTTTGACGTGTGTTTACCATGACATGCCATAATTCTCCAAAAAGTGCTGCCATTAAAAAAGGCTCTGCGAAATATCAAGATTGTGTAGATAAATATAACATTGCATTAAGTTTAAGCATATAAAAATAAAACACGATTTACTTCAATCTGAGAAGTGGGAAGTATAGCTCCCAACGTTTTAATAAGGGTTAACTGTACATTTTTACATTGTGATTTTGACAATTACACGTGTGTATAAATAAGTAAATGCTGTATAAAATAAATTTATTTCAGGACTCATATATACAAAAAAGGGAATGAAAAATATCTATGGCCTTTTCCAGTAAATAATAAAGTAATTTTAACATAATTAAAACTATACGAGTTATATACTCGTACTCGTACGCTATAGTTTTTGGTAAATACTGTCCGCAAAGTATGTCAACATTATAATACTACCATTATATTTTTACTGTGCTCCTCAAAGTAGTTGTAGATGGATTATTTCATACAGAATTAGTAGTAAGCTCTTCAATACCGGCCAACTGTGATCATAATGTTGGATCGAATTCACTCAAACGTAAATTCAATCGGAATAAGTACTTACTTATCGTACGAATAGTCAATATTAATAGTTATTGGTAAAGTGCTAAACGTCCTGTTATAAATGTGAGAGATTATTAATTGGACGCCAAAAGAAGCGCTTTATTTGCTAACACAAATATCTAAACATATAATAAAATAGTAAAAAATCCATGTCTGTGCATCAAATATATTAAAAAAATAATAATGAAGGGGGTTTAAAAACAGTAATAGAGCACGAATCCAAAAAAAAATCTGTCTGTTTGTTTGTACACGCTAATATTCGGAACTGCTGGACGGATTTGAATGTTTTTTTGTTGTTGTATAGGTTTTAAGTCTGGGCAACATATAGGCTATAATATATCTTGGAAACTTGAACACCTGATGCAGAACCGCAACAGACCAGCTAAACTATAAGAGATACAATAATGGTACCATAGCAAAAATTGTTCCATGTGATGAGCATTTTCTGCTGACAGAATAAATTTGAAGATCTGGGACACCTGCTGTGGAATTTCAAGCGCCCAGCTACACTATAACATATCAGGAATGACGTCTTAGCAAGAGATGTTCAGTCTGATGAGCACTCTCTGTAGACGTATAAAAATTGAAGATCTGGAACACCTGTTGTGGAATTCCAAGCGCCCAGCTACACCATAACACATATAGGAATGACGTCTTAGCAAAAGTTGTTCGGTCTCATGGGCATTTCCTGTTGACTTCGACCACATCAGGAAATCAAACCTATCACTAATTTCACTGTATAATTATAAAATATCACAAGCTGGGAGTACCTCGACGCGGTGAAGGCAGTAACAGTTTAGGACTAATGAACCATAGAAAATTTGACTTTACTGGCCAAAACTCCCATTTATTTTTTTATTTTATCGAATAAATATGCTTTCGGGCTAATGTTATGTGAGTGTTTAATTTCCTTTTCTATTTATCTTCGTGACACGGTAGCCTACCCGGCAACGCAGGGAAGCAGTCACTTAGATTTTAATTGATCAGGTATCTTCATAATAAAACTATATCACATCGGTATCGGCTCCGATACCCGATATGGAGTCGGACAATATGAAAAAGCTCTTACTCAGGGATACTGTAGTATTCTAATGATGACAGAATTATCGATATCCGTCCAGTTGTATTTGACAAAATTCGCTACAAAAAAAAAAATCTTTCCCCTTAATAATATTAGTACAGAAAAGCAAGCGATAGAGCATGCCTTACAGAATATAAACTGGTGGCACGGGTTTGTGACACTTAACCAAAAATACTTGGTTTCAGTTAAGTCTCAGGAAAATAAAAAAAAATAAAAAAAAAAATAAATAAAAAATTCCGTTACGCTCTTTCGTTTAAAGTATCAGTCAGGTTGACAAATTTAACACTCGATCGTCATACTAACTAAAACCGTTCTCATAAGCGACAATGCCGAAACTAATTAATTGAATCCATACATTGTTTCTATTATAAATGAAATATTCCATCATGCTTTCAGGGTGTCAGTAGAGGCTCAAAAGTTAGCAGACTGACCACTGAACTTTTAGAGCACACAACTGTCTGCATAATTGATAAGTAATATGGCCTCGAAATAATCCCTACTAGCAAAAACTCTTTCCTTCAAATTTGAAATTTATGCTTAAAGTTTTATTACAATTTTCGTTAATTCATGCATGTTAATTATTGTCTACTGGTGGCTACTGGTGGCATTTAAATATTGTAATGTGACTTCCATATTAAGATGTGAATTGGATTTCTATATCACTTAATTATAATAATTAGCGTGTTTCGTGTCTTGCTGTGCCGTTTGTTTTTGTAAGAAAAACGCGCTGCTATCGTAAATTTAAGCAGATACATACAATCATAATGCCTGCTTAAATGCACTTTATTTTTTCCCACTACACTATATTGTACTGTCCTATCTACAGTATAAACTAACCGCATTAAGACAAAAAATGTTACAATAATCATAAAATTACACTTCAAGAATTAACAAAAACAATACTAATACTCCACTTTTTCTGATTTCTATCTACTACCTACTAATACATAATCCTATAAGATTTGTGGCATTTAAAACAATATTAAATTTAAGTATCAAAACATTGAAAATATATGATAAAAACCCTATCATATTGTGGCAATATCTAGCGGACTATGCTATAGCAAACATATCTCACTAATGTCAACCACTGCACGTCTTTCCAACACACCTACAAGTATTCACACCTTAAGTATAATATTCCAGCACGCACACATTCCCTGGTAAGCCCGAAAATCGATGGAGACGGACCACGAAACTTTCTAACGACATAACCGCCTGCAATTGATATGCCCCCAGAGTAACCCATTGTAAAGAAAGGAAAATCTTGATCCAAAAATCTTTGGAGAGTTAGAGTCGTACATCAGTATTCAAGGGGCGTTTGGTCCCCGGTGTCGGCTAACCCCCGACGCTCTGGATGCGGTAAACTCCTTCAGTAATTTGACTTTGTTGTTATAACTCAGTTTTAGTTGTTTGTCGTTTGTGGATTTATTGCTTTAGTGGAAACTGTTAAATATGAGGACTGTTGTTATTTTAATAGTTATATTTGCTTATGTTATTGTTACTGAGTATGTCTATAAATTCTATAAATTTAAGGATGATTTTAACGGGCTCTAAAATCATATAACTTTTAAGTTTGAAAGCATAAAACTTCAATTTGTCCTAACATTATTCATACTTATAGAAATAAGCACTGTTATTCAGTAAACCAAGACTCGTTTAAATTTCACGCGATATTGCAACGTTATTTTACTTTTTTATCCTATTCTTTATACCTACAGTGTTACAAAAATAAATTATTAGGATGACAATACAGTAATTTACTGAAGTATAAGTAGTACACAGTTAAGTCTTATTATATATACATTAGCCACCCACCCCGGTTTTGCACGGGTAGCAAAGCTCAATTATAATACAAGACCTTGACTATTTATGCCTCAAAATATTTTTCAATCTCAGTACATCTATTGGTGAAAACCGGTTGAAAATCCGTGCAGTAGTTTCTTAGTACAGACAGATTGGAGTGGCGGAGGACTTTATTGAATAATATATAGCTATGTATGATAGAATCCATACGACTCTATAGAAATATCCATATAGGCCATACAGAAAACGTGTTCCTAATAAAATCTTGCAGTTTATACAATTTACATGCAAAAAATGTTTTTTAATTTACATGCAATATTACGGCTGCAGTGTGAAAATCAATTTGAATAATTATTGTTGTGAAATACCAATTTGTAGGTTTTTTATTAATAGCAAAGCTCGGAGGTTTAATTCAATTGCATGAGATTCCCTTACCATAGTTAAATAATTGTGTCATCGTAAAACGTTATAACAGCTGATATTGCTTACGAAAATTACATAAAGATTGTTACTATAAAATCCTACACTCGTCTACTCAACAATTCCAATATATTATTTTCTGAGCAAACTTTTCCATAAAAAATAAATCGGAAACAATACCATCTGAACTAAATAAAAGGTAGTAAAAGTCTAAACACACCGTCAGGTAAGAGCTGGATCAGGGCCCGCCTAAACTCTGTTCACGGAGTTGGAAAATTGCATTCGTTATCGCACATCCGTATCCGGCTGCCTACTTGCATTCGCGTTGGTTTAGGAGGGACGTGCCGGAGTAAAAATAAAATAGGACAGGTACTCTGACTCAATTTAACGTGTAAATATTGTATTCTTAAATTGTTTTGTTATAATACATAGTGTCCTCGAGTGCATTTATTTTAGCATAACGGATGAGAATGGGAATGTCAAAGAAAACTCACCAAATTTGACAGCTTTAGGGGCGTTATTTACAAGTCTTCTTTTCTTCGGTTCTTCAATTCCCCCTGCTAGCCCTGAGCTCAGATACACGGTTCCAGATTCTCGCTTTCTGTCTGTCCCTATATGTAGGTATGTATGCTTAGATCTTTGAAACTACGCAACGGATTATGATGCATTTTTTTAATAGATAGACTGATTCAAAAGAAATATTTATATGTATAATACGTCAAAGCATTGCCCGTGCAAAGTCTGGCTTTGATAGTGATCAAGACAAAGAATTATATAGTACTTTCTAAAATGTGTCACATTACCAATTTTTGCTACATAGACCTTGAAATTGAGAAAGAGAGGCAGAGAACATTAACAAAGGTATTATGTTTATCACCTATACATATACATTATATAATTATAGATATGGAATATCTATAGTTAAAGAAAAAAATGATATTCAGGCAACCGTCTATAGGCTCTTTCCTATAGACAGTTGCATCGTTATCAATTTATTAAAAACTCTTCAGATTAAAATAAAAATGATAAGTAGTTTTAGAATTACACGAACTATTTGTAAAATTGGTAAAGCCTACTTATTACGGATAATATTTAATATTTATATAAGTTTATTCAATTACACAAAAGTGATTAAATTAAATTAAAAGCCATATTTCAATGGTAAAAAAAACTCACAAGGGTATTTTTATCAATTTCTTGATTTAAAAACATCGAATAAGGTCCACTGTATCTTTCCCAACATCGTATCGGCTCGTATGGACATTGAAGTAACAAATGTCACGCAGTCAGTATAAATAAATGTACGACACAAATTGATTTATTGGCGATCGCTACCCACTCTACTGTAATGTTCAGCGTGATCGGTGTCCATTATTTTTGGGTCAAAAATCGCATCATCTGCCGAATTTTCCTGGCTTATTCTCGTAATCCAGGCTATAAATATTCGAAAGCTTAATACCAAAATGTTTAAATACGATGTCTTCATATTTATATGACGACATGAGATTAATAAAATATTTCTGTTCCATTTCTTCATATTTTTGTGTTCTTAGTTAAGTCTACAGTTGTCAACAGTCGTATCTCAGGCAATTTTATTTTTCATCAGCATCTTTACATCAAATAAAGTGAATGCAATCTAAATTTTCCTCTCAAAAAGACTTCCACACAAATAAAAGAAAAAGCATCTACCTAAACTTATTCAGTACACAAAACATATACTTCCCTTTCCTCCCGACTCACGACAGGCGACATCTTCTGAATGACCTGCTCACTCCCTACTCATTCTGCTAATGGAGTTGCCTTTTAAGGTAAAAATAAATAGTCACTACTCCTCAAAGACACCCCCATACCGTCGAAAAGCTGCTAATTAATTAAAAATTTCTTACACTCCTTACACTCAAATTATTTGCTAATTTTGAAGAGTCTGCGAAGTGATTTATATTCCTTTGACGTTGGACGGAACAGTTTTATTTTTATTTGCCCGTTTGCGGTGTACTTTTATTAATATTATTTACTAGGAATGCAATACTAAAAATAATATTGAAGCACATAACTGGAAACATATTTTCTATGTTATTCTGCGAAAATGCTTTTGTAAAACATTTGTAAAACGTATGAAATATATTTTATACGTTTAATTTACGGGGCGTCACGACTCGGCGAGAATGGAAGCTGTAAATTGTTTCACAATATTAAAAATAACGACAGACATTCGGAACCAAATAATAAAACAGAACACTGCCAAATTAAATATCGTACTTATAAAAGACTGTTTATTTTAAATTCCTTATGCATTATTAGGATTGAAGAAGAGCGCGGAGACGGCAGTACATTCTTCAAAATATCAGCTCAGACGGCATGCCGATATAATTGAACATTCTGTCGGGGTTAAAATATTTTGTGAATAGCGAAAGCTTTATTAGATACAATCTTGAATTGTTTTTGGAATAAGTGGATATTAAAATATTTTAGTTATGCAACATTCGATCCAGAGAGTTTGGCGATTAATAAAATATTGATACGATATCGATATGAGAACGACGAAATTAATAAAATTTGACTGAAGATATTATACAGTGACATTAAAAACGTTATGTCTCCGTCATGAATTTGTTATTATATATGGATATCTTATGATAAATACAACCATGGGACTTAAAGTAAAGGATTCAAACTCTTCTAAACATAGCTATTTGAATAAAGGCTAAGAAACTTAAACGCTTCACGGGACACCGCAATCCAAAATGATCCTGCGTCGCGTATAGAACATAGAATTTCCTGGAGAAATGAGATAATTACCTGTATATAATTTTATAAATAGTCCTTGAATAATCATTAATGTTTATTTCTTTTTTGGGAACATGCAAAGTTTTACTCCTTTTTTACTGCATGTAACGTAAGTATCTATTATAATCGTCAATTCTAAACTCTAAACGTGATCTGCTATTTTTTACGAACCAACCGATATAGACTGAAATAGACAGGAACATTTCAATTTCATAGTATTTCGTAATAAAGCATTGCGTTTATAATCCTCCCTTCATTCGCTGACGTAATGAAAATTCGAGACGTCTAGCCACGGATTTCACTGTTGTCGGAGCCGATTCCTTTTCAATGGGGAAAGGAATGAAAAAATTGTTTGATTAATTTGGGATGAATCATTTTTGTCGGTTGGTTTGATTGATTAGTTCACACTTGCAATGAAAAGAAATTGAATATATTTAAAAATTCAAGTATTATGCAAATAGGTTATTGTAGTGGCATGAAATAAGTTAGTTTAATTCATTATTTTTTGCCGTGGGTTGCCGGCATATAATGTTACTATATTTCCATTTCTACTCGTGGGTGTCGTAAAAGGCGACTAAGTAAAATTCCAGGGGACGGGCAGCGTTTTCATATATATATATTATAATATGTATGATTATTAAGCGGAAAAACGTCTTAATAATCATAACTATATAATAACTCGCTTCTACTTAAGAAATTAAACATTAATAGAAAAAGACTTCCACAAATTATTTCATTAGATTTGGCAATTGCGGGGAAAACCAAGAGGGTCAAGTGTCCCCTATTATGTGACGTTGCGTTGCGATACGGCTATTCAATAAATTAGGTGCATCGTTTCTTAAAGTTATGGAACATTAGTTATCTTTGCAAGCAGGTACGGTCAGCCTCATAAGTCACTTCGGGAAAAACCGCTTGCTAGATTTCACTCAGGGCCCCCGCCCTGAGTGAAATCTAGTAAGCGTTCTTCCTCGAAGATTGCCATTTTTCGTTCGTAGATAATTGACGAAGAAAATTACCTACTTGAATATTATTTGGTAAAATAAGTTCATGTTACTAATAAAAATGAATCACTGTTATCTCATTTAAAATAAATAATAATAAATATTGTTTTGTTTTATTATATTATAGTTTTGAGCCATTTTTTTATAACCCGTTCTGTATTGATATATTGCGGCAGAATTTACAAAGACATTATTTCCGTGTACAAAGTAATAATCCGACTCGTGTTCACTCGAGTAATTGTCCATTGGGTGGGAACCAAGCCCAGAACACATGCCTCAGAGGCAATCACCGTAACCACTCAACCATTAGTGCTTGGAAATGAACTTGGAAAATCCTTCAGAAGATCATGAATGAAACTTAAGAGTTCAAAGCACATTAATTATTTTTTTATCGGTACCTTATTAAATTTATTTTTATTTTGTGTTAAATTTATTTTTATACCTATTATATACATTATACCTATTTATCTAATATATTTTTTCTGGAGTATTGGTGTTGTGTACACAAATACTGCTAAAAGTTATTTTATACAATGAGGCTATGACACATGAAAATAATTACTTATTAATTTCACGTGCACAAATGTAATTAATTATAAATGAAACGTGTACCTAAGTGTTTAATTTATCGAACGTAGAATAGTTATTATAAATGGCATGGAATAAATCGGCTATATCCATCATAGAACAATTAATTTGTATAATTTTGTTTGTAATGTTTAATAATCTTAAACAGTAACTAACCATCGCATCGGTCAGTAGCCTTCTAATTTAAAATACATTATGACGATGTTGTTTTTAACAAAAAAAATGTTTTATAAAAAAAAGCAATAAAATATAGTCACAAATGATTCAAATTATAATTAGTGTATGGAGTGTAAGGTTTGGCCATTATGAATGAAGCGTAATATGTATCTGATAAATGTCCATCACTGTCACGGTTATATAAGTGTATCTAGATAGTTTCATGAAGTAAATAATCAGAATCACTTCACGAATTATGTGTCTTTAACATAACCCACAAAAATATTCCTGCTATTTTAAATCACATGATCGATCTGGCCACTTTACTCTGGATCTTGGATCAGAATCAAACCTACTTAAGTGAACTGATGAACTCCTCGTAGTATGGAAGGAGTAGTCCTATATATTAAGCATCCACCACTGCGGTAGGGGGGATGCTAATACATTCCTCCGCGAAGAAAAAAATATTTATGATAAGTAGGTATAGGTACTTACCTTAAGTTAGCTTTAAGTTTATGTTCGACATTTATCCAAATACGTTTTAGTTTTAAAGAATATTTTTTTCTGTTCACTTTTTGTAGAATAATTCCAACTCTTGATTTTGTTTTAACAAAATATTATTACGTAAACAGCTGTAGGTATATACTCAAATAATATACTATACCCATATTTACACTATTTAATAAATCCACGAAAACTGTTACGGACTGTAAAAATCGTTGGGAACTTTAAATACACGAATGCCGCCCGTTGATCCCGCTTTGTGCTGGATTCGGCTCCGGGCATCATGAATGAATAACGGCAAAGGTCATGAATGTTTTATAAGTCGCTCTGTGATCGGGTCGATCACACCTCACAAGGACAATGGTAATAGCATAATATTGCAGTTTAAGCTTGATCTTTTCAGATGAGTAGGGTCACACATTAAGGTCACGCACAGTGGCATTATAAGAAAATCAATTAGAAAGACCGTCGAATAAGCATATAAAAATCTAAGAATTAAAAAAATTACAAGTAAGTAGGTACACATACAGATGTTTCACATACAGCATATTTTAATTTAAAAAATCTTATCATAGCGACATTTACAACGCATGCAATGAAGTTTAATGAAGCCATCAATCTATCAAAAAATAATAGACAGGTGACATCAACAATTTTACATTGAGCAATGTAAGTGCGCACGCCACTTATATAATAAGTTCTCAACATAAACAGGTAAACCGCTGTTGATGGGTCAGGAAGATCTTCTATTCATGTGGAGGAACCAAACTATTCCTCTCTAGTTGCCATCATTAAATCTCCTTCTTGATCTTTCCATGCAAATGTGGAATATAATTATAATATTCTGTGCAGAGAGCTGATCCCTGTTGTGTTTGGCAGCCTTGACGGGTTACAGTTCTGAAGCACGTTGATTATTATATGAAGTAGGTTATGATACAGATACAATTATTAATATCATCTCTAATTACAATTAATTTCATCCCATTTAAAATATGGATTGATTAATTAATAAATGAGATTTGTGATTTTAAAAAATAATATTGTAGCTCCAAAATCTTATTAATCAATCTAAATCTTAATATATTAATCCATAAAGCCGAATACTACCCACTTTCATGTCCACATGCTTTCATAAAAAGATACAGAAATAATGACGTTCAACGTCCAAACACGAACCCACAAAAAATATTTGACCAAATATATCAACATTTACAACAAACAAACAAATACAACAAATGTCTGTCATCAACCGTACGAGATTCTCGGATCGAAACTCGAAGCCAACATATTTACCCCCTGCTTACCCCATCCGATAATGGCGCCAGCTTTATAAAATATTCAACATCTTCAACGTTATTTATGAACCCGTACAAAAGCTTCATGTTAGTCTCCAAAGGTTTGTTAATGTGAAAATAAAAACAAGATTTTGTTAACAGCAAATAGAGTTTGACTTACTTTTTAATAAGGTTTGTATTGTGCGTTTTAAGGTGATTGTAGCGGAGACATATTTCTTTTAAATATTATTTGAAATTTTTATTTGAAAAGATAAGTGAAAACAAGGTTTC
This sequence comes from Nycteola revayana, assembly GCA_947037095.2. Classification (NCBI taxonomy): domain Eukaryota; kingdom Metazoa; phylum Arthropoda; class Insecta; order Lepidoptera; family Nolidae; genus Nycteola; species Nycteola revayana. The sequence goes on from OX344838.1 coordinate 30,921,576, forward strand.
TTGCCCAGTTTCCCCTACTTTACTTCCATTATGATCGAAACTTCATAATTAAATAAAGCAAGCAAAGCATTTTTTTAAGTCGGCTTCATAGTAATTTCTTTCATTACACACAAACAACAAATGTTTTTAGTATAATATTAGTACGTATAACTGCACCGGTAGCTCAGTGGTTATGTTAGTTGCTTTTGAGACATGGTGTGCTATTCCCACACGGGACAATTTTTGTGTGAACCACAGATAGTTGTTCTGAGTCTTTGTGTGCATTGTTTCCATGAATTGAGTGTTTGTACCGTCGTCGCCCGCGACACAGGGATCATTGCCTAGTGTGGAAGTGGTCTATAAAAAAAAAATAGCAATCAATCGTTACCACAGTTCAAGAGCATATTGTTCCCGAATAAAAAAGGATTTCAGGTACAGACATTCAATTATTATATTACATTTTTTTTACAGTAGTTGGTTTATAGTAGGGATAATGCTTCTATAAGCTATGAAGTCGTTATTGTGGACTTATTAGGTATTTTAGTGTTATTGAACGTTTATGAATAATGGGTTTCAAGAATCTTCCTATAACAGGATTAAAAGCCGGTTATTACTTATTATGAATAAGACTGTTAAACTATAGTGTCAATACTAGTTTTACTTATGACCTTCTTCTTTGAAGACGATTCACACACACACATAAACAGCTTGCTTGCTGAGTTGCCGCTTAAATATGATTGATAATGTTAATTTCACAATTAGGACATAGCACAAGCTTTGAGCGTTTACTGTACGTACCGCGCCGTTTATGAAAGTAAACACTAAGTCCTCTGCGATGTAGCAATTGTGTCCCCGCTGAGAAAGTATTTTTTTGTAAAATGTTACATATTTTGCTCGTCACTCGCGTATGCCTCAATCATATCTTGCTTACGTAGCTGGCACTCTATTAAAGATAAGTTCATAATAAAAGCTAGCACATATGAACGGAAAATCGCAATCGCTCTGCCTGGCACGGCGTTCATTATAATTTTTTTATTCCATTTCTATAAATAGCGTAATATTGAAAATGAATTCACAATTTCATGCAACTTTCCAGCGCGGATGACTTTATTATGCATTCATCCAGAAATATTAAAAGATCGACTGATTTACCTTTTATATTCGATTTTTCCAGTTTATCGCAGGTTCATGTCAACATATTAAAACATATTGCAATTCCCAATTTTACTTTAAAAGTATTAATATATTAATCATTTTGTATGACACACTTCATAAACATATTACTTTAAGCAGCCGTAGCCCAATGGCTAGGGCGTCGGACTTGTGATCTTGTGGTCGTCGGTTCGATTCCCACCCATTGCACTACCAACGTGAACCCACTCGTAACACAAGCATATTTAGCTTGGCACGAGGGGTTAACAAGTATACTAGTAGACTGCATAACTAAGTTAGTAAACATAAAAAAAAAGAATCTATGACATAATAACTCGGACATCATAATTAAAACACAATTTTATTTTAATACTAGCTTCCCACGCGCCTTCACCTGCATTACTCCCGTTCTCGTAAGAACTTCATAATTAAGTACTTGTTCTAGCCTTTCTCAATAAATGAGCTATCTAACTACTTAAAAAAAAGTTTTTGGAACGAAGTTCCTTATTATTTACGTAATCCTATTACAGTCATTTGCAAATAGTCAAAACATATTTGGCTCATTGATATATTTGATTAATTAATTTAGTTTAGTTATTATAGTTATAATAATAATAAATAGTTTGTATTTTATATTATTTATAGCTTTAGCGTAAAAGCTGCCGGTATGAAAATACAATTTATTTTTATCTATAATTTTATAGTCTAAAGTTCTGTCCTTTGAGTATGTTATATTTAGATGGACCATAAGTATATCGTCGGACGCGATTTTATGCTACCACCGGATCCTCTGAATGAACTGAGAAGACCTGGCGAAACAAACTCAGTGGGGTATTCTACTGCCGGTTTCATCGCGGCCTCATTGAGACGATCCGGCGAAACATACTTAAATGGGCATCAACATTATGTTAGTTCAGTTACTGTAATTATTTAGTTAATTGGCTTACATAATTTACCAATCGGCTGTCTTTATACAACTTTTATTTTCATTTTGCTAATTTAACAGGGGATAAAATATAATGACCACCAAAAATATATACTTGACACCAGAAAAATAAAGTCTAAAATTGTAATAGTACTAGCTATTTTACTCACGACTGCACTTCAAATTGTATTCGAACACCAAATGTAGTTAATGATCACCAAATGTAGTTAATGATCACCAAATCTTAGCGAGCAAATTATTGCGCTATTTCTACCTTAATAAAATCAATGAAAAATGACAATCGGTTAGGTTAGGTTAGAGCTGCGGCCATAAAACGCACGAGCCGAGCGAGCGAAGCGAGCGGTGCCGCGGCAGCGGCCGGCGAGTGCCAGAACCGAATAGTAAATTAGTAAAACATTTAGGTACTTTTGGTGTTCATTTACTACTTTTGGTGATCATTTACTACTTTTGGGTTAACAATGATTTATTTGGAGTCATTTTGCTTAAATACGATAGCGAAATGTTAAAACTTTGGTTACAATTTTACATTAAAATGCGGGTTTAATTTTGGTGATCATTTTTACTATATCTGATGGTAAGTTAAACATAAGCCATTTAACAGACCAGATAAGTTATTTTGAGATAGAACATGTGTTACTTTTATGATTTTGATTACAGACAGTACACAGAATACACTATCATGATCTTTAAATTTCAATGCTTCATCAGCTATAGGGTATCCGATCTGGTGCACGTATAGCCTGCCATACATATTTATCATCTATATACTCTTTAATACTATAATAGCCCCTAGTCATTAGGAAATCAAATCGGACTAGAAGTTCCTGATATTAGCGCGTTCATGCAAACAAACTCTTTAGCTTTATATATTAGTATAGATAATCGATACATTCAAGACTTCCAACATATTTGTGTATAAAAATACAAGATAAGGTAGCTGACTATCGAGTTGCATAGTCTCCAATGTCTAAAGCTAAATCAAAAACGAGTCTAATGAGCACAAAACGTTGGTGCACCTGAGCACCGATCGCAGTTTCCAATTTGATCTCCTCTTCAAATCTTCTTACTTGCGTAATCCAATAAACTAACAAGTCGTGCTGGAAATTGGAAATTCCTGACAGTACCTATATTTCATTACATAGCGCCTTTTTAGGATTCTGTAGCTGACTGTAGAAAGGTGTCTAAAGGTTTTTACTTGTGTTTGTCATATTTAAAAAGCTTAAGTGAACTGTGTGCCGTGTGGTTTTTTGGCTAAGAATAGACCAACCCATGTCTTCCCACGAGAGTCCTAAGAGGCGACTAAGGGATGGAAAGCTGATGGATGGTAAGCAGCAGCAGCATCTATTAGCTCTAGCTTATTTACCATCTTACTCCGATCACCAACCCGCCTACAAAGCGTGGTGATTATGGAAATATTGCTCAACGATCATGGCTTGCCAGGGTCTATAAAGAGGAGGCCCATGTTTAGCTGTTGCCTATTGAGGTGAAGTGGATTGCAGTAGAATATATGTAGTTTGCTCGTAATTTTCACCTCATGTATGTCTACTTGTATTATGTTATAGCAGCCATCTCAGTAAAATCAGCCATTCAATGGGACGGCCAGCCCATCAATCAAATGCCGACATTTAATCAATTACATGTCGGATTCAAATGCCGAGGCCATCGCTGATTGTACTAACAATACTTAACGTTTAACTAGTTGGCAAGCCCTTTTAAATTTGGCTGACGTAAAATCAGGCATAATATTTAAATTTAGTTAAGGTTTAGGTCATTTCATTTTAACCTCCCAAAATCAACGCTTTGGCTAGTTGTATTTTAGCCATTTCATTGAATGTTGACGTTCAATTAACGGGATAGCCTTATGAATGGCCGATTCAACTAGATGGCTGTACAAATAAAATAAAATTGATACTTAAATCAATTTTGCCCGTAGCAGAGCATCCCAATTAGCCTAATAGTTGACATAACATTGTTTTTAAATCCTTCTACAGTTATTAAGTTTATCGCATTCAAAACAGACAAACGTGGCGTGAGGATTTTCTTTGTAATATTCAGTCAGTTAGTGGTTTATACAAAAGGTTATTTATAACACTCATTCAACAACTTGCGCGACCGAACAACTAAAATTTCCATAGTTATCATAGAACTTTAAAAAACTTTTTATGTTACATTGACACGTATCATTTCTTATAAAACCCTGAAACACGATTTGAACAGAAAAGCTGTCACCATTAATTTCACACGCATTGTGATACATTAGGTTGTATAGAACTGAGTATAGAATGTAATCACACTGAAGAACTGTTAATAAGTACTGTCGGCACAATAAAGACATACTATAGAGTTAAAGGGTCGATGGTCATTGTACGTTTGATTGGTATTCACGCCGCTATTTTGACACCCGTTCATTTTGCCTTTGCCTTTAATATATTGTTAGTGGTAATGATTTACTTAATTGTGGTGTTAGGAGCTATACATACGAGTATAACCACAATACTTCAGTAACTATGATCGAAAATGGTATAAGTTTTCCGATTAGAAATGCCAAAAAAAGATGGCGTCGCCAAAGTCTTTATCGGAACCCTGTACTGGAACACTGTCCGCCGATTTGGGTGGAATTAACACCAGATATTTTGTGATTAGTACCTATAGATTTCCGAAAAAAAAGTAACTTCTTATTCTATTAATAATACACAATAATTGTTACGTACATACCAAAAAACTACTTCCAAAACGTAAAACTATGACTAAAACCTGAACATATACAAAAGAGGTACAATAAAATCAATATTCATTACCAATTCAGTTACAATACGTCAATTTTGCGATATTGCAAGGAAAACACGACAGTTTTATTCCCATAAGTGTAGGTAAGCAACATCTTTTGCATGTTGCAAATAGTAATTACTTATTTCCTTTAGAATAATGCAATATGCAGCTGTTGTAAAAGCCCATTTTATTTTCTTGCAATTTGTCAAATCTGATGGCGAATAATTGTCCATTTAACATGTTTAGGTAGGCTTGCGTTGAGCTTGGTATCTACCAAGCTCAATGCAAGCCTACCTAAACAATGTGAAGACGCAACTGATTCTTATGTAGCTCATGACGCTTATTATATGTGAAACTTGTGAACCTTTATCCTTTTTAGGGTTCCGTAGCCAAATGGCAAAAAACGGAACCCTTATAGATTCGTCATGTCTGTCTGTCTGTCTGTCTGTCCGTCCGTATGTCACAGCCACTTTTTTCCGAAACTATAAGAACTATAATTTTGAAACTTGGCAAGTAGATGTATGTTGTGAACCGCATTAAGATTTTCACACAAAAATAGAAAAAAAAACAATAAATTTTGGGGTTCCCCATACATAGAACTGAAACTCAAAAAATTTTTTTTCTTCAAACCCATACGTGTGGCGTATCTATGAATAGGTCTTCAAAAATGATGTTGAGGTTTCTAATGTATTTTTTTTCTAAACTGAATAGTTTGCGCGAGAGATATTTCCAAAGTGGTAAAATGTGTGTCCCCCCCCCCTGTAACTTCTAAAATAAGAGAATGCTAAATCTAAAAAAAATATATAATGATGTACATTACCATGCAAACTTCCACCGAAAATTGGTTTGAACGAGATCTAGTAAGTAGTTTTTTTTTTAATACGTCAAAAATCTTAAACCGCAATTTAGCTTTCATTCAATCAACTCGAATATAAAAATATAAAATAACATTTCATTTCATAAACATACGCTTTTTTATTTATTCTTGATATCAAAAATAGGTACGCACTTGTAACTGAAACAGAACCCTTTGTGCGCGAGTCCGACTCGCACTTGGCCGGTTTTTAGCTTTAGTTAAGTTCTTTTTAACATAAGAAAGAAGAACGAATAATTTGTATTATTTTTTATTTAAAACAAGTTTTTTAGACTTTGTAGTTTTCCCGACCGATTTCAGCTATAGCTGCCAATATTTACATTAACACGTAAATTCGTGCGCCAACACGAACGCGTCTTTTAATTTACTCTTAAAATCCGATGGGTCGGTTTTAGTGACACTACCGAGAGCTCAAGCGCTGGACCGACAGCTTAACATGCTCTTCGATGTGTGTGGGTAATACAGAAAGTTTACCAAATTTCCGACGTCCGAATGTCTAGTAACATTCTACCATTAGTATTATTTACTTTTCCTAACTTTTAAAACTTTATATTCTAACTACGTGACCCGCACAAACATATATAACTGTAAGTTAATTAAAATCTTATAAGCTAATTATTTAAGATTATCCCGTTCAAGGTTCCTAAATTAAAATTACCATTATTATATAAATGTATATTTGACCCAAATACTTTAATTAAACATTCTTCATAGGTATTTATAAAATTATGTTAACTGGCCGTTTTCTGTTTACTGTAAATTAAAAAAAAAAACAAAAAGTCCTGGTTGATTAAATAAAAATAAAAAGCGCCTATGTCCAAGGGGAAAGTTTCACGAGATTAATTCTCTTGATAAAATTTCACGGTTCAAGAAATCCAACTACCGGTTGCGTGGGGCGATGAACGATACTGATTACGTACGTCTCGGAAAAGAGTTACGAATAATTAGATCTGGAAAAAATGTATAACAAAAATAAAGAAATTTCGGATTGCGGTCAATAATGCCAATTATGTTTATATTGAGAAGAAATATAGGCTATGAGTAAATTATCATTATGCAAAAGTTGAGATTTTGGTTCCAATCAATGATACTAAGAAACAAAACACACAAGCAATGCATAGGGAACATTTTAAAGACAAAAAAAAATATATGAATGTTTATGAGTTTGGATACACGGATATTTTATGGCAATTCACGTAAATATTATTAAACACATTTTAGAGATAGAGAAATATTCCTTTTCACGTTATTGATTTTTAAGTCAGAAAATACCGAGTATGTGGTTTGGTTGCTAACTTTGTTTGCTTATAAATAAGTCCTTAAACGACTCGATAAATATAAATAACAAATGTTAGGTTACATTATTTCAAATATTTGATGTACCTATATTATAAAATACTAACTTCCCGCTCGCGGTTTCACCCGTTTCCCTAAGAATTTCATAATTAAATAAAGCTTTTGTCATCTGGGGATAGTGTAGCTTCTCAACGGTGAAAGAATTTTACTAATCGGACAAGTTAGTTTCGGAGCCTATTCAATACAAACAACCAAACCTAGCCTCTTTATAATATTATTATATAAATAATAAACTAGAAAAATAATCATACCAATTTTAAATAATTAAGGACTATAATAACCTTCTAATCATTTCTTAAGTCTGTTTCAGGTACCGAAGTCGCTACGATTCTACGACTGTGCTACGCTCCTACTACGAGACGTAGCTACGAGTCCCGCGAGACAGAAGCCTTCCCTACCTTACAATGTTCTGCCCTCGTTTAGAGCTAAGTTGCTGCCTTATTTTTCAAGATCATTTTTAAACGCCATTTTGCCATATTATATTTAATCGGTACATGGAAAGCGTAATGGTTATCTAATTATGCTTTATTTTGTTTTATTTGCTGGCTATAATAAAATAACTATGGCACATTGCACATTATTTGCTTCATAAAAAATTGAAATTTGTAACTAGATCTTAAATTAATAAAAGGAAAAAAACAGTAATTTCTCTTTGTTAAATAATACTAATATATATAATGCTTAAGATATTGTTTGTCTGTTTGCTTGAACGCACTGATCTCAGGTATTAATATACCGATTTGAAAAAGTATTTTAGTGTTAGAAAGCGTATTTGTTAAGGAAGGCTTTATTTATTTATGAACTTCTAACGGAAACCGCAGTAACGCGTGTGACCACACGCGGAAGCCAGTTAAATCAAACAGAAAGTAAAAGTATCACTTAAATAGCTAAAATATTTATAGAATAACCGTCTTTCTGGTTTCAAAATATTTACATAAATAACAATTTATATTTCCTGCTCACTTAATGAGTAAAGTACGTTACCAAATATTCATCATCAACAGCCCGTTTACGTCTACTGCTGAACATGGGCCTCCTCCTAACAGACCTTGGCAAGCCAAGATCGTAGAGGGATATCGCCATAATCACCACGCTTGGCAGACGTATTGGTGATCGCAGTAAGATGTAAACCTTGAGCTAATAGATGCTGCTGCCTATCCTTCAGCCATATGTCCCTTAGTCGCCTTTTACGACACCCATGGGAGGACATGGGGTGGTCTATTCTAAGCCGAAACCACACGGCAATACCAAATATGAAACTCATTATATTCCGTCTTTAATATAACACTTAAAACCTACACTTAAACACAAGACAAATAAAGCACTTACAAATAGAGAATAACGCAAGCCTGCAGCTAAGCTATTAGCATCGTAGAAGTATGCATCGGTAATCCTAAGTCGTTAAAGACTGGTAATGTGCAAATAAAACGCTTTTAAAGTGACAACAACTTAGAGGTTTACAAACGATCAGTTAATATATAGCTGTATGATGTATTTCTATATTAATGTATAAAGCTGAAGAAAGCTTCAACGGGCTAATCTCATTAACTACTGGTCCGATTTGAAACATTATGTCAGTGTTACTAGGTAGTGTTATTGCTCATTAATCGAAGAAGTTTTTAGTTTATATTTCATTATGAAGTTCTTATGGAAACAAGATTCATGCGGTAAAATCGCGCGCGGGAAGCTAGTCATAAAATATTACTTTTGTTACTTCTTGATAACAAAATTTTATTTAGGCGAAATAATCAAAGAAAAATATATTTTTATAACATTATTGAATATAAAAAATTGTGCAAGAATGGTTCACGAAATTACTTCTATTATATCGTCACAGTTTTATCTACGTATATGTAAAAGCGTTTCGTGGACCCTCCGCAAAGCCCGTATTGTAATTTATATGATAGGACGAGAGCTGTTCAAGGTACGCATCTGGTTTTATTCAAGACACTGCAGAAACCACTGAGATACTTTGAATTAAGGACCTTCATTACGTAATAGGAACCGTTATAAGGGATAGACAGATGCCATATTGAGTACACAGGAATCATCTTTAGTAGCCATTTGACGAGACGTTATGGATAGTGCTTAACAATGTAAGAGGCATTTCGTCGGTGATACTGCAATACCGATTAAGTGTCAATAGTTAATAAGGTTGAAAATCAAATGTAGGAAATTGTTTTTTTTTCTCTTTAAAATGTATAATAAGATAATATATGCATGAAATAACATTTCTTGAAATGCATAATATAGTGAATTCATATTTTATTATTATCATATATGAATTAATAGGTATATGTACAATCGGAGGAGCAAATAGTTTTACAACTTGTAAGGCAAAGATCGTAAATAATAATCTCTGTATAAGTAGGTACGATAGGCGGTAATTCTTATTGAACAAAGAATGAATCGTTGTCTGTCTGTACTATACAAAAATACATAACAGTAAATCTTCGTTAACATATTATTGTCTAAAGAATTGAGTTGAGTTAAGTGGTTGAGTGTTACTTTTTGAAAAATTAAAAATCTTCTACGCCAGATCAGAACTTGTATAATTCGAATTGTTTTTGCGCAATATAGGTTGTAAATGTCACAGCTAATTTATTTGTAGTCTTGTGCATTTCAATACGTATAAAACTGTATTCATCGATCGTACATTCATAAAAATATACAATAAGTGAAACTCAAACAAAGTTTGAAAGCAATAAGCCGATATCAGGTACTACAGCGAAAGCCTTAAACTTTGGAGCTATAATTTTCACCTTTGTAAACGAATTTATACTTAATTAATATACATTTTTTAGTACCTAAGTATCCTTCGCCGTGTTTTCGTTAAGTTTTGTAATGGAAAAACTTTTTTAACTGCCCAAATCAGGGGTCTGTTCATAAATAACTGTTACAGCAAGCTGTTACGCACGACCGGTGTACTGAGGGGTTGCCAACCAAAAACCCTTAACTTAAAAAAATGTTATTAATACAAAAAAAAAAAACATTATAAAGTGCCTATTTTAAAAAAAGTTGAAAAGTTGGTAAAATATAAATTTATATAACATAAATATTTACCTTATTTATATGTATTAACAATGTAGTTTCGTGTTTATATACTGATATCGACACGTCATTAGCCTACAGCCTTCCTCGATAAATAGGCCGTTTAACAATAAAAGATTTTTCAAATCTATGAACAAATTGTAATAATATAACAGGGAAACAATTTTACCGTGGCAACATTGTAGCAACTTCAGATCAAAGTGAGGGTCAACCAGCAAAACAGCACGTAGGTAATTATTTAAGAGACTCTATTTAAAACATTTCGTTTTTTGTACGCTATAAAACGTGAAAAGAATAAGCGATTTTCCTCAGAGATTAAGTTAAATTAGACACGGCGTTAATATATTTTGAGAGCTTTTACCATTTTATTATCTGACAACATTTTAATGTTTCTTTTTTTTACTTAAGAATCTGTTTTATTTAGATATCAACTGTTATTATTACATAGATTTTGTTTAAATAATAAGTAAATTTCTTAAAATATAGAAAGATACTGATCATTATAACTTTGATGTCTTCCTCTGTCTGTATATACTTATAATGTGTATATATAATGTATAATATATAAATAACAACCGTTATCTACTCACTGAACTATCAATACACCACTGGTCACATTGCGCTAAATAAAATTGTAGGTAAGTACTTGAAGATTATTATGACCTTAGCATCTGTTTGTAAAAGTATTTCTAAAAATTTGCCTTCTAGGTGCACGAAAATATGTTTTAATGGTGACGCGGACAGCGACGCAAATAAATCTATTTTTCAATAAACCCTTTCAATATTCAGACAAAACAGCGTATTACTTATCACTTTTTCTCCGCTTAATCCCACACAAATATTCGCTCAACTCTGCTGACCTGTATACAAAAGGGAAGCTTGGAAAATTTTGCATAGCCTGCGCGTCGCACTTACATATTTATGAGTTTTCTAACCGAGATCCAGGGGAGAAAGTCAAACATTAATGAACACTTAAATATTCCGTACATGTAGATAAAGAAATGAATTTTTACATCATAATAGAACAACGGGATGTATTGAAATTTAAATTATGATAATATATGTTTTTGAGTCGCTTCTTTTTGTACTGGTTGTATTTTTGAAGGACTTACCTTAAGGCAGTCGATGCAACCAGTAATGGAGAATGATTTGATCTTTACTGAAAATTTAAAATATATGTAGGTATGCGCCAAAAGTAAACCAAACGAGACCTTCATCGTTCCATATATAGACTATAATAATAACGGTGAAAAGTATGGGGAGTAGACGAAGAGTTAGGATGAGACAGAAAGGTTAACGACTGTTCATTTTGCTACAATTTATGTAAATCTTTGGAACTAGTGGCAAATTGAGCAAGCAATTTGATACTCAAACAAGATGTTAACTTCAATAAAAACTTTTATCTTAATCGAATTCCTCTAAGATTTTAAGAAATACTAAATAAAAATGTTTAAATAAAGTATTAACTTTAAATAACCATTAAAATATAGGCCGCTTCGAATTAAGAGCGCCTTTCAAAAATAAATAGCAACAATCATAGCGTCACGTACGTTCGCCTGCTTAAGGCACCACGTCGTATACATAATAATGTATACGACGTGGTGCCTATTATTACAGATACAGAAAACTCACTTTTTCAGCCAGTGATATAAAACAACACACGCCTTTATGCCTTTACCTATGCCCAAGGTAATGTTGCAATCAAAGAAATAATTCGATAAAAACGTCGACATTACAGTTATTGTAACGCATTTCCTATGTTATTGTTTCTGTATTATTGAAGCCTGCATTTAGCGAAGACAAAGTAGTAAGACAAAGTTATAGTTAGATGATAAGCCTACTGATATGAAACATATTATCACTAAAAAACTTCCAACAACATTGGTTTATGTATACTATACTATACTATAATAATATAGTTTATACTAATATTATAAAGAGGAAAAGTTTGTATTTTTGTTTCGAATAAACTCAAAATTTACTGAACGGATTTTGACAATTCTTTCACCTATAAATAAATACTAAAAAATAAATTAAATAAATAAATAATCTATCTATACTATATATATAAGTATATATAAATAAATCTTTGTGTAAATTCTAAGATTTATTTCCTGGTTAGTTGAGGGACTACCCTCCGTGCCTCGGAAAGCACGTCAAGCCGTTGCTCCCGATTGTTATAACATCATCTAAAATATTCGTACCTATATCAAGGAACGGGCAGCAGCGTTTCCTTGTGTGGTTCAACGTATTACTGCGGTTACGAACCCGCCTACTAAGAGTGGTGTCTATGGCACATACCGTCCCTCGGGAGGAAGCCCATGTTCAGCAGTGGACGTTGTACGGGCTGATGATGATTTCACCATTACAATGCTACGTTATCCCTGAGTAAAATAGTGATATAAAAGTCTGCCCGTGCGAAGCCGGGGCGCACCGCTAGTATATAATATTTAGAGATAAAACATTCGAAGTAACATCTCTATCCCGTATTTCATAGTCGGAATCAACCCTACCAATATCGCTTACACAATTACCGCCAGAACTAGATAAACCTAAAAAGCAAAGACATTAATGCTTCTGATTACCTATGATTCATTGAGCGATCAACTGACCATAGCTACAACCCGGAAATACATTCACCGGATGTGGTACGCCATAACTCAAAGAGCGTGTCCGGCTGATAGCCCATCTAGTTCGACCTGGGAGCCTCCTTTTATGGTTTTAAGCAATGTTGGTCCATACGTACCTACTTATACCTTTATTGGAAAGAAGAAGCTATAAAATAGTTTAAGGAGATTGAAAGAAAAAAAACATTGACGTCTTATATGGAAACGCTGTCTTCTTTATAGTTAAGAATAAATATGTCTCATTATAAGATGAAATTATATTTCTCTCTAAAAAAATACCTTTAAAAATAATGTATCAATTGACACATTATCAGGTAGATATATGTTGGGCTGGATTGCTTATGCGTGCCCGGCCCCCGCCAATCGATCGATCGATCAATGATTCTATCTGCCCGGCGCGGGCGGATCGAAGGAGTGTCCGGGGGGTTTTAGTGGTGTAAGGTCCTCCTCGTGGTATGAGTTAGCATACCTCGCAATGGAGAGGGTGAGTCCCACATATCCCACCGCCAGCGCGCGAATACGCTGCAGCGGCGGTGGGAATGCCTAAAGGCATTTCCCCCCGGACAACAAAAAAAAAAGGTAGGTACATGTTCGTGGTCTGACCGAGCGATATACGTCAGTTCTCGTAATTACAACCAATATAATATTTAGCGTCGGTTTCCTTGAGTTCTTTTGCAATATTTATACGGAAAGTTAAGGCCAAAGTTCATAATATGGCGTTTGTCGCAGATGGATAGTATAATGATTCTATCTGCCCGCAATGGATAAAACATTCGGTCTTGCAGACCATATTTTATTAAATTAGGCATACTAACAGTACCAAGTCTGTATATTTTATTAGTACTAAGCCAGTTTGCTAAAAACATACATAAATATGAAACATTACAAGAGAGAGAAAACAGAGAAAGCACTAGAAGAAAGACCCTTGAAAATAAAATAGTGCCAAAACTTAATGTGACTAAACATTGTTCAGAGTATCAACAGATAGAGTTGTTTAATAAGTTGCCAATGGATCTAAAAACCATTGTTTATAAAACAAATTTATTCAAATTGCGACTAAAAGTATTTCTCTTAGAAAAATGTTTATACTCTGTATCGGAATTGAGTTAAGTAGAAAATTTAGAATTAGAATTAGATTATAAATTATAAAAAAAAAAATTAAATCATTTAAATTTATTTTAATGCATTAATTTAATTTCATTATACATTTTCAAATTGACATTTTTTGGAATAATAAATATTATGCAATTAGGTCTGTAAATTAGGTAATTATTAATATGTATAATATATATGTCTGTTGAATGTAGCAGTGACTGTAAAATGTATTTATTTATGCATTATTGTAATTTAATGGTATTCAATTGTTGATTATATATTGTAGTAAATTGTGTCTTAATTAGATAATTATAATTATGTTTGTGTCTGTTAAGTGTACGTATTCAAACACAATGTAAAAATTGTTTTATGAATAAATAAATAACAAATAACAAAAAAATGCCAACTGAGTTGTAAGCAACTATTTTTAAGCTATATTGAACACTTATAGCACCTAGGTGCCCTATTAGTGTTGGAAAAACAGCTAATTACTTTATGCGTCGCTTTAACTCGTAGTTCCATCAATAGATCCTCCCCACGGTGTCCAAATAAAATCAACTGTTAAACTACACCACACTTTAATAACTGTTTACTGAACATACTTTCACCAAATCTATGAAAACCTTACATACTGAACGAAACCATTGCGACTTTTGGAATGTCTGATCAGCGCCTCTTATCAATGGATGAACTAATAAATTTTAATATTGAACTCAATAATTTCGTCACCATTTACTAATCTCTTAATAAAATATTGTTTTGTTTCTACTTCATATTTTAATTAATTTTACTGACTATCATGCCACATTATTTTCGACGGATGTTAAAAATAAAGCATACCTATTAAATAATTTTCCATTTCTTATTAAAATGCGTCAGGTATATGTTGAACTTTAAGGCCAGGTTTAAAAGTTATCGAGATTTTACTTATTACATTTTTATCATACCAAGTAAAAAAAAAGTGTACTGGGTAACAATATCCATGTTGGATATTGTTTATGGTATGAAAAAGGATGTTACGGAATTTAATCTGTCATGAGAGCTTGCAGTATAGAAATAAGTGGATAGGTAATTTAATTTTAAAATGAAACGATCCAGATTTTATTAAAAGAAAAGCTTTGTAACTTGTGAATAGTAGGAGGAGTAAGACATTTCGCACAATTATAGTTTATATAGGTACAGAAGGAGTGCAGACTGCAGAATGCTAATATATTTTTATAATTATGGTCGATTTCCGTCCACAAGGCGACCACTACGTTGTTCCTCAATAGATTCCTTTATTTGCCATTACTTTATACATTTTTTTTATCACAACATGTCCACAATATTAAAAATCTACCTAATTAAATAATATTGCATTGTCACGCGAAAAACATGTGGTTCCGAATAGGCTATATTTTCTTTGAAATTGGTCATGTCGTTCTCAAGTTTTGGGTACACATACATATTTAGAAATTAATTTTATCTATATAATGTATAAATGCGGGAAGAAAAAAGATTTTACTCCTTTATACGAAACTTGCGCGGACGGAGCCATACTCCTCCGTCCGCGCAAGCCATACTCCTGTCTCCTTCTTTCTTCCTTAGGTATAGTTTAAAAAGAGAAGAAGTGCAAAAATATGCTTTTATTTTTTTTACTTCGGTCGAATTTCGACCACTAGGTCACCTAGGGCGGCTAATTCATATAGATTCTTCGACGCAGTTAACTTATACTCAAGAATTTCCGTAAAAACTTTTGCTTGTAAAATTTTGCGTTTACACCATACAGTTGTATCTTTGTTCCGAAATGTAGAACAAATCACTGCTTTCTGTCACGTATCATAATATTAATGTAATTCGAGTTATCAATGCTGAATCTATATTCATACTCTACTTATACGTCTAAGAATTTCCGTCTCGAATCTAAATAAAACCACCCCTTCCGTTTTAAACAGGGTTGTCAAATCAAGAAATACCTATAAGAAAAATTGATACGTGATATATAAATAGCTAACTTTAGTCTTCTTGTTGAAGTTGTTAAAAGTAAAATTTTGGAAAGTTTTTTGCAAGTTAAAAGTCATTTTAGTGTATTCAAAAAAAAAAAATGGAAGTGTTTGTTTATAATGGAAAAGTAACAGATTTTTACTCCATATATAGAAAAACACTTATATAGTAAAAGTATGCTTGTGTGTCTGTTTGTTTCGACTGATCTCAGTATACGGTTCTACAACAAACTTCCTCATAATATAAGAGTATTGTCAATAAATAAATTTAAAACAACTATAAAAGCCAAATTGTGTAGCAGGCTTATGATAAAATTTCTGATTATATTAGTGACAAAAATGCTTGGGATTGAGCCGCTCCAATAACAATGTAAAATAGAAAATTATGTATAAATTTAATAAAATATTGCAAAATATTATTATAAAAAAGAAGGGTTCTACTGAGTTTTTTGGCAGTGTTTCTCAGTAGTCTCCACGTCACGCACTGCACGGTAGGGGGAAAAAAAATATGACGATTTCAAACAAATGTAACCATTTTTACGGAATAAATGATATTTGACTTTGACTTTGAATGGCTGACGATTTTGATGGGACTTTCACTGGTAGATAGATGATTTAATAATTCCTTTACACTTCAAGTTCGATTAGGACATTAGGACGGTTCTTTAGACACAACCGGTAAGACAGCAGACCCAGGATTGTACCTAAACTTTACGTTAAAAACCAAAAACCAATAAATTCCAGTCTTCGGATTTTTCTAAAAATAAAATTCTAGTATGTATTTTTGACTCGTGTATCGAACTCAGGACCTCGCTAGTTACTGCTAAAAAAAAGGCAGTAAAAAGAAAAAGAAAAATATCATATACGCAGCATGTGTACCAACAGAATCAACCCTATCTTGACCGCCAGTCCACATAACTTTGGCCGTTCAATATTATCGTCATATTTTTTTTTCTAACATTGCCAAATTGGTATAAATGCCAGAAGGGAAAGTTCCAGGCGAAATTGCGAGGGTATACTTCGCAATAAATAATACGCAATCTGTGACTGGAGAACACGTTTCAGGCACCACGTGTCCGTTAGTTGCGAAACCGTTTATTTAGGAATGGTTTTGTATGAACTTTTTTGTGTAGTGTTTACAATACATAACTGTCTTAATGCCTTGAACGACGAGAATATAAATTAATGAACAGAAACAATATAAAACTGACTGTTACCACAACGGCGCAATAGGGATACATATAAGAACTAGAATTTATAAATAGCCAGCTTCCCGCGGTTTCGCCCTTGTAAACTTCCGTTATTATAATATAATCATTCCTCTTGAATTACTCTATCTATTAAAAAAACGCATCAAACTCCGTTCCGTAGTTTTTAAAATATAAGCATACCTAGGGACAGATAGGCAGCGGAAAGCGACTTTGTTTTGTACTATGTAGTTAACACGCAACAAAACAGTAGGTATATTTTCTCTCTAAAAAATGCATTCTCTTTTATACCTACAAATTTATTTCCATTGTATTTTCTTCACAACTTTATTGCTACCATTCCTATTTCCTATTTGCCATTTACCGGTAGGATATGAGGTCGTCAATTATCGTAAATAAATGAATAGACGTCGCTAGGTTGACATCGGCCCGCCTATTCTGTGTCTAGGGCAAATGAGACGGTTGGATGCACCCCACAATCTATCGGAAGAACTTTGGTTAATGTTTAAGTTTATTACTTAGGTAACTTTAATAAAATTTGACTTAGATACTTTGGTGAAATTGTTTTATGGTTTGTTTTGGCTTGATTATAATTTTTCTCCGTTTGATTACGTTGAGTAATAACTTAAAATTTATGATATCACAATCTTGTACAAGTACATTATAACCTTCATCCCTTTCTCTTTGTTTCATCGCGTCTTAATAAAAATAATTCATGATAAAATATAGTTTTCTTGGTAAATGGACTATCTAACACTGAATGATTTTTTTAAATCGAACCAGAAGTTCCTGAGATAAGCACTTTCAAGCAAATAAACAAAAACTTCACGTTTATAGATTATTATAGATAGTTTTTAGTAGTTTTAATCGATTTCCAATTTCGACTACTATTTTAACGATCCGTTAATATTTACGAGTAATGGCAGGTAGGCATGCCTAAGATTTCGTGAATTATTTATTTGCATACTCTAAAACATTACTTCCGTGATTTTTTTCCCCGAACAATTTGAATAAAGAAAGTCGATTTGAATATTATTCGTTTGGAAGAAAATCGTTATTCCAACGTAGCATTCAAGTTGCCTATTCCGTGTTTCTAGAAGATTAAACTATTAAATGTGCCCCCAATGCATGGTAGTATAGTATGTTTATAGTATTCGCTATTATTGCAAATAAGTATTTAACTGATCGTGGTATTTTACTAACAGTCACTATATAACTGATCGTGACTTTAATACATTACGTATCTTAAATATTAATAATATAGAAATTGTTTTTATAGTGCCTAATTCCGAATGGCAATCCTTACTAACCGGGCAAAGTTTATTTTAACACTCGGGGAACGAGACACATTAAGGAGGTTTTTTGATTCTTAACCTCTTGTAATTAGATAAACCCTTCATTTTAGTCAGTTAAAGAACTAATTGTATAACCATAAATTAGTTGTTAAACGGTATAAATATTTGTAAATAATTTTTCTTTCCTTTAAAAAGAACTCTATTCGCCTCTGTTATTAACTTGAAATCGACTTAATAGTTTGTGCCTCACATCCGGGGGGAAAGCATTACGCATCTTCTTCGTCATCGCGGGGAACGAAACGTCTACTCCTCTACGCTGCCTTACATTGGCAATTGTATGCTATTCTTACCATGAGGATATGACATATCCACTAGTAGCCCTGTCACTCCGACGCCTTTTGGGAAGGTACCGGGATACATTAGTATGACATCCAGTATAAATAATTTTGAAGACGACATATTGTTTTAAAAATGTATTGCTTTTAAGACGTCACAAAGTATTTCTCACCTCTTTAACTCACAGCTTTCAACAAGAAGCTCGTAAAAAAGTACTAAGGAAGTATAAGCATTTTTATTAAGCTAAGTTTTTTCACAACAAGCTTTTGCTCTCACTTTCAGACATACATAGATTTCAGTTTATCCATACAATTGAAATCCCCGTTTCATCCTTTTCCGGGTTGAATTTTGAAAACCTAAAGTATTATTTATTTATTAAAAGTTCAATTTAAAACTATCCATGAATGCCAAAGACATACATTTCACATTCCTTAGTTTAACGATTTAAATAATTGTGCATTGTATAGTCAATTTTAAAAACAATATGTACGGCAATGTTTGACGACCCTTCAGTTATTTATTACAAGCAAAAATTCTCCCCAATTTTATGAATGCCTCTAAAAGTCATGTAGTATATTAATGTTTGTATGAATAAAGTGTTTTATTTTTATTTTTACAAAGAATAAAAGATAATTACGACTTCGTAAAAAACATGGAAACGAAGAACAGCATCACAAGAAACTACTCGAATAATTAGAATATCCAAATATTTTTATAACTGTCGCTAAACTTGCAGCACCCAAACTTTGCAGACGTTTGATAAACCTGTTGATTTTACGAAGTTTGGAGATGTTTATGTCTAATCTATCAGACATATATAATATCTAATAGATTTGATGCTAGTACACATTTAACTCGTAACTAGCTTCCGTGCATACATTTAGTCCGCGTAACTCGTTGTAACTCGTTCCAGTAAGAACATCATAATAAATTAATAAAATATTGTATTTCTAGATAAATTGGCTATCTGACACTGAAATAATTTTCTAATCATTTATGACTCATAAAGTTGATTTCTATAATCGAATAAATCAAGAAGCCAGTCTACTTATAAACATCAATTAACCAATCACTTTGGGTGTACGCTAAAGTTTGTCGGAATCTTGTACAACTTGTGCCAGAGACAGCTATGTGAGAACTTCCTTTTATGAGTTTGATTCCGTAGTTAGTATGTATGGTATAGTATAAGTTACACATACAAAGCTAATTTAGTGGAGCGTCTTTCTAATTATTAGTAAGCTATATCGCAATACTATTATTATTCCTCTATCTGTACGAATATTATAAAGAGGTAAAGTTTTGGATTTATTAGTGAGGTTTTAGGGGGTAATCTCTGGATATACTGAACCGATTTTGCAAATTCTTTAGCACCAATAGAAAGCCACATTATTTGAGTATGTCATATTCTATAGTTTACGTCAGGGTTTCCAAGGGAATGGGATATAGCGGGTGAAAACGCTTAGGACTACTACTATATTAGAAAAATGCCGCGTTACGCGTAGTGAAGATAAATCGGCGGGGGATTTTTTCCCCCGCAGCTCTTTTCTTCGTAACGTCTTTAACTTAAAAACTACGGCACGGATTTACTCCCGAATATTAATATATAACAGAATTCAAGACGAAGTTATTATTTAAATGATGGTATAATTGTAACTTTTAAGTGCGAGTCGGACTCGCGCACGTAGGTTTCCGTACCATTTTCAAGCGCCGTTATTGATATCGAGCAAAAAAAAAAAGTTTGTTGTATGGGAGGCCCCCTTAAACATTAATTTTATTTTATTTTTAGTATTTGTTATAACGGCAATAGAAATATATCATCTGTGAAAATTTTTAACTGTCTAGCTATCGCGGTTCTTGAGATACAGCCTGGTGACACACAGACAGACATACAGACAGCAAAGTCTTAGTAATAGGGTCCCATTTTTACCCTTCGGGTACGGAACCTTAAAAACTATACTTTTTTTTTATAAGTCGTACCTATGTATCGAGACATTATTAGCTGATATACCACTATTAAACCATACTTGGTTTGGGTGGTATACTAGTGTATATTATAATATATATCTTAAGTTGTTGAATAAATTAAAATACTTTTATATTATCTATAAACTTTGAATTTTCATTTTGGAGTATGATGGCATAAACTACATAGAGTAATTGATGCCATAAACTGCACTTTCTTATTAAAAAATAGCGTAACCGTGCTATGTACCTACATATAAATTACTTTTTCTTATTTACCACTTCAATTTTACTAATACGTATATTGATAAAATCCGCGCAAATGTGCCTAGGTACGTTGACGTACCATCGCGCACAAAAGTTAGTTACAATAATACGCGGTGTGTACACAGAATTAGCATAATGCTAACAGAAGCCCGTGGGACCGACCATGTGGGCAAACATAGGGACAAACGGCGTGCCTGACTGTACCCGACCACCGGAAAAATTGTAATTTTATAAAAATATCAAACCACGAACGCACCCTATTTTGTTTAGTTATCTAGGATTTAATGATAAAAGAATTTTCTGTTTGTGTAGTAGTTGCTATGTAAAATCATTTTTTCATCTCCTATCCAGCGCGAAGATCGAACCCACGACTCTGAGATTGACAACGAGCCTTATACCGCAACACCACGGTCGTTGTCACTTTTAATACATAATTTATTAAAACTAATTACAAAGAAGTAACATATTTATTATTTCCCGGTTCTCCCGGTTCAAAAATATCTTCAAATAACAGGCAATCATGCAAATACACCTTAATTCTTGAAAATTCTTTTGTAAGGTGTGGTCTCCAGAAAACTTCGCCCTACTTGTTGAGTCGATGTAATAAGCGTACGAAAACATCTGACTCCGTACGTAATATTTTAAT
The DNA here is from genome assembly GCA_947037095.2 of Nycteola revayana. Lineage (NCBI taxonomy): Eukaryota > Metazoa > Arthropoda > Insecta > Lepidoptera > Nolidae > Nycteola > Nycteola revayana. The sequence goes on from OX344838.1 coordinate 30,943,121, forward strand.
TACTTCCTCTTACTGTCTTACGAGTTTTGTACCCCCGGCCTAATTAGACAGAGCCATTTAATTAAGCTTTTCATACGAAACCATACAAAGAATTTTCTCATTATACACGTGCAAAGTTGTATATGGTTTTGTACCTACAGAATAAAATAGGTAGATGAAGAGAGCAAGTTACAGATAACTTGGGAATATTTGATAAAAGAATACGGGTTTTTGTATGGTTCTGTACTCTAAATAAGTAATTACATCTAATTACTTACTAATGTTATTATCTATTAATATAAAAGCGAAAAGTCATTCATTAACTCATCACGAAATCATAGAACGTTACCGTTACTAAACATAACAAACAAATTTTACAGTGGAGCTAATTTACGATTATTGCACCTAGTATTTACCTCTTAATAAAAAGTAATGAACACATATGAACTACTTTGGCATTATTTGTTACATTATTGGTTTTATTTTTAAGGTGTGTCATATAATTTAATATAATCATTTAATTTTTATAGTACCTAATACTTTGGCATTCATTATTTTTCGCATATTATTGCGAAACTAAATAGACATGTCAAATTCATCCGGTAGGTTTTGCCGATCTAAGTAAGATGGCATTATTATCTCAATTTCGTGAAAATTTCGTTTAGTAACTGTTTCGAAATGAATGCGCGAATAAGTATATGACGGGATTTTGCCAAATTCAACACCAAAGGGGGTAAGCAGGGCTGTCAATGTTTGTATGAAATTTCTATAGTTTTAAAAGAAAGGTTTCTAAATTACAAACAAATATTTATTATTTAAATAAATTAAAATATAGTTAGTAATTTTGTTAATTAGTTATTCTGAATAACCCTTACAAAGGTGTGTAAGTTTGTATAGAAAATCCGTTCCTTTTACAGCTCTCTACTCCAAGCTCACATAATATACTCTTTAATAAAATTTATGAGGGATTATTTGTAATATTTAGAAACTACCCTTATTACGTGGGAAAATAGGAGTTCAAGTTTATATGAAACTTCGTCCGTTTTAGTGATGTTATAAATATGACATTCGATTAATTTGATCATATTTATTGTATGTCATTTATGTGCGTGCTATTGAGCTTCAACTAGGCCGATCGTGACATTTGGACTTCTTTTCAATGGAAAAAGCTTTTTTTTACTACTTACTACTAACAATATTTGAGCCCGAACAAAATTAAAATTGGTCGAACGATTAAAGCATACTAAAAATTCGGACGAAAACTGATCTATTAGAGCATACTGAGCATTACCTTGGGTCTAGCAATATATATGATCACATTCTGCCCCCAACAGTAGAATAGACTCATCTAACACAAAGCTAAAATGGTGAACGTCAAAATGAAGTTACTCACTTGGCTATTTCTAAAATAAAATAAAAATAAATTAATATCTTATTTATCTTAATTAGATAAAATTAAATTTGGTCAGATTTTTCGAAAAATCCTTATCATCGATGCAAAAAAATTACTTTTAATTGAAAGCTCTTGTGTTTACAAGTACAACAAATAATCCCTTGATTTAAGACAATAAAATATATTTATCTTTTATATTTAAATAACGTTTACCAAAATAATGCATAAAACCTCGCAAGTATTGCAATCACGACCACTACTGTTAGAAAAGAGAGAAAGAAAATACATTTATTGCAGCACACTACACAAGATAATAACATCACATATAGTTAAAAGAAATAGTAATTAAATATTTATTTGTATGTCAAGATTTAAGTATGACAAATGTGTGAAACTTCATTTTATTATATAAGACCACTAATGTACAAACCACGTTTTTTCAAATAAATACATTTGAATTATAATAAAACACATTAATATTATATTCTCGCATGTTCTGCCGGAAAGGTCGAACTGTTCACAAACACAGATAGTAAATTTTAAAATCCGAATGGGTACATTGTTTTATAGCCCACCCTTATTCACTGCTTAATTAAACGAAACAACTAATTATTATCATCACTTACAACATTATTATATATAATTTATCATCACGTCGTAGTAATGCCGTAGCTAGACTATGAGTACAGCCGTATTATTTATTAATCAGGCAGATTCTATACGGTACGAACCATGGGTAGATAATCCTTCCGGGCAGCGTAGATTATCTCGTATAACAACACAACCTGACGCGAGGCCTAAGGGTCAAACAGAATTGTAAATAATCACAGTCTGAATGTTTAACATAACATACATTCGGTAATGAATGGCACATAATACATGAACTTATTTGCTCGTCATATTAAAGCCTAAATCAGGTAGCGTTTGCATGAGTATTCGTAACATTTACCAAAATAATGCATAAATGCCATTTTTTTAGATATTTTTAATGTCTTTTTTATCTTTGCCATCCCTTTTCACAATATTTGAGGTAGATTAGAAAAAAAAAACAACTTTCTTATAGGATGTCTACGTCATATTAGGTCATATAATTATTATCTAGTTTATTGTTTTTATTGATTAATTATATGAAAATGTAACAAACGTTTTTTTTGCAATAGATCAAGCAGTACTCAATTATCTATTTTATTAGTAACTTATCTGTGAATCACTTGGGCAGGCAGCTGAAAATCAGCGTTGCAGTCGCCTCGCGGCTGTAACAATATGCTGAGCTGCAATCCATTTGATCACACTACATGTTTTGTACTATTAAATGTAAATCTATGCAATCCCTTTCATTGTGTACCTATTTATTTTCTCATCTAGTAATTTTGTTTGTGTTTAATAAATGCTTTTTCTTTCATATACACCCTCCAAATTTGAGGTCTCTAGGATTTGTAGTTTAGGCTGTGCCACGATCCGTCAGTCAGTTAGATCTTTTTTTTCATATTTATTAATATAGATAACCGTCATTTGGTTTATTTTACATCGACAGGCTATTTAGATTTAATTCTGTAGAATTTAGACAAAATCAAAGTTGAATCTGTCACTGAACTGGTAACATACGGCTTATAAATAAAGTCTTACCGAATGCAGTAAGTTTAAAGATTAAAAGAGTAACATTAACGGTAATAAGAGACGAAGCGTAATTAACAACATAAGTATTCCTAGGAACCCGTACGTAATTTTCTGCCTGTTATATTTTTCTATCGATAACTGCCAAGTAATATGAGCTTCTAACAAGCTATATTAAAGAGGGTAGGTAATCGCTCTAAAGAACCTTACTTAGTATAAAAAATGCTAAATTATAGTGTAGGGTAATATAAAGGGTAGTTGAGCCTCCATAATTGGAAATCGTTGCAAACAAGTTGTGCTGCCTCAAATTGTACCCACGATGTGCCAAAGGTTGACTACCTCTGCAATTCTAGATTTACTATTATGCAAAAATTATATTTTGATATTGTTTTCTTAAAGTATTTAACGACTAGGTTTCTATCTAAATCTATACAAATATTCATATTATATTATATAATAGGAGGAAAATGGTATTGTTATCGGCAAATGAGACTAACCAACCTACGTTTCGCCGATGATATCGTCCTCTTTCCCCCCTCAGCCACAGGACTAGAGAAGATGCTGCAAGATCTCAGCAGTGCAAGCCATGGGGTTGGACTAAAGATGAATATGTCAAAGACTAAGCTCATGACCAACAGTGCCACAAGAAATATAAATGTAGGAGGGGAGAATATACAATATTTCCAGGAATATCCCAGTAACTCGGGCCAAGTAGTTTCTTTTCAGGCAAGGCAGGAAAAGGAAATCACACGCCGTATAGAAAATGCCTGGAAGAGCTACTGGTCCATGAAAGAACAATTCAAAGGTACTTTACCTATGTCACTTAAGCGCAAGCTTATGGACTCTGGGGTATTCTCCCCATCTTGACCTACGGTGCACAAACTTGGTCTTTGACTAACATCCAAAAGTCCAAACTCAAGGTTTGCCAACGTGCTATGGAGCGCAGCATACTTGGCGTTAAACTAACAGATCGCGTTGAAACTAGTGTTGCCTATCGATAGTCGACTATCGCTAAACTATCGATAGTCTATCGATAGTTGACGTCATATCAATAGTATCGATAGTCTATCGATAGTATCGATAGTATCGATAGTATCGATACTATCGATAGTACGATACAGGCAATAGTATTGATATACAAAAATAGTATCGATAGTATCGATACTATCGAAGACCAGCACATGTTTAGGAGCAATACTATCGATAGTATCGATAGTATCGATAGCTCCCACCTTCGATAGTTTTATAAACGGCGATAGTATTGCCTTCCAAAATTCAATTACATAGCTAGCAATTACATAAAAATATTAAGTATGGAAAACGTAATAATCCTAAAGAGTATCCCCGAATACAAGCAAAAATTTACACAGGGCAACACTTAGCCCTTAAAATTTAATTTTTTGTTGTACTTTTTAAACTACAGTGAATTGCAAGCGGGTAAATAACCACATTGTCCTTTTAAAAAGTTTGGTGAAGTCAAAATGGATCGAAGAAAGTCTGTGATGTGGATACATTTCCGAAAGGAAGGTGATAGGCGAGTAATATGTAAAGTTTGTAATCGAGGGTTCAAATACAGCAACAATACATCGAATTTAAGGGATCACCTGAAACGAAAACATCCTGAACAGTTAGTACCCCCATTAAGTTCATCACTCGACGATAGTAACGAAAGAACAGATGATTGCAGTCACACTCACAGTACTCAAGACATAAATAAATCAGGTCGGTACAGTGACAATTCATCAAGAAAAAAAATGCTTGACTGTTTATTTGTTAAAATGATAGCCAAAGACATGGAACCGCTTCGTCTATCAGAGCGCAAAGGATTAAAAGAATTCGTAAGGGCATTAGATTCTCGTTATGAAATGCCATCGAGAAATATACTGAGTGATAAACTATTGCCCAGAATGTACAATAGAATGAAAGGTGAACTGATGGAAATTTTTGCTAAAGTTCAAAATGTTGCTATCACTACTGATATGTGGACTTCTTCAAGCAACCAGGGTATATGCGCCATAACATGTCATTTTATATTAGCCAATAAGCTTCGTTCAGCTTTATTGGAAGCAGTAGAAGTTGACGGTCACCACGATGCTGATAACTTATCATCGGTGAGTAACATTAATTTCAACTTATTATGGAATATATGACTCAGTTCTACAAGGTAGGCATAGATATAAGCAAAAATACGGAAGATATGTGACGCGAGTCTAGCGCGTGGACCGCATGAATTAGGCCCCTGTCGCCTAATTTAATTCAGTCTGACTGTCTGACATAGTCGCAATCGGCCGAGTGACACAAGCGGACAGGTTACGCGAAAAGATAATTTATTGTTTTAAGTGGGATAAAGGTTATCAAAATGCCTTCGGTTGCTTTTATGCGTAAAAAATAAAAAACTAATCTCACGGAATCATATTCTACTCATAGTGAAGTGAACAATTTATATTTGAGATATTTATTAAATGTTTTAATCGCCATTTTGGGTTGCGTACCTATAAGGTAAATGACCCCTGTTTCGGCATGTTAAGCCACTTTAGAATCCTTATTTTTTTCTTAATATTCCTAAACATAATAGTACTTTGCAAGCTTTTCAGTGAAGAATATTGACTATTTAACAGTACCTAATTTAATGTATGAATTATATCATTTGAGTTACAACTTTTTTTTAATAAAATTTAGCTCATCGTCATCAGTGTATAATAATTATTATTTTACTGTATAGAAAAAAAAAAAACAAAAAATTAATTGAATTACCTAAAAAACTTAAATTGATTATTTTTAGCACCAGAAAAAGAAAGTCATAAAATAACGTACTAGCACGAAGTAGGAATCACTTACCTTATTTCATTCATTCAAATGTAAATTTAACGTACTTCAGTAGAGCGCTGTCTCGCTCACGCTATGGTCAAAACGAATCGATTTGTCTCTGTCTTTCAATACCCTAAAATGTTATACAGAATCACAGCAGTGTGAGTGTGCGTGCATGTAGTTGTGCATCATACCCGTTTTTCGTTTGACGAGTATAAGGACGTGGCATAATTATCTTCCGCTTTTTTTTATATCTATGATGGTAGGTATACTTTTTATTAAAGAAGAAGGATTATATGTGACCCAGGCTCGGCGCAAACGAAACATAATTATGTCGGTTATTTCGTTGTCTTGGGTACATCAAATATACAGGGTGTAAGTGTAAACACCGTTATCCTTGAAACCAGTTGTTTGGTTAAACTTATAGAACGCAAATACAATAAAATAAAACATTTTTTTTTTCAATTTTTCCTCAAAATTATTTTACCCTATACGCATGGGCAAATTAACACCATGTACTGTACCCATATTTGCGAAAGAAGTATCTTACCTTATCTTATCTTACCGAGAAACGTTGGTGGCGGCTACTCAAAGGTTATGTACCTACACCAGATCAGGTCAGTTCACCGTGCCGGCAAAATGTCATTAACTTTTAAATACGCCTAAAATACCTACCCAGTTGTTTGTTTTTTTTTTCATTTTCTTTGTTGTTAAATCTAACTTACATTTGAACTCGTCACGCAACACAAGGTAGGTATTTTTGCCTGTCCTAAGCCAGGAAAAGTATGAAGGGCAAGTTACATCAAAGGTTATGTGTAATATTGTGTTTTATTGAAATGTAGTTAGTTAAAACTTATGTAGGTAGTTAAAACGGACGGCCAGTTCAGCAGGTAAGCGCCCTTTGCAGTGATTACGTGACTCGGGCGCATAGTATCCATGAATTTACGGACGGTATCGGACAGTTTTTTTTATAATTTTGAAAAATAATCTTTTTTTTACTTGAATTTGCGTTCTGTAAGTGAAACCAAAACACTGGTTTCAAGGATAACGGTGTTTACACTAACACACATAATATATATATGTACCTATTTCGTTTGTTTGATTTTACGGTCTAACTTAGTTAAATTGGCTTTATATGGCAGGGATATTTGAATGGATGCGCCGGTTTATTGTATGGATTGTGACCCTTCGTCTTTTCATTTTTTCTTGGTTTTGACAGCTTACAATATTTCTAAATAATTAAATGATTGGCGAATTTTCTTTCAGGTCATTGCTGCTGTCTTAGATCAATGGAACTTAAGAGAAAAAGTAATGGCCATGGTAACAGATAATGCAGCTGTGATGTTAAAAGTTGCCGAAATTATTAAGTTGCGTCATCTACCCTGCTTCGCTCATACACTGAACTTAGTATATAAAGATACGTGTAATCAGCCTGACTTTAAAGAATTAATGGACAAATGCAAACAAATTGTAAGGTATTTTAAACATAGTACATTGGCATCAGACCAATTAAAAGCCGCTCAAAAAAGCCTGAATAAACCGGAACTGAAATTATTACAAGAAGTTGAAACTAGGTGGAACAGTTCATTTTATATGCTTGAAAGATTGAGAAAGGTGAGAGAAGAAGTAACATTAGTAATAAATCAAAATTCGAGAGCTCCTTCAAATTTGAGCGCTGAAGAATATACGTTATTGGAAGAAATAGAAAAAATGCTTGATCCTCTTGAAGCTTGTACAACTGCCATATCCGGAGAAATGTATCCTACCATATCTCTTATAATTCCGTTAATTAAAGGTTTATCATTAGAAATCGCCAAACTTGAAAGGGAAAACTTGTCTGATATTTCGAAAAAAATCATACAACTTATAAAAGAGTCTATTAATAGGCGGTTAAAACCGTATGAAGTTAGAACTCCTTGCATGATAGCAACAATGTTAAATCCCCATTTTAAAAAAATGGGGTTTAAGACGGAAGGTGATTGTGAAAGGGCTATAGCTGGTATCCAAAGAGAATACTCTAGTTATTTAATGAGAAAATTTTCTTCCTCCAATAGCTTAGAAAATTCTGAAATAAATAATTCAAATGCAGAAGAGGTAAATACACCAGCGAAAAAATCAAAAGTTGATAAGTTGCTTTACTTTTTAAATGCTCCACAGAGATCAAATTCAACTGCTGATGCGATCGTTGATATCAGGCAGTACGTAGAAAAACCTATCATCCCAAAAACAGAGGTTCCTATTGAATACTGGAATTACAATGAGAATGGTCTAAAAGAAATAGCCTTAAAATATCTATGTATACCTGCAACGTCAACTCCCTCAGAAAGAATATTTTCTAAAGCTGGTCTGATTATGACCGATCGTCGCAGTCGCCTTAGCAGCAAACATCTTAACGAACTATTATTTATAAATCAAAACACACCTTTATTTGAATAATGTACGATTTTCTTTAATCAAACTAGAGTACACATATAAACACAAGTATTATTACGCAAGGTTAATAAATGCTGTAGTAAGACAGATTAATAATACTGTTATTTTGTATCGATTTATAACGAATAACATATTTGAGTAGGTATCAGTTTCTTTAATCATTATTGAATTTCGTTCACTAAGATTTTCAATATTTTTTAATGGCTTATGTTTAACTTACCATCAGATATAGTAAAAATGATCACCAAAATTAAACCCGCATTTTAATGTAAAATGGTAACCAAAGTTTTAACATTTCGCTATCGTATTTAAGCAAAATGACTCCAAATAAATCATTGTTAACCCAAAAGTAGTAAATGATCACCAAAAGTAGTAAATGATCACCAAAAGTACCTAAATGTTTTACTAATTTACTATTCGGTTCTGGCACTCGCCGGCCGCTACCGCGGCACCGCTCGCTTCGCTCGCTCGGCTCGTGCGTTGTATGGCCGCAGCTCTAACCTAACCTAACCGATTGTCATTTTTCATTGATTTTATTAAGGTAGAATAGCGCAATCATTTGCTCGCTAAGATTTGGTGATCATTTACTACATTTGGTGTTCGAATACAATTTGAAGTGCAGTCGTGACTAAAATAGGTAGTACTATTATAATTTTAGACTTTATTTTTCTGGTGTCAAGTGTATATTTTTGGTGGTCATTATATTTTATCCCTTTTTTAATTATCATGAATAGAGGAACAAGAATTTGATTATAAGATTATTTTTCTTTATTTGATTGTTTTGTTATTTGAATTTGTAATTTCTTAATATTGGTTTTATCAATACAACAACTGCTGCATATTTTGATCATATTTTAATTAAATTTATACAGACAAACAATGTTATTTTTATGTTAATAATAAATCACAGATTTAATAATTTCACTGATATTTTTAGTACTCCTAATTCTGATTATTGACTTCGATGTTCGAACAAGCGTATAATTTCAGACATAATCTGTCTCCTTTTGAATAATGGTACGTTTAACAGCTCTTGTGCTACAAACGCACCAAAACTCTCATTAGATTTTATTATATTAGCATTTATAACTTTGTTATATTCTGGCGTTTGGGTGCTTGCATTCTCGACATTTAGTTTTTTAAGTGCATCATCTTTAGATTTCTTAGTATCTTCGTCTTCAAAGTAATCGTTTTGATCACAATCCCAGCGCTGACCGTGTGGTCCCATATCATAAGATAATTGGGGTTGTGTTTCACATTCAGTATCAATTATGACTAGAGATCTCTTCTTAGCTAGAAAAATAATTAAAGCGGTCAAAGATTGCCCTCAATTTATACCAATTGCAAAATTTTCAAGTGATAGTTTTACTAAATAAAGAAAACTAAATCAAATAACAAGACAACCTCCGTAGCGTAGCGGTATTTGGCTCGCTTTAATTCTCGGAGGTAGTGGGTTCGATCCCCACGCCGGATAGAAAATCTTTGTGTAAATTCTAAGATTTCTTTCCGGGTCTGGTTGGTTGAGGGACTACCCTCCGTGCCTCGAAAAGCACGTTAAGCCGTTGGTCCCGATTGTTATAACATCATCTATAATAATCGTAAATCAAGGAACGGGCAGCAGCGTTTCCTTGTGTGGTACAACATAGTACTGCGGTCACCAACCCGCCTGCCAAGCGTGGTGACTATGGCAAATACCCTTCCACGGGAGGAGGCCCATGTTCAGCAGTGGACGTAATACGGGCTGATGATGATGATGAAATCAAATAAAATTAAAAATGGTCATTGATAATAATAATGCATTTATTAGGTAATTGACAAAATCATACGGATATTAATTTAAAATATGTTTAACTTACCCATCATTACAATCAGCTACCAGTTTTGCTAGTAACGGTGACACAACATAAGACACAGTGAGTGAGTGAGATTAGTTTAACTCTACTTGCTACATAAGCTATAATTGGGAAACGATACTATCGGCGGTTATTAAACTATCGATGGTGCAATACTATCGATAGTTTTACAAACTATCGATAGTATTGATAGTATTGATTATTTAATACATAAATACTATCGATACTATCGATAGTATCGATAGTATTGCTTAAAAAAAATCGATACTATCGATACTATCGATAGTATTATAATGTAATAGTATCGATACTATCGATACTATTTCTTCCAATCAATAGTATTAGTTAATTTGGGATATCGATAGTATCGATAGTATCGATAGTATCGATACTATCGATAGCACTATCGATATTGTTACTAGTTTTCGAGGTCACCTATCGATAGCGAAACTATCGATAGTTGGGCAACTCTGGTTGAAACACCACCCTGCGCTCCAAAATACAGATCATTGACGTGGCTCAAAAGGCTGCCCAGCTAAAATGGGACTGGGCTGCCCGTAGAGCCCCGAAACGGCCAGACGGGGACGCGGCAGACCAAGAAAGAGATGGCGGGTCGACTTGGTGGGCTTCCTCAAGAATTGGCAAGACGTAGCGCAAAATCACGAGAAATGGAAGGAATTTAGGGAGGCCTTTGCCCAGCAGTGGGATAGTATAGGCTAGTTATAATAATAATAATAATTATTATTATATAATGCGCCAATCTCAGGAACCACTGGACCGATTAGATTGTTGTTGTGTTACAAAGTCCATTAATCGAGGCAAGCTATAAGGCATTTCATTATGAAATTCCTACGGGAGCGAGAGTTACTAATTATATATTCTTTTACAATTTTGCTTAATTACACAAAACGCGGAAACCTAAAAAAAGATTAACTTCTTTGTTTTGTGAAAATACATAAAGAGCAATTTAATAAATTAACCCTTTGGTCTTCTATCAAAATTGTACACAAAAGAAACATTCTAAGGATACCAGTGAAAAATTACATAATAATCTTAAAGATCTTTATCTCCGAACCTCTTTTCTTTTTAATTACGTCTTTGTTCGTTTGCGGAGTCTTTTGTTTGTAGGTAATTCTGAAGCAACAAAAGCTTCAAGGGGGAAACAATGATGTCTGGTACGAAGGCCGGATGGAGTTTCCCATTCACGTCATCAAAAATCAATAGCGCTATGGAAAAGATGGAGACGCCTAATTGCAGACGTATTATATCAGCCCATATTATATCAGATTTATGGAAAGGATTTATACTGCGTAAAGTTTTTAATGTTGGCTTCATATTTACGTAGGGATTTGGTTTCTTTAGTGCGTTATTTATACCAGACTACTGTCCTAAATTGCTGTGCCTGACAGTTCCACCATGATCTAAACTAGCTATCACATGCTTAGTTTGTGGAATGAAGTAAAAATATTGAATTGATTTGGAGCAAATATATTAACCAACTGATTCAACAAGATGAGAAGATTCGTATTCGGCCAAATCAATTTGGTTTCAGTAACAATATTAAGTAACAAATGCGTAAAGAGGATGTACGGGTGTGAAGTATCTGGTAATTGCACTGCATAGGTTTATAACTTACTTTTCATTATCATTAGAAAACTCACTCAGAGTGAAAGCATTTCAACGCGGATGAAATTCATCATCATCATCAGCCCGTATAACGTCCACTGCTGAACATGGGCCTCCTCCAGTGGAAGGGTATTTGCCATAGTCACCACGCTTGGCAGGCGGATTGGTGACCGCAGTATTATGTTGTACCACACAAGGAAACGTTGCTGCCCGTTCCTTGATTTACGATTATTATAGATGATGTTATAAAAATCAGGACCCACGGCTTAACGTGCTTTCCGAGGCAAATCTTAGAATTTACACAAAGATTTCATGTCCGGTGAGGGGATCGAACCCACAACCTCCGAGATTCAATGCGAGCCAAATACTGCTACGCTACGGAGGTTGTCTAGGTACCTACTTAATTATGTATATACCTACTATAAATATACCTACTTTTAGTCTGCTACTGATGCATTAGTATTATTGAGGCACTTACCTAATTGGGGACGTGGCAGACGTCACACAACGTGCGTCATTCTACTGTTTACAAAATAGCTATTATCCATATTTTCTACTTATATTTATTAGCTTCTTGTTTTATACTCAATCACACAAAACCGGTCAAGTGCAAGATTAGTACAAACACCGATTTGAACTAAAAATGTGTGACACAAAACTCAGTCAAAGTCGCAAAACATGGTTTGTTGAAAAAATAAGCTTCAACAATATTTTTTGAATTTAAATATAAAATTTAACAACTATAATATACTAGCTTCCCGCGCGCGGTTTCACCCGCGTAACTCCCGTTCCCGTGGGAAATTCATAATAAAATATAGCCTATGTCCTTTCTCAGGCTCTAGACTATATCTGTACCAAATTTCATTTAAATCGCTTCAGTAGTTAAGGCGTGATTGCGTAACAGACAGACAGACAGACAGAGTTACTTTAACATTTATAATATTAAGTAAGGAGTAAGGATTTTTTATTATTATATTTTGTAATCTTCCAATTAAAAAGTATGGAAAATATACTTTTTTATTGTAAGGTTCCTAACATACGTGTAGTGTACAAAGGTTCTAAATAGTTTTCCGTTTCTGATATAATGCTCGATTAACACTCCACAACGGTCAACCGGAAGTGGACGCCATGCTGGCAGCGAGATAGCGGAAATATATCACAGGAAGTCGACAGCCATTATTCAGAAAAGGAGTTCTTCTGACATCTATGAGGCTCTCATTATTATTGTACCCCTACCAAGACTTTCATATATGTAGTTTACGCTAATCGTGACGTTTGGTGTGGTTTTTGTATTTTATTGTGACTGTAATAATAGCACAAAAGAGACTGTGGTAGCTTCTATATTGATTTTCATTACAACATTGGCAACAAATTTATACACTAACCACAGAAAATTGATCGAAGTCGAAATTTATCTTTTTATTTAAATATCAAAGACAGCACACGTAACAGCACTAAGTATAATTGTAGGTTAATACATTCTCGACATTCTCGAGATAGCGATGCGAATACGAAGCGTATTCCTTTTATGTTATGAATCGTAAAACAAGACTAAAACATTTGAAACTAGCATAACGTCGCATATGTTTTAACACCACGTATGGTATACGTACGGCATGTAACATTTCAGGAGAGTTAAAATAACTCAAAAAAAATACATTTACACACTAGAAGGACTACTAATTTATTTTTCCCTATATTTTACGAGGTTTACTAATGAGTAAATCTCGTAAAATATAGGGAAAAATATTTTTTTTTGGTGGTTATTTGTCATTTTCATACCATTGTATGAAAATGACAAAAAACCAAAAAAATATCGTCGTTTAATTTAACACCAAGTGCCTGTTGTTAACTTAAGAAATTATTTTTGTCTCATTTATTTTAACTTGTTGGCTAAAGTTAAAATAAATTAGGGTTTGATTCAAACTCGTGGTGGCGCTACTGGTTCTGTGTTAGTTCTTCGATAAACGTGTGAATTATTGGGATATTGATACGAGTGGCCAGTAATAGTCCATTATCTCTGTAATTATTTATTAATGAGGGTGCAGTTTGCTTTGTTTATCTTCGGATAGTTACCTACTTATGGTTGAAATATTGAATATGTGTTATATTTTGCAGTTACAATACATGAGGCTAATCACAAAAATTCTTCGCTTATCAGCGTTCACAATGCTGCAAACATATTTTAAATATGTCAATATAGTTAATGTAGCTTAGCATAGGAAATAGTGTTGCCTATCGATAGTCGACTATCGATATACTATCGATAGTCTATCGATTGTTGACGTCATATCAATAGTATCGATAGTCTATCGATATTCGTGATAGTATCGATACTATCGATAGTTTTACAAACTATCAATAGTATTGATAGTTTCAATCATTTAATACAACGATATTATCGATAGTATTACTTTAAAAATATCGATACTATCGATAGTATTACTTTAAAAATATCGATACTATCGATAGTATTATAATGTAATAGTATCGATCCTATCGATACTATTGCTTCCAATCAATAGTATTAGTTAATTTGTGATATCGATAGTATCGATACTATCGATAGCACTATCGATATTGTTACTATTTTTCGAGGTCATCTATCGATAGCGAAACTATCGATAGTTGATCAACTCTAATAGGAAATGCGTTACAATAACAGTAGTGTTAGTGTAATATAACATTACTGTAGAGTAATGAGGACATTTTTATAGTAGTAATAATCATATTGTTACGTGATTACCCTTTAGACTATACAAGTAGGTAGCTACTTTTATATGGATAGGGAAGATCCATAATTTGAATAAAGTTTCATCATCAGACGGTAAATGGTCCACTTGTGACCATGGACTTCATTTGATGGCTATAATAACCACGGTCACCCTGTGCCATATAAAGATAAACGCTGATGCCCGTTCTCAGAGCTTCAGAGGTTCTCAGATACGATAAGAAATTATTTATTTTATTTTACGCACAGATTTCTTATTAGAGCATTCGAACCCACGCCCTCTGAAATATGCAGCAAGACTTTTACCTACCACTAGGTCGCGGCGAATGTAAAATTAAAGTATGTCATTAAATTTTTTATTCATCGTAATCTATTTTTTGGTTTTTACATAAAAAGTAAATATATACAGTAAGACGCATTATTGTAAACTGCTTTTTATACCTAACTTTAAATCAACTGAACTCCAAACATAATAATGACTAAAATTGTACAAGTTTTGAAATAGGTACTATGATTTAGTTACTCTCAAAATTTACAATATCCCTCCAAACCTTTAAATACTAATGCAACTTCGTCTGTATGTTATACTTTCAGGAGCAAATAAACTATACAAATTCAACTGAAATGACATTAGTCAAACAAACTAGTAACGCCAATTTGACAAGCATCGCTCTTGAGACATACCGTCATACATTAGGGGTTAGTCACGTGACTGACACGTGCCCTCATGAGAACACGTCATTAGCTACCAACTCCTCTCTAGAGAGCTATAAGATATTTTTTGTTGATATAACTATCTGGTCTAAGTTTTGAAATAAGAAAAAATATGTATCAGTAGTAATAATATATAGGTTTCTTTTGGTATTTAGTTACTCGTAGTATTTTATTTGATAATTCTATGTATGAATAGAATTCATATTTAAAAACGAATTAGCTTAGCTAGAGATGTTTAATATTATATCAGATACCTACGTCCTTTTCTTATAGACCTTAGTCTCTTCTTTTCTTACAGGACCTTTAATATGATTATTATGTTGAACGCTCATAAAATTAGACAAGCATATTTGCAATATAATATACTTTGATTTTTAAATATCGTCACTATATATCGTTACTAATAGTAAGAGGAAAGATTTATATTATTGTATGACAGATTTCGATATTTCTTACACCCTTAAAATGCAACGTTATCCAGAAGTAATATCTTCTTCTTCTTCTTCTTCCTGCCCTTGTCCATTCTCGTCTGTCAGCCGTCACGCTATCATTTACTTCTTTATCTTTCATATCATTCCTCACATAAGTAATATACGTTATATTAAATTATGAAGTTCCCACGGGAACGGGAGCTACACAGGTAAAACCGCACGCGCAAAAATAGTCCATAATATATCAGCAGTCAGTTTTCACAACAACAATAATATAAAACCATAGACACTAAAATAAAACATAAAGTTCAATGATTCGACTGATCCAATATCCGCACAAACTTGAAACGTTACCATAAACTCGGATTGTTTGAAACTTACATTGATATTTTAAAACTATCTACGGTGTACCATAATGTTATTCTTACGCTTTTCTTTTACGACTTGAGACGAACTTTAAAAATAAAATAGGAAAGGCTGATATTACAGCGGGAGTCGCATGCGCGATTTTGCAATTAATATAGTATCTTAATGACACAGATAGGTTTGGTAGGGTAGTTAAGGGTAGTATCACGTCTCTTTTAGTAGGAGAGCTGTTACCAATTTTTGGCAACTTGAAATTTTAAAAGAGTATTGTTTATAAGTAAAAAATAAGATTTTCGAAAGGAAAATGCCATTGCCTTAAATATATTTTTGGAACAAAATATATTTAAAAAAAGTTAGGGATCGAGTATGCCCCGCTACTCACCAGCCAGGTAGGCAGTTCCGTGTTGGGGTATAGTAGGAGAGGAATGTGACAAGTTTTCAGCTTCAAATACCTGCTCAAAAATTGGTGCCAGCTCTCGGAATATTTAGTATAGCAACCGCCTAGTACCGGGTTCGAGAACTAGGTAAAAAAACGTGTAACTAAAAACACTATAATATGTCATTTGCAGGTGGTCAATATTCTTAAAGCTTGGCTGCCGTGGCCTGTGCTAATACAAAAATAAACAATGTTGCCAACGCGATTTTGCAATAAGTTATTAAAAATAATGTTATACATATAAAAAACTAAATATCAACTTCCGGAGTTACGACGATACAGAGAGTATTCATTCAAAAAAAAATATATATATGATACTAGAGTCCAAAATTCTTAGATTTAAATCGGGCCTTTTATCGCCGCAGTCGTTTCAATTACTGAAATTTAATTAGATATCACGACAACATTTATGTTCAGTTTAATAATTGATTTATATCTACTGCATTAACAAATTACAATACATTCATAGCACTTAAATTTTATACAAGTTTACACCACTCCCATATTAGGGTTCCAACTTTTCCTGTAATACTTTAAGAATATCCATTAGTTATAGTGATTCGACAAGTCGGACTGTTGACATTGAGGTGTTGTTTATCAACCCTACATCAAAGATTGATTGTTAAATAAGCTAAAAAGCAGTAGGGTGATTATAATTGAGCGAATTTCCTCACTTTCATATATAGGGAGTTGTTATCGGGTGTACCAACAAAAGTGACACACAGTTGTTCCAGAAAATGTTCTGGAATATGCAAATGTTAATGGAAAAAAAGGGATCTTTAATTTAATATTTATTACTGATTATTACTATAATATTAGGTAGGTAAGTACTTAATTTATTTCGTGTGTTACTAAAAGTTTTTATTTCACAGTTTTTAGATCACCCAAAATGTTAGTGTTGTGACTTAAGGCGCTGTACTTAGTCAAAATAGGCTTCACAAACAGTTTTTTAGCCAAATGTTTACATTTTAGAGCAGCTAAAAAAATATATGTTAATCTTGATCATATTTATGGGGGGACCATTGTGTTCAAAACACGTTTTCGGTAAATTTTATCGATTAAAAAAAACCATAAAATAACCATTTAAGTTGAAATTGTAGCAATTGTAACTGTATTATTTATAAACAAATCTTGATAATATTAATAACAGTGATGTAATATATAATAATAAAGGGAACTGTTGTTTTTATTTATCGATTGGAATAAGATATTTGCAAGGATTAATGTATTAAATAACTCGAACGAGTCGAACGAAACGTTGCGCCATCGCGGCGTCTCTTCGCTTCTCTTTCATTTCTACGCGGAGCAACAGTGACAAAACTAATACGTAAAAGTCGTCTATTCACCGCGCCTTAAGCTTGTTAAAAATGTTTTGTTTATAAATTATGTTTATCAGGGATTTTTCTATATTTTAAAGTAAAACTGTTGGTAAAAATTAAAGTAATTGATTGAAATATCAGAAATGCTAAAATGTTCATATTTCAAACTTACCTATTTACTTGTTTATGTAGGTATATGCGGTAGTCAAGTTAATAAAAATACTTTAATATTATTGACACCGTGTATGCTCCTTTCTTTGTAGGATATAAATGTAAATAATATAAATAAAGTATAGCTCTAATATAAATATAATATTTCTGAGTTGAATAACACAAAATTCAGGTAAGTACATGATATTCTTCTTTGTATCACAGCAGTTTTTATACACCCTGTTTTTTAAAATCTATTAGCAATGATTATTTTTGATACCTAATTAATGGGATGGGAACGTTAGTTGTAACGAGACGATTTGGCATCAGTTAATTGAAAAATTATATTGAAAGTTAGAATGTAAAGTTTTTCATATAAAAAGTTTTCCTCAATGACAAGGCAATGGCAAAATGTAGGTACATGACAAAACGACCTCTAGGGCCTAGCATTACCAAACAATTTGTATGAACTTCAATTTTTAAATTATTTAAATATTTAATACCTAATATTAAAAAAGTATATAATTCTAAAAATACATGATAAATCATTTCACTAAATATTAGCACTGACTTAAAAAGGACGGTGTATGAGTCTCTCCCAAAAACCTTGCAAAGTGTAATGCATTTAGGGTGGCTGCACAGAAATCACTTATGGTAGAGCTCTCAAGGTATTAGTGGGCCAAGACAGATTGTGTGCAGTCTGTGTCTTTGGGTCAAATCCACAACCACACTTTGTTTCCACTTCGCCGATAAATCCCCATTTGTTAAGGCTGTACAGAATTCGTTAAACGACTTTCACGTGAGCCATGGATGTCGGCCTGTAAGGAGGTTTGCGCTGGGTATGCGGTAATGATCAGGAGAAATAAATTAAAATCATCATAAATTAATAACATTTCATATAATATAACACCATATAAAATTCTACCTACTCTAGGTATATGTAATAACTCAATCCTTTAAGTCCGTATGTATCACACATTAGGGTGTTCACCGAACCGAGCGACATATCTCAAATTAATTCATGTTTTGTCATACCCTCACTTTATATTCAGAGTTTAATGACGTAGCACTATAAAGCAGTACTATGCCTCTACGTAAGATATCGCGAACGTGCGTATCGCATAAATGGAAAAACATGGCTTTGCTCTTACTGGACGTTAGAAGCAACAAAAACCAATATTTGAAATTTGGAAGGGTGCTATTCAACGTCACCCTTTAGCGTAAAAAACGAAATACTTTTCAGATTAATACTACGTTATTGATTAGTTTATTGAGTTTTTGAAAGCTTTTAGTGTGTTATTGGTCATGGGCTAACGGTGTTATTTTTTTTTTTTTTTTTGTTTTGGCGCATCATTCTTTAATCACATGTACACCTCTTGTTTGAGTTACACTAGATTAAAATAAAGAAAAAATTAAACTAGGTTTATAATTTTTGAAAAATTAACACATATGCAAATCCATAGCGACCAAAAATGTGGTTGAAATAATAATTAACTTGAATCGTATTACATCTTAAACTACAAAACTTTAAGGGAAATTAAACTTTAAGAGACTTGGGACAATGCTCATTAATTGAAAATAATACCACTTAATCGCAATAACGTTCCTAACCATTTGTTAGTCATTATTTTTAAATATTCAGACAAATTTAAGGCTCAGGTTTGGTATTTATAATAATGTCTAAAAACCAACAGTTTATTTCATGACGTACATATCGACTTTCTGCTATTAAAGGGAAGAAAGGTACTTTGGAAACACATAATAACCGCTGAAAGAAGTTCAACTTATATATTTTTAACAAAACTTAACAATTTTCAATTTGTGCCCGGATATATCATATCATTACTCATTTTGTACCATAATATTATTACGTGAACACACAAAGCTGAATTTATAAAGCAAACGAGTTGTATTTGTAATTAATTCCGTTTGTGGCGTTTAATGAAACTTGGTATGAGTTGAAAATATGCGGTAAATATCGATACTGCCTTTTTAAATAACTATTTATTAGTGACAAAACAATATTTTTTTAATTAATGTTGTTCAAATTATTAATTAAAGTTTTTGTATCTTAAGTAGTTTTAATCAATCCACTGCTGAACATGGGCCTCATCTTAACAGACTTTGGAAATTCAGGGTCGTTGAGGAATATAGCCATACCTAATCAATACCCTATATTGCACACCAAAAGTACCAAAAAAGAATATGCCTAGTAAAATAATAAAAACAAAAAAAAAAAAGTCTTATCGCAGTCAGCAATCTCTTCTATACAAACAACAACCTTCAGAGCGAGAGACTAACAGATTGAATAATAAGCTCAACCGCTACTTCGACTGTTATAACATCATACCATGTATAACAATCGTATACCTACCACGGAACGGTCAGCAGAATTTCCCTTTCTGTTACGATAGAATACGTTGGTCGCCATGCCGTCTGTCCAGCGTGTTGACTATAGTATAGCAAAAACCACGACGCCCATGTTCAGTAGTGGGCGATATACGGGCTGATGATTCTTTAGCTAACCAAGATGAGCACTAATTTAATTTAATTCAACTTCTAAAGAAAAGGTCACAAAGGGTAAAAGTGTACAGAGAAATAAAAAAACACGAAGACAAAATCGCGGGCAAAAGCTAGTTATCACATCAGTTTGACACATTTCTATATTAAATTACAGATTCCAAAGTTAATTGAATTGTCTTTTAATTGTTTTAATTTAAATGCATGCTGTAAATAAAATCTAAATATGAAGTATTTTTAAATCAATAACCAGTAATAGTAATTCCAAGCATAATCATACTCCTATATCATATACCTATATTTTGTGCCGTGTGGTTTCCGGCTTAGAATAGACCATCCCATGTCCTCCCATGGGTGTCGTAAAAGGCGACTACGGGACATATGGCTGATGGATGGGCAGCAGCATCTATTAGTTCAAGTTTTACATCTTACTGCGATCACCAATCCGTCTGCTAAGCGTGGTGATTATGGCAATATCCCTCTACGATCCTGGCTTGCCAAGGTCTGTTAAGAGGAGGCCCATGTTCAGCAGTGGACGTAAATGGGCTGTCGATGATGATGATGATGATATTTTGTAAAAAAGGAAATACGCGTATCTCGTCAACCAAAAACGTAATAAAACCGTTTAAATTCCCAACTTTTCTTAACTGATAACCATAATAAAAGAAGTATGAATATTCTCAAGTTTGCCCAGATTTATTAGATATATTACGAGAAAATGGGAAAACGTTATTCAAGCGCAGGTGTGCTGACGATTTGCTAAGTTGCCATATTTTTGTGCGAAAATTGAGTTAGGAACATTTTGCAGATAGGTCGGAGTAACGTATTGTTCAAAGTCTTATATCTCCGACCATTATTTACTTGGAGCAGCCTATTCAACGATGTGGCACGTTTATTGCGCAATAATTTTACACTCACTCTTGAAAATGTATGCTTAATATTACTTAGTGTCGCGCAACGTCTTGCTTTTGTAAAAGGAGTTGTTGCGGTTTTGTAATGTTGTATTTCTTTGAGAATTAATGGATAGTACCTATATACTAATAGAAACGAAATTGTTGTATACATATACATTTTTTTATAAAGATTACTAGCAGAGTTTTTCATTCTACTGGTATTCTTTTAACCCCTCGTGCTAAGCTAAAATGCTTTTGTTACATATACATATTAATATATAATTATATTATATATTTATAATTTAATATATATAATTATATATATGTATGTATATATATATATATATATATATATATATATATATAGATATCCCCACGGGCACTTAGTGGCTCCACCGTGCCATATAGCTAGTATTTTGTTGATCCGTTTTCATTTGTTGATCCAGGTAGTTTAATTTGATCCATTGCCGGATACGTCATACTTAAGTGACTCCGATTGGAGCCAATAGTGCTTCCGCGAGTAATAATAATAATTATGACGTTTTTATACAAATCCACCTTTTTGGTATTTGGGCACTAGTTGATCCGATTCAAATGCACCAATCACGGCGCTTCGTTTTGTCATGGGCTGTGTCATTGGCTACTTAAGAAACGAAATTTTATATTGTATTTTGTCGGCACTTAACAGCTAGTAACAGCTCGCCAGACCTTAAACTTCTATATCCTACTAATATTGTAAACGCGAAAGTTTGTGAGTACCTATTTAAAGATGTTTGGTGCTCTTTCACGCAAAAACTACTGAATGAATTTTCATGAAATTTGTTATGGAGGTTGCTGCCTTGGATTAACATCATCATCATCATCATCATCATCATCATCATCATGATCATAATCATCATCATCAGCCCGTACAACGTCCACTGCTTAACATGGGCCTCTTCCCGAGAGAGGGTTTTTGCAATAGTCACCACGCTTGGCGGGCGGCTTGGTGACCGCAGTATTATGTTGTAACATAATACTGCGATAATTATACAAGGAAACGCTGCTGCCCGTTCCCTGCATGCTTTCCGAGGCACGGAGGGTAGTCCCTCAGCCAACCAGACCCGGAAATAAATCTGAGAATCTACACAAAGATTTCTTGTTTGGCGTGGGGATCAAACCGTAGACCTCCGAGATTAAAGCGAGCCAAATACCGCTACGCCACGGTGGTTGTCATTAACATAAAGGATATTATTTTTGCGCGGGCGAAGCCGCGGGCGGAAATATAGTATTATAAATGCGAAAGTTTGTGAGTATGTAAGTATGTTTGTTGCTCTTTAACGCAAAAACTACTGAATGGATTTTGATTTTGATGAAATTTGGTATGGAGTTTGCTGACACCCTGCATTAAAATATAGGATATTATTGATATATGGTCAGATTCATCAGATTATTTCGTGAGATTATTTTTACATCTTCATCCTCAACTTTCAACACCGAAGTGTATGATTTCTATAAAATTCAAAAAGAGTTTATCATCAGTATATTTTTTGACAACCTCCGTAGCGTAGCGGTATTTTGCTCGCCTTGAATTTCGGACGTCGTGGGTTCGATCCCCACACCGGACTTCATGTCCGGTGTGGGGATCGAACCCACGACGTCGAACCCACGACGTCATCTTTGTGTAAATTCTAAGATTTCTTTCCGTGTCTTGTTGGTTGCGGGACCACCCTCCGTGTCTCGGAAAGCACTTTAAGCCGTTGGTCCCGATTGTTATAACATCATCTATAATAATCGTAAATCAAGGAACGGGCAGCAGCGTTTCCTTGTGTGATACAACATAATACTGCGGTCACCAACACGCCTGCCAAGCGTGGTGACTATGGACTATGGCAAATACCCTTCCACGGGAGAAGGCCCATGTTCAGCAGTGGGCGTTATATGGGCTGATGATGATGATGATATTTTTTATTTGACTCTAAAATTCCCTTAATCCTCGTTTTTTTTCAAATTGTCCCTAATCATCAGCTATTTTTCCAAAATATCAGCTATTTTTCCCTAAATTAGGAAGAATTCCCTAGAAGTGGAAACACGGAGCGCAGAGGGCGCGGTGCTATTCTCGTGTCCCCGCTCGTATTCTCGATCGTACTCAAGTTGGCTCTCCCGACTCTTAGTTTGCTAAGAACCTTCCGATAGAGCGACAGTTGCACAAAACTCCCCTAAAAAAGCCATAATCCCTCAATCTCCCCGTCGGCGACCGCCCTGAGCCGAGGTCTAAGTCCCACAGGGGACGACTTCTTGCGCAGGTTATTTAGTTTGTAAAAAAAACAGACCAAACCAAACCATTTATCTACGCTGGAGCTCTGTTCACCTTTATGCCCGGTGAAGTAGCAGAAGCCTCAGGGCTAAGTAGGTATGTCCGTCCAAAAAAAACTTGAGTTGGATCTTACAATGTATGATATATTACGAATATAAAATGTTGGATCAAGGTATGTATTAATTTTCGTAAATATTGTATAAAACGGATTGAATGAAAACAAAACAAAGTTAAAGTGTACCTATATATGGAGCCAATAAGGATTTCAGATAAATATCGGAGCCAAGAAAGATTGTTGAGTATAAAAAATACAACCGTTACGGATGCATTTATGTTTCGATATTTGGGTAAAAAAATCATGGAGTATAAATACATGTCTAGGAATATGTACGGCAACGTCGCCAACTGGAAGGCTACGTTGCCACTCCGCTCGAAATATATCAAAATGGAGTCAAGATATTCCGCAAAAAAGGTGGAGCCAATAATGCATTAGCTCACTGCTGGATCAACATACTACGCAAAAAGGTGTTTGTCCGCTTTACGGCAAATGTTGATCAGGCCGAAATATGCATTAAATGTTGATCCACCTTTAGAGGATTGTAGCTTAGATAATTTTGATAATATCGTGTCATCCTTCGAATATAAGAATTCCCCTCATTGCGACCCAGTGCCTAACTACGCCGCAAACACTCTAGCTCGTCACCAACTCACACGGCAATTGTTGATTTCATAACCGCCATTTATTTTACACTTTGTGTGACTTTGTTGATCAATATAAACGTTGGGAGATCAACAAATGCCGCGGAAATGTACACCGATGCTGCGGAGCGGCAACATCGCAAGCGAAACAAAAGATAGACGCTAGATCGCGACGTTACACCTTCTTTATTATTTCTCTTGCCGTCAAAATACCTATATAACACGCTTCTATTAAAAAATAAATTTGGTTTAAATGTATCTATAAAATATAATACTCGTATTTATCATCAGAATTTAATTATTTTTAACCTTTTAGTTACTTTTATGAACAAGTAATAAAAGCTAATTTAGGTAAATAGCACTTCTGGCGAACCTACGGCCGGCGCGCGAGTGGTCTGCGTACTGATATGATATAATATAATATACGATGTTATAATGACTCTCGTTCGCGCTCCGCCCCGCACTTCGCTGCCTACTACTGTTAATGTTTATTGTGTATGTTTTATTGTATTTTTTTTCTCTATGTCTTTATCCATGTTTGTGTTTTATATGTATGGCGTCCGGGCCTCAAGTGTTGTCCTTACCTATGTACTTCTTTTATTTATTTTTTATTTTGATATGAATTACTATTTTGTATTCGTTTTGTATGTTCGTTAAATGTTTTTCTTTCTTTCTTTCTAATTTAAAAAAATATATATTTTGTTTCTTTACTTTTTAGTATTTATGATTCGGGATTTACTACGGCGTAGTTCCCCCTAGAGGTCCATTGTAGGGGAAAGAGGGTTCACCCTGGTACCCTGAGGCGCAACATTAGTGATATTATGACATGTTTATACACCCTCATACCATTCAGCTTTCGGCACGTGCTCACCTTGGCACAGGGTCATCCATCTAATCAAATGTAAACATTCAGTCATAACAAATGGAACGAACTTATTTTATTAAATCTGATGGAGTTGCATATGGATATTATCTAGGACGAAATTACTCGTCAAGACTAATCAAACGAGCCCAAACTCGATGGGGTTGTGTTGTTTTAATACGGACTTCCTATGGCCACCTTCCAGCTTCATCATCAGACCTTGGATACCATTTAGGACCAAAAGACTAATCAAACGAGCCCAAAATCGATGGGATTGTGTCGTTTTATTACGGACTTCCTACGGCCACCTTCCAGCTCCATCATCAGACCCTGGATACCATTTAGGACCAAATTACTCGTCAAGACTAATCAAACGAGCCCAAACTCGATGGGGTTGTGTCGTTTTATTACGGACTTCCTATGGCCACCTTCCAGCTCCATCATCAGACCCTGGATACCATTTAGGACTAAAGTACTCGTCAAGACTAATCAAACGAGCCCAAACTAGATGGGGTTGTGTCGTTTTATTACGGACTTCCTATGGCCACCTTCCAGCTCCATCATCAGACCCTGGATACCATTTAGGACCAAAGTACTCGTCAAGACTAATCAAACGAGCCCAAACTCGATGGGTGTGTGTCGTTTAATTACGGACTTCCTATGGCCACCTTCCAGCTCCATCATCAGACCCTGGCTACCATCTACAGACAAAGTACTCATCGAGACGAATCATACGAGCTCAAACTCGATAGGGTTATGTCGTATTATAACGGAGTTCCTATGGCCACCTTCCAGCTCCATCATTAGATCAGCTCCATGTCATCATAAAATTGCATTGTCACGCGATATACATATTATGCGTGCAAAATTTTTACTCAATCGGAAACCGGAAAGTGTGTCAAATTTAATTTGCAAGATTTTATTACAGACAATGGGACAGGTGAAAGAAAAAAATAAATGGTTGTAATAAAAAAAGTTGTCGAATCTTATGGAAAACCAAGCTCCTAAGTCCTACTCTACATGCCTTAACTCAACACTGTCTTGCTTTGAAGTGGCAACAGCGCATAACAAAACCAACCAATCATGGCAAAGGTGACCTCTGATTGGTTCATTTAAATCAGATCAACAATAGATGGAGCGGATTTGTATAAATAATGCAATGAATAGTTCTTATTTGTGTCGCTAGAGGGTCAGCAATTGTTGATCAAATTGGAGCCACATTTGTATGCCGAATCATACATTAGATCAACAAAAACTGTTTGGATCAACAATTGCTAACTGATCAACAATTAACTGATGCTACAACCCGTCTGATCAACATTTGCCGAATGGATACATTTATATATATATATTAATTTACAATTCATTACAAGATTATTACAGAGTTGGTTTAAATAATTTTTGTAGTTTCGATTCGATCGAAAATTGTAAATCACTTTTAAATGTTGTTAAGCCAAGTTTACTGCAAACTAAATTTCAAAAACTACGTTCCCTTTACTGACTTGTTATAAACAGATAGATAAATTTCGACGACTGATTGGGATCCACCGTGGCTGTATGGTCTAAGAATCCTGCCGGTGGTGGTCTCAATTTATTAACCTTAAATCTATACTAATATATGAAGCCGAAGATTTTGTATGTTTATTTAAATGCGCTAATCTCAGAAAGAACTGGTCTGATTTGAAAAACTCTTTCAGTGTTAGATAGTCCATTTATTGAGGATTGCTATAGGCTATATTTAATTACGGAGTTCTCGGGAACGGGTTTTACGCAGGTGAAACCGCCGGCCCGCCGCCTACCGCCCTAGGCTCGGCCTTGAGGAGTGGGGAACATGGGCCCCGCTCCCTTCGAGGCTGACCCATGAGGAGTAGGGACGCCTCTACACTCCGGGCGTCCCTATAATTGGGCAAATGGGCCACTGCAAGTGTGGCCCTGGAGATCCTGCGGTACCATATTGGCCGCGGGTGCCGTCGGGGGGCCGGATTGCTCATGCGTACCCGGCCCCCGCCAACGGCGGATCGAAGGAGTGTCCGGGAGGTTTTAGTCCTCTCCTCGTGGTATGAGTTAAGCATACCACGCTATGGAGAGGGCGAGTCCCACATATCCCGCCGCCAGCGCGCGAATACGCTGCAGAGGCGGTGAGAATGCGTCAAAGCAATTCCCCACGGACAACAAAAAAAAAAAAAAAAAAAGGTGAAACCGCCGGGGAAGCTAGTTTAGTTTTGAAATATAACTGGATCGTCGCAGACAGTATT
The DNA here is from genome assembly GCA_947037095.2 of Nycteola revayana. Taxonomy (NCBI): domain Eukaryota; kingdom Metazoa; phylum Arthropoda; class Insecta; order Lepidoptera; family Nolidae; genus Nycteola; species Nycteola revayana. Next base: position 30,970,499 of record OX344838.1, read on the forward strand.
CACATTTAAATAATTTATCTTAAAACACGACAGTGCTTTGTGTTGTAAGATATCGTGATATATTTTATTATTTTGCTTTCTGAAATTTTTTACGAGCCATGCAAGGCTCATACTGGCAGAAAATTATTGAAAAACAGAAATATTTCACAGCAAATTTAGATTCAAGTACTTATGAATGTATGTATGTCCTTATCCATATGTTATTAAAGACAATAGGTACTTTTATTATATTGCAGCTACTGTATTGTACTACAGCCTGTTTAAACTTTTACCTACTTTTACACAACTTACTTTTTTTTTAATTTACCCACTTCTACTAACAAATAGGTTAAAATAAAAAATACATTCGCTATCTTTGTAAAAATTCACTTACAGCTCACCGTATTAATGCAGCATTCCATCAAAAATAATGAAGAACAACAAAAGCCAATATGCGAAGCCGAAATTGCTTTTGTAACCTTATTTCCCAACTAATATTGTACTAACACTATTACCACGTTCCTATATGTTCCTATTATCTATCGACGTTTAGTTTTTTTTTCCCAACGAACCATCGATATTACCGCTAGACCAACGATGTAGTACACTATGTACTATATCGTTGGTCTAGCGGTAATAAACTCAAAAATTACTACTAGGTCCTGGGTTTGATTCCCAGGTCGGGTAATAATTGTGGGAATAGGAATATTTCAGATGCCTGAAGTATTTTCGCCTGAAAAGGATTTATACTTGAGATATTAGGTAGTTTATTTCTTTTTTGTAGATAGTAGGTATTTTCTTATCGTTACAATTTTTAGAACCGTGTTTATCATAACTATGATTACATGCAAATTTACGATTTATGTCAAAAGTACATAGGCAACTTTTATATGTAAATATAGAGTGTGTTACTTTTATAATTTATTGTTATTATTTTATTGAACGATTTGGTTTTAAATAAATAGGGTTTAAATATAAGGTCACCGATCACTGTTAAAAGGATTTGACTTTTTGCCCTAGGTATACATATGCATCAACAACTATAAGAACCTTATTCTAAACCATTAGGTATAGGGGTAGGAACAACATACGACGGTAGACATGATTTTCGTCTTGTCCATGTTCATTTGAAGACCTACCCATTGGAAGACTCGGATGAGGTCTTCGAGCATTGTACTGAGTTCTTCCATCGACTTTGCCTTGACCACGATAACATGGACACGATAACACGGAAGGTGAGTAATGTATTCACCGTTGATGTTGACGCCTAGTCCTTTCCAATTCAGAAGTTTGAATAGCACTTCAACACTTAGATATACCGATAGTCGATACGGCATCGCTGGATAGAGCCAAGTAGAGCCCATGTTTCTCACAAACGCTAAAGCGGCAAGTTATACTCTTCGGTCTTTTGTATAAGTTGCCGTAGCGTATGTATGTGGTCCACGGTACTATAGCTTTTTCGGAACCCGGTTTGTTCCGGAGGTTGGAAGTCATCAAGCCATCGTTCAAGGCGATTTGCAATAACCCTGGAGAACAGCTTATAAAATGGCTCAAAAGCGAGATGGGCCTTCTAGTTCCTTAATAAGGTGATATCACATTTCTTAGCTGTTTCAGGGCCATGCTTATTCCGTATAAGCTGATGTCCGGGATATCCTCGTCTTTAATGTCGGGTCAGTTTGGCTCTTGGGTCTGTAGCTGCACTGGCGACAGGCTTGGTGACTGAAGCGTAGAGATGTGGCATGCCTTTCTATGTATTGATTTATATATTTGTTATTAAGTGTGTGTGTAGGTACCTACATATATTAGAAACTAGCGGCCCGCCCCAGCTTCGCACGGGTGGACTTTTATACCCTACCCCTGCCCTACCCTACCCCTGCCCTACCCTACCCCTACCGTAACCCTACCCTACTCCTACCCTACCTCTACCCTACCCCTACCCCTACCCTACCCTACCCCTACCCTACCCTACCCCTACCCTACCCCTACCCCTACCCTACCCTACACCTACCCTACCCTACCCTACCCTACCCTACCCTACCCCTACCCTACCCCTACCATACCCCTACCCTCTATTTTCATATTTTCAGCCAAATCGGTTCAGCCGTTCTTGAAATAGTGTAACTAACACGACTTTCTTTTGTTTTTAAAATGTATTCTGCTATTCGGGACGGTAACAAATCCAACAAATCAAAAACCATGGCAATCGGTCCAGCCGTTCTCGAGTTATAAGTGTTGTAACAAACACGACTTTCTTTTATATATATAGATAAATAAATAAATAGAATTTAGGTCCTATGGTTTCCAGCTCCGAATAGACCCCCAATATCCTCTTATCTCGGAGGATCTATCAGAGGTATGTCCCTTAGTAGCCGATCTGGTCAGCAGCATCTGTTAGCTCAAATACATCAATATACCTGCCACGCGTGGTGGTTGCCGCAATATCCCTACAACCCTGGTTTGCCAAAATCTGTACAGAGAAGACCCAAGTTCAGCTGCAACGTTAACGGACTGATGAAGCAAATTAGTAAAAAAAATACGTAATTACGATTTTATTTATCACTAAACAATATAGGTAAAAATCTTTTGAGCCACCCTGTTTAAATTTTATTCCGTGTAAATGAAAATTGATTTATAAATGATTTTGCTTATGATCATAGTACATTTAACTTAAGTACTTCTTAGTATATAACAGTGGTAAACAAATGGTAAAACCAACAGAATCTAACAGAATTTGAACAGCTTGTGTCGTAAAAATTTAAATCTTAAACTTATTAATCATGGCTAGACAAAGTTTGTCCGTTATTATTATTGCCTTCATCTTGGTGTCTACGTTTGTCGTAAGTATTTCTTAATATTAAAAATGAAAATAAATTATCCTATCGATAGGATAATTTATTTTCACTTGTCCACAAGTGGATAGGAGGAAACCAAGCGTGGGACTTAACGTAAGGAATAAGTGGCTGTAGCCCAATGACTAGGACTTGCGATCATGTACTACTGACGTAAACCCACTCGGTAAAACAAGCATTATAGCTTAGCACGAGAGGTTAACAAGAATATTGAGCAAAAACTCTGCTAGAAATCTTAGAAAAAAAAACTGTCTATGACAGTCTCCTGCGCAACTTCACTGCTCAGGAGACTATTGCCGTCACATGCCCGGCTTTCTTATATTCACTCCTTGATAGGAGTGGATGGAAGAATCTGTGTACCAAATTTCATTTAAATCGTTTCAATAGTTTTGGCGTGAAAGGTTTTGGTGACAGACAGACAGAGTAACTTTCGCATTTATAATATAGAAAGGATAAAGGTTAGTCTAAATAATTAAGAATGCTACTAAAATTCACTATTCCTCGCGGACAAAGTCGCGGGCACATCCGATTCTAGTAAGTTATAAAGTTAAAATCGCTCATAATGTCGCTTAACTCAATTATCTTTTTACACCTAGATATGAACCCCTATGCTGATAAAGTTTAATGCATAGGTAAAAATTGATTGCAATATATTTAGAAACTAGCTTCCTTTGGGAACTTTATATAAAAATATACCTTAAAGACTTTTTCAATAAATGAGCTATCAAACACTAAAATAACTTTATAATCGGATTAGTAGTTCCTGAGATTAGCGCGTTAATGCAAACAAACAAGCTCTTTAGCTTTTTATATTAGTATAGATTAAAAATACAGATGGGGAAAGTCGTTCCTATCTCTGTAGGTGTAGGAATGGGCTGACAAGCAGCCTTAAAGCCCCAAGGGGAGAGGGGACTCTCGCCCTTTTATCAGGGCGAGTGTCCCGGACAGCCCGCGGCTTTTTACTGCGGGAGCTGCCGGGGGGATTTTCGAAAGCTGAGACCGGGGCTCAGGTCCCCCACTGCCAAACGGCAGGGGAAGGAACACCCGGGGGATTTTTAGTGGGTATACCCTCTCCACGGCGTGGCTAGCGTCACATTCGTTTTGAGAGGTCAAGTCCCACATAACCCTCGCTGACGCATGGATCAAAAAGTTCGTGATCATTGCGAGAGCAAGGGGATACGTAACGCATTTTACCGCGGAAAACAAAAAAAAGTCGTTCCTTTCTGTTATCTTAGACCGACACCGAATTTCTTCTAAGCAAAACATTATTTTCAGATGTGTTCATCATCTCCAGCTGTTTACAATCCTAATTATGGACAACGTCGACATATGATATCTGTACCTATAAATAAGAAATGTCCAGAAGGTGAGCAGATGAGCGTCGATGAAGTATGTCGAGAAGTATGGCCCAATGATGATGAAAATTCAAGTAGCCATAACTAATTAGTATAGGGGTACAATTTTACGACAAATCATTCTCTTATTTTTTTTATTTATCTGATATTTTGGTCCACCTGCGGCCAATTTCAGATGAACTGATCGACTAGATAATAATTTGCATCAAAATGGTATTATATATACGAAAATATAAAGACATTTAAATAAATGATCCATATGAAAATATTACATATATACTTTGTTTTTTTTTGTAATTTTAGCAGTGGGCGTAGTACACGATATCATCATGAGATGATTATCATAGTTGGGGAACCACGTTTTTATATTGATTATTTCTGACTAGGCTAATGACCCCTATCCACCTGATGTTTAGTACCATAGGGGCCTAAATACTAGTGCCCGTGCCAGTATAGAAGATATTTACAGCACTAAATTCAAGCCTTTCCGTTTCTCCCATGAGCTCGGGCGACCAGTGGCAAACTTACACATTTATCGTACAAAGTCTATTCATATTTTGCCGCAACTACGATTGAACTACTAAAAATATTACAATTGAACATTTTAGACGTTAAGAATAAATTTTCTCGCCTCCTAAATTCTGCCGGCCTAGGCTCCAGCCTACTTAGCCTGCTGGTAAATCCGCCACTGCTGGGAACCTTAATCGATAATGTTTTTTGGCTGTGGCATTCAGTTAGTTCAAATACTGCCCCAATCTAGCAGTTTGGGGGATAATGCTGTTCGCGTCCGTGGGCTTTAGCTCTAGTCACCCACACGTGTCCCCTGGGTAGCGCCAAATGAACAGCACATCTGGTGGTAGGTTTCGACCGCGGTTTGTCACCACCCTCAAGGCAAAGCCATGCCGCCAAGTGATTTTTGTCGCGTTCCGGCATGTTGCCTTGCGTAGCCATCGTGGAAGGGGAGTCTGGGCAGTTGTGTGGTATTGCGAACCGGTTCCGGTGCTGCGTGGTGTATGTGCTGGGTGACTGTTCGCGGAGGGTAGCGGGATCCTAAGCACGGTCTTCCGCTGGCCGACCGCAGATAGTAGGGGGCCCAATTAGTAGGAAAGCCACCTATGAAAGGCTGCCCCGCCAACTAGCGAAAAATCCCAGGATGCGTCACCGTGCCGGTTGGCGACCGGATGCGAGGGCCCGGTGAACATCTCTGGGGGGGTTAGGGCGTCCCCGCGCGCTCCAGATCAGTCTCCCGTCGGTGCAGCATTACGAATGTATTGCGCGGTACTCGCTCTTGCTATACCTCGCCCAACTGTCCCTTTCCTGCTTGTCTGTTCGCCATCAAAAATTTAAATGAATACAAAAAATAGGAAACTGGTAAAACAGCGGTTGCACTCCCTCGCACTAAAAGTGCACCTCTCTAACATCCGAGGTCTGCACTCCAATCTCATCCCGGTCCATCACCACCTTGAGACCGAAAAACCACATCTGCTGTTCCTCACGGAGACGCAAATCAGATGTCCAGCTGACGCAGCATACTTACACTACCCAGGGTACACCCTGTAGCACAATTTTAAGCCACGCGCTGGCACCTGCGTGTATGCTCGCGATGACATCTGTTTTCGACGTCTCCGTAACATTGAGGATTCCAGTTTCTCCGTATTATGGGTTCTGGTGGACACTGGCTTGGAGCAGATACTCTATGCCAGTGTCTATCGGTCGCACACCGACAACATGGAGACAACCAGGTTGTTTCAGTACCTTTCGGACTCGGCTGAATTAGCTCAGCTCAGGTACCCATCGGCGCAGCTAGTTTTTCTGGGGGACTTCAATGCCCACCACCAGGAGTGGCTGTACCCATACCAGAACACCGACCATGCTGGGAGATTAGCGTATGCATCTGCACTGACGCTTGGTCTCTCCCAACTGGTGACTGGGCCGACACGGGTGCCTGACATTGATGGCCATACGGCCAATTGCTTAGACCTTCTGCTGACAACCGATCCAGACCGATATCAAGTCGCGGTTTCCTCACCGTTGGGTAGTCCGACCACTGTCTGGTGAAATCTGTGTCTGTCTACTCGCCACCCGATCCCGATCTCAAGGGGACTAGGCGAGTATGGCGATACAAGTCAGCAGATTGGGATGAGATGCGGCATTTCTTCGCGTCTTACCCTTGGCTGCGTTATGCTTCTCTTCAGACGACCCGACTCGCTGCGCGGAGGCTGTTTCTGAGGTGATATGTCAGGCTATGGAATATTTCATTCCATTTTCTGACATCTCACTCCAAGACAAAGCCCGTCCATGGTTCAACGCTGAGTGTGATAGTGCTGAAGCACATAAGCACTCTGCTTACCAAGCGTGGGCGGATGGATGCTCCAGCCCGCAAAGCGCCAAATATTCGGAAACTGAAGAAAGCTTACAATAGTGCTGCCAAGTCTTGCAAACGTGCCCTACGCAAGGCCCGCTTTGACCATATTGGCCGCTTTGGAGCCAGACTAGCATCTTACCCATCTGGGAGCTTTAAAGCTTTTTGGTCTCTTGCCAAATCGGTCGAAGCCAATTTCTGTCGGTTCTCTTTGCCGCCACTGCAGAAGCCGAACGGTTCATTAGCTCACACCGCCAAAGAGAAAGCAGACTTGTTTGCGTCTCTATTTGCGAAGAATTCACAACTAGATGCTGCTGGTAAAAGTCCACCCAGGCTACCACATTGCACTTCCACTATGCCTGAGGTGCACATTCGGCAAAAAGTGGTACTTAAAATTCTCAGCACTCTAGATGTGAATAAGGCTAGTAGGGCCTGACGGCATTCCTGCCATTGTCTTGCGGTCATGTGCGCCTGAGTTGTCTCCTGTTTTGACTCGCTTCTATCGTTTATCCCTGAAGACTGGTCTAGTTCTAGCATCCTGGAAGATTGCCAATGTTCAACCGATCCCAAAGAAAGGTAGTCGTGCCGACCCTGCCAACTACCGACCAATCACAATCACCTCCATACTCTGTAAGGTTATGGAGCGTGTTTTAAACAACCGTCTCCTGGCATACCTGGAAGACAACGACCTCCTCAGTGACCGTCAATTCGGATTCCGTCGAGGCCGATCTACTGGGGATCTTCTTGTATATGCTACTCACTTCTGGAGCGAAGCCATTGAGAGACACGGTGAGGCTCTTGCCGTGTCTCTTGATATCTCTAAGGCTTTTGACAGGGTTTGGCACGCAAGTCTCATTGGTAAGCTTCCGGTTTACGGTATTGCTCCCGTACTTTGTACCTGGATTCAGAATTTCTTGAGGGGAAGGTCGATTCGAGTTGTCATTGATGGCGCCTCGTCCGATCTTCTTGGTATTAATGCCGGTGTCCCTCAGGATCTGTTCTCTCCGCGACTCTTTTTTTGCTGCACATAAACGACCTGCTAGTTACTCCCGGTATCTTAGGGTATGCAGACGACAGCACAGTCTCGGTGAGATACTTGTCTGATGCGAAGTCGGGGTCAATGGTCCAGTCGTTCAGGGAGTCGATGATTGAGAGGGTGAACTCGATCTTGGAGGCTGTTTCCTTATGGGGTGATGCCAACCTGGTTGGGTTTAACCCCTCAAAAACACAGGCGTGTCTTTTTTCGGCGAAACGGAGTCCATTCCAACTGACTCCGACTTTCCGGAATGTCTCCGTTCCGATCAGCGACCATCTTGAGCTCCTAGGGCTTGACCTCTCTTCTAATCTAAACTTCGGTCACTACATCAAGTCCATTGCAAACACTGCAGCCAAAAAACTTGGCATTCTCTCCAAGGTGAGGCGGTACTTCACATCCGAGCAGCTCTTAAGTCTTAACAGAGCTCAAGTTCGCTCCTCAATGGAATACTGTTCTCATCTTTGGGATGGGTCTGCTGGATATCAGCTGGATGCTCTGGACTCATTGGAGCGCCGAGCGAAGAGAGTCATAGGCAATAACTCACTGGTGGAGGCAAGTCTTCAGAGCCTCGAGGCTCTGAAGACTTGCGTGTTCGAACACCGTAGACGAGTGGCCTGCCTATCAGTTTTTTATCGGTTGCATTTCGGGGAGTGTGCGGAGGTTCTACATAACCTGATACCACCTTCACCCTTCCATCACCGGACGACTAGGCGCGGCGAGCGGTTTCAACCTTTTGTTGTAGACATTCCTTCAATACGCACGAAGCGATTTGCTTCTTCTTTCATAATGCGGACGGCTAAGGAGTGGAATTCTCTGCCGGCGTCAGTTTTTCCGGAACGCTATAATCTGGACATCTTTAAGGCTAAAGTGAACAGACACTTTCTAGGCAAGCGTGTATCATCTTAGGCCTTATCTTCGCCTTCCATCAAGCGAGATTATGGTCAAACGTAAGCTAATGCTTATGTTTTCTATAATTATTTTAGTTATGTTTATGCTTATGTTTAGCTTATGTTTTCTATAATTATTTTAGTTATGTTAGACAAACTTTTACGTATTTTTTCCGTGCCCATTCAACCGCCTACTTCAATTTAGTGAACTTTGTACCGAATTCAGTTAAAACGCCAACATTGTGTGTTTTGCTTATTTTGTACGTCCAGGGCACTCAGACGACATCTCGTTTCACTAATGGTACAACTGCATTGAATCGTACTCGCTTTTTGACAAATAAGTCTCGCACGTGCCGTGTCACTGTGAACGAGAATTCACATACTTGTAACAGCCAGTTTTTTTTGTTATTGTGACTGTACTATAAATGATCAAAATGGAAGGAAAAATAACGGGAAAAAATTCTTTATTTTGTGTGATGAACAATTATTTTGATCGCAGGAAATGAAGTAGGAAAAATGGACATTTGGTTTTTACGAGACAATTATGATATCCCCCATATAATAATATCATAATTGTCTCCAGATGAAATCTAATCCCCCATTGCTCAATTGCACCTTCCTACAAAAACTCCCGTACTAGGAAAGTAAATTCTGGTGTCGGGGCCACTACACAAACACATACTTCACGGTCACAAAACCATCTCTCATTTTAAAGATTCCCAAAAATATTTTTATGGGAATCTTTAAACACAGAGACGTCGCTAATTCCATATTATAATGGGTATTTGTAAGCATCACATATACAGAACAGTTACTACATAAATATCATTTGACAGTCTTTAAAATAATCTGTTCTATAGTCTATAGTTCTATATATATATAAAGAAGGAAAGAATGAAAGAAAAACATTTATTGAACACACGAATACAATCTAGTAATTAAAATTATAAAAAAGAGGACAACACTTGAAATTTTAAGAAAACTTAACATGAATATTATTTTTATTATGAAATTACTATCCGTAGTTTAAAATAACTGTCAACAATTGACAGAATGCCACATTATTTGTGAGTTTCTTATATATGCTGTGTTTTATATATGCTGAGATTCCCATGGGGACGGGTTCTACGCAGGTGAAATCACGCGAAACAGCTATCAGGGAATCAGCTTTATGCAAACGCGTAAACACAACGTAATATTCCTCCATTGAAAATATATAAAATACAATTCAATATCTTATCACATGACATCAATCTTGTGATATCAAATAATACTACAAGTGCATCATATCCGCGCCATAAGTTATTCACTGTTATAAAATTCTCCACGAGAATATTTTCCCATATGTGCAATATTACATTTTTGTTGCGGCTTCAACAATTTTCAAATGCCAATAGTTCACGTTGGTAAAGTGATTTTTATTGTTTCTTCATTAGAATCGATAATGTTGTAAAGTTATCTATTATTCTTTGTTTTACCATTCTATTGTTATGACCATCGTGTATATGTATAGTATAGTGACTATATGTATAGTATATTGGTAATATTATAAAGAGGAAAAAAAAAAAAAGTTTATTACGACTGTACTTAAAAACCTACGCGTGTGAAACCGCACGCGGGAATCTAGTATATTATTATATATCCCATCAAAAACAAAAATGTGAAATGAGAGCCAAGTTCATTATTATGCTAAATGCCTTGGTTGTTGACTTCAACGACAAAAGAAGTGCCAATTTTAATCAAATGTCAGTTCTGAAATTTGTTTATAACAACATAAAATATAATTTCTTCTTATAACTTAGGATAATTGACTGCACCGGTGGCTCAGTGGTTACGGAAGTTACTTCTGAGACCTGGTGTTCTGGGTTCGATTCCCACCCGGGACAATTATTTGTGTGAACCACAAATAGTTGTTCTGAGTCTGGGTGTTCTTTGTGTCCGTGAAATGTATGTTTGTAAAGTCCCCCGCGACACAGGGATTTATTTCCCTAGTGCGGGAGTTGTCTTTTTTAAAAAAGAAAGATAAAAAAAAGATAAAAGATAATATATTGTAGCCTAAGGTCGGACTTGTTGCTAGTTCTCATATACGAATTATTTTTTTTATGGCTAGTTTCTACCAGCAAGTCTAATTTTCGGAATAATGGATAAGAACCAACAAGTAACAGGTTCAGAATTTGCGAAGGCTATAATATAATTCGTATATGAAAACTTTCCGAAATTTGAACAAAATTTGACACGTTTATGTGAAATAGTTTTTGAATTATGAGGGGGTCAAAAGTGTCTCCTAATGGTTCGTGTAACACACGGTACTGCTCGCCAGTTCTCTTACTGGAACTTGGTTTGACACGCTGCCGCGTGTCTAGATAAGTACTGCTGCGGCCACCAACTCGTCAGTTAGTGTGGTGGCCCATAACCTTCTAGGAAGTTATTGTCCCGTTATTTATGTTTTATACATAAGCAAAACATCTATTTATATTTCTAACATAATAAATGACGTGCGACTACTTGCATAAATGTAAAAACCTAAACATATAAGACGTTACTGACTAGAGATACTTACGCAGTTAAACAATACGTAATAAATTTTAAGCAAAGCATTACATATTTGATATACATTAGTCATATATTAATATAGGGTGGTACAAATACTGCATACATTTTAATTCATTAATCCTTAAATTATTATAAGAAAAATTAATCTATCAACAAATTTTAAACATCCACCAATAACCAGACAAGCTATTAGGTGCAATTGCTACCGTAGAATATATAATCAAGTTCTTTGAACTGATCTCCTCTCATCCTATAGGACAAATCCCTGCATTTTATTGTTAAAACCCTATTAAGTCAACTAATAATTTGTGGCAGATACACATTTTTGGCGTTTGCACGGACTAAAAGTCCGTGCAAACGCCTACTTATATTGTTATTTGTTACATTATTATAGCAGTTATATTATTATTTGCCAAGTGTCTACTCAGTATAGTGTTTTCTGTGTTTATTAGTTACAATAAAGACTTTATCTCTAAAAAGATTTTCTTTTATTTTCTATCTATCTTTACAAAAAATTAACAGTACTTTGCATTACACCAACCTTTTTTGGCATTTAATCAAAATAATAACGCAATGATCTTTTCAAAATGATTGCACGAAAAATCTGATGGTGATATTTAATTATAATAATCTTCGACACCTACACCCTATACCATTAATTATTTGTCACTTTCTATGATCATTATTCAATTTTATAATTGTTGTATGTTTAAGTTGCAATTGAAGATAATCATTTATTTTTGCTATATAGGCAACAGAAGCTGTGTCATAAGATCTATATGGATTTAAAATCAGACTGAATCAGACGAAAATATAAACGATGGCAAGCCCATTAGTTAATTTTATTTTGGCATCTTTGTTATTTGTAAGTATCTATATTTTTATTTTTAGGCCATTATAAATGTAAAATATTACGTGATGAATATTTTTACTGAATTGTCTCATACATTTTGAAGGAAGTACGTTTTCTTATATTGGATGTATTTTTTTATATTTTGTTTAATACATAATAGTTAATTGTTATACATTAACAACGCCTTAACTATCACAAACCTCTTTTTAAGCTATCACAAACTTATTTTTACATAATATAGTTTTCTTAACAATATTAAAAATTAGTTTCAGATATGTATGTCATCGCCAGTAGCGGTGGGCAAATTTGTTCATCTGTCTGCAGGGTTATTCAACTCAAATTCTCCTAGTGGAACTATTACAACAGAGATTTCTGTGGGTAATGTTGTTTCTGTACCCTACAATTGCCCTGAAGGTCTGCAAATGTGTATCGATGGAGTGTGTCGAGAAGTATGGTAAAATGTTATAAATTTCAATAAAAATGAATTGGTGTGGTGTTTTACCCTATACAACATTTTATTGATGATTGGTCCATTCAAATGTTTTGTAGGAAATAGAAGTTCAAGTTAGATGAAATTGAATTTGTATATAAGATATTTTAGTGAAACAGGTAAAGGGCAAAACATTTTTTTTCCTCGCATTTTGTGCAATTTTTATCGTCCGTGGTGTCACGAAAGTGCCACCAGGTGTTCATAATTCGGGATCATTCTATAATATTCGTATTCTGGTTGATATTTAAGTTTAGGTGAACTTGTTGTCTTTCTATTTGAGCTTATATTACCTACCTTTATTAATTAACTACTGAATAAGTTAAATAAATTTTAATGTTTGGAAGAAAAATGAACTAGTAAAGTTGTAAGATTAAAAAAATAAATTTGGTATAATTATGTACCAATACAAATTTACTAAATAAAAAGAAAAATATCTTACCCGTTATTTTTACAAATTGACATTGTTAGACATAATATTGCCCCCGCCCCGCACCTCACTGCCTACTACTGTTGTTAATGTTTATTGTGTATGTATTATTGTATTTCTTTTTTTTTCTCTTTGTCTTTATCCATGTTTGTGTTTTATATGGCGTCCGAGCCTAAGTGTTGTCCTTATACCTATAGATATACTTCTTTTATTTTGTAATGACTGTACTTACTATTTTGTATTCGTTTTGTGTGTTCATTAAATGTTTTTCTTTCTTTATATAATACAGATATACTAATAATTATGGTTACCTACCTACGTATACATAGAATGGGACAAATTTGGTACCTATTGATATTTACGTTCAGTGTTTACCTTATCATATTTTTCCTTATATTTACATGGTCCTCTTTCAAAATCCCGCGTATACAACTAAGGTAGAGTCTCATACAATCAAGTCCATAACTCTTATCAAATCCTAATGTTACATTTTCATCCAAAAAGTACAATACACAAATCTCATTGATTGCTATCTTTATCGTCGGTTATATCGGTTTACCCTCCGGTTCCCAGAAACCCTTAGAAATGGAAGTTCCAACATTATGCAGGGGATGCTATGTAAATACGTGGCTGTATGAATGTAAATGTCAGTTAAGTAGGTAACATACGTGGTAAGCTTATGCTGTTACCTAGTATTATTGGGATATGGAATGAGGCACGCTATATTACGAATAAACGTGTAAAGGGTCCGTGTTACAAGTGTCACGTTATTTCGACTCTAGGTATATGAAGTTGGTATGATTGGGTTTTTTTATTCATATACTCTGTTGGTTCGAGTTATGGCAAATATGAAAGATTTAACTGAACTCTCAGAGTATTTCTAAACACATATAATAATATATGTGTTTTAATATAAATGGCTATACGGTTGCTAGTTTTAATAACAGGGTCTCTGCTGAGGGTGGAGGTGTACTTATATTAATGCGAGATGGTTTGAAATTAAAAGAACGTAAGGATATTAGCAGTATGTCAGTAGAACGGATTTGTGAGGTTGCTTGCGTTGAAATACAGCATTACTTTATAATATGTATATACCGACCACCTTCGTCAGACTTCCAACATTTTATTAGTACAATGGAAGAAATACTTAAAAAATTCAAAAGTAATAAAAACATATTGATCTATGGCGACTTTTATATAAATATATTAGTAGATTCACCAGAAAAAAATAGTTTTGTGGCTCTTTTTATGTCTTTTAATCTTAACTGTTTATTTTCTAAGCCCACTAGAGTCACACCAACAACGGCCACCTGCATTGATAATATTATCACAAACTTTGAGGTGGCCAGTAAAAGTTTGGTAACTGGTGTTCCTTCTGACCACAAGTGCCAAATTGTTAAAGCTAGTAACGCATTGATCATAGAAAAATCTATTATTAGTTTCAGACCCCTCACAAAGAAAAATCTAGATAAGTTCAGTCATAATTTAAAAACGAGATTGTGTCAACTAACTTTAGATTCAGACAGTAGTTCTAATGCTATGTACAATACATTAGCACAATCAATTCATGAGGAGTTTGAGAGAGTGTGTAAAACTAAACGTTTAGAAATCGACCCTAATACACTAAAATTTAGTACTTGGGCTACCAAAGGTATAAGACGGAGCCGAGATGTTTTGTATGAATTATATAATATAAGGTCCTACACAACTGATGACAATTTTATAAATACTGTAAGGAAATATTCTAAAATTTTTAAAGTAGTTTGTATTCAGGCAAAGTCACTATATATGAGTGAATTAATAAAAAAGTCGGATAACAAAATAAAGTCTACGTGGAAAATAATAAATATTGAAACTGGTAAAAACAAAATTCAGGATAAAACTATAAACTTAAATATCAGTGATAAGTTAGTCTCAGATAAAAATATTATTGCAGATTTCTTTGCTAACTTTTTTACTTATATACCAGTTGATACCACTAAACACCTGCCTTCTTCCCCTCAGGAAGCTGAAAGACTATTAAAAACGAATATGAAATCAAACGGGTCTAAATTCGGCTTCCAGTCTGTAAATGATGTTGATATAGTAAAGGCATTCCGAACAATTAAAATGAAAGGTACAGAAGACTTGGGGGGACTGTTAAAGCTATTGACACAGTAATACAAAATATCGCTCCTACTCTAGCAGCCATCTTTAATCAATCTCTGACTGATGGAGTATTTCCTGACTTAATGAAGGTTAGTAAAATAGTGCCGATATTTAAATCAGGTTGCTCAAATAACGCGACTAACTATAGACCTATCTCGATATTACCAACATTAAGTAAAGTATTCGAAAAGATTATGCTCAATCAAATGTTGACACATTTTAATCTAAATGGGATATTGCACGACAAGCAATTTGGATTCACTAAAGGCCGGTCTACTCAGGACGCAGGATGCACTCTGATCAAATCCATACTGGAGGCTTGGGAGGGGTCGCAGGATGCTCTTGGAGTCTTCTGTGACCTTTCCAAGGCTTTCGACTGTGTAAATCATGAGACGCTCGTTCTGAAGTTAAAATATTATGGAATGACTGAAAAATCGCTTGATCTTGTTGTATCCTATTTATCTGATAGGAAACAAATAGTATACGTAGACGGCGTTGCTTCGAAAGAGCATTTGATAAAAATGGGCGTGCCCCAAGGATCTATTCTGGGTCCTTTTCTGTTCTTAGTCTACATAAATGATTTGCCATACATTTTAAATAAACTGTCAGATATAGTTCTTTTTGCTGACGATACCTCATTAATATTTAAAGTCAGTAGAAAAGATACTAACCTTATTGAACAGAATAAAACACTTAGTATACTTTCACATTGGTTTTCTTCAAATAATCTTTTATTAAACGCGGGTAAAACTAAATGCGTCAGATTTGTGCTCCCAAATGTAACTAACGCTAAACCAATTGCTTCATTAAATGGAGAACCGTTAGATCTAGTTCAATCAACAGTTTTTCTAGGTATAACATTAGATTCAAAACTGCAATGGGGCCCTCATATTGAAAAATTAACCGGTAGACTTAGCTCCGCATCTTATGCTGTCTGGAAAATTAGGCAATTGTCAGACGAAGCAACTGCTAGACTAGTGTATTTCGCGTACTTTCATAGCATTATGTCCTATGGAATACTGCTTTGGGGGTCAGCCGCTGATGTCAATAGTATTTTTATATTACAAAAAAGAGCAGTTAGGGCTATTTACGGTTTAGGTAGTCGCGACTCCTTGCGTACCAGGTTTAAAGAGATTAATATTCTTACCGTTCCCTCTGAATACATATACCAAAATATCATTTTTGTTAAAAAAAATATAGATCAATATAGCAAAAAAAGTGATATTCATAATGTTAACACGAGAAATAAACATAAAATTGCCATACCCGGTTTTAGAGTTAGTAGAACCAATAAATCATTTATGGGAAATTGCATTAGGTTTTATAACAAACTCCCTAGTCATGTAACTGATTTGCCTGATCCAACTTTTAAAGTATATATTAAACGGGTCCTCATATCTAAAGGCTATTATAGCATTAAGGACTATATTGAGGATAAAGACGTTTGGCTTCATAAACCTACTTGCGTAACACTTCCTAGAGACCCTGTACCCAAATAAAATAGTAGTAGGTACGCATAATAGTGTGATGTTCTGTGAACTATCTGTAATTGACCTACTTACATAATAATATATTATATTCATAGACCGCTAGTTCTGTCTCAAATTCTTTTATTTTTATATTACCTAGTATAAAAACACAATAAACAAATATTTCAAAGACAACCGTTTGGGCAAAAAATGTGTATGCCAATAAATAGTTAAAGTAACTGGACCAAAACCTACGTTCTGCCCATTTGAGTATGTTTCGCCGGACCGTCTCATGTGGGTCGTGTTAAAACCGGCAGTAGAATAACCCACTGAGTTTGTTTCGCCGGATCTTCTCAGTTGGGGCGTATTGGATCCGGTGGTAGCATTTAAGCGCGTCCGTCGTTATATACTCATGGTCCACCTAAATAATGACAATTGTTCTAACCTACTATAGACAGAACAAGCTATTTGACACAATATAGTTAAATAATAAACTAAGACGTTAAGACTAAAATATTATTAAAATAATAACTTAAATACTTGTTTAATTTGAAAATTTATAAAATATGATAATTAATAATAATAATATTATAAAATATGATATTATCTAAATAATACTTAATACTAAATTATTGTTTTGACTATTTGCAAGTGCCTGTAATAGGTTTACGTAAATAAAAATGATTTTTATTTTTATTTTATGTGGGATTGTGTTGCAAACACAATCTTAGCACCTAACAACATATTTTTAATATGACATTCGTTTTGTTAAAGTAAAAAAATATGTGTTAGCAGTTAATATTTTACATTGAAAATGTACGGTAGGACTTTATATTGCAGGAAATAATGTTTAAAAAGTTTTATGTGGAACAAAATTACTCTGAATCGAGTTTACAAAACTGCATAGTATAAGACATGTGGAGGTTATATTTTTCAATAACTATTAGGTACTTACCGTAAAATGTTCCGGGTCAGACAAATCTGACAGCCTGGCCCGAAGCTATGGTCTTCAGGCCAGTTCTACCTAAAATGAATGTTAAAAAGTAATTTCACAACACTTGTTGTTGTTATTGTTGCTTCTTGAATTAATACATGTACTTACTTAGGTACATGTATTAATTCAAGACGCAACAATAAAATGAAAGGTAAGTATGTCATACACACTATGTTTCGGAAACATTAAAATCCGCCCCTAAGACTACCCACTGACCAGACCATCAAATAAAATGTTCAAATCAGTAGAGTCTTTATCAAGTTCTGCGGGACTAACATATAAACATGGATATCAAAATATGTAGATAGTATGTAGGTACTGGCTGTTAAGTTTCCTAATTTATAGAGTTTTTTTTTCAATAGCCCGTTTACGTCCACTGCTGTACATTTTACAAAAATTGGCAAGCTAGGATTGTTGAGGATTATTTCCATAAACACCACGCTTGGTAATCACAGTAAGATGATAAGGCTTAAGTTGATAGATGCTGCTGAACATTAATCAGCTGAATGCCCTTGAACCGCCTCTTACGATACCTTTGGAAAAATATGGAGTGGTCTATTTAAAGCCGTAAACCACACGGCGCTATTTTATTATATAACTCCTGTAAAAGTAAAATCCTCTGTATATGGGACTTTACAACCGAACAATTGAAGGGGGAGTCCGTGGTTTGAACCAATTATTGCACCGGGTAGGAATCGAACCAGAATGCCAGGTTGCAATAGATACTAGCGTCAATACTGAGCCACTGTCTCAATTATATTGCAAGTTTAATTAATGAGTTCAGGTCCTTACTTGCTGTTTTGGATTCAGGTAACCATGTGAGTCACTCTCAACTTACTCTTCTCAATGACGATGTCTTTCACATATCACATGGTTTATTACAGCTAATACACGAACAAAAAACAACACATACACAAGAATATTAAAATCACACACGAACTTAATTACTATTTTTTAGGGTTCCGTAGCCAAATGGCAAAAAACGGAACCCTTATAGATTCGTCATGTCTGTCTGTCTGTCTGTCTGTCTGTCTGTCTGTCTGTCCGTCTGTCTGTCTGTCTGTCTGTCCGTCCGTATGTCACAGCCACTTTTTTCCGAAACTATAAGAACTATAATGTTGAAACTTGGCAAGTAGATGTATGTTGTGAACCGCATTAAGATTTTCACACAAAAATAGAAAAAAAACAATAAATTTTGGGGTTCCCCATACATAGAACTGAAACTCAAAAAAAAATTTTTCATCGAACCCATACGTGTGGGGTATCTATGAATAGGTCTTCAAAAATGATGTTGAGGTTTCTAATGTAATTTTTTTCTAAACTGAATAGTTTGCGCGAGAGACACTTCCAAAGTGGTAAAATGTGTGTCCCCCCCTGTAACTTCTAAAATAAGAGAATGATAAATCTAAAAAAAATATATGATGTACATTACCATGTAAACTTCCACCGAAAATTGGTTTGAACGAGATCTTGTAAGTAGTTTTTTTTTAATACGTCAAAAATCGTAAACCGCAATTTAGCTTTCATTCAATCAACTCGAATATAAAATAACATTTAATTTCATAAACATACGCTTTTTTATTTATTCTTGATATCAAAAATAGGTACGCACTTGTAACTGCAACGGAACCCTTCGTGCGCGAGTCCGACTCGCACTTGGCCGGTTTTTTTTTTTTTTAATAGGTACACACCGAGCAATAAATCTCAACAAAGCTATTAAAATCTATTTTAAGTACCAATACGTATTATGAATCTAATAAAACAGACAAAAGTCAATAGCACACTATTTAATATTCGACAATCATCGTTATGTAATTCCATTAGTGTTCCAATTTTAAAAACATATCTATATAACACATAACAAAAACAAAATCACAAAACAGTTCCAAACGAAAGTGTCAATAATTCACGAGATAAATACAAGTGTCACTTATACTGAACACATTTTAAATAACGAATTATGCATACCCGTGTAAAATTAAGAAAGAACAAAAAAAAAAAACTCTTGAAGGTAAAGTAGGTATATTTCAGCTTCGCCAGTTAAAAAGAACGTGGAGGTAAGTACGTACTATATTAACAAATTGTTTCTGCTGACCCACGAAGAACGGTTATTTTATAAGTTGGTTTTATTTTAAATTAGCTACTTTTAGTTGTATATATTTATTCATTAATGTAAAGTGTCATAAATAAATACAACTACATATCGATTCCATTTATTTATATTCTTTATTTGCCTTCTACAATGTGATCAAAGGCACTTCTGTAGGTATTATTGGCTTTTGGTTGGTCGATTTGTAATTGGTCGTAATTCATAATTTCACATTTATATCTATGCCTCTATATTTATACTTCTATATCAATACTAATATTGTAAAGAGTTTTAGAGTTTATTCGAAACAAACATGCAGAAATACAACTTTTGGTAATTTTTATGTTTGTTCAAAGATACTCCAAAATTACTTGACGGATTTCAATAATTCTTTCGCCATTAGAATGCTACATTATCCCTTAGTAACATAGGCTATATGTTTGACTAGAAATGTGCATCCGTGTGAAGCCGGGACGGGCCGCTAGTAGGTACACAATAAAATATTACCTCGTTATGGACAAAAAATGTTTTTATCATAAACAAAATACACAAATATCAGTCCGAGCCAAATTAATAACTCGACTCGAATGCTGGACGTAATATGCGCTGATTCGATTCCGTGTTGCTGCAAAATAAATATTTGTATGGCCTACTGTTATTTGTTCTGAGCCAAATATTTTCACGTCTGGTGTAGCGCATTCTCATATAAGTTTCATGAGAACATATGCAAAGTTGTGAATTATATTTGGACGCAGAATGTTTTTAAGGCTGTACATATTATATTATGAAACAATTTATTTTTAATTACAAAGAGTAATAATCACCTGTGCGTAAAGACATTTATCATGGACATCAATATAGAATGTATGTGCTTACATTTACTAATTGTATGCACAGCGTGATATTTTATGATTGCAAATAATTGGCAGCTCGCTTTGCCATCAGTATTTCTTTTATATGACAGCGCCGGTGGCTCTGTGGTTACGTTAGTTGCTTTTGAGACTTGGCGTTCTGGGTTCGATTCCTACCCGGAACAATTATTTAAAACAACCACAGATAATTGTTTTGAGTCTGGGCGTGCTTTGTGTCTGTGATTTGAGTGTTTGTAAAGTTCCCCGCGATACAGGGATTAATTTCGCTAGTGCGAGAGTTGTCTTTTTAAAAAAGAAAAAAAATAATATTAAAACGTAATATAAAAACGTAATATAAAAAACAAAATGGACGCAAGTCGTTAACAAAAACGTTTCTCTCAAGGATACGGCGATGATAGTATGTAGCATTGCCGTCTTCTTCAGGGTAACTAACTACTACTAGGTAAAGGTTCCTTCTTAACTAACTTAAAAAAACACACGACAAAATGGGGTCTAGTGCCTTTTAATATAAGGATGATAATCTATGTTGTACCAACGGGCGCTGCTAGCACATGCTGGGAGTCATAGTTAATCAGTAATTTTTAAAGCTAATGTAAAAATAGTAGTAGTATTACATAAATCGATTTTACAACCAACAATTTCGCTAAATATTAGAATCGCGGAGTATATTTCTTATTGAAACTATATTCAACTTTCAAAATTGAGATTAATAAATTTAGACCACCAGCTGGACTCAAACCTGCATCTTCTTGCTCGTAATGCCTTAACCAATTCGGCTACGTTGAAACCCAACCGATCATCGAAATTTATCAATCTATTTTATAATACGTCTCTAAGGGGAACGTAAGTGCCTTCTAAAGGTAATGATCAGCATTGCGTCAGCAAATATTTTCAAACTTGCAAACTTTAAGTTAAACACATGGTATGGGTAAGTCAAAACTTACATGGGTAAGTTTACCCGTGTAAGTTACCCCGTTACCCCTTACTTACTTATTTAAGAGAAATGGTATGAACGGATCTTCTTAAATAAGTCAATGGCAATAATGCCGATAATGTCGACAATTCGTTCCAATCCAATGTCAGATGTGTAATGGAACTTCTTGACGATTCAAAGAAAAAAACACACATGATTTTACTAGTTGTGTCTCGTAACTCATCAATTACTTCAAGACGTCTTAGCTGTTAGGATGAGACAAAATAAATCCTTAAAAATATACTAAGATCATCACAAAATCATATTCACAGGATATTATACTAATATATATCTTCTAAAACGCAACTCTATAGTCACGCACACACACTGTCACGATATCGCATGTCGGAGGAAATTTACATGTATTTTTTATATACCTTATCTTTCCAGTAATAAGACCTAGTTTTCTTTTCATATGTTACCACTGATGAAAGGAAGGTTTTCCTAAGAGTTGGAGTACTGTGAATATGCATATTGTCTGCCACGAGGAGACGAGAGCACTTCACCGAGACTACAATAGGCCCACCGTAATTCCAAGTTTTTATAGCTTTATTGCGAAATATATAGCAGACAATGTCTTGTATGAACATTGTGCAGTTTTTAATTTAGATAAAGCCAAGATAGTTTAAAATATTACTACCTACATCATCTATTTTAACATAGCGTTGTATGCTAGTTTCGTTATATGATAGATGTTGATAAATATGTTTGAGAGGCTATACAAGTTTACTGCAAGTGCCTAATATAAAATAAAATTCACATTTACTCTGCAAGAATAACAACTTTTTGAATTATTTTTATTAAGTTTGTATGGATTTGTTTCTCTGCTGATCTGACACCATTGTTGATAAACATTCTATATGTATCTACACAGGTAAACGCAGTTGTCCGTTACCTTGTTAACATTTGTCACAGGAAATCAAGTAAATAATCTGTGAATTAACCGATCAGACAGTAGTGAATAAATCTAGTTATCACTTGGTCATTGTCTCTAGTCATTTTTCACGGTCAAAATTACATGCTATTAGAGACTACATAGTACCTACTTGAATTATATTGTCATAAAAATCTCAGAAACCTGTAATATAAATTGGGTTTAATTTTTTTTTATTTAGTAAAACTTCACGTATTTTAGCGACCAGTTTTTTTTTGTATTTTGAACATAGAGTGGAACATACAAAAGATTCAATAAACCACTTGCAACTGACACTTTGCAATGGGACTGCTAATCGCTAAAGATACGTAATTACAGTCATTAATGAAATAATAATTAATTATTTTATGTTAAACAAGTTAAATAGAATTATTCAGAAGCCATTCGCTTATTTATTTGCACTCGATTTACACATTGCTGCAAGCGATTTTTAAATTAACAATTTTATAAAATTAATTAAAAATTTATACTGCACTTTATGAACACTGCTTGTGCCGGGCGAAAATTGGCTTATTTTTTAAATTGTAGATACAATCCTTTACTAAGATTAATTGTAGTCTTAATTTGTAAGCAACTGCGATTTTCTCAGAACCTACAACATGAAAGAAAATGATTGTTTCTCAAGCCATGTTTAAAGTATGTACATTAGGGCTTTAAATTTACTGCTAATCAATAAAATATATTTTTTCACCTGATGTTAAGTAGCATAGGGGTTCAAATACGAGGACATCACTAGCCAGTCTTATCTTGTCGGCGCTTTTCCCTTCCCCCCGTAGGATTTGGTAATCTGGGCCGGATTGCTCATGCGTACCCGGCGCCCGCCAACGGCGGATCGAAGGAGTGTCCGGGAGGTTTTAGTGGTTTAGGGTCCTCTCCTCGTGGTATGAGTTTAGTATACCACGCTATGGAGAGGGCGAGTCCCACATATCCCACCGCCCGCCAGCGCGTGAATAAGCTGCAGCGGCGGTGGGAATGTGTAAATGCAATTAATTAATAATAAATGAGAAAAAAAAAGTCTGTGTTAGTCTGATGATTCATGTGCAGGAACGCAATATTAATGAAACATGTTATTTTGATGTGCTATTCTGTAAGCTTAATGTAATTCCCCAGTTGACAGCCTCATTAATCGTGTTCTAACTCTCTTAAATATTATCTATTTTAATATGGAAATTAAAAAATTAAAAACTTGTTGCAACTTCTATACTAGTCTATACTAATATGATAAGAGGAAAGATTTGATTGTTTGTTTGTTTGTTTGTATTGAATAGTCTCCGAAACTACTAGACCGGTTTGAAAAATTCTTTTACCGTTAGAAAGTTACCTTATCTCCGGATGACATAGGCTATATTTAATTATGAAGTTCCCACGGGAACGGGAGTTACGTGGGTGAAACCGCGCGCGGGAAGCGAGTACATTATAAAGCTAAAGAGTTTGTTTGTTTCTTCTCAAGAACTACTGTTCCGATGTAAAAAATCCAGTGGTAAATAATATACTCAGTCTTGCCTGAATTTGGAAACATTGAAATTATTATTTGTTTTAAGAAGTTTTTCAGCATCTTTCGGTGATGATGAAAAATACTTGGTAGTGTCTATAGGATTGTCAGTATATAATTTAGCATGGAAATTAGCAACCGTATACCTGTCTGATATCAGACTATCGTTAATTTCAAAATTTAAATTTATCAACCACAAAAACGCTACTATTTTATCCCTTTTCCCCACTTACTAAATAGAAAAAGAACGACTATCGTGCTACATTGTTAACACCGAACAAGCTGCTGCCTATTTAATTACGCCTTATTAACGTAATGGTAGTACCACGGTAGTACTAACTCGCTAATTTATAAAGTCACGCTTACGCTGGATTATGGCTTTCCTTTATTTGGTAAAGGTTTGTTGGTGTTGTAAGATATCGTGATATATTTTATTATTTCGCTTTCTGAAGTTTTTGACGAGCCATGTAAGGCTTTTCATAATGGCATAAAATGAGTGAAAAACAGAAATATTTAACAGCAAATTAAGACTCAAGTACTTATGAATGTATAATATCCTTAAACATAATAATATGTTTTTAAGACAATACTTTTATTATATTGCAGCTACTAATAGCCTGTCTAAACTTTTACCTACTTTTACATTGCTAAAGTCTACTAACAAATAGGTTAAAATAAAAAATACATTCGCTATCTTTGTAAAAAATCCACTTATAGCTCGCCGTATTAATGCAGCGTTCCATCAAAAATAATGAAGAACAACAATAGCCAATATGCGAAGCCGAAATTGCTTTTGTAACCTTATTTCCCAACTAATATTGTACTAACACTATTACCATGTTCCTATATGTTTATATTATCTATCGACGACGTTTAGGTTTTTTTTTCCTCAACGAACCTTGGATATTACCGCTAGACCAACGATATAGTACACTTTGTACTATATCATTGGTCTAGGTAATATGCTCAACAATTACTACTAGGCCCTGGGTTTGATTCCCGGGTCGGGTAAAAATTGTGGGAATAGGAATATAACAGATGCCTGAAGTATTTTCGCCTGAAAATGATATATACTTGAGATATTAGGTAGTTTATTTCTTTTTTGTAGCTAGAAGGTATTTTCGTTACAATTTTTAGCACCGTTTTTATCATAACTATGATTACATGCAAATTTACGATTTATGTCAAAAGTAAAGCAACTAATACAGCAATAAAACCACATGCACCTTTTATATATCAATATAGAGTATGTTACTTTTATAATTTATTGTTATTATTTAATTGAACGATTTGATTTTAAATGAATAGGGTTAAAATATAAGGTGATTCACTGTTAAAATCACTCTTAAAAGGATGGCATATATTTTTAAAGACCCTTTCATTTCAGGAGTTAAATAAATGTATTTAAATTTTCAGTACCAAACCTACCTCGTACTTACCCGTTGTGTCAATAACAGGGCCTCCTCTTTAACAGACCTAAGACAGCCAGGGTCGTTATGGGGTATTGCTGTAATTACCACGCTTGACAGGTAGATTGATTGATAATTGATTTGATAGATGCTGCTGCCCGTCCACCAGGTGAATGTCTCTTGTCGCCTCTTACGACACTCATAGGAAGATTGGGGGTGGAGTATTACTTATATGCCGGCTTTGTTTAGCTTTAGAGCCGTGTTCCCACACGGCTCTCGCGCTCCACGTGCAACGTAAATACGTAGTTACAATTTTATGTATCACTAAACAATATATGTAGCTGAAAATCTTTTGAGCCACCCTGTTTAAATTCTATTCCGTGTAAATGAAAATTGATTTATGTAATGGATTTGCTTATAATCATATTACATTTAACTTAAGTACTTCTTACTATAAAACAGTGGTAAACAAATGGTAAAACTAACAGAATTTAACAGATATTGAGCAGAAAAATCATACACTTATTAATCATGGCTAGACAAAGTTTGTCCGTTATTATTATTGCCTTCATCTTGGTGTCTACGTTTGTGGTAAGTATTTTTTTAATATTAAAAAAGAAAATAAATTATCCTATGGACAAGTGGATAGGAGGAAACCGAGCATTTTACCGCGGAAAACAAAAAAGTCGTCCTTTCTGGTATCTTAGACCGACACCGAATTTCTTTTTAGTAAAACATTATTTTCAGATGTGTTCATCATCTCCAGCTGCTTACAATCCTAATTATGGAGAACTTCGAAATATAATAACTGCACCTCCAAATGAGCAACGTCCAGTAGGTGAGCAGATGAGCGCCGATGGATTATGTCGAGAATTATGGCCCTCTGAACGTTTGTTCAAGTAGCCATAACTTATTAGTATAGCGGTACAATAGGCGTGACGACAGTATCAAAAAATTAAAGATTTAATGTTTTTAGGGGAAAGTACATATAAAAAGAAATTATTACACTTATTTATTTTTATATATAACCTTGAGATTAATGTGATTTTTAGTAAAATAAAAGATTAAAATACTGCAATCGGCCATTTTGACTGAAACACCAATCATGGCGCATGACGTCACGATATTGTAACCATCAAAGAGAATTTAACTACTACGTTAGGTTTGGCGGACTCAATGACATTTTTTACAATAGCGTGACGTCATAGCCGACGCCATGACACTTGAGGCCTTTTTCGCGCGCTATTTAAAATTAATAGAAATATGGCTTAAACTTCGTTAAATTTAAATTTATTACCGAAATATTGTGTTTTTCGTACTTAGAAATGACTACCCACGTTGCGCAAGAGGATTTCAAAATCTTGCCTCATGCCTATTTTACGACAAATCGTTCTCTTATTTTTTTTTTTTTATCTGATGTTTTGGTCCGCCTGTTGCCAATTTCAGATGAACTGATCGACTAGGTAATGATTTGCATCAAAATGGTATTATATATACGAAAATTTTAAGACATTTAAATAAATGGTCCATATGAAAATATTACATAAATACTTGGTTTTTTTTTTAATATTTTTTACAGTATACCAGGAGTTTGAAGGAAGTTTATGTTTCGCAGTGGGCGTAGTACAGGATATCATCATGAGATTATTATAATAGTTGGGGAACTACGTTTTTATATTGATTATTTCTGACTAGGCTAATGACCAGAGGTCGGAGTAGGTAGATTGATTTAAGGTCGTTGACGTCAAACGTAGAGGATAATATGGATATGACTCCAAAATACCGGAACTTCATATTTATTGTGATATTTGTTCCGGAATTTTGAAATTAGCACGAATTTGTGTTTAAGGTGAAAAACGTATTAATAATATCAATCTACGCTACCAGTGTTAGTTAATAATTTATTTATGTTTATGTTTAATTAAAACTAATTGTTCATTGAATTCAATCAATCATTCATAATAAACGATTTTGTTAGCCTATCTGTATGTTTTTTTATTTTATTTTATTCCATTATTCCAATTCCGGAACTTTTTCCGGTACTTCCGCACATTATGGATAAAATGGCATGTCCATATTATAATATCTTGACGCAAGTATATAAAATCAATCTACCTACTCCGACCTCTGCTAATGACCCCTATCCACCTGATGTTAAGTACCATAGGAGCCCAATTACTAGTGCCAGTGCCAGTATAGAAGATATTTCAGTCTTTCCGTCCCTGGTACTGGTCCCATGAGCTCTGGTGACAAACTTACACATTTACCGTACAAAGTCTATTCATATTTTGCCGCCCCTACTATTGAACTACTAAAAATGTTACTATTGAAAATTTTAGACGTTAAGAAAATTGTGGGCCCTTTTTGCTGCCTCCTAAATTCTGCCGGCCTAAGCTCCAGCCTACTTACCCTGCTGGTCAAATTCAAAAGCAAAATTCATTTATTCCGTAAAAATGGTTACATTTGTTTGGAATCGTCACATTTTTTCCCTACCATGCAGTGTGTGACGTGGCGTGGCGTGGCGTGACTACTGACATTTGACATTTACTTCACTAGTTCAGTTTATGAATTAGATTCAATTGAATCAGTTTTCGCATGTCTTTCAAACGAACTATATCGCTCATTTATTTCACTAGTTCAGTTATGAACTAGTGAAATAACGCGGCTTAGTGTAGGACGGTTGTTCTAAAGGTTGGAGTACTGTGAATATGCATATTGTCGGTGGTCCTGCCACGAGGAGACGAGAGCACTTCACCTAGACTACAATAGGCCCGTAATTCCAAGTTTTTATAGCTTTATTGCGAAATATAGCAGACAATGTCTTGTATGAACATTGTTCAGTTTTTAATTTAGATAAAGCCAATATAGTTTAAAATATTACTACCTACATCATCTATTTTTACATAGCGTTGTATGCTAGTTTTGTTATATGGTAGATGTTGATAAATATGTTAGAGAGGCTATACAAGTCTACTGCAAGTGCCTAATATAAAATAAAATTCACATTTAATCTGAAAGCATTACAACTTTTTGAATTATTTTTATTATTAGTTGGTATATACAGCATTACGTTTTTACCTTAAAAGCATAGTCATCATCAGCCCGTATAACGTTCACTGCTGAACATGGGCCTCCTCCCGAGGGAGGGTATTTGCCATAGTCACCTCGCTTAGCAGGCGGGTAGGTGACCGCAGTAATATGTTGTACCACACAAGCAAACGCTTCTACCCGTTCCTTGATATACGACTATTATAGATTATGTTATAACATTCGGGACCAACAGCTTAACGTGCTTTCCGAGGCATAGAGGATAGTCCCACAACCAACCAGACCCGGAATTAATTCTTAGAATGAATAGAAAAGGATAGTAAGAGAACAGTATATCACCAATACTATGAATTATATGTAATAAAGAAAAAAGTGTACCAATGGCATGGATATATTCTTAATATTATATTTTTTTAAGTTTGTATGGATTTGTTTCTTTGCTGATCTGTCACCATTGTTGATATACATTATTTATGTTTATACACTGGTAAACGTAATTGCCCGTTACCTTGTTAACAAATAGTTACAGGAAATCAAGTAAATAATGACATTAAATCAGTGAATTGGCCACCAGTGAATAAATCTAGCTATCGCTTGGTCATTGTCTCTAGTCATTAGCAACTGACTAAAAATATATAATATAGGGTGACTGGTAATTAGTGACCGATACCTAAACACATGATTGTGCTCATGATAACAAATAACTTTTACTATGGCACCAAACCTGAAATCGCGAAAAGAAATCAGCTGTTCCATACATTCATGTTCACATAACTCGTCAACATGCTAGGGAGCAGCTGATTTTTTTCTCGCGATTTCAGGTTTGCTGCCATAGTAATACCCATGATCCCTGCTGATTTGCCAATACCCTTCAAAAGGCTCCAATTTCCAGTAAAATTTCTTTCGCACTAACGATAAGCAAATTCCAGGGCCAAACATT
The DNA here is from genome assembly GCA_947037095.2 of Nycteola revayana. Taxonomy (NCBI): domain Eukaryota; kingdom Metazoa; phylum Arthropoda; class Insecta; order Lepidoptera; family Nolidae; genus Nycteola; species Nycteola revayana. Next base: position 30,999,658 of record OX344838.1, read on the forward strand.
CAAATTAGTAGGAATTGATTTACGCAAAGAATATTTTACGCATGGGTAACTTTACGTTGCCATATCACGGGTCGGGGCTCCCGACCATCAGTATATTTTGTTACCTGAAAATAATTTAACGTCAAATGTTGTTTATAGAGAAGCTCAACAATAATCGCTTTAGTTATCTATCCTAAAACAACGGGTTGCACTCCGGGACTGCCGGCAGAAGTGAAAACTTAGTATTAATTACATTTAAATATTTTCATCATTAACAACTTTAACATCCACAGAAAGACAATCTGAGCAGCCTGCGGATAATGACTGCGTCGTCGATGTTTGTGTCGGTGTCTGTGAATTGACCTGGGAATCATTTTTCTGACCGTGTCTTTCCTGGGTAGGCTTTTTGCAGCGGTAACCGACATCCGCACGGAGCCGCGGGCGACCGCTATCACTACATCACTACATATTATAAAACAAATTCCGCGGCCGCGTCTGTCTGTTCGCGATAAACTCAAAAACATGGATTTTCATGCGGTTGTTACCAATCTATAGAACGATTCTTCCGGATGGTTTACGTATATGATTTGTTTGGTTTATGTGTACATTTGACTAATATATATTGATATTCGTTGATACGTCAGAGGTGTCGTAAAAAATTAAGCCATTTGGGAGCTTTCATCGAAAACGCTGCCTAAACCTTATGAGACGCCATACAAAACAATGTATGGCGGAAATATTCATCCCTTTTAGATCTACAAAAAAGTCTGCATAGCATATGTCTATCTTTCAAGGTTAACTTGCTATATCCATTTTATCTTTTAGAAAAATGATCATTTCTAATGCGGTAATTGTAAAGCTAATCAGACGGATTCAGTATTTATCCTTATCATTTTAAATGTTAATATTCTTAAGCATTTCATGCAGATTATTTTACCCCTACACAATATACTTTAAATGAATAACTTAGAAGTTATCGCAAAATAACAGCGAGTGTTTTCGCAGCGCAGCGAGTGAGGTAGGCCGAATGCGATTATGCGCGCTCGATCCTTAAGAATTATAAGGCAAATTTTTGGTTTGTGTTCGTTGTAACTATGAGGGATATCTATCCATCATAGTTACAACGAACACAAAACAAAAAATAAAAAGGTATTCAAGTATCTACTTGAATACCTATTTCTTTAGTGTTTGTTGTATTGTTAGTCCTGAAGAGTATAGGTAGGTATTTCATACGATAAAAGTATACCCACCTACTTATTTCACTGAGTTTTAGTAGGTACCCATATAAATTTGTTTCTGTTTGTTTTGACCAAATTTCGCCAGTTTTTTAAAGGTTTAAAGACATTCCGTAGTGTAAGTATCAGTATTGTACCCGTGCGAAGCCGGGGCGGGTCGCTAGTAAATGATATAGGTATTCAGTCTCTTGCCTGAATTTGGAAACATTGAAATTATTATTTGTTTTAAGAAGTTTTTCAGCATCTTTCGGTGATGATGAAAAATACTGGGTAGTATTTAACAAGGAAATTGGCAACCGTATCATTGTCTGAAACCAGATTATCGTTAATATCGAAACTTCTAAAACGCTAGTACCTACCGATTATTTCAATATAGATTACTATTTTAAATTTATCAACAACAAAAACGCTACTATTTTATCAATTTTCCCCACTTACTAAATAGCAAAAGAACGACTATCGTGCTACATTGTTAACACCGGACACGCTGCTGCCTATTTAATTACACCTTATTAACGTAATGGTAGTACTAACTCGCTAATTTATAAAGTCACGCTTACACTGGATTATGGCTTTCCTTTATTTGGTAAAGGTTTTATGGCCCTTGTTGGAGTGGAGATAAGAAAACTTTTCTATATACACTGTTTTAATTAAATAGGTATTCAAATTACGACTTGGCTGAGGAGCCTATATATTATTATTATTTAAAAAATCATATCTACCTACTTATAGTTTACGCTGAAGATAACGTTGGTAGTACACTATTTTTCTAAATACATTTCCCGTACTAGAGAAATTAATCCCTGTTTCGCGGGAGACTTTACAAACATTCAACTCACGGACACAAAGTACACCCAGACTCAGAAGAACCACTATATGCGATTCATACAAATAATTGTCCCAGCTGGGAATCGAACCCAGAACATTACCTAGTATTCCTCAGACGCAACTACCACTGACCACTGACTGACCTCTGAGCCACCGATGCAGTCAAATGCAGTATGTTAACAGTATGCTTAGCTTTATAAAATGAATGAAATCAATTCTTTTGCCGATTTTCCCATATTTTAAGACAAAAAAGCAAAACAATGTAATTCTTAATGTCTTAGCTGTCAAGTTTATTAAAATAGCCAACAATTCTGACAGTATAAAATGTTTCATATATTATCAATTTTATACCAACTTTTCAGCTAGTAACAATCTTTGCGTACACATTACAGTTGCATAATATTCCACCTCCTAACCCAACAATTCATAAACTTATATTAAAATGACAAAATCAAACAGAATAGCATAATATCGTTTGTACACTAATGAAATAAACTTTCAGGTAGATAAAGTAAAGTATAAATATTCATGGGGTGTCCTCGGGTCTCCTGTAAATGTTTTATTCGTTAACGAGGGAACAAAATTAAGGTACTCGTGTCACGTCGTATGTTCCTTGCGATTAATTCTTAGTAATCAATTAAACTTTATGTTGTTATATTGTTAAATAGTTTAATTAAATTTTCTGTGTATCTTGATTCGTTTATAATCTGAGTTTTCATTGTTTATAGCTTAGGTATATACCTGAATAATATACGTAATGAGTTTAACAGTTTTCTTTTAAATCGAAATAAGGGAGCTGACTTAAAGCACGTTGGTGATTTCTTGCTATTGAAAAAAATATGTGAAAATGTCGTATTTCCAAATAACCAATTCTCAAAATGTCCAACATTTGATCATTTATGTCAATGTAGTATCTATTACATATTCGTAAAATTTTCACGACTGTAAATTCAGTTTTTCGGAGTCATTTAGAGGTTTTCACGTAATATTTAGATTTTTTGTATAAGTATAGTTTTTACTAAGGTTATAGGTAAAATATACTATGGATTTAACCGTAAGTCCGTCGTCTAATATCCTTAGAAATAAATTGCGTTAAGTAGACTTTTCACTCAGGTTTTCAATTAATACACTTCATAGACTGTTTAAAATTAGTGAGTAATTTATAGATTTATTTAATACCTATACCAATTAAAAATCAAGACGTAATTCCAGTTATTTAGTTCATTTCATTACTACTTTTAATACTTACAGTAATAATACTATATATTATAACTTACAATGCAATCCAAGAGCAAGGGTTTCCGTAAGGACATCCGATGCGTGACCAAACCAAAACTAGGTACATCATTAAGCGAGAGCTAGAGATGTTGGTAGTTGAGAGTTAGCTTGAGCTCTTGTGCGTGAAGGAGCTGGTTGAATTGTGTCTCGTTGTACGTCCCCTATACATCAAGTATACCATACATTATCTTAAGCTAAGTAATGATCAATAAATTGCCGCAGCCTAGCGGTAAAATTCTCGCTGGTAAACGTCTTAAAAACAGACCCGCCATGTCTGTTTTTTAGAAGTTTTTATTTTATTTTTATTTTGACAATTATGACCAACGGGTCAGCGTGCTCTCCAAAGATAAAAGAATAGTCTTGCAGTTAACCAGTCTCGGAAAGAAACCTTTGCTTTTACATTAAATAAAAACGGAGCGGGAATCAAACCTTTAATCTACCCTACGGTAGGCGAGAGCTATACGACTTTATTTTGAATAATTTAATTGTTTTATTTAACAAAATTAATGAAATTAAAAAAAGACAATAAAATTGTTTCTGAAATACCTTATACCTTTTCTTACAAATTAGCCCTAAAAATACGTTTATCTATACAATAGAAAATTACTGAAATTTTCGAAACAATTGCTTCTATCCATGACAACAGTTACTGTTCTCATTATTATATGAAAATGCGTTTCATTTTAGTATAATTTGCGCATTATTCCGCTCAGAGTGAACCTGTGTAAGGATTATCTGTTGGAGACATTTTGGTAAGGGAGAGGAATATTAATAATAGTCCCGCGAATTTGTGTAGCACAATCCCGGGCATTCCCGGGTTCACAGCTAGTCGCAGAATTGTTTTTAAAGAGTACAAGTCATAATATTGAGCCCACTAATAAAACTAACAGAAGAAAGTATGTGAAGTGTAAACTTTTCTCTTACCAAAATTACTTTTCCGAACCGGGTATTTTACAAATTCCAGATTTCATCATTTTACTAACTTATAGGGACTACACTTTAATAGGTAGTAAGAAAAAAACGTGAACCACTGAAATTATAATATCTCTGATCGCTGGTGTATAGTAGATTACAAAACAAGTCACTTCCAACAACTAAGGTTGACGCCACATTAGGCGTGTGTCTTCTTAGAGCGTGTGTCGCATGCTGACCAAGGCAGGCGGAAGAATAGCAGGTGACTGGATTTGGAGCTCAGCGCTTGCATCGTTCACATGCTCAAGTAACGTAGAGCGACAAAAAGCTGCACAAAACTCTCCTAAACAATTAAAAGTCATAATCCCACAGGGGGCTTTTGCCTTTTGTACTTAATTAGCTCAAAAACCATCAAATAAGGCTGTGACAGTGGGCCTGCTCGTCTTTATGCTCGGTGACGTATCAAAAGCCTAGTGACTAACTAAATAAAAGTCCAAAAAAATAAAACACTCAAGTAACGTGCGCGCCCAATGTATGATAAGTCTAAGTCCTTACATTCAAATTGGTATTTTAAACTTTTTGAGCATAAATAAATATTGAATTATAAAACGAACACAAATTAAAACATTTTTACGTTATGTAATTATCTTAAATTTTCCACTCGATATTTCCGGGAACTCCCGCCCACCATCTAGCCTTCCAAGTCCCAACGGTATCGTCAGCGTCTGTAGGCTTAAATTTTCATTATGTTTATTGGATAATTCGCTTCTGAAGCGGCGTGAGACTGCGAGATAGAGGGGATTGTCAATGCAACACTGAGCATTCTTAACGCATCACTATCAGACGTTCTGATACGCGAACAATGAACGACTAATTTGAACCCAACAATCTCAGTAATTAAATTAAATTGCTATAAGTTATTGAATAAGTGCGTATTTTTATTTTATTACTTCAATTTAATTCGACTCGAAGGATTTGTTTTTAAAACAATTTAACCTTAGACAGGATTATTTTACTACCTTTATTAATTATTTACCCTTTTTATCTTTCATCTTCTATCATAATAAAAATTTGATAAGTAATAACAAGTTGTTACTAATCGAATTGTGCTTCAGGCCGCTATTAAACCATGCATGTTAGAACACTAACGGAATGTAATTGTTTTATTGTTAATTATAAAATAATGTGCAATTTTTTTTTTCAATCCTAGTACCTATTCATACACAAGTTATTATGTTGAATAGTACTCTAGACATCGTACCTTGAACCTTCGAGACTGTTTACGTTAATGATCTAAGTTATAATGGTACTAATCTATATATATAAAACAAAGACGGGTTTGTTACAACACTTATAACTCGAGATCGGCTGGATCAATTTTCATGGTTTTTGTTTCGTTGGATTTGTCTCCGCCCTGAAAAGCAGAATACATTTTAAAAACAAAAGAAAGTCGTGTTAGTTACACTATTTATAACTCAAGAACGGCTGAACCGATTTGGCTGAAAATTGGTAGGGAGGTAGCTAAGAACTGGGAGAAGGACATAGGATACTTTTGGGTAGGGGTAGGGTAGGGTAGGGTAGGGTAAGGGTAGGGTAGGGTAGGGGTAGGGTAGGGGTAGGGTAGGGGTAGGGTAGGGGTAGGGTAGGGGTAGGGTAGGGGTAGGGTAGGGGTAGGGTAGGGGTAGGGTAGGGGTAGGGTAGGGGTAGGGTAGGGGTAGGGTAGGGGTAGGGTAGGGGTAGGGTAGGGATAAGGTAGGGGTAGGGTAGGGGTAGGGTAGGGGTAGGGTAGGGGTAGGGTAGGGGTAGGGTAGGGGTAGGGTAGGGGTAGGGTAGGGGTAGGGTAGGGGTAGGGTAGGGGTAGGGTAGGGGTAGGGTAGGGGTAGGGTAGGGGTAGGGTAGGGGTAGGGTAGGGGTAGGGTAGGGGTAGGGTAGGGGTAGGGTAGGGGTAGGGTAGGGGTAGGGTAGGGGTAGGGGTAGGGTAGGGGTAGGGTAGGGGTAGGGTAGGGGTAGGGTAGGGGTAGGGTAGGGGTAGGGTAGGGGTAGGGTAGGGTAGGGGTAGGGTAGGGGTAGGGTAGGGTAGGGGTAGGGTAGGGGTAGTGTAGGGGTAGGGTAGGGGTAGGGTAGGGGTAGGGTAGGGGTAGGGTAGGGGTAGGGTAGGGCAGGGGTAGGGTATAAAAGTCCACCCGTGCGACGCCGGGGCGGGCCGCTAGTTTGTAATATATAAAATAATGTGTTTTGATAAATCAACTATATAATACAAGAACAAATTGCTGACCAGACTTATGTTGTCTCGAGGGTAAGAAAAGATAAGGTTTTTTAAGACTACACCTACACCAGGGATACCGCAGGTATTTTAAAAACAATATAACTAATAGCACTTACCACCAACTAACTGAGGTGGTAAGTTCTTTTTTTTTAACTCACAAATAATTGTCCTGTAGGGAAATTTAACACAGATTACTAGGTCTCGGAAACAACTACCGTTACCACGAAACCGTCAGTACAGTTGAAGTCCAATAAATAACGTAAAACTCCGAGGTTTTCGTTTTTCTTCGTCTAAGAAACCGTGTATGTCCCTTGGTCTATATTAATATTGGCGACAAGTAACTTCAATATCTTATACACTGAAATAGTAAAAGTAGCTGATAAGTATATGCAACTAAAACTAAAACTAACTTATAAAATATTATATTTATGCTACTTCAACATAAACTGATAATTTTTCAAATTTACCTAACAAGTAATCTTCCGAGTATGAGTTTTAGGTGAGAAGCCGGGAATATTTGTATAAAGATATAAGCACCAATTAGAAGTCAGCAAATTGGTTGTGTTTTATCCATGTGCAAAGCACGTAAAGCTGTCGATCCTGCGTCTGGTCTGTCACCTGTCATGTCGGTACGCCGCGCCATTGGATGTTGACAGAAAAGGAATAGAGACCACCACCGGTGTTTGCACCAATTGCTAATCTTTTGAGCTTGGCCGCCATGACGGATATCAGTCAGAAACATTTGCACACACACACACAATAAAATACCGTGCATTTTCATCTTTCTTTTTTAAGTAATATCACACGTTAATATAACATCTAATTGAGGTACCTGACTGTGGTTATTTTAAGTATTTAGAAACATATACGTTTAAGAAAACAATAAATAGTGACAGACAAAATCTTTTTTTAAGAGTGATGAAAAGATCAGAAGCTGATCACACAGTAGTGTTATATTTTTTAACAGTAGGGTAATACTGTCTATTCTTGACACCCCATTATTCTTGACACCAAAACTTTGTTAAATGTAGAAAAACAAGAACTCACAACCATCAACTTTACATACAACATTTAGATTTTTCTGTGTGTAGGTGACCTTATTTTACATTTACTTATATAACTACTCAAAATATGTCATATTATTTATACGTTATAAATTATATATATTTATTTTATTTATTATATACTGGTCTAATATTTATTTATGTTCATAGTAATTATTATTAATATCACAACAAGCATCGCCGCGCGATACCCGTAGTATCTGATTTGTGGGCGTTTCCTCGCTCGCCACTTAGTGGGCGGCGCAAGCGCATCGCAGCGTGCGACCAGTCGTAATCTATCCTGACGCGGAACGCACGTCGCTCTGATGTACATTTATTGTTTAAACGATTGCTGCACGTAACGATTAAAATTAAAATAATTATATTGCTGAAGTGTTCAGATTATTTCCACGAACACCTGCCCGCTAAACTGGTGACCCCGAGCAGAACATCGAAGGAAAATGACGGATAAGGAGAAACATTTCGCAAGCCAAAATTCGAGTGCATCGGACGACACATCGGAGACGCAGATTAATGTGGACACTCGTCCACGCGGTGCGCGAAGGAAAATGGCCACGCCCGTTAGGGCTAAGGCTAGTTCACCGCCGCTACTGCCGCCGTCGGTCAATATAAGGATACCTCCGTTTTGGCCTGAGAAACCAGCGATATGGTTCGCGCAGGTGGAGGGTCAATTCGCTATATTGCGCATAACAGATGAGAGGGCTAAATTTTATCACATTCTTGCGTCGCTTGATAGACAGTACGCCGCCGAGGTTGAGGATATCCTCACGGCTCCACCCGACTACCAGCGGCTTAAGGATGAGTTGATAAAAAGATTGTCAGCGTCTCGCGAAAATAAAGTAAAGCAGTTACTTACCCATGAGCAACTCGGATCACGGAAGCCGTCTCAGTTTCTCCGACACCTACAGGACCTCGCAGGGCCTAATGTTCCAGAAGAATTTGTGAGGACAATCTGGACCAGTCGACTCCCGAGTTCCATGCAACCAATCGTCGCGTCGCAGTCAGCATTGAAGCTGGAAGCACTCGCCGAGTTAGCCGATCGCGTGCATGACATTACAGTACCGACACTCCACGTAGCAGCAGCAGCCACTCCAGCTACAGCGTCACCGCTGGACGAACTCGTACGCCAAGTAGCCGAGCTAACCAAACAAGTAAGCGCGTTAACTATGCAATCTCGACAGTCTCGGCCACTCCAGCGACATAAAGACGTACAGCGTAGTCGGTCTTCCTCGCGGCGCTCACAGTCTAGCTATAGGAAGTGGCCTCTCTGCTGGTATCATTCCAGACATGGAGATAAGGCACGCAGGTGCATAAAGCCTTGTAATTACAAGGCGGGAAACGCGCGAGGCAGTCAGTAATGGCGACTAAAGACTGCCACAGCACCAGCACAGGTCGCCTCTTCATTACGGACCACGTAACCCGAACACAGTTCCTGATAGACACTGGAAGTGATGTCTGTGTGTATCCGGTGTCCGCGCTCCGTGAGCAACGGCGTAAAACTTCCTATCAACTCGGTGCTGCCAATGGTTCAGCTATTAACACGTACGGTTATATTCAATTAAATTTAAATTTAGGTCTGCGCCGTAACTTTCCCTGGTCATTTATAGTGGCTGACGTCACTAAACCAATAATAGGCGTAGATTTTCTATCCCACTACCGCCTCATTGTTGACGTCAGTCAACAAAAACTTGTGGATAGCCAAACCAATGTTAGCACCGTAGCTGTTATAGATACGAGTAGTTCGCTTGTATTAAGTGTAAAGGTTACGACTGGTGGTGACGGTATTTACCACAAAATTTTATCCAAATATCCGGAGATAACACGTCCCGCTGGTACTCCGGGTATCGTTAGGCATAAAATCACACACCACATTCGCACTACACCTGGTCCACCTGTGTCACTCCCTCCTCGACGTCTCGCTCCTGACAAATTAAAAATTGCACGACAGGAGTTCGATATTATGATAGCCAACGGAACAGCTCGACCATCAGAAAGCCCATGGGCATCGCCTCTTCATATTGTGTCCAAAAAGGATAACGGATGGCGTCCCTGTGGCGATTACAGGATGCTTAATGCGCGTACTATTCCCGACAAATATCCTATACGACACATACATGATTTTGCTCACTATTTGGCCGATTGTAAGATATTTTCGGTTGTAGACTTAGTTAAGGCATATAATCAGTTGCCAGTCGAGGAGGAAGACATCCCTAAGACTGCAATAACTACCCCTTTTGGATTATTCGAGTTCCCCTTTATGAATTTTGGTTTAAAAAACGCGGGACAAAGCTTCCAAAGATTCGTGGACGAAATGACCCGAGGACTCGATTTTTGTTACCCATACCTCGATGACTTTTTAGTTTACAGTAAGTCATCTGAAGAGCACGAAAATCATTTGTGTCAGCTGTTTGAGCGCATGCGTAAGTATGGCGTGCTTATCAATCCAGCTAAATGTGTTTTCGGTGCATCAGAGGTAACGTTCCTCGGGTACCACATTTCGGAAAAGGGCACTAAACCTCTTGACAGCAAGGTGTTAGCCATCTCACAGTTCCCTATTCCTAGAACCGTCAGAGAACTCCGACGATTTTTAGGAATGGTTAACTTTTATAGGAGATTTTTACCTAACGCCGCGCGAATTCAAGCGCCACTCAATGCGTTGCTGGTTGGGTCAGTTAAAGCTTCCCATTCGGTGGTCATAGAAGGGGAAGCATTACGTGCATTTGAAGCATGTAAAAAGAGCCTTAGTGATGCCGTTCTTTTAGCCCATCCCGACTCACAAGCTAAGCTAGGTTTAGTTACCGACGCATCGGATACGGCAATAGCTGGTGTTCTTCAGCAGTTAAAGAACGGAGGATGGCAGCCGCTGGCATTTTTCTCTCGCAAGTTGAGTCCATCGCAATGTAAGTACTCTTCGTATGATCGCGAACTCCTTGCCATTTATGAGAGTATAAAATACTTTCGGCACATGCTAGAGGCCACACACTTCACAGTCTATACTGACCACAAGCCAATTTGTTACGCTTTCCATCAGCGGAAAAGTAACTGTTCGCCACGTCAGTATAGGCACTTAGACTTTATCTCGCAGTTCACTACGGATATTGTACACATTTCCGGCAAAGACAATGTGGTTGCTGACACCTTGTCCCGTATTGAAGAGCTGCAGAGACCAGTTGACTTCGAAGTAATGGCCCACTTGCAAGCCACCGATCCAGAAATTGCAGACCACCTCCAGAATGATAGCTCGCTACGCCTGGCGAGAACGAAAGTTCCTGGGAGTTGTACTGTTTTGTACTGCGACGTCAGTACACCGACACCCAGACCTTTCGTTCCACACCAACTGCGTCATCAGGTTTTTGAAAGCATACACTCTCTTAGTCATCCCGGTGCCAATACCACAGCCAAACTCGTTGCTCAGCGATTTGTTTGGCCACTAATGCGGAAAAATTGTCGCGAATGGGCTAAGGCATGTTTAAGTTGTCAACGCTCGAAGGTAACTAGACACGTTGCCTCACCTGTTGGTAAGCACGATTTACCTTCGGCGCGTTTCAAACATGTCCATTTAGACCTGGTAGGACCTTTACCGCCCGCTGGTGATTATCGGTATTGCCTCACAGCCGTCGATCGCTTCACGCGATGGCCGGAAGCTGTGCCTATTACCAATATCACCGCTGAAACAGTGGCCAAAGCGTTCATTTCTTGCTGGGTGGCACGGTACGGATGTCCTATTGAGATCGTTACAGATCAAGGCAGACAATTTCAGTCGGCATTGTTCGAACAACTGTCAAAATCCATCGGTTTCGATCACCGTAGGACAACCGCTTACCACCCACAGTGTAACGGTTTGGTGGAGCGTTTTCACCGGCAATTAAAAGCAGCGATAACGTGTCACGCTGATTCGAACTGGACTGAGTCCCTACCATTCGTACTCCTCGGTATTAGGAGTGCATTCAAAGAAGACCTCCAAACTTCTTCGGCCGAGCTGATGTACGGCGAACCTCTTCGCCTTCCTGGTGAATTTTTTGGCCATGACGTAGTCAATTACACCACCGACGTCACCGATTTCTCAGCTCGTATTAAATCGTTTGCCGAGAAGTTGCGTCCTGTTCCACCGCAGCACCACTCTAATACACGAAAAGCCTTCGTATTTAAAGAACTTGCCACCTGTAGTCACGTATTTCTCCGGGAAGAAGTGCTACGTGGTTCATTTCAGCCCGCTTATACAGGTCCTTACGAGGTATTAAAGAGAGGTGCTAAGATCTTTACTATACGTGTTGCGAGCAAAGATTTGAAAGTAAGCATAGACCGCCTAAAGCCAGCCTATATACTTTCCATCAACACGGCTCCACAGCAACAGAGTAACACTCCGCCGCCATACCCAAATTCTCCACTGCCATCAGTGCTTTCGCCACACGATTCTCCCGTTATTAAAACACGGTCGGGGCGTAGAGTACACTTTCCAGATTTTTATCGACCTTAGTCAGTCTCTGGGAAGGGGGTGATGTAGGTGACCTTATTTTACATTTACTTATATAACTACTCAAAATATGTCATATTATTTATACGTTATAAATTATATATATTTATTTTATTTATTATATACTGGTCTAATATTTATTTATGTTCATAGTAATTATTATTAATATCACAACAAGCATCGCCGCGCGATACCCGTAGTATCTGATTTGTGGGCGTTTCCTCGCTCGCCACTTAGTGGGCGGCGCAAGCGCATCGCAGCGTGCGACCAGTCGTAATCTATCCTGACGCGGAACGCACGTCGCTCTGATGTACATTTATTGTTTAAACGATTGCTGCACGTAACGATTAAAATTAAAATAATTATATTGCTGAAGTGTTCAGATTATTTCCACGAACACCTGCCCGCTAAACTGTGGTTATTCTTTTTGAAATGACAACACTTGAAGTGATATTTAAATGGAAATGATGGCAAGAGTTATCTTTGCAAATATATGAAATTAAATTTATTTGTACAATTAATAAAATATTTGTTTTCAACCAAAATAACGTGCAAATATTCCTATTGTTACTTTTTACTATTCTCTTCTCTTAAAAAGGCGTATCATTTTCACAAACAATATTTATTTTACGAATGTGCCAATAATTGGACGTTTTCCTCTACGTTGCTGTTGTACTCATAAATTATTCTACATAACATAAGTTAGTACTTAGGTACATAGGTACATACGAGGTAATTTTTATGTTATTCAGTAAATTTTATTTACGAGTTTTTTTATGACCTTTTCTCTATTCAATATTTAGATGACGTCAGTGTTATTCAAAATGCAACGATTAAGTAATAAATTTGTTTAACTTCTTAAGTCAATTTTGTTACCTAGAGTTCATTTTTCAATATTTCATCCATATACATTATATTATCTTAATATGGTAAAAGGATGGCATATATTCACTTGTACCATTAAAAATGGAAAATTCAGACTTATAAGTTATACTATCCATTTTTTACTACAGCAAATTACAGATATCGTTAAACAGCCATGAGGTAGCAGATGGTCGGGATATTTTCGTAAATGAGGCCTACGTTTTAAGCGAAACTATGAATTTTGCTTATAATTTAAATGGATACGGCATTTTGTCAAGAAAAGTATTTATTGGTGAAACACCTTGTTATATTAAGTAAAAAACTAACTTAACTTGGAGTAACTTTAGAAAAATGTGTTTTAAGAAACAGTACATTTTATGTGGTTAAGTCTAAATTTATGAATTCTATTTATAATAATAAAATTGATACGAACGTCGAGATAAGTTTGTAACGATGAATGTTTGTTTTTTACACTTAGATGTGTCTTAGGGTTTTCAAATCAAGTATTTATTTTGTTTATGGATTAAGATAAAATTTGCAACTTGTGTAGTTTATAATCTTAATTGAAAAATAAGTTCAAACATCAAGTTTCACGGAGCGTATTGGAACGGGTCAGAAATCAAACGCAATCATTATCACCGGGTCAAATTTAAAATTACATAAAAATCATCATCACCATCATCAGCCTCTATAACGTTACCCAATGTCCAATGATGAACATGGACAATTGGCATTCTTTCAAGGAAGGGTGTTTGCTATAGCCATTATACTTAGGGTTTTATGCTATAGGGAAAGGCTGCTTTCGTTTCTTGGTATACGATTCATAAAACAATCGAAACCAACGGCTATCAACCTTTTTCTTTTTTTTATTTCTATCTCCAAGATTAAGGTGAGACCTATACCACTACGCCATGGAGGTGAAATGAAAATGACATCCAAATATTTCTAAAATTAATTGCAAAGATTATCATTACTTAAAATTGTTATATTTACAATCCATCATAAGTTTGATCAGACTATATTGTGAATTCAAATTCAATAAAACTTATAACTACAAGAATAATGTAAGAATAACCTAATTTGATTAACTTTTGTAGTGAGTACCTGTACTAAACTTATCATAAGCAGAAAGTTAAACGAAGTTCTTATGAAGTTTTCCAATTTATGGCGAAACTTCAAGTGCTCTAAGAAGGAGAACTCATCATTATTTATTGTTTGTAATCCCATTACTATAAAACACATTTGTTTTTATTTAATGGAACATTATGTACATAGTTGACGCAAGAAACCACCGCTTTATTAATTGCTTAACCATCAAAATCTAATGTACTTGTAGATATGAACATTTTTAATGTAGTTCTCCAAATGAAAACTAGATATCGCTACACATATGTAATTATAAAAGTCACTATAGAGATTCGCCTCTTTTTATTTCGCAATCGTCACTAGATGGCGCTGATCAATTATACTAAATTCGCTTTAGAGATTATTTTATGATTGAAGGTCGGTACTAATACATTGTTATTAAAATTCATAGCTTTAGTAACACTATTAGAATTGTAATGACTAATTCTCAACAAAAAAAATCGGTGCGTTACTGTTTCAGTTTTTTTTTAAATCAAACCCTAGCTAGCTAGTTTTGGGAGTTCTTCATTTATTTGATTGATGCAAAACACAAATAATGAAGTACTTATTTATTTTATGAATGACTATTTTATGATAATTATGTTTATATTATACTTATGCGAATTAAAATTAGAGTCGATAATTCTTATTTATTAAACAGAAAATTTATAGGTATATCAATTATTTTCTGTTCAAAGCATTCCTTACGTGTGTAATCAGTTTTTAGGGTTCCGTAGCCAAATGGCAAAAAACGGAACCCTTATAGATTCGTCATGTCTGGCTGTCTGTCTGTCTGTCCGTTTGTCTGTCTGTCTGTCTGTCTGTCTGTCTGTCTGTCTGTCCATCTGTCTGTCTGTCTGTATGTCTGTCTGTCTGTCCGTCCGTATGTCACAGCCACTTTTTTCCGAAACTGTAAGAACTAATGTAGTAATTTGGCAAGTAGATGTATGTTGTGAACCGCATTAAGATTTTCACACAAAAATAGATAAAAAACAAAAAAAATTGGGGTTCCCTATACTTAGAACAGAAACTCGAAAAAAATTTTTTTTATCGAACCCATACGTGTGGGGTATCCTATGGATAGGTCTTCAAAAATGATATTGAGGTTTCTAATGTCATTTTTTTCTAAACTGAATAGTTTGCGCGAGAGACACTTCCAAAGTGGTAAAATGTGTATCCCCCCCTGTAACTTCTAAAATAAGATAATGATAAAACTAAAAAAAGAATATGATGTACCATGCAAACTTCCACCGAAAATTGGTTTGAACGAGATCAAGTAAGTAGTTTTTTTTAATGCGTCATAAACTGTAAACCGCAATTTACGTTTCATTCAATCAACTATTATTAACATCGATCAAAGTTACAACGAACTACAAGAATTTGTATACTAAGTGACTTGTTGTATTCTTGATATCAAAAATAGGTAGGCACTTGCAACTAGTACGGAACCCTTCGTACGAGAGTCCGACTCGCACTTGGCCGGTTTTTTTAAAGTATGGTTATTTAATTTAATTAGATTATTGAGTCAGTTTGTTTTCAATTCATGTTCAAGAAACTGAATTTGCCCAGTTAAAAAACGGCTATGTCGTAATTTGCTACATAGCCGTTAACTTAACTTTACCTTTGACTTTTGAGAAATTATTAAAAGGCTTATTAGTTTCACCAAGCGTATATTAAGTTGAAATGCCGCATCCGAATCTAAATTTACGAATCAGGTAACCATGTGACACGGATGGCCATCTGTCACAGTGTAAGCGGGCCGCAGTAAATTACGCGCCTTCATCATCCCGAACTGACCTGAAGCTGTCTCACCCAACTCTGCGAGATTCTGTGGCTTTTATTTAACATGAACAATGTTTGTTGGAATAAGTGGTGATGCAAGATATATGTTAGTCATTATCTCGGTTGTGTATATTATGCTAGCTTAGACCCCGATCACATTAATAGTCGTATGAGAGTAGTATGAGAAATTGTGTCTGTGTTGCTAAACTACAGGAAAACTACCTACCTACCAGACTTGTGATGTACGTCTCGGAAAATGGTAGGTTTTATTTCAGTATTGCTGCTCATTAAATGCTGTACCTATAGCTGAACTATATTTATATTTTCTTTGTTTTACCTACTTGACCAAAATATACATACAAATATTATAAACTTATTGTCATACTCTGTATTAATAGGTAAAATACATTTTTAATAGTGAACAGTATACAAGTGGCATGACACAACAAAATAAAGTTTATATGTAATCGTGTAACATAAATAGACCGCTTTAGCTATGAGCTTAACCAATTAGAGCCATTTCTGCTCCCGGTTAAACTTATAAGTGATATGGTTGTCATAATACTCCACCGCTCTATTGCTGTTCATATCTGAAAATAATAGTAAGAATACTGTCGCCACACATTTTATTTTGGGTTTATTTACCGGAAAAAACTTTGTTTATTACTACTTACTAGCGATCCGCCCCGGATTCGCACGGGTGGACTTTTATAGCCTATGTTATTCAGGGATAATGTAATCCAAATCCGTTCAGTAGTTTTTGAGTTTATTCGAAACATACATACAAAAATATAAAACATAAAAATAAAAACTTTTCCTCTTAATATTAGTATAGAAGTATTGATATGCCTTACAACCTTCTAACAACACTTATTATTCGAATATCAATTTGTTTTAATAATAGCTTCATGTCTTACGGCTGAATTGTACAGATTATAGGATTGAAAAAACCTAATTTAGACAGAAACGATTGCAGCATTAAAATATACCATATATGCCTAAGCTTCAGACTAGAAACATCTGGTGAAACATGTTTGCTCTTCTCAGGTGTAATCTTGTATCTGAACTTTTGTATTTATTTTCTCTTTCAATTTCAGAGGAGTGCCAAGGTGTTGTCTGACGGCTTACGATATGCAATATACGGGAACGTATTACAACTAGCAATATGTATCGGCTATAAACTGTCGAATACTTGGATTCTGGTATTGCTGTGTTGAAGTGAAATGTTTTGCCTTTGTTAGGGAAAGTTACAGAATTTTGTGTGCACTCAAAGTTCATCTTTGAGTGCGCACAAAATACTTTCAGCTTTATTTTTAAGTTGAAATGTAAGTACCTATTTTAGAATATCATCGTCATGTCTCATTTTTCGAGGAAATAAACCGCCCAATATCGTTCTACACTACAAGCACACATAACCAAACCAACCGTAACCGTCCTCTTTTTACGGAAATTGCGCGGATGGAGGAGTATAAAATTTCGCACATTTAAAGTTTATTTTAGAGAAGGAGTGCAGAATACTTATATATTTTTAATTATGGTCCACTTGAATTTCGAGCACTAAGCGACCATTAGAAAGATTAAAGATGTTTCTTTTTTATTTCATTATAACTGACAGAATTACCTATTTTAATGTTAGTACAATTATGTTTTATTAACAATGATATTCACTTTGAAAGCTACTTTATTCTTGTTCCAATATTTCTTTGTTGAATTAAGTAAAAGAGGCGGGTATAACAAAGAGTAGCTATAGCTCGTAAATAATTTTGTGAGAAAGATAAATAAGCGAGAAAGCATTTTGACTCTAATGGACACAGAAGAAAGAATGCTTAGTAATCCTTGCGATTAATGAAATATCCTTTAAAATAATTTAGGTGACATAAAAACCTCATTAAGTAATGAGAGTAATATAATATTTTTGTGTTTTAAATCGTAAAATGGTGGATTTACTTTTTTATTAGAGCTTTTTGTTTGGTTTTTCGGTTTATGTAATCAATAACAAATTTTTGCAGTTGAGAAATTTCTAAAAGAGTAAAAATAACATACTTTTACTTTTATTTAAATTAATATCCGGTTTCTTGATCGTTTATCAAAGTTAAAATCACCCGATAAAGCTGATAACTTGTCATTTCAAATTCTGATTCTAAAAATATTAATGAAGAAAAGCTATTAGTATACACAAAATGATGATTGCCATTCCGTTGCAAATGTTAATCATCTATGAAAATAAAAAAGGAAGTCTCTTTGTAATGGAAAATTATTAGATTTTTACTAAATGCATATGAATTTATGTAGGGCACTTATAACAAAAACACAATTTAACAAAAGTTTGTCAATAGGTCTGTGTGTTTGTTTTACAAATCTCAGTATGGACCAATTATGACGAGACTTTCAATGGTATATAGTTAATTTTATAAGCTATAATAGAAGCTCTAGTTTTCTGTCTGTTTGTTGGTCCGTATTCCGCCTAACGTCCAAAACGGTAGTAGCGATTTAAAAGGGACCTTCATTCTTACAATACAATCCTTATTTCACGCGGACTAAGTCGCAGCTAGTAAATTAATAGCTGTATAATGAAATCAAATAAACTTATCATTACCTAATCCGGAAGCTTAATTAACTTGTAACAAGTTTTTTTTTAATGGCAATTTGCCGACTGCCAGTTTAACTGTATAACCGTAATTCTTTAAGGCTTTTATTAGACTAAAAACAATCGATATATATTTGCCTATCTTATTTTTTTAATTCTTTATTGCCTCACCAACAATTGTATAAATAGACTTTATTAACTTTAAAGCACATTTCCATATGAGATAGTTTAGTGTAACAATCAGACAAGCAACATGAAACTAAAAACTAACAATAGATAAAAAATATATATATTAAAAAGTGAAGAATATCTTACACCGGAATAACATCTTATATCGTAAGTGACAGTGGTTAATAAGGTATAATTTTATCCACTAAGAAATATTTTCTTTATTTGTGTTAAAGGGCGAAATTATCTAAATGTTTTGAACTCTTTATGGAAAATATTACCTTATACTATATTTCAAAATTGAGATTAACCTTCCCCCTTAAAGACGTGTTACAAAGAGATAAATAAATTTCGATGATCGGTAGGGTTTACCCAAGATGCAGGTTATTAATCTCAATTTTGAAAGGGTGAAGTATTAAATTCCTACAGTTACATGTTATTTTTCGGAACTTGCTACGCGACCTGCAGTATAAATTTATATGTCCAGTATATTCATATTCATTTATTTGGTAAAGCCATATATTCAGTGATATGCATAATCATACTAGTTTGGTAAGCCAAAGTAAGGTTCCGTACGTACACTAGTTTAACCAGCTTTAAGTTTCTTCAAGTTTTAAGCCAATGTTCAACTTTGTTTTTAAAATCTACAGACTTTCTCTCGTGTAATTTTGTTTACTTTTATTATCTGTATAATGAGTAAGGTACGTTAAAAACACGTAGTAGTTTCTTCATACTAGCTTATACGCGTGGCATTGCCCCGTCAAATGGTCTGCCCTAAAGAGCCCACGAACACTTTATATTTTTCCAGCATAAATCTTATGGCTTAATTTTTATTCCATATACACATAAATTACATACACACATTATGGACATGCTAAAAATGAGTCTCTCTCGAAAAGATTTTGTCGCTCTTAGATTTATGAGAGACTTATTCCACTTGGCCATAGGAGGTTGTCTAGTCTTATAGTTCTTCTTTTTTGTCTTGTCACCGTGATCAGCGGTGATTTTGCCATGTTAAAAGAGAGTTAAGATATCTAGTAAATCACCAAAAATTCTGAAGGGCAAAAACCATCAAGCAATCTTAGGCTTAATTTCGGTAAAAGCTATTTCCATATCTATGATTCAAATCCAGTATAATTCTGGGTTTAAGTTCTGCAGATCGTAGGTTCAATATTCACACCGGAAAAGAAATCTTTGTGTAAAATCGAAGTGTTCTGTCCCGGTTATGTTGATTGAGTGAGGAGTAGCCTCAGTACCTTGAAAACACGTTTAGCCGTGTATCAATGAACATACATAATACTTCAGTCACCAATCTTTCTTAAGCGTGGTGAATATAGCAAAAACCCTCCCTCGGGAGGAAACCCATGTTCAGCAGTTAACGTGCTGATTAAATATAGTATTATTGTATTAAGTAATTGTGCATTATATATTATATTAATGACTTGACAAAACAACACGAAAACCTGTAATAAAAAAAAACTATTTGCCAGTATGATAAATAGAAGGAAATATGTGAGAAATATTATTACGAAATACCAGTTATTCGTACTTCGCTTACGCTTCAGGTAAGCTAAGGTAGGTAAACCAAGATGTACAAAATCTAAGTCATCATTCCGCAATCGACTCCGTATTATCCGCACCCTCGTATGCTGGAGTCCTATAGGGCGCTTGCGCAGGTTGCTTAGTTTGTAGTTTTTAAAACATTCAATATGGCTGAAACCCTGCTCGACTTTATGTCAAGGTAAATAACCTAGTACCTAATTATGTATGTCCTGTTATGTCAGAAAAAGAAAGATTGGAAAGCAAGTAGTGTATTTATTTATTCTTCTTTTATACCCTCAGGTTTTTTATATTATAAAAGTAGTTACCTCGATAAGATGTCACAATGTAACAATTATTATTCTCCGTGTGAATTAAAACTTATTGTTATTTAAAATTTGTTTGTGGTTAAATATACGTGGTTTTATGAAGAATAATAATTGTACTTTGACAATTATAGTTTTTGGAGTGTTAGTTGAGAACATGTGTGTGTTTGAAGTTAGGTATGTGTTGTCATAAGGTGCTAATTCGGGTCGAGGGGCTTTTGGGACCGGGACTGCGGTCCCGGATTCCACCTCTAAATTAAATATTTATTTTTCAGTAGTATTTTGGGACCACAAATATAGATTAAAATATGTCTTACGAAAGTCAACCAAAAATTTTTGAATAAGTATAAATAAAACTATTTTTATTAACTGATAAATTGTCTTTTATTGCTAAAATCACAGCTTACTATTGGAATGGAAAAATATGTAGGTACTTATTAAGAAATATAATTACTATAGATACTATATAGATATGATAATAATGTTCAAAAATGAAACACAACAGTTCAATACTTAAAAACATATGTTTTGATCCCTTACATCTACACATTGCACATAACAATCTCCTACCTAAATTTAACGTCCAAAATAAATGACCAGATAAGTGTTGGTCATTATCTAGAAAAAAATAGATTTTAAAGCTAATCAATTTTCAATACTTTTGAGACTGATGCAAAATTATTTTATATTGTTGAAATGTTTAATGTTAAGTTCAAGACTATTGATTATATTCAAATTATTAATAACATGTATGCGAGACTAATTTTATATATATCGGCGCAACCACATAAAATAAGCATAGCAACAACACTTCATTAATGATAAACACATAAATACAATTACTCGTCTCATCAAAATAAATAAATTGTGAATCAATGCATGATTTGATAGAAACACAAATATGTTCATAAAATACTAGACTAATAAATAAGTATTCAGGATCAAATTATGATTTGTAAATCGTTGAAATATTTGTAGAAATAATTATCTGTTCACATAGTTTGAAAATTATCAAACTAAATTGTTTACTGTTTGTGAGCCGCTCGTTTAGTATAAATACGGCCGGCGGACCGATTGCAATTCAGTCTCGCTCGAGCTGCCGGACTGTACGGAGCTCCTCAATTTACTGGAATAAAACTTGAAAACCATATTATGGAGTTTTGCTGTTACTATGGATCAACAACCCTTGATAGAGAACCATCCTGATGAATGTGACGTCAGCAATGATGACGTCACACCTTATTAAAAACAACGATGCTCGTCCTTCCTCGTCATCAGAAGTGGGACTCGAAGTGATCTTTGGAACTGCTTCATCACGACCTGTTGCGACTCAACCTTGGCTTCAAGCAATGGGGTCTACGCAACAGGGGCAACAGCCGATGATCAATGTACCTATGCCGAATACGTCCATGGGTGGGGTGCCACCTTAATTCTTCATGCACATGATGCAAATGAATCAGCAAATGTTCGAGCGTTTATGCAAGAGTTGTGGGAAGAGGGCGAACACGAAAAGTCGCTCATGATAAAAAAAAAAAATGCACCTCTCTAACATCCGAGGTCTGCACTCCGATCTCATACCGGTCCATCACCACCATGAGACCGAAAAACCACATCTGCTGTTCCTTATGGAGACGCAAATCAGATGTCCGGCTGACGCAGCATGCTTGCGCCGCCCGGGGTACACCCTGGAGCACAGTTTTAAGCCACGCGCTGGCGCCTGCGTGTGTGCTCGCGATGACATCTGCTGTCGGTGTCTCCGTAACATTGAGGATTCCAGTTTCTCGCTTGGAGCAGATACTCTATGCTGGTGTCTATCGGTCGCACACCGACAACATGGGGACAACCAGGTTGTTTCACTATCTTTCGGACTCGGCTGAACTGGCTCAGCTCAGGTGCCCATCGGCGCAGCTGGTTGTTCTGGGGGACTTCAATGCCCACCACCAGGAGTGGCTGTGCCCATGCCGGAGCACCGGCCATGCGGGGGGATTGGCGTGTGACGCTTGGTCTCTCCCAACTGGTGACTGGACTGACACGGGTGCCCGACATTGATGGCCATGCGGCCGGTTGCTTGGACCTTCTGCTGACAACTGATCCAGACCCATGTCAGGTCGCGGTTTCCTCGCCGTTGGGTGGCTCCGACCACTGTCTGGTGAAATCTGTGTCTGTCTGCTCGCCACCCGATCCCGATCTCAAGGGGACTAGGCGAGTATGGCGATACAAGTCAGCAGATTGGGATGGGATGCGGTATTTCTTCGCGTCTTACCCTTGGCTGCGCTTATGCTTCTCTTCAGACGACCCAACTTGCTGCGCGGAGGCTGTTTCTGGGGTGATATGCCAGACTATGGAATATTTCGTTCCATTTTCTGACGTCTCACTCCGAGACAAGGCCCGTTCATGGTTCGGCGCTGAGTGTGATAGTACTGAAGCACATAAG
This sequence comes from Nycteola revayana, assembly GCA_947037095.2. Taxonomy (NCBI): domain Eukaryota; kingdom Metazoa; phylum Arthropoda; class Insecta; order Lepidoptera; family Nolidae; genus Nycteola; species Nycteola revayana. The sequence goes on from OX344838.1 coordinate 31,022,519, forward strand.
CACTCTGCTTGCCGAGCGTGGGCGGATGCTCGAGCCCACAAAGCGCGAAATATTCGGGGGCTGAAGAGAGCCTTCAATGGTGCTGCCAAGTCTTGCAAACGTGCGCTACGCAGGGCCCGCTTTGACCATATTGGACGCATTGGAGCCACACTAGCATCTTACCCATCTGGAAGTAAAGCTTTTTGGTTTCTTGCCAAATCGGTCGAAGCCTATTTCTGTCGGTCCTCTTTTCCGCCACTGCAGGAGCCGAACGGTTCATTAGCTCACACCGCCAAGGAGAAAGCAGACTTATTTGCATCTCTATTTACTAAGAATTCACAACTAGATGCTGCTGGTAAAAGTCCACCCAGGTTACCTCATTGGACTTCTACATTCGGCAAAAAGTGGTACTTAAACATTCTTTGCACTCTGGATGTGAATAAGGCTGGTGGTCCTGACGACATTCCTCTCCAGGGTGGGGCGGTACTTCACATCTTTCTATCTATCTTCAGATATTAGCTGGATGCTCTGGATGCATTGGGGCGTCGAGCGAAGAGTCATAGGCAATGGCTCACTTGTGGAGGCAAGTCTTCGGAGCCTCGAGTGGCCTGCCTATCGGTTTTTTATCGGTTACATTTCAGGGAGTGTGCGGAGGTTCTACATAACCTGATGCCCCCTTCACCCTTCCATCACCGGACGACTGGGTGCGGCGAGCGGTTTCACCCTTTTGTTGTTGACATTCCTTCGATACGCACGAGGCGATTTGCTTCCTCTTTCGTGGTGCGGACGGCTGAGGAGTGGAGTTCTCCTGCCGGGGTCGGTTTTTCCGGAGCGCTATGTTCTGGAGGTAAGCCTAAATTTAAACTTCGTCGTGCATCACAACCTGGTGATCAGGTAACCGTATCGGCAGAAGATGAGCCACTACCATCACCTGAAATAGAAATAGAGCCCCGTACCAAGCACATCAAGTGACGGGTTGCCTCAGCAAAAACTACGAGATCAAAGTGAAGAAGATTCATTGCCACAATAAACTGTGAGTTGAACATATTTACAAAATATTACCTTGAATTTAACTCTTTTAGAACCTGTGTATAAACACCTTCAACCTAGTTCCATACTCCCAGTAGAGCCTCTGTGTACCACGGCGAACAGGACCGCCCAGAGCACAGCATCATTCCATCCCCTACGAGAATCTCCGAGAACCCTACGAGAACCTCCGAGAACCCTACGAGAACCTCCGAGAACCCTACGAGAACCTCCGAGAACCCTACGAGAACCTCCGAGAACTCTTCGAGAACTTCCAACACCTTACACACCTTATTAGCATTGATATTCCTAGACTAACATAGAAATGCATGTTTTTGCATAACAACAACAAGTTGCTCACAGATACCCAACTCAGAGAAAGTTATTTCTAGTATTGCAGATTTCGCGAAGAACCCTACGAGAACCTCCGAGAACCCTACGAGAACCTCCGAGAACTCTACGAGAACCTCCGAGAACTCGTCGAGAACTTCCAACACCTTATTAGCATTGATATTCCTAGACTTACACAGAAATTACTATCTGTAATAATAAAAATAATACTCCCAAATATTTATTCAGTTCTGTCTTTAAATAAATTATTTAATCTGTTTTTTAATGAAAACGTAAATAAAATTCGTATAAAGACAACCGATTGGTAAATTGTGAATGCCAACTAAATAATAAAAGTAACTGGACCAAAACTTCTTGGACATGCCTATCTGAGTATGTTTCGCCGGATCGTCTCGATGAGGCCGCGTTGAAACCGGCAGTAGAATAACTCCACTGAGTTTGTTTCGCCGGATCTTCTCAGTTGGGGCGTATTGGATCCGGTGGTAGCACTAAAGCGCCTTCGTTGAGATACTTATGGTCCGTCTAAATAATAACATACTCAAAGGACAGAACTTAGATTTAATCATAGATGCAAAATAATAAAATAAAACTGTACAATTACGCGACGAGAATCAACGAGGCTGGTGCAGAGCGCGCACCGCCTGTCAGAATGGCCGTATCGGCGCAACCACATAAAATAAGCATAGCAACAACACTTCATTGATGATAAACACATAAATACAATTACTCGTCTCATCAAAATAAATAAATTGTGAATCAATGCATGATTTGATAGAAACACAAATATGTTCATAAAATACTAGACTAATAAATAAGTATTCAGGATCAAATTATGATTTGTAAATCGTTGAAATATTTGTAGAAATAATTATCTGTTCACATAGTTTGAAAATTATCAAACTAAATTGTTTACTGTTTGTGAGCCGCTCGTTTAGTATAAATACGGCCGGCGGACCGATTGCAATTCAGTCTCGCTGGACCGTACGGAGCTCCTCAATTTAGTGGAATAAACTTGAAAACCATATTATGGAGTTTTGCTGTTACTATGGATCAACAACCCTCGATAGAGAACCATCCTGATGAATGTGACGTCAGCAATGATGACGTCACACCTTATTAAAAACAACGATGCTCGTCCTTCCTCGTCATATATATTAATAGGTATAGCGGTTTTATGTTGTTGTTTATTATGCTGTTTATTATTTTTAAGTTAAGACAATGCTGTGATTTTAAAAATAAAAGAAATATTTTATCATTTTATAAAAATTGTTGTGAGACTGATTTTATACAGGGTGTCCCAAAAGGTTAAGTAGCTGGGAAAGGGGGTGACAGGGGTGGACACAATGGTCACTAGAAAAGTAAAAAAAAAATCCGCTCTGGGTATTTAAAAAAAAAATGGCATTTTTTTAAAAACTTAAAATTTTACACCTTGTTATTTTTGATGTTGATGTTGATGACCTTGTTGTTATTGAAGATTACATAACAGCATTTTTTTTAAATACAGCCATATTTGTAGGTACAGTTAGCACAAGGTGTAAAATTTTTAGTCTTTTAAAAAATGCCATTTATTTTTTTAAACACCCAGAGGGAATTTTTTATATTTTTCTGGTGACCCTTGTGACCATCCCTATCACCCCCCTTCCCAGCTACGTAATCTTTTGGGACACCCTGTATATTGTAAGTTAAAATATCTTTCATATTTTTGCCAGTTCTTTGCCTTACAATAGTAATTGTTTTCAATAAGTGTAGAGATTTTTATTACTGCTGCCATGTTCTCACTAAGATACTGTTTATTTTTGATGTTAAATTTAGGTAGGAGATTGTAAAATGCAATGTGTAGATGTACTATGTTGTATTTCATTTTTAAACATATTATCATATTTATATAGTATAGTAATTATATTTATAAAACCTACATTTTTTTTTTATTCCAATAGAAAGCTGTGATTTTAGAAATAAAAGACAAATTATCATTTAACTAAAATAGTTTTTTTATACTTATTCAACATTTTTTGGTTGACCGTACTTTCGTAAGACATACTTTACTTTTTTTATTTGTTGTCCCAAAATACTACTGAAAAATAAATATATAATTTATAAGTGGAATCCGGGACCGCGGTCCCGGTCCCAAGAGCCCCTTTGCACGGATTGACTCTCATTATTTACACGTTAACTTTTTCTTGCATCACTCCGCTTAAAAATAAACCCGTATAAAAATCTTTTGAGACAAACAGACAGCGAAAGGATTTTTGTTTTCAAAATATTTATAAATAAGTGTAAGTGACTTATATAAGTGATTGTACCATAAACTTTCGAAGTTATTTCACAATTTGTGAAATAACTTCGAAATATCGATCCATTCGAAATATCGATTTGTGTATACAAGCTGATTTGGGGTCTACGCTAGCCGCGATATTCTTTCAATCAGCAGTAGGTAAGTCTTAGAAAATAGTCATGTATTTTTTTATATAAACTTGTATTTTATTGTTTGTTCGGGTTGAAGTGTAGTGTAAAAAATAATCCAAGTCCTTGCTCCATAGTGCCCCCTAAGGGCACTATGGAGCAAGGACTTGGATTATTTTTTTCGAAATTGTCCAATTTTATTACTGAATCAAGTTAACCTTAACCAGAGAAACCATTAAGCCTCTGAGAACTTCCAAAGCTTTAATGGGTTTTTTCGTCATCGGGTGGTATTTGACCAGAGCAACAATATCTTTTCTGAAAAGATTTTCATTTCAGCTACCATTTTAGAAATACAGAGCCCGGTACGAATATCTACCCTGAATCTAATCTTTAAAATTGATTTAATTTCTTTTAATATCAACAAGGTCTTTGTTGACCGGCATCTTCATATAGCCCTTAATACGTTAACCATTAATACCTTAATCATTCGGCCACGCTGGAACCTAACCGGTCGTCCAAATTTATTGACCTCTTTATAATACATCTCGTATGTGCCATTTATCGGCAATGCTAAACATTACTTCGACAAATATCTCCAAAGTTGCATTTTAAATTAAATATTTAAACATTTTTTTTAAATTTTTGATTTTGAGGTGCTGGGACGAAGCCTGCTGGCGCAGCGGTGGACTAAATTATTTATTTACTCAATTTTGAAATTTAGTAATAGGTAAAATTTTCCATTAATAATTAAAATAAATGTTAAAGACACTTTTTTACTGTAAGAAAGATATTAAAACTCACACGAAAATAATAAATTAACTTTAATATACCCCATGCCAATTTAGCTGGTTAAAACATTCCCCAAGAATTACTTTCAACCCTATGTATTATGAGGAAGGGTCAGAAAGCCGATTACAGGTCGCCTTAGAAACGGAAAGCTTTCTCTCGTAATCCATTAATGTTAGTGGCTTATGAAACGAACTTATGATAACTTTATTGATGGAATATAAGCTATTATTCAATGGAAAGATGTACAGCGTCAGTGGCGGATTTACCAGCAGGCTAAGTAGGCTGGAGCCTAGGGAGGCAAAATTAAGTGGGCGGCAAATTTTATTTTTCTTGTCACCTGCGAACTGGGAAAAATTTGTCACTATTCGAAATCACTGCAATAAGGTGTGTAGGAAAGCCGTACGCCAGCATATTCATAAATCCGTAGAAAACGGTGATCCAGCTAAAGTCTGGAACTTTCTTAGATCGCTGGGAGTAGGCAAAGCGCGTCAAAGTACAACTCCAACAGGGTTAAACATTGATATGTTGAACAACCATTTTGCATCTTCGCCTTGTATAGATACGGCAACTAAAATCAATACTCTAACTTCTCTTTCTTTGCTTCCTACTCCCGATCACTCCCCATTCTTCTTCACGCAATTCACCGATTGTGATGTTAAGAAAAGCATAGAGTCGATAACATCAAATGCTGTGGGTAGTGACTGCCTGAGTCGTAAAATGATCCTTCCTATCCTTGATCTAATCCTTCCTATCATAACGCATATCCTTAATTTTTCCTTGACCAAAGGCTGCTTTCCCTCTTTGTGGAAAGATGCCCAAATTACTCCTTTACCCAAAAAATGCAATCCTCAATCCTTCTCCGAATACCGCCCAATATCAATACTGCCTTTCCTATCCAAAGTCCTAGAACGTTTGGTGCATAACCAACTCAACTCCTTTCTCTGTAAGAATACACTCCTTAATCCTTTCCAATCTGGTTTCCGTCCTGGTCATAGTACGACTACCGCACTAATCAAAATTACAGATGACCTTAGATCTGGTATGGAAAATGGCAATCTCACGGTGTTATGTTTGCTCGACTTCAGCAATGCCTTCAACAATGTTGACTTCGACATTTTGATTGGTATTCTGCGCTCTCTTAACATATCTCCAACGGCAATTGACTGGTTTCATAGTTACCTGTCTGGCAGACGTCAGCGGATTCGCATTGAAGATTCACTTTCTTCTTGGTGCAATATTTCAGCTGGCGTGCCACAGGGTGGCGTTTTATCTCCACTTTTATTTGCTATATTTATTAATACAATTTCCTTAAAACTTACTTCGTCCTACCACCTTTACGCTGATGATCTTCAAATTTATAGCCAAGCTCGTCCAGATGACTTAACAATAGGCATCAATCAAATTAACCGGGATCTGGCAACTATCTCTGAATGGAGTAAAAGTTTTGGCCTCACTGTAAATACCGCTAAATCTCAAGCCATAATTATTGGTAGCAGCAGATTGAGAGCTAAGGTCAACTGGTCACATATTCCTAATATAACTTTAAATAACAATATCATTGCAATATGTGACACAGTAAAGAATTTGGGAGTCCACTTCGATAAAAACCTCAACTGGGCCATGCAACTGCAAGAGGTAAGCCGCAAACTTTTTGCTTCTGCAGGTTCCATGCGTCGACTCCGTAACTTTTTACCAGTCGCCACCAAAACTGCGCTAGCTCAATCTCTTCTTCTTCCTATACTTGACTATGCCGATGCCAGCTATCTTGACTTAACAGAGGAACAGCTAGATAAACTTGAGCGACTTCAAAACTTCTGTATTAGATTCATATTTGGTTTGCGTAAATATGATCATGTCTCCGAATTTCGCTCCCAACTCAAGTGGCTTCCCATTCGACATCGCCGAAATTCGCATATTTTGACCCTTCTTTATAATATTCTGTTCAGTCCTTCCACCCCAATTTATCTTAGAGAACGTTTTCAGTTTTTGTATAACTCCCACACAAGATCGCTGAGATCATTGGAAAACCTAAATTTATGTTTGCCAACGCATTCCACACAGTTCTATACTAAATCCTTTACCGTCCAAGCTGCACGTCTTTGGAATGCGTTGCCATTATCCATAAGACGCTCTCAGACCCTTAACATTTTTAAAACCCGCGTTAAAAATTTCTATTTATCACTGTAATTTTTACTGAACTTTCACTTGTTATATGTTTTTACTATGTTTTCAAGAGTATGTATTATTATTATTAGTATTTATATTGAAACATGTATGTATATATTTTTTAATATTTTTTATTAGAGTACCTATGTATCATTATGTTTATATAATTAAATATGTAATAGTATATAAATAATAGTATTATTTTATTATTTCACTCTTTGCTAGGTACTATTTTCCCATCACCTATTGCGTACTACTACCCTTCATGCCTCTTCTTATTCATCTTCATTCCATCCAAAGGTTGTCTGGAAGAGATCGCTGTCTGCGATAAGACCGCCGATTGTACATAACTAACCATTACTTTTTTCTATTTGTGTTTCTGTTGTTATGTTGGTGTGCAATAAAGAGCATCTTATCTTATCTTAATATAAACTTTACGTCATTTTCAACAGTAAAATTTTCAGTAGTTCAATAGAAGGGGCGGCAAAATTTGAATAGCCTAATGGCGGCAAATGTGTAAGTCTGCCACTGTACAGCGTAAAGTGCAGTATTAGGTATACTAGAAACTTATTGCAAATTCTGGAGGTAGCACTACGCTACGCTACGGAGGTACAACTTTCGTAGTGTAGCGGTATTTGGCTCGCTTTAAATCTCGGAGGTCGTGGGTTCGATCCCCACGCCAGACAGGAAATCTTTGTGTAAATTCTAAATGTGATTTTCCACCAGCGTGGCGAGACGAGACGAGGGGAGAAGAAAATTGAAATCGCACTGACCCTTTTCCACTAAAAATAGCCATCGCGAGCTCGCGCACGACCGCCGCGCCGCCCATAGGCTTCATTAGATAAAGATATAGTTACAGTGCTGTTTGAGTTCGTCTTGCAATACACACGCAATTTGTGTATTATGTCCCGGAAATAAGTATTATTAAATATGTTAATGGAAGAGGAATCAGATGAAGATACTACAACAAGAAATAATCTCATAATGCTCCCGAGAAGCGTGTTTCTGTTGGAAAGTTAATTTATACTCTATATTGGAAGCAATACGGTTCATTTTTACATAAACAAATATTTCAATTCACGACCCGAATCTTTCTCTTTTTAGAAAAGAACAGTACGGCCGACTTGGCGGGACTTGGCGGGAGCACTACCGTGGCACCATTTTATAATAAGGTAAACGTTATAAAACAACTAATACTAATGATATCATCATTATAGTAGTTCGCCTTTATAGCGTCCAATGCTGAATGCCTTCTCTCGAAGGAATATTTTGCCACAGTCACCATGCTTGACAGGCGTGCTGGTGACCGTACAACGTAAACGCCAGAACACACAATTAAACGGCCCCGATCCAACCAACTATACCCGAAAAGAAATCTTTGAATTTACACACCATAATTTCTTAGTCGGTATGGAGATCGAACCCACGACCTTTGAAACTTAAAGCGAGACTTATACCGCTACGCCACAGAGATTGTGAGTAGCATTATTAATTATAGTCTCACCACATGACAATGTGGCTTTTTGAATCCACCTATATCCCCCTATTTAATTCACGTTTTAATTTTTTTTTTAATACCATTCCTAGATCTTATTCTACCCAATTTAATTTAGGCACCTAAACAGACTCCAGTAAACGCAACATACCTACTAAAATGAAATCAAACACCTGTACATTACAATCTTACACTAAACACACATTTCATTCGACATTCAAATATTAGTCACGAACTACTTCAAACGGTAAAATTATTAAGTAGGTAGCAAACATACACGGAAGTCACTAAGCCACAAATCCTTTACATCGAGAGTTGCCATGCCGCTAGTTTTGGCAAGGACAAATACTGAAATCCTTTAGCTTTGAGGCTTTATATGCTTAGTGAGACTCTAGATCACTAGTAAGGATAAATTTAACTAATAATGTAGTAGCTACCTAATTTAGTATAATGTGACTGGCTGGTTGGCTGTATAACGAAAACCTTTGCCATTATTCAAAGATAAGACACTAACGTCATTCTCTTGTTTAATGATAATAATAAAAGACAGTAGATAGTCGTAGTTTTAGGTTTTGTGGATCTCATCATGCTTAAGATCTAAATTATATATATTTTGGCCGTACAATCTCCATCGTTTGACGTTCTACCTAAAACTCTGACATTGGCAAAACTCTCCACAAAGTCCATAACAAAAGAAGTAAAACACAGTAGGCTCCTAAGTTTTGACTGTTTCATATTCTATCTCTTTCAATATGTATATAATATAATATTGGGTAAGTTGTTAGTGTGATTGGAGTTTATTGATTTCGATAAGTATTATTAGTATTCTAAAGTTTTAAATTGTATAGAATTAAATAAATAAATTTATTTAACACTTAGTTATTAACATATAAGTAAATACTTGTATACGTTCGTATCACAAAGTTATCATTTTAGTGAAAAATAAGTATATATAAACCTAATAACTAAATCAAATCATTCGATCATTTGTAATCGATACAAATTTTTTTTGAAGCAAAATATGTAGTAAAATTTATTTTTTCTGTCTTTTGCAAAGTCTGTTTATATTAATTATAAAGCTTCTTTTAAAATATTATAGAATAAATGGGTATGCATTTGAATATTATTTAAGATAAAGTAATTTGTAGTTACCGCTTCAAATAAGTATAAGTATAGTAATATTATCCGGGCTTTTGTTATTTTAATGTGGCATTCCTACTACCCCTAAAACTCGCGTACCTATTGCATTATACCTAAAACTAACCACAAATGTGTTTTTGTTCCTGCGGCAACAATAGTTAATACATAATTCATTTTGGGAAACAGATTATTATCTGAGAGAATGGGTCTCATAAATTTTGGATTTCGCTGGAGTAAATAATTATGTTTTGTAGTTATCATCTTTGTTTCTTATCATGATGAATGAATACATTCTTGAAACGGATTAGGTACATAAAACAAATTTTATAGAGACTGGAGAGTTTGGTGGAACTTCAGTTCAACACTGTACTCCGGGAAAGCATTGCCGTCGTGCCGTCTCGTTTCTCAGTTGGTCCATAATGGTGAAAACCTCCGCCTTTAAATCCTAAGGGGGTATTCCGCCAGGAAGTAGAGTGCATCAAAAAGCAGACTTTGACTGAACTTGTGGATAGCACAGTGGTTTCGGTAGCTACCTCTGAGACCAGGTGTTCTGGCTTAGATACCCTAAATAGACCCGAAGCGATGCTACTCCAGGTTTGGGAAAAAGTTTCTTCGCATTTTTTAAGAAAATTCAAAATATTTTTTATATAGTTTATTAACATTTAACTAAAGTATGTAGGTAACATTTTGTTCGATAACTTTTTGCCATCTTGTAGGTAGGGACATGCTCCCATTGCTATAGAAATTTTCAAACTTCTGATCAAAATACCGCGACAAGTGGTTTTGGCAGTCATCTCGTGATTTTAACCTGACACTGCCTAAATAATTCTGAAGAGACCGAATCAGGTGGAAATCTGAAGGTGCAAGGTCAGGACTATACGGCGGATGCATTAACACCCCCAGCCAAACTCTCTTAATTTTTGCTGAGTGGCTAAAGATGTGTGAGGTCTATCGTTATCATGATGAAAAACCACACCCCTTCTGTTGATTATTCCGGCCGCTTTCTCTCAACTTCTTGCTTTAATCTCATCAGTTGTTCGCAGTAGAGTCCAGAATCGATGGTCCTGCCTGGTGGTAACAGCTCATAATGAATATTGCCCTTCCAATCCCACTACACACACAGCATCACCTTGTTGCGAGTTAACCGGGTTTCGCTGCAGTCTGTGAAGCCTGACCGGCCTTTGACCACGACCTTTTTCGCACGTTCTTGTCGTACGTGATCCACTTTTCATCACCAGTAATCAACTTCTTCAAGAATGGTTCGGTTTCATTACGTCTTAATAAAGAATCACAAATGAGTACACGGTTCATTAGGTTTCTTTCAGTGAGCTCGTGTGGTACCCAAATATCGAGCTTTTTTGTGTACCTAGTTTTTTTTGCAAATGCGCAAAAACTGTTTTGTGGTTAATTCCCTACGTCGTAACTACTGATATGCCGATTTTGCTCCACTTTTCAAAAATGGCATTCATTTTATCCGTGACAGGGCGACCAGAGCGACGTGCCTCTTTGACTTCAAAATTTCCGGATTGAAAACGCTTAAACAAAATTTGTGCTACTCTTACAGACACTGCACTAGGTCCATAAATATCGCAATTTTTTTTCGCGGCTTGCGTTGCATTTTTACCGTTTTTGTAGTAAAATTTTAAAATGCATCGAATTTCTTCATTATATTCACTCATCTTGACAGTACGAAAAACAAATGAAAATCACACATTTTTTTATTTGAATTTGGAATTATGTTCTTTAAAATTTAAACTTTCAATGATACCAAAACCAGCCAGATACAAATAGTATAGCCAAAGAGATTTTATTACAAGTTCATACATACTAATACTAATGCGAAAAGATTTTTTTCCCAACCTAATATGTCTACACCACCTTACTCAATACTCAATTGTTTATTGCATTCCATAATGTAAAGTACAGGTGGTTTGTTTAAAATTATTGAAACAATTATGGACCCTGTCAGGGCACAGCAACATAGTTCAGTAGGAGAGAGGAAGACGGTTTATTCTCATTTAGTTATTACATTAGATTATCGATTTTTGGTTATATAAATATAGAATATTAGATTGTACTGTATTATGTTTAAGTAATTATTGTGTATTATTTTAGATTATTTATTATTTTAGATTACATATTTTATATTATAGAGTATTTATGACAATTTTATTATTTTTTATGTGATTGAATAGGTAATGAATTAATGATGGAAAATTATTAGATTTATTTTTATTAGGTATGAAAAAATAAAAAAAAAAGATTATAATATTTTAATTTGTAATTAATTTGTCATCGAAATATTCATTTATTGTGTAGTAGCATTTAGCTATTAAAAAGTGTTTTAATTTGTTAATAAATTTGTTGTTATCACTTTCGTCTTTAATATCTTTTGGTAATTTATTATAGATTTTTACAGTCATAACTAGAGGGCTGGACGAATGAATCTGTAATTTAGAAATTGGTAGTTTGAGTCTATTTTTGTGTCGTAGTGTATATTTTGTTTGTGTTTCTCCACGAGTGTTATAAAATTCTGGGTGTTTTCTGACAAATTTGCTTATTTCGAAAATATAAATGCAGGTAAGGGTAAGTATTTTGTGTTTTAGAAATTGGGGTTTACAACTTTCTGTCTGTTCTATATTAGATATTATTCGGATTAATTTCTTTTGTAGTGTAAATATGGTAGGTGAGTCTACGCTACACCCCCATAGAATAATGCCGTAGCTGAGCCATGCATAGGCATATGCGTAATAGGTTACGAGAGCAGTTTCTATGTTGGTTGTTTTTTTAACTTCGCGTAGGGCGTATGAGAATTTGGAAAGCTTTGCTCTTATTTTTTGTATATGGGATTTCCAATTTATATGTGTATCTATAGATAAACCAAGGAGATTGAATTCGTTTACTTGTTCTAATTTTACGTCGTTGAAAGTGAAATTAAGTTTAAGTGGGGCTTTTTGATAGGGATGAAAGGTTATTAATTTTGTTTTTGTAAAATTTATTTCCAGATTGTGGTTTTCCATCCAATCGATCGCTGAAGAAAGTAGGGAATTGAGTTTTACGTTTAAATTTATGTTGTTTTGACATGATGTGAGTAAAGAAATGTCATCTGCAAACAAAACGCAGGGTCCGTTTATGGTCTTAGGTAGGTCGTTTATATAGATAAGGAACAAAAGGCACCCTATCACACTTCCTTGGGGAATTGACGCATTAACTGCTTTACTTCCAGATCTTATTTTTTCTATTTCTTTTGTTTGGCTATTGAAATGCTCAATCTCTACTAATTGTACCCTATCTTTAAGATATGACGTAAACCATTTATGAGTATTCCCTCGTATCCCTATTCCATATAATTTATCCAATAGTATTTTAAAATTTATTTTGTCGTAAGCTTTGGTCATATCTATCAAAATACCTATGGCGTACTTCTTATTATTTATAATATTTAGAGCCTCTTGTACATATTTATAGACAGCTAATGTTGTCGACCTATTCTTACGGAAACCATTTTGGCAGTCATCTAGTATTTTATATTTTTCGCAGAAAGAGTAGACACGGTCACACATAGCCTTTTCGAGGATTTTTGAAGCCGTTGGTAACAGAGCGATGGGTCGGTAATTATTTGCGTCTGTTTTTTCATTTTTCTTATGGAGGGGCTTTATTAAGGATATTTTTAATTGATCAGGGAATGTTCCTTCTTCGAATGATTGATTAATTAATTTATGAAATGGTAGGGTAAGTTCTTCTGCACATTGTTTGAATAAAAAAGGGGGGATTTCATCTATTCCATGACTCTTTTTATTTTTTAAATTTTTAATTATTTTATTTACTTCATAGGGGTACACTGGGGTAAGAAACATTGTATTTTCTGTTGGATAAACAACAGGAGCACCTTTTGGCTCACTACCGAGTGCATTGGTGGTTTTCTCCCCTATGGACGCAAAGAAATCATTGAAAATGTTAGCTATCCGTTTAGGCTCACTTATTAATTTATTATTTAATTGTAATTTTATATTATTTTTTTGATTTCTAATTTTTTTATTTGTTCTCTCGTTTATTATGCTCCACATAGTTTTTACTTTATTCGTGGATTTACTTAATTTATTTATATATTCAATTTTTTTTGCAGTTGTTACTGACTTTTTGAGAAGTTTTTCATATATTTTATAGTGCTGCAATAGTATGGGATTATTTGTTTTTAGTGTAAGGGTTTTAAGGAGTCTTTTATTTTTACAAGATAATTTAATTCCTTTAGTTAGCCAATATTTTTTACGTTTCGTTTTCAATTTAGTTCGTTGTATAGGGATACACATATTTAAGATATCGGACATTCTACTACTGAAAGCTTCATAATTTTCATGTATGTTTTTATTTGTTGTAATTATTTCATGCCAATTTTGTTTCTTTAATTCAGATTTGAACTTAAGTATGTTTTGAGTACTGAAAAACCTTTTTTTTGTGTACCAATTGGTCTGTTTAGACTGATTTTTCAAATACGTGTGTAAAATGGTTGCACTATGGTCCGAAAACCCTAATTCTTCAACGGTAGTATAATTACGTTTATCTTGAAAATTTGTAAAAATTAAATCCAAGCATGTTGAGGTAGTTTGGCATATGCGAGTGGGATCTTTTACATGTTGTATAAATTTATGTTCTAACATGAGATCTAAGAATAGGTTTGTTTTTAAATTATTATCTAGTATGTTTATATTGAAATCCCCTCCTAGTACCACATTATATTTTAAATATTTGTTATTTATATAATACATTATTTGTTTTAGTTGGTGAATAAAAATTTCTTCCTCTCTTCTATTTCAGTAAATAGTAACTATTAAAATTTTTTCTTTACATAATTCAATTGCACATGCTTCTATACAATATTCTATAGACATATCTCTGATTTCATGCACCTCTTTGAATTCTATATGGTCTTGTGTTAGAATGCAGACTCCGCCGCCTCCTCGAAGAGAGCGACAGTACGATGTGGCAATTTTATAGCCGCTAATTTGTAGTATTTCAATTTTTTCTTGAGATAACCAAGTCTCACTTAGGCATATAACATTATACATTGGTTTATCTTGGATGAAAGCTTCTAATAGGTGATGTTTGTTATAAATACTTTGTATGTTTTGGTATATAATTTTAAATGGTTGTTCTTTGGTTTCGAAATATATGATTTTCAGTAGGTTCGTTATTTTTTGTTGTGTAGAGTTCGCTTAAGGTGTTATTATTTAATCCGTGGTTATCCGTTTTGTTCAAAAATTTTCGTTTTCCGTCTATAAATAGTTGATTGTTTCTAATTATCGCATATTGACCATTTTTCCGTGCTCTCAGCATTTCTTCGCGCAGTAATTTTCTATCTTTTCGTGCATTTTCATTAAAAAATTCGGATACAGACAATCCGGTTCCTTGAAAATAGTGGCCATTTTCTGTAATGTTCTTAGCCATTTTTTTACTTAATAGTTCTATTACTAGGGGTCGATTTTTTGAGTAATTTCTTCCTATCCTGTAAGTTTCTTCTATATAACCCGTTAGGTCTACTTGCAAAATTTCGTGAAACAGGTTAATTAATTGGGTGTGTAGCTCATAATCGGACTCCTTGTACCGTTCAGGGTACCCATAAATTACAATTTTTTTGGAGTAATTTTCGGTATTTTGAATGTCTGAGTTTGTTGTTATAGCGTTGAGTCTTTGTATTTCTTTTTTCAGGATTTCGTTTTCCGTGGTTATGTTTTCAATTTTTTTGTTAATGTATTCTATTTCCAGGACTTTTTGATCATTTTTGTGTTTATTTATGTAGTTTGAATTTTCTTCAAGATTTTCTTTCAGTTTCATAATTCCTTTTTTTATTTCAATTTCAATTATGTTTTTTAATTCAGATATCAAACATTGGCTATTTTCTTTCAGGTGTTTTATTATAATTTCATTCAAATTTTCTAGTAAAAGAGTCTCTTGTGTATTGGTGTTTATAGTTATTTCTTTTTCTTCTAAATTGATTGTGTCTCCTAAGAAACTTTGGTCTTCCGATATTATCGTGTCATTATTGATATTGGTGGTCTTTTTTCTTTGAGTGATGTTACAATTTTCTAAAGGTGAATTTAATAGTTGCGATGGATTGTTTTCTTGTTGGCGTAGAGGTGTGTTTAAGTTGCAGGTTTTGGGTGTCGTGCAGCGGCATGCCTGACATTTCCATGAGTATTTATGCGCCACTGTCATTTTAGCAAAGTATTCAGTCGTAATATTTGCGCATTGTAGATCGTATTTTTCTTTGCACGTCAAACAGGCTAGCTTTTCTTTGTTTGGTAAGTTTTGGTGACATCCTGCACATACTGGCGCCATCTAGTGATCTTTTCTAAATGTTTACGTATACCGCCCTCTGGTGTGGGAATAATGTAATTAATTATGTCTGCCAATACAGCGCTGGTGTTTCATCAATTTGTGGCTAGATGGCGGTACCAATGTGGAATGATTTGCAGTTTTTGTTGTATTTATTTTCGAATTATCTAATCACTTTCGTATTTAATAACAAATTCCTACCTTTTTTGGACGTTTCATTATTTTCTTTTGTACATACTTAGCTTCGGCTTTTCAAGCAGTGCAGTTTTTTGATAATTTAATTTGAAGTAAGGTCGTTAACTATGGCACTGTTTTATCTTTTTCTTCACTTTTTCTGTAATATTATCCAGCTACTTGCCAAATATATAGTTACTGGCTGAAAGCTTTACTTAGTTAAATAAATTATTATAGTATAAAAACATATTATTATGTAGCAGGAATAAAATTACAAGAAAATTTTAAATGTTTATTATTATTAGTATTTGAAGATCAATAAATTACTTTGTTCCAGAGAGATTTGAGATTGTGAGATTTTTTTGTCCCGGTACTTAGATATCCGATATCTATAGGTAAGATTATATCAATAAGAAGGTTGTCAGTCTTGTAATCATGATATGACTAACGTATTAACCCATAGCCTAAAATAATGATCATAGAAACCTGAAACTTGGAGGGTGTATTATCTATATAACGGTTCCGATAATACTTACTTATAGTATTTTTTTAAACTCCACCCATGAGACTATAAACGTAAGTGGCGTAGTTCTCATGGATAAATTAAAATCTACGATGACGAAGTCACTGGTGAAGAATCTCAACAACTAAACTTCTCGCTAGTAAGATGAGCCTTATGAGTTTGTCTTAATATTTAGATGAAACTATGTAATTATAATTATTAATAACTAGCGGCCCGCCCCGGCTTCGCACGGGTGGACTTTTATACCCTACCCCTGCCCTACCCTACCCCTACCCTAACCCTACCCTACTCCTACCCTACCCCTACCCTACACCTACCCTACCCTACCCCTACCATACCCCTACCCAACCCCTACCCTACCCTACCCCTACCCCTACCCTACCCCTACCCTACCCTACCCTACCCTACCCCTACCCTACCCTACCCTACCCTACCCTACCCCTACCCAAAAGTATCCTATGTCCTTCTCCCAGTTCTTAGCTACCTCCCTACCAATTTTCAGCCAAATCGGTTCAGCCGTTCTTGAGTTATAAATAGTGTAACTAACACGACTTTCTTTTGTATATATAGATATGTCACAACGACATTGAAAATGTTCGTATTTTGAAACTATAACAACTAGTTTATAGGTATCTGACTTTTTTGTTTATATGACATTTATTGTTTTCTCCTGAAGATTTGAAATGTGTTTTTATACATATTCATATTCTATACGACGTAAAGTAACAATGAACAATTAATATGCCATTAGGTTATTAGTTATACATTCAATCTTTGGGTGGAGTTCATATGAGAAGGGGCCCCAATTTATATGAGTAGGGTTCGAAATAGTTGCCATTCCATTATTCGGATTT
The DNA here is from genome assembly GCA_947037095.2 of Nycteola revayana. Classification (NCBI taxonomy): domain Eukaryota; kingdom Metazoa; phylum Arthropoda; class Insecta; order Lepidoptera; family Nolidae; genus Nycteola; species Nycteola revayana. Next base: position 31,039,752 of record OX344838.1, read on the forward strand.
TGATAACAATTATATTTGACTTTATAAACTGACTTTGTCAAGTTTATTGTCACTTTATTTTATTTCTACACCAAAAAGAATTGTTCTAAATTTTTATGGTATTCTGAATTATATTATGACAAATTGTATGTACTGCATGTTTTCGCGTGACAAAAACATTCAACATTTAAAGTATAAATTTTTGATTTACAATTAAGTAATTGAAAATTCCTATAGACGTGCAATGGTGTATTGTACAATTTTCCCACTATGTGTAAAGCTGGGAAAACAAGAACTAAATTATCACGGTGTATATACTTGTATAAACATACTATGAAAAAGTTTTGTTTTTATATCGGATTTGTAGTTCCTTGACACTTTTGCTTAATCTCATGTCATCTTTACTTAATCGGGCATAACAGACAACAGTTAGTAGGGCTTCCGCCTTATTACATGGATAGAGACTACAAACTAAGCTACCTACGCAACAGGCACTGAGGCAGTTACAGTTGAGTTTCGGCTCAGGTCAGCCGCTGAAGCGAGTGTGTTAGATTGATGGCGCTAATAACCAATTTTAAGTAACTGTAGCTTTACAGTTCGCGGGCCTCTCGGACTTAGTGAGGGCACAGGAATGTTTATAGCAAACTAAGGGATGGGCAGGTACATAAAAGAAGCATTTCTTTGTTGTTTATAACGACTTTGCAACAAACCACTGATCTAATTATATGTTATAAATTCTCATAAATTTTTAACATAGATTAAAAAAGTTTGAGTTGCTTGTTTCAGGTTTCCTAAGACCAATAGCCTACGAAAATATACAGAAGAAAAGTTTTACATTTTTCTTATACAGTAGGAGATTTTTTTTAATTTTCTTTTCTTGTGAAAAAAGGTTCCTACTGTCTTGTTTCTTTACAGCAAGATAAAAAAATAAAGCGTAAGATTTATAAAAAAATAAAGCCAAATTTTATAAAAAGTTTTATTGAATGTGGCACCTGTTCCTTTAGATGCAATTTCATGGCTCATAGCCTCCGTGTAATGATACGATTTATTAGCAGATGCGCTTTTTGGTATAAAGTACTTTACAGTATTTTACAGAACCTTCAATCCAATAACATAATTGCACTGTAGATTTAATAGTGTTTATAAAGAATATTTTTGCTGAAACAGACAGTCATAATAGTGAATTGTAATATATAGATCACGGAAGATTATGTATCGTGTCCCATATTTTTCCTACAAAGCACTATCATATGGCGAAATTGATGATAAATCACTACATAGTATAAAACAAAGTCGCTTTCTCTGTCCCTATATCCCTATGTCCCTATGTATAATTAAATCTTTAAAACTACGCAACGGATTTTGATGCGGTTTTTTTTAATAGATAGAGGGATTCAAGAGGAAGATTTATATGTATAATACATCAGCATTGTATCCGTGCGGAGCCGGGGCGGGCCGCTTGTATTTTTTTATAAAATAAAAACACTAAAAAGTATTTTTGGTGTGGTCGTGACGACTAAGTCAAAGTCAAAATTTTATTTATTCATATGGACACAATTAAAAAAATCATTTTTTATGATGCGAATCAAATAACAAATAAGAATCAAATAATTTATTTCGTAACTGTAACATACTCTTAATATGTGAAATCGATAGTAAAAAATGTGTTAGCAAGAACAGCATATACTGAGAACGACTGAAGTCTTAGACTTGCAAATGACGTGCTAGCTATCGTAACTTCAAGTCAAGCCTTCCGTTTGATATTACTTCTTCTACAAACCCTTTAAACAACCCTAAAAACTAGTGGCCAGACAAATAAATATTCACTTTGTATCAAGTATTGTTACCTACATGTAAATTCAGCTCTGAAAAATTTAGACCACGTAGGAACCCTCCGGGCGGGACACGATACCCTTTGGTGTGTTTTCGTGTTTGGAATTCGTGTGTATCGGTTTGTTTTGTTTTTTGTTTATTTACGGATACTGAGATGTCTCGAGACGCAGCTTGTTTGTTGTCTAGATAGATACTTTGAGTAAATATACGTGTTTTTTGACGTAAAGTATATTTTATTTGATGAATAGCTTTCTTTCACGGCTGTGGCATTTCTAGCAAAAAAACTGTACCTTTCTTGACATACAAATAGCTTTCATGCTGCACCAAAATATGATAGTCGAAACTTTTGTGCATTAAATTTTGCACAGATAGAGTGCAATTATTTATTCAGATCGCAATCAAGATTTTTCGTTGTAATTGAGTTACAAACATCAAACTATCCATCAATATTTATGCATACCTAGTACCTGATAGAGTATAAATGAACATTAATAATTTTAAAAGTAATACCTAGTATTACCGGTTGAAGGTTTCTGATACCCTAATCAATCTATACCAATATGCCTTGCTATAATGATAGAAAGTTAATTTTACGATACAGATACAGATAGTATCATGTACTGTTTTTGTCTCTGTTCTACCCTATTAGCCATGATGCCCTAGGTAATTGCATCATTTTCTTATAGACTAACAGCACAGCTAGTAAATATTATACATATTATAATGTATAATGCTAAAACGACATAATGATTTAATTTCATCATCACTATGAAAAGCTTTAAATAAGCATATATATGCGATTTAATATCAGGATTACTAATAAAACGAATTATATCCTTAGGCTTTGAATGTACATGGCAAAATGAGCTCTATTGCTTTACAATACCAGGTAATTTAGATAATACAAACGGGCGCCCCTAACACAGGCTCGATGTACTTTTTTAATGTTAACTATACAAACAAGATACTATACTATACTATTCGCTCGAATAAGCAACCACTAAAAACTCATAGTGTATATATGTTACGGGTAATGCAAGAAAATAGAGTATACCTAGGTCTATTCGAGTTTACTTAGCATTACCCAAGCTTTTTGAGTAAAGTCCGAATAACAATTCAAAACATATGTCTATTCGGTTATTACCCATATACTCACCTAGGTCTATCCAATTCTAGTTGGGTAATGTTAACTGTTGCGTAATTTTTAGGACGTGTTACACAAAATGGGTATGGGTAATGTTAGAATTATTTGTGGCATTAAAAAACAACACTATGGTAACTTTTGTTTAATAAAGAAACATACGGAATAAAAACATACCTACTAGTTTTTTTAAGCATAGCACAACCAGATACTTAAATTATTTTTGGCAGACGACAATTGGCATACCTACTTCACATAAATTAACAAGTGACAATAATACATAGTTCACAAACAATTGACAAGAATAATTCAGAAACAAATATTAAGAATAATTCACAAACAAATAACAATCATAGTTCACAAAAGACATCTTAATATATAGCTCCACGCAACACCTAACATTACCCTACCAGAATTGGATAGACCTAGGTGAGTTTGGGTAATCTTCGAACTGAAATTTAATTTGAAATGTTATTCGGACTTTACCCAAAAAGATTGGGTAATACTAAATAAACTCGGGTAGACCTAGGTATATTCCATATTCTAGCATTACCCGTAACATATACAAGAGTAACATAAACTATATGTTCTGAAAAGTTTCTCCACAGAGGACAACAACGGAGCTTCCATCACAAAATGTATAAATAAACTTTCCACATTAAAAGTTGTTCCCTGGTCTCCATTAAAATATTATCTGTTAAACATCAACCTAAATAAAATTACCAAATAAACGAGGATCCATTTATTAAGCAGAACAGCAGAGCACCTTTAAACCCCCATCCAATTTATTTGGAAGCCATTGGTATAACCGCAGTGATGTTGACAAATCGACCAAGCATTGTACCCGCCTTTTTGATGTTCCGATGTTCGATCTTTTGCTATCAGTATCGATATCGGATAAATAAACCCAATTTATTAAATACAAGTGAATATCTTAATGTAGTCAATTTATTTGTTAAGTGTTTGAATACAGAACGTGTGTACACTGATCACGTTTATGTCATCAAATCCGAAGAATTTCTGTAAATACTTATAAGTTTAAAGAAGCGAATAAGAAACATAGATTGCGGCCACGAAGCGTTCTGCGCATGAGTGACGAAAGGCACACTCTAATGCTTGCTAGTAGGTATATATGTTACAGTCAAAACTTATAATTGGTCAAAACCACTTTTGACTGCAAAAATCTGGCAAAAGTAGTTTTGACGGGTCCATGTAGGCTCACATAAAATTCCAGAAACGCGATGCCCTTAGGTCGAAGGGAAAAAAAATATACCAGGATTCTAACTTCTATAGGTTAGGTTAGGTTAAAACTGTGACCACAACGCACGAGCCGAGCGAACGAAGCGAGCGGGCCGCGGCAGCGGCCTGCGAAGTGCCCGATCCAAATTCCATACAAATTATTATTGCAGTCAAAAGTGGTTTTTACCGATTATAAGTTTTGACTGTAGCTTATAATTATAATATATAGTTGTAACATTTTAGATACCAATCTGTATTTAGATATAATACTTTTATATCTTTGATTATATTTATTTCCATTTGAAGTGTACTATAAGAAACTATGACAGTGAACTACTCCAGCGTATAAATATGTAGCGATAATTCCATGCACTCCCCAGTACCAAGGTATTTTATACAAATAAGTGCTTTGCTATGCTACATTGGTTTTTAAACTAGACTATCGTAACGTTAGCAATTCCCAGAAGACTTGCTCCACAATCTTTTAGTAATACGAATATAATAGCTTAGTCACGTTTTACGACACCCACGGGACAAAGAAAAGTAATACTTGTCAGATTACTTCCATACGTGGGTACAGGTCAAAGTAGTTAAGTATGTAGGTACTATTGTTATAACTGTAGGGTCACAATTATGTATACTCTTAAATCAAGGTGTCTTTTATGTCACAGATCTTTTTTTTTTTTTTAATATACGCTTACGTTTGACCTTAATCTCGCTTGATGCGAAGATAATGCCTAAGATGATACACGCTTGCCTAGAAAGTGTCTGTTCACTTTAGCCTTAAAGATGTCCAGATTATAGCGTTCCGGAAAAACTGACCCCGGTAGAGAATTCCACTCCTTAGCCGTCCGCATTATGAAAGAAGAAGCAAATCGCGTGCGTATTGAAGGAATGTCTACAACGGGTGCGCCAAAGTTCACCTAAATTTTCAACTCCGATAATGGGAAATTCGAAAATGTTCTTATTAAAATTTTTCATCCTAACAATCACAATTCCTAACTACTCTGTCTCTAATGTTCATAATTACGAAGCATTCAACTTCATAATGTCAGTAGCAATAAACATCTATTATACTTTTATTTGTTTTCCTATATTTTCTCAACATAACCATCTTTTACACTATTATTCAAACTCATATCTTTATTGTTAAGATTTCTTATTATTCATAATAATCAGTATTATATACATTATTTTGCGTAACTTTTACAGTTTTAGTTATTAAGTTATTTTCACATATTATATACCATGGTACTATTTATAGTCATTGGTTTAAGTTAAGTTAGAACTGTGACCACAACGCACGAGCCGAGCGAGCGAAGCGAGCGTGCCGCGGCAGGGGCCGGCGAAGTGCCAGAAACGAATCGGTCTTATAGTTAATAATTTAGGTACGGTTAAAACTGCGGTATAAACTCCCAGGCTATAAAAATAACCGTAAATGGGTCGTGTTTTTTGAATTTCATTCATTTCAGACAAAAATCTGTGAAACGACTTTTAATCATTCTAAACATATATTTTTTATTACACTTGGTAAATGTTTATTTCTGAGTATGAGTGAAAATATTATGGTAATAATGTTTAGGGATAAAAGCGTTATGATAAAAAACAGTAGGAGTTTAAATATATTTACATTAATGATATTATTAATTACAATTTGCGGAAACATAAGTGTTATGAACATAGCCGGTAGCACTACAAATAGTATGAATGAAAACTTTAGGATGAAAAATTTTAGGAATTTTAGAACAATTTCGGGTAAATAACTTTAGGTGAACCAATATGGACCCGTCTACAACAAAAGGGTGAAACCGCTCGCCGCGCCACGTCGTCCGGTGATGGAAGGGTGAAGGGGGTATCAGGTTATGTAGAACCTCCGCACACTCTCCGAAATGTAACCGATAAAAAACCGATAGGCAGGCTACTCGTCTACGGTGTTCGAGGCTCTGAAGACTTGCTTCCACAAGTGAGTTATTGCCTGTGACTCTCTTCGCTCGGCGCTCCAAAGAGTCCAGATCATTTGGCCGTAGCATTTGATCCATGTTTCAAGTTGTATTGTCCGATAGATAGTGTGACTGCGAAAAGATGACATGTTTTTTCATAACATAAGCTTTTATACCTATATGCCTTGTAAATATTAGTATTGGATTACTCGTACTAATATTTTAATAGTGGAAATGTATATAGATGTTGCAACCTGCGTAGTGTAGCGGTATTTGGCTCGCTTTAAAATCTCGGAGGTCGTGGGTTCGATCCCCATGCCGGACAGGAAATCTCCCGATTATTATAATATCATCACTACATAGTATAAAACAAAGTCGCTTTCTCTGTCCCTATATCCCTATGTCCCTATGTATGTACTTGTAGTACTAGACATTATTAGATATATTATGACATTATAACTGTGACATTTCAATATTGACATTTAGCATTAGTGATGAATTTAGATTTATGTAAAATACAATTTATTTAAAATGTTTACTTATAACTTTGACATGTAAAATAACTTTCCAAAATGAATGAATATGCTTAAATCTTTAAAATTACGCAACGGATTTTGATACGATTTTTGTTTAATAGATAGAGTGATTTAAGAGGAAGGTTTATATGTATAATACATCAGCATTGTACCCGTGCGGAGCCGGAGCGGGTCGCTAGTCTATAATAATCGTATATCAAGGAACGGGCAGCGGCGTTTCCTTTTGTGGTACAACATAATACTGCGGTCACCAACCCGCCTGCCAAGCGTGATGACAATGGCAAATACCCTCCCTCGGGAGAAGGCCCATGTGGACGTTATACGGGCTGATGATGGTGATGATGATATAGATGTTAGCTTTGTTTGTTACGATTTTAATACATTTTTGGCAGTAAAATAATAAACATGTTATGAGATAAAACAGAATAACAACATGATGCATTTATTCTTACTAGTCATTAATTACTTCTTACAATTATAGTCGAAATTCGACTATAATTTAAAAAAAAACTTCTCTAAATATACTATATAAGTGTTCATACTTTTCCATCCGCGCAATTTTCGTTAAAAGGGTTTTTGCTTTACGAATTAAATTATAGATTTGTACACACTTAAACCGTAACAGTAACTTAAACGTGACTATTTATAGCAAATATAATCATAAAAAAAAACATTTAATTTTTAAATCTTGAAAATAGTAATAAAAGCAATTCATTACTATCTTACTAGGAATATATTTATAATGCGATTGAACCGTTTTGTTTTATAATTATAATAGGTACAGGATTAATTTTAAAATGATTTCCATTGAATTTGACTTTGAGCTTTTGTTTTACTATTACGGTAGGTTTATAATTATATCCCTAGGAATATAACTATATTAGGGCTTCGTCTACCACAGTACGACATCATATCCTACTAATATTATAAACGCAGAAGTTTGTAAGTACTACTTAACGGAATTGGCTGAAGTTTTATACCGGGATAGGTTATACGCTAGATTAACATATAGGATATAAAACATCACGCTTCGACTCACTGGAGCAGAGTAACACGGGTAAAACCGCGGGGCGCAGCTAGTATAAATATATAATAAATATAATAAATTTATTTATTTTCATTGGTGCACAAATTTATACAGTAGGTACAATACATTTAAATAATCTAGGTAATACAATATGGTGCCTGTATAGAATTAAATCTGTGCCACAGGCGCTATGGGCACTTGATTGGTATAAAATAATGATCTTACTTATGTAATTTTAACAATATTTATTATAGACATAAAACTATGCATATAATTAACTAAACATTAAATAAAAATACTTATCTACTTAAAATACTTCAAACAGTAATATGAAACCTATTTTTATTTGACGACAGTCAGCAAATCTTCCGTGCGCTCATAATTTAGTGTTTGTAAATATTCGCAAACTCGCGTTTTAGATTTTGCATAGTTTAGGTCATATATTGATGTTTCTTTGTTTATTTTATTATACAGATAGGGACCCAAAAATGCAAAAAACCTATTAGTATAAAGAAACTTTGAAACAGAGCTACATGAACAGACAATATCTTTCCGTCTCTTGGTGTTAGTAAGGTAAGGGTTATAAGTAAGTGCAGCATGCTGTTTTAGCACAGTGTACAATACAAAAAGTTGACGAACTGTTAGCACTTTACAAGATAAATATAGTTGGCATGTAGGGAAACGATACGGTTGGCGAGTGGCCACTTTTAGGATGGCTCTCTGCGCTCGTTCTATAGACATTATCACTGATTTTGCTATTCCACCCCACGAAGTAATGCAGTATTGGATTATGGATTGACACAGTGCCTTATACATTTGTATAATTAGTTTATGATCTGCAATATAGCGCAATTTCTTAAATATGAATAGTAGTTTCCGTACTCTAGATGTTAAGGCGGCGATATGTTGCTTATAGGAAAGGGTTTCGTCCAGAATAACCCCCAAGTACTTAATGTTAGTAGCGTTGTCGATTGCCGGGCAGGTGCATGTGTTATTTGCAATATTGCAACAATTATGTGCATATAAACGAAATGGATTAGTAAATGTTTGCGGTTTACGCATATAAAATTTTACGAATTTAGTCTTTTCAACATTTAAAGTTAGTAGATTTTGTTTAAGCCAGTTATTTACTAAATCAAACCCTTGTTGTGCATAGTCCTGAACTTCCGTATTGGTGCTAGCGGAGAAAAGTAGAGCAGTATCGTCTGCATAAGATACAATAGAGCCATGTTGTAGGTTGAGGTTACAGAGATCATTTATGTACACAAGAAAGAGGGTTCCTCCGAGAACACTACCTTGTGGGATTCCAAATTGAGGTAGTAGCATTTCGGAACTGATAACGCTATCAATTTTGACACATTGATATCTATCACGTAGGTAGTCCTTAAATAGTTTTAATTGCGTGCCTCTTATGCCTAAGGCCTCCAATTTTTTTTAAAAGCAATGGGATTGATATCGTGTCAAATGCTTTTGCCAGATCTAGGAAGATTCCAATTACTTGCTTACTTTGACCAAGCTGCTCTGAGATGAAATTGGTTAAGTTGTGTACTGCATTTGCTGTAGATGACTTTGCTCTGAAACCAAATTGATTGGGGGAGAAGAGGGAGTTCTTTTCTATAAACGAAACTAATCTATTGTTTATAATTTTTTCAAGTACTTTCGAGATAGCAGGAAGTATTGAAATAGGTCTATAGTTAGTTACTAGGTCTTTCTGACCTGATTTGTGAATATGCTCATTTAGAGACCAAAAAACAGATACCAAATAATTTTAAAATTGTAGATATACATGTAAATAGCTAGGAATATCAACAAAATAGTTCTACCTTAAGCATTTCTTGCTAAATTATTCCATTAAGAAAAGAAGTTGAAGTGAACTCTTTTACGAGTACATTATTTATTCAGCAGCTATATTTTATGCTAGTCTCAACTCGTAAAGGCCACGTTTAATATCTACATAAATAGTGCATGCATGTTATTTCTCGTCAGCATAACATCTCCTTTAGCAAAGTGATTTAAAACTCGTATATGTTTTTATTATTATAGTAAAAACACATTTCAAGGATGATTGTATAACACAGCAAAATGAAACTTTTAATTTGTGAATAATGTAAAAAATGCTGTTTTGCAGTAGTTAGTATTCAGCATTGAAAAGTTCTACTACGTTATGGGGTTTCATGCAATTCTTCATATAATGCAAAATTTATTAAATATATAGGTACTACCTCTAATTGTATTCCTGCAAACTTACCCCATCAACATCAGAACACTTAACGTCCACAGATGAACACGCTACTCCACCAATCTATTACACTGTAACTCTCCAGTTTCTCCGTGACCACAACCCATGTCGAAATGTTGACTTAATAAAAAGGTAATAATTTTACTTAAAATTGTACCGCAATAGGCTAGTTAACACTTATTTTAAATAACTTTTATATGGTTAAGAATGGTTTTACTAGATCTTGAAAGCACTTCACCGGAAATGCAAGCGCTTCTCAGCGATACCCGGTGGCCCTCACACTCATGGCGGAAGAAGGAGTACCCGGGGGGTTTTAGTGGCGGTAGGGTCCTCTCCTCGTGGTATGAGCAGCATATCACGCACTGGAGAGGGCGAGTCCCCACATATCCCACCGCCGGTTTCATAACGGCGGTGGTTGAATGCGTCAGTGCATTTCCCTCCGGTCAAAAAAAAAAGATCTTGAAAGCACTAAAATAAATATTATAAAATTGGTTTGACATTCAGATATGAAAACGACTTCGAGATCGATGACATCATGACTCAGAAAGTGTAATAGTAAAGGATCGCGTTCATGTTTTTTAACAAGACGTATGTCAAAAATGACGATGAAAATGGCTGATCGCATTTTCGGAAGTTAAAGACATGGACAAAAGAAATAATTTTCATATTGGATTCATACAAACATATTCAAGTTTTTTGAACAGAAATTATTATTTTGGGTTTCATATGACAAATACTTTTAGAAATAAACAACAGTGTAACATTATTGCATATGTTTGAACTAGCCTATTGAGAACCTTTTTTTTTCTCTATGGAAATACGCGTTCCCACCGCCGCTGCAGCGTATTTGCGCGCTGGCGGTGGGATATGTGGGACTCGCCCTTTCCATAGCGTGGTATGCTAAGTAATACCACGAGTAGAGGACCCTAAACGACTAAAACCCCCCGGACACTCCGTCGATCCGCCGTTGGCGGGGGCCGGGTACGCATAAGCAATCCGACCCTCCTATATTATATTGAGAACCTTGTCTATTTTAAATTAACTGTAACTTTTGAATATTAAAAATATATTTGTAATTTACCCTTCATTTTAATGATAAAATATATATTTATGTTTTTAGGTTGCTTTATCTAGCACAATTGCATAGAAATGAAAAAAAAAAAACTGGCAAAGTGCAAGTCGGATTTGCGCACGAAGGGTTCCGTACCATTTTCAAGTGCCTCCCTGCCGTTTTTGATATCGAGCAAAAAACGGAAAAAAATAATCACGTTTGTTGCATGGTACGAGTAAGTATTTGATGTTATAGCGGCAACAGAAATACATCATTTGTATAAAGGAGATTGCCCAGGAGCAGTACTCTTGATAAATGACTTGTGTCTCAAAACCTTGAACGGCATGAAATATCTAAAATCAAAATATATTTTTTAAAAAGACTGATTGATATTTATATTGGGATAGTTTTTTTTAACAATAATTAGTACTTTTATGTTTCCGACGTTATAGTACGCCATTTTTTACTATCGGCTGTCAATTCTAGGCTAGGGATGTCCATTTTTGCTATTGCGGGTAATGTGTGTACCAACCTACATAAAATAAAATGATATCGATTTTGTATTGATTGTTCAATCTATTATTGTAAAGTAATAACAGAGTTCTATATCACATGTTTTTGCTGGTATTTTTAACATCAGTGGTTGTAAACGGTGGCATCGGTGCCAAGTTGTATTCGTAAAATACCACTGGCTGGTTTACGGAAATACGCGTTCCCACCGCCGCTGCAGCGTATTTGCGCGCTGGCGGTGGGATATGTGGGACTCGCCCTTTCCATAGCGTGGTATGCTAAGTAATACCACGAGTAGAGGACCCTAAACGACTAAAACCCCCCGGACACTCCGTCGATCCGCCGTTGGCGGGGGCCGGGTACGCATAAGCAATCCGACCCTCCTATATTATATTGAGAACCTTGTCTATTTTAAATTAACTGTAACTTTTGAATATTAAAAATATATTTGTAATTTACCCTTCATTTTAATGATAAAATATATATTTATATTTTTAGGTTGCTTTATCTAGCACATAAAGCATAGAAATGAAAAAAAAAACTGGCCAAGTGCAAGTCGGATTTGCGCACGAAGGGTTCCGTACCATTTTCAAGTGCCTCCCTGCCGTTTTTGATATCGAGCAAAAAACGGAAAAAAATAATCACGTTTGTTGCATGGTACGAGTAAGTATTTGATGTTATAGCGGCAACAGAAATACATCATTTGTATAAAGGAGATTGCCCAGGAGCAGTACTCTTGATAAATGACTTGTGTCTCAAAACCTTGAACGGCATGAAATATCTAAAATCAAAATATATTTTTTAAAAAGACTGATTGATATTTATATTGGGATAGTTTTTTTTAACAATAATTAGTATTTTTATGTTTCCGACGTTATAGTACGCCATTTTTTACTATCGGCTGTCAATTCTAGGCTAGGGATGTCCATTTTTGCTATTGCGGGTAATGTGTGTACCAACCTACATAAAATAAAATGATATCGATTTTGTATTGATTGTTCAATCTATTATTGTAAAGTAATAACAGAGTTCTATATCACATGTTTTTGCTGGTATTTTTAACATCAGTGGTTGTAAACGGTGGCATCGGTGCCAAGTTGTATTCGTAAAATACCACTGGCTGGTTTACGGAAATCGATAAAAAATCGATCTTTCATCAGTATGGGTGGAACCTTATTTGACATTTATTGCGCGTCTGTCTGTCATATTTTTGCAATACAATACCTATTGTACAGTTATTTCTGTTGTTTTTGTTACGATGTGCTTCGAGTCGAGCCTTTTACTTCACCTAGCCACCTGACAGAGCTAAACCGTTACAGATTTTACACAAATGTGCTTCAAAGACACCAAGCTCACCCGTAAACCCATTCAGACCTCCACCCTCAAAATAGTAATTTCTTTTTTGTAAATATCTCTAAAATGCCATTGTAGATTGTGTTAAATCTTTTGAGGTAGTATTTAGACATGCCATCGAGTATTTTAAAGATGATTTGATGAAGACACAAAAATGTTGAATTGAGTACATTTGTCCATAGCGCCGTGGGCATTCTCCTTTCAACTGTCCAGCTATCGTGGTTCTTTAGATTAGTTCCTCAACCTATCAGAACGGTATAAGATTTTTTGTCCGGCTTCATAATCACAAACGTTAGTTTCCAAAGTTTAGTTTGTATGTTTACTTCTGTTGAAATGGGGAAGTGCTTTTGTATGTTGTGGTTCCGTACGTAAGTAAGATCACTAGTATTCGACAAAGAGACGGAAGACTATATCGCCCTGCCTCGTGAGGGCTTCTATGCTAAACGTATTTTGCACGATTGGATTACGATTATCTGGTTGCCAAATTAAACGTACCCATTGAATTCAACTATGATTAAAATTAGTTAATTAGTTATTTTTTCTATTAAATTAATTTAATACTGTAATACTAAGTACAGCTGATAATAAAATATCAACGCTATTTTTTATTGCTACGAAATTGTAGCTCATACTTTTTTATATCCCATGACATTGTGGTAATCATCTCATTTGTATATAATAATAATTTTATTTAAATCATCGAAAGAATAGTTTTGAAATATCAGTGCGTTCCACCAAATTTTTCTTTGACGTCTTTGGAATGCGTTACTTACAACTAACAATATAATGCATTCAAAGTTAAATCTATAAGTATAGTTACATCTCTCCTGCGGTACATACGATTTTCCGCTCATTATATTTATGTAACCCGAGTACTTAACCCATTTTGCACTATGCAACGATTACATAGTTGCCAAACATTTAGTACTTACTTTTTAAATTCTACATACAAACTGTCAAACTTTAAAAAATGAAGATTAAAAATGCTACAAATCTCATTTTATTTACAATGATTCCGCGGCATACGGTTACCCTTTAAAACTCATTAAACATAAGTAGCCAAACCAAGTTTTAGTAACAAAGTACAATGACCATTTCATTTAAAGTAAAACCTGAGCAATGCAAACAGAAATAAAGTTATATCATCGGAATAACCTTAATGAACCTGTCAACAGCACAAAAACACATCGGCTTATCCATTACCATACCAAATAAACCACATGCTTTTACCACAAACATCAATTTGTGCAGTGTTGCCAGCCTTTTGATAACTTTTAAACATCAAGGAATAATACAATAATAAAAGTATGCCGTAAACCGTGATTTAAGACAATTTAATTATGTCTAAATTATTCGATTATTTGATTGAAATGAATTTTTATTTCTTAAAATAAGGCACGTCTAAATAAAAGGCGACTTTATGAGAACTAAAATAAAACAATTGTTATTTTTTATGTAAAAATTCTCTTAATGTAGTAATATTTAAAAGTATTTTCTGTGAAACAAACGTTTACCGCGACTTTGTTCGCGTGGATAAAGACGGAAACTGGAAATCTGTATGTAGGCTATGCCCTTTCCTAAGGTCTAGTTTTTTGTACCAAATGTCATAATAATCAAGTCAGTAGTTGAAGCGTGATAGTGTCACAAACCAACGGACACAGTTATTAGCAGTTTTATACTCGTAATATAAGTAGAAAATAAGCGGGTAAGACCCACTAACTCTCTAATACAATTTGTTCTCACATATATTATATTTTCATATAAATATTGTATAATTTTTTTCAGAACTAAGGTTTTTCTCTTATGTGAAATATTTATAATTTCATAAAATACTTACGCTACAAGATGACCTTTAGAAAAAAAAAGTAAAACCATAAATAAAAAAAGGGTAGCAACACAGTCAACCAGTGTTGCCAAACTTTCACCGCACAAGTTACCAATGCGCACATAGGTGTTTCGATTTTCGACAATCTCATCAAATTGCAGCGGTAACCAGGGAACTGATTGAATTGAATCCCCCTACCTGTACCATATTTCTTTTGCCGGTTTCCCCAAATTGAACTTTTACCTACAGTTAAATGTACTTTAATCTGATTGAACTTACGACTTAGATAAATCGGTTGGATTTAACGACTGAAGTTTTAAAATATTAATGATTTTCCATGGTGTAAGTGAAATACACTGAATACTGAATACGTTTTGCTTTTGTTAATGTTGTACGCTATTATATACAAAACAAAATCTATTAAGCATAGATCGAAGCAAATACAAAATACTTTCAAGAATTTCAGCATTGTACTACGGGGGCTTATATAGTAACTTAAAGGGCTGAAACATGGGCCTCCTCTTAACAGATCTTGGCCAGCCAGAATCGTTGAAGGATATCGCTGTGACCACCACGCTTGGCAGGCAAATTGGTGAGCGCAGTCCAGTGAAGCGCAGCTATGTCCGGTGAAGTAGCAAAAGCCTCCTATCACCATCATCATCATCAGCCCGTATAACGTCCACTGCTGAGCATGGGCCTCCTCCCGAGGGAGGGTATTTGCCATAGTCACCAAGCTTGGCAGGCGGGTTGGTGACCGCACTATTATGTTGTACCACACAAGGAAACGCTGCTGCCCGTTCCTTGATATACGATTATTATAGATGATGTTATAACAACCGGGACCAACGGCTTAACGTGCTTTCCGAGGCACGGAGGGTAGTCCCTCAACCAACCAGATCCGGAAAAAAATCTAAGAATTTACACAAAGATTTCCTGTCCGGCGTGGTGATCGAACCCACTACCTCCGAGATTATAAGCGAGTCAAATACCGCTACGCTAAGGAGGTTGCCTCCTAGCTTACTACATCATGTCCCTCCCAAAAAAGGAAAAAGAAGACCCATGGAAAGACCTTCCTTAACCGTGGTACCATCAGATTGTACCATTAATGGTACTACGGCAAATAATGTTTGCCGTGGTTCCATTAATGGTACAACCGAAGTATTTTATTGCCCTGGTACCATTGATGGTAATACGGAAAAATAAATGTTTACTACTTAGTACCATTGCGTTGCATAGGTGCCCATTGAAATTCAATTACAGGAATTATTTCAAGAGGTTATTAAGTACCTAGTTTATCTGTACTTCTCTAGTATGTGTTAGTAACGTGTTGTGTAAATGATGCACAAATCGCATCACAAATCCATAGGCATGAATAATTTTTTTTTTTTTTTTTTGGACTTGCATCTTTTTGCTTGTTTTTTTTTTTGTTATAAGTGGTCTTAAATTAACCATTACCCACATGACTGTTAGGTGAATACCAAATTCTCCATTTTCCAGTACCATGGCTAACAAAAAATAATATTAGCCGTAGTCCCATTGACATAATGGAACCACGGCAAACATTATTTGCCGTGGTACCATTGATGGTACAATCTGATGGTACCATGGTTAAGGAATGTGGAAAGATATGAGGTGGTCTATTCTAAGTCGTATACCACACAGCAAATATAAAATTAAATTTTCCAAAACCAAAAAATAAAATGGAATTGAATGAAGTCATCCCTGCATACAAGCTTTGCTGGCCGCACGTCCCGCTATATTGTGGAGGGTAAAAAGGAATTTTATATTGACTACTTACAACAAATTGGTATTATAAAATTTGTAACTTTTAAGAAATTGCTTCATATATGATATACATATTGTTAAAATAAGGTGCAAATTGCCGCCATAGACTTTGAAATTATATAACCGATGGTGCCCCAAGCCGATTTCATTAGTGTAGCAATATTGCGAAATGGTATTAAGATAATGCAGATTTCTGCCTTTTTAGCATAGTAACAAACGCTGGGTAAACAAAAGCAAATGAAAGTTTCAAAATTCTAGTAAATAATTGTGTTCATGTGTTTCTTTCTTCGTTTAAACAGTACGAGACAACTACTTTATTTTCATTTATCAAACAATACAACAAAGAATATATTGACGTCATTATTTGTTAACATTAAGCCCTATTTTTACTCAACGACCTAATAAACCCATGTAATGAATGTTCTCATAAATGAAACCCTATTATAATTCCATAACCACACTGTCAATCATAACGATGGAGTTTTCATAGACAATCGATAGTTTTTCTAACCCTACTCATAAGAAATGCACGCGTTGCCACTTTATTTATTTATACAGGGTTAGTTCGATAAATCCGGGTTTTGTAGGGGAGTTTTATTGAACTTTATATTTTATCTACACCCTTTGGATCAATAGGTGGACATTTAGGTTGTTGCACTGGTTTCTGGTGACCGTTCTAACCCTTTAAATTTAATTATAATTAGGACTACAAAAACATCTATAAAAATAAAGAAAAACTACTATCGTCGGTTAGTCTGTAGTTACAAACATAACATCTTAGTACATAACTTAAACTATATACAAGTGGTCGTCACACTTTTCTGCTCAAGGTCCACATATAAAAATAATGATGAAATGAACTAAATGTATGTAAATTAAACACAATATATACAACTTAAATGTTTTTTTGTATGTTTTGAATTAGGTTTGCCCAAATATTAATGTTTCTTTTTTACGTATTATGCTGGCAAAATATTTTTGTTTACCGCAAGCTGCTGCAGCTGTGTTACAGAAACGGTCACCCCACGGACCATACAGCCATCGTCCACGGTTCACATACGGCTCGCGGGCGCATCGCAGATTCTGCCGTAATAGTGAAAAAGGGCAACTACATTGTATTCGAAATTGAGTTATTCATATTTGGAAACAGGGAAAAAGGTTTTTAAGTGTTTATTTTTTGTATAATTTAAAAAAAAAACAGTTATGCCCTATTTTAATGCTACAATTGCGATTGCAAATTTAAAATCTCATAAGTGAAATTCTTTTCCAACATGAAATTTACATATAATACGAAAGTATTTTTTTTGTATACCTATATTTAGCAAAACTACCATGTAAATTTTTCAATAAATAATCTCAAAAAACAGATTTTCTCTTCAGGAATGAGTTTAAATCGATTTTCTTGGAAAGTGTACAATTAGATTATTATAATATTATATTGAATTTGCTACGACGATAAGGTAAACCAATAATTTACCATAACTGTACCATACTTATAGTATTGTGTATCTGTAACGGTTGATTTTGATGTCAGCTTATCTATCTTATTATTTTATTGCTATTAATGATAACTTTAGACAACCCAAATCCCGCACCAAAAAGGCTTTTTAATAATAAAAAAGGCGTTTCTCGGACGTGTACGTTTCTTATATTAAATTTATTTAATTAAATTAATTGAAATATGCATTTGTTATTAAATATCTATTCACTTTTCAGGTGTAGAAAATGTATTTATATTTAAAAATAGACTTGAAAATAAATACAGCACCACGATAAAAAATTGTTAAATTATCATTAAACTACTGAATATTCATTCAGTTAACGCCTTAAATCCGATGAATATCGTGCTAAAATGCACACGCAATTGCTGTATGCGACAGGCATATATCATATTATGACAACCACGATCAACGGCTTAAAATGTTTTCAGAGACTTAACAGGAACTCAACCAAACTGGCACGAATTGAAATATTTGATTTAATACTAAGATTTAGAATAGTCATTTGTTGTTGAAATAATTCGAGAATTATAATAACTTTATTCACTGTATTTCACCAAAACTTTACACAGCTAAATCGACGAGTAAAAAGCTAATTTACGGGTAAGAAACAACCTGATGCAGGCGAATTGCGTGTCCTGTCCCTGTCCTGTTTCAAAATATAGCCCAGGGCGCCGCAAAAAATAAAGAGGGGTGCCTTGAGTCGATCGTCTATCCTTATCCGGAACCACAAATATTTGCACCTTGGGTACCTTTATAGGTTATTTTAGAAGTAGGTACTTTGCAGATGAGAATTTCGAAAAAATACTAAATTATTTAAGCGACTAATAACATTAATCACCGCCATCTTCGCAAAACGTCATGTCGTGCCGTAAAAGATTAGGGATGCCCAATCGATTGTTATCGATCGATTGATTTTTAATTAACCGTTGCATATTTTTAAATAAAATCACGTTTTGAATTTATTTCGAGTAAAGAGGAAAAAGAAGCTACAATAATAACATTCAATCACCATTCCATATATTATTAATCCTTAAAAGACCTATTATGTATACTATATGAATGAGGTCATATTCCATTTTAAATAGGTACTTAGAATAATGCTGAAGTGAACAAAATCTAGATATTTTATTATGATTATTATTCAGAGTTTTCTAATGATCGTTTAGAATAGTGTGTGGCTTACTTCTAACAAAACGATAATTTACGACATTTCATATAAAAATAACCATCCTTTTGGACTTCGCTGCAGTCGGATAAAAACGAAAATTTACGACATTTCAAATAAAAATCAATCGATCAATGCTCCTTTTTGGGCAGTCAGATAAAAAATGCTAATGGTTACATTAACATTTATAATGTATTCAACATTATAAATGTTTTCTTAAAAAAACCGGCCAAGTGCGAGTCGGACTCTCACACGAACGGTTCCGTACTAGTTGCAAGTGCCTACCTATTTTTGATATCAAGAATACAACAGTTAACATAGTATAAAAGTTCTTGTAGTTTGTTGTAACTTTGATCGATGTTAATAATAGTTGATTGAATGAAACGTAAATTACGGTTTACAGTTTATGACGTATTAAAAAAAACTACTTACTTGATCTCGTTCAAACCAATTTTCAGTGGAAGTTTGCATGGTTATGTACATCATATTTTTTTTTAGTTTTGTCATTCCCTTATTTTAGAACTTACAGGGGGGGGGGGACACACATTTTACCACTTTGGAAGTGTCTCTCGCGCAAACTATTCAGTTTAGAAAAAAATGACATTTTAAACCTCTATATCATTTTTGAATTTCTATGGATAGGTCATCCATAGATAACCCACACGTATGGGTTCGATGAAAAAAATTTTTTTGAGTTTCAGTTCTAAGTATGGGGAACCCCAATTTTTTTTGTTTTTTTTTCTATTTTTGTGTGAAAATATTAATGCGGTTCACAATATACATCTACTTGCCAAGTTACAACATTATAGTTCTTATAGTTTCGGAAAAAAGTGGCTGTGTCATACGGACGGACAGACAGACAGACAGACATGACGAATCTATAAGGGTTCCGTTTTTTGCCATTTGGCTACGGAACCCTAAAAAAGCAATATTACATGCTAGATACAGATGATAATTATTATGTATTAATATATAGAAGAGTGTTATTATAATTTACTTTGTCATACTTGTAATGGTATTATATTATCTTATGACAAAAGTTGATGTAATACGGTTTGTAATGTGTGACCAATAGCAATATGAAATATCGATAAATCGTATTTGCCACCCCTATTTTTGACATGGTCACTTGTCAGTCAATCTCTCACCTCAACTCACCTGTGCTCTCACTGTTAATTATATTAGGTAGGTATATTATATTAGGTAGTTAGTTAGGTAGTAGGTATTTAAAATTGCTAAATGAATTATAATATTGTTTTCGGTTTCACCCAAGAGCTATGTAAAACTATACCTAATATTCGCTCATTATTGTTCGGTTATTATAACCACAAAATCTGATTCTTTTTTTGAATTCTGCAGCTAGTCCGCTATAAAGCTAAGCTCCACTAAAATCTTATAGGAGTTTACTAATGATCGATGATACAACACATCATTTTCTGATGCTCTTGGTTCCAGGGCGAACAATGTATGGGCGCAGAGCATTGTTCTTTATAACTGCGCCACGGGCTGAAAAAATTTGGGAACTTCGGATATAAAAAAAACGTTTTATATCCCTGCTTATTCGGATATTTACAAAAGAGTTTCACTTTTATTCCGTTCAGTATTTTATTGTATAACACATTATGCATTGCTACGGTGCAATTTAACAGCAATAGGTTGGTGCCTATTTACAGCATGTAATTAACAAGGGGACGAAGGAGCGAACAATTTGTCATGGCGAACAGCCGCCGCGCCGGGGTGCATGTCGTAGCTGCATTGTGGCGTAGTAGCTACGCTTACTACGCCTGCTACAGTTTAGCTATATGCAGTTTGAGAAATATTAGGATCAAAATATTTTGTGCTTTATTTTATACTTTATACGCTCTATGTCATAGGCTTTATGATGTTCCTTAATATTCCGTTTAAGACTGACATGGATAACGTTATATTTTTTTAAATAATGACATTTTATAAAAGTTTAGAATCGTTTCTTAATATTGAAAAGTAAATCCTTATTGGTTTTCAATTATCTACTAGCATGCTCTTTAACTATTTAATAATAAGAATAATAACACCGATAGTTGTTTATTCATTAAATTATTTAATGATGGCTTATTTACTACTATAGAAAACGACGAAACGACTACTTTACTTAAACAAAACTATTGTTAAGAGATAATTAGGTAAAGCAAGTGTAAGCGTCTACCAGCTATCAGTCACAGGTACATGTTGCTTCGTTAACTACAATAGTATTATAAGGTTGATACAGCATTGAGATCGGTAGTGTAATCAGACTACACCGGTATAGACCGAATCACACCGTTGCGCTGTTTACCAATCTAGTTCAAATATCGATTGCCTAGAAACTAGAGTTACAAAATCAGTGGTTGTTCGGAGGACTGCGTCACAGTAAATGTAGTTCAGTCAGTAAGTGAATAGTTAAGAATAGGATTGACCAAGATGATATTATCCTGCTAGTTTTAAACATATTTATGACGATATAACATGTGAAGATAGAATAGATGTTTACAGTAATCTACTACTTTATACAAACCTACTAAACGGTGCGGAAGAAATATTTCTACAATACAATTAACGTAAACTGCGGAGACCAGCTAGTACTAACTTAAAGTTTTCAATTGGATTAATTTTTCAACAAACCTCATTGTATGTATGATATTAAACTGGAATGATAAAACTTATATAAGTATAGTACGGCGGCCTTATTACGAAACGTACTCATTCTTTAAACAAAATTTATTATGTGGTTTTTACAAACTGAATGTGTGAACCAGTTATCTATTTAAGATAACACGCAAAGTTATATATCTTAGAGCTATTAGAGTAAATATTTATGGTTTACGTAGATATATTATTATATTGTAATTATTTATTTTTCTTAAGTGAATATAGTGAATGATTGTAAATATTATTATGACTAGCTTCCCGCCAAAAATTTCACCCGCGTAACTTCCGTCCCCGTGGGAACTTCATTATTGATTGTAGCTATAAACTATAGCAATCCTATCTCGAGAAAAGGGCTATCCAACATTTAAATATGTTTTGAAATCTGTCCAGCAGTTCCTGAGATTAGCGCGTTTAAGCAAACAAACAAACATACTCTTCAGCTTTATATCATCATCAGCCCGTATAACGTCCACTGCTGAACATGGGCCTCCTCCCGAGAGGGAGGGTATTTGCCATAGTCACCACGCTTGGCAGGCGGGTTGGTGACCGCACGGAGGGTAGTCCCTCTACCAACCAGACCGGGAAAGAAATCTTAGAATTTACACAAAGATTTTCTGTCCGGTGTGGGGATCAAACCCACGACCTCCGAGATTCAAGGCGAGCCAAATACCGCTACGCTACGGAGGTTGTCAGCTGTCAGCTTCAGCTTTATTTATTAGATTTGAATTGGAATTATCAATTTTGGATGAAAAAATACTATGCAATAAAACTTTACTGATAAAAAAGATTTTTGACCTAAATAAAAAGACACATGGATAGAAAATATGTTACATAACTAATTGCTGAATAAGTCGGCAGATTGCCATATATAAAGAAACTATTGGTAATATAATAAATAAATTGCATTATTTAGCTTATTTTAATTACTTACTTTTGTTTTTTATAGTTTATTTAGCCTTAATATATAGCCTTTCTTTCCTACAGTTAATCGCTTAGTTAAAGCTTGTATATTTGTATGCAGTATATTTTTTTATGTTTTAAACTAATTTGCTTCTCTGTGTGCGTCACCGCTGCTCTGTGTCTGCGGGGCGGCTGCGGCGCGGTAGTGCATTACACCGGAAACACTGTCCGATTGTTGCGGTCCTGCCGTAATGGGCTTAATTCTGATGCGGCTTTCGGCTTTTAGCCATTGTTTACCTGCCCGCGATATATAGCGCACTCAACATAAATCTGAATTTGTATAGTTTTTGTGAACGGTTGTGCGGAAAGATAGTGCCTTTATGGTATGTTCGGTTTTAGGGTTAAAAGGAAAATAGTAGATGAACACTCGGGTTTTGTATACCTTATGTAATTTCATTGGTTAGTGAGAGCGAGTCTGGAATTACGTTAAGGTACTTTTGGGTTGTCTTGTAATGCAGTTCTAATAAGAATTGGATTGGTTGTAAGGCGAAAATATTTGAAAGCTGCAGTAAAAAAAATATCATTAAAAATATGCCTCATATTGTGAAATAACAAAATGATTTACCATCATTATCCTGTTTTGTTTTGATATCTTAAAAATGGTCAAAGAACTGTATAACACCGGGATAAAATCAACGTGTATGACCGCAGGCAGCTTATTTATCGATAATATCTCATCTCACACTCACTCTCACTTCACAGAATACCACTGCCAAATTTAACGTTCCGTTACGTGAGTAACTTACTCACATTTGGCAGAGATTATACAAAGGTGGCAGAAGAAATAAGGTCAGCAAAACTTAAGTGACGCAACTACATATTTCATTGCAACCGTTTAGAGGCTATGGTCACAACTTTAAAATAAAATGAAAACAAATGCTATATTTACATTTTCATATACAGCCTCAACTACACAATACACATTGACAACAAATTTAGTAGCAAACTTCGAATGTTATGACGTCATTTTACATGCTGTGCTGGGCCAAAAGTTAAATTGAAACTGGTAGTGAAACCGCACTGGCATGATTTATTGGCCACATGTGAATATGCCATACATGCGTGTACCTTTGACGTCTAACGCAATGAGAGGCGTAAACTTAAAATAATAATATAGAGTTGATTGCGACCTTTTTTTTGCTTCTTATTATTTCGTAATATTAACTATCGTAAAATTATGTTTTTCATTGTTTAATTACAAATAAAAACCAAAAATGTATCCGTACTGGCATAAGGTACTTTAAATTTCGATTTTTGTTGCTCTGATTTCGATCATTCCAATTATTTTTGTGGATCATGGAAAGTTATTCTGAACATGGGTGTGCTTCGTGTCTGTGAATTATGCGTTTATTATAGGCAAATCAGGGATATACAATTATATTCAACGAATGCATCTTTAAATCACAATAAAATATTACGAAAAGTCTATAATACTTTAAATTAGCTACCCACCCCAGCGTCACACGGATGTAATGCTGATGTATTATACATAGGTATAAACCTTCCTTATGAATCACTCAATTTATTAAAAAAACTGCATCAAAATTCGTTGCGTAGTTATAAAGATCTAAGCATACATAGGTACAGACAGACAACGGGAAGCGACTTTGTTTTATACTATGTAGCGATGCTATAATTCGCATTATATTTTGTTACATCTTACAAAACGCCATGCTCACTTATGCGTATTATGCACGTAATTGTTACTGCTACGTTACCCAGGTCTCTCGGGTAACGCAGCAGTAACAATTACGCGTAGACGCTGCGGTTTGCAGCTGAAGTAGCAGTTAAAACTTAAACAATTAATGTGAGCGTTGTACGTCTCGAATCTAGAGGTTAGGTTGAGAAGACTTTAGAGAGAAACCCTTATTATCGCGGCTCTTATAAACTTTCAACATATTTCATTGTACTTATTTAAATAAAATATAAAAAAAATCAACAAACATTTTATGCTTGATTTTAATTTCACCTTTGAATTTTCTTCATTTTATTCTTTTTTAATGACCCCACGCAAAAACGAGAAAGTACGTATGTATGCTCCCATAGTGCGTGTGTGTGAAAAATTATAACTTTGAAATGTTTGTTTAATACCCGTGCGGAGCCGAGACGGGTTGCTAGTCAATTTATAATATAATTAGCTGTCTTTCGCGGTTTTGAGTGCATTGATCCCATATCTATCGAGAAAAAATAAAGCTTGAAATTTATAAATAATGTGGTTTTATATTGATAAAATATTTTTCAAAATCGGTTCAGTAGATGCAGAGATTGTCACCTATAATCTCGCATTATTTACGTGTACGTATTATAAGTTGAGATAAATTATATAAGTTATTAAGTAAAGAGTTACTTGTAACAATTTCTGACCGTTCATTCTACAAAAAAAAAACCAGATACGGAAGTCAGAAAAGTAAGAAACAAAGAAATTATTTTTAATAATATGAAAAAACTGTACCATTTAGAGGATAGAATGGATTTTAATACTAGTTTTAAGTATACTATACTAATAAAATAAATAACTACTACTACTATTATAGCCTATGTTACTCAGGGATAATGTTGAAGAGATTCTAATGGTTAAAGAGTTATCGAAATCCGTTCAGTAGTTTTTGAGTTTATTCGACATACAAAAAAATAAAAATACAATTTCCTTTTTATAATATTAGTAATACATAAAGGGCAAATTTATTGTTTCACAGAATATTCTTCACTTCCATAATACTATCTACTATTGAAGAGATGGTATATAATTATTTTCAAAGTATCTTATATAAATAATTATATACCTAGCTAGTGTAGGATCCTCGACGGCATGACCGAGGACCGCGTTGTTGCTTATTCCCCGAACTGTGATCTCGTGCCAGCGATCACCACCACTGTTCGTAAATCTACTCTTTACTCCAGTGGCACCCCGAGCGATGGTCCTAACCCCTTAAGGGTGGATGTCGCTTAGACTTGGGCCAGATTCTTGGAATTTTTAGACCTGTTACCTCTAAGGTATCTTACTATAATGTGTACATTTGTTGTTATCGTACGACAGACGGACAGACTGATTAAAAATTCTGTAATGTCAAATAATTTTAACAATGTTTTAGCTACTTAAGTGATACTTTTGTTTGATATAGTCTTATACAGTGTAATTTTGACAAGTACAAGTGTATGTAAATACCTAAGTGCTGAATAAATTTCATTATTTCATTACCAAACCTAAAAATATTCACTCCATTAGCTCTGAAATAGGTAACTTTGTTTGTGTTTGTTAACTGGTTCGCACGTTTAATTTGTAGAAATCACATATTAAATTTTGTTTGTACATTTCGTAATGGAAGCACCGTACTAAACGAATATAAACTTTATCATTCAAGTTTACCATCATTAATACAATGAGTTTTGTTTGAGAATAAAGCAAATAAAAGGCTATTAGAATTAATTGAATTGTAGCTTTGTTACATTTTCAATAAACAAGTATATAGAACAATTATTAGAAATATGTTTTTAGAAAGATTTAATTTCGAATATATATGAATGTTTAGATTCCCGCGAGGTTTGACCCACGTTTCATAATGGGAACTTCATAATGAAATATATCCTAAGTTACGTTTGGATAAAATAATTATCATTGTTTTGGTGAAAGAATTTTTGAAATTGGTCCATAAGTTCCGCAGGCTATTCAATGCACACAAACAAACAATCAAATCATGGAATGATTATTATATTAGTATAAATTAAAAGTTCTGTTCACAGTTCTTGATTGAGACGATTACGGACCAGTATAATAGCAACGTACGCAAATATAAGCAAAGTATTAGGTACTAATTATTGAAAATAACATACAATTAACATAAATTTAAAAGTGAAAAAAAAAACCATAATGAGGCATCATTTTCTTATTACCTAGTATTTTGTAGCAACACACATCCTTTTTTTCAAACCACTTTGCCAGTCCAATCCCATATACCAATAGCATATCTCTGTGCACAACTGGATAGGTAGACGCCTCCCTGAATTTTAGCCATAGCACTCACTCCCGTATGCAGTAACAATACTTGAGATTATAATTTAACTAGGGAAGGTCAGGTGTCACTTTGTTGATTTCTATTACCATTGCTATAGAGACCACGACAGTGAGACACTACCTACTTACTCCAATACTAAAAGCCAAGTAATGTTCTTAGTCTCTTTCAGCCTCAAATACACATCCAAACTACTCTGACTGGCCTTGTTAAATCGATGGTCCAAAATCAGTTCTAAACCTAACTTATAAAAACAAAATTAAAAAAATGTTTTATTAAATTAAGTTTGTAGTTTTTACAGGCATTTAATCTTTTTTGAGAGGGTTTTCTTAGGTATGGACTATACCATTTAAACTTATTTTACCTGTAACAGACGTATTAAATTCACCTACTACACACTGTACCTTGGAGTTATCTTCAAAGGGTGCGTAAAAGAAACATTTGCTAAGATCACCGAGACGGAAGTGAAGGCTTTGAGAACAGATAATAATGTTTCAGACGCAGTCGGGCCGGACTGGATTTTGGGGGGCCTATTGCTGAAGCACACGACAAAATTATTAACTGATGTATAGTGTGTTCATAGTTTTGATCGTTTAATATACTACAGTATTTTTAATTAATATATCGTATCGTCACTGCCACAAAGTCATTATTGCACCCACAACTGTTAAAAACATGCCTAAAATAACTATCGATGGTAGGTATTTTACGAAAATAAAATAACTTTAGAGAAAAATATTGCACAGCAAACTACAAAATAAAAAAAATATTATAAAAAAATTGAATTCCACAATTAATATAAAATAGCTCACTTCTAAAATTGTTTTAACTGCAATAGTAGATACCTTTGTCTTATTGTAGGCGCAATATGTATGGCATATTATTAGCACCCGCCCGCACGGGTAGGCTCTTATAGCCTATGTTTGTGGCTCAGCCTCAGGGATAATGTAGCATTTTAATGGTTTATCTAAATCCGTTCTGTATTTTTTGAGTTTATTTGAAACATATTTTAAAAATACAAACTTTTCCTCTTTTTAAGTTATAATAGTATAGATTAGTTTGAAAAAAAATGAGAAAAAAGATTTAAGGGTTTTGGTTTATGTAAGTCGGAGTCAAAAGGAAGATTAACCGTATCCATATATATGTTGCAGTCAAAACTCAAACAAAAGTACTTTTGACTAGAAAAATCAGTCAAAATTAGTTTTAGGTTATGTTTAGTTAGTTTTGACTGATTTTGCTGGTTAAAAGTACTTTTGACTGCAACATATATATATTTTCCATTGCAGTAGAGCATAGATTTAGGACACTCAATGATGTACTGTATTTGGAATGGACCTCCACCTCATAGTCTACCACTGCTAAATAACATTATTGATTAAGCTCATTGCAAGAGGAAATGGTCAGCTTGATAAAGGTACAACTACTATACTAGCAGTAGCTGTCCTTGTATTTCTACCCGTCTACCACTTAACATCTGGGGAATAGGGAAAATTTTACAGTCGGTAATAAAAAACAATAAAACATTTGTATTCAGTTAATCAAAATAAAATAATTTACCTACTTATAAGCTACTATAAAGTGTTAATAACTCCATAATTCACTCACAACTATTTCAGAATAGGCCCCAAGGATTCATCGCCGCGGGACAGACCGTTCTTTGTTCTTGGTTTAACGGCCACGCTTTATCTACGGGCTTATCATTGTTCTGACCGGAATCATTTCACTTTCAACTACAGTGTGTTATTATAGACGAGAAACCCCGAGGGTTAGGTAGTAGTCTACTTAGAGTTTATTACAGATGATGACAACAATTAAATTATTATTGGAAAGGAGTTCTTATTTTATTTTAGTAAACAGTTGTGGGCTTTAAAGAACTTATTACTAATTAAATATATTTATATGGTTTGATTAGTGATAAGATCGACCAAAATAAACCTATTTTTATGACACACCAATTCGATTCAAGTTGTATCACTGTAGCAGACTGGTTTGTAGGTGGTATTCCGCAGAGAAAAAAAACCGGCCAAGTGCGAGTCGGACTCGCGCACGAAGGGTTCCAGTTACAAGTGCGTACCTATTTTTGATATCAAGAATAAATAAAAAAGCGTATGTTTATGAAATGAAATGTTATTTTATATTTTTATATTCGAGTTGATTGAATGAAAGCTAAATTGCGGTTTACGATTTATGACGTATTAAAAAAAACTACTTACAAGATCTCGTTCAAACCAATTTTCGGTGGAAGTTTGCATGGTAATGTACATCATATATTTTTTTTAGATTTATCATTCTCTTATTTTAGAAGTTACAGGGGGGGACACACATTTTACCGCTTTGGAAGTGTCTCTCGTGCAAACTATTCAGTTTAGAAAAAAATTACAGTAGAAACCTCAACATCATTTTTGAAGACATATTCATAGATGAATGAGACACGTATGGGTTCGATGAAAAAAAATTTTTTGAGTTTCAGTTCTATGTATGGGGAACCCCAAAATTTATTGTTTTTTTTTCTATTTTTGTGTGAAAATCTTAATGCGGTTCACAACATACATCTACTTGCCAAGTTTCAACATTATAGTTTTTATAGTTTCGTAAAAAAGTGGCTGTGACATACGGACGGACAGACAGACAGACAGACAGACATGACGAACCTATAAGGGTTCCGTTTTTTGCCATTTGGCTACGGAACCCTAAAAACGATATTTACTTCGTGTATAGGCGATGCGCGTTGTCTTCTTAATTCAGATATTAATTCAGGCTGTTACGAATTGCGTATGCAATCTCTCTAGCAAGCATCTCGCTTTTACAATTATTGTTACATTTAAAATATTATTAATACATCATCTGTGTTATTTCATTCCATCATAAAAAAGTATATGCTGTCACCTGCACTACCATATTATTCATTACATTAAATGTTACTAACGTCATCATTCAAAACCACAAGGTGAATACAAAACTAAGAAAATGTTCCTTTCCACCGCAGAGAAATGTAAAACTATTAAGTACCTACTAAGTATTCTCTCAAATAATCTTGCAAAATGTTACCAAGACTAATAGTCTATAAGTATCAAGAGGGTAGTTTCAACTTTAACGTCATTCTGTCTCAACACTTTTAGACAAAAGCGCTTCGAGAGTTCCCTAAGAATTCCCAGAAAGCATTAAAGTCAAACCACAAAGTTGGTGTTACAACATTAATGACAGTTTTATTGTACAGTTATTTATTTTCGTGATTATTTACCGTATTTTGAATGGTTGCCAATACGATTTATCGTCAGTATTAATATCGGAATATAAAATTGAAATGTTAAATAAAATACTATTTTACAAAGGCAGCCAGATGAAGGATGATTCATGATGGCATTGTACATGGCAAAATTAGCTCTAGAGCCTAAATAAAACACTAAAGTATAGATGTTTTAAACAGACACCGCTTACACAGTTTGGCGTAATTTTAATCTATAATTTTTAATGCTATCAAGTATACCTTCGGTTTTACTACCGAAATAATTTGACCGAGCTCAAAAATATGATTAAAGTATGATATGTTAAATTTAATAATAAATAAATAATTATTATAGGTACTTAACATACTATTATAAATCCACAGTATAAACCCCATTGGATTTACATACCTATAATAGTAGCACTCCACAAGCAGGAATGCAGCAGGAGCAGTGATTTCACAGAAAAGAAAACGAAGGAAGCCCTTATCTATAATATAAAAATGAATCGCAAAATGTGTTGGTAAGCGCATAACTCTACAAAGCCTGGACCAATTTGGCCAATTCTTTTTTTTAAATGTTCGTGGAAGTTCAAGGATGGTTTTTACGGTGAGAAAAATTCAAATAATTGCCTGAAAACCCCTTAAAACAGCCTTTTTCTTTTTCCCATACAAACGTTTTTTAACTAAAATGTAGAGTCAATTTGAGCTTTATTTTGTTAATTAAAAACTTGATTTTTTTGCCAAGATTTTTTAGGGTAGGTGTAGGTGTAGGGTAGGGTAGGGGTAGATTAGGGGTAGGTGTAGGGTAGAGGTAGGGTAGGGGTAGTGTAGGGTAGGGGTAGTGTAGGGTAGGGGTAGTGTAGAGTAGTGTAGGGTAGGGGTAGTGTAGGGTAGGGGTAGTGTAGGGTAGGGGTAGTGTAGGGTAGGGGTAGTGTAGGGTAGGGGTAGTGTAGGGATAGGAGTACCGCATAAACGAAGTCTCTACGGCCCAGTTTATTTTATACAAATGTTTAGGTCTTTTATGTATCGATTGAGGCAGTACGAAGTCTGCCGGGTCAGCTAGTCTATAATATAAAAATGAATCGCATAATGTGTTGGTAAGCGCATAACTCAACAACGCCTGGACCAATTTGGCCAATTCTTATTTTTAAATGTTCGTTGAAGTTCAAGGATGGTTTTTACAGCGAGAAAAATTCAAATAATTGCCGGAAAATCCTTAAAAACAGCCTTTTTCTTTTTCCCATATAAACGTATTCTAACTAAAACATAGAGTCAATTTGAGATTTATTTTGTTAATTAACAACAACAACTTGAATTTTTTTGGCAAAATTTTTAGGGTAAGGTTGGGGTAGGGGTAGGATAGGATTGGTGTAGGGTAGGGGGAGGGTAGGGTTAGGGTAGGAGTATGGTAGAGGTAGGTTAGGGGTAGGGGTAGGGTAGAGGTAGGTTAGGGGTAGGGTAGGGGTAGTGTAGGGGTAGATTAGGGGTAGGGTTGGGGTAGGGTAGGGTTAGGGTAGAGGGGTAGGGTAAGGGGTAGGGTAGAGGTAGGTTAGGGGTAGGGTAGGGGTAGGGTAGGGGTAGATGTAGGACACCGCATAAACGAAGTCTCTCCGGGCCAGTTTATTTTATACAAATGTTTAGGTCTTTTATTTATCAATTGAGGCAGTACGAAGTCTGCCGGGTCAGCTAGTTACATATATATTTATTTTACTCAGATGCTATATATTATATACAATAATAATAAACTATATCTGAACACTATATTATTAAATAGAATTAAATGTGCATTTGTTCAATGTTCATAATACGACACAATCAATATAAATCACCGGTGGCTCAGTGGTTACGATAGTTGCCTCTGAGACCCGGTGTTCTGGGTTCGATTCCCACCCGGGACAATTATTTGTGTTAACCACAAATAGTTGTTCTGAGTCTGGGTGTTCTTTGTGTCCGTGAAATGTATGTTTGTAAAGTCACCCGCAACACAGGGATTTATTTCCCTAGTGCGGGAAATGTCTTGAAATAAAAAAAAAAAAATAAAAAAAAAAGGTAGCAGTGGTAATAAAGAACCGTGACTTCTCACTCATGAATACAGCTACGGTAGTTTACATGAATATATAATATTATATTACCGATAATCACAAATATTTGTTGTTAATCTACAGTGTAAGTCTTGTAAGTAATTAAAACTTGGTCCTTACCATTTTGTTTTGAAAGTGTCGAACCTAAAAATAAAAAAATAAAACTATATTATTATTATATATACTATTATACTGTATGTTAAATATTATCCATTAATAGTATTTACTTGATTTGTTTGTTTCCTTCTTTATTTTGTAAAACTGCCACTTTCATACTGGTACCTTAATACATAAAATGATTCATACTAAATAATAAAACACAATACCAATAACATAATGGGTTTCTACCATCCAAACTCGTTACATTATTTTTCTTAGCAATCACAATTTAATACACTTAGAAATAAAAGCTTCGGAAAAATGTAAAGATACAAATGTGTTACATTTCTTTTTTGCAAGACGAGGTCGGTAAAAGTTTTCCAAAATGTCATAGCATGTAAATTAACTATTAATTTGACACTCCAAGTTTTGCATCATATACGCTTACAAAATTGAAATATAGAGAAATAATATATAACATTATGATAATAACGATCGTTTTTGTGCAAAGTGGGCTCTTAAAACTTATCACGTGAAAAAGCGGATTCTTTAGTGGAAAAGTTATTATCCTTACGCGGTAGAAACCGCGCGAGGGAAACTAGTATAAAAAGATTTGATTTATAGCGTTGCAAATTATTGTTAGCTGTATTTAATTTAATTTTTGATTAATATCATTTCCACAAAAAATAACCCTGTCTTCTTGGATTTTCGGCAACAAAACGTTAATTTTCTTCAAATGAGAACCAACTTTAATGTGCTTCTTTGTGACCTGTAAACTTTATATCCATTTATTATGACATGTCAAATCGGATGGCATTTGCCTACTTCTTTATAAAAAACTAGCTGTACCACGTGGTACCCCGTAGATCCCGTTCCCGTGGAAATTTTAACTAAAAATATCACTCATAAATTACGTTGCTTTCTATTGGTAAAAAAATTTTCAAAATCGGTTCAATAGATCCAGAGTTTACCCCCTGCATCGTCACAAACTTATAAACTTTTCCTCCTTATAATACTAGTATAGATAAAAATATGATTCACATTTTAGGTACCTAAACAGTAAAAGGTTAAGAGTTAAAAGCTGTCATTCCAAAACAAGCATTTCTCTGCGTATTTATAGCAACTAATCGTATATTATTTCGCTCTCGTTACGAGACGAGAAGCGCGTCCGAATTGGAGGTTAAATTCATTAGTGTGGGCTCAACGAATCGTGTGATAACTTTACGGGCAGAAAGTACCCATGGGAGAACAATGTTTGTCGACGTTCATACGTGTGTGGTATGGTTTAAATTACCTAAAAAGTTTGTTGTTGTAGTTTTGAATGTACTATGTTTGATGCGTTATGTTATAGCTCAGTAGGTATTATGTCTAGGAACATACTTAGTTTTACCTCAGAATTAACAATCTTTATACCTAGATATTATTGTTAAAAAAGGAATGAAACATGGTTGTACTTGCGGAGATAGAAAACGAACCAAATGCAGTTATTCAGAAGTCGATCGACTTTGTTGAGGTGAACTGCATTCAGGTCAAAGTAGCACACATCACCATAGTCGATAATGGGGAATATCAAAGCTGGCTCCAGCTTACTTACTTTAGTTTTGCAAGCAAGAAAGTTTCTCAGGCGATTGAGCGAACGCAAAATACCAGTTACTCTATTATTAACAGATGCAATATGTGTATGCCAGTTTAAGTCTCTTAATGAGAGCGAAATAATATACGATAAGTTGATATAAATACGCAGAGAAATGCTTTTCTATTTAGGTATCAAAAATGTGAATCATCATATTTTTATCTATTCTAATATTTTAAAGAGGAAAAGTGTATAAGTTTGTGACGTTGCAGGGGGGTAAACTCTGGATCTATTGAACCGATTTTAAAATTATTTTACCAATAGAAATCAACGTAATTTATGAGTGATATTTTAAGTTAAAGTTTTCACGGGAACGGAATCTACGCGGGTGAAACCGCGCGGTACAGCAAGTTTTTTATAAAGAAGTAGGCAAATATCATCCGATATACATGACAGAATAAATGGATAGACAGTTTACAGGTGACAAAGAAGCACATTAAAGTTGGTCCGCATTTAAAGAAAATTAACGTTGTTGCCAAATTCCAAGAAGGCGGGGATTTTTATTTTTTTGTTGTTGTAGAAATGATATTGAATAAACTAAAATAAATAAAATACTACTTACAACGTTATAAATCAAAGCATTTTATATTAGTTTCCCGCGCGCGATTTCGACCGCGTAAGGCTCAGAACTCACGGAGCGGTTTTCACCCGCGCCCGCCGCGATTGAAGACCCGCAGCTTCTGTAGGATGTAGATTTCTTCTTCTTCTTTGTCCTAGCCATTTCCCATTATTTAGGGTCGGCTCTCCTCGTTCTGCGGCGCCAGGATGGTCTGTCCTGGGTTGTCAAAATATTTGTTTGGGCACGCTCTAAGTCCTTGGCCACTGTGGACCACCAGGTGGCTAGTGGGCGTCCCCTACCTTTCATATTTTCTGGCAGTGCTAGGGCCTGTTACACGACATGGCCGAACTATCGTAGGCGGCTTTCGGTGAGTTTTTCTGCTATAGGCGCGACCTTGTAACTTCCTCTGATGTGCTCGTTTCGCACTTTATCGAGTCGAGTTACACCTGCTGCCCATCTTAGCATCTTCATCTCGCTTACGTGCATCTTCTGTTCGTGAGCTTTCTTTATAGCCCAGCACTCGGCCCCGTACGTCAATGCTGGTCTAATTGGAGTTTTGTAAATCTTGCCTTTGGTTTTAATAGGCATTCTTACGCCACATAAAACCCCCGTCAGACAACCCGGTCTGCCGCCCCACGCTAATTCTATGGGTAACATCGGCCTCAATGTTCCCGTCGGCTGTCAGCATCGCACCAAGGTACTTGAATTGGTATATCTTTGGCAGTGGATTCCCGTCGATGTAAATCGAGTTGGAGTTGTTGGTGTTACCACTGAATACGCACTCTAAGTATTCTGTTTTATTTCTGCTGATTCGGAGGCCGTTGTTTTCCAGCGCGTGTCGCCACTTCTCGAGGGTATTTTGGAGTAGTTTGGAATTTTTGTCTATGAGAACTATGTCATCTGCGTACAATATACACCATGGTAAGGGAGACTGAATGTCCGTTGTTAGGTAATCCAAATTTACCATGTTGAAGAAAAGCGGGCTTAGGGCTAGGCCTTGATGAACGCCTACCTAGACTTCGAAGCTTTTACTTAGTCCAGCCAAGCTTCTCACACTTGTGCAACTTCTGCAGTACGTGTCCTGTGCTATGGCGACATAGCATTCAGGTATACCTCGTACCCTCATGGCTTGTCACACCAGTTTCCGAGGCACTCGATCAACGCCTTCTCGAGATCGGTCGATTGCAGCGGGTGCAAAGGCTGGCTAGGGAATTCTTCATTTAATAGCTCTTGGTAGTATTGATACCATCTACTAGTGATACTCGCATTCTCTGTTAGGAGCTGTCCATTTGCGTCTCGGATGTATTTATTGACCTTAATGTCCAGTGTTGACGTGTGTCGCTGTTTTGCTAATTTAAATACTTCATCATCATTTTTAGAGTTTTCAATTCTGTTATAAAGATTCTCCCTTGATTTTGCAATTGATTGGGCCACTACACGCTTCGCCGATTTTTTCGCTTCTTTGTATCTAGTGCGATCTTCCTCAAGTAGCGTTTTGGCCACAGCTTAAATAGTTCTCTTTTGGCTTTTACTACCTGTTTTACATAGCTGTTCCACCAGGTAGGGTCCTTGTTGATGTTGAGACCGCCTTTAGGTACTCTCAGGATTGTAGCTGCGTTTTTCTTAGAAGGTAGAATGTAGATTTATATTAAAAAATTAAGTGCACATTTCACGACGCGTTTTACACCCGTGACGCGCGCGGTTGTTAGCGGGTCCCGCGGCACCGGCGGCGGCGGCTAACCGGTCTCAGGAGTATAGAAATAAAGGTGCAAACCGCTCCGTGAGTTTTTAGCGTAACTCCAGAGATTAGCGCGTATGTTGAATAATTATAAAACGTGTTAAGTACAATACAGAATAAAGTGAAAAGGTACATATTGAAATGCGCCCTGCATTTTTAAATCTTTTTAGCCTTAGGTAAATTGTCAATTAAATGACACAATTTATATAACAAGCTATAAAAGAAAAAAAAAATAAGGACCGGAATTTATTATTAGTACAATATATATATTTTACTGAAATTAATATATTCAAAGCAAATGATGTATTTGATGATGACATTTGAGTTATTTACGTAAATTACCATGAGCATAAATAGAGTAAAAAAAATATATCTGTACAATCTATAACACTAAGTGTTATAGATTGTACAGATATATTTTAGATTACAAGTCTTGTAATCTATCTAATTATTAAATACATAGTTATTTGTTTGATTAATTATTGTGAAGCTATTTTCAAAGTAAAGGCGGAGACTTTAATATTATAAAGTGCATCCAAACATGAATATACATGTATGTGCCTAATGCATACAGGATACCATAGACTATTAAGCTTATAATATTGAACTGTCAATTATAGAACTATTTCATTCATCATCATCATCAGCCCGTACAACGTCCACTGCTGAACATAGGCCTCCTTCTGAGGGAGGGTTTTTTCCATTGTCACCACGCTTGGTAGGTGGGTTGGTGACTGCAGTATTATGTTGTACCACACAAGGAAACGCTGCCCGTTCCTTGATATACTATTATTATAGATATAATGTTATAACAATTGGGATCAACGGCTTAACGTGCTTTCCGAGGCACGGAGGGTAGTCCCGCAACCAACCAGACTCGGAAGGAAATCTTAGAATTGACACAAAGATTTCCTGTCTGGCGTGAGGATCGAATCCTCAAGCTTCGAGATTTAAAGCGAGCCAAATACCACTACGCTACGGAGGTGGTCTACTGTTTGATAACATGACGTAAAAAAACTTTTTAGGCAATATGAGGTTAATTTATTTGTCGGGTAATGAATTCCATTATCCGCTATCATATTATGTAATAAATAGAGCTACAATATATGAAGAATATATCTACACAGTATTTTTTACGGTTGCTAATACTTAAAAGGTTAATTTACTATAGGTATTACAATCAAACTCTACGATATAAATTTTAAATTTAATATTTTTGGTGGAGACTGCCATTGAAAAATGAGCTCTAGTACCTTACAATATACATCAATCTAGGTGATTTTTCTACGTTATATGATTGTGATATTTTTAATGCTATTAAGTTATATAAATTTATCGTTTTTATTATCTACCTATCTAAAAATAGAGGAAACGCTACTAGGCTAACAATATAATAATTTTGAAATAGATTTTTATAAAATATTAATGAAGTTTATTTAGCATGTGTGTATTTACATACAATTGTACTTGTCATAATCACAATGTTTGAGACTAAAACTAACAAAGCATCACTTTAGTAGCTAATCATCAATCGGATTTTTATCATTCGTCCGTCTGTCTGTCCTACATATTATTTATGTTATTTCTATAAAATTTATTAATTTATGATAACAACATTATGTGTTGCCTAAACAATATGAAAAATTTGAAGACTAGCAGTACCTATCTGAAATTTGCATGCGGTCAAACATAAAGAAATACTTACAAAAGTACCTATCATATTGTAAGTAAGATTTACTCTATTTTTTATGCGACATTAAGGTGCATGCTCCGATCGACCGTCCATACAATGTTTGTAGGGGCTTTATGCTAAAAATAGACACTCTTTGTTTGAAACGAATCATTTTATCACTTTTCTACAATCAAATGTGCTCGCTTTCGACGTTTCAGGAAATAACTTACACTAATTACTGAGAAAAACAATCGTGAAATTCAGGCAAAATTTGACACTTCTTTACATGTGTGGGTTCGTTTTGACAAGCAAACTAAGCGCCATGTTTGTTATAGTTTAAGCTAGATGGCGTGCAAGTGATATTATAATTCTTATAAAACAATATACAATAATATCTATCTACGTGTCGATGTTGTTATTATGTAGATAAATTTTTGGTCAACCATGATCTAAATTATTACAAATCGGTAAGTCACCAAAGTAGCACAGAATTAAATTTCGTGAAAAAAGGAATCGTGGGATATGTTTTTACTAGGTAAAGAATACTTTCTATGCATTTTACAAACAGACAAACAATACATTAGTTTGATATGTCGCGTCGGTCGCGTGTCTCGGAGAACGGTGTGATGCGTTCAGAAACGAACAAATATTTACATCAAATGGACGTCATTTATTGTTTATAAATAAATAACTTATTCTAATAAGATTTTGATTTTCTTATTCGTCGACCAATACCAGGAATATAAAGATAAGTAATTTTTTTCTGTACATTTTATTGTTCTATTATTTCAGGATGTGTTCAGTGTTCCGAACGCATAATGAATAATCTGCATGAGTTGAAACTTCCCGCGTGAAACTGTTGACTAGTTTGCTACTATATCTGTGCCCTTGACAACATGATGACCAGAGTAGCCAACCCTACAGTTTTAACTGTAGATCTACCGTTTTTTGGAAATGCTCTCAGTTTTTAGTTTAGACCTCGAAATCTACAGTTTTCTATTGAAGACGATGGCGTCATGTATTTTATTTTCTAATGTGTTGAATTTACTAGTTTTTACGTAATATCATATTTGATACTAGCTTCCCGCGCGCGGTTTTACCCACGTAACGTGGAAACTTCATAATAAAATATAGCCTTTTACCTTCCTCGATAACTGGTGTTGTCTTTCTTTCTCTATCTTCTTTTTGAATGTGTACATAAATAAATAAATAAAAATATAGATTAACTATTTTCTTAATTATTATTTGATATTTACAGTTTTCTACAGTTTTTTTTCAAGCATATCTACAGTTTTATACTAAGATAGGGTTGGCAACACTGATGATGACAATTTCTCGACTAACTGACATGTGAACTGACCGCTGTCTAATGGTTGTGAAAAACGATACTATTCGATTTTATTCAAATACTGTGTGTAAAAGTAACATATTCTTTTGTTTTTTATTTGCTTTTCTATATTTCAGATTTAGATTACGTCTACAATGTATCCAACAAGCAAGAAGGCGTACATTCGACATGTATATTCGGGGCCGCGCAAATCTTTGAAACGAGTTCGAGGTGGACTCAGACAATTTTACGATGAAGAGAGGTAAACATGCCTAATAAAACTAATTCTGTGTCAATTTCCCGATCTTATTTATAAGTACCGTTTTCTGTTGACAAATATTTATTCATAAATCGTTTTACAGCCGTAAGAAAGTTTGGCGTTCTGAAAATAAGAAAAACCCAGATACATATTTTGTGTCAATTTGTTACAGGTATAATAGAAAATGAGAGAGCTGTTATTGAGGTCAAGTGCTTTCCATCATTGGCGAGGAAAAATCAAAGCCTAGAGGCAGCTGCACTAGAAAAGAAAAACTTTGCTCTAAAATTGGATAATAATGTTTTAGTCATGAATAAAAAACACGATTATTACTATCAAGTAAATTGATAATTCTATTGCATGATTACTTTATAATTTATTTCAATATCTTATTTTTTCTTATTATAATTAAAATATATTTCAGGTTCAAGGACAAATGCGTGTCAGCAAAATGGATAAGTGCTACTTCATATGTTTTATTTCAGTCACTGAACCTTTGACTGTAATAGAAGTTGCTCGAGATAATAAATTTATCAGCAATATGATACCAAAGCTATTAGACTTTTTCAAAAACTGTATTCTGCCAGAAATCATTTTAAGACGTGTTCAGAAAAATGCGAAATGTATAGATTTGAATGGTATGTACCTGCCAGTATGTACACCAGGCTATTTTATTGACTTCTTCATAAGTTTTATCAATTAATAAGTTATTATTTTATTCTAGTGAAAAATCGTCCTTCAACATCAATATCACATGGAAATTCGAGCATGGAATAAAGTTTCATTTTGGAGCAGCTTTGGAGATTGATGGTAAATAACAGATTGAAATGAATGAGAAACAATATCCATCAAAAAGTAACAAATATATTAAGTAAAGTTATTTTTCTTTGCAGAACCTGTGAAGCAGTGGTTTCAAGACAAGAAGAAATGAGTTTTGTTCAATTGCATTTTTTTTGTAGTAGTTTGTTTAGAATCTACATTTTCATTGTATTTATATTTATTTACTTCATAAGTTTTATCAATTAATAAGTTATTATTTTATTCTAGTGAAAAATCGTCCTTCAACATCAATATCACATGGAAATTCGAGCATGGAATAAAGTTTCATTATGGAGCAGCTTTGGAGATTGATGGTAAATAACAGATTGAAATGAATGAGAAACACTATCCATCAAAAAGTAACAAATATACTAAGTAAAGTTATTTTTCTTTGCAGAACCTGTGAAGCAGTGGTTTCAAGACAAGAAGAAATGAGTTTTGTTCAATTGCATTTTTTTTGTAGTAGTTTGTTTAGAATCTACATTTTCATTGTATTTATATTTATTTACTTCATAAGTTTTATCAATTAATAAGTTATTATTTTATTCTAGTGAAAAATCGTCCTTCAACATCAATATCACATGGAAATTCGAGCATGGAATAAAGTTTCATTTTGGAGCAGCTT
This sequence comes from Nycteola revayana, assembly GCA_947037095.2. Classification (NCBI taxonomy): domain Eukaryota; kingdom Metazoa; phylum Arthropoda; class Insecta; order Lepidoptera; family Nolidae; genus Nycteola; species Nycteola revayana. The sequence continues at coordinate 31,080,549 of OX344838.1, forward strand.
TGGAGATTGATGGTAAATAACAGATTGAAATGAATGAGAAACAATATCCATCAAAAAGTAACAAATATACTAAGTAAAGTTATTTTTCTTTGCAGAACCTGTGAAGCAGTGGTTTCAAGACAAGAAGAAATGAGTTTTGTTCAATTGCATTTTTTTAGTAGTAATTTGTTTAGAATCTACATTTTCATTGTATATAACTTTTTATTTGTATTTACTATAAAGGGTGAAATAAAACTTTATTGAACTCAATAAGCTGCTCTTTAGAGAATTGGTTTACTAAAAACTTAGGTAATCAAATAAAACTATATTTTACTTTATATATTATTGACATTATTTATTTCCTTTTTTATTAATCAATTAAATGGTTTACGCCATAAAATATAACTTTTATTTTCCTTAAATAGTACTAGTTTTAATTTATCGTAATAGGTGGCGTTCTGCCTATCCCTATGGATATGTAGAGTATTTCTACAAAATATTTTAGCCCCTTTTTAAATACACGCCATCTAGTGTCTACTTTGTAAACGTAGGGAATACGTCTTATGTGTGTGTAAAAGACTGTACATTCAATGACAGATGTTATTTTCGGGTTTTTTGTCGAATTGGGTGGATTTTGAGGCATTGTTATAATCTAGTTAAATAAAGGGTCATGACCGAGTCTCGCAAACACAATCCTACGACTTAGTAATGCTCCGATTTCACATAAAACGAAATAAACTAAGAATAAGAATATTAGCGCCATCTAGCGGGAAAAGTGCCGGGAACAGACCGTATCTTTCACCTTAACAAGTATTTTTAATATAAGCTACATTACACATTTTCTGAAATGATAGATAGATATTGTTTAGACAAAGGATTAAATAATTGATAAAATGAATAAAAAACAACTTTATTAACAATTTTCGAAAGTCCCTGGCGGCTTCTTACGACACCCATAAAAATACAATGGGTGCTCTATTGTAAGCAGGAAACCACACGACACTAACTTAACTATGTAAAAATTATTAAAACATTAAACATTATAAGCAGCACAACACTATTCACGTGATGGTTGAAATAAATATCGGATATACTACAGTAGACGATCCTGATATGTATTTATATTATCTTAGAAAAGGCCTCTCGGTTAAGCAAAAAAATTAGATATTTGCAGTATTGCGATACTATTAAGTATAACAAATGATATCATTCCGAGCAGTATGCTAACACTCGGCGGAGCCAATCCACAACAACTAATGCTTAGAGGTCGATTTTCAATAATGTTCCGTAAATGCTTTATTGCGTTGCGTTGACGTTCATCTATGAAGAGATAACAGATTAAGAAACTGAAAAAATATTATGAAGCCGAATTGTTTAACACATAGAAGCACGAGATAACATTATAATAGGAAGTGTAAACCCGACCAAATAAGCACAATAAAATACATCGATATACATTTTATGACATTTAAATGTACTTTTATAAGGGTCGTGGGGGTCTTGGGACCGGGACCGCGGTCCCGGATTCCACCTATAAATGAAATATTTATTTTTCAGTAGTATTTTGGGACCACAAATAAAAAAAAATAAGTATGTCTTACGAAAGTACGGCCAACCAAAAGTATTAGCAAAAGTTTTTTTTTTTTTTTTTATAAGTTCTACTCTACCTTTTATGCAATAAACAGTAATTTTTATTATATTTTTTATCTTATCCAGAAAAATGTCTCTAATTTTCATGTTCATTTAAGTTGTGTAACGCTTCAAAAATATACCATTTGTAAAATGGTCAATAGGTCAAGCCAATTATAAAATGATTAACTTAAATTTAATATTATATATCTCACGGTTGTTCTTACTTACTTATGCACTTGAGTTCATGTTTGTCGCAACTAACTTTTAAACTATTGACATTTTGCATTGTTGAATCAGTAATGATGGATGTTATTGCAATAAATATAAATGGCTGAAGTGCCCAAGACATTAAACTAAACACTTCTAATAAACTGGTTCTCTGTAACAAAAATTTAATGTTAAACCAAAGTATATAATAGTTTTTTTTTACACCTGCAAAATTGACAGAAATCATGAAAAACGGGAAACTTTATTACTACTTAAGCACGAAACGTGACTATAATTAGCTAACTGAAACCTAGGTTTATTCTTTCAATTTCGGCAAATAATGTTATATGTTTTTAAACACCGTTGCTCATAAAGCTGATGTAATTCCACCGGTTTTGTTCGGAAGCAGACTTTGTTCTGCGGCATACAATAGTATAATTTAGTTATTTTCAGATAAAATTGTGTGGAACTCTTTGTGGAAACTGTGTTGATAAATACACGATAGGTAATGTTTGTTTTACAAAAAAGTGCTGTAAGAATTATTCATAAACTTGGTCATACTCTCTAGAAAAAAGATCAAGGAAATAAAAATTTTAAAGGTTTAATAAAAATAATTATGATATGTTCAAAACAAAAACGAAAATATTTAAATAGAAAAATGTGAGACAAATTTTTATTTAAATATAAGTTATAAAAATACATTCCACCCATTTTCACTTATGGAGAAATGCATACGTTTTAGCAACGAATTCCCTCAAGGATTTTAAGAATTATCTGGTATGTTTGTTAAATTGTTAAAAAGATCTAAAAAAAATTTTTTTTTTTAAATTTTAGCATAATTTTATGATTGTCCATTGTCGGATAGTAAAAAAAAGCCATAAAAAAGCATAAATATTTATAATATATAAAACCTCCACCCAAAATTAGGTGGTACCTATTAAATTGGAGCGAAAGGAAAATTCGTGTAAGTTTAGAGCCCAAGTGATCGATACGATGATAGAAATGGATGATATGGAAAATATGAGTGCTGGATAGAGATGGTTGGATGTATTCGGAGTATAGCTAAGAATTATTTTATTTATTTATTTATTATTATTACATAATAGTGCTTAACCTTAGTGTAATATATAGGTCCACAAAACTGTTCTAAACAGTTTGTCTGTGGACTCAGGCTCACTTCAACTTAAAACATAAAAGACTCATCTTTTATGTTTTAAGTTGGGAATTTAATAATATAGTGTGTGATTATGCATAATTTACTATGTATACTATAGTTCATGGTGTGTGTATACTATCCAATAGGTGTTCCTTTAATAATCTTTTAAACCTGTTTTTATTATATTTCAAAATTGAGATTAATAAAATTCGACCACCGGCAGGATTCGAACCTGCATCTTTGGGTAAAGCCCCCAATGCCTTAGCCAATTAGGCTACGGTGGAACCCTACCGATCATCGAAATTTATTAATCTCTTTGTAACACGTCTCTTACGGGGACGGTAGTGCCATCTATCGGTAATGATTCGCATTACTTCGATAAATATCTCCAAAGTTACATTTGGTATTAAATATTAAACGATGACACCGCCCGTTTTCACATTATTAAATGTTTTGAACTCTTTATGGGAAAGATTACCTTATACTATATTTCAAAATTGAGATTTTGAAATATAGTATAAGGTAATCTTTCCCATAAACTGTTTTTATTAGTTTCTCTTCTGATGTCCACAGGCAAGCTATTTAACAAATATGGTAAACGTTTTCTTAATGTCCTATCTCCATAGTAATTATTAACTCTAGGTACATCATACTTACTGTTAGCTAGAATGTACTTGGTATGTCAAAGGGAAAAGGGACGATTGAAAGAGAAGTATGGTGGTGGAATGAAAGTGTTCAGGAAGTCCTTAAGAAAAAGAAGAGATCGTTTAGCCCTAGATAGATAACCTTATTTTTCCATACACTAAAGATAACCTACGTCAGTTCGACGTGTGCATTTTTGGATGGCCTTAATTTCAACTTTTGTGCATATTAAGTTTTATAACTGATATTATTTGTTTTTTTTTACTTAAGTGTTTAGAGAATAAATGGAAAATATTGAATTCGAATACTACATTTATTAAAATATCTTGAAAAAACTTAACATGGAAATTCTTACATAAAAACAACCTTAACCTTCTGTAATCTCTACTAGTCTAATAATTTGAGCATTAATCTTATAAAAACCAAGGTTTTGTGCTGTTAAGAATATAAGGAACCCTAAATAACAACAATTTTTATCAATTTTGGCCTCATAGGCAGTTAGGCAAGGCGGTAAACTTGTGCTCTCCACGAATGGATTTTTTGCAGCTGTTGCACATTGTGTTTGTTATACTTCTAATTATTGAAGAAAAAAAGGCACTGTACTCTCTTTTCTCTGGCTGACCTTGTTCCATAGTTTCAGCGTGTGTTTTTTGGCGGTATGTTTCGACTTTTTTTTCTCTTAGGTTCATGTAGAATAGGCATTTCTTTTCGTGTCTCCTTACACAGAGCCATCAAGCGTTTGATCAATTATTGAGAAAAAAAAATGTAGAAAGCAAGACCGTAAAGAATGAAAAAAAAAAATGTGCTATGCAGAGTGTAAGAAGAGAGCAAAAAGAGCTGTTGCCATAGCTAGAAATGAGGTACAGTACAAACTATACCAACATTTGTATAGCCCTAAAGGTCAAAAACAGATCTATAGAATGGTCAAAGTGAGAGAGAAGAATGGAAGAGATGATATCGCATGTTAAGTGCACAAAAGATGATGACGGAACGAAACGAAAGGATTTTCAAATCGGTTAAGTAGATTACCCCCTACAACGTCACAAACACACAAACTTTATCACTTAATAATATAAGTATAGATATTATAAACTTTTGCGTATTATAATTATAATTTACACAGGTATTAATGCGATAAAGATTACCTTTTTTATATTACCCGGCAGACTCCCGCCCGCGACCACGATCAATAAAACTTGATCAAAACGTCGGGTAATATAAAAAAGGTAATTTTGGTTATAAAGGTTTATGAACTATAGATATTGCATATAGCTTGTCGACTGCACATATTTTCTCCCGCACTGTAGTTGGTTCAAAAAACTCACCTGTTTCAAAATGAAGAGCGTATAATAAGTAGCAAATATCCATTCCAGAAAAGACGTTACCAAAGATATGACGACCTGAAATGTAATAAAATAATATCTCTAAACATTTTTATATTATTTTGAAGGACATCAACATATCATTTATATACCATAGGAATTTAAATTAAATAAAAAATGTATACCTTAGAGAATGAATCGACATAAACCAAATTAAAAACGATGTTATCTAAAACTACGATGGTCGAAAAAAACACGAACATAACTATTATAGAGTCCAGCCATGAACTATTCGCTGTTTAGACAACTAAAAACGCACGAACTTATCCAGCGGGATCAGTTGACTTAAGAAAAGTTTTGTATCGAGCAACTGATCCCATTGATTTGTGTTTAGATTTAAGAAACCTACAACACAAATACAACTGCCCGGTGACCGCGGTCCGATTGTTCACTTGCGTCTTTGGCATTGTGTAGGTTTTGGTGATATCTTCTGACGTTCATCATCTATAGTTTAACGTTTAGTTTCATTTATTGATCTAAAATTACCATGATTTTGGTTGTTTTATTTTACGGTATTCATACACATAACAATCAATTAAAGGTGATTTTAATATTGATAAGTTTAAAATTGGGGTTACGTCTTATAAATCAAACGACTGCCATTTTGTATACCGTTACATAATGATTTAGGTAATACGACAATGGCGATATTTGTCGTGTACTTTACATTATTACTCACGAGTTTAAATAATAAAGATTTTTTTTTAACCTAAGGTGCTTGTAATGTGATGATGGTGGGTTACATTTTAGATATATTTGAAATGTAAAATAATCACTTTTTCTTTTAAGTGGAGTGACATGGCAAAGCATAAATAATAAAATTAATTATTTATTTATATCTCATTGAATAAGTTTCAGAGGATCAGTTGACTAAAAGGCCAACTTGGTGGTTATTGGTCATATCAAGTATAATATAAACCAACGTTATGATTCAGCCACGGAAAATGATAATTTAATGCAGTACCTAGTTATCGACAGTAACGGTGAAACATCAATATACTAGAAAGTTACATTTTACAAAGGCAGATCATGAAATATAACAGAATAAAAATATGGGTTCAAAAACATACCAATACTTTCAAATAAACATCGATGTACTGCGTGGTGCTTACCAGCATATCATACATTTGTATATATTTGTATACGATACGTCCATTTTGGGACTGCGTAAATTTTGCTGACTCGAAAGCTAATTTTACGACTTTACTTCGTGCAAACATCATTGTGTATATAAGTACTGTGGTTAGCCTCCCTACATATACAGAGAGTGAAATACTACAGAACCCAAAAAATCCCAATGGTTCACGAATAAAGTAGTTTTCCCTAAGTGTCATACCGAATACTATTGTTGAGATAATCCAGTTTACAATGGACAACAAAGTATATAGGTTAATAATATGCCCCAGCCATGTGTAAACCCTTTTAGCCCCAGGTAAATTATCAATAACATGACAAAATTTGAACAAATAGTAAATATTTTCTTCCTTAGTTTTTAATGAAATTAACAAATGAATAAAATATTCAGAGCTCGCTGCAAGTTTTACCACAATATTAACGTTGTGTGAGTAAATGAACATGAGCGTAATCAAAATAATACGTAATGTTATAGAATAAAATTTAGACAGTTGCTGTAATTGAGATGAACAAAACTTTTGATGGAAACCGAGGACGAGTCTTAAGCACATTGTAGGTTTTATATTACAAGCAAGTATACCCTGATCCATTATTTTTTTCATAAAGAACTTTGCTTCTCACGTTTGGCTGTACAATGAAACTATATAAAGTAATGAATTCGATTGGATTCTTATTTATATAGATTTATAATCATATAAATGATTTGGTAGTTATTTCCGTAACTAGGTTGACTAATTATGGTGGAGTTTTTAATTTCCAAGATAGACTCGGATACCTTGTTTGATTGCTTTAGTCCATCCAAATACAGAATTCGATTCACTTATTCAGATAACATTTATTCACTTGTGTGTGTTCACTATTAGTAGAATCAAACTCACATGTTCATTAATGGAACTACTAGCCCCCTTTTGTGGGGGATAATGCTGTTCGCGTCCTTGGGGTTTAGCTCTAGTCACCCACACGTGTCCCCTGGGTAGCGCCAAATGAACAGCACATCTAGTGGTAGGTTTCGGCCGCGGTTTGTCACCACCCCCAAGGCAAAGCCTTGCCACCAAGTGATTTTTCGACGATTTTTGTCGCGTTCCGGCATTTTGCCTTGAGTAGCCATCGTGGAAGGGGAGTCTGGGCAGTTGTGTGGCTTTACGAACCGGTTCCGGTGCTGCGTGGTGTCTGTGCTGGGTGACTGTTCGCAGAGGGTAGCGGGATCCTAAGCACGGTTTTCCGCTGGCCGACCGCAGGAAGTAGGGGGCCCAATTAGGAGGAAAGCCACCTATGAAAGGCTGCCCCGCCAACTAGCGAAAAATCCCAGGATGCGTCACCGTGCCGGTTGGCGACCGGATGCGAGGGCCCGGTGAACATCTCTGGGGGGGTTAGGGCGTCCCCGCGCGCTCCAGATCAGTCTCCCGTCGGTGCAACATTACGAGTGTATTGCGTGGTACTCGCTCTTGCTACACCTCGCCCAACTGTCCCTTTCCTGCTTGTCTGTTCGCCATCAAAAATAAATGAAATTAAAAAATACCAGGGTACACCCTAGAGCACAATTTTAAGCCACGCGCTTACACCTGCGTTTATGCTCGCGATGACATCTGCTATCGACGTCGCCGTAACATTGAGGATTCCAGTTTCTCTGTATTGTGGGTTCTGGTGGACACTGGCTTGGAACAGATACTCTATGCCAGTGTCTACCGGTCGCAAACCGATAACATGGAGACAACCAGGTTGTTTCACTATCTTTCGGACTCAGCTGAACTAGCTCAGCTCAGCTAGTATTTTTGGGGGACTTCAATGCCCACCACCAGGAGTGGCTGTACCCGTACCAGAACACCGACCATGCTGGGAGATTAGCGTATGCATCTTCACTGACACTTGGTCTCTCCTAACTGGAGACTGGGCCGACACGGGTGCCCGACATTGATGGCCATACGGCCAATTGCTTAGACCTTCTGCTGACAACCGATCCAGACCGATATCAAGTCGCGTTTTCCTCACCGTTGGGTAGCTCCGACCACTGTCTGGTGAAATTTGTGTCTGTCTACTAGCCACCCAATACCGATCTCAAGGGGATTAGGCGAGTATGGCGATACAAGTCAGCTGATTGGGATGAGATGCGGCATTTTTTCGCGTCTTACCCTTGGCTGCGCTTATGCTTCTCTTCAGATGACCCGACTCGCTGCGCGGAGGCTGTTTCTGGAGTGATAAGCCAGGCTATGTAATATTTCATTCCATTTTCAGATGTCTCACTCCAAGACAAAGCCCATCCATGGTTCAAAGCTGAATGTGATAGTGCTGAAGCACATAAGCACTCTGCTTACCAAGCGTGGGCGGATGCCGTAAAGCGCCAAATGTTCGGAAACCGAAGAGAGCCTTCAATAGTGCTGCCAAGTCTTGCAAACGTGCCCTACGTAAGGCCCGCTTTGACCATATTGGCCGCATTGGAGCCAGACTAGCATCTTACCCATCTGGTAAGATGTAAAGCTTTTTGGTCTCTTGCCAAATCGGTCGAAGCCAATTTTAGTGCAGTCATTGAAGCGTTATTGGTCCGATTTTTTTTACTGTGAACCGATTTGCATGAAATTTTGGAATTAGGTTTATCTTACCCTTAACCTCATCCTCAAAGTATTGGGCCTTGTAGCGACATCCAATGTTACATTGAAAAAAAAAATCACCAATGAGAAGGGGTGGCAGCCTCCCCCAGGGTGGGTGCGGAGTTCAGTTTTACTGTGAAATCAGTTCACAGTAAAAAAAACGGAAGTTACACCCTATTTTTCGCTTCAATGACTGCGGTTCATTAGCTCACACTGCCAAAGAGAAAGCAGACTTGTTTGCATCTCTATTTGCGAAGAATTCACAACTAGATGCTGCTGGTAAAAGTCCACCCAGGCTTCCATATTGCACTTCCCCTATGCCTGAGGTGCACATTCGACAAAAGGTGGTACTTAAAATTCTTAGCACTCTAGATGTGAATAAGGCCAGTGGGCCTGACGGCATTCTTGCCATTGTCTTGCGGTCATGTGCGCTTGAGGTGTCTCCTGTTTTGACTCGCCTCTATCGCTTGTCCCTGACGACTGGTCGAGTTCCAGTATCCTGGAAGATTGCCATTAAATTTTTAAATTAAATTTAAATTTTATTACGTTTATTACATAATTACTAATATTATTAAATAAACACAGTCCGCCAAACTGCACAGCAGTTTGTTGGCAGAAAGATCACTCCCTTATTGACTAGTGTTATGGTTAATATGAAGCTATACATCTATTTAAGCCTTAAGGCTGAAGGTACAAAATACATAGGTTACAAGGTAGGCTAGGGTATGTTCATTGAAATAATATTGAAATATAGTACACAGTTCCTTACATCATTAGTGGAATAGCCAATATGTATTAGTCATTCCATCGATGCTGCCATACACCTTTTTAGGTAGAATTCTTTACACTTATATTTAAAAACAGTCTTAGAGAATGTTTCAGTTGATAGGTCTGCTGGTAGTTCATTATAAATTGACGGAACCAAGTACTTCCTAGTTCTTTGGCCATAACTATTGTTGGACCAAGGGACACTGTATTCCCTTTTACGTCTATTTGAGCGTAATTGGGATTTTACATTTTTAAAATTATCGCTATTATACTGTTCCACTGCAATTGACCACCGTACTTTCTCGTGGACCGGGAGCATTTTACATTCTAAGAATAATTTATCATAGTTGGATCGACAGGCGTTCTTTGTGTTTTGATTTTCTAGGGTTTTCATGAATCTTATTTGTAACATTTTGATTTTATCCAAGTATGATTTAAACGTGCGTCCATAGCAACTCAATGCATACGAAATAATCGAGTCCGCTAATGCGTAGTATACAGTATACAAAATGGCTTCATTTGTGAAGAACTTGAGGTGATGGAATTTTACAAGTACTGATCTTAATTTGTCACATACTACATCTACGTGATTTCGCCATGTGAAGGATTTGTCAGTGATTAAACCTAAGTACTTGTATTCTCCCACCACCTCAAGCTCCCCACAAGAACACCTGCTGTCCTTATCGTGTAAACAGTCGTAGTCGTGCCCCAGTATGCGGGGCCCGCCTGTTATATTTTTATTATATGGTGAATATATATGCATACATTTTGTCTTTTTTATGTTGATAATAATACCATTGTCGTGAGGCCACTTAATAATACTATTTAAATCATTTTGCACATTTTCTTCTATCACTTTTAAATCCCGACCAGAGTATATCAAGCAGGTGTCATCTGCATACATATATATTCGACAGTTTTTGACAACGTTACACATACTGTTGACATGCATAATATAGCCCACCGGGCCAAATACGGAACCGGTTGGAACGCCACAAGTGACGTCAGCACTATCACCCGTCACGCCTCCAACCGCAGTTAGCATCGCGCGCCCCGTCAGATATGCCTCTAGCCACTTATTGACGGGGCCTCGAATGCCGCATTCATCCATGGCTTGAAGCAGCTGTTGGTGGCCCAAGGTATCAAAAGCTTTTTTGAAATCTATGTAGACCACCACCACCTGCTTCTTGTCATCCAAACTGCAGTTAATTGCGTCCACAAAGTGCGCAAGTGCCGTCGTAGTACTTCGGCCCCGCCTAAAGCCGTGTTGAGCGCTATTTAAAATGTTAAACTTTTCAAGAAAGTCACTTATTTGGCCTATGATATATTTCTCAACAATTTTATTTATGGCCGACAAAATTGCAATAGGCCTATAGTTAGTATAATCACTATGCGAACCTTGTTTGTAAATGGGTCTAATTATTGCTGTTTTTAGTTTGTAGGGATAGACCCCTTTATCTACACACATATTTATAAATAACGCAATAACAGGGCTTAATTTATTTTTTATTAACTTAATATCTCGTACACGAATTTTGTCAATACCGGGCGATTTTGAGCAACTTAAATTGTCTATAATTTTGTTAATGCATCGCGGACTCGCCTTTTTATACCTCATCGATAAGGCGCACTCTTTAACATAATCGGACCTATTTAAAAACTTTTTATCGCATTTATGTTTAATATCTATAATTTCCTTAGTAAATGTAGAAGAAAAAGTGTTGCAAATGTTTATTAACGAATCAGTTTTTCCTAAATATTTTTTTATAGCCTCATCAACACTTAACTTTTTCTGTCCTGTCCACCCATTTATCTTTGCCCAAATCTTTTTTAAGTTTTTTCCACATTTTACAATTTCATTTCTTCTATAGTCGTTTTTGGCAGAATTTATGCATTTGTTTACTTTATTTCTATATTTTGTATAATGAAGACGTCTATTCATGTCTTCCGGTTTGTTTTTCCAAAAGCGAAATAATCTATCCAGACATGAAATCATGGCTTTCAACTTATGATTTATCCATGGTTTAGTTATTCTTTTTTTACGATTGTTAATAGTTATTGTAGAACTGTCATAAATTCTACCAAAAACGTCACATATTTTGTCATACAAGATCAAAGGACACTTACAGTTCATTAGCTCCTCCCATGGATAATCAACCAATTTTTTTTCTACCAACCTGTCACTAGTTATTGTACGATTATTATTATTATTACACGGAGGTTCACTCTTATCACATGCTATTTGCACACCGACTAGATAATGATCCGATATATGACATGTCAATACATATGACGAAGTTTTCGCCTGAGATCGAACCCACACGTGGTCAAGACATGACCGCACAACATTGCCACTGAGCAATACTTCACGAGTGATATCCGTTATCGCGCACTGCATACCTAACTCACACATAACATCTTTATAGCGAGTAGCCGCACTTCCGAGGCTGTCGCCGAGAAGGTGTATATTCGTATCACCGATGAATATGACGTCACAGACTATAGGTATGTTTTGGATCAGCCGCTGCATATCATCGACGAAGCCATGTTTATTTGTGTGAGGTGATCTATACACAGCTATTATATGTATTGGACTATAGCCGTCCCGCATCAGGTGACCGTGTATTATCTCAGACGTATTGGTATTAACATTTGTCGACTCAAACTTGTATTTTTTCTTAATGTTTATGAGAATACCTCCTCCTCTCTGGTTTTCTCTCGAGTTTATGTACGTATCGTAGCCATCCAGTTGATACAAGGGCAGCTCATTTCTTCGTATATTAATCTCCGTCAATATAATAATATCAAGATTCTGCAAACAGCTATTTATGAGCACCGAAAACTCATTAAAATGTTTACGTAAATGTAAATGTGTAAATGAATTATATTTAGATTATGTTGTTTCTTTTGAATGTCGTCACTCCATGTCTTAGCGTTTAGGTACCTTTTATAGCTTATACTAGATTGAACAGCTGATAGTTGGTCGTCGAATGTGAGTGATAATAACTTTATATAAAGTCATCCCATCTGTATATAAGTGTCCGCCGTCAACGTGTAAGCTGACTTTGAGCGGGCGTGGAATCTATAACTTGACTACGGGACAGTTCAGCCTTGAATCGGGATATGTCCTCAGTTGAACGAATGACCTGGATTTTCTTATTTTTAGGATCGTCTCGGCGAATTAATATTTTTCCATCCTGCACCCAGATGTACCTAAAGTGCGATTTTAATTCAGTTTTTGCAGCCCATAGCAATTGCTTCTTTTGTTTTGTAATATCCTCATTTATGAAAATATGGTTCTTATCACCGTTGCCATAGATGTCATTATTGGTAATTCGGTGTTTTTTCTTTGCTAGCCACTTATCTCGAGCGTCACGGGTAACAAGCGAGACGACGACAGAGCGCGGCCGGGCCGCGCGTTTCTCGTTATCATTGACATTTTCTCCTACCCGCTTTACTTCTATAATAGTGGACGTATCCAATTCCAGAATATTCGAGATTTTTTTAACCGTTCCCAACACATCCTCGTCCTCTCGCCAGGCTAGCCCACCGAGCTCAATGTTTTTTTCTTTTTGTTCCTGAATCGATATTCTTTCTTCTAAAGCTTTACAGTACTTTTCCAGATATATTTTTTTTTGTTCCACAGCTGTAATTTTTCGCTCTGCGCTTTGTTTAAATTCGTACATTTGTTGATACTGTTCGGAATAAAACTCTACGGTTTCTGTAAGTTCTTCAATCTTTTTCTTCATTGTGTATAATATTCCTAGCTTGGAATTTACTTCTACTAGGACGTTCTCCGCAGAAGAATTGTTAATGTCGAGGCTTATATTTGACTCGCTAGCCATCGGACTTGCTTCCTGCCTCTGACAGTCATCACACATTTCCTTCTTCGACCACGTTTTGCCAACACATTTCTTATGAAACATAGCCTCACACGAACCTCTGCACTTTATCACATCACCCTGTCTAGACACAAATTGTTTGCATTTTTTACATTGCACCATATTGATCGATATAATAACCACACGCACTAATATCGCTTAGATTATAAGATAGGAACGTCCGTTCGCGGGGAGCGCACGCGCGGAAGACTTTGCGATTTGCGACGCGATTGCTCAACCGGTTCCCAAGAAAGTTAGTCGTGCCGACCTTGTCAACTACCCACCAATCGCAATCACCTCCATACTCTGTAAGGTTATGGACCGTGTTTTAAACAACCGTCTCCTAGCATACCTGGAAGACCACGACCTCCTCTGTGGCCGTCAATTCGGATTCCGTCGAGGCCGGTCTACTGGGGATCTTCTTGCTTATGCTACTTACTTCTGGAGCGAAGCCATCGAGAGACACGGTGAGGCTCTTGCCGTGTCGCTTGATATCTCTAAGGCTTTTGACAGGGTTTGGCATGCAAGTCTCATTGGTAAGCTTCCGGTTTACGGTATTGCTCCCGAACTTTGTACCTGGATTCAGGATTTCTTGAGGGGAAGGTCAATTCGAGTTGTCATTGATGCATGCGCCTCGTCCGATCTTCTTGGTATTAATGCAGGTGTCCCTCAGGGATCTGTTCTCTCCGCGACTCTTTTTTTGCTACACATAAACGACCTGCTAGTTACTCCCGGTATCTTTGGGTATGCAGACGACAGCACAGTCTAGGTGAGATACTTGTCTGTCGCGAAGTCTGGGTCAAAGGTCCAGTCGTTCAGGGAGTCGATGATTGAGGGAGTGAACTAGATCTAGGAGGCTGTCTCTTTATGGGGTGATGCCAACCTGGCTGGGTTTAACCCCTCAAAAACACAGGCGTTTCTTTTTTCGACGAAACGCAATGTCTCCGTTCCGATCAGCAACCATCTTGAGTTCTTAGGGCTTGACCTCTCGTCTAATCTAAACTTCGGGCACTACATCGAGTCCATTGCAAACACTGCAGCCAAAAAACTTGGCATTCTCTCCAGGGTGAGGCGGTACTTCACATCGGAGCAGCTCTTAAGTCTTTACAGAGCTCAAGTTCGCTCCTCAATGGAATACTGTTCTCACCCGATGTAGATTTTATAGCGTCGGTAATCTGGCTACGTTTCAGTGACCTTTTTGGGGAAATCGAAAGTTTTGCCTGTGCAATTGCCGATAAAATTGAGATCACGAACAGTTACCAGAGATATATCCTGAGGCACTAATAGCACTGTTTATATTGGTCGGGCGTGCCGCCACCATCCAGGTGAACACCTCAAGCATATAATTGATGGTTGTTCTTGTAGCGCGAATGAAGAGTATGTGCACCGCCGTAATCAAGTGGCCAGGATAATTCACCAGCCACTTGTCTTGCTACACCGCGTTGCGACATCAGAAGTGCCGTACTACTGGTATATGCCAGAAGCAGTCCGTAAAACTGGTCATGTCACGTTGTACTGGAGTAAATCCATCACCACGGACTCTTGTTGCCAATAGACCTGACATCGTGGTGGTGGATCGTCAAGAGCGACGTGCAATGATCATCGATATTGCTGTTCCTTATGACAAAAACCGAACGATTGCTAACAACCGCATGAAAATCCATGTAGTAGTTTTTGAGTTTATCGCGAACAGACAGACAGTGGCGGCCTTTGTTTTATAATATGTAGTGACTTTGTTTTATAATATGTAGTGATGTAGTGATAGCGGTCGCCCGCGGCTCCGTGCGGATGTCGGTTAACGCTGCAAAAAGCCTACCCAGGAAAAACACGATCAGCAAAATGATTCCCAGACACCGATACAAACATCGACGACGCAGTCATTATCCGCAGGCTGCACAGATTATCTTTCTGTGGATGTTAAAGTTGTTAATGATGAAAATATTTAAATGTAATTAATAGGCATTTTAGGCATTTTCAAATGTTCAAGAAAATATAAATAGCGTGTAATATTCTTGCTCTGAAAAGAACTGTTGTTTAGCCCAGAAAAGAACTGTTGGTTAGCCCTGATAAGAACTGTTGGTTGGCCCTGAAAAGAACTGTTGTTTAGCTCTGAGAAGAACTGTTGATTAGCTCAGAGAAGAACTTTTGCGTAGGTGTAGTTTAAAGAACGAAATCTAAAAAAAAATCGCACGAAAATTATTAGACTTCGCAACGGGCCGTGCAGCAGAAATCGTAATATTTTAATTTCGCCATAACTTCAAAACCGAACGTCCAATTTTAATCATTCAATAACCAAATATTATCTACATAAACTGTACTTGTTGATGAAATAATTTATTTTGATAAGGATTAATAGAATGAGTAAAATAAACGCGTTTAATTGTAGTCCAAAAAAATTCAAGATATATAAATTAAAAAATGGTTGTTGTGCCTCACTCGACATAGATAGGTATAGTGTGTTGCGGACTTTTTTGTAGATATTTATAAGATCTACAATTAATTAGAACATTTTATGATTCTATCTTTTATAGTTTAGGCAGCGTACGCAAAATAAGAAAATTACTTTTCTGGTTTTTTTTTACACCTTGTGTCCGAAAAACCCAAATATCTTACGGAAAACGGAAACTTTAGCCTATGTTACTCGTGGATAATGTTGCTTTCGAATGGTGAAAGAATTTTTGAAATCGGTCTAGTACTTTTTGAGCCTATTCATTACAACCAAACAAACAAAGTTTTCCTCTTTATAATATTAGTGTAGATATACTGTACAATGTATGTCAAAGTAAACATATTCTACGTATTTTAAAATATTTAAAAAAATACAACATATTATATACATATATATATGTATATATATGTATATAATACATATATATATATATATTGTCCGCTTTACGGCAAAAGTTGATCAGGCCGAAATATGCATTAAATGTTGATCCACCTTTAGAGGCTTGTAGCTTTGATAATTTTGATAATATCGTGTCAAACTTCGAATATAAGAATTCCCCTCATTGCGACCCAGAGCCTAACTACGCCGCAAACACTCTAGCTCGTCACCAACTCACACGGCAATTGTTGATTTTATAACCTTCATTTATTTTACACTTTGTGTGACTTTGTTGATCAATATAAACGTTGGAAGATCAACAAATGCCGCGGAAATGTACACCGATGCTGCGGAGCGGCAACATTGCAAGCGAAAGAAAAGATAGACGCTAGATGAGATAAAAAAAAACATTTTGTTTCTTTACTTTTTAGTGTTTATGATTGGGGATTTACTACGGCGTAGTAGTAGGAAATGGTATTAGGTTTTATAACAAACTCCTTAGTCGTGTTACTGATTTGCCTGATACAACTTTTAAAACATATATTAAACGTGTCCTTGTATCTAAAGGTTACTAAAGCGTTAAGGACTATATTGAGGACTAGCGGCCCGCCCCGGCTTCGCACGGGTGGACTTTTATACCCTACCCCTGCCCTACCCTACCCCTGCCCTACCCTACCCATACCCTAACCCTACCCTACCCCTACCCTACCCCTACCCTACCCCTACCCTACCCTACCCCTACCCTACCCCTACCCTACCCCTACCCTACCCCTACCCTACCCCTACCCTACCCCTACCCTACCCCTACCCTACCCCTACCCTACCCCTACCCTACCCCTACCCTACCCCTACCCTACCCCTACCCTACCCCTACCCTACCCCTACCCTACCCCTACCCTACCCCTACCCCTACCCCTACCCTACCCCTACCCTACCCCTACCCCTACCCTACCCCTACCCTACCCCTACCCTACCCCTACCCTACCCCTACCCTACCCCTACCCTACCCCTACCCTACCCTACCCTACCCCTACCCTACCCCTACCCTACCCCTACCCTACCCTACCCTACCCCTACCCTACCCCTACCCTACCCCTACCCTACCCCTACCCTACCCCTACCCTACCCCTACCCTACCCCTACCCTACCCCTACCCTACCCCTACCCTACCCCTACCCTACCCCTACCCTACCCCTACCCTACCCCTACCCTACCCCTACCCTACCCCTACCCTACCCCTACCCTACCCCTACCCTACCCCTACCCTACCCCTACCCTACCCCTACCCTACCCCTACCCTACCCCTACCCTACCCCTACCCTACCCCTACCCTACCCCTACCCTACCCCTACCCTACCCCTACCCTACCCCTACCCTACCCCTACCCTACCCCTACCCTACCCCTACCCTACCCCTACCCTACCCCTACCCTACCCCTACCCTACCCCTACCCTACCCCTACCCTACCCCTACCCTACCCCTACCCTACCCCTACCCTACCCCTACCCTACCCCTACCCTACCCCTACCCTACCCCTACCCTACCCCTACCCTACCCCTACCCTACCCCTACCCTACCCCTACCCTACCCCTACCCTACCCCTACCCTACCCCTACCCTACCCCTACCCTACCCCTACCCTACCCCTACCCTACCCCTACCCTACCCCTACCCTACCCCTACCCTACCCCTACCCTACCCCTACCCTACCCCTACCCTACCCCTACCCTACCCCTACCCTACCCCTACCCTACCCCTACCCTACCCCTACCCTACCCCTACCCTACCCCTACCCTACCCCTACCCTACCCCTACCCTACCCCTACCCTACCCCTACCCTACCCCTACCCTACCCCTACCCTACCCCTACCCTACCCCTACCCTACCCCTACCCTACCCCTACCCTACCCCTACCCTACCCCTACCCTACCCCTACCCTACCCCTACCCTACCCCTACCCTACCCCTACCCTACCCCTACCCTACCCCTACCCTACCCCTACCCTACCCCTACCCTACCCCTACCCTACCCCTACCCTACCCCTACCCTACCCCTACCCTACCCCTACCCTACCCCTACCCTACCCCTACCCTACCCCTACCCTACCCCTACCCTACCCCTACCCTACCCCTACCCTACCCCTACCCTACCCCTACCCTACCCCTACCCTACCCCTACCCTACCCCTACCCTACCCCTACCCTACCCCTACCCTACCCCTACCCTACCCCTACCCTACCCCTACCCTACCCCTACCCTACCCCTACCCTACCCCTACCCTACCCCTACCCTACCCCTACCCTACCCCTACCCTACCCCTACCCTACCCCTACCCTACCCCTACCCTACCCCTACCCTACCCCTACCCTACCCCTACCCTACCCCTACCCTACCCCTACCCTACCCCTACCCTACCCCTACCCTACCCCTACCCTACCCCTACCCTACCCCTACCCTACCCCTACCCTACCCCTACCCTACCCCTACCCTACCCCTACCCTACCCCTACCCTACCCCTACCCTACCCCTACCCTTTTTTAAAATGTATTCTGCTATTCAGGGCGTAGACAAATCCAACGAAACAAAAACCATGAAAATTGATCCAGCCGATCTCGAGTTATAAACCCGTCTTTATATATAGATTAAAAACTATTTTATAGGTAGTTAAATGGTCTTGACCATAAAATAATTTATATGGATAAGGATTAATATAAACACATAAATAGCATGGTTTGAATTTGGTTAGCATTTTCATTAATGTTTAAAACGAAAAAAAGTTGTTGTAGTGACATAATTACAATAGTTGGACATATGCTACCGCGGAGTTTTTTGTAGACATTATGATGTTCTTCAATATTGTTGTACATTATTTTGTTCTATCGCTAATAGTTTCGGCAGCGCATTCGACGAAAGACATTTTAAGACTCATTATTCTACACCTTCGGTTACATTGTTCAAAACCTACGCTCTGCCCATTTGAGTATGTTTCGCCGGACCGTGTCATGTGGGTCGTGTTAAAACCGGCAGTAAAATAACCCACTGAGTTTGTTTCGCCGGATCTTCCTAGTTGGGGCTTATTGGATCCGGTGGTAGCATTAAAGCGCGTCCGTCGTTATATACTCATGGTCCGCCCAAATAATGACAATTGTTCTTAATATAATTTAATAAAGACAGAACAAGCTATTGGACACAATATAGTAAAATAATAAAGTTAAGACTAAAATGATTAAAAACAATAAAGATAGATTAATAATAAATTATTGTTGTGACTATTTGCAAGTGCCTGTAATAGGTTTACGTAATGAAAAAGAATTTTTATTTTATTTATTTTATTTTCCCCCCAGAGGTCAATTGAAGGGGGAAGAGGGCTACAACAGGGTTCGCCCTGGTACCCTGAGGCGCAACATTAGTGATATTATGACATGTTTATACACCCTCATACCATTCAGCTTTCGGCACGTGCTCACCTTGGCATTGGGTCATCCATCTAATCAAATATAATTTACATTCAGTCATAACAAATACAACGAACTTATTTTATTAAATCTGATAGAGTTGCAAATGGATATTATCTAGGACGAAATTGGGTATATCTTGTTACAATGTAATTTTCATCCTTACTTGTGGTTGTGAACCTCACATAGAATCACAGTGGTAATAGTTTAAAACCCTTGTTGTAATTAATGTTTTTCCAACTAGATTAGATATTTGGAACTTTGTAGATAAACTTTGAGTTGTCCACGTAGTTTGAACTTGTAGTTTCCATCGACACTCGTAACAGAACCTTTTGACAAATTCCTTCGAGCGATAAAACATCTTTAAAACACTTTTTAACTAGTTTCCAACTTTAGTAAACAAAATTTTTTTGTGTTATTGTCTAACCTAACTTTTTCTGCCAAACGTCACCTTGACAGATACTAAACGCAGGTTGCTGTCAAAGGGCATGTATACATTTGTCAATTATATTGCTTCATCGATTTTTGATGGTGATTCGAAAATACTTAATTAATAGGATTAACCTTTTTAGAATTGTCAACTTTCATATTTAAATATAAAAATCTAATTAATTTTGAAATCTACTAAAACCGGAAATGCAACTATTTTTTTATTATGGAGTTGTTGCAGTTTCTTTCTGGAAGTTTCGTTTTAATTTGTCTTTACATTTAGTCTTTGGATTGGGGTTGCGAGGAGTATAGTCTTGATTATCCATTAATTAGTCCTGAATATTTTTCCCCGACATTGGGTTGGAGTATCTTAAATTATAAAGTTTCGTATTAAGAAAGTTGTGTGCAAGTATTTTGGAAATTAGGGGTTGTGGGGAATATTTGTTTAAAATTATTTTGGTAAAGATTCTGGATTCGTTTTGATTGTACTTTACTCTGCATTCAGTCACCTTGTTATTAGTTGGTTAGTTTGTGAACGAGAAATGTCAATGTCACATTTGACGTTTATTTGCATTGTTGTTTTTGGCTAAATTAATAAATTCAATGAGGGTGAATTATTTAAATTGGAGCCTTACGTTCATCGATTTCCCCGATTAAGGGCAGATTATAGAAATTGGTCTCACCGGGTGAACCTTCTTCCGGTATTGTCGCCCAGGTTGGAATTCTGGCTTGTGATTACTCGATCGTCAGACCGCTAACATCCAGACTGATGTCCTGAAGAATCCAAGTTTTTTACCCGTGCTTTCTTGTGCCGGCGTGGATTTGCCGCCGCGAGGGACTCATGCCTTCAGGCCCGGTCACAACCGACAGGTACCTCGGGAGATTCACCTCGCCGCCGGGACTTGGGTTGAACCTGAGGCTCGGACGCGAGGCCCGTCTCCTCGAGGCATCGGGCCTGAACCACCTGCGACAGTCTACCGCAGCACGGCTGGCTGATTCCGCCTCGCTTGACAGCAGGCGTTGACGGTTTTTTCTTTCTTTACATTTATTTAATTTTTCTTTCTATTCATATAAACTTAATGGAAACTTGGATGGAATTTGATCCAAGTTTGTTTGAAATAATCATCAACTTCAGGATCTCGGAGTGCGACTACATTGTGTTGATCTACATTATTCGACTCTGGATCCGAGACTGTTTTAGTCTCTGGCGCCCACTTTTACTTAATCATTAACCTATCTAATTATAAGTAATTTATTAAAGCTCTGGACGGTTATGGCTTTATCCCAACCGCCCACTCCCATAATGTTCTACCTTTAAAATATAAACTGGCTGGCTAGGGGATATGTTGTAAAGAAAATATTAACTTTATAAAAATTAACTTAAAAAATATTTGTTAAGTGGTAAATTAAATAGTTTAATATATTTATAATCTAGTCGTGCACTTTACTTGTTTTATTTGAATGTTTAATTCTCCCACAGAAGTTTACAGTTGAGACTTTGTCCTCTGTACTGGAGTGGACAAAATCTCAAATGTAACAATCTATATAGATATACCCATTCGGCAAATGTTGATCAGACGGGTTGTAGCATCAGTTAATTGTTGATCAGTTAGCAATTGTTGATCAAAACAGCTTTTGTTGATCTAATGTATGATTCGGCATACAAATGTGGCTCCAATTTGATCAACAATTGCTGACCCTCTAGCGACACAAATAAGAACTATTCATTACATTATTTATACAAATCCGCTCCATCTATTGTTGATCTGATTCAAATGGACCAATCAGAGGTAACCTTTGCCATGATTGGTTGGTTTTGTTATGCGCTGTTGCCACTTCGCTTCGCAATCTATACGCTATGATGAAAGCAAGACAGTGTTAAGTTAGGGCATGTAAAGTAGGACTTAGGAGTTTGGTTCTCCATAGATTCGACAACTTTTTTTTATTACAACCTTTTATTTTTTTCTTTCACCTGTCCCATTGTCTGTAATCAAATCTTGCAAGTTAAATTTGACACACTTTACGGTTTCCGATTGAGTAAAAATTTTGCACGGATAATATGTATATCGCGTGACAATGCAATATTATGATGACATGGAGCTGATCTAATGATGGAGCTGGAAGGTGGCCATAGGAACTCCGTTATAATACGACATAACCCTATCGAATTTGGGCTCGAATGATTCGTCTCAATGAGTACTTTGTCTGTAGATGGTATCCAGGGTCTGATGATGGAGCTGGAAGGTGGCCATAGGAAGTCCGTAATTAAACGACACACACCCATCGAGTTTGGGCTCGTTTGATTAGTCTTGACGAGTACTTTGGTCCTAAATGGTATCCAGGGTCTGATCATGGAGCTGGAAAGTGGCCGTAGGAATTCCGTAATAAAACGACACAATCCCATCGAGTTTGGGCTCGTTTGATTAGTCTTGACGAGTACTTTGGTCCTAAATGGTATCCAGGGTCTGATGATGGAGCTGGAAGGTGGCCATAGGAAGTCCGTAATAAAACGACACAATCCCATCGAGTTTGGGCTCGTTTGATTAGTCTTGACGAGTACTTTGGTCCTAAATGGTATCCAGGGTCTGATGATGGAGCTGGAAGGTGGCCATAGAAAGTCCGTAATAAAATGACACAATCCCATCGAGTTTGGGCTCGTTTGATTAGTCTTGACGAGTACTTTGGTCCTAAATAGTATCCAGGGTCTGGTGATGGAGCTGGAAGGTGGCCATAGGAAGTCCGTAATAAAACGACACAATCCCATCGAGTTTGGGCTCGTTTGATTAGTTTTGACGAGTACTTTGGTCCTAAATGGTATCCAGGATCTGATGATGGAGCTGGAAGGTGGCCGTAGGAAGTCCGTAATAAAACGACACAATCCCATCGAGTTTGGGTTCGTTTGATTAGTCTTGAGGAGTACTTTCGTCCTAGATAATATCCATATGCAACTCCATCAGATTTAATAAAATAAGTTAGTTCCATTTGTTATGACTGAATGTAAATTATATTTGATTAGATGGATGACCCAATGCCAAGGTGAGCACGTGCCGAAAGCTTAATGGTATGAGGGTGTATAAACATGTCATAATATCACTAATGTTGCGCCTCAGGGTACCAGGGCGAACCCTGTTGTAGCCCTCTTCCCCCTACAATGGACCTCTGGGGGGAACTACGCCGTAGTAAATATCTCGACACTTTACAATCTCGCGGGATAGATTATAATTTAACGGAGGATACGTGTCGTCGTTGATACTGCAACACCGTAAGTGACAGTTTCTAATAAGGTGTGATTTCATATGTTAAGAAATATTTTCTTTACATATGTTTTGAACGGCAATCAAATATATTTGCTACATTTGATTTTCAACCTTATTAGCTATTGTCACTTACGCGGTGTTGTATACTTTCATATTATATTTATTGTGAAATGGAACTATCTTTTGTTTCGCTTGCGATGTTGCCGCTCCGCAGCATCGGTGTACATTTCCGTGGCATTTGTTGATCTCCCAACGTTTATATTGATCAACAAAGTCACACAAAGTGTAAAATAAATGGCGGTTATAAAATCAACAATTGCCGTGTGAGTTGGTGACGAGCTAGAGTGTTCGCGGCGTAGTTAGGCACTGGGTCGCAATGAGGGGAATTCTTATATTCGAAGTATGACACGATATTATCAAAATTATCTAAGCTACAAGCCTCTAAAGGTGGATCAACATTTAATGCATATTTCGGCCTGATCAACATTTGCCGTAAAGCGGACAATATATATATATTAGATATGAGCGCCGCGCCGGCGCGCCGCCGCCGCCGTGATTCCCGCCGCGCCGTCGCCGCCGTCCTCAGGCGCCGGCGCGCCGAACCCGAGCGAGCGGCGTTCAGTCAGTTTAATTTAACACGCTGACCAAACCGAACGCACGATAATAAATTCTGGCAACATGGCGGTACTAGACGTGGACGTTTACAAAACGAAACTCTTTGACATTACAATTTCTGTGTTGTCCAAGTTATCAGCAAACAAACACAGTTTTTGTTGGACCTATTTTGGTCAGTTAGTTGTTAATATTGAGGGAAGAAAACGAACAGTGTTGGGCGACCAAGTGTTTTGCGACGCTTGTTTGAAACAAGCGAAAGAAAAAGATGTCGATGTGCAATTTTCCAAGTAAGTTTATGTAACTCCTATTAAAATAATTGAATTGGTACCTACTTACCTATATTGCTAGCTTTTTTACGAGGTTACTAACCTGGTAAAAAAAGCTTTATAATACGTAAGTTGTATTTTATGATTTTCTTATGGTCTTGATTTTTGGAATCCCTTTTTTTGACCTAATTTTTTTGTCATAATTAGTTAGGCATATTTTTCCTTGGCATAATAATAATGTGCCATAATTGGTTTTTGGCATACTGTTTTATTTAGCTATATAGTTTATCCTATTTTTTATTCATAACTTTGATATGCATAAAGTTGTAAGGCATATTGTTTATTCGTCTAATAGTTATTTGTCATAATGATGAAGCGACCGGCGAGTCTGTCACGAACCGCAGAACCGAATCGTGGGCAAATGACAATCGGTTAAGTTAGGACTGCGGCCATACAACGCCAGAACCGAATTGCCGAACCGCCGCGCGCCGTAGCCACGCAGCCCTGGAGCCGTGAGAGATACGCTGCATGCTTGCTTGCACGCTTTTTACGGGGAAATAAAAACCACATAATACTTTAGTAGTACATTTTTGGTGTATAGTGGTTATGCTTGCTTATACGTCATTATGCGTAAGTAAATATATGCTTTGGGACAGTATGCTTAATAATTATTATGCTTATAGTAGTTATGACTTAAAAAATTGTGGGTAAAAGGTTATGGCAATTTAGTATTATGCGTAACAAATGTTAGGACAAGTAGGAATATGCCATGTTCAATTATGACAAAAAAAAATTATGAGTAATAATAAAGAACCCTTGTTTTAATCTAACATTGCTAATATAGATACATATTTTGTTTGTTTCTTAACTATAAAATGACATATTATTAATTGCCTATGTATTTATTATACATATAATATTATGTTGCTCTTTATTTCCGTGGGTTTGGTATATTACGTTTTTCTTAGGATTTTAGAAGCTTGAAAGATAATCTTTAATTTTGTTTCAGAGCACTCATCAAGGCCTACAGTAAAAATATAGCCACGAGCAATTTACTGCGTCATTTAAAGGATGAACATAACGTAGAAGATACTGAAAATAGAAAAAAAGTAGCCAATATTAAGGATTTTTTTTCCGTACAGAGAAAATCAAAACCAGTCACAAAAAGTGGTGAAACTGAATAATATTTATTCATGACAACTATAGCCATTGCAAAGGAGAAACCGACATTTGAATTAAATTGTTATTTCATCTTTTATCTGACTGAACCTATAATGTGTTCGTTAAAGTTTTAAATAATGTTAACATTTTTCGAATTGTTTTTAATATGAATAATATTTATATGTAAGTATCTTGAGTTTTATATGAAAAGATACTATCCTTGTTGATTATTTAATAGTTTTTTTTTATTAAAAACGTAATTAAACGGTTTCGTGTTCCTAATTTCCTGTTGATTTACAAATAATTTTCTGAATATCACACTATTTTAATGTCTATTTGGTTTTCTCTTTTTTAGTTTATCTTGTCAATTCAATTTGTCTCGTCAAAATTATTATAAATCTTAATAATACGTAAATTATTGTTTTATTTCTTCTCTTAAAGTAGTTAAAGAAAGGTCAAGCTGCGCCGCCGACGCCGCCGCCGCCGCCTTCTAAAAGTCGGCGCGCCGCCGCCGACCGATTTACCATCGGCGCTCATATCTAATATATATACATATATATATATATATATATATATATATATATATATATAGATATATAGATATACCCATTCGGCAAATGTTGATCAGACGGGTTGTAGCATCAGTTAATTGTTGATCAGTTAGCAATTGTTGATCAAAACAGCTTTTGTTGATCTAATGTATGATTCGGCATACAAATGTGGCTCCAATTTGATCAACAATTGCTGACCCTCTAGCGACACAAATAAGAACTATTCATTGCATTATTTATACAAATCCGCTCCATCTATTGTTGATCTGATTCAAATGGACCAATCAGAGGTAACCTTTGCCATGATTGGTTGGTTTTGTTATGCACTGTTGCCACTTCGCTTCGCAATCTATACGCTATGATGAAAGCAAGACAGTGTTAAGTTAGGGCATGTAGAATAGGACTAAGGAGCTTGGTTCTCTATAAGATTCGACCTGTAATCAAATCTTGCAAGTTAAATTTGACACACTTTCCGGTTTCCGATTGAGTAAAAATTTTTCATGCATAATATGTATATCGCGTGACAATGCAATATTATGATGACATGGAGCTGATCTAATGATGGAGCTGGAAGGTGGCCATAGGAACTCCGTTTTAATACGACATAACCCTATCAAGTTTGGGCTCGTATGATTCGTCTAATGAGTACTTTTTTTTGTAGATGGTATCCAGGGTCTGATGATGGAGCTGGAAGGTGGCCATAAGAAGTCCGTAATAAAACGACACAATCCCATCGAGTTTGGGCTCGTTTGATTAGTCTTGTCGAGCACTTTTATTACTAAATTTTAATACAGCAATGACGATATTTTATTATTTACGTTTACGCCGTAATTTGCAAACCTAAATAGTAATCAAGGTCTTTTTTACTTTTAACCTAAAAGAATTGTAGGTACTCTGAGTGAATTCACGTCAGCAATTGTTTGTATTCGAACAGACGACCTGTCGATCTTGTCGCACATATTTTTAGATTACGTTTAACTTTTTGTTTTAAAGTAGGTACTTTATTTCTTGTTACTGTGACAATTTAACACATATGTATTACATTTGTTCAAGTATGTACAAGTATATATTTAAAACAACCTAATAAAAAATTTAGTGGGATCATCTGACGAAACATTTGTCATAAAATTCATTATTTATTCAACTCATTCCGTCTATTAACGTTAAAGCGGGATCAATTAACTAAGGAGTTATTTAGTTTTGCTTAGTATCCGAGCATTAAATAAATCAACGTCATCACTCCTCTCTGCTGTGCTTGTACGTAGTAGACGTGTTTTTAGTTGTGCGAAGCTTATAGTGGCTTATTTCATTTTATTTATTTTAAATCATTATAATTGTACTAGTTTTTTGAATTTCTCGGACCCTCCTTGTCTATCTTAGAGAGTCTCCCATAAGGGTCGGCGGCCATATTGTGAAGTGTCGGAAGTCTCGCTCTTGTACCTATGTCTGGGAGACTGTTAGAGGTAACCGCCGAAACTGCGGTGGTGAGTCAACATTTTTATAAGAATATAAATAAATGCTCAAAAAATGCACCGCGATGGGTTTGAACTGCCGCCACGGTTGACTTGAATGCAGCGTGCATAGCCGTCGCGCCAAATCCATGTTGACGTCACTGTGCCAAACCACTAATCAGCTCCTTCAGTCCGCTACGACCCTGCTACGTTACCCGACTACGCCATACTGGTGTGCTACGTACACACCTACGATCCGTTACGACTTTCTACGCAACATATTGCTATTAGCGCTTCCGCAGGAAATTTTATTCACGTTTAGAATTCTCAAGTTGTGCAGTTCTTTGAAATAATCTAACTGCAACGATGCCCAAGTGTCACCGCACGCCCCCGACTACACCATATGGGCAAATACTGAGGGTATCTTCAAACCCCAACATCACCGAAACCCCACTGGATTCTGAGTTTGTTAACCTAATTCAAAGATCCAAGCGGCCCAGATCTGAATCAAGCCCCTTAAGTGAATTTAACACGTTTAAGGAGGAAATGAAGGCCATGCTCCTTAAGTGGCAATTCGACCAGGAGAAAATGTTAAAAGGGTTTACAGATAAGATTACGTCAGAATTAGCTAAGATAAAACTACAACAAGAAAATCTTCAAAAAATTAAAAGTGACATAGATGCATCGGCAGAACTCATGAACTCCAAATATGAAGAAATAAAAGTAAAAATTGAAAATCTTGAAAGTGAGCGGGCTGATCAACGAAGATATATAGATAAACTGGAGAATCAATTAAGTGATATGCAGGACAATTGTCGGTCTGCCACGATTGAGATTCGAAATCTGTAACTCAAGGACAAGGAAACATCTGATGATTTATCTAATATGGTAGTGGATATTTCCAAATCCCTACAAGTACCCGTGGAGCCCACAGCGATACGTGATACCCTACTAAACAAATTGTGGTAGAATTTCAGTCCGTGATGCTGAAAAATAACATACTTCGAGCCGTCCGAGATTTTAATAAGGAAAAATCAGTCACGCAGAAATTAAATAGTCAGCACATAGCCTTGAAATGCGACACGCTTCCTATTTTCATTGCAGATCGCCTTCCACAAAGTTTAAGAAAACTATTTTTTCAGGCCCGTCAATTCGCAAAAGTCCATGAGTTCAAATACTGCTGAAAAAATCTTTCTTCGGAAAAAAGAAGGCGATAAACCTATTCGTATTTTCTCAAACAGTTGCCTTCAAAACTTGCATCAACCTCAAAATAACTTGGCAGTTTAAGTTATTTAACGCCTCAATCTGTATTAAACATAATTACTTATTTTTTGTAAT
Organism: Nycteola revayana; assembly: GCA_947037095.2. NCBI lineage: Eukaryota > Metazoa > Arthropoda > Insecta > Lepidoptera > Nolidae > Nycteola > Nycteola revayana. The sequence continues at coordinate 31,109,263 of OX344838.1, forward strand.
CCTAAGTCAGGCCTCATCTACACATATTCACACATACTACACAAATTAATGCTACACCACATAATTATACACACCAAGCGTGTATGCTTGTTGTGTATAATTATGTGCAGAAATATATATTAGGAATTTTTATAAACGTAGTTAAAGTACACGCTTTTCTTTCATTCAAAGTACAATATACGGTTCTCGCTAGACATAACTTTGATTTCCTCTCATATATCATTTTATCAATAGGTAGTCAAATTATAACTGTACCTACATATTATGACAAAACTAGGCTGCGCATATACTATTATCTGCAACAATGAACAGCATAAATGAAATAATCAATGACATTGATTTCTATGGACACCACGAATTTCATAATTGTTCCCCAAATACATGCAATCAGATATTAGGTAATAATATAAGTAACCCGTTAAATTTACTACAACTAAACATACGCAGCATCAACAAAAATTTTGACAGTGCCATGGTTCTTCTTTCTACTCTAAAATCTACTTGTCACATAATTATTTTTTCTGAATGTTGGCTTAGCTATTCTCGAGATATTCCAAATGTACAAGGTTATTTGTCGTACTACTCAAATAATACTTTTAACCAAAACGATGGGGTTGTGATGTACATCAACTCGAACCTAAAGCATAGTGTTACGGAGCCTCATTTCATGGACGCCAACTGTTTGATCTGTGTGCTAAACTCAGATACCGTCGTAATAGCTATATATAGACCGCCCTCTTTCCGGCAAATCGATATTTTTTTAATTAGCCTAAATAATTTGTTACAGACTGTAAAGGATTATAAAAATATTTTTTTGGTGGGGGATATTAACATAAACATCGGACCTAATAGCAGTGACTCTCATTATAACGAATATATGAATCTCACAGCGGCTCATGGACTGTTACCAGGGTACACCTTCCCAACTAGGGAAGATAATTGCCTCGACCACACAATGACTAAGTCAACAAGTCCGATAGTATCATTTATATTAGACAGTCAAATTACCGATCATGCCCCTGTTTTAACCTGTATAAGAAAAGTACAAATAACTTACCAGAAAAATAAAATAAATTACAAAATTGATTATAGTAAAATAGCCTCAGAAATTGCTAAAGTAGATTTTAATTCAATTTTACTAATAGAAGATCCGAATCAATCAACTGAACTTTTAATAAATAATATAGCTTCCATAATAGACAATAACACTTTGGTTCGAACTATTTCTTCAAAGTTTAGAATCACCAAGCCGTGGATTACTCCTGGCCTTCTAAAATGTATAAGAAATAGAGATAGCATGCATAAAAAGCACAAAAAGTCACCCGAAAATTATATATTGAAAATAACCTATTTACGGTACCGTAATTTTTGTAATAAGTTATTATCCCCATTAAAGCGAATCTACGAGAAAAATGAGCTAATTAAAGCTAAAATAAACCAAAAGATACATGGAACGTCATTAATACCATTATTTCAAAAAGAAAATATAAATCACCCCCCTCGGAACTGTTAAAGCTATCCGATGACCCTATAAGCTCTGCAAACCTTGTTAATCAGTTTTTTGCAATTATAGGATCAAATCTTGCTTCAAAGCACATAAATGACACCACATTGGATCATCACCTACCTTATGTTCAAGACGAAAGACAACTTAATTCACTTGTACTGCTTCCACCTGATCAAGCCGAGGTAGGAAGACTTATCTCAAGTCTTCGCAATGATTCGGCGGCAGGTTGGGACAGTATAAGCTCAAAAATTTTCAAAATATGTAGTCCTTTACTAGTCCCTATTATTACTCATATTTGTGAACAGTGTCTCGCACAAAGTGTATTCCCCCGAGCTCTGAAAAGAGCCGTCGTACACCCTATCCACAAAAGTGGAGACAGAGACAGTGTCAGCAACTATAGGCCCATATCAGTCCTCCCAATATTCTCTAAAATTTTAGAAAAGGTAATGAACAACCGCCTCGTCAATTTTCTAGAAGCAAAAAATAACTTGTCGCGAAAGAAATACGGATTTCGCAAAGAAAAGTCTTGTGAAGACGCTGCTGCTGATCTTGTAGATGATGTTGTCAAAGCACTAGATAAAAAGTCTAAATGCTTAGGGATATTTTTGGACCTATCTAAAGCCTTTGACACTGTCTCTGTCCCCGCACTATTGTCAAAGTTAGAGAGAATTGGAATCAGGGGTCCTGCTCTGGCGTTATTTCAAAGCTATCTATCGGAGCGCACACAGTGTGTGAGAGTTAGATCCGTTATGAGTAATGAACAATCCCTTTCTTTTGGAGTTCCACAAGGCTCAATTGTAGGACCTACGTTATTTTTAGTTTGCGTGAATGGCCTATGCAATCTGGCTCTTCCGTATTGTGACATTTATACGTATGCTGACGATACGGCTATCCTTGTACATGGACGAGACTGGAAAGTAGTACACCAACGAGCGGAGTTAGCACTAAATATTGTCATGAGCTGGCTTTCAAATAACCTGTTAACCCTCAATATTGAAAAAACAAACTACATAACTTTCTCGCTCACAACATCAACACAGCCAGGTCATCACCAACTCACAATAAAAGCCCATAGTTGTCATAGACAAGATGATACTTGCAATTGCCGCTCGTTGTCAAAAAATAACTGTGTTAAGTATCTGGGCCTTACCATTGACAATCTCGTTTCATGGAATGCACACTTGAAAATTCTGACAAATAGAGTGAGAAAACTTATAGTAGTTTTTAAAAACCTTCGTCAAAGTGCAGACCCTTCAACATTGCGCATGGTTTATCAAGCGCTATGTCAGTCAGTTATCTCCTTTGGCATTACGATTTGGGGTGGAGCACCCAAATCTCACCTTATCCAGTTAGATAGGGCCCAGAAAACTGGCCTCAAGGTCATGACTTTTAAACATTTCAGATACAGTACAACACAGTTGTATAAAGACTGTCAGGTCCTGACCGTGAGGCAACTCTTTGTGTTATCTACTGTGCTACGAAAACATAAAACTTTAAAATATAATGTACAGCAAATGTTAAGACGTCGAAATACAAACGTATGTGCTATTGGCAAGCATAAAACCAAATTGGCTGAAAGACATTTCTCCATTTTAGGAAGTAAACTAAACAACATTATTAACAAACACTGTAGTATATATGGGGTCAATAGTTATACATGTTAAAAGAAAACATCAGAGTGGCTCATGGTGCTCACCTACGAAGAAGTAGAAAAATTCCTGTCAATTTCTGTCTAACATTTTCAAAAATACAATCACAAGTACACACACCCATACAAACACACGCACACCACAACACACACACAAATACACACAAACGCGCAATTTTCATTATAGATATTCATATTTTTACTATAGATATTAATCATACATATTTTTCAAAACTAATGAGAAAAAAAAAACTAAAATGTAAATAAGTCATTGAAATTAATAAACACTATGTACGAGATTAAACTAAATTGTTAAAATTGTACTGTACTAAGGTTACTTTGAGAGAGAGAGACTCCTGACACCCACAACACAAGTTCAATCTTTAGTTGGGTGTCAGTGGTATCTATATCTGTGTCGAATACAATTTCCCAAGCAAATATACAACATAGTATTAACTGGTTGGTTTTCACTGTAAAATTGTATTTTTTGGCAATAAAGATTTTATTATTATTAGGTATTATTATCCATCATAATGCCTCGGTAAAAGTTAACCGAAAGCAGTGCCAAGTTATCAATAATAACAGTGAAAGATCAATGCAGTAAACAAAATTACTTATTACACATGCAATTTATTAAAAATAACAACAAAAAAACTGAAGGTTCAAAAACATACCAATATTTTTATATAAACATCAATGTACTGTGCAGTGTTAGCCAGCATATTATACATTTGTATATAATTGTATACGATACTTCCTTTTTCGGACTGCGTAAAATGGGCTGACTCAAAAGCTGATTTTACGACCTTAATTCGTGAAAACACCAATAGACTTACGATGTACCATGGTAAGTCTCCCTATATGTATGGAGAGTGTAGTACCACAGTACCCTAAAATTCCAAGTGGTTCAATTCCCAATAACTTTCTATATATCGGGCTACGCACAATAAATATTGAGATAGCTCCTGATATAATGAAAAATAAAGTACAAAAAATATTAAAATGCCCCATCCATGTGTAAATCCGTTTAGCTTTAGGTGAATTATCAATCAAATGACAACATTTGTATAAATTGAAAATATTTTCGTCCTTTTTTTTTAATGAAATAAAGAAATGAATGAAATATTCGCAGCAAACGCCGTATTTCACGACAATATTTTCCTTTTTAACGTAAACCAAGCAAAGCGTAATCAAAATAATACGTAACGTTATAGTATATAAATTAGACAATCGTTATAATTTAGAAGAATAGAACTTTTGATTGAAACCAAAGATAAGTCTTATATACATTATGGGCCTTATATTATAAACAAGGATATCCTGATCCATTATATTTTTTTGATAGAGAACTTCACTTCTACAGTACCATACTTCGCTATACAATGAAACTACATAAAATAATTCCAATCAATATGTACAATGATGAAGTAGCTATTTCCGTTACTTGGTTGACTAATTATTATGAAGCTTTTAATTTCCACGGTAGGCGGATAGTTTAATTAGTTAAGTGCATCCCAATATATAAAACACAATGCATTTATTTAGAGAACATTGATTCACTAGTTTTCAATCCTCAGTTAAAATTTATCAGAGCAATAAATGTAAATATTGACAAGATTTTTTTTTTAATGTTATCAAATAAGTCATATTATTAATTTTTCTGATTATTTTTATCTGCGAATTGGAAAAAATATATAAATTAATTAATTTAAATATGTTTGTTATAAGTAAACTTACTAAATACAGCTATTATGAACACATTGAATGCGGGTATCATCACTTTGTACATACGTGGAAAATAAATTTAGATTATAAATAGTTCGATGATCAACATTCTAAATATTAATAAAGCAATAATCATTTCATCTGCCAAGGATGCGTTAGATTTACAAACCTAAATGCAACAAAAGTCGATATCCACTTAACTCTCGATCATCGCGTGGGGTCTTTCAAAGCCTAAGTTTTAAAAATAGCTCAGGTTCTACACTATCTGTGTACCAAATTTCAATTTAATCGGTTCAGTAGTTTTGGCATGAAAGGCCGACAGACAGAGTTACTTTCGCATTTATAATATTAGTAAGGATTGATCTTCTTCAGAAGACGAATACTTTCATAACCTAACCAAACAGCATTGAAAATTTTCGTGGAGTCACGACAATATGTTCTCATTTCTCTCATCCTCGATTTCAGGTGATGCTTTAAAGCATCAATTCAAGGGTACCATGTTCTTGCAATATAATTGAAGTAAGTTTCGAAACAATAGAAGTAGTAATAAGAACCTTTTTCTTTTAATAATATTATCGTGACGTTCATTACAATAAAGAGATTGAAAATGTTAATCATGTAAATCGTGTAACAAAGCCGCGACCATCGCCTACCAGTTACTAATAAAATAATGGATTTCATCCAAACTCGATACATTATTTTTCTAAGCAACCACACTTAAGAAATAAAAGCTAAGATACAAATGGATTCGAATATTACTAAGAAGGCGATGTTAGTAAAAGTTTTTCAAACGGTCGTCAAAAGGAAATTCATTATAATTTTGACACCCCAAGTTTTGAATGAAATACGATAACAAAAGAATGCATTCAGAAAGTTAAGAAAAGAATTTAAAATATATCAGGATAAGGTCAAACTTGGGTGTGATGGTAGAATTTTTAATTAGTCAGTTAGATATACAAGGTGTAACGGAAAGGGTTTACTTATACATAGAAAGAGCAAGGCTTCTTTGGATCATAACAAACGATATGGCAAGGGTTTCAACTCAAAATAAAATACTCCAAATTATTATTTTTTTGCAAACAAAAAATAAAAATGCGGAACCCTTTATTCAGAAATACCAGGAGTAAGAGGTTTATTTTTACTTGCAAATAGTTCGTTGACATCGATCAGGTGATTGAGTGCTAGTGATGTATTTATTTCAATTTGAAAAGTTTGGTTTCTGGTAGATATGAATTTGAAAAAATCGTTACTTCCGGACTTGTAGAGATAGGATTAAATAACCCTTGCTATATCGTTTTTTATGATCCAAAGAAGCCTTCCTCTTTCTATGTATATACCCTTTCCGTTACACCTTGTATAAGAATACTAGCGGACCCGACAGACGTTTTCCTGCATGATAATATATTAATATATATATTATATATGATTTGTGAATCTAAACCATCCAGGGCACCACCTAAACGCATACAAAAAATAATTCAAATTGGTCCAGCCATTTAGGGGGAGATAATTCTTCAGTGACATACCTTGTGTATGTCACTGAAGAACTATATAATATATGGTTGGAATTTCTTTATTTCTCAAAGATTTTATAATCACTCCGAGGAGAAATAAATTATAAATACTAAATACATTAAGTCGTTTACAATGCACTAAGTAGATAAATATAACTATTAACATCAACAATAAAATAAAATAAAATAGGGTAGTCACAAACAATTAATGAATAAATATCCAAGCGCGCTGCGATGATCGCGCGCTTTAAACAGAAATAGCGAATGTTAGGAGGCGTTTACACTGGTGTTTATTTGATTACAAATCCTTTGTTCATTTATCAGTACTATATAAAGATTAAACATTCATTTTAATTAAACCTTACCATCGATTATAATAATTGAACCTTACTTTGGACAGAATAACACATTTTTTTTAATTACTGATATAAATTAACATGATAAAAAAATTACAAGTGAAATATATCAGCTTATAACTCGCTCTTTGCAATAGATATTTTGGCAGTAATTTGTCTATTTCTTTATAACGCTGCATTGAAGTTCAAGAGTAAAGAGATTTGAGATAATAAATCTGAAAAAATAAAATTCAATGTAGGTACATTTTATGATATGCCACGCTTTATTTTGATGATGATGATTTCATTGGTAAATAAATTTCAGTGCCATAATAAATTGTATTATTATACAAAAAATAAGATATTCAAATACGAAAAAAATATATTTCGAGGTAGTACCTACCTGTATTAAATAAAACTAACTAAAATACTACTATTCTAAATATACCTATATATTTGCAAGAACATAACATTAACATAAGAATATATTTACAAGAACCGCGATATATTATTTAATTAATAATTTAATCCGTCGTGAAAATTCGATGAGCAAAAAACGAAGAAGGTTACGACAGCATTGGCTCGCAATGGCGATGTAAAGCGCTTCCACGGAGTACACGCTGCAAATCATTTTAATTATGAAATAATTTAAGTGATTTCGAACCTTAAAATGTGTTAAATAAATTATATTCACGGTCACAATTACTAAGAATGTAGTAAATTTCTGATCCTATTGTATTAAAGAAATGCAAGAAATCCATATTAGCAATCAGAACTGTATTACATTCGAATAAATATTTTTTTAAATTATAATCCAGGTTTTTTTCCATTACGGGTGTTCAAAAGCTACTGAGTGCCCAAATTTAGTAGATACATAATATGTATTCAGCCGAAAGGTACAAGTAACTTTAAAATTTATATTTAATTTAATTTAATTTCTATATCATTCCATTTATTCAATCATTTCTACATTTCAACTTACACTTCATATTCTCGTAAACGATTTAAAAAGACGTTTTTAATCTCATTTTGTAACGCGCTTTTATATTGATAATTAATGGTACCAGCAGAAACTATTGGCTCGTATTTATTCGTGATTTTCTGAAGAAATTACAATACAACATATATTTTTTTTAAACGATGGGGTGGAACTATTAATTGTCATTTAAAGCAGTTTTAATTCAGTTAGGTATTTTTATTATTATTATAAAGTATGTTAAGAAGCATATTATAAAATTGATGTTATGTTGTTACTGTCATTATGTAAACGACAAACCGCATTAGGAGTGACTTGCTTTGATGAAATACTGTTAAACTTATTGTAATACTAGCGGCCCGCCCCGGCTTCGCACGGGTGGACTTTTATACCCTACCCCTACCCTACCCCTACCCCTACCCTACCCTACCCCTACCCTACCCTACCCCTACCCTACCACTACCATACCCCTACCCTACCTCTACCCTACCCTACCCCTACCCTACCCTACCCCTACCCTACCCTACCCTACCCTACCCTACCCTACCCCTACCCAAAAGTATCCTATGTCCTTCTCCCAGTTCTTAGCTACCTCCCTACCAATTTTCAGCCAAATCGGTTCAGCCGTTCTTGAGTTATAAAAAGTGTAACTAACACGACTTTCTTTTGTTTTTAAAATGTATTCTGCTATTCAGGACGGAAACAAATCCAACAAATCAAAAACCATGGCAATCGGTCCAGCCGTTCTCGAGTTATAAGTGTTGTAACAAACACGACTTTCTTTTATATATATAGATTAAAACATATTTAAAAAAATGGATTCCTCTGTGTTTCTTGCCAGTTCTTCTCAGAGTTGCCACGACCAGGACTGGTGGTAGGAAAATAAAACATAAAGGACGCATCATAAGAACATTATTTAAATTTATTTTTATATGTGTCTATGTGAATAAAGATTGACTATACTAAGAATTAACTACATAGAAGACATTGACTATTGACGTTGAATACATTTAATTTTATAGACTTATGCTAAATTATTATGACAACAAAGTATATAATGTGGATTTAAACATTAAATTGTACAACAATAATCCCCAATTCATTGGAGCAAACTAAGGATTTAACGGATGTAAAATGTACATGGTCTCATATAATGAAGTTTTTATTGATAGTACATTTATTAAGTCATCAATATTTTAATGTCTCAGATCCTAATCAATGAAATAAAAAAAATCTTCGGTTTTCAATAAAATACATATTTTTTCTAATAACGATAAAAAAACATCAGCAATAATTGATTTCTACCATCGCAACATTTTCCTTAGCACATTATTTACTTTAGCAATCACACTTAAGAAATAAAAGCTTTGGAAAAAAAAGATACAAATGGATTCGATTCTTTTCAAGGCAGGGTTAGTAAAAGTTGTCCAAGTTGTCGTCAGAAGGCAATTCATTATTAATTTGACACCCCAAGTTTTGAATGAAATATGATTACAAAAGAATGCATTTAGAAAGTTCTGGAAAGAATAAAAAAACAGGATAAGGTCGAACTTGGGTGTGTTAGTAGAATTTTGATCGATCTTTATATATAAAAGCAAAACTAACTAACTGATCGATCAACGTACAGCCGAAACCGCTGGGTCTAAGGCCATGAATTTTTCCACAAATGTTCCTTAAGTGGCATAGGTGTAATAAGATCATCATGATTTGGTAAAAAAGAGTGGTTGAAAAGAGGCGGATTATAGGTATATCTCACAATAATACTACCACCGGAACCAAAGTGCCCCAACAGAAGAAGACCGGGTGCAACAAACTTTGTGGGTCCACTGAAACATACTCAAAAGATCATGTAAACGGGCTTAGATTCCACTACATCTATTATTATTGGGTGCGCCAACGTTCACCTAAATCTTCAACTCCGATAATTGGAAATCCGAAAATGTTCTTCCTAACATTTTTCATCCTAACAATCACAATTCCTAACTACTCTGTCTCTAATATTCATAATTCCGAATCATTCAACTTCATAGTGTCAGTAGCAATAAACACCTTGTTTTCCTATATTTTCTCAACATAACCATCTTTAACACTATTATTCAAAGTCATATCTTTTTTGTTTAGATTTCTTTTTATTCATAATAATCAGTATTATATATATCGGCGCAACCACATAAAATAAGCATAGCAACAACACTTCATTAATGATAAACACATAAATACAATTACTCGTCTCATCAAAATAAATAAATTGTGAATTAATGCATGATTTGATAGAAACACAAATATGTTCATAAAATACTAGACTAATAAATAAGTATTCAGGATCAAATTATGATTTGTAAATCGTTGAAATATTTGTAGAAATAATTATCTGTTCACATAGTTTGAAAATTATCAAACTAAATTGTTTACTGTTTGTGAGCCGCTCGTTTAGTATAAATACGGCCGGCGGACCGATTGCAATTCAGTCTCGCTCGAGCTGCCGAACCGTACGGAGCTCCTCAATTTACTGGAATAAACTTGAAAACCATATTATGGAGTTTTGCTGTTACTATGGATCAACAACCCTCGATAGAGAACCATCCTGATGAATGTGACGTCAGCAATGATGACGTCACACCTTATTAAAAACAACGATGCTCGTCCTTCCTCGTCATCAGAAGTGGGACTCGAAGTGATCCTTGGAACTGCTTCATCACCACCTGTTGCGTCTCAACCTCAGCTTCAAGCAATGGGGTCTACGCAACAGGGGCAACAGCCGATGATCAATGTACCTATGCCCAATACGTCCATGGGTGGGGTGCCACCTTAATTCTTCATGCACATGATACAAATGAATCAGCAAATGTTCGAGCGTTTATGCAAGAGTTGTGGGAAGAAGGCGAACACGAAAAGTCGCTCATGATCAAGAAAAAAAATGCACCTCTATAACATCCGAGGTCTGCACTCCGATCTCATACCGGTCCATCACCACCATGAGACCGAAAAACCATATCTGCTGTTCCTCATGGAGACGCAAATCAGATGTCCTGCTGACGCAGCATGCTTGCGCCGCCCGGGGTACACCCTGGAGCACAGTTTTAAGCCACGCGCTGGCGCCTGCGTGTGTGCTCGCGATGACATCTGCTGTCGGTGTCTCCGTAACATTGAGGATTCCAGTTTCTCTGTATTGTGGGTTCTGGTGGACACTGGCTTGGAGCAGATACTCCATGCTGGTGTCTATCGGTCGCACACCGACAACATGGGGACAACCAGGTTGTTTCACTATCTTTCAGACTCTGCTGAACTGGCTCAGCTCAGGTGCCCATCGGCGCAGCTTGTTGTTCTGGGGGACTTCAATGCCCACCACCAGGAGTGGCTGTGCCCATGCCGGAGCACCGGTCATGCTGGGGGATTGGTGTGTGCATTCGCACTGACGCTTGGTCCCTCCCAACTGGTGACTGGACTGACACGGGTGCCCGACATTGATGGCCATGCGGCCGGTTGCTTGGACCTTCTGCTGACAACTGATCCAGACCCATGTCAAGTCGCGGCCGTTGGGTGGCTCCGACCACTGTCTGGTGAAATCTGTGTCTGTCTGCTCGCCACCCGATCCCGATCTCAAGGGGACTAGGCGAGTATGGCGATACAAGTCAGGAGATTGGGATGGGATGCGGTATTTCTTCGCGTCTTACCCTTGGCTGCGCTTATGCTTCTCTTCAGACGACCCAACTTGCTGCGCGGAGGCTGTTTCTGGGGTGATATGCCAGACTATGGAATATTTCGTTCCATTTTCTGATGTCTCACTCCGAGACAAGGCCCGTTCATGGTTCGGCGCTGAGTGTGATAGTACTGAAGCACATAAGCGCTCTGCTTGCCGAGCGTGGGCGGATGCTCGAGCCCGCAAAGCGCGAAATGTTCGGGGGCTGAAGAGAGCCTTCAATGGTGCTGCCAAGTCTTGCAAACGTGCGCTACGCAGGGCCCGCTTTGACCATATTGGACGCATTGGAGCCACACTAGCATCTTACCCATCTGGGAGTAAAGCTTTTTGGTTTCTTGCCAAATCGGTCGAAGCCTATTTCTGTCGGTCCTCTTTTCCGCCACTGCAGGAGCCGAACGGTTCATTAGCTCACACCGCCAAGGAGAAAGCAGACTTATTTGCATCTCTATTTACTAAGAATTCACAACTAGATGCTGCTGGTAAAAGTCCACCCAGGTTACCTCATTGGACTTCTACATTCGGCAAAAAGTGGTACTTAAACATTCTTTGCACTCTGGATGTGAATAAGGCTGGTGGTCCTGACGGCATTCCTCTCCAGGGTGGGGCGGTACTTCACATCTTTCTATCTATCTTCAGATATTAGCTGGATGCTCTGGATGCATTGGGGCGTCGAGCGAAGAGTCATAGGCAATGGCTCACTTGTGGAGGCAAGTCTTCGGAGCCTCGAGTGGCCTGCCTATCGGTTTTTTATCGGTTACATTTCAGGGAGTGTGCGGAGGTTCTACATAACCTGATGCCCCCTTCACCCTTCCATCACCGGACGACTGGGTGCGGCGAGCGGTTTCACCCTTTTGTTGTTGACATTCCTTCGATACGCACGAGGCGATTTGCTTCCTCTTTCGTGGTGCGGACGGCTGAGGAGTGGAGTTCTCCTGCCGGGGTCAGTTTTTCCGGAGCGCTATGTTCTGGAGGTAAGCCTAAATTTAAACTTCGTCGTGCATCACAACCTGGTGATCAGGTAACCGTATCGGCAGAAGATGAGCCACTACCATCACCTGAAATAGAAATAGAGCCCCGTACCAAGCACATCAAGTGACGGGTTGCCTCAGCAAAAACTACGAGATCAAAGTGAAGAAGATTCATTGCCACAATAAACTGTGAGTTGAACATATTTACAAAATATTACCTTGAATTTAACTCTTTTAGAACCTGTGTATAAACACCTTCAACCTAGTTCCATACTCCCAGTAGAGCCTCTGTGTACCACGGCGAACAGGACCGCCCAGAGCACAGCATCATTCCATCCCCTACGAGAATCTCCGAGAACCCTACGAGAACCTCCGAGAACCCTACGAGAACCCTACGAGAACCTCCGAGAACTCTACGAGAACCTCCGAGAACTCTTCGAGAACTTCCAACACCTTACACACCTTATTAGCATTGATATTCCTAGACTAACATAGAAATGCATGTTTTTGCATAACAACAACAAGTTGCTCACAGATACCCAACTCAGAGAAAGTTATTTCTAGTATTGCAGATTTCGCGAAGAACCCTACGAGAACCTCCGAGAACCCTACGAGAACCTCCGAGAACTCTACGAGAACCTCCGAGAACTCGTCGAGAACTTCCAACACCTTATTAGCATTGATATTCCTAGACTTACACAGAAATTACTATCTGTAATAATAAAAATAATACTCCCAAATATTTATTCAGTTCTGTCTTTAAATAAATTATTTAATCTGTTTTTTAATGAAAACGTAAATAAAATTCGTATAAAGACAACCGATTGGTAAATTGTGAATACCAACTAAATAATAAAAGTAACTGGACCAAAACTTCTTGGACATGCCTATCTGAGTATGTTTCGCCGGATCGTCTCGATGAGGCCGCGTTGAAACCGGCAGTAGAATAACTCCACTGAGTTTGTTTCGCCGGATCTTCTCAGTTGGAGCGTATTGGATCCGGTGGTAGCACTAAAGCGCGTTCGTTGAGATACTTATGGTCCGTCTAAATAATAACATACTCAAAGGACAGAACTTAGATTTAATCATAGATGCAAAATAATAAAATAAAATTGTACAATTACGCGACGAGAATCAACGAGGCTGGTGCAGAGCGCGCAACGCCTGTCAGAATGGCCGTATCGGCGCAACCACATAAAATAAGCATAGCAACAACACTTCATTAATGATAAACACATAAATACAATTACTCGTCTCATCAAAATAAATAAATTGTGAATCAATGCATGATTTGATAGAAACACAAATATGTTCATAAAATACTAGACTAATAAATAAGTATTCAGGATCAAATTATGATTTGTAAATTGTTGAAATATTTGTAGAAATAATTATCTGTTCACATAGTTTGAAAATTATCAAACTAAATTGTTTACTGTTTGTGAGCCGCTCGTTTAGTATAAATACGGCCGGCGGACCGATTGCAATTCAGTCTCGCTCGAGCTGCCGAACCGTACGGAGCTCCTCAATTTACTGGAATAAACTTGAAAACCATATTATGGAGTTTTGCTGTTACTATGGATCAACAACCCTCGATAGAGAACCATCCTGATGAATGTGACGTCAGCAATGATGACGTCACACCTTATTAAAAACAACGATGCTCGTCCTTCCTCGTCATATACATTAATCTTGCGTAACTTTTACAGTTTTAGTTATTAAGTTATTTTCCTAATAATATATATACCACGGTACTATTTATAGTCACTGGTTTAAGTTAATAAGAACTGCGACCATAACGCACGAGACGAGCGAGCGAAGCCAGAGTCCCGCTCCAGTCATTCAGTCAAGTTCCAGAAACGAATCGGTCCTATTCATAATTATTTGTTTAGGTTAGGTTAGAACCACAACGCACGAGCCGAGCGAGCGTAGCGAGCGTGCCGCGGCAGCGGCCGCCGAAGTACCAGAACCGAATCGGTACGGTTAAAACTGCGGTATAAACTCCCAGGTCATAAACATAACCGTAAATGCGTCGTGTTTTATGAATTTCATTCATTTTAGACAAACATCTGTAAAACTACCTTTAATCATTCTTAACATATTTTTAATTACACTTGGTAAATGTTTGTTTCTGAGTATTAGTGAAAATATTATGGTAATTATGTTTAGGGATAAAAGCGTTATGATAAAAAACAGTAGGAGTTTAAATATATTTACATTAATGATATTATTAATTACAATTTTCGGAAACATAAGTGTTATGAACATAGCCGGTAGCACTACAAATAGTATGAATGAAAACTTTAGGATGAAAAATTTTATGAAGAGTGATCATTCGGATTACAAATCGTTAGGAAGAACAATTTCAGGTAAAGAACTTTAGGTGAGCCAATATCGACCCATTATTATTGACATTGTAACCTGTTATTGCATAATAACGTGTACATAGGGACATGGAGAATTAAACAGCTTCTCTTATATCATTACCAGTATTTCACTCTCATTACCGAGGTCCTGTTTGTCCGAAATGTAGGTTAAATTCATTAGTGTGGGCTCAACGAATCGTGTGATAACTTTGTGGACTGGTAGTACCCAAGTGAGAACAATGTTTAATACGGTGATATGTATGGTATTGTTTCAATTGCCGAATAAAGTTTAAAATTGTAGGTTTGACTGTACTAAGTAGTTTTATGTTATTCTGAAGCGTAAATATAAATAATCGATCTTCTCTACTAAGCTTAACTAAAAATAACAGAACTAAACTGAAACTAAATGTAATACATAAAATATTAACTATTATAAATCTATGTAACTTGGCAACATCTTCAGAATGCTGGCTGGCATCTGCTGTGCAAACTTTTAACGGGAGCCCCTGCGACCCTCCGGGTCTCCACGGCCGAATCGAAGCTTTCGATGTCAAAAGGCACAGTCGTAACCAGACAATTTTGTCCCGAATCGCTTTTTGCCATATATTTTTATTTTTATTGAATCATCAATAATTGAGGAATTGAATTAGAAATCTAAAGGTATGTGTAATTATAATCGTGCTCAATGAGATTCCTTCAGGTCCGCATAGAGCAGTCGTAAACCAATTCTAGTTTCTTCCTTTAAATTTCTGTTATTTAAGCGTTCTCCATACGCATCTTATAAAAATATTTTATTTTCTCCGCTTGTTAAAAAATATTTTAGGTAATTAACTACAGGTTAGAAAATGTTTGTATGACATGCATATGTAAAGTTTAATACAACTTGCTATGTTAAATGTTTCATTGCAGTAGGATAATAATAAATATCACACGTTATATTTGGCTTAGGTACCTTTAATTCGGTAGCATCCAACATAACAGAAACTAAGCGATATATGTATTTACCATACCAACAATTAATTAAATAAGACACTTAACACACTATTACACCATCAAACCATCGTTCGCCACAACACGATCCTACAAACATATTTAACGGGCAATATCGGGCATCCCAAATTCTAGATCACATAATTAACTAAATTCCATAGAATGTGGCCTGTCAGTCATTAACATGGGTCTAAGCCACAAATACGCTTAAGTTTAGCTCGTTATACCTACATGAATATCGAGAAGGTATTACCTCGAACGCTAATAGCCAATATCTGTCGCCAAAATTGCTTTCCTAACGATATTTCTGTGCATGTAATAAAATCCCTAATCTTGTTACTGACTGAAATGGTTTTTGCGCACGTGGTCATCATATTGGACGTAGGATATATTTACTGAAGTATCAAGAAGTTTTCATAAGTATATTATGATTTTTACGTGCTAGTTTTATATAAAATTGTAAATAAGTTTGAGATAATGTACATAAACAAAAATGCTTTTTTGAATACAAATTTTACATTTACCTACTGGTGAATAATAATCGATAACTACTTATTTTAGCTGCACATATAAGTTTGTAACTCAATTAACACATTGATCTCTTTTTCTTTAAAGTTAATGTGAGGTAGGGTAATTGTTTTGTGTACGTATTATATCTTTTTCTGTTATTGATGGGAAACGGCTTCAAATTTCCCACCTCTTACTCCCAACATTGAAGTTTTGCAGAGTACTTTTTAGAATATACTTAAAATTTGTTTTAGTTAGAAAACTTAAGGTACCCATATAAATAGTACCAAACAAAGTATCGACTGATATGTGACTGAACCGAAAAAAAAGCTAGTTTTACAACAGTTTGTAATTAAACATAGGTATTATATTTTGAAGATATACGCATATTATAACTACGCTTTTTCCGAGGTCAGCTCATTAAAGCTTGTGCTATTGAACGTTATTGGTTAGTTAACGATGTTGCCACTCACACAAAAGCGTTAATTTTATTAGCCTCACCCGCATCGCCGCGTAAGCTGCCCAGATATTGTCAACACTGTGGGATAATGTTAATGGTTTTCCAGCAAGACTATTTTTTTCTCGGACGGACGGGCAAAAACGCGAGCCGAGCTCCAGCCTTACTAAATAGTATAAAAACTACAAACTATGCAACCTGCGCAAGAGGACTTCCCCTGAGGGACTAGGACCTCGGCTCAGGGCGATTGCGGGCGAAGAGATTGAGGTATTATGACTTTTAGATTTTTATGGTTATGAAAGTTGTAAATAAGCATTTTATACTGCGATCTGCTAAAGGCCGTATGATCACGGTGGATGGAGTCCGCCTCCAGCCGTTACAACTGGAGATCTATAATAGAGGCCCATGTCCATCAGTGGACGTCTTACAGAAATAATGAAGATAATGGATATATGCTTTATTGCCGGCATGGTTGGTTATCCAGCAAACAGCTTTCCTGAGCATTCGTTTGTAATTAACCTTCCAAGGCCCTCGTTGTTCCAAAGTCTGTGAGTCCGGCGAACTGTACAGCGACCGCCTTGAGCAGGACCGAATTTCACAGGGATGCCTTCCTACGCTCTTAATTAGAATTGTATGGTTCAACAGTTCATCTGTAATTAGCCTTGTAAAATTATAAAGACCAACTTATAAGATGGTATACTTTATACCACCTTATAAGTTGGTCTTTAAGAATAAAGATAGGTACCCAATTACAGCATGAGTAGGTATTTACCAAGTAAGTTCTATAGAAGTTAATAATAGCCAATTACAAGCGTGCCTTGCAACTTGCAGTTACTGTTTTGCCTCGGATATAGAGAAGTATCAAATATTCAGCGAGTAAGATTACACTTAATAACATAAAAAAAACGGTATTTTAGTTATGTGTGCAGTAAAGTTTAGTGCGAGTGAAATATAGAATAAATGAATAAATAAAATAAAAAAAACCAACGACTTTGTACTTCGTACTTAATGTTCCTTAGAGTTTGAAAGAAAGAGAGTATTTATTCATTTGTGTTAAATTACAAAAAATAAATGAATAAATCGGACAACGTGTTAAGGAGTAATAACTATGTAAACATTTTGACAATTATCCTCTCTTCTAAAGGAAATATGCAAAAAATCAGGATAAATGATCTATAAACTGTATTTTTTTATTGTGCTAGCTGTTTTACCTTTTTTTTTTTTTTTTTCTTATTTTCTTGATTGCGTTTGACCCTAGTCTTGCCTGATGGTAAGCACAGACAGGGTCCTAGATGGAACACGCAATTCAAGTGACACCCTTTCGGGCTCTGGCTCTCACATACTCACTACGAAACACAGTAAAACTGTTTGGCGCAGGCCTTACATGTGAGGGTGGTTGCTAGCCAGGCGGATAATTAAATCCTACCATCAAGCGTGCTGGGTTTTGTCGACTTTTACGCCACGCGTTTTTTCCCAACGTGCGGGGAGGAAGTATTTTATTCTTAGCCGTCCTCCACTGCTCGTTAAATCTTCAAAATATTTGCTTGATCGATGGTTAGCCAAACTAAATGCTATACCATATTATTACAAAACATTTACATATTATGTCTTGTTTTTGCCATTATCTGGTCATTCAACTTTATATCTTTGGTTTAAGCAATATTATACGGTTCACCTGCAAGCGTACAACGGAAACATGATGCCGTTACTTAGGTCTGCGAACTGGCAAATGCAAATCACTGGAGTTGGATCCAGGTAACTGATTCCTATCATAAATCTAAGTTAATTTCCTAGCGAAAGCTATTGTGATATACATTCAGCTCTAACAGTGTGCAGTGTATTGTAATGTAAAGATTCAACTGAAACCTTAATTGTGGAAAAAAGGTCATAGTGCAAAACCAGTAGTAGCGAACAATTGCAAAAGTCAATAAAAAAAATAAGAAGAAAAAAATTTAAGTAAAGTTAATGACTTACCTTTCTTGCCTCGGAAAGCACGTTAAGCCGTTTGTCCCCATTGTTATATCATCTTTATCAATTGTATACCAACATATGGGTAGCAGATTTTCTCCGGATATACTCTCTCACTCACTCCGTATCCGTATCATAAATACTTTATTTTTAAAGTACGTTTATTCTGTTTAAGCAAAATATTATATAGTGATAATAAACTAATTTTAATTACGTTTACATTTACCAAATCTATTTAAATGAATGGTTATTTGACTAAAAATTAGTAATTTAGATTCAAATCAAAAGATACGACATCTTTTATATGATAAAAAAATATTTAAACGGAGAAAATTGGATGTCAGACTACATGATGTATGATCGGTAACAAAAAATGAATTGATACATCAATTTGATCGGTTAATTCGTTTTAAAGATGACTGTTCCTTTTTCCATAGCCATATCGATTTAAATAAATAAAAATATTTCTGTTTCTTAAGGCTATCTCAAAACTGGTAACTGTTATAACATATCAAACACTTACTTAGATATGTGCGCTGTATAAAATAGTTTAAACCTACATCGTAAGAAATAAACTACTAAATAAATTATATAAATACGTTTCCAGATCAGAGTTAAGGTACCCATAGTAATCTGCACTAACTGAAAAAATACACAGCATATTTCAGTGCATTCTGAAAAACGCTTTGTGTTCGAATGTCCGGGGCTGATTGGAGACACAAATAAATTCTCCCGTCTTCACCAATTCGAACATACGACGACGTGAGGCGAATACTTGCCAACTCAACTTTTATTTGAAATGTGCGACCAATATTTAGTGGCATCTAAGTATTGAGCTTGTCTGATTTAGAGTAAGTCGATTTCTTCAGTTTAGGCTGTCACAAAATAAATTGATCTGTTTTATAAAAACACTAGCTTCCCGTGCGTTGCTTCACCCTTGTTGCTCCTGTTGTCGTGGTCGTAGTCGTAACTCCTTAACATAAATTGCTAATGTTAAAAGAATTTTTGAAATAGGTCTTGTATTTTTTAATTTAGGCATTACAAACATACAAAAATAGAAATCTATTCTCTCCGTAATATCAGTACCGATAACATATATGAACTTAATAAATAATGAACTCTGAGGTGATACATACTTCAGGAATATTAACAATGAACCATAGTTTATACGAACGATTATAAACGACATACATGCAAAAGTATAAGCCATATAAGCGATGCAGCAAAGGTAATTAAAGAAGAAGAACTACGAAGGTACTTCAAGAAAAAGGTACCTACTTAAAAGCAAATAGCAAAGAGTGCGATATGACAAATAAATAATTTAAAAAATTACGGAGAATAATCCATATTAAATGCGTATTCTTTATAAATTTATAGTCATTGAAAAAATTGCTGTCAATCAGTAAAAACTTATGGACTAAGAGCTGACAACCGAAACGGCAAGGTAATTTGATCATTCATAAAAATGATTTATCAGCTTACCTGGAGCATTCTAAGCATAAAGACGTCGACCTGGCAGGATTGATCGCGTGGTGGATGTGGAAGTTATGAAAAAAAAAAGGTTATGTGATCGGGATTACTTTTTATGCCAAATGGTTAGCCTACCTCCCCAAAGCACACAAAAAAAAATCTGGCGTCATTTGGTTGGTGGAAATGTATCGCCAGGCTTAATTAAAGTGAGGAAAAAAAAAAGAATGAATTTATTATTTTTAGGAGTCACATTCAAATCATTGCACTTTTTAATGTCATCATTTTATTATTAATTTCTTCATACTTTTTATCTATCATTTGTTCGCTGTGAATTTTCAAACTTCAAATGACATTAAAAAGTGTTTGCTTTCATTTTTCATGCATATGTGAAGTTAGTCGATTAATTTACGCACCGTGCAGAAATAGGCAACCTAGGTCACGGAAAAACGTGCGTAAAATGCGGGTTTAGGTCACACTGTGCTATAAAATAGTTTTATTTTATAAGCTGGATTTATTTTAAATTAGCTACTTTTAGTTACTACTACTACTACGTGTAATAAATTGTAGCTTTCCTAATTTTATATCAATAATGTTATAAATGCTATTCTATACTACCTGTATTATTTACTGAATAACAAACTACAAATGAAAGGAATAGGACAATGTTACAAACTTAACTTGATGTTTATTAGTAACAAAACATTCACTCCAAAGCATCCCATTTAACTAAAACAGATTTACATCACGTAAATCTGTAATTCTGTCGTGTTAATAATTTTAAAGTTCGCACCGGATTTGAGCAACCCTAAACTTTCTCAATTTATATTCATATTTTAAACCTGACAAACTTTATGCCACAGCTTAAAAATAGGAGATAAATTTTAAGAGACGTTCCATTTAACACTTGGGAGTTTCTACTGACTCAGTAAATATTGATGTTTATTTTTGTCAATTTTAATAATCTATTAAACAAATCAGGTCCGATTCTCGCGTCGAACAAAAACTAGGTGTCTAAAATAACTTTTAAGTTGGTTAAGGGACTATAAGCCTTTGGTTCCGATTTTCATAACTCTGATTTTTTTTTATATTTTTGCAATATATAATATATATATATGACAAAAAAAAAATATTTCAGATTTACTCAATATGTCACCAAATAAGGTAATAACATTTTTAGGTACTTAAACCTTTCACATTCAGAATTAAGAAAATGCAATTTGTAAAAATTAATGATAGACTTCTACTTAGAAATTCTTGACACTGTCTATATATCGCAATACTGTTTGCAGTGCATAATATTTTCCTTATCATTTATCTACTCTTCATAAATTCCCAACTACAATCTTTACACATATTTAGGGCTCCGTACCCATAGGGTTAAAACGGGACCCTATTACAAAAACTTCGCTATCGGTCTGTCTCTCTGTCACCAGCCTGTATCTCAAGAACCGCGATAGCTAGACACTTGAAATATTCACAAATTATGTATTTCTGCTGCCGCTATAACAACAACTACTAAAAATATTATTTTTTGTCCTTTTTTGCTCGATATCAATAACAGCAACAGATAGGCACTTGTACAAATAGTACGGAACCCTTCGCGCGTGAGTCCGTCTCGCACATGGCCGGTTTATTATTTAATTTTATAATCATTCATGTAAGAAAAATTGGCATTTTCTTTAATAAGTCTTTGACGGCGAACTGATCTTTTTACTCTGTTGTTCATCGACGGGCTGTTTGTGACAAAGTTTCAGCGGATACATAATAATATACTTGCACAATTTTACAAAGTCTTGGCAAAACTTATGTGATTGGCTCATTTATTTCGCGAACAATATTATCTACTAGCATTTTATTATACTTATTACAATATGAATATATATTGAATAGACAATCCCATTACTTCGTATGGGTGCCGTGACTACGGCACGTACAGATGGGCATCTATCAATTTTAGTGAACATCTCACTGCGATAACCAATTTGCCTGCCAAGCAAATTAAAATAAAATTAAATAAAAATAAAAATCATTTTTATTTACGTAAACCAATTACAGGCACTTGTAAATAGTCAAACATTAATAAGAAAAATTTATTCATTATATTTGTTATTTATTTATATCTATAAAAAATAATTATTTTGATATTATCATATATTTATATGTTATTATTATAATTTATTCATTTATATTGTTCTTAGCGACGCAAAATGCTTGTTCTGTCTATATTATATCAAAACAATTGTCATTATTTGGGTGGACCATGAGCATATAACGACGGACGCGCTTTAATGCTATCACCGGATCCAATGCGCCCCAACTGAGAAGATCCGGCGAAACAAACTCAGTGGGTTACTTTACTACCGGATTCAACACGGTATTGAACTTGAATATTGGTTGAAATTGATTATGGCAACTACCCTGGCTAACCAAGATCTTTTAAGAGAAGGCCTATGTTCAGCAGTAAACTGGCTGTTGAAGTATGGTCTATGGATAAGTGGTATAGTATACATGATACACCGGTTATAAAGCGCGACAATGGACCTTGCAGGCTCCACAAAGTTACCTCAATACATAAATGTCATAAAAATCCATAAATTTCCATTCCTTCATTTAATATTCTTCTTATATTGAAATCAAGAGTTTTACATTTTCTACTTCAGTTCAAAGAAAGTCATATCTGTATGGAAATGATGCTATAATGATCGTCTTTGAAGCCTACCTATCTACTAGATGGTGAATATTAAGTAGAAGTACGCATTGAGATATTGATTCTGTGTACACACGGTTTATTGCGATATTTTAACTGTATGCTTTGATTTGCATTGTATAAAATTATAGGGGACTTTTTTCGATCAGAGCAATAGCCAGTTGTATCTTATATTAGAAAGTAAGTCAATAGTATCTATTGACTTACTTTCTAATATAAGATACAACGGGCTATTGCCCTCAACTTTGGACGATTAAAATTTAGCGCGCAAAGCTCCGAAGCTAAGCGCGCTAAATTTTAATCGTCCAAAGTTTTTTTATTCTTTCGTTTTTTTTCTGTCCGTCAGAAACAATCATGCTCAGTAACTCAATTTTGAATGTTTGAGCTCTAAAATAAATTAGTGTGTGGGTATGATACACAGAAATATTATTTGTTTTATGATTGAGTTGTATGTTATAAATAAGTTATTCACAACAAAGGAATTCTAACTTAACTTAATTATATTATATATCCACCTCCGTAGCGTAGCGGTAATTGGCTCGCTTTAAATCTCGGAGGACGTGGGTTCGATTCCCACACCGGACAAGAAATCTTTGTGTAAAATTCTTAGATTTCTTTCAGGGTCTGGTTGGTTGAGGGACTACCCTCCGTGCCTCGGAAAGCACGTTAAGCCGTTGGTCCCGATTGTTATAACATCATCTATAATAATCGTATATCAAGGAACGGGCAGCAGCGTTACATTGTGTGTTACAACATAATACTGCGGTCACCAACCCGCCTGCCAAGCGTGGTGACTATGGCAATGCCCTCCCTCGGGAGGAGGCCCATGTTCAGCAGTGGACGTTATACGGGCTGATGATGATGATGATGAATATTATATATCACTCCGTAGCATAACATAAGTATTTGGCTCGATCCCCACGCCAACAGAAAATTTTTGTGTAAATTTCAAGATTTCTTTCAAGGTCTTGATGGTTTAGGGGCTACCCACAGTGCCTCAGAAAGCACGTTAAGCCGTTGGTACCGATTATTTATAAAATTATTTAGGTATAATAATCTTATATATCAAGGAACGGGTAGCAGCATTTCCTTGTGTGGTACAACATAATGCGGTCACCAACCCGCCTGCCAAGTATGGTGACTATGGTAAATACCATTCCCGGGAGGAGGCCCATATTCAGCGTTATACGGGCTGATGATGATGATGATGATAGTAAAATTAACAAATTATATTAACATTATAAATTCACGTCAGTAAAAGCAGTCAGTGCTCTATGCACTGACTGCTTCGAGAATAATTTATTTAAATAAAAAAGAAATAAAGTAATCGTTATTACATGAATAATTCACGAATGAGATTATTCGCTTCAACGAAACTCAATCTGAAGTTTACTGCCAATTTAAATGAAAATACTTTTGTCTTTTGTAAGATGTTTTTGAGATATTCACTTCTTTTACTTTAAAGTAATTGAACATTGTTAAAATGCTCTGCGCCTTTGTTGTGTCCTCAATTATAAATCTAAATAATTGACATCAGACGAGATGTAAACAATTTTATTACATTACTAGCGACCCGCCCCGGCTTCGCACGGGTACAATACTGATAATTATACTACATAATGTCTTTAAACCTCTAACAAACGGGCGAAATTTGGTCAAAACAAACAGAAACAAATTAATATAGGTACCTACTAAAACTCAGTGAAATAAGTAGGTGGGTATACTTTTATCGTATGAAATACCTATACTCTTGAGGACTAACAATACAACAAACACTAAATAAATAGGTATTCAAGTATCTATCCATCATAGTTACAACGAACACAAAACAAAAAATTTGCCCTATAATTCTTAAGGATCGAGCGCGCATAATCGCATTCGGCCTACCTAAAACACGCGCTGTTATTTTGCGATAACTTCTAAGTTATTCATTAAAAGTATATAGTGTAGGGGTAAAATAATCTGCATGAAATGCTTAAGAATATTAACTCATTTAAAATGATAAGGATAAATACTGAATCCGTCTGATTAGCTTTACAATTACCGCATTAGAAATTATAAATTTTCTAAGATATAATGGATATAGCAAGTTAACCTTGAAAGATAGACATATGCTATCGCAGACTTTTTTGTAGATCTAAAAGAGAAGAATATTTGCCACCATACATTGTTTTGTTATATCTCATAGGGTTTAGGCAGCGTTTTCGTTGAAAGCTCTCAAATGGCTTAATTTTTTTCGACACCTCTGACAAATATCTATATTAGTCAAATGTACACATAAACTAAACAAATCATATACGTAAACCTTCCGGAAGAATCGTTCTATCGATTGGTAACATCCGCATGAAAATCGATGTAGTAGTTTTTGAGTTTATCGCGAACAGACAGACAGACGCGGCAGGGGACTTTGTTTATAATATATTATGTAGTGATGTAGTGATAGCGGTCGCCCGCGGCTCCGTGCGGATGTCGGTTACCGCTGCAAAAAGCCTACCCAGGAAAGACACGGTCAGCAAAATGATTCCCAGGTCAATTCACAGACACCGACATAAACATCGACAACGCAGTCATTATCCGCAGGCTGCACAGATTGTCTTTCTGTGGATGTTAAAGTTGTTAATGATGAAAATATAATTAATGATGTAGTAGTAATAGGCATTTTAGGGATTAGGCATTTTAGGCATTTTCAAAGCTCTGAAAAGAACTGTTGTTTAGCTCTGAGAAGAACTGTTTATTAGCTCTGAGAAGAACTTTTGCGTAGGTGTAGTTTTAAGAACGAAATCTAAAAAAAATCGCACGAAAATTATTAGACTTCGCAACGGGCCGTGCAGAAATCGTAATATTTTAATTTCGCCATAACTTCAAAACCAAACGTCCAATTTTAATCATTCAAAGACCAAATATTATCTACATAAACTGTACTTAGTGATGGAATAATTTATTTTGATAAGGATTAATAGCATGAGTAAAATAAACGCGTTTAAATGTAGTCCAAAAAAAATTCAAGATTTCTAAATAAAAAAATGGTCTTTGTGCCTCACTCGACATAGATAGGTATAGTGTGTCGCGGACTTTTTTGTAGATATTTATAAGATCTATAATTAATTAGAACATTTTATGGTTCTATCTTTTATAGTTTAGGCAGCGTACGCAAAATAAGTAACTTTTCTGGTTGATTTTTTACACCTTGTGTCAGAAAAACCCAAATATCTTACGGAACCCTATTTTTTTCCAAAATAAAATTTAGCCTATGTTACTCGTGGATAATGTAGCTTTCGAATGGTGAAAGAATTTTTTAAATCGGCCCAATACTTTTTGAGCCTATTCATTACAAACATACAAACATACAAAAATAGGTACAAATCTTTCCTCTTTATAATATTAGTGTAGATGTAGTTATTTAATTTATTTTATTATAATTTTTAAAGTGGAATGATTTATATTAAAGTATATCGTTATACTAGCTTCCCGCGCACGGTTTCACTCGCGTAGCTCCGTTCCCGTGGGAGCTTCATAATAAAATATAGCCTGTTTTCCTCGATGCATGGGCATATAACACGGAAAGAATTTTTCAAATCGGACCCGTAGTTACTAAAATTAACGTGTTCAAGTCAACAAACTCTTCAGCTTTATATATTAGTATATATAATATACATACATAAATATAAACAGGTAATTTACTAAACTAAAAAAAACTAACTTATAAAATACTAAGTATTTTAAGGTCTACTTGTCAGCGTTCACAGAATTTTGTCAGCATTGCCCCGTTAAAAGAAATAAAAATGCTTAGTTTCAAATATCCCTATTTGCCATTCAACGGGGCAATGGTGTCTTATGAGTAACTCAATCTCACTTTACTTAAAATAAATTAAAGGGCCCTCTTTTAGATTCCACAGACATGGTATACGAAAAGAATACTGTTACAACAACTAGATACAAGTGTCCTTTTTTAGGGGACCCGAAAAATACATTTTCTTGGAAAAATGCTTTAAAAATAAAATCCTAAAAATGGTGTCAAAGAATATACCAACTTTATTTTAATATTAAAGTATCAGCATTCTCGCAAAAACCACTAAGATGTTTCATGTTACCTATATACTAGCAAAACTTTACCTGTACAAACTCGAACAAATTATTTACGACCAACTTGGACGGTTGGCCGTTTTTCCCCATTTTCCCTCAGTGACGGATGCCTAGGGCAATTAGTGTCCGGAAATTACACAAGAAAACACGGAGTAATCCATCACCTGAAAAAATAAAGCTCAGAAATCTGCGTCGGCCACAGCTTAAGCAAAACGTCATTCAGGGTAGCCCGGGTAGACAGGGCCAGCATGACGCTGCGTTATTTTTTCCCTTATTACGTAAGATGGTGTTTTGTTATTCTGATTTGGTTAATGTTTATTTATCACTAGCGGCCCGCCCCGGCTTCGCACGGGTGGACTTTTATACCCTACCCCTACCCTACCCTACCCCTGCCCTACCCTACCCCTACCCTAACCCTAACCCTACCCTACTCCTACCCTACCCCTACCCTACCCCTACCCCTACCCTACCCTATCCTACCCCTACACTACCCCTACCATACCCTACCCTACCCCTACCCTACCCCTACCCTACCCCTACCCTACCCTACCCCTACCCTACCCTACCCCTACCCTACCCTACCCTACCCCTACCCTACCCTACCCTACCCTACCCTACCCTACCCTACCCTACCCCTACCCCTACCCAAAAGTATCCTATGTCCTTCTCCCAGTTCTTAGCTACCTCCCTACCAATTTTCAGCCAAATCGGTTCAGCCGTTCTTGAGTTATAAAAAGTGTGACTTTCTTTTGTTTTTAAAATGTATTCTGCTATTCGGGACGGAAACAAATCCAACAAATCAAAAACCATGGCAATCGGTCCAGCCGTTCTCGAGTTATAAGTGTTGTAACAAACACGACTTTCTTTTATATATATAGATTACCAGTGAAGACCCGAGGTCGGATTAAATTGGAGCGAAATCAAATTTAGCCGGCCCTGAAATTAAATAAAAAGGCGGTACTTGAATAACACAATATAAGTGAAAAAATACACCTGAAACTGAAAAGCAAGAAGCGCTCTCTGTCCCGCGATGTCTGAATGGGCCGTACATTTCGCTAAAAGAACAGACCGTTTTTATCATTACGATATGACTGAAATATAAGGAAACTTCAAAATTGCTTCATAGAATTCAATAAATCTTTCACCATTCAACAGTTCTATTATCTGTTTATTATAATAATATTATAAAGATTTATAAACTGTAAATATATCTTTATACATAATTTTATAAAGACGAAGGATTTGTGTACATATTTACATATTTTTATTACAGATATATAGATAGAACTCAAAAACTACTGGACTAACATTTCAATTATTCTTTCACCATTTAAATGCAACATTATGCATAAATTATATAAGCTATATTTCAATACAATTTACTAATTTGGTTTAATTCATTGGTTGCTAAAAGTTACGAGAACAAAGGTAAAAGTACTTAAATATTTTATTAAACTCTAAAATGAAGGTACATTTAACATTAAGCACGTTTTCCCATCAAGTTATGAGATTGGGTCCTCCTTTAAACGAGGCGTAAAGGCATCTTGAAGCCCGGCAAAGTAAGGGTGGTCGTATGTCTTGTGTATGAGCCTATCTACCGCCATTTTCATTTGTTTTAAACTTCAGATATATAATAATAATAATAAATTTATTTCACCACACATTATACAGATAACATGATTTTTTTTTTGGTATAGCGTGTAACTTACCTTGTACAATAAATAACATACTTACTTATAGGATTTTTTTCTCTTTACGATTATTTTTGTGAACCACGGATCGTTGTTCTAGGTATGTGTCTGCTTGGTGTCCGTGTTGTGTATGTGTGTTTGTAAAGTCCCCCGTAACACAGAAATTTATTTAAACAACGCAAGAATTTAAAAAAAAAAACAAGGATTTTTCTTGCTTGAAGTAAAGTACTTTCCAAGCGAGGCCAAAATCGTGGTCACGATGTGTTTTTTTTGCTTTTCATTATTAAAAGATTGTCTCATATATCAACCCATTATATTACTTTCTCTGTAACTTTTCCGCTGTATATTCTGCAACCTTGTTTACCCAAAAGTGGAGCTAATAACGGCGTGTTAAAAGTAGGCCAATTCCATTTTCTCTAAGTATACAGCCTGAAATGTTGACGGGTGCGGAAATCACGTGTAAAATCTCCATTAAGGACACCTCCGTTTCTCGATTGATCTGGGATGAGCAACCATCCATCGGACACGGACCATAGCCGGATCTCGTGACCCGAATACCGGATAACCCGAAACGTTCGATGGTGTAACTGTCAAGCAGAAGCGGATAAAACAAAGCAGTTGTGTTATCTGTACTTATATACCAAGCTGAAGAGTTTTGTTTTGCTTGAACGTGCTAATCTCAGGAACTACTGGTCCGATCCGAAAAATCTTATCAGTGTTAGATAGCCCATTTTTCGAGGAAGGCTATAGGTTATTATTGTGAAGTTCTTACGAGAACGCAAGTTACGCGGGTATAGCGGAACGGAAGCTAGTGTTGTCATTTAACTAGCTCTGCAGTCTAATTATAGATGTATATTACATATAATCACGCTACAACACATTCAGCGTGTTGAAGCGTGGTTTTGTATTGACTTTATGATAATTCTAGTCATTACTGCACTAGTAATCCCAAGTTTATTTAGAACATCTAGGGCACTTGAGTAACATACATAATAATTTTATATAATTTTTTTTTTTTTTTTTTTTTTAAAGATTACTAGCAGATTTTTGCCATCTACTAGTATTCTTGTTAACCCCTCGCGCTAAGCTAAAATGCTTGTGTTACGAGTGGGTACACACGTCGGTAGTGCAATGGGTGGGGTCCGAACCGGCGACCTCAAGATCACAAGTCCGACGCCCTAGCCATTGGGCTACGGCCGCTTTTTATTAGTGATTTTTATAATCTTTAAGTCATATTGCGCGGTTTCCTAGCGTTATTTATATGAGTGCGTGTGCCTATAACCTATTATTACATGAATGGATAGAATTTTATCTGTAGGTATATAAAAAACAAAATCATTCAGTAGGTACCATGGTATACGCAGAAAAAGCGCAAAACGTCAGAAGCAATAAAAAACATTATTGTATTTATAACTTAAATAAAGATAATCCTTATGCTTACAACTTTTCCCAACTGATAATAATTAGCGAACCCATCACTGCAAAGCTCCTTCACAAGGTCAACGATTTCATTTTTTTTTTATTGATACCTCAATGCTGATACCTATTTATTTTTATTTACAGTGTAAATGCGGCATAAAATATTGAGTTGATATTTATGAAAAAATGTGTATACGTATGTATATTAATAAGTTACACATCACTAGGATTCAAACCTGGTATGTGATTACTAAGTGTTAAAAACCTTGGATTTTTCTGACTTAACTACAAACCATGTTAACAAGAACAAACTTTATTCTCTAACAATTATCTCTTACATTATTGATGTTGCTTTATGCTGAAGCCAGTGCCCATTTATGGTGCAAATAATATACTGGAGCTCTGCTCGCCTTTATGCCCGGTGAAGTAACAAAAGGCTCGGGGCAAACATACGTCAGTCCGAAAAATAAGGGATTTCTATAAAAAAATATGGGACGTTGAGAAATGAATAAAAAGTATCAAGTCATCATTCATACATATTAAGTAATTTATTTTGATTTATACAGATACCAAGTTAAAAAGTTAATCATTGCGGTACTTAGATTTTTATAAACAAAGTTTTTTTTTCTCTTTCGGATTCCTATAACATTTTACGACGGTTTCATGTTGATGTGTCGGTAAACACACTTTTATATTTTCCAAAAAACTCCTATCGTTGGAGGTTTTAATTAACACCTATCCAAAGGTGTCAACGGAGTATCACCTGTTGATGTGCTATGGAGTTAAAATAAATAAAAGCTCTTTGAATTTTTACTCATTTCTGAATTTTCATGAGGAGTTTTTTTGGTATTGTAGGTATTGATGAGATAACCGGTAGACGAGATAAGCGTTCGTTACTTCAAGCGATCAATTAAATTTATCAGCTTTTGTTGTTTTTAGGTACTAGCACTGGTAGCTATCAATAGTAACAAAAGTCGTTTCTGAGACCTAGTGGGTTGCTCCACTTGTGACTACTAATTGTATATCCTCTATACCTACCTCGACCCATGTAAAGCTGCTCTCACATTAAATTGCGCACAAGCGCTGAACACACGCCGCGCGCTGGTGGAACGCGATCTAATTCAAGTCGAAATGTTGCAAAATAAAAATATATGTTAATCTTAAAATATTACCTTATACCTTTAAATACTTATTTATAATGTCATAGCTGTTCTGAAAATGCTTTGTGTCTATGAACAATGAGTTTGTGTGTCTCTCGCAACAAAGTGATTGAGCTCAAAAGTGCGGCTACTGTATCTTAAAATATATACATTGTCATGCAGCTCTACAACAATGACTGGAATCTGCATCAACTTGTCCAAAACAAACACGTATAGGTATTAAAATGATAAAACATTAAAACCAATATATCTCTTTAGACAAAGAACGGTTCGCACTCATTGGCTATCTCGAGCAACAAATTGGGTGCCCTATGATCCGTAAACAGCTGATCCCCTTAGAAAAAGCGCCACTCAATTGGAATGTATGATAACATGCCATGTATAATACCATTGCCACATTTGGGGGAGCATAAAGTAAATAAATATTCTTCATACTTACTCGCGCTTATTTACTCGGTTCATTTTAAATGACAAAGACACTTGAAAGCTACTGCTTTTGTTTTGTGTTACTACACTAAATTCAAATAGCCCGGCCAATCGCTGAACTATCCAGTTTATTAAATTAATTAAGTTTTTATATTACATTTATTGTTTAACAATGAACTGAGCAATCAACTGACCTAATTTTTAATTTTTTTATTTATTTCAGACAATTACAACAAAAAGTTTTGTTTTTAATTCGGATGTTTATGAAATATGAATTCATTTTAAGCTGCAATTAAAATAACACTTACTATAATAATAAAATAAACGCATTAAAGCAACCATGCCGTGTGGTTTCCGGCTTAGAATAGACCACCCCATGTCTTTCCATGGGTGTCGTAAAAGGCGACTAAGGGACATATGGCTGATGGATGGGCAGCAGCATCTGTTAGCTCAAGGTTTACATCTTACTGCGATCACCAATCCGTCTGCCAAGCGTGGTGATTATGGCAATACCCCTCTACGATCCTGGCTTGCCAAGGTCTGTTAAGAGGAGGCCCATGTTCTGCAGTGGACGTAAACGGGCTGTTGATGATTAAAGCAACATTCCACAAAACACATTGAGCGTCCAAATTAGTACGTCAACTTCCTATTTTTTTTTAAATTTCAACTAATCCATTTGGTCCCAAACTTTGGGAGGAACCGCAAGGCAATTTTAATGATTAATGTATTAAAGCGACAATACGAATCCTTGGCGGGTATCTATCCGGACAAAGAAAGGGCACTTTCTATTCATATATCATATGCAGACTTGACCCTTCCTTTACCGCAGATAAGCGAAGTGTACCAACTAGAAGTGACTATAACAAATGAGTGATCCTTAATCTTAGGTTCGTTGCCGGCGACGGCCATAATATTGTTGTGTAAAATCTAAAGATTCATACCGGGTGTGGTTAGCTGAGGGACTTCCTACGATGCCTCGGAAAGCATGTTGTCATTGAAACCCATTGATCTCGATTATTACAAAGTCATATATAACAATTTACAATCGTATACCAAGGAATGGGCAGCAACTTTTCCCTGTGTGCACTGCACCAACCACCAAATCACCAACACGCCTGCAAAGGGTACTGTCATAGTCACCAACTATGGCAATTATCCTAATGATAATGAAGACCTTCACGAAATAACTGACTTATTTACAACATACAGCATAAACCGTTACTTAGTACCTGACATTTGGAGAATATAATATACCTATCACCGGAAAATAATACGAATCGTAAGTCGATCAACTTCCGTGCCACTCATATTGTTAAATTTAGTTGCCCGTTTCAGTGAACGCGCATTATTATTGTATTATTTACTTAATTGTTATGACACTTTAATCTAACCAAACGAGACTATGCTACTATTGTAACAAAACAAAAAACATGTCCTTGTTATTTTATCAAATAACTAGAAAGTCGATGACTTACGATTATTATTATTTTTCGGTAACATAAGCATATAATAAGTACATATTCTTAATCTTATTTAGGTATGAATAAGTAAATAAACTTTGATCCCCATCTCGTCGTTGTTACCCACCAATGACGAGACGGGAATCACAGTTAGCAATGACAAATTAAAATCTACTATTAATATGTAAGTATATAACAAAATAGTCTAGCTTCCTTTATCTTTATATTTTGTGCTCTACCGAGTATCGTTCCTTATGTTCAAATTAAAAAGGGGCGCCAAATTAATTCTATGTTTTATTTATTTTTTTTACTTTATTTTTAATAACTAGTAAAAACTTAATCATAAGTTAAGAAAGAAAGAGGAACAACATTATTTTAATTTAGTGTAACATACACGATATAACAAATACAAATATATACTAACAAATAAAGCTGAATCGTATGTTTGCTTAAACGCGCTTATCTCAGGATCGAGGAAGGCTTCCGTTATACTTAATTGTGATGTTCCTACAGGAATAAATGTTACGCGGGTGAATCCACGTGGGGGAAGCTAGTTACTTAAATATGAGTATAAAAAAACAACAACATCGCGGTAGCTATTAGGTATGCCTTAAATATCAGTGTTTGTAAAGTTTGACATTTATAGAGGCACGTTACGTATTTGAAATCCATTAGTTTAATTCATAGGATACTATAGTAATGGACTTTTTATTTCAATCAGATTGTGTTTACGGTAAAGTTTTTATGTTCTTTTTATTAACATTTTATTTATGCTTATAAATTACTAATATCATTATTTTTCGAGGCTCGGGGTACAGTAAAGAATGGTCGGATCTGTATAAACCCTTCGTCCACGTTCATTAACAAGATTTCATAACTGGTTATGAATATGGATTTTTTTTTTACTGTTTCATAACCAGTTATCAAACAATACTTTTTTTCCCATTTTCACAATCAGAACCTCCTATTCTGTATGGTCTTGTGGTACTTTTCGGAATAATGAGTTGAAACATTCAATCGGGTATGTTGAATATGTTGTATAATAAGAACTGTATGGTGCTAGTACTCGTAAGATAATCCCCACATCTCAGACTGTGACATAAATAATATATAGTTATACAGAGTGATTAATACGACCTCTAAAATGTCAGTGAGGTGAGGTGAGATCCAAGAATAATTAGAAATTTACATCTATTTAGATATTTCAATCGCTCACTGTACTTTTTGTTAGAAATAAATACTAATGTAATGTATATAAAATATTTAATTTTGAAATATTTTCCCCATCCTTACACATATATTAAATTACTCCCTGTTTTCCGGTTGCTTCCCTAGTGTTTGGAAACGTGCACATATTATCCCATTACCAAAAATATCTAATCCTTCTCTCTCTCTTCTCTATCTCTTGTCCCACTTCCGTCCCATATCAATTCTCCTTTTCCTTTCCAAAGTGCTGGAGCATATAGCTCATCGCCAACTGTTTGTATACTTGTCTCAAAATAGTATTCTTACTCCTTTCCAATCAGGCTTCCGGCCAGGTCCCAGCACTGTGACGGCTTTACTTAAGGTCACGGAGGACATTCGCTGAGCTATGGAGCACAAGTCACTCACAGTACTGGTGCTCCTTGACTTTAGTAACGCCATCAACTCTGTGGATTTCGATATTTTCATCGGCATCCTCAAATCGCACCACTTCTCCATGGAGGCTGTGGGCTGGTTCAGCTCATATATTCGGGGTCGTTCTCAGCGTGTTCATCATAAAGAGCCCTACTCTGAATGGTGTACTCTTGCTGCAGGCGTGCCTCAAGGTGGTATACTATCTCCTCTACTATTCAATATTTTTATAAACTCCGTAGCTCGAGTAATTAGTTCTAATTTCCATCTCTACGCAGATGATTTACAGTTGTATCGTCAGTTTACTTTAAATGAAGCAAGGACCGCTATCGCATCAATTAATCGGGACATTAGTGAAATTAGTTTTTGGGCTAAATCGTACGGGCTTTGCTTAAATCCGACTAAGTCTCAAGCAATCATCATTGGCAGTAATCATATGCGTAAAGCTTTAGACACCGTGTCGCTACCCCAGGTCACACTAGATGGTACACATATACCCTACAGTGAAACCGCCAAAAATTTTGGGGTTGTTTTTGACCGTAACTTATCCTGGAAGGCGCAAGTAAATGTGGTCAGCAAGAGGGTCCACAACACATTTCACTCATTACGGTGCCTCCAGTATTTCCTGCCGTTACAAACCAAAATCATGCTCTCTCAGTCACTTTTTTTTTCACTTTTTTTAGAAATTATGTCAGTAAATACTCAAAAATATTTAGAAACGTGTGTGCTCAAGCTAGAGCTGCCTACATTAGCGAAAAAATTTCTACTTCTGATAATAAAATAAAAGCAACCTGGCAAATGATAAATAAGGAAACTGGTAAAAATAGGACTAACGATGGATCAGTAACATTAAATATAAATAATAAATTAGTTTCGGATAAACTCACTGTCGCTGACTTTTTCAATAAATACTTTACAGATATACCCCTAGAAACGACTAAATGTCTCTCCTCATCAACGAAAATGGCTGAAAAACTGTTGAGGAAAAATGTTACTTTAGATGTATCTCAGTTTTGCTTTAAATTTATAGATCCGGTAGATATTATAAAAGTCTTTAAAACCATCAAACAAAAAAGCACTGAAGATATATGGGGACTGTCAACCAAAGCAATAAACTCAATAATTGACAGTATTGCCCCAATCCTAGCAGATATTTTTAATACTTGTTTAAGAGATGGAATATTTCCAGACCTAATGAAAATAAGCAAGGTTGTTCCCATTTTTAAAGCAGGCTGTTCAAATAATGCTTCAAACTATAGGCCAATTTCCATACTACCAGCGCTAAGTAAAATATTTGAAAAAATAATGTTGAATCAAATGCTGGCATACTTTAACTTAAATAATTTTTTGAACAACAAACAATTTGGGTTCACGAAAGGCCAATCTACTCAAGATGCCGGTTCCAGTCTAATAGAATCTGTATTTAAAGCTTGGGAGAAATCGCAGGATGCATTAGGTATTTTCTGCGACCTTTCTAAGGCTTTTGATTGCGTTGATCATAACACGCTTATTATGAAACTAAAATACTACGGATTCACTGACTCAGCACTTGATCTTGTAACATCGTATTTAACAGATAGAGAACAGAAAGTATCTATTGATAATGTAACTTCTGAAAGTTCTACCGTCAAAATAGGAGTTCCACAGGGGTCTGTCCTAGGTCCATTTTTATTCCTAATCTATGTTAATGATCTTCCAAATGTGGTCAAGAATGAGTGCGATATCGTTTTATTTGCAGATGACACGTCTCTTATATTTAATGTAAACAGAAAAGATAAAAGTGTTACTGAGTTAAATCGCACACTTACCTTAATATCGGAATGGTTCTCCGCCAATAATCTTCTTCTTAATGCAAGTAAAACTAAATGTATTAAATTTTCATTACCAAATGTGTCAAATAGCATTCCTAATGTTGAACTAAATGGGGAGCTATTAAAATTAACTCCATCAACAATATTTTTAGGAATTACTCTGGACTCCAAGTTGCAATGGGGACCACACATTGAAAGATTAGCTGACAAACTTAGCTCTGCATCTTATGCAGTCTGGAAAATCCGACAAATGACTGATGTAGAAACAGCTAGGTTAGTTTACTTTGCTTACTTTCATAGCGTAATGTCATATGGGATCCTATTATGGGGATCGGCCGCCGATATTCAAACTATTTTTATATTACAAAAAAGAGCAATCCGAGGTATTTATAAAAAAGGAAGCCGCGATTCTCTTCGTAGTCTTTTTAAAGAAATAAATATACCTACTGTGCCTTCTGAATATATATACCAAAATATAGTTTACGCCCGTAAAAATATGAATAAATTCAGCAAGAGGAAGGACGTACATAATTTTAATACTAGAAACAAAGATAAGCTCATTACACCTTTTTACAGAGTATCTAAGACAAGTAAATCGTTTCTTGGAAATTGTATAAGATTCTATAATAAACTTCCTCTAAATGTAACAGCTTTGCCGGATCATAAATTCAAAAAATATGTTAAAAAGGTCCTTATGACTCGCGGTTATTACAATATCAAAGAATACATGGAGGATGGAGATGTTTGGCGGATGAGTCCATCGGTTACATTGCGGCAGACTGGCACCTTTTAGCTATCACACCGAATTTGCAACTAAATTAAAAGTCTATTCTATGTAATTTATAAATTAGTAATTGTTAATCTATATGTAAGACAACTGATCAGACTGTAGGTATGTTCCAATTGTAAAATAAAAAGAAATGTAAATCTGGAGGAGCGCTCCCTATACTCGATACTTACTTAAAGGTTTCATGGTTTCCGTCACAATATCCTGCTGCGAGTACCTACATATCGATGTATGGGGATCACTAACCTAGATACTAAAATGTTTTTAAAAGATGTACAAATGATTAATCAAAGACTTTAAAAGATGACAAAAGAATGATCTCGGAGTTTCTTATAGTCTTTCTTCTCCGGGTGTCACAACGTAGGTAGATAGAGAAAGACTCGTAGGAAGCTAGGATAGGGTCCGGTCGTCCTTGCAAGGCGAGGCTCGCGACGCGTTCTATGCTTCTGACCGAATCCCAGCCTACGCTGGTTGATTCTGATTATATTTATAGTACGCGACTATCACATGCCACATTGGTAGATTTAAATTATATTTAATAACATGACTGTTGAAATGTATACTAATGAATTAGTCAAGATTATTTTTTTTTCTTCTCTTTTTATATTTGTATCATTGTATTTGACTTATAATAAGTACGATCGATTCGTCTACATTATCAATAAACGTTTTCATTTCATTTCATTTTCATTTCATTTCATTTCATTTCACTTATACAACCCATTCTGGACTACGCTGATGTTTTTTACTTAGATGCCACTGAGGAGCTACAGAACAAACTTGAGCGCTTGCAAAATTTATGTATACGTTTTATATTCAATCTTCGTAAATTTGATCGTGTCTCTCAGTTTCGCAAGGATCTCAAGTGGCTCCCTATCCGCCTTCGCAGAAATATTCGAATATGATGTCTCCTGTTTAACATCCTGCACAATCCCTCATATCCTTCCTACCTGCGAGAACGTTTTTCCTTTGTACATTCTCCCGATGCTCATTGCAGGTCACACCTTAAATCACTCTCTTCTCCTTTACAGTTCAAGCAGTCAGATTGTGGAATTCGCTACCCGCTAATATCCGTTACTGCAATTCTCTTTCCCTTTTCAATAATAGAGTGAGAGAACACTATCTGTCCTCTTCGTGATAATATTATTATTTGTGTATGTATTATAACTATTTATAACTTTATGTATGTATTTAAGTATACGTATAGTTAGTGTATGTATGTATATCTACACACTATTATTGCTTTCTTTATTTTCATCTCTTCTTTCGCAGGTCTATTGGAAGAGATTTCTTCAAAAATAAGTAGTACCTTTGTACATTGCCTTTTGTTTGTATTTGTTTTTCTCTTCACTATATTTCTTGTGTGTACATAAATAAATAAATAAATAAGATTTTATCTAGTAACTTTATTTCTTTGTAGTAAGGAGTAACCTTTCTATCACTGTCTTCCAAAACTTGTATTGAAATGTCCGTAAAATGGTAGCAACCAATGTTTTATTTATTCCATCATTGTGGAACTGACAACATAAACATTCTGTTTTATATAGTGTTTCTCAGAATAAAAGAAACAGGAAAAATCTTAATTATATTGAAAACATTTTTAGAGCACAAGAATCTTGGATTTATTTATCTGTTTTAAGTTAGGATTGTCTCTCTAGATCTATATATATACAAATGAATCCATTTTTCCCATGGTCATCGCATCACGCATGAACAGATGGAACAATTTCGTTGTTTGTTATTACCAGGAGAAGGTTCTTATGAAAGAAAAAAAAAATAGAAAATTGCGCCGAAATTAGAAAATTTTAGAATATTTAACCACTATATTAAATTTTCTAATGGTAGCATTAGAATGCAGCACATTTAAAATGTTAGTTCAGAGCTATCAAGCCTAATATTAAAAGTTCAATGTAATACAGAGTTTTAGTTCAGACAGGATAACGTCTATCGGGTCTGCTAGTAACATTGCTCATTCATAATAATGATATGATTAACTTTCGAAGATAGTAAGTATACTAACATTTGGGTAAACAGGTAGTTTAAAGTGATACCTGATAAATACCTACCTAGAATGATTTATTGCGGACGTCGGTCCGTAATTAATAATTCTCGGTACATGACATATATACATATATGACCTAGCGTTGAGGCTTTTGGTTCTTTCAATCTTAATAAATGGTTGCAAAACTATGAACTTAGCAGCCTGTGCAAGAGGGAGTCCTTGTTGGACTTGGACTTGTTGGCTCTGGGCTATTCCTATACTTTTGAATTTTATTTTATTTTAATATTGTGTTTATTTGAAAAAGGTAAATTTCAAAACATTTTAACTCTCTTATGTGGACAGTAAAGTGGGATATTTTAATTTAAAAAAACTAAGTTATTTTACCAAATTCCCAATAATCTTGACTATGACATCTACAAGAACTGGGCGTAGTATCTCAGATTAGCATTTTTAAACTACTACTAAGTACGCAGTTAAGGTTTCGACTGTACTTAGATGTAAGTACTTGGCAGTTCCGCGTTATTGCTCCGCCACAATTTTAGACAAAGCAGACTTGTTGTGGCGAACCATATCCATTCGCCCGCGGTCAAATTCGGTTCAGAAACCACGAGATTATGTAGAACTGTAGTGTTGAATTTATACTAATATCTAAAGCTGTCTTGTGGATTTATTTATTTAGTTTGGAATTTTCATCCTATTGCTTAAATAAAAGGGATTGTTATTACTTGTATCTTTAGTTATCACCCAGAGATAATCCCGTCAGAAATGGTTGCAGACCGCTATAAGCTTACGTGACGTGAGTTGCCAATGGGTTGCCAATATAATAAATACTCCAATTCATATTGTATATTTTTTAATTCGTTCCTATCTAAATAAGTGACCTAATAATTATCATTGTAAGTATCTATTTCTTCGACTGTATATTTTTCACGGGTAGTGTGTGGTAGAGTGTTGTGACAAAATTCTAAATTTGCGTCGCGGGATGAAAAAGATAAGTCCCCTGGTCTAAGCTGCTCTCAGGCATATTATTTCCGGTTCTTCTTTAAAGTTATACTAGCATGGATTTAGGAAGAAACATGCTGAGTTGAGAAAATTTTACTGAATTTCGAAATTGGAGAAATTGGTGTTCGTTTTACAACTTTTCTAGATGAGTCAGTACATAAAGTTTACTATCGTATCTGGTAGTCATGTTAATAAATATGAATTGTAGGTATGCAGACGTTGGTCAATGATAAATGTTTTTTTTTTTTCCTTTTTTTGAAAAAATAATTGTATCACTTAATTATTACAAAATAAAAAATCCCGAGTGTGAAGAAGTTAGGTGTAACTTCTAAATTAAAAACGAAACATCGAATATCACGTTCCCGTAATAACTTTTTTATTATATAATATTGCTTTCGTTGAATAGGTAAATAAATAAAAAAATATTTATGTAAACCAGCTACAGTCAATTGTAAATAGTCAAACATTAATTGAAAAATGAATTTATCATAAATCTTTAATAACATTTGTTATTTATGTATTATAATAATTGGTGTTGTTATAATTTATTTATATTGTTGTTAACGACGCAAAATGTTATCTTTATTTTTACAATTATCATTATTTGGGCTTTAATGCTGCCACCGGATCCATTGCGCCAAAACTGAGAAGATCCGGCGAAACAAGCTCAGTGGGTTACTCTACTACCGGTTTCAACACGGCCCACATGAGACGGTCCGACGAAATATACTCAAACAATAACACATTCAAGCGTGCATTCGTTGTTAAGTGACTCGTATTGCTGAATTTGAGTTTTGCTTATTCGAGATCGCATGGCATCGACGTTAGGTGTGTCGAGGTAGCGTGCATTCGTTGTAAAGTTATTTGTATTAGTAAACTTACGGAAATATGGTATTCGGTTTGGTTCAGTTTGGCTACACTTTTCAAAGTTAGGTAACGCACTCGAATACCCCGCGCCTTCTATATTTTTGAACGCGATATCAAAACTTTCAAACGGAACCACGGAATGATTAAAGAAGAAGGTTAGTGTAGATATAATGAATGATGAAGAGATTCTCATATGAACGAGAGCTTTAGAGGACGGTAAGGTCAGGTTATCTTTCTGAATGCAATAAACTAAAAACAATCAAACAGATTCCTTACACTTATAAGAAGTGATAAAAAACGAAGATATATGTATACAATAACATACATATATATTTATATATATACATACATATTTTTCTTGTAAACAATATTTTTTGTTCCATAACAGATACAACCTCATGGTTGAGATTTTGTTGAAAACGAACTTAAATGTTCCGGTTCACGAAATTAACGAAACGGTTAAATGTTAATGTTTTGCTCGTACTGTTTTAGTACAAGGATTTAAGAGGTATTCTCTTATGTAATGGGTAGTAATTACAAATGGGAACTATTTTCACTTCAACTGTTTCTTAATGTTATGGCAGACAAAAGGGCTAAGGAAAGTGTTCATTTATTTCGCTTTTAGAGTAATAGTGGAGCAAACAGTATAAACGAAATTTGTCTTCCTTATTTTGCATGTTATCTCAAACATACCCAATAATGAGTAGCTGCTTGAGTAAATTATAGCGCACCGCTTTAACTATTATTTAGGTACCACTCAAGTCGAGCACATCTTTTTATTATTTAAGGGACAGTCACAGCCACTAAAAAGTCTCTTTCAACGAATAAATGGTATGAAACAAAGAAATAAACCTTGTATAAACAAATTAAAATCCATGCGGACAAAATCACAGGAATAAGCTAGTAGTAATATGCTATTTTCCTGAAAGACTATTCGGGATATATTTCAAGACATATATTTTTAAATATTAGGTCTTTACCTATGAAATTGCCGTTCTGCAGTACTGGCCATTTCAAATCAAAATAATTTTTGTTTGGCTAAGAATTCTAATTTCAAATTAATTTTATTTTAAAAACATGGAATTTTTTTTCCAAAAGTAGTCTTTTGTTTATTGATTAGTGTTACATTTTCATCGCATTTCAACCTTTTTCGTCATCATGGATACGTTAAAATTCGAGTAATTATGGAATATGAGTACCGTCGTGGCAGCAACGCGGCACAAGCGGCACGCAACATCAACGCTCGCGGTCATCCGAAGACTTTGGTCGACAATGACGAAGTAAAGGCGATTGTGGAAGCTGATGATTCACAATCTACGGCTGAATTAGGAGCAGCTTTCGACGTTAGCGTCAAAACAATATTGGTGCATTTGCGTCAAATTGGCAAGGTAAAAAAGCTTGACAAATGGGTGCCCCACGAACTCAATGATCGCCAGCGCGAAGTACGCGTCGAGACGTACCTTGCACTGCTCAAAAGACACACAAATGAGGGAATTTTGAACCGCATTGTTACCTGCGATGAAAAATGGATTATGTTTGGTAACCGCAAGCGCTCAGCAAGTTGGTTGGATCCTGGTTCAGCACCTAAACAATGCCTTAAACGAAAACTTACCCCTAGAAAAGTGATGGTCACTGTTTGGTGGTCTAGCGCCGGTGTGATTCATCACAGCTTCTTACCAAACGGGGTGAGCATTACTGCAAATGTGTACTGTGAAGAACTGAACACAATGATGGAGAAGCTGGCACATCTCCAACCAGCATTGGTTAGTCGCTCGTCTCCGCTGCTCCTGCACGACAATGCACGACCTCATAATGCACAGCAGACGGTCTCCAAGTTGCAAGAACTAGGGTTGGAAGCTCTCCGTTATCCGCCCTACTCACCAGACCTTGCACCTACAGACTACTACTTTTTCCAGAATTTGGTTTACTTCTTGGCGGGAAAGAAATTCAATACCCGAGAGGCAGTACAAAATGCTTTTGAAGAATTGGTTGCCATCCGTCCAGCTGATTTCTTTAAGAAGGGCATCAATAAACTGCCACGGCGTTGGCAAAGATGCATTGATTGCATGGGTTTATTAATTACTTCGATTAATTCGATACAAATAAAAAAATCATGAAAAAAAAATCGTTTAAATTGTTTCATACAAAACGGCAATTTTATAGGTAAAGACCTATAATAAGTTTAGGTTCCAAGTATATGTACCTTTTGCACTCATTAAAACTATAGGTAAATTTAAAATTAAGAACAAATATATAATGATAAATAAATCTCAAGAGTTAGTTTGTTTGAACTCGCTAATTTCAGGAATTCCTGAAACGATTTGAAAAAATATTTCAGAATTAGATTGCTCATTTATCGGAAGGAATTTAATTAGGAATTTCTTGTGGGAGGGGCCGAGTCTGCTATTTTTTGAAGTATTGTGCCACCATAATGCCATCATGATATCATTATGCCAAAAACGGTAATCTACTAATGTCACTATGGTGTCGGCGCTGGAATGGCAGTCGGTGTTGCTACCGCAGAAAAAGGCCGTCAACAGAAGTAGCAGGGGAGATGGTTAGGGAGATTGTAATGTTTATTTAGGCAATTTCAAAACTTATAAATGTATCATTTGTTATTATATTCAACTACGCTTATGTCATCGTGGCGTAATAGTGACACCATTATGACGTCATTTGGATTAGTAGATTACCAAATGGGAAAAAAACCGACCATTGAACTGTCATTGACAGTTAACGGACATGCCATTACGATAGTAGACTCGGGGCCCAGGAGTAACGCGGGTAAAATGGTGCGGAAAGCTAGTACAATATACAAGTAATTAGCACAGTAACTATGCAAACATAATAAAATA
Source organism: Nycteola revayana (assembly GCA_947037095.2). Classification (NCBI taxonomy): domain Eukaryota; kingdom Metazoa; phylum Arthropoda; class Insecta; order Lepidoptera; family Nolidae; genus Nycteola; species Nycteola revayana. Next base: position 31,153,278 of record OX344838.1, read on the forward strand.
AAAAACAAAACACTAATTGAGCAAACGGTCTGTATTGAAACAACACAAAACCCTTTTCCAATGATGAAATTAACCGACGCAGGCGGGTCCAAAATGCCCGGAGCGTTCTACTACTACATGTCAATACATTTCACTCGGCCGGGCACATCAAAAGGTTTATTTTACTGTGGCTTATTTTTTTTGTTGCTCTGTAGGTAATTGAATGGCCAAGTTTACGGTTAGCGGAAAATATTTATACTGAACGCTAAAGTAAATAGTTGGTACTGTGATGCTTTCTGATACATTTAGGTATGTTTTTTTTGTCTGATTGGTGGGTCACCAATCAGACAAAATACACCTGATGGTACCTGTTAATTGAGGTTTATCGATGAAGAATTATTTGTATTACATACTCACTTTAAAAAGTTTAAAGTAACGACCTTTCTCGGCTTCGCAAAAGTATTAACGCATAACTAAGTCTAGATACAAAAATAGCATTCAGAAACTCCTTTAAGTATATTCGAAATTCAGATTGCCGTAAACGCTCTGAAGTACGAATTCAAAGTCTGCATTTAATTTAAACAGACAAATCTCGTTACAAGAAACGGTTCGCTAAAACTTTCTTAATCTGCTTTACCAGTCTTGGTTTCCTCATAAACAACAAGCATTATTTCCTGAGATATTAGTGCAAATACCAACATATACTTATCACTGACGTAACTTCTTACGTTTAATTATTAAGGTTTTATTGTATTAAGTATTTACGATCTGGGTCAGGCCAGTGATCTGCTTTGAATAAATCGCCTTTTAAAGATGTTGGATCTGCAAATTAGACTGCACCGGTGGCTCAGTGGTTACGATAGTTGCCTCTGAGACCTGGTGTTCTGGGTTCGATTCCCACCCGGGACAATTATTTGTGTGAACCACAAATAGTTGTTCTGAGTCTGGGTGTTCTTTGTGTCCGTGAAATGAATGTATGTAAAGTCCCCCGCGACACAGGGATTTATTTCCCTAGTGCGAGAGTTGTCTTTTTAAAAGAAAAAAAAATAAAAAATAAAACAGTAATTTTTATAGGAGAACATTTCACATAAGGTTAACCATAAAAATATACTGATTTATTCATTCATTATTCTCCTCAGTCCTTCGGTTTGGGGTTTAGATCAAGATAAGTAATGAAATGTTTCAATTAGGTTAGAATTTCTGACTGGATGAATATATAGAATCAATTATTTTAAAGTATTTAAACATATATGGTGGGTTCGATCCCCACGCCGGACTGAAAATCTTTGTGTAAATTCTAAGATTTCTTTCCGGGTCTGGTTGGTTGAGGGACTACCCTCCGTGCGTCGGAAAGCACGTTAAGCCGTTGTTCCCGATTATTATAACATAATCTATAATAATCGCATATGAAGGAACGGGCAGCGGCGTTTCTTTGTGTGGTACAACATAATTACTGCGGTCACCAACCCGCCTGCCAAGCGTGGTGACTATGGCAACTACCCTCTCTCGGGAGGAGGCCCATGTTCAGCAGTGGACGTTATACGGGCTGATGATGATGAAACATATATGAATTTCAGATATTTATAAGCAATTTAAACTGTGGAGCGCAGTTCTGTAATATTAATGATTTTCAGATCGAACATTGTTAATCCGCTAATAATTTAAGATCCAATCTCCTAAAATATGTCACACGTGTTTTCTATAAGAAGAGGCTAATAGCCATTTCGTTGTTTATGCCTACCTACAAATATGTATATGAGTAAGTACATTACAGATCTCGTAGAGTAGAAACCCAACTTCACATAATGGGACGAATGAGTGTTTAAAGAAACATTAGCCATGGCTAACTTCGGTCATTAGACCTTCCTCTGACGCTTGTACAGAAACACTTTTCTGTTTAATGTTTTTAATTTTACTTTTCTACGTTCTTAGAGATTCGTCGTATTTTCATTTAAGCGAACATGACGCTACAAAAATAAAACTTTGTTTACCTTTTTGGCTTAGTATCACCTTGTTAAAGAAAGGAGTTCATTTTTATTAAAATTAATTAAATAGTTGTTTATAGAGTTATGCTTAGTTATTATGATTATTCATAAATAATACCTAAGTATAACTCTATGAACAATTATTCTAACTAATTAAATAAAAATTTTACTCGTTTCTTTTAACTCACTTATTAATGAAAATTATTTTGGCTGATTCAATTATTGATTTTTTTTTAATTAGTATTAGTACCTACCTACAAGTTTTGAAAAAATCTATGAATAATGACAAAATGTTTTAACGGGCGGCGCCAGGCTCTAACAAACCGCAATGAATATTTAAAGTAGCTATATATCGTACCTATGCTAATCGAATTTAAATTGTTGAAATATTTTTTTGCATAAATTAGTTCTAAATTTGGCACTATCGGTTTTTATATTTTACTATTTATACGTTGTATGTATACTAGAGTTGCCAAACGTCCTGTTTACCCAGGACACATCCTGTTTTATTAATGTCCTGGGAAGTCCTGGATAGTTTTTAGCAGCGTTCTGGGTTTTTTAAAACCGCCTAGGTAATGTCATGTATTATGAATTCGCGCGCTAATATTACTTGAAATTAATTCACTTCATCTACTTTTTCTTGATATTAATTAAATTGTTGCTACTGCGTCCTGTTTTTAAAACGAATTGTCCTGGCTTTTCCAATTCTAAGTCCTAGTTTTTTGAAATTGTCGTTGCCAACCGTAATGTTTACTAATACTTGAAAATGCAGCCTTACATGGCGATCTCCATAAGGTTTCCCATTGCACTCTTTTTATAACTTCTTAGCAAGAGTGAATGTGTTGCAAATGTAGATAGGTGAGCATAATATCAGAAATAATATTCAGCCTGACAAAAATAAACTAAGACATTTTCAGGGAACATTAAAACTTTTGAATGAATGTTTTTTTTCCTCATCACGGTAATGTTTTAAGTTTATTTCTTTTAGGACCCTTGAGCATAATATTGACTTCTCGCTGTTTTTAAAGACAAAGATATATCTTACGAATAAAATTGTTAATTTACGTTAAGCATAGAAATGCTTTGACGACGTCTTAATGACAATATTATCTACATATCATTTCATCATCATCATCATCCCGTATAACGTCCACTGCTGAACATGGGCCTCCTCCCGGGGGAGGGTATTTGCCATAGTCACCACGCTTGGCAGGCGGATTGGCGACCGCAGTATTATGTTGTACCACACAAGGAAACGCTGCTGCCCGTTCCTTGATATACGATTATTATAGATGATGTTATAACAATCGGGACCAACGGCTTAACGTGCTTTCCGAGGCACGGAGGATCCCTCAACCAACCAGACTCGGAAAGAAATCTTAGTATTTACACAAAGATTTCCTGTCCAGCGTGGGAATCGAACCCACGACCTCCGAGGTTTAAAGCGAGCCAAATACCGCTACGCTACGGAGGTTGTACATATCATTTATTCATTATTAAAATTTTGAAAATCTTTATTCCTTTTTTTTACTAGCAGAGTTTTCCAGTCTACTAGTATTCTTGTTAACCCCTCGTGCTAATGCTTGTGTTACGAGTGGGTTCACGTCGGTCGTGCAATGGGTGGGGTTCGAACCTGCGACCTCAAGATCACAAGTTCGACGCCCTAGCGATTGGGCTACGGCCGCTTTAAAATGCTTTACACCATAGAAATTAAAAAATATTCATAAAAAATCTTTTTAGGAAATAAATCTTTCTATTTTGAAGGGAGTGGAGTTTCAAACCTATTAATAAATAACAGAAGCTCATCGCGGAATTTTCACGCACGTAGTTCCCATCAGCAGGAATCTCTTCATATAATATAGCAAATTAAATCAATGCCTACATTGATTTGATTTTAAAAAATTACCTATATTATTATTTAAACTATTAAAGAGAAAATGTATGTATTTGTATATACAAACAAATATATTTTTTTAGAAAGCTGAATAGTGTAGGTTAAATATGGTAATAAATAAGAAAGCTTTACATACCTGACTACTGTGGGGTCCAAAATTTTTTTTTTTTTATAAATTAACAATTGCTGCCAATATAAATAATCTTTAAATCTATTAAGTTACTTACTTTATTCTTTATCTAAAGGCTAAGAAAAAAACACGTACCTAATTATTCCTTTTCTTTAGCACAAGTATTTTAAGTAGGACTGTATATAGACGAAACATCAGTCATTTGCCACCGAACGGCTAAAAGCTCAGCTACTTTGTAAACTTTTTTACAAATTCTTTCCATTTTGTAAGAAAGAATGCTTAAAATGTCGGTATCAGCATTTCGCGGAGAACCGTGACCTCGTTTCAAAAAAGTTTTCCCTCCAAGTAAGATTGATGTTTTGTAGAAAAATTACTTTTTACGAATAAAACGAATGAAACTTTGGACTTAGCGGGTTTTACAGCGACGGATATTAAGGCACGCTTGCTATTTTTGTATAATTCGATTTTTTTCACTAAGTTTATGTAAGGAAAATGTTTTTGAGACTTCAGCGTTGTTATTACTTTTTATTTTCAATTAAGCCGTCCCTTGCGATTGTAGGAGCAGTCCCATGCGGTTTAAGAAGCTCTAATAGTGGTTAAATACCTACATGTGCACGTCCAAAAAAAACATTAAACGTTGTAAAAACAATTACCTATATATTCACATTGCAAATACATTGTTGTCTTTAATTATATAAAAAAAATGTTAAACGAGAATACTAATACAGATACATTAATCGTTAAATACCATTTTTGAGACAGGAAACCCACCGATCGTCCCACTGGAGTAAAGTAACAATATTTATTTATTATGCAGGTTTAAATGATTTACTTTATTACCCTTTTATTTCCTAACATGGATCTGCTCTTAGCAAACCGTAGCTAGCCAGGGTTTTTGAGGAATCAGACAGGAAGCAGACGAATCAGTGATCGCAGTAAAATAGTGAGTATCCTTGAGCTGATAAAGACTGCTATATAATAGTAGCCCATCCACCAGCCCACCCAGCCTCTTACTTCACCCATTAGAAGACATGGACATATGGTTTATTCTAAGCTAAAAACCACAAAGCTCAAATGATTGATTCCGCGAATCATAACTGTCCATCCACAGAAACGAAGCTCGAAAAAGTCTACACATCCTAATTTTTCACTAGGAAGTGAAACTTAAATAAAAACAAATTTATAATTAAAACCTTACTACTTTAATTTATTACTGAAAGAACAGCATGTACCTACTACACTTAAAATTGAAATACACAAATAAGAAAACAAGTAGAAACAGGTTTTATAAACTACAACCAACATATTCACAGTCTGAACAACAATAGATTACGCGGACAAGCATTAACCATAATATATATGCACGGAAAAACTGAATTTCAAATTTTTTCATGCGAAAAATAACAGGGCCATTCTAAATTATATTAGCATTCCATTTTCGAATTCGCTCACCTATTGTAATAGTCAGCAAAAAAATATAAATGTCATGCATGGAAATACTGCATGGCCGGAGAAATGGGTTGAACTGAAGCGCGACTGAAAAATGAGTAACACCTTGCAATGTTCTGGAATGTTATCTTATAATATCGTAATTTTGAGAACATTTCATTCAAAATACGTTCGGTACGGGGGTAATAGATTGTACGATACGTGAAAATATGTGGAATAGTAATGAGGTGACATGTTTTTTTTTCTGGTAGCGGTAAGACAATTTCAGATTTTGATTAAAAATGGTTTCAGTAAGAGGAGAATATTTTATAAGATAAACTTCGTCCAATCACTAGTATTTAGTTATTACGACATATTATTATAATAGTGGTATCACAATATCGTAGCAAGTGACGGGAGATAGTTTCTGCCCTGGCAAATATTTTTATGTATGTAAGAATAATACAATAATTAAAAATTACTTACGACATACATACATACTTATGACTCAACTTTTGATAATTATGTTTTGTTTTACTTTGATAATATTCTTTATTTCTGTTATTTTGGTTCCGATAATCACTTTTGCAAATTTGTACCAAACATTTCATCATAATGATCACAAAACACAAAATATAGTGCTCTGAGTTAATACGACGAGTAGATACTGTTTTGTACGGGTGCTGTTCATATTCGCCCTTACATTTCACAGGCTGTAAGGTATAGTCTAGTAAAATGGCGTAAGCCATGATGATAGCGTCCATTCGCATCACAGCTATAAATAAAGTCTCCTTAGTTTAAAAAGTCTTTGTATTCATGTACAAATTCAGTTTAAATACTATAAAACTTTCTTCTTAGCTTAAATGTTTTAAAATCCTTACTCTTGTTGTAAAAATAAAACAAGAATAGTCTGTAAAAAGTAACATTAAATCTCAATAGGTCTGTTATTTGCAAACAGAAAAAGCAAAAAGAAAAATAACAAAGACAAGAATCCAATTAAACAAATTGATGGATCGTTGTCCAAGCTCGAATCGTACCCATTGAGCGCTTTGTGATCGGCGTATCTTATGCTATCAATCCGTAGAAAAGGGGAACCTTTGTGATTGTATCAGCTTCGATTGTGTTAGGGTTTCTCGCTTTTCAATAAGATTCGAGTGAGTGTGATTCTTATTGATTATTAATGAGTAATATGTTAAGTGTCTATCACTACATGGTATAAAACAATGTCGCTTAGATCTTTAAAACTACACAACAGATTTTGATCCGATATTTTTAATAGATTGAGTAATTCGAGAGGTAGGTTATTACACCCGTGCGACGCCGGGGCAGGTCGCTAGAGGGTATCTTATAATTTAAGAAGTTCATCTATTAATTCATCACGTTTTTTATATTTCTAAAGTACATACATAATTCTTAATTTAAAGTATAGATAACTTTAAAAATAATATGGTAATAAAGGTGCTTTTTAAATTTATATACCATTCACAACTTCCCCTAAACCCTGATATTTAATATTAGCAGGAATAAAAACTAAAGAGACAACACTGAAATAAAAAAATATGAATTAATTTATTATTGTCAACGTGACAATGCAGATGACTAATTGTTTAAAATTCGAAAATAGTAATTTTGATAAAAAAAAAACTATAGATATAATACAATTTCTACAACTTTTTTAATCAATGTTAAAATACATTATATTATATTTACTGAAATCACATTTTACGCAAATACTTTTTCAATATAAGATCATTAGGCTTCCCTGAAAAAACGTTGCCAATAACGGAACAATTTTCTTTATCTCATTCCGACCGAGTCATTTATAAAGTGGTTGGTATCAGGGTGTGGTGAAATGAGGTTATATTGAAAAACTCCCAGACACATCTGTATAGTATCTATTATCAAATTACCTGCCGACCGGAAGACGTGCCTATGATGAATGGCCTACGTTTTGAACATTTCTGATAGTAGGTTTAGTATATACCCAACCAACATTTTTTTCCATTCGTAGTCATTTCACTCTCACTTTAATTTAAATCATATCGTAGTAAGTTGTGTTTAAATAACCCACCAAAAACATAAATGTAAAAAAGGAAAGCCAAGTTCAATACAAAAATTAAGCTTGGCTGTGGGCTTCGCCGCAAAAAGAATGGAGATCTGAATGAGTGCCAAGTTCTATGCAAAATCGAAATATGTATTTATAGGAACAAAACATACAGAACGTTATGAACAAGTATTAAACTCTAATTCTTTGCTTTAATGGATACCTATAAAAATTGCTGTTATTTAAAAATGTGAGATCTTAAAGTTGGTTAGATTTGAATTGGCCAATTTTCATTACATCAGTCATTTTATAAAGTTATTCATCATTTGAATACTGATAAAAACTGGCCAAGTCAGATCTAACCTACTTTAAGATCTCACATTTTTAAATAACAGCAATTGTTATAGGTATCCATTTAAGCAAAGAATTAGAGTTTAATACTTGTTCTGAATGTTCTGTATGTTTTGTTCCTATAAATACATATTTCGATTTTGCATAGAACTTGGCACTCATTCAAATCTCCATTCTTTTTGCGGCGAAGCCCACAGCCAAGCTTAATTTTTGCATTGAACTTGGCTTTCCTTTTTTACATTTATGTTTTTGGTGGGATATCATTACTTTTTGTAAAGAAAACAAGGCAGGTATTGAGATTTAATGTGTTAGTCAAATGAATTTAGTCGAACGACGCAGCATAAAACGCAATCTAATAGGTGGGTTTCCGCTAAACAACCGGGCATAACGACGACGCTGGCGCGAATGAGCGCCGCCGCCGCTAATAGCATACTTTGGTTCGTTCGCATTTTAAGTCGTATAGCGCTTATGAGTCTCGCGGGCATCGGGTTACGCGTACAAGTGCAAGGCGCGAGCCAGTTCCACCAGCATTCTTAAATTAGTCAATACATACATACCTATATCGGTAACAATAAGACATCGCTATTGCCTTGACCTTGGTATACATACACATTGGACTTTCTTTTAAGTTACAAAGAGTTCAAACTAACAAATTTATACCTTAAAATATTATTTATTAAATATTAAAAAATATTATGTATTAAATATTATTATGACTTCAGTATAGCGTTTTTTTACTGGAACTAGAACTGAGTTAGTGAGACAACGCTAAACGCGTGACAGTTGACAGCGGCAAACTTATAGGGGTTGTAGGTATAAATAAAGTATTTATTTATTCATTGAATCTCATCTATGTACTCTTTTATACTGTTATTGGTTTAGGCACGAAGAACAATCATTATCATCATTATCAAAGACAATCATTTCATTCACCGTTGAGAAAGAAGCAGGATGAACATAAATGTAAAAAAACAATAAATAACTAAATCGGTATTCGTAAGCGATGCCTATGTTTATGTGTTGCTCGGGAGCAGTTTTATGTAGATTTACATCTGTTCTATGTATAATTATGTGGGGCCGCGCGCCGCCGACGGCACACCGTTGGTCGGTTTTTTAGAGCGTATTAAAAGTTTTTTCTATGGGGACAACACTTTTTTTTTGTGACTTTTTTTGATTTTTTGATTTTTTCCTGGGCTTACACACAATTACTGAGCTGGATTCCAAATTTCATCCTTCTAGGTCATCTGGAAGTAGGTTAGAATTAGGTACTATATGTCAGTCAGTCAGTCAGTGCTAAAATTTACGACTTCTGACCTTCATATCTTTATAACCGTTTGAGCTAGCTTCATGAAATTTGGGCTTCTACATGTCCTTATGGATATAATAAAACACACGTAGTTTTATTTGTTTACGTTTAAGAGGTTTTGAGTTATAAAAGGGTCAAAAGTGGCACCAAGTGGTTCGTGTAATATTACACTTGGCGCTGGCTAGCCAGTTCTTTGCTTGAACTTGGCTTTGACACGCTGCCGCGTGTCTAGATAAACAAATGTTTAAATGAATTTAGCATTTAGGTATTATAAAGTATGGTGCAATGAAGCTATATTAATACTCCAAAACACATTTTTCCTTAGGAATACCTAAATACGACGGAAAAGGTAGATTTAAATCATTTCTCGTAGTAGAAATATACGCTATTGAATATTAAACTTTTAGTTAGTATAAATAACGTTCTGGCTTAAATGTAAGTTCAAAATAATTAGGATTTATTAAGTTATTAGTGAAATTTTAATACGAAGCATTAAGGCGCTAAACCGTAAACTAAAATCATCGCTAAATCATCGTTAATGTGATTTCCGACGCATTTTTAAATTTCATATAATATTTAATTAGCAAAGTCCATAGCCTTTCCAACAAAAATAGTATGCAACATAATAATTAAAATACTCGCATCTAATATACTCAACCTATTTAAAAAAACAAGCACGCCGCAAAAGCCGCGAGCGAATCTACATCACATTTAGGTTTTTACCTAACATCGTGTAACAAGTTACCCCGCGGCATAACGTGCCGAGAAAACTTGGGGCTACAGTTAATTAACCATACAACTTTCTGTTCGAGATAAAACCTCATATGTGCCGACTACCAAACACCATGTTAGAAGTACCTAAAACTACGGGGAACAACTCGGTCGTGTAATTTGCTAATTCGATAGTTGGCCCACATTAACGCTTAATAAAGTTAGCCATTGATCTTTTGCTGTACGCTGAATGTTAATTTTGTTTGGATGCTCTCGAGCTTAAATATGGTTGGTCCAACTTGCGTCGCAAGGTGAACAATCTTAAAGTTATGAGAGCTGTTATTTAACTATATAATTATGATCATATGGCAAACCTTTGTTAACAGATAGGTACAGATAAGCAGATGACGGATGGTACACCATAAGAATTATTTATATTTATCTTATTATAACGACCCACTTTATACTCAGACGAACATAATTATATGTCCGCCCACGAAGATTTTACTTCCCAATCGGATATAACAAGGCTAGAGGTCTGAAAACAAGTGATGATTTAAAACAGGAAACTAAGCAACCTGCGCAACAGAATGTCGCTGAAAAGGGTTTTTTTTTTCAATTTTTTTGCGGCGTTTTGTGCAAATGTCACTCTATTTGCGGGGCTTCCGGACTTCGGGACCACAAGGGTATTGAAAGTATAATGGCTCACTGTACCGCCGGCGCAAAGATACCACGCTTCCGTGGCGGTAAAATTCCCTCGCTGGTCAAAAAAAAATCGACTCGGCTAATTTATTATAATACGTTTATGACAAGGCGCATACCAGGGAACGGGTAGTAACAATTAAATATGTTGAACAACCTACGATCGCAAACCTCCCTGCTAAGCGTGGTGACTGGCAACACCTCGTTCGAAGAACGTCATATCGTCGGTAATACTGTAATACCGCGTAAGTGACACGGTTGCAAATAAGGTGTAATTTTAAAGAAAAAAATAAAATAATTAGATACATTTGATTTTCAACCTTATAAGCTATTGTCACTTACGCGGTATTGCTGTATCACCAACGATATCCAGCGGTGGATGAGACAAATGTTTGTAAACGAATAAACGTTTTTACAAAAAATAACAAGTAACCATAAATTCATTGAAGAACAAACCTTAATGTTCTTCCAGTTATTTTAGATAACTATTATATCTTACTCACCACTGCACTGATGCAGCGTTAACGACCATCGCCATCTAGAATTTTCCCCGGGAGCAAAGATTAAACGGTCATCTGGGAAAACTATAGTGAAACTTAAATGGTTTTGGTATCTTGCACGCTCAAAATTTTAAAATTGGTAACTTATTGTAGAAGGCATCTTAGTGCCCCGAGCAGATGTTCTACCTACGGCTTAGAAAACCCAAAATTTTACTGAGTATATTTATAGAAAGTGTTCTATTCAAAGCTACTTGTACTACTTACACCACATTTTACTTAAATCGTCTTGGTGATTCTTGATGTTACGTAGATGAATTTTTAACGCACGATTTAAATGCAACTAGCAAGTCTTATTTTAACCTGTACTTTACATAGTATCATTTGAACATCATATGAGTTTGAAAGCTTTAACTTGTCGAGCTGTACTCCTTTAAATATATTCTCCGAATTCCGATGAACGCTGATACCCCCGCTGGTATACCAGTTATTTATTTGATGACATATTAAAGGTAGTGGGAAGGTATATAATGCTGTTGGCAATCTTTCACAGACCACACATCCCAAGCTTAATTGCATTGGACAATTTAGTGCATAGTTGAAACGAGCCGGTTTTGTAATTACAAACGCGGTGGCCCTATGTCTGACAGGACAATTAACTGTTACCAAAAATGACTACATTTGCTTGTGAATTTTATATTTGTTGTATCGTGACATTGACATTGTGTTAATGCCGTGGTGTGCCAGGCTTGGTAAGCATATCAAGAGATTTTAGGCAAACGTCTTCAGTTCGTTTTTTGCATTACGGATACATTTTTGATGAATAGAATAGTTTATTTAGTCATAAATTCATGATGACTAAATAAACTATTCTATTATGCCGATGTTTCTTTACGTTGTAAAGTCCATAGAAAAACTTACTCGCACTATTGTTAAGTAAAAGTGTTTATAGGCGTGTCACGCTGTTGTTGTGGTCCAATTATACAGGATATCCCAGAACTCAACGTCAAGCCGAAACGGGGTGACAAACGGGTTATGATCATTCCTGTCACCCCGTTTCGGCTTGACGTTGAGTTCTGGGACACCCTGTATAATAAAATTACAAAAAAGTGTAAAACCATAAAAACTAATCAGTTAATATTGAAGAAAAGTTCTCAAGTAGCCGCCACGGTACACGTGACGTAGATTGTTTTCCTTTTCCGCAGGAAATTTTATAGTCAGCTGCGAAGTATTTGCTACTTCACTGAACTGAAAGTCGAGCTGGGCTCCAGTCTTAATAAATGGTTTATAACCTTAAAAGACACAACTTGCGCAAGAGGGCCCTATAGAATTTGGACCTCGGCTCAGGGTGGTTACTAGTAGGTGTAGTGTATAGACATTTATAGTTGTGTATAACTCTGTCGTCTCGAGCAGCGCACGCGCGGGCCGCGGGGCGGGAACGAGGAGGAACCGACCGACCGCCGTGGAGTAAAGACGCGGACGCTTGCTGCGAGCCGATATCATTGTAGTTGGTGTTACTTGTTCTTTCCTAATATCAACTTCATTCTTAGTGTACATTACATGTGGCGACGAGACAAACTGTAAGTATTTTAAGAACTTTTACATTTAATAACAAAAGAAAAGAGAGAAAATCATACGTGGACTAAAAGTGGTTTCTTCACAGACGTTGTTTTATTAGGTGGTGGGTGACCTACAAGTTACCTATATACTTGAGTTCGAGCCTCAGTATAATTACCTTTAAAGTTGAAAAAATGTAACTACCCACAATTTTGTTTAGTTTGCTGTTGATCCCATACGTTGTTATTAAAATTTTACTTATTCGACATCTGCATGCTTCGTCATTATACGACTATTATTTACGTCGAAATTTAAGTCTCATGTAAGTGAACTGTATAAGAACATGTCTTGTGAGAAATAAATAATCGTTAAACCTACACTTACCTATTAAATAAAGGGTATATTAACTATCATATGACTGCACCGGTGGCTCAGTGGTTACGGTAGTTGCTTCTGAGACCAAGTGTTCTGGGTTCGATTCCCACCCGGGACAATTATTTGTGTGAACCACAAATGGTTGTTCCGAGTCTGGGTGTTCTTTGTGTCCGTGAAATGAATGTTTGTAAAGATTTATTTGCCGAGCGCGGGAGTGTCTTTAAAAAAAAAAAAAAAAAAAATATATATTTATCATGTCTTGTGGTAAAAGGTTTTTACTACGTAGCATTAAATTGCGACTGGGCATTCAATTGCGATTGAGCATTTAATTGCGGTATGACACTTGAGAAAGAACAAGGATAGTAAAAGCATTAAATTGCGGATATTGATGACTACTTAGAGTATAACTTGCATTAAATTGCGGATATTGATGAGTACTTAGAGTACAACTTGCATTAAATTGCGGATATTGATGAATATTTAGAGTACAACTTGCATTAAATTGCGGAGATTTACCGGTAGGTATAGCATTAAATTGCGGACATACCTACATGGCATTAAATTGTGATAGCGTGTTAGAAATCTATAAATATGCAACATAGTTACTTACCTTGTCAACAGGTAGGCCCAAATGGCACAGTACACCTTAGAGAAGTTCGAATGTGAAGGGGAAGTTGGTTCGGTCTCGGTCCGTTGGGAAAGATGGAAAAGAAGTCTAAATATTTACCTCGAGGCGGCAGGCATAGACACCGAGGCAAAGAAAAGAGCTAGTCTTTTACATTTCGGTGGCCCCGAGTTACAAGAAGTCTTCTACAACATCCCGGGAGCTAATGCAACTGAAGGCAAACTTTTTAACATCGCAATCGAAAAATTAGACAACTATTTTGCACCTAAACAGAGCAAAGTGTATGAGCGACACCTGTTTCGTCTTCTAAAACAGGAACAGGATGAGAAGTTCGAAAAATTTCTTATCAGACTTCGGCTGCAGGCAAAAAAATGTCAGTTTGGTGAAAAAGAAGACGAGCATATTATAGACCAAATAACTGAAAAGGGTAAGACAGAAGAACTCCGAAAGAAGATATTGAAAACAGGGGACAAGATCACTTTGGATGAAATAGTTGCGGAAGCCAATGCACTGGAAGCCATAGATCGTCAATTAGGAAACTTTGGTATGAAACCGGTGGAAACCCAACTAGCAAAACAGTCTCAGAACTCGCACTTTTTAAGAGTGGTAGGCTTAAAGCGCTCTTATATTTGTTTTAGAACATACCATCGATCTTATATTACTTTTAGACAAGCTGGTATGGTCTCAAGAACGCTCAGTCTCATAACCAAATCTCATATATGTATATAAGAGCATTTACTAAGACTGGTTGCACTTGAGAAAAACTTGCTCTTATATGGGTATTTTCTAAGCTCGTTTGATTTTATATTAGACTTGTTAAATGCTAATGTAAGATGTCAGACTAATATCAGCATAGCATAAGAGTACTGTGAGTACGTGCATTTCTGATCTTATTTGAAACTAATATAAGATCAATAGCACTGGATAAGTATGATATTAGAGTGATTTTGGACAACATATTTACAATACAAAAGACAAGACCTATTTAAGAGCGTTTGATCTTAGATCGATTTTGGGAATAACTAATTTTAATAGTTTTAAGAGTAATTTTGCAAACGCGCGGGCACTGCTAGACTGGTGCGCACCGCGCACCACTCCTACGTACGCCGCTCCCCGCGCCACCGCCGCCCCGCCACCGCCACCCGCGCCGCGCGCGCCGACTTCGTGTCCGTATAGCCTTAAGATTAAGTTCTTTTTTTTTCTCTCTGTCGATTTAAGGTTTTATGTAAAATTGCGAGGAACCCTAATTTATTCCAATATGGAGTTATCTTTAGTAGTTATACCGAATGCTAAAATTAGAGTAAACAATCTTACATTAGTCTAATAGTGCATTTGTAAAATGCAGCTATACTTATGGCGACACTATCAATACAAATTAACAAATAAAATAATTTAACGAGAACACGAAATACCTTATTTAACAAGGCGCATGAATTTTGAAGCGTAAAACGAGGTCTAATTAACAGTAAATAATAAATTCCAATATGATTACTGACCGTAAAACTACTTTAACTCGTACTTTTATACTTTTAATATAGTATAAACATTAACTTCACGCAACTTTAATTTGTTTTATTTTAATTTCCAACACTCACACGAACTTTTAAGTTGGATCTGACGTAAAATTCTCAAAATATTCTAACTTTAGACCAATATAAGCCTATGCAGGCTTATAAGATACTTACGTAAAAGCAATATTAGCCTAAGTCGGCTTAAATTAATTTTGGCTACATTTCAGTAAGTGCAAACAGCATTCAATTAGACTGATATTAGATCGATATTAAACTAAATATGCTTATAATTAGTGCCCAAACCCAGGCTTATATTATTATATAGGAGCGATGTAAGAGCAAAAAAACAGTAGTCTTGAGATTGTTGTAAGCCTAGTTTTTGCTAGTTGGGAAGTCATACAATAAACAGAGTAGGTATAGAGACATGGAAGGAGAAGCAAAAAAATAAAAGATTGGAATGTAGCAGATGTGGAAGTTCCAGACATTTGGCACGTGACAATAGCTGCCCTGCAAAAGGAAAGGCTTGCCTTAAGTGTGGCATCTTAGGACACTTCAGGAATCAATGTCGCACAAAACAAACTCACAAGAGGAGATTGGAAGGAGAAGAATTATCGAACAGTCAGGGAATAAAGAAGAAAAATAGGACAACAAATAATATCGAAGAAACTGCAAACATAAGCACGGATCAAAGAAAAGTCGACTACATTTTCAATATCGAGAACGACGCAAGGGTCACATGTAACATAGGTGGAACCAACGTAGAGATGTTGATAGATTCGGGCTGCAAGCACAATCTTATAACGGACCAAACCTGGGAAAGAATGAAGGGAGATAACGCCCAAATTACCAATCAAGATCCGAATCCTGACAAAACGTTCGTAGCTTACGGGAGTGAAACACCGCTGAAGGTGTTAGGATCATTCAAAGCTACGATAAAACTTGCCGGTACATCACAGGACATCACAACATTCTACGTGATCCAAAACGGTACCCGTGACCTATTGGGACGTGTGACGGCAACCTCATTGGGAGTACTTCGGATCAATTTGGATATTAACCAGGTTGAAACTGAGGCGTTTCCAAAATTTAAAGACGTTTTAGTTACCATTCCGATTGATGATTCAGTGAAGCCCGTTGCTCAGCCGTATCGGAGGATTCCCATACCTCTCGAAGAAAAAGTAGAGAGGAAACTGAAAGAATTACTGAAAAGGGACATTATAGAAGTCGTGAAAGGTCCTTCTAACTGGATCTCGCCTATAGTCCCTGTGTTGAAAGACGGAGGGGACATCCGATTATGTGTTGATATGCGCCGAGCAAATGCGGCTATACAACGTGAAAACCACCCACTGCCAATGATGGAAGAACTGTTGCCAAAAGTTCGAGAAGCCAAAATCTTTAGTAAACTAGACATACGAGATGCGTTCCATCATATCGAACTTCATCCGGACTCAAGGCATATCACGACCTTCATTACCAGCAAAGGATTGTATCAATACAAAAGGATGATGTTTGGTATCTCGTGTGCGCCAGAGATTTTCCAAAAAACACTGGAACGAATCCTTTTAGGTTGCGAAGGAGTCATCAACTTCATAGATGACATTTTGACGTTTGGGAAAGACATAGAAGAACACGACTTAAGGCTGAAAAAAGTTATGGCAGTGTTAGAGGAAAATAACGTAATGTTGAGGGAAGAAAAATGCATATTTGGAATGAAGAAGGTCCACTTCCTAGGGCATGAACTGTCAGAACAGGGAGTTAAACCACTAGACAAGTATATCTTGGCTATAAAGGGATTCAGAGCCCCGACAAATATCGCTGAACTACAGAGTTTTATGGGCTTAGTGAATTACGTGGGAAAATGGATTCCCCACTTAGCAACGGTAACAGAGCCCCTCAAGCAACTGCTACGTAAAAGAACGGGAAGAAACACGGACATTCAAGATGGCTGGAGAGATGCCCAAAAGAACGCATTTAATGATCTTAAGGCGGCACTCATGAAGGTACCAAATTTAGGTTACTACAATCCTCATGATAAGACTGTGGTGATAGCAGATGCAAGCCCAGTGGGTCTGGGTGCAGTGCTGGTGCAAATCAACAATAATGGGCCAAGAATAATTGCATTTGGTAATAAAACCCTCAGCAGCTGTGAGCGTCGTTACTGCCAAACAGAAAAAGAGGCCTTAGCGCTGGTTTGGGCAGTCGAACATTTCAACATGTTCTTGTATGGCAAGGTTTTCGATCTAGTAACGGACCATAAGCCCTTGGAGGTGATATTTGGCCCGAAAGCAAAACCATGCGCTCGCATTGAAAGGTGGGTGTTAAGGCTGCAATCCTACAATTTCAAGGTGAAATATAGCCCGGGGAAGACCAACATAGCCGATCCACTATCGAGACTCTGTGAAGTGGAAACAAATCCGACGGATTTATTTGAAGACCATGTTCAAGCGGTTACCGAATCTGCACGACCAGTAGCCATCCCATTACAAGAAATCACTGAGAGTTCCTTTGGAGATGCAGAGATACAGAAGGTTAAAGAAGGCCTTTACAATGGAAACTGGGATGAAACAGTTAAAGCCTATAAACTTTTTCAGAATGAATTATGCTTTCATGGCGATATTCTCCTCAGGGGGACAAAAATTGTAATCCCAACAAAATTACGCAGAAGAGTTCTGGAAGCTGCGCACGAAGGCCACCCGGGGATAGTCGCGATGAAGGGCAGATTGAGGACCAAGGTATGGTGGCCTAAGTGCGACAAAGATGCTGAAAACATATGCAAAGCCTGTAAAGGATGCATCCTAGTCTCTGCTCCCAGCGCCCCAAACCCATTAAAAAGAAGAGATTTACCTGCCGAACCATGGGTTGACATAGCAATTGACCTCATGGGCCCCTTACCTAGTGGAGATTATATTCTAGTAGTGGTCGATTATTACACCAGATATAAAGAGGTGAAAACATGCAGAACCATAACAAGCTCCGAAATAATTGGAATGCTTAAAGACATTTTTAGCAGACTTGGCAATCCGGTCTCGCTTACATCAGACAACGGGAGACAATTTTCCAGCGAAGACTTTAAGAGTTTCTGTGCAGAGAGAAACATACGACTCTATAATACCATTCCCTACTGGCCGCAACAAAACGGAGAAGTAGAACGCCAGAATAGGGACATCCTAAAACGCCTCAAGATTTCTCAGGTAGAGAAAAAAAACTGGAAGGAGGCTCTTCGTGAGTATATGGTGATGTACAATAGTACACCTCACACAGTTACAGGGAAAACACCTGCAGAACTGTTCTTTAGACGACAATTTCGAGACAAGCTGCCTATGATTCAGGACATGACCCATCTCTCAGAGGATCTTGAAATGAGGGATAGAGATAAGGAACTAAAGGAAAAAGGGAAGGAATATGCGGATAGGAAGAGGAGAGCTACTAGTTGTGAGTTGGAAGTTGGAGATAAAGTATACGTCAAGAACATGACTAAACAAAACAAGCTGAGCCTAAACTATGAACCCGAAACACATACCGTCGAAGCGAACAAAGGAGGGGACGTAAGTCTTCGAAACGATGAAACTGGTCAGCGAATCAGACGTAACGTCGTTCACCTAAAACGAGTGGAAGGACAATGGAAAGTGCAAGATGATGAGAATAATGCTAGTGATGCTCAAACAAATGATAATAGTGATGAAAATCAATCACAACTCGAGTGAGTGAGAATGATGGTCAATAATGACAAAATAATTGATGATTGGTGATTAAACATAATTTGAACAAGTATTTGCTGATTGTACTTGATACTTATGAGAAAAAATGTTATTTATTATATATTATAGTTTGGTGATTATGAATGTATTTAATTTGTACGTTAACCTGATCATAGTCCTTTAACTGAATATTTTTATAAAAAAAAACAACAATAAGGGAGGGATGTAGTGTATAGACATTTATAGTTGTGTATAACTCTGTCGTCTCGAGCAGCGCACGCGCGGGCCGCGGGGCGGGAACGAGGAGGAACCGACCGACCGCCGTGGAGTAAAGACGCGGACGCTTGCTGCGAGCCGATATCATTGTAGTTGGTGTTACTTGTTCTTTCCTAATATCAACTTCATTCTTAGTGTACATTACAGTAGGGTATTGAGGAATTAGTTTTAGTTTTATAGGGCAGTTTTTTGCAATTGTCGCTCATACTTTACTGTTCGCGGGCCTCTCGGACTTTGGGTCTACGATGGCATCGGGAAGTTCTTTGCAAACTAAAGGTCAGGAGAGAAATGCAAAGACTAAATCATAATCTCGTAATCACGAATTGTTATCAAAACACGTAGATTATTGTAGGTAGGTATTAGAAGTAGAAGGTAGGTATTCATTTCATACAAAATTTACGTATTTACCTACTTAAAATTAATCCTATTTCAGTAATAAACGTTGAAGTGGTACAGCTAGGTTATGAACGCTGGCGCTGACAGATTTGGCTTGACAATCACATGGCTCGTTGGCCTGTAATTACATCTAGAACAGGCTTAGTTTACGTACATTTTGATAACTAACCCTTCTTCTTTATGCTTAAGTTTATTTAAGTTTTGAGAACAGTATATTATCGTGGTTCTTTATTTTTGCTGTTGCTCATTTATTTAAATCAATTCAAATTGAGTGTACTTTTTAAATAATCTTAAGGTAATTAATTCTAAATATCGTCGTTTGGAGTTGAATAGTTTATTATTATTAACAAAATAATAATATTTTAATAATATTTTTTGTAATTCATTAACATGTTAAGTTTAAAACAAGTAAAAGTTACATTTATTTCATCAAAACTATATCTTTAAGTAATAACATATCTATAACATATCTATGCACCATGGGATGCCACCATCAAGGCCATAAGATTCGAATCTAACACACTCTAAGATGATCTCGGGAAAATTACCTTCGTTTCACGTTTATAAAGATTTATTAATGTTGACTTAACATCAAGGTGCAACGTTTTAAATGGTATTATAGTCCAAAAGCGAATATGGGAATTGGTTAGTATCCACTGCTATGTCACAGCTAAAACGCCGTATGTATGTATATAGCCGTTGATCTTTCAAATAAAACTTAACACGGCCAATCTCTAAGGAAATGAGCCATTATCAGCCATAAGCCATTTGAATAGTAACAATAGCAGAATTAATTAATCTACCTAATAATGTGGAGTGATAAATGTGTTTCTATACATAGATTAAATGATTTATTTGTTGAGCTATCATAAACCACGTTGACAGATCACATTCACAAACATTAATAAATACTTGAATAATTCTACATGTTTCCCGCATAATTAATTTTATGGAAATTCGTGATTATCAACCTCCGTGGTTAGGTTATAAAACTCTTGGATATCGTTGGCTCGATTCCCGTGCTAACCAAAAAATCTTTGTGTAAAATCAAATTTTTGTTTCCCTTTTTTTCGAGCGGACATTATGTAGTATCATTTTGTATGATAAAGAGGAAAGATTCGTATTCTTGCACGTATGTTTGTTAAAAATAAACTAAAAAACTACTTGACAAATTTCAACAATTCTTTCACCAATAGAATGCTACATTATTCCTAGGTATTATAAGCTACAATAATATTTAACTACGAAGTTGTTACGGGAATGGAAGCTACGCTTGTAAAGCCGTACTCGTCTTTTATATTTTAAATAATATTTATAATAAAATCATTTGATCAAAAGGTTAGGATTTACACCACGTGTTTAAGCAAAAACCGTATTTGCTCACACCGCGTGTAGCAGTTTGTACCGCCTACAAACTGTTCAATGTATATTCACTCGACGGGCCACCAGGGCACAGTGGTTCATTCGTAATCGCAACTTACATTCTGATCTCCGACTGCCTACCATCAAGCAGTGAATGAAAGAGGCGTCGGAACGCTTCTTTGAATCCGCGGCCCCATAGGGGAGCCCTCTTGCGCAGGTTGCTTAGTTTGTAGGTTTTAACCATTTATTAAGGCACTGCTGGTCTTTATACCCGGTGAAGTAACAAAAGCCTCGTGGCTAAAAACGAATATCCGTCCGAAAAAATCAACAAAACAATCTCGAAGCCGTTATGTATATATTGTTATATTCTCGAGCAGAGTAAACACAGAATCATAAAATACAATAATGGAACTATAATAGAAACCCTGTTTATCCCCACATGGTCAGCAGTAATAAATAAACGTCCCTGATATTTATTATTCCTGCTCATTAATTACTTAATTGGTTAATTGATGCGTAATGCCGTCCCACGGGGTATTATTTACACAATTATTGTTGAAACATTTGCATTTTTAATTAAGATCACTTTGTGTGATTTGAATTGTGTTGCGCTTTTAGTATATAACCTTTCTATATAGTATGTACTATGTCCTATATATTTAATATTTGATTTTAAGTGTGAGCAACTGATAATGAAGGCCACTTTTTAAATTCGATTTTCAGTTACCTCAAAACCAACATGTTACTGAACTTTCAATATTTTCTCTCTAATAATAGATTCACTTTCAAAAAATTTAAATGTAAAATTTACAATCACAAAACTTTGGAGTGGACCGACTAATATGGCGGTATTTTTTGTATCGTTGTTTTCAGTTTAATATTTGTATTAAGATGAAATTCAATGCTATTTGCCAACAGCTTGTTCATAATATATGATTTTTGTGTATTATACAAAAATAAAATAAAGTAAGTTATCTTAAAACTAGCTATTATTTAATTTAATACATCACAATTACTACTGTATATAAACTTTACTAAATTCGGCAATCGGTTTTATTTCTTGTAAATTATTATCCTACTACAAAGGCCTTTCCCGAAAATTTCCATACCACTCGAGTTATGGGTATTATATGTGGTATATTAAGTATAGTTTTATTTTTATGATTTCGATTAACTATTTATTAGGTAAAAGAAATTTGCTTACCGTCTCATTTTGAATTCTATTGACTCCTAACAAAGTTCTAAAGAAATCAATTCTAAATAAATCTACTGTTCGTTTAAGAGTTAAAATACGTGGCTCACTGTTGTGGCCAGACTAAGATATTAGGGTAAAATCAAAGTTTGTTTTAAAAGACTGATCCTTCATAATAAAGAATATAACAAAACAATGAGATTTAAAGTCAATCCATTAACCAATATTTCAAATAATTTGAAAGCAATGTTGCTATAGGTAAAATTGTTTGGAAAGCTCTTTAACAGAGTAATAAAATATATCGGCTGGTGCACGCAGGACAGCAAAATGCCACTTTTAATTTCATAGGCCACCATGTAGAATTTACGAGAAAAAGCTTCGGCGGCTAATAGGATATTGAGTATGAAAATTTGTTAATGGAATGGAGTATTGAATGCTTTTAAGCTATTTTTTTTTATAAAACCAGTAACAAATAGATTTTACGAAAATAGTGTTAAATCTATAGAAATCTGGATTTTATAATAAGAAGAGTTGTATGATTTTTCATAACACGCAAACATCAATCGGATTATTTTTTTATGTTTCCATTTCATAGCTTATTTTTAATAAGTCACACACAATAATAATACACTCGGTTCCAAAAATTACGGGGTCAGTCACATAAACCCGAATATCTCCCGAACTACGTATGCCATCCTAATGAATAATCCATCTACTCCAAACGAAGACTGTTCAATTGAGAATTTAATTATACAGATAAAAAATAAAATAAAACTTAGTTGCACCCACAATATTAATCTCTAAATTAAAAAAAACTAAAGTAGTCATATTTTTCTTAAGATTACAATTTTTTTATGATTGTTTTTTTGCTGTATTTCTATTTTGTCACAAAAAAATATAGTGAACGTCTTCCACGTGCATAATTATTATTCTGTGAGGTGAAGCATGGCAGTCACGCTAGAGGAATGTACCAGAATCCTAACTTTTTTGGAAGTTGGGCGGAGCCAGCGTGAAACAGCCAGAAACATTGGTGTATCTTTGTCGACTGTTCAGCGGGTAGTCCAGCGGTACCAAGAGACCGGATCACACCTTAGAAGACCAGGAAATGGCAGACCAAGATGCACAACGGCCAGGGAAGACAGACAACTGGTGGCTACAATGCTCCGAAATCGTTTTCAAACTGCTGTTGGTCTAAAAACTCACTTTATTTGCTAAAAACGCTTTGGAGGTGGCAATTTAATCGCTCAAACAGTAAGAAGACGTCTTGCTGAAGCAAATTTGCAACCATTGAGGCCCGCAAATGGCCCCAAACTGGAACGGGGACATCGAATTGCAAGACAGAGATTGACAGAGAACGTGCGCGAGCACCTAAACTGGACACTAGACGATTGGTCTAGGGTAATGTTCACGGACGAGTCTAAATTCATGCTTTATAAGCATGATGGTAGGCAGTTGGTGTACAGAAGACCAGGGGAGCGCTTCCATCAAGCGTGTGTGGAGGAAAAAGTGGCGTACGGTGGAGGCTCCGTACAAGTTTGGGCTGGGATTTCTGCTGAGGCCCGCACCGAGCTGGTACTCATTCAAAATGGAACTCTAAATGCAGAGAGGTACGTGGAAGAGATCCTCAATGAACATGTAGGTCCTTTTATAGCCAGGATGGACCGGCATGGCATATTAATGCATGATAATGCGCGTCCCCATACCGCCAGAATTGTACATGACTACCTTGAAGAGGTCGGTATCGAACTCATGCAGTGGCCAGCGCGAAGCCCGGACTTAAACCCCATCGAGCACGCCTGGGACGAGCTTCAGAGATGCGTGAAAGGTCGAAACCCCCCACCAATCACGCTTCCCGAGCTCAAACAAGCACTGGTGTAGGAATGGGAAGGTATTCCTCAGCACCGGCTCCGAAATTTGGTGTACAGCATGCCTAATTGCCTGGAAGCTGTCAGAAGAGCTCGTGGAGGCAATACAAAGTATTAAATGAAGAAAGTGATGAAAAACGGCAAAAAAACAATCATAAAAAAAATGTAATCTTAAGAAAAATATGACTACTTTAGTTTTTTTTTAATTTAGATATTAATATTGTGAGTGCAACTAAGTTTTATTTTATTTTTTATCTGTATAATTAAATTCTCAATTGAACAGTCTTCGTTTCATTAGGATGGCATACGTAGTTCGGGAGATGTTCGGGTTTATGTGACTGACCCGTTATTTTTGGAACCGAGTGTAGATGGATGCGAAAGAAACTTTATTTATCTACTACCTTTTTAAGTCAAAACTATTGAACCAAATTCTATAACTTGTACTATATATGTATTAATAAAGATATACTTTAATAATATTAAAAAACTGAACTTAAATTATTATTTTGAATTAGGATTGCTAACACATTCGTATTGTCGTCATAATCCTAATTCGAAATAATCAAATATATTTTCGATTTAAATTTCAATTCTTTATTGCTTGCATGGTAGATACCTACATACATGTAGTTTAATCACCTTACTAGATTGATTAAATTAGAGCCGCGTAGCCGTGCTTCACAGTTCTGTAACAATAGCTGTCTTTGCAATACTTGACAAACGTTTATGACATTTGTAAACGATTGCAACAAGAATCATAACCAAGACAAAGAGAACAAGAACACAAACAAAGTAAACACTAAATTACTTAACTAGATTTGTTTCAAAATCTGTGACATTCAGATACAAAATGACAATTTCACTCCTTACTCGTTCTATTAATAAAACTTCATTTAAAAAGACATGTTTTATATTAAGGACTTGCGTAGTAACTCAAATCGTGTTTTTCTTCAGCGTGCTCGCTTTATTAAGATTAAAACGGACTCCCTATTTTTTGGTTTAAGTACATTCTAATATTTTGAAAATCGAAGTAATTATCTCAGATATTAAATTCATACATTCCTATAAAGGAACTTTTAATCTGGCTTATGAGACCCTCGAATTAATCAGAGGGAAGGCGGAGCAGGTCTCTCCTTTGAACAACTTGTCACTCTCCCTAATTTGGTGCGGCCGCGGCCGTACTTCGTCTGAGTAGGGCATATAAAAACTGACTGACTGACACAAAGATAATACTTTTTCATCAGCCGAATTCCGTCCGCTGATGAAAAATGTCCTTACAAATTCTGTACATCTATAATTATATAAAGCTTATATATATATATATATATATATATATATATATATATATATATATATATATATATATATAAGCTGAAGAGTGTGTTTTTGTTTGTTTGCTTGAACGCATTAATCTTAGGAACTACTGGTCCAATTTGAAAAATAGTTCAAGTGTCAGATAAATAGGCTGTATTTTATTTTGAATTTCTCATAGGAACGGGAGATACGCGGGTGAAACCGCGCGCGGAAAGCTAGTTAAAGATATTTTGATTTCTCTATCAATATCTATGATCAATATTACGGTTTTGCTGCAGCAGTGAGCTGCATGTGATAGATTATTGGAAATATATTATATAATTATTCAAACAAATATCGTTGAATGTGTGTGTGTCTCATTTATAAGTATTTATTTATTCCGGCTATAGTACAAATAACAGATTGATTCATAAATCTATTTGGATTTTATATCATGGATTTTAATTGTTTAAATATCATTTACATCTGTCTTCGCGTTGACACACTGGAGCCAAATAATACTCAGGATTCTTCAAAGTAGTATAATTGTTCAAATTTCGACATTTAGGTATTACAAAAGACAAGGTAATGTTGGTATCGCGACGATCGACGAGCAAGTGTCAGAGGCTGGTGTACCTTTGTACGTTAAAGCAAAACGCCTACGCAAAATTGATTAGCAAAGGTATCCAGCGCTAATATTGACAATAATTATTACATTAGGCGATGTGAGCCTAAACATCTTCCCGCCTCGTTGAAAGAGTGCTTTCAACCTGAAGATCTTCTGATGGCAGCGGGCAAAGTCGAACAAGCGGTCTTCGCACGCAACCCCTAGTGGTGTTTATATCGGCTACTCGTGAGATTCCATCAGTCCCGGGAAATAGACGAGCGACTCTTCCAAGACGCCAGTTCAAGGGGGGTACATGATCCTCTTGCAAAAGAACCATATCACCGATGTTAAGTTTGTCAGTGTTCATTCTCCATTTCGTTCGCTGTTGCAATTCTCCAATATATTCATTCTGCCATCTATTCCAAAAATGCTGACGTAGCTTCTCCAGGCGTTCATATCTTCGAAGTTTGTGCTCATTAGAGCCAAGCAGGATTGGTGACGGCAGCGCAGCCAACGGTCTTCCTATGAGGAAGTGCCCTGGTGAGAGAGGGAGGAAATCAGTAGGAGAAGAGGATAATGGGCACAGGGGGCGGCTATTTAGAATGGCCTCAACCTGTGCAAACAGTGTTGACATTTCTTCAAACGTCAAATGGCTATTTGCGATTACACGCTTGATGTGAAATTTTGCGGATTTTACTCCGGCTTCCCATATGCCCCCGAAGTGAGGAGCGTAAGTTGGGATAAAAACAAACTTCATGCCTTCTTGACTTGCAAAGTCAGATATAGGCCTCACATTTTCCTTTAAAAAGTGCCCAATTTCTCGAGCGGCAGCTACAAAATTTCGACCATTGTCGGAAAATATTTCCCTTGGCTTTCCCCGGCGAGCTATAAATCGTCGAAGTGTCATCAGAAACGCGTCTTTTGATAGGTCACTGACTGCTTCGAGATGTATACATTTGTATCGTAAACAAATAAATAAACACAAATAGCATTTAATTAACCGACTACCCCTACCCTTTCGATTTAAAATATAGAATGGTCCAGCATAGTCCACGCCAACGGACATGAAAGGATAATCAGGCGTTATTCTCTGAGCCGGGAGATTGCCCATTTTCGGACATAAAGTTTTACCCGCAATGCGTTTGCAACGCACACAGGCATTGACAACGCGTCTAGCAAGACGTCTACCATTTACGGGCCAAACTGTTTCTCTAACCATTGCCAAGAGTAACTGAGGCCCTGCATGCATATTACGTAAATGCTCACGCTCAAACAATAGTTTAGTGAGGTGATGAGAAGCGTGAAGCAATATAGGATGTTTCTTTTCGTAAAGATAATCGGATGCATCAAGTCTACCACCCACACGCATAATATTATTATCTTTATCTAAAAATGGTGATAGCGATAGTAATTTAGATTTCGTAGGCAATGTTTTGTTCTTAACTAATTGATTGTATTCAAGTGTAAATGACTCACGCTGTGCCGTTGCACACAACAAATAAAATGATTCATTCAATTCTTGCACGGATAAGCTATTTAAAAGTTTGTCTTTTGTATTCTTAACGTTATGTATGAATCTTCGTACGTATGCAACTGACCTTTGTAATGTATTCAATTTGGAATATTTTTTAAAATTAACTATTGGTTCATAAACACTGATTATATTCGATTTAACTTCAAGTAATATTTCATGTTGATTTTTGTTTTTATCATTTAAAATAGGCCACCCGGACTCATCTTTTAATAAAAACTCCGGGCCATGCCACCATAAATTCATCGACGCCAACTGAATAGCTTCTACTCCCCGTGATATCAAATCCGCTGGATTATCCGAAGTGGGAACGTAACGCCAGGCAGCTGGTTCGGTTGTGTCTGTAATTTCTACTATGCGATTGGCAACAAACGTTTTTAATTTCTTTGGGTCATTACGTATCCACGCTAAGACAATGCTTGAATCACACCAATGAATAGTACAAACCGGTTTATGTCTAAGCGCATCCGTGACCGATCTACACAATCGAGCAGCGAGCAGGGCAGCACACAACTCGAGACGCGGTATTGTCGTTGGCCTCACAGGTGCGACCTTCGATTTAGCGCATAGCAACCTAATCGTAACTCCGTTAATCGCATCTAATGTTCGCATATATACACAAGCGCCGTACGCATGCTGTGATGCGTCACTAAATGAATGCATTTCGGTATAAATAGGTTCATTACATAACACCAATCTAGGAATTTCTAAGTGTTGAATATATGGCATATTATTAACAAAAGACTTCCAACTATTTTCAATGTCATGCGGGATGGGCTGATCCCAGTCAAATTTTTGAATCCACAATTTTTGTAATAAAATTTTAGGTTGTATTATACACGGACTCAAGAGCCCTAACGGGTCAAATATCTTAAAAGATTGTGACATTATAAATCTTTTTGTAATAGGCACATTTTGTGAAATGTCTTTAGTGGGAAAATATAAATTATCATTAGTTGGGTTCCACCCTAGACCAAGCGTGCTAGATGACTCACTAAAAGTCAAGTTATCTTGTGAATTCATATTCTTTGCATTTTGAAAAAGACTAGGCAAATTACTTTTATATTTTCTCAAGTGAAAACATCCAGAACTTAATGCCATTGACACTGAGTTTTGTATGTAACGTAATTGATCTTCTTGGTTACTACCCGTTATCAAATCATCGACGTAGAAATCATGTTTAATAACCCTTTTTATTAATTCGTCCTCACACTCCTCTCCTATTTGATTAATACACCTGGTACTTAAATAGCTCGCACTGGCAGTACCGTAAGTCAGGGTGTTTAGTTTTAGTATTTTGATGGGTTGTGACTCCACTTCTCTCCACAATATTAGCTGTAAATTACGATCTTCTTCGACAACTTCTACCTGTCGATACATTTTCTCTAAATCTCCTGTCAGTAAATACATGTATTGTCTAGCTCTAATTAAAATTGAAAAAAGGGAGTCTTGTATATTAGGTCCTGGTATCAATATGTCGTTTAAAGAATAACCAGATGTAGATGGAGCTGAACCATCGAAAACCACTCTAAGTTTTGTGGACTCGCTAGTATCCTTGAGAACAGCATGATGACATAAGAAATACGAAATGTCAGGCTTAGCATGAATCTCAGAAAGATGACCCAAACTCTCGTATTCTGCTATGAATTTAGAATATTCAATTTTTAATTTTGGATTACGTTTGAATCTTCTCTCCAAGTTGAGGAACCGTTTTCTAGCCAACGCGTAGGTGTCACCTAAGCAATCGGGTGTATGTAGTAAAGGGAGTTTCACACGAAACCTTCCGTTATTTAATCTTATTGTATTTATGACAAAATGATTTTCACAGTATTTTTCGTTTTTACTTAAAATAGGCCTTTGGGGAACCTCTTCAAGATTCCAAAATATAGGAAGCATTTTATCGATTTCATTTTTCGAATTGTGTGCAATAAAGGCATGATTGCAGTGTATAAAATTACAAGATTCTTTTGAGTATATGGGACCGGCAATCAACCACCCTAGATTAGAACTGAGCAGTTTAGGATTTTCCAGACCAAGTGAGCGTTGCTCATTTTTTACTATGTCCCAAAATATGTCAGCTCCAATTAAAATATCGACTTTAGAGGGTTGATTAAAGGTTGGATCGGCCAGAACAATGTTTGAAGGCAGCCTTAAGTCTTGAATGTCTATGCGAGCTTTAGGAATCTCGCTTGTTAACTCATCCAGTACAAGGCATGACAGTCGCACATTGAACGATGTATTTAGTGAATGTATTTGTGTCACACAGGTCTCGACCACATGATTAGAACAGTGATTACCTATTCCTATTACCTTTAGGGTATCCAATTTAGTTGACCTTAGCGCCAACTTGCGCTTTAATGATTTAGTGATAAAGGACGATTGACTACCACAATCTAACAAAGCGCGAACCTTTGCTGTTTGGCCAGTGATTGGGTTAGAAACGTTAATTAAAGCAGTTGATAGCAGTACCTGTTTTACGCTTTGCGTAGCATGACTTACTATAATTTCAGGATCAGATTCGCTGACATGAGCATTATCAACTACGGTTGTTGGAAGGCCGTGAAGCAGGGTGTGATGCCTTTTCTTGCATTCACGACACGGTCCCAAGAAACATTTATTCAATGGATGCCCTTGTCTAAGACAATTTATGCATAGTTTGTATTTTTTGACATCAGTCAATCTCTCCTGAACACTCTTTGCTTTAAAGTTAGAACAATCATAAATTCTATGATTTTCACCACAAATAATGCATACAAATACACTAGGCTGATGTGTATTTGTGCTAGCTAATGATTTCGTGTAAGATGTAGTTTTATTATTATTATTTAGTGTGTTATGATAACGTACCGATGTAGATGTCGTCGGTTTAGTTGAGTAATTAATATCGCATTTATTTCTATTTATCGATTCCAAAACGTCAGCACGATCAATTAAGAATTTTTTAAATTGCTCCAATGTTGGCATGTCTTCAAGAGTATTACGATATTCTTCCCATTTGGTTAGACTTCGGCCTTCTAATTTTGACGAAAACATGAAAATAAGTAACATGTCCCATTTATCAGTTGGCTGGCCTAAACTGGACAAAGCGCGCAAATTTTTTGTAATATGATCTACTAAATATCGTAGTGACTTCTCAGATTCACGGGTTAGTGGTTGGATTTTTAATAAAGAGCTCAGGTGGTGATTAATTAGTAATCGCTTATTGTTGTAGCGATCACAAAGAAGTTCCCAAGCCTTTGCATAGTTTGCTGATGACATTTCGAGATTTGATATAATCCTAGCTGCTTCCCCTTCTAAGTAGGAAACCAGATAATGAAACTTGTGAATATCAGAAATGCGCTTATTGTTATGAATTAAACTTTCGAAAGTATCATGAAACTCTAGCCAACGGAAATACGTACCGTCAAATTTTGAAATCTGAATTTGTGGCAATTTAAATCCCATTCTGTTATTATCATTACAATCGGAAGAGCACTGAGCACTTGTGTCATGAAAGGATGAATGACGTCTTTGCTGATCCTGAATTCTACTGTGATCTTCAATAATTTTGTTAGATGCAGCAATGTTTATTACAAAGTCATGTTCAATGCTTTCCCGTTCGTCAATCTCCTTTTGAAGATTGTTGGAATTCAAAACCTCTATCTGAGATTGCAAGTCATCAAAACGCAATGATAAGGCTTCGAGCTTGCCAAGTTTGAGAGTTAACTCAGCCAAGTCAATGCTCGTCAACTGTGTTTTCTGGTTTACATTGAAAAGAAAATTTTTGTATTTAGTTAATTGACCTTTCACCGAACTACGTTTCACATTTAATTCGCGTAATTCTCTCTCAGCAATTTTATCAGACCTTTCAACACTAGAATTGGGCATTATGATGTTTTAATTTCAATGCAAACCAGCAGGCATGAAGTAAATAAAATATAAAATCTCACGCTCCTCGCTTCGATGACACTCCCCGTAGCTGGAAACCGGTATCAGCGATCAGCTGATCAACCCTCGGAACTGCAGTCGGAAAGTGCTCACACTGCTCAATGAGGCATGAGGCTCAGCTGGAATGATTTATGACGAATAAAGTTAATGAAGTGATTGTTTCAATATTTATTGCATGGGCCACCAAACTCGGCATAAATAAACTTCTTGTAAATAGAATATACAGTAATTATAACAAATTCCGAGTTAATTTAATGTTTAAGAAAGGATTTAGTGAAGATATTTCAATGAAAACTAAAAATAAAATTTATAAAATCCGATGTGGGTAGAATTTTTTCACTAAATGTTTCGGTAAATTTTGTGAATTATCACGAAGAATTTGTATTTAGGATATCGTTTAGAGAATTAACACTTGTCTACACGAAGTATTGACCATAAAGTAACGATACTGGAAATAGGAAATGGATTAGGTCTTTGTAGGTATAGTGACGAGAATGAAAATGGATATATAGGACACTTATCTCATGGAAACCGTTGACGGTGTGATGCTTTAGCTGCTGCACTGCCCGCTTTAGTCCAACAGCAATTCCTGATCAGTGCCTTTCTTCCTGTCTTGACCCTACGCAATGACCTCTGTCGACCCTTCAAGGGCGGTGCGATGACTTGCTGTCTTGATTTTTCTTGTATGGTTGTTCCCCTCATGGGCCACCAAAATATGTCTTCGCGTTGACACACTGGAGCCAAATAATACTCAGGATTCTTCAAAGTAGTATAATTGTTCAAATTTCGACATTTAGGTATTACAAAAGACAAGGTAATGTTGGTATCGCGACGATCGACGAGCAAGTGTCAGAGGCTGGTGTACCTTTGTACGTTAAAGCAAAACGCCTACGCAAAATTGATTAGCAAAGGTATCCAGCGCTAATATTGACAATAATTATTACATTAGGCGATGTGAGCCTAAACAACATCTTATTACGTTATTTTTATATTTTTAGTTTCAGGTACAATAATAAGTTTAATTTAAGGCTTATTAACATGTTTAAAAATGAAGAATAAATAAATAATGATTTAACAACACTCTCAGCAATAATAAGAAGCTCTGAATCATTTCTTCTATAAACACGTGACCGCCAGACTTGTTTGTTACACAGTATAAAAGGCGATGGAATCGGAAGATGTGATTCATTCTGTGTCCGACCGTCGTTGTATCGAGCAGAGCTCCGTAATATTGGAATAAAGGTGTCAGGTGGATTGGGGACACTTCTTCATCGGTTGTCGAACAGAACGGAGCTCCGAGAATACTATAAAGCTAAGTCAATGTTATATTGTAATTACTGTTTAGCCATTAGATATTTATGACTTATTTCAAAATATTAAATGAAGTGATGTTTTATATTTGATATTTCTCTTACTTGTCTTTGTATGGAAAATTAAATAGAAAAGAATTAACTAAGAATAAAGTTATACCATCAAAATGAAATCTAATTTCTTAAATATATATATTAATATAAACCCAATAGAAACAGATATGGAATATCTGTATGTATATATATATATAATGATGATTTATATTAGAAATAGTTTTATATACAACGTTTTGAATTAGAAATGGTTGATTTATAGATACTTGTATACATATATGTATTAAATAAATATAATTAGATAAGATATATCCCTTTGATTTTAACACATGCAGCAAAACCGTAATTCGTAATTCTGTCTATCTGATCTTACAAACATTTTACTCCGATGTCTTGCTTTCTTGCGAGAGAGGAAGAAGTCAAAATGCTTACATCAAAGAAATACTTAAAGTGGTCTGTACTTAAAGTGGTGGTGGTGGTGTGGTACTTAAAGTGGTACATCAAAGAAAAAAAACCTATACGATTTTTTTTTTTTAAGTAGTGGTCTAAGGATTAATTAATAAAACTTACAAAGTCGTTGGTTTTGCAGCTTTTAAATGTCTTCAATGTTTAATCTTTATATTTTAAGGGCTGGCACACACAAATTACTAAACGGCCTTGGAATTTGGCACGCAGATAGTTATAATGACAAATTTCGTTAAAAAACAACAATTTGGAAACATCTAAATTTTCGCGGACAAGATCACTGTTGACTTCTAGTTAGTATGTATATAACTATAAATGGATGCGAAGACAAAAAGAAATACAAAGGTATAGATGGTAAAAATAATCTTCAATAAAATATAAGATTGGCTCCAATCAATTTGATTGCGTTGTTACGATGACAGTGTGTTATTACCTGTCATTGTTCAGTACAACTGCATCCAAGTGGTTAATAATTCTATGAATAATAATTACCCATCGATCCATCATTTCCTTCATGGTAGTGTTTTGTCATTTATGAGTCGAATATGAATACATCCATATTTTTTAAGTATCCGGCTAAAAGGATTTTAATGTTCCGAATGGTTTATTAATAAAGTTACTTTGCGGAAATCCATACTAATCTAAATTATAAACCAAATATCTAGTGTTAATTCCGCTAAAAAATGTGTCAAAATACTGGGATTACTGGGATGCCATTCTTGCATTGCCCTTCCGGCTGCACAAATTATGCAAAACATGTAGGAAGGACAAATAAAACGTGCAAAATTACAATCACCAGCCGAAGACCCGACACGTGTATCGCTTCTCCACGGAGCTCCTGCGCAATATTTGCGCAGCAACGCAAAGTTTCGCCTAACTAAAGGGTTGCTGAACGCAGTGCACGGGTAATTGCTGCTGTCCGTTACTCTCCCTCGCCCTCCCGACCCTTAGTTTGCAAACAGCCTTCCGATACCATCGTATACCCAAAGTCCGAAAGGTCCGCGAACTGTAAAGTAGAGCACAATATTCTCCTTAAAATCTCTCTAAAGTTATCATTTCTAAATCCCCTCCGCCAGCGACGGCCCGGAACCGAGGTCTTATTCCCACAGGGGGTGCCCTCTTGTGCAGGTTGCTTAGTTTGAAGTTTTTGAACCATTTATTTAGGCTCTGCTCACCTATATGCCCGGTAAAGTTGCAAAAGCCTCCTGGATAACTAATTAATGTCTGACTTAAAAAAATAATCATAACAGTGCCTGTGGTTTTTTTATAATTTTGGCAAGTAATATATTACTAAGGAATAAATATAAGTTGTGTAAAGACTTATTATTATTTATCAGTTTTTTGCTCCAGATTGTCGTAGCATGATTTTATAGACTGCGTTTCATGATCAAATCCTGAATATTTTTATTTTGAGTTCCGTAGCATTCATCATTTCATTCCAATGACACCTATCACATACGTTTTAAGAGAGATAATGTCTGGAACTTTATTGCCAAGGGACCGACAGTTAACGACTAAGGAAACTCGTTAAGTATGCTACAATTTATGGCTTTCCAGAGACAGTGCGGCGCATGATAGGCGACTCTTACTAACGTATGTAAAACGCATAATTTTTTAACTTTATAATGCGTAGATTTGATTATCCCGTGATTTGATTGCGTAAGTCATTGGTTCAATGTGCTGTAGCGAAATATTTTAGTTTTAGGCCCAGATGTTAATATAGTAAATTATTATTTTTATTACATGCATAAAATACAACTAAAAGTAGCTAATTTAAATAAAACTAACTTATAAAACATTCTAAATCTATTCTACTTGGCAAGGTTCCCAGAATGCTGGCAGCATTACCGCGTTGAATGGCAATACTTACCTGCTGCAAAGTAAAAACCAGCACTCGGAGAACGTTCCGCACAAAAGAGGGCCGCTGCGAGGTATTTATAAATTAATTAAGCTCCCGGTCCCCACCGCCCCATTGTTTCGACACCAAAAGGCATAAGTACATAATCTATCAAGGGTACTATATTTGCGCCTCTTGAGATTCTCCGCGGATTCAACCGCCATGCCAGCCCTTCTCCGAGTCTCGGAAAGATGAGACGGCGCGAGGGTGTCGACGCACGTAGCGTTCCACACCAACGGCCGTCCCATCCTCCAGGACAACACAGTTATTCGGTCGGCCCTCTTACCGTTGTAGCGCATAAGGCCATTTAGTTCTAAAACGGCTGGCATATTTTCCGAGCTGCAGGCCCGGCGGATTATATCATTAATAGTGGCATGACGGGACTTCACGGCACAGATGTCCAGCACTTTTGATACAACACAGGCCGTGGTGACTGAGTTGGGTTACATTGGCGCCACACTCGCAGCGGTGGGGAGCACAGCACGGCGCACCCAGGTACAACGATACTGCCACACGGAAAGTATTTGCATCCATTAAGGTGCCTATGTTTGGTGATGAAAGCGCCTGCAGCCACAAGCCTGACTCCCATTCCGCAACAGCTAAAAGACGGACACGATCTGCAAAGCTGGAACACATTTGTAACAGCTCCGCCAGCTCACAGAGCGGCCCACCCCATTGCCGCTGAATAGATGTCGTGCAGGACCGCCTGCACGATGTACCGACGATCTAACGCTACGCTTGCCAGTTGTCGTGTCTACTCGAGAACCTTTCGATTCGAGATATGTGCCCCGCCCATTGCCTTTTTAGCTTGCTAGTCCGTTGAACTATGACAACGACCTTCGTTCTCATGTAGATCTCTTCATTTCTGATTCCATCAAGCAAGAAAATTTAGCTCTTCACTCTCACAGTGAGAGACCACGTTTCAGAACCATATGTCATCGCTGGCTACAAACATTGATTGATTATTAATAACCTATATGTCTACCACATGTTCTTTCAGTGGATTGGAAGAACATGTACCTAGTTGTTTTACTGATTGATTACAAAATCTCAAAACTCACAATTATCTATATATCTGCATCTATACTATTAGTAGGTACAACTGAACTAGTTGCTCCTTCTGAGCAACTAGTTAAGGTTGCTTTGAGACCCAATGTTTTGGGGCTGATTTGGGAATCAGCCCAGGTGGGCCTGGGCTAACTAATTGTGTCAAACACAGACAAGTTTTCGAAGTCTGGGTGGGCTTTGCGTCCGTGATGTATTTTTATGTATTTGTAAAGTTTCCCGTGACACGGGTATTTAATTTCCTAGTGCGGCAGTATAATTGTGAAAAACAAAAGAATTCGTCAATTGTTAAGTTTTCTTTTGTTTTTCCTAACAGACTTCATTGCATAATCGTTTTCCCATTAACGTATATTATGCGGTTCTAAAAATATGTTATTACTGTAAAACTTAAATTCTCAGTGCGAGCGCATTAATTTTTTTATATTTTTAATAAATTTCATAACCCGTAAAATTTTCAAATCATCCGCAAATAGCTGAGATTTCTTTGAATATTATTTGCTTCGCTCCCTTTATATCGAACCGCCTTGAGGCAGATTCCCCAGTAATTAGGTGTTTTTTCTTTGGATTCGTGGCACAAACATCCATTCATTATCAAATAAAAGATTTTTATCTACCACAAACCGATCCTTAATTTAAATAAGGTTCCCATTTTTGGTTTTATTAAAAAAAGGATAACCTCGTTATAATTTTCCAGGAGTAATTTTAGTAAAGGCTCTTGTTTTTGTATGATGTTCGTTGGCTTAGTTACCAATATTCTTTGCTGATTTTCCTGTTTTATTTTATATTAGTATTTTATACTTGTCGCGCGCGGGACGTGCGTTCATCTCGACAATGATCCCACGGAAACGGGGAGCTGATAACGATGATAAGTATAGTACCACTACCAATTGCCAATGTAGATATGTCTGTGGGGGTATAACTGGTAGTAATTCTTTATTGACGAAGAGTTTATGAACGTGTATATAAATACAGGCAACAGATCTATGATACATGATAATTTTAATTGCGTTTCATAATGTGTAAAAGCTGCCTATCTACAATACATACTTTTACTAATTATTTTTATTACCAATGGAAATTGATATATTCTTTCATTTATGAGACAACCACCGTGGCATAGAGATTTAAGTTTAAAGCGGCCGTAGCCCAACGGCTACAACGTCGGACTTGTGATCTTGAGGTCACCGTTTCGAACCCCACCCATTGCACTACCGACGTCAACCCATTTGTAACACAAGCATTTTAGCTTAGCGCGAGGGGTTAACAAGAATACTAGTAGACAGCAAAATTGGCAAGTAATCTTTAAAAAAAAAAGTCCCACTTAAAGTCTCGGAGTTCGTGGATACGCAACACAGGATAACAATTAATGTTTGTAAAAAAAATTAAGATTTCTGGTCTAGTTAGTTGGGTTAAAACATCATCTATAGCAATTGAATACTAGGTAACAGGCAGCATCGTTTTTCTGCGTGTGTTATTATGAGATACTGTGATCAACCCTCTAAGAACTTAAGTTTTTCACCTATAATAAAACTGTAGAGGTCGAATGTCTTTACATAGAAAAAAAACAACAATGCAAAAAATATACCTCAATACCTCACATCCCCGTTCAACATTTTAAATCAAAGACAATTTTTTTTTTTTTTTTAAAAGACAACTCCCGCACTAGGGTAATAAATCCCTGTGTCGCGGGGGACTTTACAAACATTCATTTCACGGACACAAGAAACACCCAGACTCAGAACAACTATTTGTGGTTCACACAAATAATTGTCCCGGGTGGGAATCGAACCCAGAACACCAGGTCTCAGAAGCAACTTCCGTAACCACTGAGCCACCGGTGCAGTCCTCAATTAATGAGGCCCAATGAGTTAAAAGCCGAATAATAACAAACCCTACGCGGACAAAGTCGCGGGCATCAGCTATCATTCTTATATAAAGTCATAATAAAAAAAAACATGAAAACAAGATAGCGCCCATAGAAAACAAGTTAACAGAAGAGTAATACCAACCATCTATTCCGCCCAACTAAAAGCAAAACAACCCAATTAAGTAAAACAGACTACAATGCTTAAATAATAGCTGTAATATAGTTCAATTAAATACCAGCAACAGGGAGTTCAGAGTTGTAACGTTATCATTGAAAACTTGATCGTACTTACTCTCCAAGTTTAATTTGGATACACAATGGCAATTTTAAAGTTGGACATTATGCTATTCAAATTCAAAGTGGATTTTGGAATTAATTCGATTTTTGCTCAAGTTTAGAGGTTTTTAAAGATTTAACTTTTAACTCTTAGTTCGCCTTTTATCTTTATTGGAGTTTAGATTAATTTGTCTTAACTTAGTTTCAAGAAGTTAATTTTGAATTCAATTGGCCTTCAGCTTAGAAAGGTACTTATAAGGTACCTACCTGCTTTATAAGAGATCTTATCAATAAATATCAAAGTGTATTTATTGAAAATGTTGAATTCTTATAATGTGTAATGGTCATGGATTAAACCCCCACGCTGGACCAGAAATCTTTGTGTAATAATCTATGATACTTTTCGAGTCTGGTTGGTTGAGAGACCACTCGCCGTGCTCCGGAAAGCACGTAAAGCCATTGGTCCTGACTGTCAAAACATCATATATAGCAAGTATATACGAGAGAATCGGCAGCAGCGTTTTCCTGTGTGTGTTACGTAGTTCTGCGGTCACCATCCTGCCTGTCAAACGTGGTGAATATCCCAAAAACTCTACCTTTGGAGTAGACTCAGGTTCAGCGGCAGATGTTATAGGGACTGATGATAATTATATCAAAAGCAATATTTTACGACAAAGCAACATTTGTTACTCTGACCGCGCTAAAAATGATCGATAAGATTTTCTTACAGTTTTAAATAGTAGGCATGAGCTATATTATATAAGTATATTTGAATTGAATTTGAATTTTAATTATATCATATTTTGGACTAATAAAAGCTTTAGGTTTACGATCACCATCCTGCCTGTCAAACGTGGTGACTATCCCAAAAACTCTATCTTTGGAGTAGGCTCAGGTTCAGCGGCAGATGTTATAGGGACTGATGATAATTATATCAAACTCAATATTTTACGACAAAGCTACATTTGTTACTCTGACCGCGCTAAAAATGATCGATAAGATTTTCTTACAGTTTTAAATAGTAGGCATGAGCTATATTATATAAATATATTTGAATTGAATTTGAATTTTAATTATATCATATTTTGGACTAATAAAAGCTTTAGGTTTACGATATGTATAATGTACCTAACCGTGATGTTATATTAATATTATACTAAAAACATTATGAATGAAAGGCGAGTAACAAAAGGTATTTACAAGGCAGATGTGAGTGGAAACGCCCTAGAAGGCGGTACACTGACCTCATAGGTGATGTTCTTCAGAAAGGTCAGGTGCGTAGTACTCGCAACCGGGGCGTGCATGTATGACCAGATGTATGAACGTGGACGAGGCAAAGGGAGTGTGTAAGGACCGTAGCAGGTGGCGTTCTGTAGTTTCTGCCTACCCCCGTGGGAGAAAGATGTGATTATATGTATGTTAAAACATTATATTTACCGTACAGAATTTCATCATAAAAACGGTGTAAATATGCCTATTTATAAACAAGTATAGAATTATGAAGAAGATTCTGAGAATTTGGATGCATAATAATCATAAACTTCTTTAATATAATTTACTTATATATCTCCTAATTAAGAAAGTTTGGTAGCATTGAAGGTTTCATTAACTTAAAGACTTTTTATAACAAACTAGCCAATTTATAATAAACTGCCTGCATCTTTGTCGACAGCTTTATAAAGAAGCCTATGCCTACTTTCAAATGTTGTTTATTTCAGTACCAGAATAGGTTCAGTGGTTAAAGCGCATTTATATAACCAGTCATATACCAAGACATACAATAATCAAAATGTATAATCATATAGCAGTTTAGTTCAAAGGCTCAAAGTAACTGGTTTCGATATTATCTGCCTTAAATACGGTCTTTTCACTATCTACAATTTAGCATGGTGCAGTTGATAATTAGCATCCCTGTAAGATTAAGGTGGCCATTATTTTGTAAAAGTCCCGGACACCGACCGGTGTCAGTTTCCCCAGAAATATTGAAATAATGCAAGGATTATTATAGCTGCTTATAGCTGCAGCTGAAGTTATATTTGCATGTAACTTCAGCTGAGTACAATGAACAAACATTTTCGTTTCGGAATTAGTCACTTTAAATAGATAACAAAAATAAAATGACAAACAATCATCAAATGTATATGGATTAATCAACAACAAGACAGACAACCTCCTCAGCGTATACCAGGGAACGGGCAGCAGCGTTCCCCTGTGCATTACCACATAATACTGCGGTCACTGATCCGCCTGCCAAGCGTGATATGGCAAAACCCTCCCTCGGCGGGAGGCCCATGTTCAGCAGTGGACGTTGTACGGGCTGATGATGATATGGATTAATCGACTTGTACTAGTTATATCAATATCAATGGTTACAGTAATTACCATTGAGACCTATAGTATTCCAAGTTCGATTCCCATCTATTGGTGTGTAAAACTGATTGTTCTGAATGTGTTTTATGTCGTATTATGTGTTTCCCAAGACCCCAAACACGCAAAAAATAATCCTGTCTCACAAGACAGGGTTATTTGTTGCATGTTTTTTTTTAAATATCTCGAATGAAATTTCCCATACTTAATTAACGCATAAGAGTCCTGTGATAAAGCATTTTGATAAGGTTTAATAGAGTAGGGTGTGACTAATATTAGAATTTATATTAATACGAGACCTTGTATAGAATAAATTAGACGAACATAGAGTTTATATAGCACTAGAACTTTTATATAGTAGTACAAGCTTTCGTAAGTAAGAACTTCATATAATAATATACTTACTAATATATACAGCTTAAAAGTTTGATTGTTTCAACGCAGTAATCTCAGGAACTACCTTCATCAGGAAGGCCGTCATTACTATTCATATTCACATTTCATATAACCTTATTTTTTTTATTTTTTTTTGTTGTCCGGGAGGAAATGCATTGACGCATTCCCACCGCATCTGCATTCGCGCGCTGGCGACGGGATATGTGGGACTCGC
The DNA here is from genome assembly GCA_947037095.2 of Nycteola revayana. Classification (NCBI taxonomy): domain Eukaryota; kingdom Metazoa; phylum Arthropoda; class Insecta; order Lepidoptera; family Nolidae; genus Nycteola; species Nycteola revayana. The sequence goes on from OX344838.1 coordinate 31,194,431, forward strand.
CCTCTCCATAGCGTGGTATGCTTAACTCATACCACGAGGAGAGGACCCTACGCCACTAAAACCTCCCGGACACTCCTTCGATCCGCCGTTGGCGGGGGCCGGGTACGCATGAGCAATCCGGCCCCCCGACGGCACCCGCGGCCAATATGGTACCGCAGGATTTCCAGGGCCACACTTACAGTGTCCCATTTGCCCAATTATAGGGACGCCCGGAGTGTAGAGGCGTCCCTACTCCTCATGGGTCAGCCTCGAAGGGAGCGGGGCCCATATTCCCCACTCGCCAAGGCCGAGCCTAGGGCGATAGGCGCCGGGTTTCAGCCCGCCGCCGACAGCCAACACGCCGTCTGCGAAGCTGGTGGGCAGAGGGATCTACTTCCCTCTCCCGCTCCGCGGCCTCCTTCTGTGACATAACTTGTCTACAGAAGGAGGCAACCGCCTCCCACGATCTCTCGCTTTGGACCATCTTCGAAATGATGGTCGGCAGCGAAAGGTCGTCTCCCACCACGCCAAGCTCCTCCCGCTCGTTGGCCCACGCCGGACACTCCACCACCGTGTGCTGCGCCGTATCGTCGGCACAGTCACAGTGGTGACAGCGAGTGTCCGGCTCTCTCTGCGCCACGTTGCACAGGTAGTGGCCGAAGCAGCCATGCCCTGTTACTACCTGTGCAACGTGGTAGGTGACGTCGCCGTGACGGCGACCGGCCCACTTTTTTAGATGGGGCCGAATCGCCTCCACCATACGCAATCCGCTCCGCGGCGCGGCCTCTAGCCGCTCCTGCCATTTCCGGATGGTTTGGCGACGGATCTCAGTCCGCCACCGTGCAACACCCTCCGGGAAGGGGTCGCGGCCAGAACGCGCCCCCACACACCTCCGCCGGTACGCGGCGGCCAAAACCTCCGCCTCCAGGTCCCACGGAGGGGACCCCGCGAGGAGGCAGGCCGCGTCAAACGCGACCGTGCGGTAGGCGCGAGACGCCCTGATGGCCATCACCCGCTGCGGACGTCGCAGCAAGGCTATGTTTCGCCTCTTCAGGGCGTCGACCCAAATGGGGGCGCCGTAGAGGGCCATGGAGCGGATCACACCGGCGTACAGCTTGCGGCAGGTGCTCCCGGGGCTGCCGAGATTCGGCAAAAGCCGGCCAAAAGCACCCGCCGCCGCAACCAGCTTTGAGGCCAGTCGCTGGAAGTGGGCCCCGAAGCTCCCTCTGCTGTCGAGGACTATGCCTAGATATCGCATACTGTCCTCGACAGCAATGGATTCGCCACCCACTATGAGGTGGGCGCCTACAGGTGGCGCTTGCCGAGGCCCATGAAAACAAAGGGCCTCGGTTTTACCGAGCGCCACCTGCAGGTCCAAACGGCGTATACGGGCGACCATCTGTGCCACGGCTGCTGTGGCCAAGATGGTCGCACGCCGATGATCGGGCGCGCGGGCGGTCACCAGTGTGTCGTCACATTTCAAATAACCTACATTTTATTTAATATTCATATAACACATTACTCACTCAAAACATTAATATAAAATTCATCAATCAAAACCATGATTGAAACAACTAATTAATTTTGCACTCATGTACCAATAACAACTGCTAAACTAGCTGTTTCAATGAAATGAAGCGAATCCATTATAATAATATGACTGAACGTTCAAAAGTTAAATTGCTCTAATTTGTGCCTGCACCTTACGCCGCTACGCTGCCCCTTTAAATGCATCGCCATTTAATCAAGAGATGGGAATGTTTTATCGATGTTTTGTGCGTAAATCAGAAGGCTAATCACGTAAAGATTATTATGTCCTTGATAAGAATGTCTTTGCTACTTAGCGTTTACTATATCCATAGTAAACGCAGAGCAAAAAATATTTTTAATCATCACCATTTCAGCCGTAGGACGTCCACAGCTGGACATAGGCCTCCCTCATAGACTCTACGTTATCGTCTTCTTCTTAGCGTGTCGATAGCAATCTAAATGGACTCGGCCTAGAATTCGGCCACATGTTTGGCATCATCACCAGCGTCCATCAGTTCCTGTAACGTGCAGCTGACAGGACACGCAGGACACGATATTAAGTGTCCCATCGTTTGTAGAACAGCACCACACTTACACTCCAAGGCGGAGTCGTCTATGAATTTCCACCTGAACAGATTTTCCTTGCTTAGGCCAACCTGGGTCCGGAGTCTATTTAAAGACTTCCAGGTTGCCCAAGGCAAATCATGTCCAGGCGGGAGATCTACGTTATTGTTACTGTATTCTTGAAGCTACATTGAGTAAATAAATTAAAAAATATTTTTAATATGTCCATTTATTTACTCAATGTAGCTTCAAGAATATAGTTACAATTACGTAGATATGCATTAGGTATATTAATCCTACAGTAATGAAGACATTTATATTGAAGTCATAGTCTTTAATATGTATTGTTCAACTTAAGTAATATATTATAATATCTACTATAGTCTTACCTAGTAAAGAGTAAAGATTTGTTTGTTTGTATTGAATAAGCTCCGAAACTACTGGACTGATTAGAAAAAATCTTTCACCGTTGGAAAGCTACACTATACCCCGGATGACATAGGCTATATTTAATTATAAAGTTCCCACGGGAACGGGAATAATGCGGGTGATACCACGCGCGGAAAGCTAGTTAATCTATCTATATATATAAAAGAAAGTCGTGTTTGTTACAACACTTATAACTCGAGAACGGCTGGACCGATTGCCATGGTTTTTGATTTGTTGGATTTGTTTCCGTCCCGAATAGCAGAATACATTTTAAAAACAAAAGAAAGTCGTGTTAGTCACACTATTTATAACTCAAGAACGGCTGAACCGATTTGGCTGAAAATTGGTAAGGAGGTAGCTAAGAACTGGGAGAAGGACATAGGATACTTTTGGGTATGGGTAGGGTAGGGTAGGGTAGGGGTAGGGTAGGGTAGGGGTAGGGTAGGGGTAGAGTAGGGGTAGGGTAGGGGTAGGGTAGGGTAGGGGTAGGGTATAAAAGTCCACCCGTGCGAAGCCGGAGCGGGCCGCTAGTATTTATTAAAGTAGGCCCTAGTTATTGTCCTAAACCAATTTTAGTCTATATATTTTAGGACACCATACTTATAAATTATGTATATTAGAATCCCGTGTGTACTTTTCAGATGTACCTAAATATATTGCTGTTATTTTTGCAATATATTTATCTTATCTGATCTAATATTTTATCAGTGTACTTATACCCGTACAATGATATTTTAAAAAATAAGTACACCCGCCATATTGACTTGTGTACCTGCAGAAGCGATTTTTAAATAAACACAATAATGTTATAAGAAAAATAAAAAGGGATCCCGGTGTAGTCTACATTGGCGTTTGGTGGTGCAGCGTTTTATTAGGTAAACTCTATTTGGCAATTGGCTCTCTTCGTGGTATGAGCAGCAAACCACTTTGATGCACAGAAGGGATGCGTAACTTAAGAAGAAATCCCCAAGAAATATGTAAACATATTACGATATCATGTTATAGTTTATAGGAAACATGATTTATTAGTACCGTTATTTTGCCAGCTATCTTATAATAATGGTACATCCCTTCAAGTACAAACCACATCACGGTCTAACCGAATGCGTTGGCGTTTTTCTCCCCTATTTACTTATTTGCTCCGTTTTGAAAGCGCATCTCCTTTGAACTTGCTTGAATTATTTAATCGTTTAATAGAATTACTGTACTCTCGAACATCCCCTATCTGTTTTCTATTTCCTCCCCTAATTGGTTCGCTATGAAAATATTTGCCATCGACTTTTTATGTCGTATAGATTGTATATTAGGAAGCAAAGCCGTTAGGTAGAGTTGATTAGATTATACGCCAATTGGAATTGTGAAGTGAATCTTATGGAAACTCGTTTATTCAGATCAGGATAGGGATTTTCACTTACGACTTCAAACAATATTATAATTCCGTATTTTGTTCCAAACAAAATAAAAAAGACGACTAAAATCGAATTTCTGAAGGAATAATCAACATGTAAATTAACAAAGGCTTATGTTTAACTTACCATCAGATATAGTAAAAATGATCACCAAAATTAAACCCGCATTTTAATGTAAAATGGTAACCAAAGTTTTAACATTTCGCTATCGTATTTAAGCAAAATGACTCCAAATAAATCATTGTTAACCCAAAAGTAGTAAATGATCACCAAAAGTAGTAAATGATCACCAAAAGTACCTAAATGTTTTACTAATTTACTATTCGGTTGTGGCACTCGCCGGCCGCTACCGCGGCACCGCTCGCTTCGCTCGCTCGGCTCGTGCGTTGTATGGCCGCAGCTCTAACCTAACCTAACCGATTGTCATTTTTCATTGATTTTATTAAGGTAGAATAGCGCAATCATTTGCTCGCTAAGATTTGGTGATCATTTACTACATTTGGTGATCATTTACTACATTTGGTGTTCGAATACAATTTGAAGTGCAGTCGTGACTAAAATAGCTAGTACTATTACAATTTTAGACTTTATTTTTCTGGTGTCAAGTATATATTTTTGGTGGTCATTATATTTTATCCCATTAACAAATAACCTATTGAAACTATATGAGTCAAATGAGATTCCGAAAGCATGTTTGAATTGATTGAATGGAATCTATAATTTTGGTTCAGAGTCTAAACTTCATTTTGGATGTATTGGTATATATATGTAACTATAGGTAAAAATGGTTATTTGATTGAATTTTGAGAATACCTACGGGTGTATATAACATCTCATCCATCTTCGAAACTTAACCACAATTAAATATAGGTATCGAAGCATTCCTAAAGGAAGGCACTTTTAATTTGGTAATTGTAGGTTGGTCAAAGTTCAAATTTATTCTCGAAGTAAAAAAATGATGCATTTGCATTGTAAAAGATTTTCATTTAAATGAAAATCTTAACTTCTCATCTCATCTTATTATGTTATGCAATTATGAAATTGTATTTTCATTTAATTAAAACAAAAATCATATGTGATATTTTTTTAATCATATTTTAATATGTTTTTATAAAATATTATGAGAAATAAAATGGTGACAAAAAATACAGTTTTTTTATAGGTCTTAACTTATACTTGAGCTGTTCTTAAATTAAATGAACTTGAAACACATTTTAAATAAATCAAAAGAATGTAAGACTTTGTTTTAATATTCAGGTTTAGAATTCTAAAATATTTTTGCGGTAAAAATATATTGATACCTATATCCTTTATGCTTTATCCTTTTTGCTTCTGAAACTCACTTGCAACGTGGCATCGTACATTTCACCATAATTATCAAAAAACATAATCTATATATATAAAAGAAAGTCGTGTTTGTTACAACACTTATAACTCGAGAACGGCTGGACCGATTGCCATGGTTTTTGATTTGTTGGATTTGTTTCCGTCCCGAATAGCAGAATACATTTTAAAAACAAAAGAAAGTCGTGTTAGTTACACTATTTATAACTCAAGAACGGCTGAACCGATTTGGCTGAAAATTGGTAGGGAGGTAGCTAAGAACTGGGAGAAGGACATAGGATACTTTTGGGTAGGGGTAGGGTAGGGTAGGGTAAGGGTAGGGTAGGGTAGGGCTAGGGTAGGGGTAGGGTAGGGGTAGGGTAGGGGTAGGGTAGGGTAGGGGTAGGGTAGGGTAGGGTAGGGGTAGGGTAGGGTAGGTGTAGGGTAGGGGTAGGGTAGGAGTAGGGTAGGGCAGGGGTAGGGTATAAAAGTCCACCCGTGCGAAGCCGGGGCGGGCCGCTAGTAATATATAATGTATAATGCCGACTAAATATGGTGAGTATTATTTTGGCCAAGATACCCCGGGTGGTATACCTACCTGTGCTTACAGTTAGTTTATTAGGCACGCTGTATATCTAACAACATACAGTGTTGCTAAAATTGTAACGTATTCGTCGGAACAGATTTGGTCATAGAATGTTAGGCCCTGAACTTAATGGTGTCTGACTGATTTGATATTTTAAATTGTAAAAAAAAATATAAAAAGTCATAAAAAGTGTTGTGGTTTTTAAATAAAAATAATGTGAAATGAATCTTAACAAAATTAACCTAGTTTCATTACACTAGGACTTATTTTAGTATTGCTCCTGTGTGATATTATTTTAGCTATATGGTTCCGCACCTCCTGAACTAGTTGAACTTATAAGTACAATTTGAATAATATAACGACCAATTATATTTACAACATAAATTAATTTTATTACTAACTTATTATCACTAAGTTAGTACACTGTGAACCGTGTTTAACTGCACATGCCGCTAATACTCCGCATTTTACAAGCCTCAAAGGGGAGAAGAGCACAAACAATGGCATACGTGATGAAACATACACACAATTATCGTTAACATACCAAACATGAAGTAGAGCTTCATTTGCGACGGCTGTTGCTCTATGGTAATTATTGTAAATGTTTACTGCGTATTTTTAGTGAAATAAAAGTTAATATTTTAATGAAATAATCATTTACGGTTTAGCACCAATTAATTCTATTTTTGGCTGGCCAGTCCGAAAAAAAACGATTTTTGGGGACTAAGCTTAGACGCCCAGTCCCCAAAATTCGTTTTATAGAAAATATCTTACAAGTTTCAAATATCTACGGCCAGGAGTTGAGGCTGTTGATCTGTTAGTCAGTCCGGTGTTCAGGAAAAAGCGTTTTATTAATTTTGATTTAACACCGCACTGGTAACTATAAGTATAATTGTTTCTGAGGCTTAGTGTTAAAGAATGCCATATTGAATAAGTCTTTGTGTAAACCACTACGACTAGATTGAGGCTACAACATATAAGTGTAACTACGTCTTCGTGCCATATAATTGCAGTCCTTGCAACTCAGTAATGTAGCCTAACGTATATAAACTATAAATCTTTTTAGCTAATTATTCTTAATGAACATCTTAAATAGCCCGTGCAAGCCATCTAGACGGTTCACTCCATTGAGACATTAAACGATGACGCGGCCACTAATTGGACCGGAGAGGTGCAAAGGACAAATTGCTTGTTTGAGGGTGACAATAAATTGATACCGGCCGACGATTACCATACAACCCCGAACGTATTTCACAATTGCTTTAATTACCGATGGTGGCAAATGCCGAGAATGGGTGTGTTCACCCTACGGTTATGTTTTCTTAACAATTGTTGGTTTTGAGTTGGACGGAACTGGTGTTTAAGTGGTACTTTGATTTGTACGAAGGGCCAGGATAGTACAGGAATTTATTTTTTCTTTGTTGGTTTTTATTTCCAAGACTAAAAATATGTTCCGAGTCAAGTTCCGTAACATCCCGCCATTAAACGTAACAGTTGGGCGGGAAGATGATATTATCTATAATACCATTGTATTTTTTGTAACTAGTGTTAAAAAAAAAGAAATTTGCATAACTAAAGTGTTTTGAGCTTAGTTATCACAGATTAAGTTATCGCTGGAAAGTATTCATAACAGCAACTAATTTTAAACTAAGTTTTTAAATTTTTCATAATTAATATCCTTCGATTTAATTCATTCCTGGATTCAAAACCAGCTGAAATGGCACGCTCACACTTACATAAAAAGGCTCACAAAACCTACCCACACAACGCAACCCCAAGCCCTAAGCACGTTTACACGGGGGCTAGTACCCGGGGTTATTTTGGTCGTCTATAAATTAATTTCGGCACAGCACTGCAGTTAAGCCTCCATACATTTTAATTGCCTCCATTATAGGCTATTCTGCAAAATGGCGACTCGATGACAATGGAACACCCCTGACAATGTTTTGATATAAGGCTTTATTAGGATTAATTTTTGAAAGCACTAATTTGTATTAGTGAGGTCATTTTCGGGTACGTAAATAATTAGTTTACATGATGGTACCAATATTTTATCATTGTTTATTTATATGGGATTCGCATTTGTATAAACTGGCACTGTATGTACAAATTTAAACGCTGTACTACCTACGAATATATAAAGCGGAAGAGTTTGAGATATCAATCGGGAGAAAAATCCGTAAAAGTATCATTTTTACCCATTTATCCGTAGTTTTTTTTAATTCTTTTTAATATTAATCTAGTATATTCAACTGCTCTGTTCACAAAAAAACTACTGTAAACATTAAATTGTTATTCGTTTCGCGAGGCGATATTAACCAATCGAAATCATTAAAATTTTGTTCTATCCCTAGAACAACATATTTGTCTAAATAATTTTAATTTTAGGTATATTTTCATTCATATTATATCTTTGACATCGTATATACAGTTCTTACATAAACAATTTGTATTTCTAGTAGTTTCTAGTTTTTTTCTAAATGTTTGAGAATTTTTGACCTGACCAACATCAAAAATTCTAAAAAAAAAAGTAGAAGACTTTCTTGAGAATTTTCATAAGTAGTACTTTTTTGCATAAAATAATCAGCTTCGTAACTGTGACAAAAGTTATGAAAATGATGGTCTAAAGTGAAAAATTTACGTTCGGTAAATTATGACTTAAATTTTCAACTTTAAATTAAAAATCTTAACAGGTGATTTCATGGTTCCTAAAAAGGCTTCAAGAATGCGCCCTACTCTTAGCTTTCATAATCATTGAAAAAAGTAGTACTTCTCTTTTCTTCACAGTGGCCAGTAGAATTAACCACCTATTTATTTGCGTGTTTTATGATATAGCGACATCTAATGGTTAATGTTTGTATTAATATGAACGACACGAGCATGTAACATTTGAAAAGTGCCAATTGTCATACTCTGACGGCTAAAAAGAGAACTAAACTATCAAACGAAAACTGGTGAAATTTGAAGTTCGTTGTTCTGCAACTGTTTTGTTTCATTGGTAAGTTAATATTTACAAATATGATTTATTTTTATGCTCAAATTGTTGAAATATGAATAATCTTGTTTAATAAGTATAAATATCACAAATAAACATAAGAGGTTTTTGAAAATTACACCTTATTTAAGGTGGTTAGCAGCGGTTACCACCGTACTGTAAAGGTATAGTTTTTTCTATAACTTAGTTTTATTTCATATTGGTTTTATTTTTGCAGATAATGGAAAGAACGGGTTTATCTACCCAGGAAATCGAGAATGCTTTATCGGAATATGTCGATATACCTTCTGATGATGACCGTTATGTGGGTGGCGATGGTTCGGATGTCGAAGATGAGCTCATCGTCGAAGGTCCAAGTACGACGACTCAAGAAATTTTACTCGGTGAAGACTTCGAAGGTACTAATCAACCTATCTCTGAATTTGAATCAGAAGATGACACGCCTCTAGCCAGATTATCTTTTTCTCGGCCGTTACCTTCATCACCAGCACCAGCTCCACAACCAGGACCATCTACTGCGCGGGCTGATATACAGGTTCCAAAATGGAAAAAATCCTATTCCATTATACCTCCTGACGATTATGACCCCTCCTCAGTCCTCACATCACATACCAACTGACTTGTTATCTCTGGCTGCTCATAGAGAACTATCTCCACTTAGCATTTTTCAAATATTCTGGACAAAAGAACTCGTTCAACTTATCACCTTTCAGACTAACTTATATGCTCAACAAAAAGGAGGATCTTATAATCCTGTCACAGAAGAAGAAATGGAAGTATTTATTGGTCTCAATTTAGTCATGGGAATAAAAAAGAGCCCAAGTTACCGAGATTACTGGTCTTCTTCAACCGACTTACGTGACGAATACATATCTTCGTTCATGCCTTTGACGAGATTTTCTTGGATTCTAGGGAACCTTCATTTGAATGACAACAACTTGATGCCAAGTAGAACAGATCCTAACTAACTATGACAAGCTGTATAAAATCCGGCCATTTATTAATGAAATTAGAGACTCAATCATAAAAAACTACTACCCTACAAAGAATATAGCTATAGATGAGTCTATGATAAAATTCAAAGGAAGTTCTCTCAAGCAGTACATGCCCAAAAAACCAACTAAACGCGGGTACAAGGTTTGGACTAAGTGTGCATCCTCTGGCTATTGTCTTGACTTTGAGATGTATACTGGAAAAGTTGGAGATAGAGTAGAAACAGATTTAGGAGGTAAAGTTGTAAGGAAGTTTTGTGACAAAGGAAAACACCACCGCGTGTATTTTGATAACTATTTCAATAGTTATGCTTTACAAGTAGATTTACGAGAGAAACAAGTTTATGCTTGTGGAACTGTCAATGCTTCTCGTAAACACCTGCCGGAATTAAAAGCAGACAATAAACTGCAACGCGGTGATTCTGATTACCGTATCAGTGATAATGATATGGTGTCGTTTATGAAATGGAAAGATAAGCGGTGTGTTCATTTGTTGACGAACTTTCATGACCCTAAGATTAACGTTAAAATTACCAGCCGCGAAAGAAATGGCGAAGCTGTTGAAATTAACTGTCCGGAAGCTATCAAAGATTACAATGACAACATGAACTTTGTTAATAAATTTGACCAACTGAAGGGGAGTTACGCAATTGATAGAAAATCTAAAAAATGGTGGCACCGCATATTCTTTCATTTCTTAGACTGTTCAGTAGTCAATGCATTTCTTTTGTACAAGGACCTTCAAGAAGATCTTAACACATGTCTCGACAAACTCTGTCTAAAAGATTTTAGACGTAGCGTGTATCAAGATTTGTTGGCGCCTGCATATGTGAGAAATAAAACGCTTATGAAAAACAGGTCTGGAAGCAAGTCAGCCTCACCGAGTTTGGTCTCCATAAAAAAACACAAACCTGAAGTTCCTAGATCTGTTCGCCTAGCTGTCGCAAATCATCAGCTAGTTAGAGGAACTTCCAGGCGTTGCAGTAGATGCAGCACCAAAAAAGAGCCTGTGCGAACAATTTGGGGCTGCAAAATATGCAAAGTTCCCTTATGCTACCGAGAGGGCAAATCTTGTTTTGAGGTCACCAACAGTAACCACCCCATATCCGACCCCCACATCAACCCACATACGAAAAAGCGCAAAATCTTCTTAAAAGTAAGCCTGGAAATACAGAATACACAAAAAAATTGTTTGACTCTGAATATAAAAATCTGTGCCGCAAAGAGTTATGGGGCTTACTTTTGCTTAAATCGGCCTTCAAATACTGCGAAGTGGAAAATTCTTAAAATTAGCCATCTGATTAATCAAGGTTTTTTGCCCATTTTCTCGTTCCTAGGTTGGTCAGGTCGAAAATTCTCAAACATTCAGAAAAATATGCATAACTCAAAAACTATGAAGAGTGGCAGAACATACATGCGGGTGATTCGGAAACCCCACAATACGAGGGACCAAAATTTTATTTTTGGGCGTCAATGTTCCGGCCTTCCTGTACATATACATACAACTACATACATACTACCCTGTACATACAACATAAAGTAGCTAATCTATACTAATTTATAAAGAGGAAAAGTTTGTATTTTTGTATGTTTGTTTCGAATAAACTCAAAAACTACTGAACGGATTTCGATAATTCCTTCACCATTTGAATGCTACATTAATCCTGAGTAACAAAGCCTTTAAAAGTCACCCGTGCAAAGTTGGGGCGGGCCGCTAGTTTAAAAAAAACTAGCTTATAAAATACTACTATTCTAAATCTATTCAACTTGGCAACGTTCCCAGAATGCTGGAAGCATTACCCCGTTGAATGTCAATGCTTACCTGCTGTGCAAAGTAAGAATTTTTAGGTTTAAGATATACATAGTTATTTAGTTCCTCTTCCCAAATGAATAAATAATAAAAATATCATTTCTTTATCAAAGACTCGCCTGCAATCCATTTAATTAAAGTATATAATACGCATAACTATTCTTCGTATTACCATCCTTTGCATAAGGCTGACAAAGCAAATCCAATTCTCATTTTCTCATTACGGATCTCTTTGCTGTCTGCTCTTTGTTTCACAGAAATACATTGAAAAAGAAAAGAAAGACGTTGGACTAGACAATACCAGACAGATATTTTATTTTTATTTTTGTTGATCCGGATAACTAACTTTATGGGGAAAAGGATTTTAGTTGTCTTCAGTTTAAAGGATAATGGAATTATAAATGAGCTTTAAGGGTAGTTACGGTTGTGGTTAGGGGAACTCATTATCAATTAAAGATGTTGTTAGCGGAAGATAAGCTTCATAGAGAATTGCAAAGGAAATATTTTCGTTAAAACGTGAATCATCCACAACCTTAATCAATCATCTTACAATGTTATCTTGTCTTTTAAATACAGACTAATGTATAAAAAATTTAGAGTAATCCATATTTGAATTAGCAACCCGGCTTGTACTACACTAAATAAAAATAAAGTATTACCGCCCAGTGTTGCCATCATTCTGGGGACGCCGCATAGTAGCATGGATTCAGAATAGTTTGTATTTTTAGAGTATATTTACTTGATTGTTCAATAAATACTGAAACAGCAAATTAATGGCCATGAAAATAAAGGATAATTATGCTTGAAATACATTACAAAGTCAGGATGGTGATATAAGTATATCACCCTCATGACTCTTAGTTTGCATTGAACCTTCCAATGCCCTCGCCCACCTGAATTCATAGGAACTCGAAAACTGTAAAGTAGAGCGGCACACAACTCCATTACTTACATTACTTGGCAAGCCCCACAGAAAACGCACATTTTTGCTTAGACTGCTTAGTCAGTAGTTTTAGACCATTTAATAATACTGGAACCGTACTAGTTTCATGCCCGGTGAAGTAACGGTGAAGAAGCAAGTTGAATTGAAGTACTTTTCTGATTTTACTGTACTTTTCTACTTCGCTAAATACTCAACCACTTACGCGGCAGAGAAGAGTGCTTCTTCCCAACCCTTAGGTTGTAAAAAACTTCCGATGCCCTGAGACTGTGCGTAGACCTGAGGTTAGGGAGACCCGCGAACTGTAAAGTAGAGAGAGCGACAGCTACACTAAACTCCCCAAAAAAAGCTAAAAATCATAATTCCTCAATCGGGGGAATGGAGGAATTATGATTTCTAGTTTTTTTCAGCAACTGCCCTTAGCCGATGTATATGTTCCACAAGGGACGTTCTCTCGCGTTAATTGCTTAGTTTTTAGTTTATAAACCATTTACGATGTCTGGAGCATTACTTATTTATACCCGGTGAAGTAGCAAAAGCCTCGTAGCTAACTACTTACATATATCTGTGCGAAAAAAAGGTGGAGAAGAACAGAAAGTAAGAGCAGTTATTAGACAGTAGCGATTAATAGCAAGTTGGGTGAACTTATTGTATATTATCTACATAGCTAAACACACGACCAGTTACACAAAGGCCGCCGGAGAAAAGAGCGCCCGAGATCGCGTGGCATCGCCGCGCGCCCTCCAAACTCTTAGTCACGTAGCCTCAAAGTCCGTGAGGTCCGTGAACTATAAAATAGAGCTCAGACAGCCCCTAAAAATCAGAACGTTTTATTTTGTAGAGCCTACAAAATAACAAGAATTTCCTTAACAAAATCATTTGACCACAGTAGAACGCCAAGCCTCAAATTTCATCAGTAGTTCCTTAATTTACAGCGTCAATACCAAATTATAACTTCAGAGTTCCGAATTTCAGATGTACTATTTGTTTAGGTTTGTTATTGTTATTCTACGCTATGAATCTTTGATTTGTTTCAACCGCGTTTCAGAGCAACTGCGTACAATTAAATTATTTTAAATATGTTTAAATATAAGGGTTGGTCAAAATTATCTACGTTTGTAATAAAATTAAGTATGTGATTGGAATACTACCATCATTTTTTTTAATAGGTACCTATGTCGAAGACTATTTTTTTTATATACCCATAAAGAAAAAGGCTATGTAGTATACATACTACTTCGAACCGCTATGATCATTGTTTTGAAAATCAGTCAAAAAATATATATGCTTTACTTTTTTTAATATTTACTTGCAGAGTTTTTCAGTCTACTAGTCTTCTTGTTAACCCCTCGAGCTGAGCTAGTGTTACGAGTGAGTTCACGTTGGTAGTGCAAGTCAAAAGACCGATGCCCATGGGCCGATCGAATCTATACTTATAATATATCGACTGGCGAACCCGACATACGTTGTCCTGCATGATAATAATATATTATTATATAAATACTAGCGACCCGCCCCGGCTTCGCACGGGTACAATACTGATACTTATACTACAGAATGTCTTTAAACCTCTAACAAACGGGCAAAATTTGGTCAAAACAAACAGAAACAAATTAATATAGATACCTACTAAAACTCAGTGAAATAAGTAGGTGGGTATACTTTTCTGGAGATCCCGCGTTACCATATTGGCCGCGGGTGCCGTCGGGGGGCCGGATTGCTCATGCGTACCCGACCCCCGCCAACGGTGGATCGAAGGAGTGTCCGGGAGGTTTTAGTGGTGTAGCGTTCTCTCCTCGTGGTATGAATATAGCATACCACGCTATGGAGAGGGCGAGTCCCACATATCCCACCGCCAGCGCGCGAATACGCTGCAGCGGTGGTAGGAAAGCATCAATGCATTTGAAAACAAAAAAAAATGTGGGTATACTTTAATCGTATGAAATACCTATACTCTTCAGGACTAACAATACAACAAACACTAAATAAATAGGTATTCAAGTATCTATCCATCATAGTTACAACGAACACAAAACAACATATTGCCCAATAATTCTTAAGGATCGAGCGCGCATAATCGCATTCGGCCTAACTCACTCGCTGCGCTGCGAAAACACGCGCTGTTATTTTGCGATAACTTCTAAGTTATTCATTTAAAGTATATAGTGTAGGGGTAAAATAATCTGCATGAAATGCTTAAGAATATAAACTCATTTAAAATGATAAGGATAAATACTGAATCCGTCTGACTTACAATTACCGTATTAGAAATGATCATTTTTCTAAAAGATATAATGGATATAGCAAGTTAACCTTGAAAGATAGATATATGCTATCGTAGTCTTTTTTGTAGATCTAAAAGAGAAGAATATTTCCGCCATACATTGTTTTGTTATATCTCATAGGGTTTAGGCAGCGTTTTCGTTGAAAGCTCCCAAATGGCTTAATTTTTTCTGACACCTCTGACAAATATATATATATATTAATCAAATGTACACATAAACTAAACAAATCATATACGTAAACCTTCTGGAAGAATCGTTCTATCGATTGGTAATAACCAGATGAAAATCCATGTAGTAGTTTATGAGTTTATCGCGAACAGACAGACAGACGCGGCCGGGGACTTTGTTTTATAATATGTAGTGATGTAGTGATAGCGGTCGCCCGCGGCTCCGTGACGATGTCGGTTACCGCTGCAAAAAGCCTACCCAGGAAAGACACGGTCAGCAAAATGATTCCCAGGTCAATTCACAGGCACCGACACAAACATCGACGACGCAGTCATTATCCGCAGGCTGCACAGATTGTCTTTCTCTGGATGTTAAAGTTGTTAATGATGAAAATATTTAAATGTAATTAATAGGCATTTTAGGCATTAGGCATTTTAGGCATTTTCAAATGTTCAACAAAATATTAATAGCGTGTAATATTCTAGCTCTGAAAAGAACTGTTGTTTAGCCCTGAAAAGAACTGTTGGTTAGCCCTGAAAAGAACTGTTGGTTAGCCCTGAAAAGAACTGTTGGTTAGCTCTGAGAAGAACTGTTGATTAGCTCTGAGAAGAACTTTGGCGTAGGTATAGTTTTAAGAACGAAATCTAAAAAATCGCACGAAAATTATTAGACTTCGCAACGGGCCGTGCAGCAGAAATCGTAATATTTTAATTTCGCCATAACTTCAAAACCAAACGTCCAATTTTAATCATTCAAAGACCAAATATTATTTACTTAAACTGTTCTTAGTGATGAAATAATTTTGATGAGTAAAATAAACGCGTTTAAATGTAGTCCAAAAAAAATTCAAGATTGCTAAATAAAAAAATGGTTGTTGTGCCTCACTCGGCATAGATAGGTATAGTGTGTTGCAGACTTTTTTTGTAGATATTTATAAGATTTACAATTAATTAGAACATTTTATGGTTCTATCCTTTATAGTTTAGGCAGAGTACGCAAAATAAGTAACTTTTCTGATTGATTTTTTACATCGGTCCAGTGCTTTATGAGCCTATTCATTACAACCAAACAAACAAACAAAGTTTTCCTCTTTATAATGTTAGTGTAGATTATATGTATATGATTTGTGAATCTGAACCATCTAGGGCGCCACCCAAACGCATTCAAAATCATTCAAATCGGTCCAGCCGTTTAGGAAGATTCCGTGACATTCACACGTACAGTATAATTATATAGATACTTATTTATATTATACAACCGGTTGTACTCACGGTTGTATAATATAAATATGTGTAACACGCACGAAAGTTTCAATATAAAGGTACTATCGGTGATGAAATATTTATGTCAATTAAAATACTATAGTTATTTTTGTACTACTTTTATAATTTCAGGTACAATAAGATTTGATATTGGAGATGCCTTATGAATATTTTCAGCACTTGTACCAAATAGTAGGTCTTTATTTGTTTATTTTATACTAATATAAAACGTATAAAAACATTTTACTGTGCCAATCATCAGTCAACACAATTTATATTTTCATAGCACTTTTGCTTATCAATCCTCCACCACAGCATGAGGTCATTACCATCGAAACGAGGAAATCACAAGTTTTTCCTGCAATATAATTTCTTTTTATATCAATATGATTCGTAATATCGTTTCAAGCTGGGCTGGCGCCGGTCCCCTACCGCCTATGGTCATCCCTTCAACGATAAAGGACAACATAGTTCTGTTGTTACTGTTTTATTTTGTTTGTAAACGTCAAATGGGTCGTTATACCGACGTATGAGAACATATCATAGGGTAAGGGCAGAATAAACTCGTAAATCGGTTCAGTGATGGTGGTAAACATAGAAAATGTGATATAGGCACAAATATCTGAAAGGTCCATACTTTATGTACGAAACTATATTCTTCAATATTTAAAGAATTCGTTGTGTTACGAATTGTCATAAAAGCTTTTGTAATTATTAATCATTGTAACTAATTCATTTATTAAAAAAGAAATTACTCTTCTAGTTTCCTTGCCAGATCTTCTCAAGTTGCCACGTCAAGAACTGGTGATAGTAAAAAAAAGGGACGCATCATAAATACATTATTTTAAATTTTCATATAGAATATTTTTATTGCTTGATTGCATTTGTCCCTCTTCGTTTGTAGAGGAACGAAAAATCTGAATGTATTTAAAAGAAACATGTTAATTTGTAATTGCTTTAAATAATACTGAATATGGGTTTACTTGTTTACGCTAAACTTATATCTCGTTATCGTCATCTATGATCCACAGCAAAACAAATGTAATGGGAAAAAGTGCCTTAACGTGTTTACATTATGACTATTATTCCATGAGCGAAAATCTTACCTTACACAAGTTGCTTAGTAAACATTTTTTTTTCTGTTCCGCCGGTCATAGCTATAAGTTGTGCCAACGTGAATGAGATTAGTTACATACTCTTTGTTTCATTAGTTAGATATCCTCGACCTCCAAGTGTAAAAACGCCTAGGTCTGCGCCGCTTCATTATTGTACGTCGTTGACTACTATCGGTACTTACATAGATATGAAAAGTATTATGACATTTTTATTATAATTCTATTTAGTAAGGATCAATAAATATACAAACGAATACACATATAGAAAATCTACAGTCCCTTAATCCATCGGAGCGGAAAATTCTTGATAAAACAAAAATGGGTTTATCTTATCACGAGTGTGCCACAGAGTAAATGAACCCTTTTCTTGGGAGACAAACTAAAAAAAGATAAAACCTTCCTTAGCGGACATTAAAGTGCTTGGACTGAGAGGCCATAAAAGACTGGAGTCGAGTCCTTAGGGACTGTCAGTGAGGAAAACGAAGACGTAGAGTGGACATCGTGAAAAATGTATGGTTGAGACTTGGCTGATAGTTGGATAACGCAACAGCTATCTACATTAATAGCTGCTACATAAATACAGTTGCATGACCTATTATATATTATATTTGATATGAAGATCAATCCGATTTTAAGTTATGCGTTTCTACAGATTTTAGTAGTTTCAGCAGACAAGTTTTCAACATTGGTTTTTTGCTGTCTAACGAAATATGTGTTCACCCCCTGTATTCTTAGTCTTAATGAGATAATCTCATTCTTTAAGTACAAACTGACCAAAATATTTTATTTTTCATCACCAGCCCGGTCTGGACATAGGCCTCCTCCGAAGGATTTATTGCCGTCCTTGTAAGCTGCTAAGGGTAGTGATTATGGTAATATCCCTCAACGACCCTGACCTGCCAAAATCTGTAATGAGGAGGCCAATGTTCAGCAGTGGACTATTTAAGAAGAAGATCTCAATCAGAAAATAATCTTATAAGTATACCTCTACATTTTTAGTGATCTGTCTCAAATATCGGGCCTCCATGGCCCTCTCTACCTAGTTACAAGATTTCAAGCGTGAAATTTTATCGGGAGAATTAATCTCAAAAGTTTTCCGACTGTGCCCTTTGTCTTGGGCGCGACTGCAATAAAATTTATTCCGTCTTCTAATCGGAAACAGATAATTCGAGGGGCGAATACCCGTGGGCTCAATGATTTTCGTCTTCATTTAATTTTGATCGGATAATGTTCGTAATCATGATAAGTACGAACGTTATTAGCTATTAATAAGAGAAAATCTGATATTTAATTATTTAGCGCAGTTATTTATGTTGACTATATATTAGGTATAAGATATTCGTTTTATATATACTGGCCGTTCCTAGTAGTAGATAGTATCAATCCTTTAGAGTAAGAAGAAGTATATAAAGAAATAGAGCGCGAGTATCGCCGTGGTCTGATGTGTCGATTGTAAGCAGGTGTAATCTACGGCATGGTGCTTTTGTAGTGACATTAAATATTTTTTAACACCGTTGCTCGTAAAGCTGACGTAGTTCCACCGGTTTTAAATATGTAAAGCGGGTCATAAAAAACGCGTGTGTTACCAAAGCAAATAGTTAAGTTATAGTCCATACAAATTCCATAACAGTATTATTTGCCATTTCGCGCGCTGTTGCCAGTCAGTAGGCGGCGCTAGCGCGCTGTTAAAATGGCGGGAAAGCAACAGTGTGCATTCACAGATTCAGTTTATTTAAAATAAAAATAAAACAGGTTATTCGGTAATTTAAAAACTTGGCTGCATGCTCTAACGTCTTTGCCAACATTTTCACGCAGCTACGGCAGATAATAATCCTCGCATTTTTCTCAAATTTTCTTTTCTTTGTACTTGTATTGTGAAAAATGTTTTTTTTTCTGTTTCCTCGCAAATGTGTTAAAAAACGTCGTACGATATACGTGCGTATTGGTTATAACTTGCTCGGCTCAATTACGCGCTCGCCTTCGGCTCGGGCTGAAATTCCGCCTCGCATGTTATAACCATCATAACGCACTAATATCGTAATGTACTATTAATAATTGCTTGCAAAATACAAACACGGTTATATAACATATAACAGCAGGGTTCCGCCAACTGTTTCAACTTGGCACCATATTTCATCATAAATTTCATAAAACATATAAAATGTAAGTTTTATCGACTGTTAAAAGTCGGTTAAACGGTAACGAGTAATGTTTTAGTCAAAACACCACGAGTTTTTTATATCCGTGCTAATAATTAATACTCTGTAAATTTTAATCAAAAAAATAAATTCGATTTATTTTTCAGGATGTTATAATCCATTTATTCTAGTGCATTTACCAGTTGGTCGCACCACCCAATGATAGACCGGTAGAGAATGCCTCTGGCATTAGATCCGCCAATGTAATAATTTAGAACTGAATTTTTTAAATAAATAATAGTAAAACTAAAAACATGGACATATTAAAGACAAGCTTTACGGCGCGGTTTCGCTCTCGGTTCCTGTCCTCGAAGACCCTCATTATAAACTACTAGCTTCCCATGCGCGGTTTTACCCGCGTAGCTCCCGTTTCCGTCGGAACTTCAACATCAAATATGCCTGTGTTAAAGCCATTGTTCTCCTGGATCTAGCTATCTAATGGTAAAGGCATTTTTTAAATTGGTTTCGTGGTACCAGAGCCTATTCCATTCAAACAACCAATCAAATTTTTCCTTTTTTTAATGTTAGTATAGATAGCCTCAGATATTTCTGGACAGCTTTCGAATAGACAAATCTGTCCTTTGGGTCTGGAAAAAATATAGTAGTGCGGAGAAATTGCTTATTTAAAATCTCAAACGCTTGAGCGGTCAAACCACTGTAGTCATTTGCTTCGTTAAACGAAACGAATTTAACGATATTTATTCAGCACTTAAGTATTTACATATTATTATCTACACTTGTACTTGTCAATTAATACACAATGACATAAGATTAATATAAATAAATACAAAAAATGGCAACTAAAATCTATTGCGTATTAGCTAATGATCTGTCTATCAGTATCACGTCATACGTATAGTGATAACAATAATTATTTCTATAATAAAAATCTTAATATCATTTAGCTCTATAGGAAGATCTCACGTCTCTAAACAATATTTTGACGAATAAGCGACACACACACACCTGAGGGCACCCTTAATGGGCTAGGAACACGGCTCAGGGCGTTACAAACAGACACTTTACCT
Source organism: Nycteola revayana (assembly GCA_947037095.2). Taxonomy (NCBI): domain Eukaryota; kingdom Metazoa; phylum Arthropoda; class Insecta; order Lepidoptera; family Nolidae; genus Nycteola; species Nycteola revayana. The sequence goes on from OX344838.1 coordinate 31,215,044, forward strand.
ATAAAACCAATTAGTGACCAAACACCTCCTTATAATTCTATTTATTTTATGATTGGTCATACTACACTAACATTTTAACATATTTTACAGACACTTAGTGCGAGTGTATTATAAAATATTTATAAATTTTATGTTAATTTGGCGTTTATTCCATAAATTCCAATTACAGCGAAACCTGGTTTAGTGGGACCTTAATAAGTGAGAAACCTCTATTATTGAGAACTATAATGAGGTCCCGGCACTTTTTCATCGATTTACCTCTGTTAATGGGACTTTTCGAACCTGGTTAAATGAGATTTGATTTCTAGAATTTTTTCGATATTTACCTCTATAATTGGGACCCTACAACTCAATTCCCTTTATAAGTTAGACAATCTATCAGGTTGGGACAGGTTTGGACACGATTGTTTACAAAAAAATTGAATTTCTTTCGCACATGCTTTTTTTGTCAGTACTATCTCATATTTTGACCTCTGTAAATGAGACAACTAAATTTTAAACCTGTCTAATTGGAAAACTGGGTAAATGAGAACCTCTTTAAATGGTATAAAATCCTTGGTCCCTTGAGATCCCAATTAACCAGGTTTCACTGTATAATGAGTTCTGACGTATTCCGTGAATAGTTCAACAAATTAAATCGAATTAGAGCGCCGAGTGAAATCATGCACTTATTTACGATGGTATCGCGGACATGCTAATGAGAAATGAGTACCTAGTAAAAAGGATTTTGCAGCATTAAATATGGGAGCATTAAACGCGCACATTTCAAATATTTTAAACCTTATTGCATTTTATTTACGTCTGTTTTTAGTTATTAGGTCAACGTTAGTACCATTACGATTCGTAAAATGTTATTTGTACCTACATGTAAAAATAATATATTCCCCTTTATCAATAACATTATGTATTCGCTACAATATAAAGGTAATTCCTATCTTGTCAGCCACGAGGCTTTTGCTACCACGACGGGCTTAAAAACAAAGTTCAAGCCCAAATGGCGAATTATTTAAATACTACAAACTTTGCAACCTTACCTTTCCTTGGATTGAGGGATGGCTTTCATATTTTTAGGGAATATCCTATCACCTTAACACGTCATTGAACGTACTTAATCCTCAGGGATTCATCTATACTATAATATTATAAAGAGGAAATAAATTATTGTTTGTTTGATTAGGCTCCGAAACTACATGACGGATTTTAAAAATTCTTTCTCTGTTAGCAAGCTACACTATCTCCGGTGAACATAAGCTTTGTTATATTTTCAAAAAAGTGAGGGATCCTTACTAAAACACCACAACCAATAATGTAATTCAAGGTGTAAAAAATGACGTAACGCGTGCGCTGCGAATACTATTGATTATAGAATGAGAGATAAGTGGGTGAAACAGTGTGCGGGAAGCAAGTATATTCTAAAATCCTACGTAACTTGAGAGCTTTCTACGATTATTTAGTTTATGAATCCCACTTTTCCAAGAATTATGCAATGATGAGAGATGTGCGCTTAAAAGGGTAGTTTTAGTTGATGAGGCCTCATCAACTAATATTTCAAATATAGATAACTGTTATTTTGCAAAAGATTCTTACTGATGAAAAAAACTATTATATTATCAGAGGCATTTCTCTTACACCTTCTTAAATTTTTCAAGGGTAAGTTTAACTATTACAAATTTATACACAGTGTTCATTTTAGACTGTAGGCGCCTTCTGTAACTATCTTTGAATACATTTTACAAAAAAGCCTATTAACTAAAACAAACATGTAACACTGCACAAAACTTTGTACAAAGCTTACACAGCCTTCAAACACTTAAAACCCTCTGTATTCCGATCACATCACATACCGCACTTTTCGAATCAAAGTAACGCAAAGCAAACTCTCGTTGAAAATGCCATGTAAATAATAAAAAGGTAGGTAAGGCATCTGTGAATAGAAGGCTGTCATTCGCTTTTGTAGATAGTAACTTACTCAGAGGGCAAAACAAATTTGTTTTTTTTTACGTGAAATTAATTTGTTCGGTCATTTTTAACTTTCAAACGATTGTGCTTTTTGACGCCTTTTCTATGATTACTTTTAAGTTTATTGTATCAAGTGATATATTTCAATCACGTGAAATGTTTTTTTTAATCTTCAGCGACATGTTTCATCAATATTTTCGAAGCTAAAGCAGTAATTTGATCGAATAAAATAAAATCTAGTTCTGTTCTGTTCTGTTCATCTTCATTGTACTTCTGCCCAAACACATTGGTTCGAAATTATTTTGAACATTATTTAATTACTTACTTTTACTATAAAATTTGTATCATATATAGACATTTTTAAAATCTGTCAAAATCTCAATCCTCCAACATTAAAAAAAATTATTTAAAATGATATCGTACCATAAAACGAACGCTTTCTCTACATCAGTTACTCTATGCCCTGCCACCATTGTGGCTCCCCTCTGGTTTATTTCAGATTCAATATGCACTAGAGACGAGAGGCCATGAAATATGGCGGCACATCGACTTTCAGCGCCCATTTTCTGAAAGGCTCTGAATATTATATATTTTTAGTAGAAAATGTTACTGTCGGAAACATCTATTTGTCTTTAATAGGTTTCCTAAACATTTATTGGCCTTTTACTCGCGTTGATAATTGTAGGTATATATCAGCCCGTTAACGTCCACTGCTGAACATGGATATCCTCTTGACAGGCCTTGATCAGCCAGGATCGTTGAGGGATATTGCTATCATTATCACGTTTGGCAGGTGGATTGGTAATCGCAGTAAGATGGTGAGTATCGTTGATATGATAGATGCTGCTGCCCACCCATCAGGTGTAGGTATGTCCCTTAGTCGCATGTTACGCCATGGGAAGACATGGGGTCTATTCTAAGCCGAACACCACACAGCTGATTGAATAATTGCTCTTATTGAATGCCGCGTTTGATTTAGTTATTAATCTAATATTGTGTCAAATTGATTCAAATTACGTTATGGTGATTGATGAATCGAACAAAGGCATTCACAGGTAAATATAAAATATATGTAAGAACGCTGAACGAAGTGCTTCCTAAATATATGCCATCCGTTTTACTGTATATAGTATCATCATAGTAGGTACCTCTCTAGTGAATAATGGAATAATAAATTGAATTTTTCTACCAAAAAATACAGCACGGATAAAAACACAGCTAATTTAATTAGTCTTTCTAAAGATACATTCCAATCCCATGATCGTTATAAATAAATGTAAAAATAAATTTAGCAACATACGCAAGTGTTACCGTTAAAAACCAACGACACCTTTTTTAATGACACTTGAAAGCTTAAACTAGGACAAGTCCATTTTGCAAAGAGCTTGAATCCATTGTTAAAATGGTTCCCAGTTTTACAATTTTTTCCCGAACAACTAAATGCAGGAAGCCAAGACTGCGTTTTAATGGAAACTCATTTTATGTATCTATGTAAATTACAAAAATTCATTTAAGTACACAAGCGTTGTTATCTATTTGAAATTGTCCTTACTTTCAAGGTAGATATGTATTTAAATACGTATTCTTTTTTTCGGAAGGACTTACGAAGGTAGCTACGAGGCTTTTGCTACTTCACCGGGCATAAAGGCGAGCAGAGCTCCAGCCTTGGACCTTGGCTCAGGGTGGTAAGTTGCGATTACGAATGAACGACGGTGCCCCGGTGGCCCGTCGAGTGAATCTACTTTAAACAGTTTGTAAGCGGTACAAACTGCTAGACGCGGTATGAGCAAATACGGTGATCGCGTAGGTCATAATTGGTCGTATATACGTGGTGTAAATCCTAACCTTATTATCAAGAGATAGTTCACTGCGTGAATTAAGAAGATAGTGTAGTCGACTGAACGTAAGTAAAGCGCGTGCACCAACGGTTTCTACATGCGCTTTAAAGTTTAGTTTTCGGACAAGAATTACGCCTAAGTACTTGGTTTGCCGTTCCCAAGGGATTGGTTCGCCGAACATCTTGACCGGTGGAATGTCCGGTGGACTGTTGAATCTCGAGAAGAGTACCACGGCACTCTTTGTCGGATTTACTTCGATTACTTTCTGAACCATTTGCCTAAGGTATTTGATGCGTATTGTAGAGCGTCGTGAATCGCGGCAGGACTGCGGCCCGATTAGTATAAAGCGGCATCGTCCGCGAAGAGAGCCAGATCAGCTTTCTTGGGTTTCGGGATGTCCCATGTGTGAAGTGAGAACAGGAGTGGCGAAAGTACTTACCCTTGTGGCACCCCTGCTTCGATCGGGTGAGGGAAGGAGTAATCTCCATGATACCTAAAGGTTCTCCCCGTGAGGTAGTCTCGTATGACGAACGTGGAGGACGTGATATGTATATGAAATAGATGTCTTAGACATAGTTATTGATCATTTTTATTTTTTTAATGACATAGAGTGAAAATCGTTACGATAAAAATACGTACTTAATTAGGTAGTTACGTTGCGTTAGTTAAAATAGGTGCCTATAATACCTAGGCCGCAATCATATATATATATATACATTGTATTCAATATTTTAATTGTATTATTTACAATAATACAACAATATTATGAATATAAATAACCAGCTCACTATCTTTTTCTTAATTAGTTCACCAGCTTATCTATCTTATCCTTATATCTAACCAATAAGTTATCAGATCAAGTTATTATTTCTATCAGATCTTACCAGCATTTGATAGAAATAATATTCATTATAAATTAATAACTTTACCAAACGATATGACAATTTAGACTTTGGGAAGGAAACTGCTATTTAATAGAACATGACATTTCGAATAGCAGTCCTTAAAATACTTAGTAGAAGACTTTACATTAAGTTATAGGTTAATAGTTTGAGTTACACATCAAATGTTTTATAATTTTTTTATTTATTTATTCAGAACGTATAAGTAGCAGACGAGCAACCAGCACCTCTGATGGTAAGCATTCATAGGCTATATATACATACGCTTCTCATAGGCCAGTGCCATGAGCCAACACAGCCAAGCCACTGGCTTCCTTGATAGGAGTACTTTCTTTAAGCCAAGGTTTATTTTATTTAGTTTAGATTAATTCACATTTTGATACATTTTGACTATATATTCATTGCTCCTTTAAACTAACGCATTTTTATTTGGGAGGTATATATTTTTTAAATAAAATTATTATTTTGTATTAAGCCCTCAACAAAGCATTTACCTATACACTTAACAAATAGCTGTTGCTAATAATTGAGAATTGAATAATTTTGAATTCAGTAGTGTAATCTCTCAACTATATGGGACCACATCATAGCAAAATATTGGAAACTTATTTAAATATAAATAATATATACGTTTAAATGAAAATAAAAAACGAAATAAACGGAAATATCAAAGTTTTGACGGACGAAATCAAGCAAAAACAGCTAGTACAATAATTATATGAACTGACCTTAATTCTCCAAACGATTATTATTATAAATAGAAGTAAAATCTAAATTTATTAATACGAGCAGTGAATTAATAGCCGTCGCAATCAGTAGTAGTACCACAATTTCTACAACTCCTGTTGCAGGTTGCAGAGTCTTTAGTTTAAGTAGTCTATGAATAATATAATCGGCTTTTCTATTCAATTTCTAGTTGCGCTCGTCTAATTGTGATACAGTTCCCAAGAGTCTGTATTGCCGTGTATTTACTATAAATGTCAAAACTGTAAGCAGCTCCAAGAGATTTGCCCTCCGTTTCTAATTCATTTTTAATAATGCAGAATCAATAAATGTCTAAGCTTGTATTGTTGTTATTGATGGGTTTTTTTTAAATAAAATGTCATCTTATAAGATGGCAAGATATTTTCCTCTACAAAATATTTTGGCCATTCAACAAGTCTTTTCAACATATTAAAGTGTTTGCAATGGCAAAACAAGGAGTAATTGTTGAGGTAGGCCAATAATTGAAGTTTTCTTATTTTGTTTCTGTCAATAGGAAATGGAATGGTTATGGTAATAGTTCGTATTGTATTTTATGGTGTTTGTTATTAATATAAGGTATGTACGTAGGTAAATATTATAATGTATAATATAAAATTGTATTTTTTCTGGCAATATATTTCCAGTTAAGTTACTAAACTATATTTGACTTAAAATATAATAGGGTTAGTACATTCACATAAATTAATAAGTTCATAGAAAAATAGTTAACAATATTATGGAGTGATGCGTAATTATATATGAATGTGAGTTCAATCATGCCCACATTAAAAGAGTTGCTCCACGTACTTACTTACTTAGGGCACGGTAGCATATAATTATTTGTCCAAACAGATCCGGAGAAAAATAAAGATTTTACATAAAGTTTGGTGGTCAATTAATAAACACACGGCCTTCAATACTTCCGACGCCCTCGTAGACCCAAAGTCTGAGAAGCCCGCGAACTGTAAAGTAGGCGACAGTTGCACAAAACTCCTCTTAAATACTAAAAGTCATAATCTCTCAACCTCATCGCCAGCGACCGCCCTGAGCCGAGATCCAAGCCCCACAGGAGGCGCCCTCTTGTACAGGTTGCAAGGCTGGCGGTAAAGTTGCAAAAGCCTTGTATGGGCATTGTGACCAAAAGCAAAAAAAACTTGCTTTAGACGCAACTTTAGCACTTGGTATTTAAAAGACCATTATACGAAAACCCAATCTCGCAGTTTCGACACTGTATGAAAGTCTCATAACAGAAAAGTGCAAACGATAATATTACCTACGTTCCACTACGCTTCCAAATTAAAAGTAAATTTCCTATAAGAAAACTCATCTCACGAAATGGAATACAAACATTGAACAACAACTTACCGAAAGCTGTTATGGCTAGACGTAAATTATTATAGTGACAATAGTATAAGTATACTACACCAAAGAAAATGATCATCACCATCAGCCCCTACAACGTCCACTACGCTCGGCAGGCGGGTTGGTGATCGCAGTATTATGTTGTACCACACAAGGAAACGCTGCCGCCCATTCCTTGATATAATATTATTATAGATGATATTTTAACAATCCGGACCAATCGGGAACAACCAAAAAAAAGGGGGGGTTTAATTATAAAGTTCTTACTGGAACGAGAGTTACACGGAGCGAGTATTATTATAAGGGTATACATCAAAAGCTAAGCTAACGAAACGTCTAATATATTCGCATATGCACTTAGTTGATAACATTCAAAGTGTCAAAGTATCAACTGAAGGTACCTTTACAAATATAAGGTGCTTTCAAAATATATGCTATCCCTTTAACAGTAGACAAAGTCACGTGAAGTGATTACGTTAGTAAAGACATTTCCGTGAAATTATAAACAAATAACATTTTATTAAAAAACTTATTTATCACTACATAGTATAAAACAAAGTCGCTTTATCTGTCCCTATATCCCTATGTAGATATGCTTAAATCTTTTAAACTACGCAACGGATTTTGATGCGTTTTTTTAATAGATAGAGTGATTCAAGAGGAAGTTTTATATGTATAATACATCAGTATTGCGCCCGTGCGGAGCCGGGTCGCTAGTATTGAATAAAATGTTTACACCTTCTGGTGTATTTAGAAGTGAATTGGACCTTAGCCCGAGTTTATATTATGTTTTTTGATATCATTTAATTTAAAATCAATTTATTATTTCACACAATTTTCTTATATCGTAATCACGTTAATATCATAAACACTGATAAGACGAGTATCTACTACTAGCTTCCCAAGCGTGGTTTCAACCGCGTCTCTTCCGATTCCGAAGGAACTTCATCATTAAATATAGCCTACTTATTAAAGCCTTTTTGATAAACAAGGGCTATCTAACACTGGATTGATTAGCGCTTTCAAGCAAACAAACAAAATGTTAGCTTTATATATCAGTATAAATTTAATGGATGGCATATATTTTGGTAACACCTTATATATGAATAATCCTGTTAGAACTACCAAATTTGAGAGCAAGACGTTGAAGGGACCTATAGTATTTAATTAAGTCGCATATTGCTTAATTTTAACTTAAATACTCGTCTAGACTTTCAAGAATTAAGAATCTCAAGGTCCTTTGGCACCCTCTCGTCTTGTCAAAATACTGTTGTTTTACGTGCATAATTTAATGCATCCTTGCCGCCTGGATTCACCCATATGGTTCCCGTTTCCGTGGTTACTTCTTCAAATATAGCCAATCGACCGCAAGCTGCCAATACCTCCAAAGTGATTATGATGTCAATTTTACAGTAGACCATAAAAACTAAAAAATATAAGAAATTACAAATAACTTGACAACCTCCGTAGTGTAGCGGTATTTGTCTCGCTTTAAATCGGAGGTTGTGGGTTCGATATCCACGTCGGATAGGAAATCTTTGTGTAAATTCTAAGATTTCTTTCCGGCTTCTTCTGACTTAAACGTATATCAAGTAATGGACAGCAGCGTTTCCTTGTGTGGTATAACATAAAACTGCAGTCACCAATCCACCTGCCAAGCGTGGTGATTATGGCAAATACCCTTCCTCAGAAGGAGGCCCATGTTTAGCAGTGGACATTATACGGGCTGATGATGATGATGAAAAATAACATAAATGTAAAAAAATACAATAACATAATTCAAGTTTTGAATTTTACTTTACTTTAATATTTGTAACTAGCTTCATAACGCATAACTACCCGCTCCCGTAGGAACTTCATAATTAAACAAAGCATATAAAAGCCTTCCTCTATAAATGGGCTATCTACTGAAAGATTTTTTCAAATGGTACCAGTAGTTCCTGATATTAGCTCGTTCAAGCCAACGAACAAATTCTTCATTTTTATATATTAGTATAGATATATTTTGTAAACACCTTACAAAGTAGCCTACCAGAAAACCAATAATAATATTATAATAATATTTCCTAAACTTTCAAACACGAGACTGCTTACAGTGCGTTGGACAGAAATTGTTAAATACCTAATAACTTTCTTCACCAAGGCAGCAACGTCAGGACTTAGCAAAGTGTCTTACCTATATAAAATTAAAGCTATAAGACAAAGTGTAGACTTGAAAGTCTACGAAGGACTAAGACTACCAGGTTGCAAGTTAATTAAGGACATAATTAAATATAGCTTGAATATACAACATTAGCACTTCAAGAACCTTTTTTTGGTGGCACCACATCAGCTTTGGTATATTAATCATAACACGAGGCAAGGTCTCGAGATACCACGAGACCTCTCCTCGTGGTATGTTTACCGACTGAAACCCTCTGGGCACTGGGAACTTATGCCCGGTGAAGTAGCAAAAGCCTCCTGGCTAACTACATATATGTACATCCGAAAAAAGGCACTAGGAATCGCAGATACAAGACATCCAGTACAATTCTACAACAACCTAAAATCAATTTTACTTAATTTAATTTTAATAAACGAATGTAATACTAAATTTGCTAGTTCATATATGTATTTTACTAACGTAATCTCTATACATTATGCTTTCTACTGTTGAAAGGAAGGCATATAATTTGAAAGCACCTTATTTAAAATAATAAACGTGTAAAAATGACGGAATATTCCAACTAAAACCAATAACACCGTTACCCTATTGGTGCATCACAAACGAAGTAATGTTAAAGTTACTTTAATTAATGTACAATAAACCGAGACTTGTTTACAGGCTTACTTTATAATAAAAATATATTTATGTTCATAGCTGAGGTTGTATTATACAAACATACTTAGTTATTTATACATTATTTGTGTTATGAAAGGAAAGGAAAGTTCTATAAATTAGAGTTTTTAGTTTCATAAGACGATGAGCTGTATTTACTCGTAAGCTTTTAGTATTCGTGATGATAGTCCTATTCAAATACAGTAATACCCCGCTTTACGCGACCCCGTATAACGCGGTTTTTTTAATTTTCGCGTTAAATTGCCCCGCTTTGCGCGAGTGCATTATTGGTCACTGAATTTATATCTGATTGGTTATTTACTTGTGCGATTTGATGGATCGGAAGCAAAAAGCCACTCAGGAAACATTAGAATGCTTTTTTAATAAAAAATGGCACTGTATTATGTTTTTTTTTTTGTTGTAAAATGTTAAAAAATTATATTAACAAGGGGTTTGAGTGTCATTTCGTGTGTTAAATGTAAACAATCTATACCTACTAATATTATAAAGCTGCAGTTTGTTTGTTTGCTTGAACGCGCTAATCTCGGGAACTACTGGTCCGATTTCAGAAAATCTTTCTATATATATTTTATTACAAAGTTCTCATGGGCACGGGAGCTACGCGGGTGAAACCGCGCGCGGGAAGCTAATTTTCTAATAAAAGCGGTTTGATTCCAAATTTGGTACTTAATTACAAAATCCCGATATACGCGAAATTGGCTTTACACGATTTTCCCTGGAACGCAGTTGTTGTAGTTACAAATTAATTTTAAGACCAGGAACTGAAGCATATATTAGAAATTTTTTATATTATATTCCATATCTGCTGTGTTATGAATTGTTAATCCTAGCTGCTCTGTATAAGTCCGTTCACGTCTACAGCAAACATGACCATGGACCTCCTCTTAATGGAGTTTGGCAAGCGCCATCCGCCTGCCAAGCATGGTAAATATGGTAATATCTCTCAACGACCCTGGTGAAGCGGATTGATTATCAAACTAAGGTGGTAAGGAACCTTGAACTGATAGATGCTACTGGCCATTCATCAGGTTTATGTCCTTTAGTCGCCTCTTATGACAACCATGGAAAAACGTACAGTGGTCTATTCTAACCTGGAAACCACACGGTCAAGGCTTAGCTGTTCAATTGTCAATTAATTATATACAGCTTTTAAATGTACGATTGTTCATATGTGTGTCCGTGAGTAGTAACATGTTACAAAACCCAGGTCTCAGGTGCTTAATTTTAAAACACGAAATCACAAGATATGTCTTTACAGCAATCTAGAGTAATCTACATATAGCATCGATTATCGCCTTCATGAGTGTACCAGCGCGTGTTGATAAGCGCCCTTAGGGAAATGTTCCACTTTGTACCTAAGAATCAGTAGACAATAACAATTAAGACATGAATAACGTTTACGCAAGCAGGTAGAGGCCTATGCGGTTATTTTTAATATTTCCCTTTTATTTAAAATATATTTAGATGAATACGGCCATGTGGTTTGAACGTTTTAATTCGTAATTTGTCCACTTTTACCAATATTTACAAACATTGTCCGTAAAGAATTTTAGTTGTGTTGTGCTGCAACATACGAACATTTTTAAATTTCCATAGTCTATAATAGTATTTTAGAATATATAACACAATATAAAAGAGATACTATGTAACAAAAGATATAATTTTATGGAAAAAAAAGGTATAAATATTATTCAAAAATTTAACTCATCTCAAAAGCCCCAAGTGGCGTGTTCCTCGACGATTATTATAACGACGTCGATGATGAGTTCTATAACAGTTATGACCGTGCTGATGGCACACATCTGTGCCCACGCCATAACGCAATCTAAACTAAAATCTTTATTGCCTTGAATATGCAAAATGTTATTTTTATTTTAATACAAGATTTTAATGTTGAGTAAATGACCCACTATCTTAAATAGAAACAAATAATTGTTTCAAATGTAATTATTATCGTTTTTTTTTTTTTGATAAACCTTAATAAAATTTTGAAAAGAGTTAAAGTTTGTGAGGTTGTAATGGGTAGTATCTGCATATACGGAACCGAATTAAAGTTTATTTAATCAATAAAAAAACATAATATTTTTGAGTGCCAGTTATAAAACAGGGTTGTCCCGGTAACGGGATCTACGCGGGTGACACCTTGCGAGACAGCAATTTTTTAAGAAAGCTAAAGTTTTTGTTTGTAAAATACGACAATTATAAGGGTTACTGAAATAGGAACTACGTAATTGTTGAGTAGGTGCTAGGTAATTGTAGAATAGGCAAGAGTTCAAACATATCCGCTAGAAAATTCGGTTTTCGAGTGCAAAATTAATATACTCACTTAGTGTCGCTTGTACCTAATATAGTGTGTGGCAATGCTACGTTCTTTAACTCGACGTGGGCAATGATATTCACATGCAGACTCACCTGAATTGCGAGTTTCACAGCCCCACTGACAACACCGCCTCGATCCACAAAGTTCAGCCTACCAATTAAAGATTTCGTACTTTGCATATTGGTCTAAAGATAGATTAGATAGACAGGATTCTTGATAATTCGATAATTTTCGATAGATGTCATATATTTCTATTTTTTTTCGTTTTTTTTTTGTGATACGGGAAGGGTAGCGTACGCACTTGGCCGTGTGAATGGCGCTGCATTCCAAACGAAAGAACGAGGTATAGAACAAACGTAACTATTACTATTGTCGTTACACTTACTATATTATATTAACTACTATGATAAATAAATATAATAAATACTGATAAATAATATAGCAATTATTCATCGCGTCCCAGTTAACTCCATATTTATTACAGAAACCATAAAATGTAGTCAGTTGCTGCAACTACAGTAACAGTTACTAAGTTTGAAAAGTGTTACAACGCCTTAGAGTCCTACTTTTCTCGTAAACTATCCTAACTATTCTATAAAGTTGAGAATAACAAGACAACTGAAGTATTTCCCTAGTCTGGATATCTTGGGAAACAATATTAGTTTACTACGGTTTAATAGAGAAATATATTAAGTTATCTTTCGTTACCTTATTGTCAATAAGCTATTGCATTTATTATTTATACGAAAATGGAATAGATTAGTCTCGTTTCTTTTTGATCAAAGATTTTTATTCATTCTGTTATATTATGAGTACATAATTATTATTATTTTACACATTTTTATGATTTTTTTTTTTTTGGAATGACTTGATCGTGGCGTAGCGGTGTTCGACTCGCTTTAAATCTCTGAGGTCGTGGGTTCGACCCCACGCTGGACAAGAAAATCTTTGTGTAGACTGTAGATTATACCCTCCGTGCCTCGGAAGCACGTTAAGCCGTCGGTCCCGATTGTTAAAACATTATCTATGATCTATGAACGGGCAGCAGCGTTTCCTTGTGTGTTACAACATAATACTGTGATCACCATCCCGCCTGCCAAGCGTGGTGGCTATGGAAAAAACCCTCCCTCGGAAGGAGGCCTCTGTTCAATAGTGGACGTTAAACGGGCTGATGATGATGATGCTGATGAAGTTCATTAGCCAGACGATTTTGCTACTTCAGCGAACACTGGCGAGCAGGGTTCTAGACCAAAAATACTAAGTGTAAATTGCTGACGCCTTTTGAAAACAAACACATCAGGAAATTCATGCATTTCACTTTTATATCCTTTTCCATCATACAATGTAAGTAGGTATGTACCTACATCTGCTTTCAGAAACCTTCCTAGTCTTTGTACCCTCCTGAATTTAAATGGGGAAATTATTTTCAAGTATTTTTCTGAAGGGAACTTTTATTGTATTCTTTGATTACGTGTCGGTTTGATCGATGAGAATGTTCCAAATGTCTTCTTCTTTTCTCAATGTCGTTTGTTTGTAATACTGACGGAATTTATTTGAAAGTTTACGGCGATAAAGGTTGTCGTAAAGTTTAATAGTCGTTTTAAAGTTTTTGGACGAAAGTAACGAAGTTAAACGATATAGTTCGATGTTCTTTCACGGGTTTCGGTTTTATGTGTTTACCTATTATGTTCAGTAGAGCGTTTGTTTACGTTTCATCAGATTTTTTTTTAAACGACAATTACACAAATTGACCTACCGTCATTAAAGTAAGTTAACACTTACTTTTATGTAATGTACTTACTGACACAGCTCATTTACGTCCACTGCTGGGATATTGCCTTTATCACCACCGTTAGCACGCAGATTTGTGATCGCAGTAAGATTGTGACTAGCCTTGAGAACCATGGGAAGAATAGGGTAGCCTATTCTATGCCGGAAACCGCACGGCTATCCTAAAAAGTTACTATTTCTGACTAACGTAGTGTTAAAACTTAAGAAACAATATAGTGGTTTCTTTCATTTGAAACATATAAGAAAACTTATACCTATATCTAATTATGTACGTAAAATTTGAATAAACTATGATGCTTCTTATCAATATTTGCCCATATTTTCTAAGTCTTTCTTCCCATTAAACAAGCAAATGACAAACATTTAGTCTAGACAACCCTTTTAAATAAATTTCACTTTTCTTAGTGCTACTACTATTCATCCTCTGTACCAGCGGTAAACATCCTAGGGGTTATTTCTTCGGGTATTCTTGGGGGATTTTATGAACTTTAAACAAAAATAAAGTGGCGTGTTTGGGTAAACAGGGTGCGAACAAAACGCCTCGGGAACAAAGAAAGGTGACTTTAGATAGAATCTTTGAACGAAACGCAAATATATTTAGGTATATAAATGACTAATAAATTGTAAGTTAAGAATGTTAATTCAGTTAATGTTTGTAATTAGTTAACGTAATCTCTAACTTTATAAATCCGTTAAGATTTAACATATTTAATGTAATTAAGCTGAATTTGGTTTTTTGTACTAGCCAATCTAAAGATCAGTTTTTATATGAAAACATATTTTTAAGCCAGAAATTTTATTTTTTTAAATATTCTTGTGGGACGGGGGAGGAGAGGAGCGGGGGATCTACGGGTGGAAAATGGTACGATAAAGTTTTAAATATATGAATTTAACATTCCTAGCTTAAAATGACCGACTGGATATAAAATGAGCGGCCGAAAACTCGACTGACACTTTCTGATTGTAACTTTTACTTTAATGGCTTAATGTTTAACTTTGGGCTCCTATGTTTAATTAACAGTTTCATATAACCATATTTAGACCATCATAACGAAGTCAAAAGTTTCTGCATTTGATCTTTGTTCCATTTAAGTTCTTCATAGGCAACTAAAGTTTTACATGGATTTGATTACTGTTCTGACACAAAGTATCGACTTATGATTTATAGCCTAGTGTTATGTTTATTTTGATTATATTATTCATCAATCCGTCTACTGCTGATTTAAAATTTCGAATTCCATTGATTCGCTGCTATACAATTGTAATTGAAGTTATAACAATCGGACCTCAGCTTAAGTAGCAAGTTAGTCTGTCTGTTTGTCAGAAGGCTGTATCTCAAAAACCGCTAGACACTTGAAATTTTCATAAATTATTTAAGTATTTCCGTTGCCGCTATAACAGCAAATACTAAAAATAAAATAAAATAAATACTTAAGGAGGGCTCCCATACTACAAACTTTTTTTTTACATTTTTTGCTCGTTTTCAATAACGGCAGCAGGCAGGCACTTGGAAATGGTACGGAACCCTTTTTGCGCCAGTCCGACACGCACTGGGCGCATTTTTAGTAAAGTATAGCTTATATTGGTCGACTACGACTTTTAATTAAAGATAAATTGTATAACTTATGTTTAATTAAACCACTTCATAATTTTTAAAAGCAATATGTTGTTATCTCCAAACCACACAAAATACTAAAACATCTTTACATAAGAGGCGAGACAGCGTTCGTAAATATTCATTCGCAAAAACTTAGTTCATAAAAATTATTGCAATGTGCATTGATTAAATTCATGAAAGTTTAAGCGGAAACTATAAAAGTTTACGAACAAACGACGAAGACGACGTCTCGAGAATCTAAAATGAGAACAAAATTGAATTGGAAGTTTAATGTTACATTGTATATTGCTGAATTATGTATGTATCACATATTCATTTCTACAACTTAGGTACATGGTCTAGTCTAAAGCTAATTAAGAATCTTTGTGCCTGTACAGGTTAAAATTGTTGTGCACAATGAAATTACTGGTTGTGTTTGATGTACTCAATAACAATCGATTTTAAGCTAACATCTAAAATAAAGTTTGATTTTCACTTTAGCTTCTTTGCTATGATTTTTAAGCGCAGGCCACCCCGCCAGCGGGCAGGCTAAGGAGCTAGGCGGGCGAAAAACGTTTCACCTCTTTTACATACTTCGGTTCACACCGCAAGCTACCGACTAACCTACGACGGCGTTGCAAGCGAAGCTAACAAAATATCCAACGATTTCAGCGAAGCTTCTCGTTCGCCTCGTTAGGTTAGGAGCCCCATAGTTTAGCTCGCCAATATTCCGCATATTTTGTAAAGTTTCCTTCTCTCGCTTCGCCTGCCCGCCTAGCTCGCTCGCCCGCCTGCTGGCAGTTGTCGCCTGCGCTTTAGTGAGTCATCACTTTGTATTTTCGAGTGATAGGTACACCAGTATGTAGTACGTCTAAATAACATAAAATAGCTTACGTATATGCTTAACAAGAATAGATTTATTAATCTGTAATGTTTTTCATCTTATTTACTCATTTAAAACTCTGCATAAAAAAGTAGGTCAATGTAGTACTACACAAATGGTACTTTAATATAATATTGTTACATGTGACTAGATATTTTATATTATCTACTCACCAGCGGATTGTGGTATAATGCTTAGTCCGATAATTCTGGTTATTTGCTCATCTATAACCGTTCATTAGGATTATAACCCGGGCTTTTCGAAATTACTTATTATTTATTGTAATTTGAATTTTATACTTACGTAATTTTATTTTATAAGGGTTTTTTATATGTGTGCATGTATGTGTTTTTTATTATGTAACATAGATCGAGTCACGTTTGACTGTTATACGCCACTCCTTCCTTCAAGTAGTACCTTGTAATGATCATTGCATCATACGAATATTAATGATGTATGTATATATATGTATTATTAAGCTTCCCTTAAACATTTCCCTCCATTCATCTTTACCTGTTCATTTTTTCAGAGACACGTATCTACAACTGTGTCGGGATATTGATGCACTTAGCGTGTTCTATCGTATACACTGCAGCAATTGTTCAGAGAAACTCTTTTTATTCCTTGCTCTTCCTCCCTATAGTGCAACGAGTAACATGATTGCGCAAACAAACAATGTTATGTTTATCTTTATACCCATTAAACAAACCTCGTCCAAAAATTTAATCAAATTACCTTTACACGTAACAATAACAGTGTCACATTATGACACACTTGGCCTAATTTCGGTAGCAATCGCTGTTTCCACTGTAGCTTGCACTCTTGGGAACAATCGCTACGGTTGTTGGTAAAGTGGGGACGAATAAACGAATTTAAGCGAACAATTTTAACCCATGCTTAGCTTGGGACAAACCCGAGGTACATTTTGGTCGTTACGACCGGGTTTAATAAACTTCTGTTTGTTTTAATTTGGCTTTATCAATGTAGGGTTAGTAACATGAATTCGTAACGACGTTGAACGTTTTAAAATATCGCACCCCTAGATGAAGACTCTGGCAACTCAAAAAACCTCATTTTTCAGAAATGACGAAAAACTGTTTATAGAGTATTCAAGAAATATATCAAAGCTACTAACTCGAAACTCGTACTTTTTTGAGTTAGCGGAGTCTTCATCTAGGTGTGCGATATGTGGAAATTAAATTTTATTCTCAATTTCGAGGGACTGAAGATATAAAACAATGTTATTATAATACTCACATAATTTTTTTAAACTATGTTAATGAGGTTTTTGATATTAACGAGTATAAAAAACACTTAAAAATACACTTATTTGTCAGGCCGTTTATGTCGGGCCTATTGCTTATGCGTGCCCAGCCCCCGCCAACGTCAAATCGAAGGAGTGTCCGGGTTTTAGTGGTGTAGGGTCCTTTCCTCGTGGTATGAGTTAGCATACCATGCTATGGAGCAGGCGAGTCCCACATATCCCACCGCCAGCGCGCGAATACGCTGCAGCGGCACCGGTTGGAATGCGTAAATACATTACCCCCGGACAGCCAAAAAAAAAGGCAGTTTACGTCTACTGTCGAACATTGGTCTCCACTTTAACAGATTGTTTTATTTAACCTGTCGTTGAGGAATATTGCGGTAATTAACACGCTTGGCAGGTGGTTTGGTGATCGCAGTAAGATGTGCGAATCTTTAAACTGATGGATGCTGCAGTCCGTCTATCAGATTTATGTCCTTTAGTTGCCTCTGGGATGATGGGATGGTCTACTCTAAGCCTGAAACACACGAAGACAAATATATAATAATATAATTTCTACAAGGGAGTGTATTTTTCATTATTTTTTATATACATGTTTTGCTACCAGAACTGGTTTTTCCCACGAGTCTTCCCATGACGAACACATAATGACACTTCTTACTAAAGACTTTGATTCTTGACTGTCTTATATTTGTCACATTATAGCAAATTTTTTTTAATAGAAAAACAATGATATTTAAAATGTTTAAAAAACAAGCTTACTACTGTTCTGGAGTCTGTGTATTTAATTGCAAATGTTAAATAAAGCTATACCTAATATTTTATTTGTTGTACAAACTATTCCACTAACTCGTGTATACAACAAATTCGAGTTGTTTGAACTGAAAAGCAGGAGTTAGTTGATAATTCCTGCTTTTAGTTTTAAAACGTGTGAGAAAACTGAAATACTTTTCTCGTTAAATAGCAGTTGCGGTTTGCACACATGAACCTCGGAAAAAATTCGTTTATGATTTTTATGCTTTGTACTTATTAATGAAATATTTTATTACACAAGATTTTAAAATAAGTAAATGGCGTGCTCGTTATAATCAGAGATGATTACTTATAGTTCAATATAGAAAAAAATCTGCGCTGCAAATCTCTTAGATTTTTCCAGCGCAATATACATTATTTAAGCTTTTCACGTAAAAAATATAATTAGATGTTTAAATAATATATGATTAATCAATTATTATTGAAACTATTTATTTTAGTATCCTAATAGGTTCTAATACCACAATTACTATAAAACTACTACCTTTATATTATCTTCAATACAAATATCATATTCCAATTTGGTGTTTAAATTGCTCAATAAAAGTCATAGCGAGTTTAATTTCTCAGCACTTACGTTATGGCTACTGAAGTTACGTAGGTACTTAAGTCACTGAATACAGCGTTCTGTTAATACAATCGAAGGGACTGCAATAGTTATGAGACACGTGTACCTTTAAGTCACTTTTAAGTGACTCACTGGACTGGCTGCACATTTGTCTCTCTTACCCACGTCTGCCAACTATTCATACAAACATACAAACGTAATGAGATTTAAGTTAAAGTTAGCAACACCACAGACCCGAAGCAACACGACACGTCTAAACTTATTGAGTTGTGCGACCACAACCCTCCAGAACTGCTTGCGAATACTTGCAAACTTGCCACCAGTTGTGCTAAACCCTAAATCGTTTATTAGAAAAACTTTTCAATTTATCGGTCGTTATTAAACTCGTGGTCTAAATTGTATCGAGTAATGGACTATAACACAGAATTTATGTGAGCCAACTCGAAGGGCTTGAAATTCGGAATATGTGGTAAGAGCTAGAGTTATCCAATGTTGGTGCATGGTCATAAAATCTTATTGTTTGCGATGGAATTTAATGGTCCATAATCTAGGCAAATTAAATTATCGTTTCAAAGAGTTAGAATCTTGTTCTTATCGGTTACAAAGTAGGAACGTATTCTAATCTGTTTTTAGTGTATTAAAAAGGAGCTCGCTTTCTAATTTGGAAACTGTTAACTTAAATTGGTGTCAAAAATATAAATTTAACATACCTACTCGTTATTAGAAATTGTTTACTTTTTACTATAAAGGATAATTATATACCTATAAATTAATAAACAAAAAAATACGGAACCCATTTTCAATCTTCCTGTGACTACGATTAACTAAATCGGTTTAAACTCACCGTCCATCTGGAAAAAAAGAAAGGTAACTTTTCCTATTGTGTTAATAAAATAGAACAAACTGATATCTTGATCAAATTTTTTGAAACAATAAAAAACAATTATAACGCAACCGTGTCTCAGAATAACTTAGTTGCAGGTTGCAGTGCCCCCATAGACATGGGGGAAAAACAAATACATTTGGTAGGAAACCCATATAGTACGTAAACAGGTACACACGTATCCTACCGAAATCTACTAATTAACCAGCCCAACGCAGAAACAAATATACAATATTTCTGTACCTGCGCTTGGTTATTTTTTAAATATATAAAATACAATAAGTTAAATTAGACTTATTGTATAAATAATGCTGATGTATTATACACATAAACCTTCCTCTTGAATCCCTCTATCTATTAAAAAAAACTGCATCAAAATGCGTAGCGTAGTTTTAAAGATTTAAGCATACATAGGGATATAGGGACAGAGAAAACGGCTTTGTTTGTACTATGTAGTGATGTACTTAAAAAAAGAACCATGTGCTACCCTACAGTTGAATTTCCGAAAAAATTACTTGAAATCATAGTCACACTTATTCATCCCTGATCTCATACCTACTTGGTAATAACGCAACGTGGGGTGCGAAAACGTCAGAACTCATTTGAAACATTAAAATAATGAGGAAAATGCAAATTCTAGAGGTACATTATCATACAGTTAAGAATTGTCTGTACGAGCACTTCAGATAAAACAGGGGAGAAATATTTATCCTTAACCCTTAAAAAAAAAACTATCTGTATGTACAGTCTTAGTAAATATATAAAACTAGCGTCCAGCACACGTTTTCGCCCGCATAAGTCCCGTTACCATGAGAACTTCATAATTCAATATAGCCTATGATACTCCTGGATAACATAGCTTTCTAACGGTAGAAGTTTTTTTGATAAGTATTGATTTAGTAAAAGTCATCATACATAATTATGACATATACCAGTCAACCTTTTGATAGTGCAGAGCTATCGTGGTAGGTGAACTACGTTTAATAAAACCGATTGATGGTATTTCACACATATACAATAATAGCCTCACTTGCCTTGCAAAGATTTTGTGAGGTTGTAAGGGGTAATTTCGGAATCTCTTCAAACCGATACCGATTTTGAAAATTCTTTCACCATTTGTGAGTGTTACCTATAAGTAATATTTTAAGACGAGGTTCGCACGGATATCTACGCTGGTTAAGCCGCGCGGGACACAAGCAATATTATAATTTTCGCTCATTTAGAGGAAAAAAAACATAAAGGGTATTTTATGTTCTTTTTTTATTCCACCTCTTCATTAAAAAATATGTATATTTCTCTTAATAACAGCCATCAAGTCAACAGCCCGTTTACGTTCACTACTGAACATGGGCCTCTTCTTGACGGATATAGCCATAATCACCACGCATGCCGGGTGGATTGGTTACCGCAGTAAGATGTTCAGTAACCGAGTTGAAAGATGCTGCAGCTCATCAATCGGGTGAACGTCCCTTGGTCGCCTTGTTGTGCGTAAGGTCGCCCGAGCTCATAAAGTAAAGTATAATGTAGTAAAATATGGTAAGACAAAGTGTTAGTGATACCTCTTATATTGTCAGTGTTTATACACTACAGTTATCACTGATCATCAAACAAACCGTCGGTTTACGTGGCGGCTTTATAGCACAAAAAAGTCTATAATATTATTATTATTTAAGCTCAATAAGGCCAAAATAAAAACATCACAAACCAGTGTCCCAAATAAAATGATTTACAACAATCTTCCTTCAGCGACTCCCCGGAGAGTCTATTGTGTTTCAGCACAAAACCATTATGACAGAGCGTCACTCAAAAATCCAGTGACAATTATTTATTTGGAAAACACTCCATTATTTTCCGGTTTTATTAATCCACCAGCATTGTTACCGTTTCCGGATGAATGGAGAAGCAAGTGAATGTAATGATTGTAGTAATTATTCTTTAATAATTTAAACAAATTTGGAGCGAGTTTTATGAATTTAAATATACGCAAATAAATAAAATTGAAATGGCTGTTTGTATGTCCATTTATTTCGTCTTATCTCTACAACGG
This sequence comes from Nycteola revayana, assembly GCA_947037095.2. NCBI lineage: Eukaryota > Metazoa > Arthropoda > Insecta > Lepidoptera > Nolidae > Nycteola > Nycteola revayana. The sequence continues at coordinate 31,236,854 of OX344838.1, forward strand.
TAGTACCGGCTTATAAGGTAATTTCATTGTTAGATAGCTTATAAATCCTTATTTAGTGTAGTGTACAAGTGTGTGCAATATCCAATACACAGATGCACTCTCTATTCCTTTACTCTCCAAGTCCGATACGTTTTAGAACCTACAACACGGTGAGACCGGTGACAGATCTGGCGCAGGATTAACATGCTCTCTGTTACGGCACGGACTAATAAACGAAGAATTTAATCATTTATCAACGCGACAATAATTCCTTACAAATGACTAACATATAGATGCGAATGTAGGTAATTTTTTTTTTAATTAATATGGTTACGGTTTCAAACACTACTCGTACAATACGTAATCACACAGAGTTACTTTAGTATGGATTAATATATTATAGGCTATAAAACTTTGATAAAATGTAACTCTTTAACCAATTAAAATATTTCACCAGTTCTACGTGGCTAAAGCCGCTAGAAGTTAATAGTAGGTATACCAAAGTTAATTACACCATATAAACGTAAAATACAAAACAAGGCGCAGATTAAAGTTTACAAGCGGTATAATAATAAATTTCGAAGGAATTATTTTATAGACAGATTGGATTACTCAGTAGGTTGTTAGACTACCCTCATAAAAGTCAAATGTACCGGACGCGGGATCGACTCGGGTTTCACACTACTGTTCGCTTTGTATTAACTGTTGCAGAGTTAATACAAGCTTTAGTGGTTTGTAAAAGTCTAATAATATATAATAGTTTTATTTATAGGACCCAGTCCCTCTATTTCGCGAAGACAGATTATCGTATCGTTTACAGCATTGTGGTTTATATATTCAGTTGGAGGTCATCCCATTCACTTCACATTTTTTTATTCCTGACTGGAGGATTCCTATTCAAGACTGGTGGAGACAAGGCTATTAATTATAAAAGAAACGTTTGTCCAACAATAATCAATAATGTTATTTGGCTATGGTATGCCTACTCTAAGGTAGGTACTGTATGAGATACTTTCCATGATACGCAGCTTGTCGAGCTGATGATAAAGTCTTCTTATCTTAATAGTTCAAAGTACATCCCATCATCTAACCCAGTGAATCCCAGGCCCTAGGGCTCCACGGGAGTCTCGGCAATTTTTAGTCCAACGTAGACCACGTTGGACTAAAAATCGAATTAACAAGCTGTAAGTGTGTAATACAATAGAAATCGAGCAAAAGCCAGTAAAGATTTTAAAGGGGTCTATAAGAAAAAAAGTTTGAGAGCCTGTGATCTAACCTAATAATATCCGCCTTAAAGGCAAACCTCGTTTTCCTGTTGAGAAATCACGTAACATTATTTTCTTAATTTCAATCTGTGGGCGGAATTAATCGTGGTATTTTCTACATCACAAGGTCGTCTATTTTTATTCAATTCAATCCTTTATCGGTACGGATTTTTACCAAACACATACGTAAAAGTAAATGGCATGCCGATTGGGAACGTGCCTATCCAGCCACAGATGTCCGAGGCCGCACATAAAATTTTGAACTGAAAAATGATTGCGAATCTTTGGTCCAATCCTATGGTTCTACCGTGAGATTTATCTCTCTCAACATGATTAAAAGCGAACAAAATTATACAATTTTTAATTTTGTGTAATATGAGACGAAATTATGTAAATATAAAACATTAAAGTATAGGCTTTAAACCATCCAACCGACGATGATCTAAACCAGATCCAGCCAATGCATATTTTTTTAAGGTTGCTAGCAGAGTTTTGCAGTCTACTAGTATTCTTGTTAACCCCTCGTGTTAAGCTAAAATGCTTGTGTTACGAGTGAGTTCACCTCGATAGTGAAATGGGTGGGGTTCGAACCGGCGACCTCAAGATCACAAGTCCGACGCCCTAGCCATTGGGCTACAGCCACTTTTATAGATTTTTTGGGCATTTTTTTTTAGTCTGGCACCGCTGTGCCTCGATTTTTAGAATTATTCAAATTTAAAACGAAGCTTGGCCGATCATCGCTTTAACGAGCAAATTCAATGCCTTGGCGGGCCACTTCTTGGCCCAAAACACACACAAGCGACGCAAGGCAGCAGGCGTGGAACAGGCGCGGCGCAGGCGTGCGCCGCTTCAAAACGATTTCATACAAAATGTATGCAGGCGACGTTTTTGAATTATACTGAAGCGACGCGGCGCAGACACGCCGTTTCGTTCGTTGCCTGCGCCGCGTCGCTAGCAGTCGGTTCTCGTGAGTCACGCAAGGAGCATGTCGCTTGTGATACGGTATGCTCAGTATTTACCAACCCAAAAATTCGTGATGATATTGATTTTAATGTACCCAATATCTTCTGGACCTTTGCACATGATTTAATTGCAGCAAAGCAAGCGCATCTTCGTCTTCTGAAGACGAAGACATCTTATCACACCAATGTCAGCCTATAAAATGCCGCATCTGAACGTTTATTGCCTGTTCCACGCCTCTTCTGATATAATTCAAATCGCGTCTGCGCCGTATCGGTCCCACGCCTGCGCCGCGCCTGCCCCACGTCGCTTGTGTGTGTTTTAGGCCTTAGGCCGCGGTTTTGCTGACCATTAAAACAATCTAAATAGATATTTTTTTATCATAGTAGCACACGCTCGGTATCCGCTAGGAACGAAAAATATTAGATAGTCATCTTTAGAATGAAGTCCGTCCACCTAATTTATAAGTTAAAGGTGGATGGACATAATTTAATACTAACCTAACAAACGAAGATTATTGTTATTCAGTCGAAAAACATAATAATAATAATAATAATAAAATAAATAAACATGGTAAACATACGCTAAAGTAACATCTAAACCTCCAAATAAACGTCACAGTATCACGTCCATCAGAAAGATAACACCATCCCTTGCACTACTGGCGTGTCACTGTGCAATCTGCGAACGCGACTCAATTTGCCAGCTTGGCATATGCTTGGCATGCGAAACATGACGCAGGCAACATTTACGTTTCACGTTTACGTGCACGTCGCACCCGCGTTACGAGAAAATCAACTCGACTGACAATGTTACGCGGAATTGGAAAAGACTTAGAAGGTTATTGAATTGTATTCTTTTTTCTTTGGAGGGCGTTTAGATGACTTTTTAACGATCAATTTACCTGAACATGGAAATCTACCTACCTTTCTAATTCTATCGTTGCTATTTTTTCTTCTTTCGTGGCGTTGTTTCAACTTATTAGTTTTTATATTTTATTTAAAGCCATTTTGACCAGTAATTCGCCACTCCAATAGCCTGTGTGGCTCCATCGTGCAGCAGGGCATGAAAGGCAGGCCAACGTGTGTGACATAGACTGTAGTTGGGTGCCACAGTGACATTGTATGTCGTGTTGTCGTCAATCATGCCCCACTTGTGCAGATTGCTACTAAAAACAGGGGTTTTGTAGTTACTGAAAGGGTAAATAAAAACTATCGACTTTTTAAAGGGTAAATAAAGGGTAAATAAACATATATTTTTTAATCCTAAACTTCCCAGAGTATGTACAATCAGCGGTTTAGGCTGTGGGTTGACCCGTAACTTAATCAAGACAAAGCATTTTATTAATATTAGATTAAAGATTAGCACATACGCTACTAGATATAAGATTAGCATATTAAGTATATGCTATCAAACAACTCGCTATCTATGAGCCAATACAATGATTGTGAAACCATTGTTTGTTTGCCACAAAATAGCAGCAAATAGCGTTGCGATGTGGACCATAATACGATATCATTGTAAACTACAATCATAACAATATAATACTAAACAACTGGCCGCTGCGCATAATATAAGGACATTTACATGCTATCTAACAATGAAAATCCCGTATCAATTCGTACTCACCGTTTAGTATAGTAGACACAAAAACAAAATAAAATGTTGCCTATATCATATATTATAAAATTAGCTAACTGTCAGGGAAGAGAAGTTCCGTCAAAATTGGTCCTCCGTGAACTTGGTCTAGACCAATAGTAAATAAAGTAATCAAATAATATAAATAAAGGCTCTGCAAGAAACACAGCCAATTTTCTTTTTTCAATCCATTTTTATTATACTCGTACTACACTACACTCATATGGATTTATTAAAAACATCATATTTTCCGTGACAAACAAATACTTTAAGATTATTTATTTGTACGGAATATATTTATAAGTCATTTGCAATGACTAATTACAATTAAGCAACTCTTCAAGCCATTAGAAACTACACAACAGTTAAAGCACTACCTCAAGTTAATTCCTTTGAATTGTTTGATGAATCTATCCTCAAAGGACAATTTGCCTTATTCTATTCAAATCCAAAGCAATTTCCTCGGCGCTATTTTCCAATCTTTCTCTACCATTGAGATTTAGTTCGTATAACCTTCTACTGGGAATCCTTAATTTCTTAACTCCCGGGACTGTGGAAAAAGTCATAAATTATTTTATTTTTAGAAATTTTAATATCATGAATGGGTCGACAAAAGGTCGATTGTAAGGATTCTAGCAAAGTTTATAGATGCATAGGATTCACCGTGACTGTGCTTTAATAACTAAAGTAGGTATCATCATCATCATATCAGCATGTTGCCGTCCACAGCTGAACATAGGCCTCCCCCATCAATATCCGGGAACGTTTTGTTAATTATTATATGTATGGGGTATCTAATTTACGTAAAATGCGGTTTACATACAAAATACCTTATACGCAAAATGGGAACAGAGTCGCAAAAGGACTTATTCTCAAAATAGCTAATTCTTTAAACAGTCAATTTTCTGCAATCGGTAGCCTTCTTATTAATAAGGTTTATGCAAATGCATTTACATTTGTCCGAGTTTTATCAAGTAGATTTACTTTCAGTGAATTTCAGGAAATTGGAAATCTATCCTGGCATCATCGTCTCTAGCTGCATCCCGATAAGGTTCGAGTGGACATACTCTTAGATAACAATGCAATTTACAAGACCCATCTGAAAGAATTGGCACGAAAGATAGTGAAATGTAAGTGAAATCTATCGGCTTCAAATGGGAGTTACATTTTGTTGAAGCTGTATTACTTTCAGTACTTTGTACTAGCAAATAGTAGCAGTATTGAGAAGGAATTAAGAAATAAAGAATTTTATTAAGCGCTTAGGTATGTACATAAATACCCTCGTACTTGTCAAAATCACGATTATACATCGTGAAAAAGGGATCCCTTTTTTTACCTAATTTTTTTTGTCGTAATTTAATTTGGCATAATGAGTTAGGCATATTCTCCTTTGGCATAATAATAATGTGCCATAATTGGTTTCTGGCATACTGTTTTATTTAGCATAAATAAAGTTTATCCTATTTTTTTTATTCATAACTTTGATATGCATAAAGTTGTAAGGCATATTGTTTATTCGTCTAATGGTTATTTGGCATAATGATGAAGCGGCCGGCGAGTCTGTCACGAACCGCAGAACCGAATCGTGGGCAAATGACAATCGGTTAGGTTAGGTTAGAACTGCGGCCATACAACGCCAGAACCGAATTGTGGAACCGCCGCGCACCGTAGCCACGCAGCCCTGAAGCCGTGAAGCCCTGAAGATACGCTGCATGCTTGCTTGCTTGGTTTTTACGGGGAGATAAAAACCACATAATACTTAAGTAGTAAATTTTCGGTGTATAGTTGTTATTCTTATACGTCATTATGCGTAAGTAAAATGCTTTGGGACAGTATGCTTATAAATTATTATGCTTATAGAAGTTAAATTAAATTAAATTATGACATAAAATTTTATGCGTAAAAATAGGGAACCCGTGAAAATATATAACTTATTCTATGAATTATGAAGCTAGGCAAAGACAGCAGCTATTAACAAATCGTATCCATATACTGACAATGTTACGCGGAACCTCCGTAGCGTAACGGTATTTGGCTCGCTTTAAATCTCGGAGGTCGTGGGTTCGATCCCCACGCCGGACAGAAAATCTTTGTGTAAATTCTAAGATTTCTTACCGGGTCTGGTTGGTTGAGGGACTACCATCCACACCTCAGAAAGCACGTTAAGCCGTTGGTCCCGATTGTTATAACATCATCTATAATAATCGTATATCAAGGAACGGGCAGAGGCGTTTCCTTGTGTGGTACAACATAATACTGCGGTCACCAACCCGCCCGCCAAGCGTGGTGACTATGGCAACTACCCTCTCTCGGGAGGAGGCCCATGTTCAGCAGCGGACATTATACGGGCTAATGATAATGATGATCCATATAACTAAAATATACATCTGAAGAGTTCATTTGTTTGAACTCTTTAGATGATTGCATTGACCTAAGGAACCTCAGATCCGATTAAAAAAAATCTTTCAGCGCTATATAGCCCCTCTATCGAGGACGCCTATATTTTATTTTAAGGTTTCCACGGAAACGCTACGTGGGTGACACCGCGCCATTATTTTGTATCACTATGTGCTCCGTCCATCGGTTTATCATTGATGTTTGTAATAATAAATATGTAAGATTATATTATTATTTTTATTATAGGTGAAATGAGTAAATTTGAATTAAGTACCGATACCGATCAAACTCTAAAATGACACACACTTGAGGACACGTGGTTATGACCACATGTAGCAACATTTTAAGTGTTTAGTTAGGTGGATATTTTACTTTTTTTTCTATATAATACAAACATCATTTATTATTTAATCTTATATTATACAAAGAAAACAAATTGAGCACATAATATTTTGCTGGTATCCACCGACCATGTACACCTGCAAAATATTTTAGCTGGATCTGCATATTTTTACTATAAAGCTCTGAATTTACAAGTTTTTCTCGTAGTTATGAATTTGAATAAAATATTTATTGTCATGATATCGGAGTAATTTTTTTGAATGCCAGGCTTTCTATATTATAATAAGATTTTTGTGAAGTGCAAAACTTACAACTGAATATCATAAAACCAAAGCTTTAAACAAGCTTTGGTTTTATGATATTCAGTTGTAAGCATGAGAGCACATTTACCGTGGAACAATTTATATGTAAAGATTAAAGGTGAATTGTGTAGTTAACGTATTCATTTTATTAACTATTCTAAATCACAATCGTTCAGTCAATACCTCAATTACTCGTTGAATTCAAATAAACTACTTGAAGCAAACGATGGTGTATTTCATATCCCTAATATTCCAAACAATTATATTTTAACTATAGAATATGTTGATATAACACAAGCATAATATATTTGTTTACCGAAAGGCACTAGCCTCTACAACACAGGGAATCCTAGTGTGGAGACTAGTGAACTACTACAGTTATGTACTTTTAATCAATTAATCTGGAATAATACTTTGTTCATCACATAACTGTTCTGTACTATTGTTTTTGAACTAAATAAAGTATCTATCTATCAAAATTCGCCATTTAGTACTGAAACAATCAAGGTTTTTCATGACGACATTACGAATCCTCATTACTGTGAAAGCACTCAAATAAATAGTAATTTAATGGTTCAATGCGAGTTCCAATAATACACCCTCCAAACTAAAACTTGATTAAAAACTAACTAGCTTCCCGCGCGTGGTTTCACCAGCGTATCTCCCCTTCCCGTAGGAACTTCATCATTAAATATCGACCATCACTAACTGACTGTTGACACTGATTTTTTATCGGACCACTCGTTCTAGAGTTAAACGCGTTCAAGAAACTCTTTAGCTTTACATATTTCGACTCCCATACTAGGTTATCAAATCCCTGTGTCGCGGGAGACTTAATACGAACACATAATTTAGGAACACAAAGAATACCCAAACTTAAAACAATTATTCATAGTTCACACAAATAATTGTCCCGGATGGGAATCGAACCCAGGACACCAGTTCTCAGAAGCCACTGCCGTAACCACTGAGACATCAGTGCATTCAAAATATTACAAATTACCTTTTATGGAGCCCATGATCCAAAGCTGACCCTTACTAAATATGATTAATAGAATCAAGTGTCACTTGAGGAAATCCATATTAATCTAATTTAAAAAAACAAAATATCTAGTGTTGATTCCGCAAAAAAAAACTTTTTAGCGCAATAAACACTAGATATTTTGTCTTTTTAAATTACACTTACTAAAAGTTAAACATAACTTTAATTTTATTGAAACTGCCACAAAAAAGATACCTACGATAGAAAGAACTTTATGCAGATTTTCTTTTTTATATTCAATGAGAGTAGAATAAAAAGTCAACAATACTCTTTTATTTTGAATTCAGTGTCTTGTTAATTTGCATTTACCTAAGTGTAGGTATATAGGTACGTTTTACATTCCGCGTCCTATATCGCGAGGCGCATTTCCGCAAATGAAATGTAAATAAGTACCAATATGGAACACTCGGTGACCATACGGTTTATGTTGTATGATAATCCTGTTATATTAACTTTGATTTAATCTTACAAATTATTTATCCTTGCAAGCAGTCAATTTTGCTACCTATTTGTCAAATGTTTGCAAACTATTAATGCAGGTAGTGTTAACCTTAAATAATTAATTATATAAATAATAATTAGTGTTATATTCCGATTTATTAAAACTTTATAATATTGTGTATATATAATATATATTATTATTATTATTAAATTATATAGGTACTTTTTAGGTAAACAATCGTTGACTGACTTGATAAAATAAATAAAACTCATTAAATGAAGCTACTCAGACCTAAATGGTCTGAGTAGTTATGCACGATGATCATACTCAAAGTACATTAGATATCTGCTAAATTACTGAATTTAAAATCGTACAAATTTATATATTTACTATAAGATTTATATTGTGCTTTTATCTGATGGCGCAACAAAGTTTCGTAAAGAATTTTTGTCTAACGTAGAGAAATCTGGGTGAGAATATAATTACTGTTTTTATAACTGTATTTTTATACGATCATTATAAAATGATTAAGAATCTGTTAATATAGTTTATTCTTGATGTTGATTGATTTAACAAACTTTACACTTTTTGCAACCTCCATAGCGTAGCGGTATTTGACTGGCTTTAAATCTCGGAGGTCGTCGGTTTGATCCCCACACCGGACAAGATTTTTTTTTGTAAATTCTAAGATTTCTTTGCGGGTCTGGATGGTTGCGGGACTACTCTCCGTGCCCCGTAACGCACGTTAAGCCGTTGGTCCCGATTGTTATAACATCATCTATAACAATCGTATACCAGGAAACGGCAAGAGCGTTTCCCTACGGGAGGAGGCTCAAGTTCAGCAGTGGACGTTATACGTGGGCTGATGATGATGATGATGATATTTTTTTGCTGTTTAATTAAATAATAATCAATTATTTATCCAATATATTTCATCATGTTGATTTACGATGTCCTATAAATATAAGCGAAATACATAGGCACACAATCATGGTTGCTACGAGCGTAGCAACCTGTTTATATAAGCACGCAAGCCCGCGGGCGCGTCCTAGTTTAATTATCAAACGTCTTCTTATCATATACGATTGTCATGCTCGTAATGTGGTTTTAGCTTATCGAGCTTAACTATTCTATAGAGATTATTAGTTATCCGAGTAGGTACCTACGTGGAGAACGGAATGTGTGAGATCATTTCTGAATTTAAACGCACGTAAAAAATAAACGTCTTCGTTACCGACCGATGAGTCATCCAGTTTCTGAAAAACTTTTATATTACAACTGTCAAAAATTGAATTGTTTTTTTTCGAAATGTTCTTATAAACAAAAAAATAAATCAATCCGTACATTTACGTTAAGAACAGACAATTTTTTTACTATTACTGCGCTCTTTTTACAACTATAATATAATAAATAATTTAAAGCTGCCGTAGCCCAATGGCTCGCCGTCGGACTGCACTACCGACGTGAACCCACTCGTAACACAAGCATTTTAGCTTAGCACGAGAGGTTAACAAGAATACTTACTAGTAAACTGCAAAAACTGTGCTAATAATCTTTTAAAAAAAACTCGTATAATTACATTATTATATTTCGCTATCTTCATAATAGTGCGATTCACGGGTTACTCTTCAATTTCAAGGGCAGAGCCACTGTTGTGGGCACGATGGGCATGCCCACAACCATAAAAGACTTGTGACGGCTTGTCCTGATGTGCGAAAAACGTAATAATTTAATTAAAAAGTCGATCATGAGTCATGATTGTTTTTAAGCGAGTTCGTACTATGACTCGCACTTGGCCAATTTTCGGAGGCCGTCAACACATCATTTTTTTAACAGCTGGATCCGCGCCTGTTCAATTTCAAAGTTAAGTACTAATTCAAGTGACCATTTTAAATTTAAAATGACGTCACAATATTCATGATATTGCCACTGAGAGAAACACAATTAAGTATTTCAATTAAACAAAATGTAAACATTCGTTTGTATCAGAATGGCGGGTGTAATTTCCAGATTTGCCTAAATTTATTACAGTTATTTGGTACCTTCTGTGTACCTTTACGTACCTCTCTTGAAAATCTGTGTACCTACACCCGTATGATGATATTTTAAAAATTAGGTACACCCGCCATCCTGATGTCAGAACCGCGGGTGTACTGCTAACCAATATATGTAGCCAAGCGTACTGTTTATGTAAATTTGGTACTTCTTGTGTACCTGCAGATAAAAGTATTAAATAAACGAAATACTGCAAGGTTGCTGCAAAAATAAAAAATAAAAATTTCTCGTAAAACGTATCTTTTAAAATAACAATCTACGTATTGATAACTTATCTTAAATATTAAAAAAAAACTATATGTATACATAATTACAAAAACAACATATTGCCCATTTTAGAATTGTGAAGGATTTATAGAATTAGGATGTTTGTCTATCAGTGTTTCCAGAATCAAAATGAAACAAGAGACAGTTTTAAAGGATATATTAATTAATTTTCACGATAACGAAATAAGAAAGGATTAATATATGAATAACGCACTGATTCCATGTGCATTTAACTCGGCCTTATAATTTGTTACAAAACTATAATCAATGTAATAAAAATTGGACTAGTATACAGGGTGGAAAGATAAGTCGGGCGTTGAAGGCAAAGTACCTTAAATCCTTAAGTTAGCTTATTTTACTTAAAGGAAACATTCCTTTATTTTTAAAAAGAAACATAACCGCATTCAAAGATTTTCTAAAAGTTGCTTGCCCAGCCCGGGACTCTCGAACCAACTAAAATTTAAAAAAACAAAGTCGCTATTTTATTTTACTAATCGATAAGGTATTAGTCAAGGTAAAATTTCTCTAAGAAACATTGGTCTTAAAAATAAAAATGATCGTAAAATCTAACATTAACTTTATTTTATTAAAAATTTCTTTAACGAACTTTTGTACTAGATTGGTACTCTTCAGGGATTTGTGGTGCGACAGACGAGAGTAAGACCAAATGTTTGTTAAAGAAATTTTATCCTGAATAATAATCCTTACGATTAGTATAATAAAATAACGAGTGTTTGTTTTTTTAATTTTAGTTGGTTGGAGTCCCGGGCTAAGCAAAAAACTTTTAGAAAATCTTTGAATGCTGTTATGTTTCTTTTTAAAAATAAAGGAATGTTTCCTTTAAGCAAACTAAGCTAACTTGAGGATTTAAGGTACTTTCCCTTCAACACCCGACTTATCTTTCCACCCTGTATAATTAAAACATCCTCTATTAACTACACAGTATTTTAACGTTAATAATAGTAAAGATCCATTTATGTTACAGACATGATTTTAATCCGTATATTATACATTCTGCAATCATACATTCATAGCTTTTTGTTACATGATTACGAAGGTCGTCATAGCACTCCCATCGTTTGCCTCTAAAACAATGTGATCTGTAATGGCCAATACACGTAATTCTATCTGTTTTAGGACCTGACGGTAAAAATTCAATAATACCAAGCAAGCTTTATGTGGTATCGTTTAATGTTATACTACGGGGCACATCATCTAAACATATACTTTCGGATTGACTTAACTCAAACGACACAGTGTTGTGAAGTATATAACTGAATGTTCTTATTCCCTTGCAGTTATTACGCCGACGTTCAACAATATTTACATCGTCGCTTAACGAATCTTGTGCGGATTTATTTAGTAGAGAAATATTTTCACAAATATTTGTGTCAATAGGAATAAATGCAATTTTTCTGCTGACTTTTTTAAGTGGACAAGATTCGTTTGTACAAGATTCTATACGCTCAGCACTGTACATTATATCACTGTCTATTAGAATCTTATCAAAGATATACGTCACTGAACACTCACAATTTATATGGGTTATATTATTATTAGAAACTTTTTTGTCAAAAAATTTGCCTAAAATTTAAGCTCGACGTTTGTACAAATATTGTTTCCTGCTATTTTTGTCAATCATCGCTTTTACGAATTGACAGTACATGTTGTCGCTATTTAGTATCGAAGTGCTTAAATTAAAACCATCAACACATCCAACAGCAATTATTTGAGAAACAGCATCGAATGCACATGTGTTAGATACCAGGACATCTTTAATACCAGTTCTTGTCCTAGTTCCATTAAACAGTAATGGAATAGAGTTTAAACCTATCCTATGTTTTGATGATGTGCTTCGTTTACCTAACCCCTTCCAATTTTCTACGAGAGATGGATTTTCTCAGAAAACTGATTCATCCTTGAACTCTTTTTTAACTATTTGTGATTTAATTTTCTTTGGTTTATTTTTTCTTTTGTTGCTTGTTGGGGATGAGCTATTTTCCTCATTTTTTTAATCATAGCCGTTTTGACTTCACCAGCCAAAAATTCTGAATGGATTTTTAAAAACTCATCAACTCTTAGTCTCTGGCTTTTTGTGGGAATACGACAGAGGTATCTTTTTATCGTTTTAAAATAACTTTCTACGTTGGATGAAGTGGCCACGGTATTGGTAGAGTTATAAACCGTCACCATTATATTAGACCATAGTGGGAGTTGGCTAACCAAACGAGTTAGTGTTCTTATAAATGACGGCATGTAAAATAAATTTTCATGACAACCGGGTTCATCATCATCAGCCAGAGATACCAACAAGTTTGTTTTGTCGATTTCGTCTCTGTACCATTTAGGGACATTCGTAACTTCTATCAAAGGAAGCGTATCTTCTGATGTATGACCATTGCTTATAATATTTTCATTAAAAATGGAATACGCATTTGCTTCAGTTTCTACAGTGGAACTGCTTGTATCTGTTATTTCTATGTTCGCTTTAATAATATTTTTGAGTGAGTTTATTGCAGTTTCGCATCTTGATCCTGTATTTATGAATTTATGAAGACAAACTGCTATTACATCTGCGATCACGTCTTTTACGCGATCATAACTATCTAACGATTTAATAAACAGGATACATTTACAATAAAAAGCTTTTACTCGCGAGTCTACATTTTGAAAACATGATAAATTATACACTATTTTCACAAAGTGGCTAGTATCTAAACGTATATATGTTTCTTTTGGCGTTTTAGCGTCCGAATTTAATTTGTTGAACGATGAAGTTAAATAATCTTTCGTGGACTCGTAAGGAGTAAATGCCTTAACTGCAGCTCCAATTAAAGCAGCAGAGTCATCCACTATTACCTCGTTGGGAGGATTTTTTTTTGTCAACCAAGCTTCTAACCACTTGTATATGGTATTCAAACTTTGATTTTCAGATAACATTTGCATAATAGGTACACTTTTTCCATTGTTTGTGTCATACAGTACTCCTGAATATAGAAATATATGTTTTGTGATGATTTTATCATTTGACGGACCAGTTTCTTTTACAATACTGCCGGTGGCATCTAAACTCATAATAGTTGGTTTTAATTTTGAATAGGATTCATAGTAACGATCTTGAGCTGGTGACCAATAGTGCAAATAAAACGGGTACAAAGCAATATGTCTTATCAATCCGTTATAGGTAAATACTGTTGTCATACTCCACAAGGCCAAAATAGGATGATTATGGTAGTACTGACTCTGTTTATATTCATATTTTACTTGTCGCAAACATCCTGCAGTTGGTAGTATTGATGGCTCGGTATCTCCAACGGACATACTTTCATCCGCTAACCTATTACGAACAACTATCGCAGATTCGTTTTTCAAAATTTCAGACAGTTCTCTCCGCTTAGCTGGTGATATTTTAATCTTTTTGGCGGGTATATGATGATGACTACTGTCATAGTCAGTTAAAAACCCTTCACAAACAATAATTTTATCCGTCGGCCTATTGATTCGTATTTTGACACCAGCCTTACATTGTGCACAAGTTCCATAGCATTTAACTGTATCGCCATATTTAACGGAATGATTTTGAAAAGTCCAACTACATGGTATTTTTGTTTTTTTCCAAATTTCTTCGCGTAACAGATGAGCCCATTCATGTTTGGGTAAAACAAATTTTTTTTGAGAAGTCTTCGACTTGGATTGAAATTTGTTTCGTACGGTGTATTTTGTGATAGGTTGTATTTTTTCCCAATGATATAAGTCAAGAAAAAATGTAAAAACCTCATGTTTTCTAGAGACCTCGTCTTCATCTTCTATAGCACCTTCAGAATCTTCTTTAGAATCCGAAGGAAATTCTGTTATGACATTTTTTGAAACAATGCTCTTTGAATCACTGTTATCAGACGGCACATCATGAAGGTTTTCAGAATCAAAAAAATTGTCATAGTTCCTTTGCAGACATCTTACACTGTAGATCCTTAGAAATTTCATGAAATATCTTATCACAGGGTGAAGGCAAATCATCTTTTAATTTGAAATATTGTTGATATTTTACAAACGCTTGTTTTTGCTCTTGTAACGGTACACAACTTTTGTTACCACGTTTCATTTTATAAAAATAAATTCACTTTTCTTTACACTTTTTCGAGGGACAACAAAATATTACGCAATCTGTAAGATTACTATATCGTCAAATGGTCGTTAGAGGGTTGGTGTAATATATTAATATTTACGTCTACCTTCATTCGAAACGATAAACCAAGTATGTCTCAACAAGAAAATTATATGCATACATTATCTAGCTTGATATATGTTATGAATCTATTTCGATCCTGGAACTGAATGGAAATAATTTCATATTTTATTACTGTTGATATCAGAATCATTAGGAAACAGGCAACAAGGAAATATAATGACCGCGTCCTTGCATCAGAGTAATACAAATGCATCAAATAAAAATAGTTTAATTGTAGACTGCCAGTGGTCCAGTGGTCGTAGTATGCGACTGCTGAACACGAAGTTGTGAAACAGAACACATAAAACAACAATTTGCGGATCACATTTAAAGTGTTGTCCTGAGTCTGTGTGTAACTTGTGTCCGTTAATTTCATTTCCGATTCCCGGTATAGTCACGCACGCAACAGTGACTAAACGATACACGGAGGTTTGGGATTACTATTAAAGATATTAGGTACACATTAAACGTATCTTGGCAATATGTTTAATATGGAGGTTCAAGGTTCAATTACCGAAGATTGTTATTATCCTTTGACGTCGTTACTATTGTTAGTTAGTATTATAAAATACAAAGTAATGTCGTGTAATAAAAAAATATTTTTTTATTTTTCGCAGCAACCTTGCAGTATTTCGTTTATTTAATACTTTTATCTGCAGGTACACAAGAAGTACCAAATTTACATAAACAGTACGCTTGGCTACATATATTGGTTAGCAGTACACCCGCGGTTCTGACATCAGGATGGCGGGTGTACCTAATTTTTAAAATATCATCATACGGGTGTAGGTACACAGATTTTCAAGAGAGGTACGTAAAGGTACACAGAAGGTACCAAATAACTGTAATAAATTTAGGCAAATCTGGAAATTACACCCGCCATTCTGATACACACAAACATTCACAAAGTATGCTTTTGTTTCAACAGTTTATTTAACTTTAACGACAAACGCCGCAGGATTACGAACAAAAGTTATTACGTGGATAATATTTAAATTCCGTTTATTTGTTACGAATTTGGGTGAGACACAACAGCTAAGAGATAACAGTAAGTCAACCACGCGCTTGAGGGACCAATACCAGTAACTACATAAAAATTACTGATAAGACTCTAGGTATATTTTAATAGTCAAAAAAATGTAAATTAATATCATATAGTTTAAAATTATGTACAAAAATATATTTTTAACATCAGTTATTCTTCTCAGCTTAAGTGATACCTTCGATAAGTATTGCTTAATTAAGCTTGTTTTGGTTTTCATTCATCGAAAAATATATTTTACTTTTATATAAAAAAATTGATAAGTATATTTATTAGTGTGATCGATAAATCATTTTTTTTATTACTGTTGAAGTGTGAATTGTTTTCTCGTTAGAAAAAAAAAACATTAAACATCTCCGTGTACACTACAGCATTGACCGACTGTTTCGTCTGCACTATGGGAAAGGTCGTCTCTAATGAGATAACAACATTTCCTGCACAGGTGGCCTCTTCTTATCCTCATTTGTGAATATCAGAATTTACTATCGTGAGATCGTTATCTTAGGCTTACGTAATCTTACGGCTAAAGTTTACGGAACATACCTATACTGCTGTTCGTATTTAATCTATTTATTATTAGATATTTCATAAGAGCTTTCGAAATTTCTTTTTAAAAATTGTATTTAGATAGTTAAAACTAATAAAATAAGTAGGTATACATGGTACAGTAAAAGGTCGAGCTACACCAATTCCTAAAATTTAACAATAATTCTTTCGATTTACTGACATTAGTTGGTAAAGCGTTTTAGTATTTTAGTTTTGAATTTGAATTTAGTAGGCTAGGTTAGGTTGGGTCGGATTGCTTCGTGCGTACCCGGCCCCCGCCAACGACGGATCGAAGGAGTGTCCGGGGAGTTTTATTGGTGTAGGGTCTTCTCGTGCTATGGGTAAGCATACCACCGCTATAGAGACGGCGAGTCCCACGCGGATACGCTGCAGTGGCTATGAGAATGCGTAAATGCATTTCAACCCGGACAAAAAACAAGAAAAAGGTTAGTTATATAATAGTCACTTTACTTTACTAAAAGAATAGTGGTTCTGACTTTTAACATTAAGAGTAAGTAAATATTAGATTTTACTGACAAATCTTAGTATTTACTGTAGTTCCAGGTTTTCAAGCAACATAAATAAAAACCTAAACACATCTAGAGGACAAAAGAAAACCAAAATATAGTAACAACATTCGAACCCCAAACGGTACAAATCTTACATCTAACGGTTACACCGACTGGTGAACACGTAAACCGTAATTCAGTCGGCAGGTGCGCCGACAATCTGTAGACAAGACTTACACATTGAAATTTAATAAAACTTCTCTTACACACAGGCGTGCAATTTACGACCTGTCAGTGTTGTCAGAGCCAAATCTACTGCGCTAGTCCCAAATATTAGTAAATGTTGAAATGTTATGACATGACGACAAAGACATGTAGAGAATAATGGACAAGTAATGTACATAAGTTAGTTTTTTTTTGCTGTATTCGAATAATATTAATATCTGTGAGGTAATAGGTACGGAATGTTCCCGATTATATTGTCATCTTTATATTCTATTAGCTGTCCCGCACAGTTTCATTCGCGTAATGTTTATTTTTGGGCAAAACTGAATACTATTCCTTTTCTAAAATAAAATTTATTTATGTTATAAATCGTAATTTTAGACACACCTACATATCGTAGTAAATTCACGTGAAAACGGTTTAGTTGCTGGCCGGCAAGGACTACGTGTGTGACATGAGCTGTCAATTCTTAGCTTCATAAGTAAATGTAACTTATAGCCTTTCTCAATAAATGGGCTATCTAACATTAAAAGTATTTTTTTAATAGGACTAGTAGTTCCTGAGATTATCAAGCTCAAGTAAATAAACTCTTATCTTAATAAGCTTTGTATAGAGTATAGAAAACGTACTCTTCTAATGATGAATGAGTTTTTTTTTAGTTACGCCTTATTTAAACATAGGAGTTAAGTGACAAAAATCGTTTTATATCCACTGGTTTGTCTAACTTGACATTAAAGTTTAAATAACGCACGAGCCTTTCTGTCTCAATGTATTATACTTGTACAATATAACTTTCAATAATATATTTCCAAATATATTATTGAAAGTTATTTTTTAATTTACCCTGGTTAAAATCTAAATTTACAGGCAGCAGATTTTATTACATCCTTTTTAGGGTACCGTAGCCAAATGTCAAAAACGGAACCCTTATGGATTCGTCATGTCTGTCTGTCTGTCTGTCTGTCCGTCCGTATGCCACAGCCACTTTTTTCCCAAACTATAAGAACTATGCTTTTGAAACTTTACCAAGTTTCAAAAGCATAATTCTTATAGTTTGTAGATGTATTCTGTGAACCGCATTAAGATTTTCACACAAAAATAAAAAAACGATAAATTTGGGGGTTCCCCATACTTAGAACTGAAACTCAAAATTAGTTTTTTCATCAAAACCATACATGTGAGGTATCCTATGGATAGGTCTTCAAAAATGATATTGAGGTTTCTAATATCATATTTTTCTAAGATAAATAGTAACTTCTAAAATAAGAGAATGATAAAACTAAAAAAATATATGATGTACATAGCCATGCTAACTTCCACCGAAAATTGTGACTTGTTGTATTCTTGATATCAAAAATAGGTAGGCACTTGCAACTAGTACAGAACCCTTCGTGCGAGAGGCCGACTTGCACTTGGCCGGTTTTTTTTACCTTTTGTAAAAGAAAACAAAACCATGTGTATCATTAAAATAGTGTAAACAGAATATCGAGTCACTAGGGATTCCACCTGAATCCCTAGTGACTCGATATAAAAATATTATTCTTAAACCAGAAGAAAAGTCGTACTCATCTACGACTTTAGTCACTAATGCGGTAAACACACAGACAAATATTTATACTGTTAGTGACTCAGATACAGATGAGAATTCAACGCGAAGTTGCGAACGGAAATTGATATTCAAAATTCAAATTCGTACAGTTTAATGTGTTTATTTTAGAATGTGAATAGGAAATTTACCCAAAACTTAGATTTTTTACGACTATATTCATTGTTTTCCTATACAGGTATACGTTGTAAATAAAATAACTACTATCTACTACTATAATAGAAACCAGATCTTGAAATTTAATATAATTTAATAAAAAATATTTTCTACAACATTCGTCTTTTTTTCTCGGACAGGCATTTATGTAATCAGCCATGAGCTTTCTAGTACTTTACTGGGCATATTACACCTATCATCATATCTGTCTTACTATAAGTTCGTGAATTCGTTCGTAACGTTTACTCCGTGAATTATTTATCTATGTGACTTCGGTCAGTGAAACTGAGTTGTTTTCACTAACAACAAGGGTTCAGGCTATTCATACTCAGATCACGATCGCATTTTGTTAAGAAAACAACCCGCCCTTTGACATATTGACTCGGCATTTTTAATGCATAACTTGAAGGGAATTATTGATACAACGTACCATAGATTTTCACTTTGTTGACTCTTCTTGACAGACAGTTATGGCTGTAATGTTTTTATTTGCATCATCGAATAATATGATTCGATGATATCATCGTTATATTTTTGAAACATTCCTAAAATTATTTCCGTCGTTATTTATTTCCAAAATGTATTAATTATTGATACTTTTTCAATAACTAAATAAATAATAAAACGACCAATATAGAATAATAATACTTATATAAATACTAGCTTTAAACCGCGGTTTCGCTGAAGTTAATGTCCCTATGTTATTTCTAATACCTCCAAGTATATCTATGTATACAAAGTTTTATGATGATCGGTTTAGTAGTTTTCGCGTTAAAGCCTAACAAACAAACTTACATTCACATTGAACATAATGGGCCCAATATCATCCATACGATATAAAATAGTACATTGCATTACATTGTTGCAATTTTTCCAAGATTTTCATGTTTATTTTAAATATTTTAGATATTTTAGATAGTGTACGTACATGTAATTTACATATATTGTAAGTAGTGAGATACAATTTACACCATTTTAAATTCGATGTTAGTCATATTATAATAGATATATTTTGCTTTACTTGTGCTGGTAGGTATCCTGCACAATATGGAAAACATCTAATAATATTCAAGAAGGTGGGTATATATTTCTTAATATAAAAAAATAGATTTAAATCTAATAGTCATAGCCCTGAACAAACCGAAGAATATAACTGGATATAAAAAAAAAC
Organism: Nycteola revayana; assembly: GCA_947037095.2. Classification (NCBI taxonomy): domain Eukaryota; kingdom Metazoa; phylum Arthropoda; class Insecta; order Lepidoptera; family Nolidae; genus Nycteola; species Nycteola revayana. Next base: position 31,257,026 of record OX344838.1, read on the forward strand.
AAAACCAATTCCTATTGTGGAAGTTCCTAACTACAGTTATTCCAAATTCAAATAAAAGACGCCATACTCGATTTAGGATCCATCTCAAGAAAACGAAAAGTCCAATGGAAAACTTGACGTTCACAATCGAATGAAAAGTTAAAACATTTTTCAGTGTAACAGTAGGTAATTGGTAGTCAGGCCGGCAACAAGATTAGATTCCAGAGTTTCTTATACTTCATTCATTAGCGAGTTCAATCAGGGGTCCATGGCTGTGGTTATTTATTACCTTGCATCGGCCCTCACAATTACGGAAGGAAAAACTTTCGCCATTACCGACCCCTGGAGGCTTTCATACAAAAAAATAAATTGTACACGGCAACGTGTAGTGCGTAATGGATTTCGAGTTTCGATTTCGCTATTGTATCGAGTTGACAGAGGCAGACCGCACGTTTCAGCTCGGCACATTTGTATGTAAAAAAATATTTGATTTGGTACTGCCACGTTATTTTTGTACATTGTTGCGAAGTATGAATCGAATGGGTTTCTAATATAATGTAAAAATAAAAATAAACGATGGACATATTTAAATCACCAACCAATCTACCTTTTAATTAAAGATTTTCGTATCAACAAATGAATGGATTTGTTACTTATTCATAAATATGAACGATTAATTTAACTACTAAAAATATACTATGAAGGAACTTAATGTATCAATGATGTTAAAGCCCTGTTACGCAATTGATTTTCTATAAAAAAAATAATTTACTTTTTCAGCTGGATCATTACCCAACAATGTTTTATCCAGAAGATAAAGTTAGGGTGCAATTTCTAACTCAAACCTAATTAAAGCCTTCCCATCTTTCATAGACTATAAAATAAATTCCAATTAATTTGAGAATAACCCCTTTACGGGTTAGGTGCGTCATATTACAAAAGGACAGCTATGCCTGTTATTCTAGGCCCGGTCAATTAAAGGTCGGGGTGAGGTTCTACAGTAGACACATAATAACGTTGAAATGAACTTAAAATAATTCACCATAATTTCAGCCGTAGGACGTCCACTGCTGGGCATATGCCTCCCTCATAGTTCTCCAGTCATTATAGTTCGAAGCGGTCTGCATTCACCGTAATCCCAACCATTAACCAGATCATTGTCCATCCAGTTAGGGGACATCCTACGCCGAGCTTGCCGATCCGCGGTCTCCATTCGAGATTTTTCGGGCCAAACGGCCATTTTCTCTTTTTAAATAATAAGACCGACTGACTTTGCACGCAACATAATATAGTGTACAAATGTATGCGCAAACACAGGAGTACTTTCAATTCCGTCACTCTCAAAATCTGGGTGGATGATTTAAGCTTAACATTGTCTAGTGTCGAGTAAAATATCACCAGTTCATTGACTTCTCTCAATATAAATTTCTAGTTACTTTTTTTATTCATATTATAAAAATGTTGATATTAGAAATGTATCTTTCTGTGGTTGACAGGCTTATATAAATTAATCACCTTACCCTGCCCTAAGTTTTGTCATTATTTATAATTTCACGAGCTTTATTGAATAAATTAGGACCAATTTTGATGAAATCAGATACCTACAGAGATAAACCTGATTTTGGGAAAGGATACAGACTACCAAAACAGAAAAAAAGCAAACGATTATAATGGAGGATATAATATTGTACGGATGTATAATGTATAAAACTTTGTATTTAGACACTTGATAAAAAATTAATACAAGGTGCGCAAAGTTAATAGGTATTCTATGCGGTAGCGGGCGAAAACTATGTTAGCTTACATCTAATAAATTTTTCAATCTATGCGTTAAAACATGCATTATTTTTTACAAACAAAACCCACAGCAAACCATTTTACATATTTTTTCTCTTTATACAATTTTGTTTTAACTTTTCAAATATTCTAGATAATTCCGCGCTCACTGTAGTATCCCCAGAGAGCGACTAGATAAAATTGCTCGGGTTAATTTGCCTACCTTCAACTCTGTACTTGACAGGGCTCAGACTATAGGGACTTAATTAAGAACAATGTACTTTATGGGGGTAATATAGACCGCAAAGTTGGATTTGAATGATTTATAAGTTCATCTATATATATAAAACAAAGACGGGTTTGTTACAACACTTATAACTCGAGATCGGCTGGATCAATTTTCATGGTTTTTGTTTCGTTGGATTTGTCTACGCCCTGAATAGCAGAATACATTTTAAAAACAAAAGAAAGTCGTGTTAGTTACACTATTTATAACTCAAGAACGGCTGAACCGATTTGGCTGAAAATTGGTAGGGAGGTAGCTAAGAACTGGGAGAAGGACATAGGATACTTTTGGGTAGGGATAGGGTAGGGTAGGGTAGGGTAGGGTAGGGTAGGGTAGGGTAGGGTAGGGGTAGGGTAGGGGTAGGGTAGGGGTATGGTAGGTGTAGGGTAGGGGTAGGGTAGGGGTAGGGTAGGGGTAGGGACGTAGGGTAGGGTAGGGGTAGGGTAGGGGTAGGGTAGGGTTAGGGTAGGGGTAGGGTAGGGTCTTAGGTTGAACGCTACAGACGAAATGCAGCGTCTTCGGGAGGAGAACGCCTCGCTGAGGGGTCAGCTGGCGGCCCTCCAGAAGACGCTGGATAGGATGGCGGAGTCGGTGGCCCGCATGGAGAAGGTCGCGGTGGGTGCTGCGGCTGTCCCCGGGACACCGGCACCTACAAAGAAGAAGGGCTCAAGTAAGAGCGTCCAGGGCGGAGATCACCCGGACACATTCGAACCATATTTGGAGAGAATGATGAATCGGGTGATGTCCGCCATGGATAAACGTTTCGTGGAGTGGGAAAGGCAAAGGGACAGAGATGTCCCTTTCTCGCGCCCGCCCCTAGCCCACGAAACCAGGAAGAAGGAGTCGGTTGCTCTTTCCATCAGGTTAGCCAACCCGCCGGTGATATCGGCGCCGGGAGTGGCGGCAACACAAGCGGCGGTTGCGGTTGCGAAACCGTCCGCCGTCACGCCGTACGCGGCCGCTGCGGCGGGCCCGCGGCCGGAGGGTAAGGGAAAGGGCAAAGGGAAGGGCAAAGGCAAGGCCTCGGCTTCGGCCTCAGCCCCGGCCTCTGTCCCGACCGTGCAGCCCGTCCCTTCCACTTCGGCTGCGGTGCCCACGCCTGTAGCGGTGCCTGCGCCTGCAGCGGTGGTAGGGCCTAGGGTCGACGCGGACGGTTTCGTATGCAAGGAAACCGCCGCTGAGAAGAAGGCCCGGAAGAAGGCGGCAGCTGCGGCGGAAGCCGCCCGCAAGGCGGAGGCCGCCAACAAGGTCGGTAACGTAGGTAGTAAGCGTAGTAGCCGTAAGAACCGTCGGGGACGGCTCCGTGCCCCTCGCTCGACGGTGGTCGTGGTGACACTCTCTCCGTAGGCGGAGAAAAGTGGCACCACTTATAGCGACGTTATTCGCAAGGCCCATCAGGTCGATGCGGAGGCCCTGGGCATCACTCAGGGGGTTCGTTTCCGGGTGGGGTTAGCTGGGGGTAGGATTCTCGAGGTCCCCGGCGCTAATAGCGGCGCTAAAGCCGAGTCCCTTAGGGACGCATTGGTCAAACTCATTGACCCGTCCGTAGCGACTATCACTCGTCCCGAGAAGACAATCGGGGTGAGAGTCAGTAGCATAGACGACTGTATTGTGCCGGAGGAGTTAGCTGCTGCTCTGGCGAGGGTCGAGGAGTGCCCGGTCTCCACTATTAGGGCAGGAGAGATACGGCGGGACCATCGCGGCTCTGGTACTGCGATATGTGCAGTCCCGATCGCGGCGGCGAGGCGGCTACAGAAAGTAGATCGCGTTAGGGTAGGGTTGGTCTCGGTACGAGTAGATATACTCGATCCGAGACCTTTAAGATGTTTCAGGTGTTTGGTGCCGAGTCACGTGGGTTGCCGCTGCGACGACACCGACCGCAGTGGTCTGTGCTTCCGCTGCTCGGAGCCAGGTCACAAGGCGGCGTCCTGCGCCGTCTCCAAGCCGAGGTGCGACGTCTGCGCTTCGGCAGGTAGGGAAGCCGATCATAGTATCGGCTCCAAATTGTGTAAGGCGCCGACCGTGCGCAAGGCACTTAGGCCCACAGTTCCGACTACGGAACAGGGCACCGCTAGGCAGGTGATCGAGGAGGCGATGGACACGACCATCAATGGATAGGCCCATGTTCAGACGTTCAGACTTCTCCAGGCTAACCTCAATCGCTGCGCCAGGGCCCAGGACCTTCTCCTGCAGACCATGGCGCAGCGATTGAGTAACGTTGCGGTAGTCGCCGAGCCGTACATGATCCCGGACCATCCGTGTTATGTCGGGGACTTGGACGGCTTGGTGACCTTAGTGTCGTCGCCTTCCGTTGGCACCCCGCCCTTTTTCAACGTGGAAAGAGGGGGAGGCTTTGTAAAGGCGGTGTTGGGGTCGCTCACCATCATCGGTGTGTATTTCTCACCCAACAGCGGGCTGGCTGAGTTCGAGGTCTTCCTCGACGAGGTCGGTCGACTGCTAGTTGGACTGGGGGATCACGCCGACGTCATTCTCGTGAGCGACCTCAACCCCAAGTCCTCGACGTGGGGATGTCCGGTGTCCGACCCCAAAGGTAGGACCCTTGAGGACTGGGTAGTGGAGCAGGGCCTGGTAGTTTTAAACCGTGGCTCGGTGAACACGTGCGTGAGACAACAGGGTGGCTCGATTGTGGACGTTTCATTTGCGTCCTCTACCTTGGCACGTCGTGTTCATCAGTGGGGAGTTTTAGAGGACGTGGAGACGTTGTCTAACCATCTTTACGTTGGTATCGACATCTCCGTGTCCTCCGCGGTTCCGGCCGCCCGTCCTGCTTCACTGCCTCGACGAGAGGGCCCTCGGTGGGCACTAGGACAGATGGACCGGGAGTTGCTATTAGAGGCAGCCCTGGTTCAGGCGTGGTTCTCGCGGCCGTGTAACCCGACCTCGGACGTAGATGTGGCCGCGGAGGAACTCGGGGAGTCCATGGCTCGTGTCTGTGACACGGCCATGCCCCGTCTTCGTCCGTGTCCACCGCGGCGGCAGGTGTATTGGTGGAGCGGTGCGATCGAACACTTACGTGTTCAGTGCACCGCCCTCCGCCGAGTATACTCTCGCTGTCAGCGTCGGAGGCCGAGGGACGAGGTCCGCATACAGGAGGCCTACGCCCAGTATAGGGAAAGCCGGAGTGAGTTGGGCGTTGCCATAGGGCAAGCGAAAGAACTTGGCTGGGAGAGAACGCTGGAGGCGTTAGATCGCGATCCGTTGGGTCGCCCATACAAAGGGGTTCGCCGCAAGATGCGACCGTGGGCACCACCAGTTACGGAAAGCCTCCAGCCAGATGTTGTAACAACGGTAGTGGGTGGGCTATTCCCCAGCCAAGAATCGGAGTTTGTCCCGCCTTCTATGGTGACGCCCGATGATCACACCGATGTGCCAACGGAGGGCACTGAGGTGCCGCCTGTTACACAGGCGGAGCTGGGGGCGGCCATTGCCAAGTTGTCAGGCAAGGTCACAGCCCCCGGTCCGGATGGGATACCAGGACGTGCCTGGGCCCTTTCGGTTGAGGCGTTTGAGCCCTTTGTGCTCGCCCTCTTCGATGCTTGCCTGCGGCAAGGTCAATTCCCTTCGGCCTGGAAGTCGGGTCGGTTGGTCCTCCTTAACAAGGAGGGCCGCCCGGCCGAATCACCATCAGCTTATCGCCCGATCGTTCTGCTGAATGAATTGGGTTTTCGTAGGGGTCGTTCTACTTTAGATGCCATCACTCGGCTTCGAGACCTATCAAGGGACGCGACCGAGCAGGGGGGTGTGTTGATGGCGGTGTCGTTAGACGTTAAAAACGCCTTCAACACCATCCCTCGTGTACCCGATAGCAGGCGGCGGGACGGGGCGTTGGCCCGTCTCTAGAGGGGTTCCACAGGGGTCGGTGTTAGGTCCCCTCCTGTGGAACATAGGTTTTGATTGGGCGCTTCGGGACACCCGGCTCCCGGGTGTCACCGCCATTGCGTACGCGGATGACACTCTGGTGACCACCCGAGGCCCCGATCATAGGCGAGCGAACATCTCGGCCACAGCCGGTGTGGCTCAGGTGGTCGCTCGCATTCGTAGGCTGGGACTGCAGGTGGCGCTTGACAAAACCGAGGCACTCGCTTTTCATAAGCGGGGGCCTCGGCAGGCGCCCCCTGCAGGTTCATGCTTAGTCGTCGGCGGCACCTCCATTATAGTCGGGGATACGATGCGTTATTTAGGTATCGTCCTCGATAGTAGGTGGAACTTCCTGGCCCACTTTAATCGGTTGGCCCCGAAGTTAGTAGCGGCGGCGGGAGCCCTGGGTGGTCTCCTGCCGAACCTGGGTAGGCCAGGGGGGAGTTGCCGGCGACTATACGCGGGCGTAATACGCTCGATGGCGCTGTACGGCGCGGCGCCCCGATATGGGTGGACGCACTGGATAGGCGTAACGTGGCCCTGCTGCGCCGGCCGCAGCGGGTCATAGCCGCCAGGGCGGCTCGTACCTACCGCACGGTATCCTTCGATGCAGCTTGTCTTCTCTCTAGTTCTCCTCCGTGGGAACTCGAGGCGAGGGAGCTGGCCGAGGCATACCGGCGGAGGTGCGACGGAGTTTTAAACGGCCGTGATCCGTTTCCGGAGGGCATGGTGACGTGGTGTATTGAATCGCGGCGTCGTGTTCTCCGTGAATGGAAAGACCGGCTGATAACCGACCCGCCATTGAGCGGATTACGTACAGTAGATGCGATCCGGCCTCACTTGCTTGAGTGGGCCGGACGTAAAAGGGGCGAGGTAACCTTCCGCATTGCGCAGGTCATGACGGGGCACGGATGCTTCGGTCATTACCTGTGCAAAGTGGCAAGGAGAGAGCCGGACACTCGTTGTCATCACTGTGATTGCGCCGATGATACGGCGCAACACACACTGGTCGAGTGTCCGGCTTGGGCGACCGAGCGCGGTGCGCTCGTCGCACATGTAGTTAATGACCTCTCGCTTTCGACCATCACTAAGAGGATGCTCGAGAGCGAGGGAGCATGGGAGTCGATGGCCTCTTTCTGTGAGACTGTAGTTTCACAGAAGGAGGCCGCGGAGCGGGTAGAAGATGATTCCAGCTCTCATCCGCTTCGTAGACGTCGCGTTGGCCGGAGGCGGAGGGCCGAAATCCGCCGTCTCCCGCCATAAGGGGTGACCCTGGGGAGCAGATAACATGAATCTGCTCCCTAGGGTCACATTCATGTAGTAGGTCGAGGATGCCACTGTGTTCTGGCAATCCCTGTAGGAGTAGGAAGGTATCCATCGTGGGTGCTTAACACTCGCGATTGAGCCATTGGGGAGGAAACTCTAGTCCTTTCACCGGGGCGAGAGTTTATAGTCGTACTCTGTCGGAGGGATAACCAAAGGCCTATACCGGTACTTGGGTCTCTCACTACAAACGACAGAAGGAGGAACACCCGGGGGCTTTTTTAGTGGGTACATCCTCTCTGTGGTGCGACAACGCACCACGTTCTATAGAGGGTGAGCCCCACATGCCCCTCACTGACGCAGGGATCACATATAAAGTGATCCCTGCGCCAGAGAGGAAGAGCGGTTGCGCATTTTTACCCCGGTAAACAAAAAAAAAAAAAAAAAAAGGGGTAGGGTAGGGCAGGGGTAGGGTATAAAAGTCCACCCGTGCGAAGCCGGGGCGGGCCGCTAGTATTAATATAATGAACACCATATTATTATGTTAGATAAGTTGTTACAAAGATACTTTTTTGTTGTTAAGTTCATTTAAAATTTAACTTAAAACCCCTGCTGTGTGTTGATTTTTTTTTTTTTCATTTTCCATCGTCAAATTGCATGCCGAGCATGTGGATTGCTCTCGGAGGCAAAGTCCTTTAACCACCCACATACAAAATGTTTAATTTTACACAATCATTTTTTGTCTAGGAATTGAACCCACAGCCTTCAAGTCCTCCGAGGCTTCGTGGATACAATTCAATATAATTTTAAATCGGTTATTCAATATATATTCCTAAGTATAGCTTCTTACCTTAACCTTATTACAATATCAAAGAATACATGAATGATGGAAAAGTTTGGCGGATGAGTCCATCGGTTACATTGCGGCAGACTGGCACCTTTTAGCTATCACACCGAATTTGCAATTAAATTAAAAGTCTATTCTATGTAATTGTTTATCTATATGTGACACAACTGATCAGACTGTAGGTATGTTCCGATTGTAAAAAAAAAAAAATGTAAATCTGGAGGAGCGCTCCCTATACTCGATACTTACTTGAAACTTTCATTGTTTCCGTCACAATTTTCTGCTGCGAGTACCTACACATCGATGTATGGAGATCACTAACCTAGATACTAAAAATGTTTTAAAAAGATGTACAAATGATTAATAGTCTTTCTTCTCCGGGTGTCAGAACGTAGGTAGATAGAGAAAGACTCGTAGAAAGCTAGGATAGGGTCCGGTCGTCCTTGCAAGGCGAGGCTCGCGACGCGTTCTATGCTTCTGACCGAATCCCAACCCACGCTGGTTGATTCTAATTATATTTATAATACGCGACTATCACATGCCACATTGGTAGATTTAATTTCTATTTAATAACATGACTGTTGAAATGTATACTAATTAATGAGTCAAGTATTTTTTTTTTAACTCTTTTTATATTTTTATCATTGTATTTGACTTATAATAAGAACGATCGATTCGTCTACATTATCAATAAACGTTTTCATTTCATTTCAACCTGTCAATAAAATATTTATTTAATACGAAATAGAACTGTTATTACATCGATGCGACCAAACGTGCTTATAAGGACAATGTCCACTTTTTACAGCCGACCAATTTGTTAGCGATTCAATTGTTCGGAATTAAGTTCGATATCGAATCGAGTCAGCTTTTGTTGAGAGTATATTCATTGGTCCGAGTTTGTGGGATCATGTTCTATTGGATTTCGGGATGTTATTCTTTTTTTAGGGTTTTATTGCTGATTGTGTAGTTAACGTTTAAGTTTATTTTATTTGGTGTACTCCTAAAACGGACGTAATAAACTGCAACCCATGAAAATAGACTACGGATTTAGACTATATAGTGTACGTATTACTGTCTGTCTCCAGATATGTATATATATGTGTACCTATTACTGTCTGTCTTTCAGATATATCTGAAGACAGACCATAGTAGGTACACTCTGGGGTATCTTTATCCGATTAGATTTCTATATTGTAATTCAAATTGCATTCTTTCTTACATGGCAGGTTTAAAATTATCATCACTAATCCGTATAACGTCTACTGCTGAATATCGGCGACCGGAGTATCGAGCATTTATACAAGTAATAGCTATAAGCTAATCAGATTGACATGGATTATGTTTTGACAAATGAAGCCAAACATAAAAACAGCTATTATTTATTTTTAAAAAGATTACTAGCAGACTTTTGCAGTCTACTAGTATTCTTGTTAACCCCTCGTACTAAGCTAAATGCTTGTGTTACGAGTGGGTTCACGTCGGTAGTGCAATGGGTGGGGTTCGAACAGGCGACCTCAAGATCACAATCCCGACGCCCTAGCCATTGGGCTACGGCCGCTTTGAATTTGCTTTTTGATCTTTTTGAACCACACGGAAATATTATAATTTCTTTCAAAGAGTTTTTGAATGACGCAGTATTCGAATCTACAACCTCCACTTCGACTTAAAAAAATATTCATACTGCTTTAACTACGAATATTGTCACGCAAAACAAGAGAGTAACGCAAATTAAACCACGAGACAAGGTGTACGGTTCACCGTACGCATGCAAATATATTAAAACGATGACATGAACTATGTATGTTCGTAATACATAATTTAGTGCAATAAACGCATTCATACCGTGCGGTCGCTGTATATTATTTACACCGTCCCCGTGCTAATTATCATCCTTATCAACTTATCATAAATAAATGTAGCCAAGCAAATCGTTACATTTAATGGTCCTTCGAGTTTTTCGAGTTCTCACAGCTCAGGACCTCGGTTTCGCGTTTTCTACGAGCCGCGGTTTTGGGAGTTAGTGGTTACAATTTGTGCCTACTGAAGTTATCATCGCATAAGCTATATTCTACTTGTGAGTATAGATCTTTGTGGTAGCGCATCGGCTCAATCGGCCTCCCACCAGCGGGTCTCACCGATTGAATTGAGACTAGCGTAATACCACAGGGGTTGCAAATTCACTGAAGTAGACGGTGGCATCGCAGCGTGCCATCAATTATCAGCGACATTCTAAGGCTATTATATCATCGTGTTTGAACATTCTTCCTGTCATCAGTACGTGAATCTTACAATCATCATGGAAGAAATCTTCAAGCGCCAAAGTCAAATTATCAAGAATATCGAACGAATCTGCATAAACTTTTCTAAAGACGGGCCTAGCCGCAAGACTAAGGAGTATATTGAAAAAAGATTATCAGCGCTAGACTCTCTTTGGGGTGAGTTCGACTCTAATAACGAATTATTGAATGCAGAAGAGGAACGGAAGCATGACTACTTTACGAACAACATTTATACAAGGATGAAAGAGTATTATGAAGCTGAGAGAAAGGCAATCGCATCTTACCCTGTTGTATCGACATCATCGGCTGTTGAGGTGCCTGACAACGACGACGACACGTTTGACGTCCCTGTCAGCAACAACTTGGACGTGCACTTCGACGACCGAAGGACCGCGGATGAGTTGCTCGCCCAACAAAGGACGAATTTCAGAGCCTTTTCACGTATCATGGAGCGAATCAAAATCAACGAAATGGAAGAAAAGTGGGAGTTTGAAGATCAGCTAAAGGAGTTGCAACGACGTTGGCGTATCATCGATGAACAGCATCTTCGTCTCGATAACGTTTTACAAGGCCAGGACAGACAGTACGAATCTGAGTTTTTGCGTTTCGAGGACAAGTACAATGACATTAAAAGGCAACTCAACCGCAAATTAAACTCAACATGCCACCTTCAGCAATCAACGCCTAAGGTAGAGATTCCCGTATTCACCGGACGATATTCCCAATGGCCCACGTTTTTCGATCTTTTTAAGGAGACTATACATAATAATACCGGACTGAGTAAGGCTCAAAAAATGCAGCACTTGAAGGGAAAGCTAAAGGGCGAGGCAGAGCGCCTTATACAGCATCTTAACATCGCATCTGAAAATTACGATACGGCATGGGACATCCTCACTCATCGGTATAACAATACACATGCTCTATTTACCCATCAAATTGAAATATTTTTAAGCCAGCCTAATATCAATAAGCAGACATCATTTGAGCTCAAGCGCCTACACGACACGACAATGGAAACTATACACGCGATCCACAACCTAGGCGTAGACACGTCCACGTGGGATCCTCTATTAGTACATCTCATTGCCAAAAAATTAGACCCCGACACTTACACAGACTACAAGGAAGCCCGCCAATCTCCGCGAGACCTCCCGAGCTTCGAAGAGCTCATGAACTTTATTGAAAGCAAGTTCGTCGCACTCGAACCTATCAACAAAAGGGAGAAAGTTGCATCCGACAGCAAGCCAGCTACATCTCCTCAAACATCAAAGGGTTCATCTTACAAGCCCAGTTATCAACAATATAGAAATCGCAACAATTATCAAGCCGCCCCTACATATACACCTAAGTGCCCTTTGTGCCACGCAGAACATGATCTATACAAGTGTAAACGGTTCCTTAATTTATCACCAGAAGCAAAAATGAAGGCACTTACGAAACAACAAATATGTTATAATTGCCTATTCAAGCACTTCGACAAGCCTTGTATTTCGACACGTCGTTGCAAAATTTGTAACAATGAACATCATTCTATAATTCACCACGATATTATGAAATTGCAGTCGTCAGCTCCAAATAATTCTACACCTTCGACAAGTTCGTTGCCCTCTACGCCGGAAAACATCACCTACGTACCTCCGCCGTCCAACAAACAACTCAACGTGAATCACGTGGCCACCGAGGGCGAAGAAATATTACTTACAACTATAGCAATTAAAATCAAGTCGAACGACAACACCTATGTCGTACTAAGAGCCCTACTGGATCAAGGCTCGCAAATATCACTCATATCGGAAAGCGCCGCTCAGATGTTAGGGCTACAAAGACAGCGATTTAACGCTTGTGTGTCAGGCGTAGGCGCTACATCAAAACAGAGCAAGGGCATGGTCAATTTAGAATGTGAATCTATTTATGGTGACTACACGTTCAACACACAAGCGTTAGTCATATCACGTGTAATTGGAAATTTACCCAACTCCACGTTTAGCAAGAAGTCGTGGCCACACTTACAAAATATCAACCTCGCAGATCCTGAGTATAACATATCGAAGCCTGTTGACTTATTATTGGATGCGAGCGTTTACTCAGATATAATAATGAGTGGACTAATCAAGGGCTCGCCTCAGGCGCCCATAGCCCAGCAAACTAAGCTCGGCTGGATATTGTCTGGCAGCGTTAAAACATTTAGCTGCAATGTTATTATAAATCAAGTTGGCGATATATCAAAATTTTGGGAGGTCGAAGACATTCACCAGCCCTCTCCGACCATGACAGAGCAGGAGCAATACTGCGAAGACTTTTATTCAGCAACTACGCGTCGCCTGGATAGCGGCCGGTACGAGGTCGCTCTCCCCATGAAACAAGGCTTCGAAAACAATCTCGGCGCATCTAAATCAAAGGCTGTTATGCAATTCAAACAAATAGAGAAAAGGATGACTAATAATCACTCGCTATACGACGCCTATGCAAAGTTTATGTTTGAATACGAGACGTTACGTCACATGCGCCCGGCCGACGCTAGCGCGACCCAGCCCACGTGTTATCTACCGCATCATGGCGTATTGAAAATGGACTCTACGACTACTAAGTTACGAGTTGTTTTTAATGCGTCTGCGAAAACAAGTAGCGGTTACAGTCTTAATGACTTAATGGAGTGTGGTCCCAACTTACAGCAGGACCTCCAAGCCCTCATCCTAAAATGGAGAACGCATAAATACGTCGTGACTGCAGACATAGAGAAGATGTTTCGCCAGTTTCTTGTACGGGAATGTGATCAACCCCTACAATCGATCATCTGGAGAGAGTCGCCTCAGGATCATCTACGTGAATATCACTTGACGACCGTAACCTACGGCACCAAAGCAGCGCCATTTTTAGCAATGCGGACACTAAGGCAGATAGCTAGAGATAACCTCGCCCGCTACCCACTAGCGGCCGACGCGATCGAAAACTGCTTCTACACTGACGACCTAATGACTGGACACGATACCATAGCGGAAGTCAAGCTATTACAAAGCCAATTGATAGATGTCCTAAAATCAGCTGGTTTGAACCTCCGCAAGTGGTCCAGCAATAACCTTGAACTCGTGGAAAACTTACCGTCAGACAACGCTAACTTACCCTTCGAGTTCAAGGACTCCGAGACTAGGAAGACTTTGGGCCTCCGATGGAACTCATCATCCGACGCCTTTACATTTCAAAATAAAATCACATATCAAGAAGGCCAAGGCAGTCGTACAAAGAGACAATTTTTATCGGATATTTCAAAGATTTATGACCCCTTAGGCTGGCTCTCACCTATCACCATTAAGGCAAAAATATTATTCCAAAAAACGTGGCTTTTGGACTTACAATGGGACGACGAGTTGCCCGCTGAAATACTTACTGAATGGCAGCACCTCCGCGAGGACATGAAAAACATCGAAAAAATTAGTATATCACGATATATGGGAAATAAAAACACATATCAACTTCATGGCTTCTGCGATGCCTCAGAAAAGGCATACGCGTGCGCTATCTATGTCATAACAAACAACGATAAGGGCGAGTACACATCGCGACTCATAGCTGCAAAAACTAAAGTGGCCCCCCAGAGCAAACCCTTATCACTACCGAGGCTGGAGCTACTAGGTGCCTTACTTTTATCTCAGCTCATGAAAAAGGTTATCGACTCCATCACTGCTGAAAAAATTGTTATCAATGCATGGTCGGACTCCATGGTAGTACTTGGATGGCTTCAGGGTGACGTATCCCGGTGGAAGCAATTTATCGCCAATCGTGTACGACAAATTACAGATATTATTCCAGCATCCCACTGGCGCCATGTTAAATCTGAGGACAATGCCGCAGACTGCGCCACCCGAGGACTAACATCCGTCAACCTGCAACAAAAACTGTGGTGGGAAGGACCGCAGTGGCTAACGTCATTCGATCCTCGTGAAATGACCCCAGTCAAAATCGAAGCTCCAACTATTGAAATAAAGAAGACATATGTAAACACGGCCTTACAACAAGAAACCTTTATCATTCAATTATTGAATAAATGCAGTTCATTTACCCGAGCAGTGCGCATCGCCGGATGGGTGTCACGTTTCGTGACCCAGTTGCGCAAGCGTCACAACACTTCGGACAAAACGAAACACGCTGCAAATAAAAATATACTGTCGACATCCGAAATACAGGATGCACAAAACATTATTATCAGATCGGTTCAAGCAACTGAGTTTCAAGATGAAATATATCAACTAAAGAAAAAGGGCCACGTGCGAAGTAGCAGCAAGTTATCAAGTCTCAACCCATTCCTCGACGAGCATGGCATATTGCGAGTTGGCGGACGGTTGCATAATGCAAAAATAAGTTATGCTGCGAAACACCCTGTAGTATTACCGACGAAATATCATCGATTGACCGAGCTTATTATTTTACAATCGCACATTTCCACGCTACATGGTGGACCTAAGCTCACTCTATCACATATTAGAGAAAAATTTTGGATTCTCAGTGGTATACGCACTGTGAAAAAGCAAATTAGACTGTGTATCAAGTGCAGGCGACATAGTCAAGAGACAAATCAACAGATCATGGCCGACCTACCGACCGCGAGAGTAACCCCTACGCGCCCGTTTACCAACATGGGTGTTGACTTCACGGGCCACGTGGACATCAAGGTCAATAAAGGGAGAGGCATTAAGACCGTCAAAGGCTACGTCGCCGTCTTCGTGTGTTTGGTGACCAAGGCCGTGCACTTGGAGCTGGTATCGGATCTCAGCACAGCAGCGTTCCTCGCCGCCTTTCGACGTTTGTGCGCGCGACGGGGTACACCAAGACACGTGTACTCCGACAATGGAACTAACTTCGTTGGCGCCGACCGAATGCTACAGAAGGAATACAAGGCAATTATAGAGAGTTTGGACTCAAATTTTATCAAGGACATCAATGGCATGGACATCACATGGCATTTCAACGCCCCGGCGTGGCCTAGCGCAGGAGGATTGTGGGAAGCCGCAGTCAAAAGTATGAAGTTCCACCTCAAGCGTGTGCTGGGCGAACAGAAGCTCACCTACGAGGAATTCATTACATTACTACAGCAAATCGAGGCGTGTATGAACTCCCGCCCCCTGTGCCCGCTAAGCGAAAACTTGGAAGACGCTTTTCTCACACCGGGTCATTTTTTGATTGGTGACTCACTGTTATCAAGGCCACAGACCGACCCGGAAGATATCAATTTACCTGCGAGATGGCAGTTAGTACAGAGCATGAACAAGGCCCTTTGGAAGAAGTGGTCCAGTGAATATCTACAGCAGCTTCAATCGAGGTCGAAATGGAGAACTCCCAAAAGAAATTTAAAAGTTGATGATATTGTGGTTATTAAAGAAGAGAACATGCCCCCCGGCAAGTGGGCGATGGGACGTGTACAAGAGCTGCACCCCGGAAAGGATGGCTACGTTAGAGTCGTCTCCTTAAAAACTCAAAACAACGTCATCAAGCGGCCAATAAATAAGCTCGTATTATTGCCAGTACACGAGACGGCACAGTACAAAACAAGCATATCACGCCCGGATGAGCCGCACAGTTCGCCAACAAGCCGAGACGGCATGGCACGCGAACGTCGCCGTTCACCTAACAGACTATCATCATACGCTCATTTTATTTCCATGGCGTTACTGTTTTTTATGACACTCATATCACCAAGCACGCAACAAAACACTTTACTATACAACACGACCGCTCTGAATAGTCAACAAAGTTTATACTTTGATAGAGTTTCTGATCTACAACATATACGAGATGAATGGAAATTGATTATTTATTATAATATGTCTTCATACTGGAATGGATTAGCGAACATACATAAATACTTATATCACCTAAAGGAACTGTGTCACAATCAAAACGCTCAGTATGAGAGTATCATATTGCAACTGGATCACGAAACATATGAAATTGAACATTATAACAGCCTGCTTATGTATCACCACAATAACAACAAAAGACTAAAGAGAGGATTGGTCGATGGTATAGGCTACATAGCAAACTCGCTTTTTGGCGTGCTGGACGAGCGGTTTGCCGAGCAATATAGAAATGACATTGAGAAGATCACCCTCAATGAAGGCCATCTACAAAATCTCATGAAAAATCAGACACTTATCATTGAATCAGAATATGACATCCTCCGTCGAACTGAGAAAATTATGAACACACAGTTGTCCATAATCAATCAACATTTACGAGATATAACTGTAACCGTTAACAAAGTGCGCTTGGATAGTGAGAACAGCGCCTATATCACTTCATCGGCGTTAGCCCTGAATATGATCATTTCCAACTTACGACGCATACAACAAACTCTGATTAACACGATAACAGACATAAGTCATGGCCGCATCGACGCCCATCTCTTGCCGCCGGAGCAACTAGAAGAACAAATCAACATCATACCGGGACAATTGCCCGGCGACCTAACACTACCTACCGATAAATATAATTTACAGCAGTTATATAAATTATTAAAAGTGTTTGCGAGGGTCGTAAAAGATTACCTTATAATAGAAGTCAGAATACCACTCGTAAGTAACGAGATATATGAGTTGGATCAAATTATCACCGTGCCACTACCCCGCGGTGACGATTTTCAGTATACTGTACCGACCTTTCCATACATTGCCTTCAACATCAAGAGAGATTCAACATTCTTACTATCTAATAGCGACGTGCAATCATGTATGCATGCCCTGACGGATAAACTTATATGTTCCCTGAATAAACCGATTTACGACTTAAAGCAGTCTATATGCGACATCAAGTTACTACATACAGATGGTGTAATATCGTCGCCGTGCGCGGTACAGCTCTCCGCGTGCGCCGCCGACAAGTGGATCAGGTTACACCGACGAAACAGCTGGCTCTACTCGTGTTGTAAACAATGCAATATACGTATTCATTGTATAACTGGGATGGAGATACTGACACTATCGGGGAATGGTATACTCAGCCTAGGTCAGGGCTGTTCCATAAAAGGAGATATGTTTACAATTTTTTCCCATCAAAACTATTTTAATAGTATCCAAAGGCATCCAGAAGAGATCACAGTTCCGGAAATATCAATGTTGAATACTATCATTAACACCAGCTTACCATACGACGATCTGCTGCTTCAGGAGACTCACCCAAAGACCTGGAACGAGCTGAAGGCGCAGATAGAGCAAATGAAAGTAGATTCATCACAACAATTGAACAATCACGACGTGCATCATTACACCCTTCAATATATGTTGGCCGGAGGCTTGATCGCTGTAGTAGCCGTGGTCACCCTGCTGTGGCGAAGGAACCGCGCGCCCCCACCCCCGGCGCCCGCCCCCTCGCCCCCCTCGCGCCCTCTACCGCGTGCACCAGCCCGCCGCGCCAGCCTTCGCGCCGCCACCCCGGCGCCCAAGTTTGAAATTCCTACTCCTAATGTGACTGAATGAATTTAATGAATTTCTTAAATGTTATAATTTATCTCATAAGTACTTGTAAATTCATTTAATTTTGCATTCTTGTTTTTACTTTGACTTGTCATAACTATATGTTTTATTGTTTTATTGTTGTAATTTTAAATCAAATTATAAAACCCAAAACAACTATGTATTTATCTCCAACAAAACAATATAAACACATTAAGTAATGCTTGTAACAAAAACTACAATTATCTTTTTTTCCAACAAACAGGATAAAGACAGTCTCAATGAGTAGCAGATTGTCCAAACTTTGGCTATTATGACCGACAAAATAGTTCGTGAAAGTCCAAAGTTGGCAACTAGCACGACTTGTTATTGGTATAGTTGGCCAATATTTTTGTCTTGGACAAATATGGATCGTTCTTGATACCTATAGCTACTTGCCGACGATTAGTCCGACGACTCAAGGGAATGGACGGAATTTTTTTTTGTTTGTATGAGGGCAAAATGCTCTTTAACAAATTATTGGAGTTAAAAATAGATAGCTTTGCGTCCGAGGATGAACATAGATTCTCTCGAAGTGTATTTTTTCTGTACTCACCACGGTTGGCAGGCGGATTGGCGACGAGGGGCCGGATTGCTCATGCGTACCTGGCCCCCGCCAACGGCGGATCGAAGGAGTGTCCGGGAGTTTAGTGGTTAGTAGGGTCCTCACCTCGTGGTATGAGTTTAGCATACCACGCTATGGAGAGGGCGAGTCCCACATATCCCACCGCTAGCGCGCGAATACATTGCAGCGGCGGTGGGAATGCGTAAATGCATTTCCCCACGGACAACAAAAAAAAAAAGAAAAAAAAAGCGGATTGGCGACCGCGGATCATGCAAACAACATATGTAAATAATGCCTGATATACCATTGCCATACACGATGTTATTACAATCGGGACGGAGCAACGATTTATCCCACCGTGCCTCGGAAAGCACGTTACACAATGGGGTGCGCCAAAGTTTACTTTATTTTCAACTCCGATAATTGGAAATCCGAAAATGTTCTTCCCAACATTTTTCATCCTAACAATCACAATTTCTTACTAGTCTGTCTCTAATGTTCATAATTCCGAAGCATTCAACTTCATAATGTCAGTAGCAATAAACATATATTATACTTTTATTTGTTTTCCTATATTTTCTCAACATCACCATCTTTTACACTATTATTCAAAATCATATCTTTTTTGTTTAGATTTCTTTTTATTCATAACTAGCTTCCCGCGCGCGGTTTTACCTGCGTAACTCCCGTTCCCGTGGGAACTTCTTAATTAAATATAGCCTATATTAATCAGTGATAATGTAGCATTCAAATGGTGAAAGAATTTTTAAAATCGGTCCAGTACTTTTTGAGCCAATTCGTTACAAACATACATTCATACAAATCTTTCCTCTTTATAATATTAGTATAGATAATCAGTATTATATACATTAATTTTGCGTAACTTTTACAGTTTTAGTGATTAAGTTATTTTCACATAATATATATACCACGGTACTATTTATAGTCATTGGTTTACCCCATTCTTGGTCACTGTGCCAATTTGGGAACACCTAATTATTGGAGGTAGGAAGCGAAAGTATTGCCACCAGTTAAAGTATT
This sequence comes from Nycteola revayana, assembly GCA_947037095.2. Taxonomy (NCBI): domain Eukaryota; kingdom Metazoa; phylum Arthropoda; class Insecta; order Lepidoptera; family Nolidae; genus Nycteola; species Nycteola revayana. Next base: position 31,276,425 of record OX344838.1, read on the forward strand.
ATTGTGAATTTAAATAGTTAGAAGTACAGTGCTTTAATATACAACAAAACAATTTAGCTAACATTTATGAATTTTTGGTAGTTATTCGGTGAATATTTACATCACAAGACGTGTGGAGGTATGGATTGTTGTTTACAAATTATAATTTGTAGATAAATAATAATACCATAAATTGTTATAATATATCAAGTTGAAGATATAATTGATGATTTATAACAAATTTCAAGACCATATAATTGAGTTGTAAGATTTTGTTACCTTTGAAACATTACTGTGCCAATTTTGGTACATTGGCCACAAGTGTACGTTTTACACATTATTGTTCAGACATTGAAAATGAGTAGTAGTTGTAGATTTAGCACTAGTAACAGCTTTCAAGGTTTAGAAGAGGCTATACATTTCATGGTAGAAGATAGTGACGGTTTGCAATATGATTTAGCTATAATTCCACCAATCCCCTATTCTTCCTCAGTGACTATAGTCACTGAAGAAGAAAAGGGTTTGAAGACAATAATGCTCCATCTAACTTGCCAAATGATGTGCCCAGAAATATTGCGGTATTTGTTCGTAAAGTTGGTGGTCTCATGGAATCAGAATATTTTTCTGCCACAAGATCACCCAAATCAGATCCAATGTCCCTGAAGCTGATCATTATCCGAGTTCATCTGCATCTAATACCCCAGCTTGGTTAAGTGAACCGAAAATTATAAAAACAAATACATAGAATATAACAGCCGTATACTAAAAGAAAATCACATCAAGATATCAGTAAAAGATGATGACAGAGTGATATCCTATGATTGCCGACTTTAGTTACTTATACGCGAGTCGAAATAATCGACACAACACAGTAGCTAAGATTGAGTGTTACACTTGCATAGCCAATATGAACCTATCAAAAGATGATAGCATGTATATTCTAGAAAAGAAGTTAGGGATCAACTTCTTTTCTGAGGAACCAAAGCCAGATTCTATCTGAAGCATTGACCCCAAGGACACTCTGCTCGTCCTCCAACATCTAATATAAAATATTATATACTACTCAACGACTCCCACCAGGTCGGAAAAGCTTATGAAACAAATACGCTCTGTTATTTGCCATAATATCAGCCACTTGGGGTACAAAAAATTAAAGACAATTTATAGCATCGAACAAACTAGTTTTAAAAATTGTCACTCTTAAGTGCCCACTGTACCAATTTGGGAATTTTTTTTTTCCTATTATCATGTAATAAACATAGTTTCAAAAAAATCCTATAGTTTTATATTGGCCATTAATAGGTTAAGTTAAGTTAGAACTGCGACCATAACGCACGAGCCGAGCGAGCGACGCCAGAGTCCCGCTCCAGTCATTCAGTCAAGTTCCAAAAATCGGTCCTATTCATAATTATTGGTTTAGGTTAGGTTAGGTTAGGTTAACCGAGCGAGCGAAGCGAGCGTGCCGCGGCAGCGGCCGGCGAAGTGCCAGAACCAAATCGGTCTTATAGTTATTGGTTTAGGTACGGTTAAAACTGCAGTATAAACTCCCAGGCCATAAACATAACCGTAAATGAGTCGTGTTTTATGTAGTTCATTCATTTAAGACAAAAATCTGTGAAACGACCTTTGATCATTCTAAACATATATTTTTTTATTACACTTGATAAATGTTTCTTTCTGAGTATGAGTGAAAATATTATGGTAATTATGTTTAGGAATAAAAGCGTTATGATAAAAAACAGTAGGAGTTTAAATATATTTACATTAATGATATTATTAATTACAATTTTCGGAAACATAAGTGTTATTAACATAGCCGGTAGCACTACAAATAGTATGAATGAAAACTTTACGATGAAAAATTTTAGGAAGTGTGATCATTCGGATTACAAATCGTTAGGAAGAACAATTTCGGGTAAAGAACTTAAGGTGAGCCAATATGGACACTACACAATGATTTATATGACAATTACACATGCTGTGTAAACATTATTATATGACAATTTTTTTATGGTTTTGACCTCATCTCTAACATCGTAACAGGAAAACGTCAAATTTCCCATAACACTGTATAAAATCAAAAAAGGTTAAGTATAGATTTATTAATCTAATTTCCTCAATTAAAAATAAAAACCGAAAAATTTGAATGAACACATTTAAATTTTTAGTTAAAGACAATATGGTTATTCCGTATACAAAAAAAAAATATTGATAAATCCTTTTGTATACGAAATACCTTAACATTTTTTTAATAAAAAAATAATGTATTTTTCACTTTTCTAGTTGCTTTTATTTTATTTATGAATAATCCAAAATTGGTTTAAGCTACCAATTTTGGATTATTCATAAATAAAATAAAAGCAACTAGAAAAGTGAAAAATCATAACATCTTTGAAGTCGTTCAAAGATGGTAGCAAAAAAACTCAGACACATTGTCGTAATATTTTACGTCCCGTAACTGTTTGATTTATCACTTTGTATCCGCGCCAACCTCACCCACATCACTCGATTTGTTCAATAAATAATCGTTTCACAAGTACTGCGGATATTTGTTGTTACGTCCTGAATATAAACCAACGACAAGAATTGAGGAAAAACCTAAAGGAAAATTTGTAGAAATATTTTTTTATGAAAGATGGCGCGGTACGTTGTCAAATTGTGTGATTCATATTATATATAGTTACTAACTAATTTATCAGTTTCCATAATAAATAAAAACCAATTGAATATTATGATAGTTGAATCCAAATTTTGCTTGATGATTGATCTATTATAAGTAAATTATGCTGGCATTAAGATATCATTTATTAAGTTAAAAAAAAGATACGAAGTTAAATTGGCAGATACTTACTTGTTATTTTTTAATTGTTCAACTTTTAAATGTTCTTGTCGGTGTCTTCCTGATACAAAATAAAATATATACAAAAAGTCCTGATGGTTTGGGCTTGATTCCTATACTGAAAATGCATACAATATTTCTACGAAGGCCCATGGGTATCAACATCGTATCAAGTACACAGTCTATATAAGAAACAAATAAAGAGTCTTGTAGCGGCCACCTGTGCTCTTTTAAACTTTCCAATCCCCAGCTGCAACAATTCGTCTGGTGAATTTTAAGATGAGGGTAGACTTCAGAAGTTACTAGAATTGACATCCTATAAGGTTACTTGGATTGCTATTACACATTTGTTTACGAAAAAATCTAATCAGTTTACCCTTAACGAAAATTATCTTACATAATATGGACATTGGAAAACTATTTAAATTATTATTATATAGATGATTTTGAAATAAATTAGTTCCTTAACAAGAACATCATTATTATCTTACTTTTAACATTATTTAATTACATCCAATCTTACAAGTGAACAAATGATTCTAAAAAAATGTTCACTGAAAGGAAAATACGAGACGGTTTAGTCACCGTCTTCTACCTGTCCAAAAATGGGTCTATTTAGAAAAAATTATAGCTTTATAGCTTTCTATTTACTTTAATAAACAAGCTGTTCATTCCCAGCGTCGCCCGTGTCCGCCGGTCGTATTGACATTTCCAGTGGATATTTTTTCATACAAACCTTGACCCCATAATTACGAATAAAATAAAAAGAGGATGAATCGATTTGGTACAGTCGTCAAAATCAAATTATGCGCATACATACATTTTGGTGATTCATTTTTATCTATATACATAGATTACTAGCGACCCGCCCCGGCTTTGTACGGGTGGATTGCTCATGTCTGTGCTCTATCTATTTATAGCGACATCTACAGTAGCCCGACAAACTACAAGGAGACGAGCATCGCCATCTAACATCTAGCATCCCAACTAACCTGCATTGCCCAACACAAGTTCGCAAGCCAATTCGAACACATAAAAGTTCTAAAACAAAAAAAAAAAAACAACAACAGCAAGTAATGGCCGGCGGCCGTCGGACCAACTCGGCAAAGAAGAGGAACCACTTTCACTTTCTGTAGAGGAACAACATCAACTATTCTTCTACAATTGGTGACCCCGAAGACAGCACGCAACCGGCTACTCCAGCAAGCTACTCCTCATCCAGCTCGACATCATCAACCATCAAGCAACTTCCTTCCGTAATACGGCTCCATCGACTCTGGCTACACACCACGGCACTGCGTACACGACCTCACGCATCGGTATAAGCAGCAACTGTTTTTTTACACATCATCATCATCAACAGCCCGTTGACGTCCACTGCTGAACATGGGCCTCCTCTTAACAGACCTTGGCAAGCCAGGACCGTAGAGGGATATTGCCATAATCACCACGCTTGGCAGACGGATTGGTGATCGCAGTAAGATGCAAATGTTGAGCTAATAGATGCTGCTGCCCATCCATCAGCCATATGTCCCTTAGTCGCCTTTTACGACACCCATGGGAAGACATGGGGTGGTCTATTCTAAGCCGGAAACCACACGGCAATGTATTTTTACACATAAAAAAAACAAATCAAAATCCGTTGCGTAGTTTGAAATGTCTAACATGCTGCATACATAGGGACATATTGACAGCGGGATTTTTTTTTCTAGTAAAGTCCATTAACCATCTAATTAATGCCTTTACCTTTTCTTTTACACCTAGATGAATACCCACAAATACCTAAAGCACATATTATACCTCACCTGTTCCAAAGAATATATCGAAATATATTTTTCTCGTTAGTATCCTATAATTAACGTTGATACATTATTTTTCCATTACTACTCGTAATACCTACTAATATAACATTTTATTGAATAGTCGATACGATAAGAATATTTTATGTCTCCCTATAGATGTCGTGAGAGGCGACTCATGGATATATGTACAGCAGATGGACGGTAAGCAGCATCTATCAGCTCTAGGTTAGTTACCATACCTACTACTGCGATCACCAATCTGCCTGCCAATCGTTGTGATTATGGCAATACCCCTCAACGACCATGGCTTGCCAATAAGGAGGCCCATGTTACACTCCGACGCGACGTTGACGGGCTGTTGAAGAATAGATAATATAGATATAAATATTATGTTATATAATACAGTTACCGGCTGGATACTCGTTGAAAGGATTTTTGAACAGATTCTTTAAACGGTGCAGAAAAAAACCCTATCGAACGGGTATCCATGACATTGTAATATGAACTTTTTTTGATCGACTCTTGGCAGAAAATTGCGTAACCTTGATCGCACGTGACATCACATCAGCGCACGACGCGTGGCGGCGGCCCTACTAGTATATATAGTATTATACTAGTATATCGTGTCGAGCTATTTGTAAGTATACATACATTAACATGTAGGTGTAGGTCAAACTTAAACAAGTTTGTTAAAAGTTATAGTTTATTGGGGGAGATTACAAGTGCAACTGTCGCTAATTTACAGTTTGCGGGCCTCGAGTCTACGAAGGCATCAATATTAGACTTAGCCACTAACACTACGAACTAGATCTAAAAACGAAGATCTAGTTCGCACTTCGCAGTGTTAGTGGCTTAATGATTTTCTGTCTCAACTCCCGGACAAATTATTGCCCAATCAACCCATTGGTGCAAATTTTGTATTTACTGAGTAGCCATATATGTTAATGCAATCGTTATTCTATAAAACATAAGTACATAATTGCTCGAAAGCAATTATTTTCAGACTACAACACGGATGAAAAAAATTGCAATTACTGCCAACTAAAACGCTGCAAATGTTACGATCGTAATTGAATACAAATTTTTAATTCCAAATATATTAGTTTCAGACGAATTTATATTGTGATTTTTCTGAAAAAGTCTCATAACTATCTGGAACTCTTTGTTTTTCAAAACTTTATGAACAAGCCAAACAAAATTCAATGTTATGCATTCTAGCATGCATTTCTTAAGTAAAATTGAAATGTTTATTTACACTTATAACGGAATGATACTGAAGTCTCAATCTTGAGGAATAGAACCATTTTCAGTAAGTTGGCACAAAAATTAACCCTAGAGTAATAGACTGGAAGGCAATAAACACGCATTTTAATAATATCGCGTAACTGACCACTACAAATGTAATATAATTTTAACGTGTAGCTTTACTTATAATTTATAAAGCAGCTCATGTTCAAACTTTCAGATTAATAACAAGCCAAACAAAAAAATGTCTCGAAAGATTTTTAATTTCTTCCTCAAACTTGGCAGACGACGTTTTGTCAGGATTTCCATCGGTTTAGCCCACAACGCCAACTTAAACCAACTATTTTTCTTGGCTTGACTTCGTTGGATAAAGAAAACTTGCTCTAACTAAGCGAGAAGATTGCACTTATTTATTCCAAGTTATTATATAGCCAACACCTTCCTTTTTGTATCATCTAAGGAAGTAAGGACTACAACTTTTTCTTTTGTGTAAGTTAAAAAGTTGAAGTGGTCCAAAGTTATGAAATATAAAAAAAAGTATTTACTCGTAAAAAGTTCATCATCACTCTTTACATTGGATAGTGAATAAGAATGTGAACATTATATTGTAGTAGGTATTATTTGTTAAATACCTAACTTAATTTAGGTTTTACCAGATGATTTTCCACAAGCAGCAAACAAAAAAACGTTGTAAATATCAAAATCAAAAGGATTGACATTGAAACTTTAAAAATCTTTTTATAAAAAATAAATAAAATAAAAATATATGTAATCCCTGTGAAAAATAAATTATTTTTTCAAATCTTTGTGTGTCTGACTTTCGTTTTAGGCTGAGATTAAGAATTATCGAATTTAAAGTAAATTACACTGAAGATACGTAACGTTTACGAAAAGCTTGTAACATGTTTGTTACAAGTAATCTACAGGTACTGAAACAGTCTTCAATGAGAAATATTTTATTTGGATAAGGATTAATACAAAAATATGATGCATGGTTTGGTTTTTGTGAATTTTTCTTTCAAAAAAGAATTGATAGTTACATAACAATTAGTTAGGCAAATGGTACCGCAAAGGTTTTTATAGATAATTATGTTCTTTAATATTGTAGAAGATTTTTTGTTCTATTATTCATTTCATAGTTTCCGCAGCGAATGCGATGAAAGACAATTTATGACATTTCTTTTCATACTTTGGTTTACATTATCGAATTTTTAGTATCTCTAATTTTTTCATGAAAAAATATAGCCTATGTTACTCAGGGATAATGTGGCATTTAATGGTAAAAGTTTTTGAGTTTGTTCGACACAAACATACAAAAACACAAAAATGTCCTCTTTATAATATTAGTATAGATTTGCAATTCAATTACGAAAACTGACAGCTTACATTTTTGAATAGTCTTTAAATTGAGTCAAATTATGATACTCCAAATACGTGGTGTTCCCCGATTAGTCAGTCCCTAACTAAATTTTAATGGATTGGATCTTTTGAAACCTGGACGCAAAGTTTTAATAAATTGATAAAACTTTCCCAAGCTTTAACAAGTTGGCGAAGAGGAGCTTATTGGCCAATTAATTATTTAAGGTATTGATAGTTTGTTAAAATGACTGAAGTACAATTGTGAACGATATTACCTGTACCTTTCTCATCAAACTGTTTTCTTTTTCTCCATGTTTTTTCTTCTTCGCCGTCCGTTTTCTCATTCTTCTAATCCTCTCTACCGTGTCACACGATATTAATCGCTGTTTTTCTAATATCTCGTCAGTCATCACCATGTTTATTGCTCTAATTGTTTTTCATGCTCTCAATATGAAACAATCATTCAACTTAAGAAACATTAATTTCTTAAGTAATTATGGAAAATCATCCGACATCAAATATTCTCATTTACAAAAGTTTTCTTTTCTTACCTCTTTTACCTTTTAGTTTTTAACAATTTTGATTTTACATAAAATAGTTACGACTAAGCATTTTTTGTGATTTTCCTGAAATAAGTATAGACATCGGTACTAATCATATAAAGCTGAAGAGTTTGATTGTTTGCTTAAAAGTGCTAAAATCTAAGGAGACTGCAGGCTATAGGTGATACACCTATAGCTTGCAGTAATAACGCTGAGATCAATAGGATCTGAGCACGAACGAAAAATGTTTCATCGATTTTGAAACCCAAAGTTCAACATCGAGTTTGAAACTATCCCTCGCGGACGAAATCGCATGCACTAGATAGTTAAATAATATGTTATATTACTAGCGACCCGCCCCGGCTTCGCAGGGGTACAATGCTGATGTATTATACATATAAACCTTCCTCTTGAATCCCTCTATCTATTAAAAAAACCGCATCAAAATCCGTTGCGTAGTTTTAAAGATTTAAGCATACATAGGGACATAGGGATATAGGGACAGAGAAAGCGACTCTGTTTTATACTATGTAGTGAAGTAACTACTATATAAATGAATATACCAAAAATTAATTATAAATAAGATCAGGTGTTCAAAAACCTGGTAACACAAAACTTAAAAAGAAAAGCAATTGTGAAAGTTCCACCAATTTGCGAGAATAAAGTGAATTTCAATCAAAGTTGTTTGAAACACAAACTAAAGGAGCCGAGCTACGTATACCGTTCGCAAACACTGGCAGCCATTTTCCAATCTGATAACATGTAGCACTGTGTATTTTCAGCAGGAAATAATGGTGAGTTAGGTATTTTTGGTTTGTTTAACTTGCAAAACTACGTCACGTACGTGGCACATAAGATTAGTCAACATTATCTATCATACACCATATTCAGATCAGAATATATTCGCCTTGAATATTGACCTTCCCTAGTACGTATTTGATATTACTCAAGCAACCTGTAATGTATTCTCTGGATGACATGCATTTACAGTTCCCACGTTGCCCAATATTAGCTTTCGGTGATGCACCCAGAGCATTTAGGGCGGAGACCCTGACTTCGTGGTATGAGTAGCATATCACCGCTATCCAGAGGGTAGTGCCACATACCCGGCCATAGTAGTTCCCACTGTATTTATGGATAAAGAAATGAGGTAATAGTACCTACGACAATACAGTAAGGGAGGTAGAGCATACCGTTAATACATGACACCGTATGAAAAGACTTAACAAGCATATGGACGGATGTGCTATATACTTCAGAAACATTTGGTCGTAAATGCCACTTTACGATAAAGGTAACATCATATACGACGAATGTTTCTGATGTACACCCGACCTTATGCTTTTGAGCTTTAGATCTTTTTACGGTACTTAGTTCCTAATGTTTCGCTCTAATTTATTACAGAACCACGGACATCCAAATAATTTCAATTTAACTCAGTTTCTTTTTGTTATTCAGGAATTTTGTTTCATAGCATACCGTATACAACGATCTGTAATATTTTCGGTAAAAAACATCATAAATTTATGATATACTAGAACGTAAGCTATCTTTCAGACCCATTTATCTGTTTTTGAATGATTTGCTTAACATCCATGCGTACATAAAAGTGGATGTGTCACACCGTATGTTTTAGTTGTTTCTGATACTCATCGACTCGATTTGGCAGTGAATGACATCGAATTTTTGTTAGGAGCGCCTTACATAAATAAATTCACGCCTCTTTCCCATAAGGGTAGGCAGATACCACTTCCTTCCACTTGCTACGATATTGACTTACCACTATGCCTTGCCATATACCTACATTTCTTTAAATTATTTCAAACAATTATAAATTAATGTTACGTTTCGTCAGTGTGGCGGAAAATCATCTAGCCAATTATTGGAAACGACAAAAAATCACGGAGTGTGTACACAAACTAGAAAAAACTCGCATCTTATTTTAACGAGACTATGTATCCCTTTAACAAAGACTTTATAGTAACAGACATGAATCACAAATTCAAATCAATCGATACCTACAATCGTGGCACCAAATTAATTACCAGTATTATTCGATTGATTAGCCTGGGCATGTTACTAATATTGAATTAATTACGTCTTCATGTGTGATAGTATCGGTCCATACCTCTATATGGATATCGAGAGTAATTGTGTATGTAATGTATGTTAATAGTATACCTACCTATACAAAGGGGGGAAATGTGAAATAGATTCAGGATGTAATTTAAATACTTGTGTTCCCACTGAAGAACTTATTCTTTAGTCCTATAGTCCAACGGTTCCTACTCCTAGTATCTGCGGAAAAACTTCGGTACCTAGTTTAGGAATAACTGGACTAGAGGACAAAAAAATAAATTCTGATGCGGAAGAACAACTAACCAAATTCCACCTTGTATTTCACATATCCCCTCATAATGACGTAGGTATGTATTATAGAGGTAAATACAATTTTGAAATAACACAAATATGCGTTGAAAAGAAGCCTCTATTTTTATGTAAGCAGTGACGACTTACCAATATCCAAAGCAAAATAAACTCTGGCCTAGGTTGCAAGTGCGTTTTAAGATATTGTTAACTGCCTACAGGTCTACAGATTTAATTGCAGACTTACGTACGCGTTAAACAATAGTGAAAAATCTTCCTACTGCGGATAAACCGGGGTGAAAAATTAGGAACCACGTAGTAAACATTCTCCAAGCATCCTTTTTCAATTCCATAAAAATAAATCAATGAACAGCAGCGTTTCCTTGTGTGTTACAACATAATACTGCGGTCACCAACCCGCCTGCCAAGCGTGGTGACTATGGCAATACCCTCCCTGGGGAGGAGGCCAATGTTCAGCAGTGGGCGTTATACGGGCTGATGATGATGATGAAATCAATGAATAGGTAGATGGAATAATTACAAGGTCATACTATGAGTAATATCACAAGCCTTATATCTAACTACTTAATAAAGGCAGGGAGTAATCCCTAGGTAGGTCGATAGTGAGCAAATTAATGTATTAAAGCATAAATAGTTAGTAGGTACTAATGTTTCTCGGCGCGACGCGCGGAAGCGAAAGAGTTCGTCAACGACTGGCCGGGTATATTTATACGCGCGTTGCTAACAGCGATCGCGCGGGTCGACGGCGAATAATGCGACACCTCGCGGACTAACTCTGTATTATAGTTTTAGCTAGATTTAAGAACGCATTGTAAATACTACTACTTGCACTATGATAAGATTGTATATATTTGAGCCACCTTTTACATTTTATTACACATCGCTATACAATCAAGAGTATTATTTCACCTGAACCTCTGCACTACCTAATCTCTATTGGACTATAGGATAACTCTGTCCCTATACTCCAAAATAGCTTTAGATACTTACTATGAATCAGTAGATACTAATTAGGTATAAATATTAGGTACCTAAGTAATGTGACTTTGCTTTTAAGTAGCAAAAATAAAGATACCTATTTCTGCAATACCTATGAATAATATATTGGACTGGTGCCTCATTCGTTTAGTTTAAGTTCTTAGGTGGTTGCTTCTGAGACCTGGTGTTCTGAGTTGGTTTATCATCCGAGACAACTATTTGTGTGAAACAGGTACCTATACAATTCTGAGTCTGGATGTACTTTGTGTCCATTAATTATGTGTTACCAACACAATGATATAAGGAAATTGTAACTCATGATAAGAATTGTGGAGTCAATCGAATTACCGCTTCATATAACGATATACATATTCCATTAAGAAGTACTCTGCCAAGTAAGTACCTATACATAAAATATCAGTAATATACAAAACTTACTTGTTTCCTACTGTTATTCATCTAAAATATTTTCTTTACGCTAGCCTATAATCCAATAATCAAAACATATTTAAAATCTTTTCCGGAATCGAGTTAAGTTCTCTCCGCGAATTCTCCTTTGTCTTCAACCGGGTACCTACCACGAAGTGAGTAATTTGAGTTAAGAAAAAAGAAAGAAGTCGGTTGTCTATAAAGTACTTCCTCGATGGTAGGTATTTGTTGAGTTTTTGGTCAACAATAGGTACGTTCACATTAAGGAGGGGTATGAATGTGGTCAAGCAAGAATTTATTTTCGAAAATCTGACGTTTTTTGTAAAATTTGTTAACTTTAATGCCGAATAACGGTAATATTCTTTACTTACCTTTCAGCAATTATTCCGAGTCTACAACACCGCGATTGTAATGGAACACAGTCAGCATGACTTAGACTTTGGCGTGGTTTTTTCGGGTCCGGTTAATTTGGAAGGCAGTTAGTTAACATGTCAAACTCCTAAACCTTCGTCTCATCGAAGTCTAGTCTGGTCTTTTCGTTTCAGTTAGCTCGAAATTAAATTGTTCTTGCTGAGCAATTATTTCAATAGATTTACCGTAAGCGTGACTCCAAATTCTGTTAGCGATGCAAATTCTAAGACAAACGATACATAAATAATTTATAATCCAACAAAAAACACCACTGTATTTAATTTAAACAACAGATGTAAATGAAACTCAGAATATAAAAAAAATAAAAACAGTTTTGCCAATTTCATAACAAAAGAAAACAATTAGAGATGGGCCGACTAGCCGCCGACTAGTCGGGAAAACCGACTATTCGGCATCGTTTGTAGTCGGCGACAATTCGGCAAAATATGCCGATTATGATCGGCGCATAACAAATGAAATAAAACAAATAATTTGTACTTGTTTTATAATTTCTAAACATTACTTAGATTAGTTACCGTAAAACGCTGCAACTTTGCCAACTAAGCCCAAGTTTGCCTATTTCGTTTAAATTACGATATTTCGCGTTTTCTTGTTTTTTTTGAATTTTTAACCATTTGGTAATGACTTTACATTATTTGGGCAACATATTTTTATTGTTTTGTAATGGTAACTTCATTGTTACTCTGTCAGTTGTGCGACAAACACCGGTGCGAGAGGGTGAAAATTTCCAGTGTCATATAACTTTTGAAGTTTTAGCAAAAGAAAAGGTGTTTTCGTGCAGCTATAACATCCCAGGGTAAGAAAATATTATCTACTTTCCGTATTGCTTAATATTTTTATTTAAAGTACACGATTTCATTAATATAACTTAGCAGGCAATGTTGTGCACTGTTTTGAGATCTCGAGTGACACAACTTTGCCTGGGTCTAGGGTTGTCACTAGTCGGATTTTAGTAATGATATAATTTTACACATGTACCTATATGTCATATTTGCATAAAATGTATACATCTTAGAACCCGGTCAAATCGAAACGCAAGAGTGATTTTGTATTTAAGTATGTCTTAATTCTATTGCAGTTATATGAAAAAAATGCCGAATAATACACGAAGCAGGAGAAAACCAGGAGCTCGTAGTTATGCCGATTACTCTGTAGAAATATAAGAAGTTAAAAATTATTTCGTCATACGAAGCGGAAAAGAAATTTGGGATCAAGCGTCGGACCATCTTTAATCAATCAAAAAACATGCATAAACCATTTGGTCGCCCTACAGAGTTGACAACTGAGGAAGAAGCCCACATCGCAGATATAGTGAATATTACAGCAGAATTTGGTTGTCCCCATACGCTTTTAGACTTGCGCATTATAGTTTACAACTACTGAGTTAAAAGTCTTCTTTTTTTAGTAATAATTATGGGTCAGTATTGCTAATAAAAGCATTAAATTTGTGATTTTTGCTCGAAAGTAGCATTTTGTTTTATTTTTGAAAAAAGTGAATAAAAGTTTAACAAAATAATCCGTATTATTTTTTGGACAACCCTAGAGTCATCGACATTTTTGTATGAAAAGTTTGTGGTACCTGCTACAACATTGCCTATCAGCAGTAAAAACATATACATTACCGACATGGTAATAATATAACTGTCCGGGACAAGCACGGTGTCTCATGTACACGGGAAAAAAATACTAAAAAGATCAACAATATATTTCATGAGATATCCTTCTAGGCAAAGTTGTGTCTTTTACCTACAACTTTGCCTACGACTTTGAGTGTTTGTAATTTTGAAAAACGACATGATTTGAATAGATTTGTGTTGTACCTGGCAAGGCATAAGGTCTGTTTTCCATCTCAAAGTCTTTAGAAACCGTAATAATAAATACGTTCAGAGATACGAACAAAAAACGTCAAAATCCAGGCAAAGTTACAGCATTTTACGGTATCTAAAGTTACAGTCTTCACAACATAGGAACGTAAGTATTAATCAGTCAGTAATTAAGCTCAGCGGCCGCGCGATGACTAAGCCGAGTGACGACGAAAAAGCCCGAACACTTCCGACAAGTAGGTATTAGTATGATCGGCATTGCCGATTAGTCGGCCGACTAATCGGCATTTTAATAACCGATTAGTCGGCTAGTCGGTTAGTCGGCAAATACTATAGTCGGCCCATCTCTAAAAACAATTAATTGCATTTGGAATCATCAACAAATGAATTTCAGATAGGTCATTTTCTCGCAAAATGTATCTACTTATGTTCCATGTTAAATATTAAGTACTTTGCAAGTATTAAAATCAAAGTTTTCAGTCAAGAGGACAATGTTTTTTTTAAGCAAAACCGAATAAGATATTTATATAAAACAGCCTGTTAAATAAATCTAGAGATATGGCTATAGACAGGCAATATGTTGGTTCGTTTATCTCAATATCGGAAAAGGACAGTCGTGCGTGACGTACGAGACTGAAATAAATTGTGAACTTTTGTTATGGGCACCAGCGCTGTTCCAATCCATCGCCTTCGGGTTTTAGCAATTAGGTGTTGTATGGCAATAAAAATGTTTACCTCTGTAGGTATTAATTCGTACGCGTAGATTTCGAATTCTTCATACAAACTTTGCCCCCATTTTCATCCTCCATGGGGATATATTAAAAATCCTTTCTTATAATTAGAGTAGGTATACAACCTAAAAATGTCAGGTCTTGCGTTGATCCGCCGATGGTTAAGACAAATGAGTATGAGCATGAGTCCCGCGTGGTTTCACTTGCGTAACGTACCTAGGTATGTTATCGTTTAGCCTCACCGCGCGTAGGCACCTAACCTATAGGTATCCCATAGATACTTGTGGGAGAATTAAATTGTTATTGTAACATTGCAGTAAGCTTTTGCTTATCTTATACGTAGCTGTTTTTTTTTAGTGGTGTCAGTATCTAATGTACTCTCAGACTTAACAATTGCTTTATTTGCTTAGGGCTCTACCGTACCGGGCTAAATAAAATACCTACTACAACACCGCTTTGACAACATACGGACAACTACATTTAAGCGACTTAAAATCTTAGCAACAGACGCGACGACGTCGGTGGTCACCGACGCTTAAAGTAGCCGCTGGCGTGATTCCAACTCGCACTTGGCCAGCTTGTTAACTGTGTGGTTTGATTTTATTCAGTTCCAGTAGGGCCTAAGGTAGGTATGTATAAGGCGGGGCCCGCTGAATAAGCAGGCTAGCACGCGTGCGGAGAATGCCCGAGCGAAACCCGTGGCCCGGACGAGGTAACCGAAGAACACCGTGCGGTTTTAGTGGCCAGACAACGTCACCACAGAACGCCCATTAAGCTGAGGTAACGGAAAGGATTCACCACGAAAAAATAAGGTATGGATGAGCGGTACCTACCTAAACAGTTGAGCTCCAAAACTAGGTAGGTAGGTACCTACATCCATTTTACAGAATCAATATCAGCCTGGCACGATCTCAGCTGAATGTGGGCCTTCCCCGCGGTGGGTTTTTGCAGTAGTCATCACGCGTAGAATTACTATTATTAAGTATTAGCCGTTTGTATTATTAGGTAGGTAGGTACCTACGTATAAACGGGCTACAGACAATTTCAAGGTGGGATGGGATTGTCATAAATGGTGTTAACTATCGAGTGTAAATCAATCACACAAAAGCGATATGGTACCTACATCAAAAGATTTTAGGGCAGCTTACTTATTAGCCCTTTGATCTAGCATTGGCGTCGTCGAGGGTAACAGCTTGTACTTTAAAGATCTATAAGTAGGTATATTAATACGCGAAGCAAAACTGTGTACGAAAATAGCGTAGAAATTCCATCATCATCATCATCAGCCCGAATAACGACCACTACTGAACATGGGTGTCCTCCCGATGGAGGGTATTTGCCATAGCCATCACGCTTGGTAGCCGGGTTGAAACACATTTATGTAGATTATATAGAGGAGTGCAGAATTAGCATTCTGCACTCTGCAATAGGTATACTTATATTTTTTAATTATGGTCGAATTTCGCACTTACAAAGGTATACATTCACATTCAGTTATAACTTCAATATTATTGAGTTGCGTCCACGGCTCGAGGGCGGCCAGTCGGGGCGGAAATGAAAAATAAATACGTCCTCCGTCCGGCGCCGCCCGCGGTATGAAGGGATCGTCAGGCCGCGACATTTGATGTGCGATACGGCAAGTTTGAAATATACCTAAGTTGGGGAAAGCAGGTAGATTTTCGTATTCAGGTACAGTACGAATGTTTATTCGTAGGTAGATCCACAAAAGATATTTGAACTATTCAATACATCGACGTGGTTGCGTTTGTTTATGTAGGTAATTTCTGCTTATACGACACGGTGCCGCTCATACGGGCATCAGTCCAGGTTGGGATACGATACAAATCCTCTTAATTTGGCAACTTCTTCGACAGCTATGGTTTTAGTAACTCCAGAAATAACCGGACCCTTTCCCAAAAAGAAGACCGCCAGGAACTTTTATAATAAATATATAAATAATCTACATAATCCGCAAAAAAATGACTAAAATAAAAAGTAACTTATTAAGAGACAAGAGCAAGAGCGGTGACAAAGAACATTAGAGATAACACGAGCATTGAATGTCATTTTAAATTGAAGTAAATATATACACTAAGACATAGACAAGGGAAAATCTATTTACGGAGTAGGTACCTCCGAAGCTTTGTCATTTTTGCACTTTAGTACGTTTTGTAGAATATGCTCTTTATTATTTTGAAAAATGAATATGCAAGAGATATTTTAAACAAGTAATGGTTTTTCTTTAATCCCGTTAAGAGTATCTGAAAACTGTACCCAGTACCTGCTTTCCTGTTAGTTTCAAAATACCTACCTAACTATTCTGCATATTATGTGACTCAATGAAAGACGGTCAAGAAATTATTAAATTGTAATTTTTTTTTTTATTTCGTATGTAAAGGATAATTATTACTTTGATATAAATCTATAGGTACCTAACTAAATCCAATATTGTTAAGTAGCAATCCTCGATAAACTGGTAAATAAGAACTGATCGTTGTTAGTAACTGTTGTAAGTGACCCGAAAAGTGACAACCATTACCTAATTATTTGCCTGCGGACACCAGTGGGTGTCCGATAGAGTTCTGAACGGAGATCGTCTTGAGTTCCCGGTACCGAGATGACGCAAGCGTCTGAAGTTGGCCAAAAGGTTAGCCCAAAGTAACTATTTTTTGTTAAAATATAGCAATCTGCCTACTTATTCAGCAATTTCTGCCAAAGTAGGTAACTATCGCGCTGTATGATCGCCTTAAAAGCATTATAACACTTGGACTCCTTTGCCACTTAACATCAGGTCGATTTAAATAAACTATATAAAATTAATTACATCTTTGTGGACTAGCAGTGTAAAATAAAATATAAACAATTAAGTACGTAATTATATATTAGACACTGTTGATCCAAAAAAAATCATTTACGGCCAAATATTTGGTTTATAACAAAGGAAATAAAACAAATGCTTAAAATATGATATATTTATTATATTAAAAACATCTTACTTTAAAGTTACTCCTAAATGACATTGCCGACTAATCAATATGCAAAACAATTACAACTAAGTACCTACTTGAAATAGGCCTGTAGTTCAAAAGAATATATATGCAGTTGGAGAATATAAGAAATTCATTGCTATGCTAATTTATTGTTAGAACGGGGTATTAAAGTCCAACTTCTCATGTCATCAGACTCAAACTGAATAAGGTTAATGCGACTTAATTACATCCATGAACATATAAATAAATAAATAATATTAAAGAAAATATTTACAATGCCCTGATTAGGTGTTAACGGACTCAACTAAGCTACTTGGTTGAAATATCGAGGGAAAGTAGTCGCGTTCTCGGTCAGAGTAATGTTACTATTGTAATCATAAATGTTTGGTCTCGCGCCCTCGACAAGATACCGCGGTCGCTTAAAACAGCTTTTTAAATGCGTCAACTCAACATACATACACACTCTAGTGTATGTTACTGTACCAATAGTATGTGGTCCCGATGTTTTTCTTATTTCTTGCGGTATTTTTACTAGACAAACTGGCATATTACTTCGATTATAACAGAAATTTAATAAAAATTTCGATACTTATTCCTCGCACAGAGTGTGAATAGCTCGGGTACACCGATTTCAGCATACAATTTTTTTCGCATTTGTCAAGTAACACAAATACAGTCCGAAGCGTGCAAGACTCATCATTCATCAATCATCTATCTAAGAATTCAGCGCTGTAATCTCGTATTTCCTCCAACGTCATATAAGAGCTACAATAAACTTTTAAAGCAATTATAACTGTCTGAGAACTATATTATTACGTATGCAAGATAGTTCGGAGATATACATAAATATGTATAAGTATATATAATATAATATATAAGAATTATATTATTCTCTACACTCTCATCTATTATCACAGTCAATAGCTTCAAAATGTGACAATTAGAACATTATTTTAATAAAATTTCAACAGAAAGCCTCGACAAATATAATATAAAAAGTATGGAAACAATCATTTTTCAAAAGAATGCTAATTTTACAAATATAAGTTAGTAACTATATAAGTTAAAAATATTTGAATAGTTCACTCCTTTGCCTTTTGCCAAAATAATGACAATTTAACATTTATTCATTGCATATTTGGCATAAAATGACAATACACAACCATTTGAAGACATAAGTGGATAAAGGTTATAACGTCGACGATACTGCAACACAACGCAGGTGACGTCTGATAAGGTGTAATTTCAGCTGTCAAGAAATATATTTATTTGTCTTTTAAGGAGCAAAATATCAATTTGCTACATTTGATTTTCAGCCTTATTATTGATTAGCTATTGTGACTCACCTATGCCACGTTATAAAATAAAAACTCAAGATTTATTATGACAAGATTTTTGGAAAATATAAGTTATTATGTATTTATTTAAGTATAAACTACTTTAAATACAATATAATTTAAAACGTTTTATTTTTGCTAAAGTGGCATGGCGTCTTTATCAACTCATGTCCTCATTAAATTTTTAGCCACATTTAAGGCAAACGCATAATACCTAATTATAGCTAGTGCAAATTGGGAAACGTATTTATTTAAAATTAATTCTATTTACAAAAAATAATTACTGACTATCCATTCGTACAAAATAAACCAAATAACACTATTTTAACTTGATCGAGCGATTACCAATACGAATAATAAAACAATGGAGTTATACATGACAATCATCATAAATTATAGTTTGATTTAGACCGCTGCGCCCTAGGAAAGCGCGGCGAAGTGGGGGCCGGGGAGAAAAAAGCATGAATTCACCTAAGATCGATGAGTGAGCGGAAGAGCCGTGATCATCACCATGGCATGGAATGGGCACAGTGGGTAAAACATACACCAATAGCTCAGACTATATTTTCCAGAGAAAGCATATTGAAAGAATGTTCCATGTTCCAATATTATATTTATGCCTACCCATACCAGATTAACATCTACGAATTTCCAAATGGACACCGAAACCGTACAGACAGTTGATTCGATGTAAGTAATTCGATGTTTTTTTAATAATATTTATATTAAGAACTCTGCGATACATACAACAGAACCCCAGTTCACTATTATGTCTATCCGTCTAGAGCTATTGTGTTTAATATAGTGACTGATCACTACCTTCCAAAATGCAAATTCCTGTATAGTTTGGGAACTCATTACATCATAGCATTATATTTACTATCGTAGCATTACTTTTTAGACAAATAAACATTTTATTTATATTTAATATATTGCGAGGTTTTATTCGTCGGTAAATATTTGTGTCCTATTAACTATAGAAATGCAAACGCTACACCGCTCCATTTAATTAGAGCAAATATATAAAATAAAAAAAATAACATTCATTTAAAAATATGTTGTGAACAACAACTCGTGTTTCTATGAGAAACTTCGAGGCTCAAAGAAAAACAGAGATTTTGCATTTTATAATAATTTTGCACAATAGCTATCAATTCGATACCATACACATTCATAAACACAAACTTTGTCAAGTCATAATCTGAAATATCGCACCTTTAGTAAGACAAGGGCACAATTGCAGGACAGGAATACCATACTAGTTTTACTCCGCATTATAATACTTTATTCTTAGTTCCATGAAATAAACTTCCTATAATAATTATTTTAGGAAAGTTGTGCGCGAGAATAAAAACATTTAGGTTCTTAACACTTATGACGTTTTCAGCAATTGTGTCTTTGTCTTACCGAATGTGCGATACGCAATGAAGCAATTTATTTCTGAACTTTTACTTATAAAATTAAATTAAAAAAATATTGTTCCTTTAGAATTTAAAAGTTATAAACAAACATATCACTTTTAAATTCTATAGGAAAAACTTAACTAACCAGCAAGCAACACAAAGTCTTATTATTACCTATTATAATTATATTATACAGAAATGGAAGAAGTGGTTCGGAAACTGGCCTGAGGAATATACAAAACTTATTTACATTATTATTTTTTTCAATCATAGCATATAAAAAAATACTCAAACTAGCAATTTTAAACCATATCTTAAATTTGAAAATAATATTCTTCAAATCAAGATAAACAAATAAATAAAAATATAATTGCGACATAATTTTTTCAACGACAACTCTTTCTATGGAACATAAGGTGCTTCCAAAATATATGCCATGCCATATTGAAAGACCATTCCGAGAAGTGTGTAACCAAAACTCTTAACGTGTGACACATTAATTAATAAATTCTTAAGTTTAAATAACAAACTTGATTCATCGCAGGTATTTTTTAAATTTATTGGCTTTCGCACATATGTAAGTATATGGCCCTACCTCATTTATGACTACTAACTCCCTTTTCCCCATAAGACAAAATCAAGGTTAGAATATGTATATTTATTTTTATTATCATTTCGACTATCAAAATAAGTTTAGAATAATCTTCTAAATGTATTGATTGTCTAGTTGAACTTTCTCTTTTTATTGCGAATTTGCGCTAGCATTTATAGCTAAGGCGTAACAAACCAATCAACCATAACGTTTCATACTACCACATAAAATTCACTGGGTTATTAACAAAAAGTGACAAATCAAATATAATTTAAATACAAAATGCTGCTGAATGGTATGTTTAGTTCAACTAGATATAATAAGCGACATTCACATAACGCATAAATGCTATAAATTTCCTTTTTATCATCAACAAAAAACATTACAATATGAACTCTCTAGTTATACTATAAAGTACAAATTAAATTATTTATACATAATGAGTCCAGCCCGTTACATACAGTGATGATCCTAGACTTCAATCAGAACAGAGACAGTCTTTGAGTAACGAGCATGAAAGCGATGTAAAAATCAAGTGACAAATAAAGCACTATGCTCGGTGAAGTAGCAAAAGCCTCGTTGTTGGCAACCAAAATGTCCGTCCAAAAATAAAACAAAGCTGTGTGCTTTGTTTATTTTTGGCCGAACATTTTTGACAACAAGAAATTTATTTTTCTAGTATGCCAATCGGGAACTTCTAATTAAGCTTCTTCAGTAATTGAGTAGCTGTTTACACCTACTCAATTACTATTATTATTACTATTACTAGCAATGTACCTACAATGAGTAAAAGTAAATTGATAACGATATTGGTATTTTTTTTATTAATTTTCATGTGTAGTTCCAATCACTTAATTCAAAAGCAGTAAAAAAGTAGGTATAATCATGAACAATATAATCAACGACTTTAAAAATAATAGTGTATGCAATTATAGAATTACTTAATAATGACACTATTAGGTTATCAAGATCTAGCGGTTATCTGAGGTTAATTTAAAATAAATTAATGTATGACACCTAAGCACTCCGTTAATTTAATATTAATAGAAGATCGATTTAATATTCATATATAACTTGAAACTAGAAAAAAGTGCAGTTTCTTTGATGAATAAATGATGATATAATGAATGATCGCAGGTACTAGTGCCTGCTGTAGAGTAGATCAACATGAGAGGTCTAAGCGCCTAGTGGAAAACGACACTAAAAAACATTTAGGCATAATTATGAGAATCCCGTATGATCTAACAATGAGGCATTTAAACCGAAATCCAATTTAATACAATGTCCTGACATCACTTACATTTAATGAAACATTGTACAAAATGCGCCAAAAGTCAATCTCGCTCATCAGACGAAGACCGCCAGTGTTTACTTATGCATTAAATACTTTTTTTTATTATAACTGCGTTGACAAGAGCTAGTAAATAAATTAAAATTAGAAAAGCGAGTAACTTATTTTTTTTGTTTCGATATCCAAATAACTGATCAACAGATACATTTGTTGCAAATACATTCATATCCAACTTAACATTATACAAAGATCCAAATGATATAAAAAATATGGCAGAAAGCTCATAGGCTAAGCTTATGTACACTGCAAGTTCCATGCCTAGTTGACAGCATATTTTCTATAATAATACTTTCCAGATATTCCACCCATCACATTATGGCCATTAATGCACTTGCATTAAACTTGAATTACAACATTTAACAATTATAATATCGACTTACTGCCATTACTACTCCAATTGATCAGTGTATCAGAGGTAGCATCTTCTATGTCGAGTAAAAGATTGTCTCTATCATTGTCGTTGGTTTCCTTATTGGGGAATACTACATCTTCGTCATTAGTTTGTAAGTTGACGTATGATAAAGATTTCTTTTTTTGTTCTAAATCGAATATTTCCATGTCATCATCATCATCGTCGTCAGATTCCATGGTGAGAGGAACCCGGGACAATTCTAAGTTGTCTCGCCTGTCTTCGGACTGGAGGACTCCATAGCGAAACTGATTCGCGTCTATGGTGTTGTGCGTGTTGCCAGAGTCGTTCTTGATGTTTTTCCTCCTGGAAATGTTTAAGAAAAAGATTACAATAAGTCTAAATTTACTGTGCGTTATGTGTTTGTAAAGTCCCCCGTGATACAGGGATTTATTGGCCCAGTATGGGAGTTTAGATATAGAAAAAAATATCTACTTTTTTGCGAATTCGATTTCTTAAAGTTTTATAATTTCTTATTGACTAATTATAATAAAAGAAAATAAATATTAGCTACTGTAGAGATAGGTATATTTTTTGTATTTTTATTTTTAATAGACAAACTAAAAAACTACAGGATCATTTTTTAAGAGGTAAGGCTAGAATTTTGTTTAGCCATTAGGAAGTTTCGATATCTAAGAAGAACATAGAATAACTTCATGATGCGATTCACACGAAAATGGCTTTGATGGTGAAACGCGCGGCGAGCCTACGTTTTTTATTTTTTTATTATAAAGCTAATAACTTCATAATTTTTCGAATTGGCAGCTTATGACACGCTCACCTCAAGCTAGGCTACGGGCTAGCAACTATGTTTTGTATGGGAATTGCACTAGAAGAAGGCACAAAAAATAATAATATGCAGGCGTTACTACGCGGGACATGTAGTTTGATACAAAGCTGGTATACGTATATCATACTTTAAGCGTACCATTAAAATAGAAGTTTTACGCAAATGCGCAGTTGCACACCTATAATTAATTGTATTTGTTATTATGGACAACATATTATATGCAGTAAATATTACGTGAACAATCTTACGTAATCAGCAATTAGTCAGATCTTCCATTATGATTAATCAACTACTACAAACCACAAGGTCAATTATAAGTAGTTAGCAATCATTTTCAGTTTAAAAAACAAAATTTGTTAAAATTTGTACGTATTACGCTAATTACTGGATTTTTCTAGAACTCGTACATGTTTTTTTCGAACAACCAAATTGGTAGCTATTGTGTTTGATACAAATAAAATAACCGAATGGACGGAAAATGAAAATGGCTATTTAATTACATAAATTATAGTGATTAAACTATAATTTATGTGACTAAATAAAAAAAAAATTGTAAGTTTTTAAGTTTTGTACTTCAAAACGTTTAGTCGACATTTGACAGATTCTACTTTTGACATCATAGTCTACTATTGACAGATTCTACATATGACAGATTCTACATATGACAGATTCTACGTATGACAGATTCTACATATGACAGATTCTACGTATGACAGATTCTGTACTTGACAGATTTTGAAAAAGTGAGACAAGTTACGGACACCTTGTGGAATCAAAAATAATACTGTTATATAGTAATCACTATATTTATTGATAAGCATAATTTGTTTTTATAACTAGTATTAAAAATGTTTGTATTATAGTACTTATTATTAATATTAAAAAATATTAGATTCAAAATCTGTCAAATACAGAATCCGTCATACGTAGAATCTGTCATATGTAGAATCTGTCATATGTAGAATCTGTCGTACGTAGAATCTGTCATATGTAGAATCTGTCATATGTAGAATCTGTCAATAGTAGACTATGATGTCAAAAGTAGAATCTTTCAAATGTCGACTAAACGCTTCAAAACTTACAGAAAAAAAAACAACTTTTTTCGACTCTTTTTTCTCTATATTGTGCTATAGCGGTACATATCTCGCTTTAAGTATAGAAGATCGTGTTTTTGATCCCCATACCAGACCAGAAACTTTGTAGGTATAATCTATTTTTATTTCCGGGTTGGATTGCTTCGTGCCTCGGAAAGTTGTTGAATCCTGATTTTTACAACATCATCTATAAGTTATAACTAGAGTATACCAGGGAATGGCCAGCAGCGTTTCCTTGTGTATTACAACATAACACTGCGATCACCAACCCACCTGCCACGGAGGGAGGCTTTTGTTCAGCAATAGGCGATATACGATGATAATTACGACGAATGACGATTATTAATACATTGACAAATGTATCAATAAAATTCACCACTATATTTTGACCTCTATGATCTTGTAATAAAGTTCAAACTCAATGAATTACAAGTTTACCTATTGCCCATTATAGAATTAATCCATTTAAATAAGTTTAATTTCCCACGACAATCACACTGTCCACTGTACCATATCTATATGAAACAAACTGTAAAGTTTAGTAGCCCGTTCACTAAGGCCTTTGAAGAAATTAAAAGTTGTAGTAGGTATACTTACTTGTAAAATATAAAATATGCAACAGCCATTAGAGCAAAACCACCAAATACAATTAGACCTCTCTTTAAAACTCCAGGATTGTTTAAATCAACTTTTTTCTCTGTTGTCTCCGTACTTGTAATGTTGGACTTAGTTTCATTGGCATTAGTAACTGGAACTGTAGTTGTGCTGTTGAGTACTGGTGCCTCAGTGCCTGTAATATAAAGATATAGAATATATGTCAATATTATTGGTCATTGCCTCCGTCAATGGTTTGGTGTCCTTACTACTTGGACTTTATTTGTCCTATCTTAAATAAATTGGACCAATAAATGTTGGTATTTCATTGCAAAAGTAAAGAGTTCAAGATTTTTTCCTTTGCCAATCTGACCTATATTGAAACACCTCTAAACATCAAATATAATCTCTGCGTCCTAGCAGTGCCTTGAAGATTTTGGGTAATATTCCAGTAGTGGACAAGAAGTCTTTGTAAAAATCTAGGATTTCTTCTGGATCTGGTGGCTTGACCCTCTGTGCCCCAGAAAGTATTTTAAGCCATTGGGTTTCTGTTGTTATGGCATCACATGTTTTTACCTTTTTTTAAAGACTACTCCTACACTAGTGAAATTAGTCCCTGTGTTACGGGGAACTAATCACTAAATTCAACAAAACACACAAAAGCACATTCAAGCTCAGAGCAACTATCCATGGTCACACAAATAATTGTCATAGGTGGGAATCAAACCCAGAACAACTACCAAAGTCACTGAGCCACAGGTGCAGTCAATCTATAACAGTTAAATACCAAGGAATGGGCCACAGCATTTTCTGTGTATTACCTGCCTGCAGCAGTGGACATTATACAGGCTGTTGATGATGATAATGATTTAATCTTTTTTATTCTTAAAAATGACTGAATGAACTGAATGAATGAATGTTTGCCACACATCATTATTTCTTATCAATCATGTCTATTTAAAAGCAAAAAAATCTGTTTTATACATAGGCGTTTACATATGTTACATAAAACATTTGTTTATGTACAATTTAAATGTGTCAAGGGTAGGTAGGGTAAGGTGGCCAACTTTTTTTTATATATTACTTTTCACAAAAAGTTGCTAAATATAATAGTACTTTTGGGTAATATATGAAAAAAATAGTACACATTTAGGAGTCTGAGCATGTTAGATACAGTGCCAGATTAAGATTCTGTCCGAGGACTGATGAGCTTTTTTTTTCATTCTTTTTTTCATAATTTGAATTGAACAATAAACAATTTGGGTTCACGAAAGGCCTATCTACTCAAGATGCCGGTTCCGGTCTAATAGAATCTGTATTTAAAGCTTGGGAGAAATCGCAGGATGCATTAGGTATTTTCTGCGACCTTTCGAAGGCTTTTGATTGCGTTGATCTTAACACGCTTATTATGAAACTAAAATAATACAGATTCACTGACTCAGCACTTGATCTTGTAACATCGTATTTAACAGATAGAGAACAGAAAGTACCTATCTATTATTCTGGTAATAAAACTTCTGAAAGTTCTACTGTCAAAATAGGAGTTCCACAGGGGTCTGTCCTAGGTCGATTTTTATTCCTAATCTATATTAATGATCTTCCAAATGTGGTCAAGAATGAGTGCGATATCGTTTTATTTGCAGATGACACGTCTCTTATATTTAATGTAAACAGAAAATATAAAAGTGTTACGGAGTTAAATCGTACACTTACAATCAGCAAGAAGAAGGATGTTCATAATTTTAATACTACAATCAAAGATAAGCTCATTACACCTTTATACAGAGTATCTAAGACAAGTAAATCGTTTCTTGGAAATTGTATAAGATTCTATAATAAACTTCCTTTAAATGTAACAGCTTTGCCGGACCATAAATTTAAAAACTTTGTAAAAGAGGTCCTTATGACTCGCTGTTATAACAATATCAAAGAATACATGGATGATGGAGATGTTTGGCGGATGAGTCCATCGGTTACATTGCGGCAGACTGGCAACTTTTAGCTATCACACCGAATTTGCAACTAAATTAAAGTCTATGCAATGTCATTTATAAATTAGTAACTGTTCATCTATATGTAAGACAACTGATCAGACTGTAGGTATGTTTCAATTGTTAAACAAAAAAAAATGTAAATCTGGAGGAGCACTCACTATACTCGATACTTACTTGAAACTTTCATTGTTTCCGTCACAATTTCCTGCTGCGAGTACCTACATATCGATGTATAGGGATCACTAACCTAGATACTAAAAATGTTTTCAATAGATGTACAAATGATTAATCAAAGACTTTAAAAGATGACAAAAAGAATGATTCTTCTCCGGGTGATACAACATAGGTAGATAGAGAAAGACTCGTAGGAAGCTAGGATAGGGTCCGGTCGTCCTTGCAAGGCGAGGCTCGCGACGCGTTCTATGCTTCTGACCTAATCCCAGCCCGCGCTGGTTGATTCTAATTATATTTATAATACGCGACTATCACATGCCACATTGGTAGATTTAAATTCTATTTAATAACATTAATGTTCAAATGTATACTAATTAATTAGTACAGATTTTTTTTTTCTTTGTATATTTTTATCATTGTATTTGACTTGTAATAAGTACGATTGATTCGTCTTCATCATCAATAAACGTTTTCATTTCATTTTCATTTCATTTCATAAGCGCTCTTAGGGGTGCGGTATTTTTTTTTTAATGGGGTGAATTTTAGGTAAACAAAAAATATACTTAGTACTTTTTGTACTATACTATTTTTATCTATATATATAAAACAAAGACGGGTTTGTTACAACACTTATAACTCGAGATCGGCTGGATCAATTTTCATGGTTTTTGTTTCGTTGGATTTGTCTCCGCCCTGAATAGCAGAATACATTTTAAAAACAAAAGAAAGTCGAGTTAGTTACACTATTTATAACTCAAGAACGGCTGAACCGATTTGGCTGAAAATTGGTAGGGAGGTAGCTAAGAACTGGGAGAAGGACATAGGATACTTTTGGGTAGGGTAGGGTAGGGTAGGTTAGGGTAGGGGTAGGGTAGGGTAGGTTAGGGTAGGGGTAGGGTAGGGTAGGGGTAGGGTAGGGGTAGGGTAGGGGTAGGGTAGGGGTAGGGTAGGGTAGGGGTAGAGTAGGGGTAGGGTAGGGTTAGGGTAGGGGTAGGGTAGGGCAGGGTATAAAAGTCCACCCGTGCGAAGCCGGGGCGGGCCGCTAGTATATAATATATTGTACATTTGACTGAAATATAGTACACTACTATATAATACTAGCGAACCGCCCCGGCTCCGCACGGGTACAATGCTGATGTATTATACATATAAAACTTGCTCTTGAAAACCTATGTCTATTAAAAAAAAATTAAGCATACATAGGGATATAGGGACAGAGAAAGCAACTTTGTTTTATATATACTATGTAGTGATACCTCTAGTATGGGTGGCAACCCTAGTAGTAGGTACTGTGGTTTGGTTAAAGTGTCATGTGACATCACTAAGGTATAATATTACTTACGAGTTAATAGACAAGCCTTCTCTCTTGAACTTTATTGAATATTTGGCAATTTTTACTGATTTGATAAATAAATAAAAAAATATGTGACCCATATTTTTTGGTAATTTAACTGATGGACTAAATAGGTATATTTTTTAGTCATCATCCCTATTCATCATCTGCACATTAAGTAAGTACACAAGTAGTTCCAATAGGATAAAAAAATATTATAAAGATTTGTTTGACTATATTACTGAATGAAGTAGCAAAAGATATTGTGTCTTATAACAATAATATAGTTAAAAACAAATTTAAGTTGGTTAATTGTTATTTTAAAATTGTTTTTTTTTTGCTAGAATGTTCTTGATGCAAGTATATTAAATATGATCTTGTTAAAAAAACATTTGTTGGATGTATGATCAAAATAGTAAAAGTATAATAAGTACTTAGAACATGGTTGAAATTATATCAACTTGAAATTATTTGAAATATATATTTATCTCAATAAGGAAAATAAAGAATAATGTGAAATCAGTCCCCACTTTTCCAATTTACTCATATTATTTTCCTTATGTATGTACATACCATGGAGGATGTCATTAATTGTCTCTTAACTTGTTCCAAAAATACTTGGATGAAATTTTAATTTTATATTAGAATCAGTCCCAGAGTGGTTTGTAATACAGTTGAACCCAGTATGCGGTGCTGTTGTGGAGATCCAGAAATGATCTAGCCGCTTATATTAATGTGAATTTCGACTAGGCAACTAAGTATTAAATGATAAATAAATACTAGAGTATTACAGAAATAGAATAGTATAGAAAATCATGGTGTATATCAACTACTATATACACCGTGATTTTCTACTTGTTGTTAGTAATTGGCAGAACAATATGCCATCAGTACTACTATACAAACATAACATTAAAAATAAAAAATAGTCTTTATATCTTATGCCAAAACAAACTCTAGATCCTTGCAATACAAGATAATCTAAGTAGTATGTATAGATGTCCCTAACACAGATTCAATACAAAAAAATTAAGTACCTATAAACAATTGTATGCATTGTTTTTTTTTTTTTTGTATATCTCTCTCTACTGTTGATGCATGCTATATGATGCTTTTGGTATCTCATGTGTGCTAAATTGTAATGTACCGCTTGAAGCTTTTGTTTACTTCATTACTGAAGTTGATACATTACTACTATTAGACCAGTTTTATTTTGGCTGAGGTTTACAAAAAAATCTTCAGCCAAAATAAAAAATAAACTAGCATCATTTTGTTATAATCATAAGCTAATTCCGTAAAAACACAACATGTACCTACCCTAATATGTTTTTCATAAATGTTTTTAATTTATCATGCAGTAGAATGTAGCTTGATGTAACTTACCATGACCTGATAATGTTGTTGAAGGATTGGTATTTTCAGCCTTGTTATCTTCTTTAACGTCGGCTTTGTTAGCCGACACAGGTGTAACTGTAGGTGGCGGAGTTCCTTTAGATGATGTATCAATGATCACTTTAGCGCCGCTCTCAACAGGAACTGTCTGATTTGCGTCCCTTCTTAGCCTCATCAACTTCGCCGCGTTGTGCACTGATGGCCACAATGAAAAGCTATCAAATTCGGAAGATCCACTACTGATTAGAATATCCTTCGTAGAAGCAAACGTTCTCACACAACACAACAAAAGCAAGAGTCCACAAAGTGTATTCATATTTAGATTTATTATAAAATATTTTGGCAGTAATTAATAACACTATAATCTTTAACTGTTGAAACGAGTTATTTTGTACATAGATTTGCTCTTAAACTTTAAATTAAACGTGAGAATAGATTACAGTTTCAATTTATTCGCATACGCATCACAATCGTGAAACTGCGGGTTGTCCATAGATTGTCAATGTCAAAGTGACACTGTGAAATGACATTGACAGACATAGAAAAGAAGGATATTAGGAACGGGAATTTAGGGATGGCGATCTGAGATCGATTAATCGAAGAATCGATTTTTGGAGCCAAAAATATCGATTTTTTAAATCGATATGTAGTACTGAATCGATTCAGTGAATCGATATTTCACCCTTAAAAATCGACATTCGATTTTATGACAGACTGTTGTTTTTAAAAAGTTTAGATTAGTACAGAACTATAAGCTACATTATCTATGTTCTCTTTGTAAACCAATACATAAAAAAATAAATGTCTTATTTTATACCTGAACTGATCTTTTGATATGGTAATAAAAATATTTTTTATCATCGAATCACCTGATTTTACTGATACGAGATCGTTAAATTATAATATGTGTCATGTTTTTAATAAAATAGATTTATTTACAAAAAAAATAATTTTATTTAACATTATAAACAAAAACTTGAAGAAAAGATCGATTTTTCAGAAATCGATCTTTTTGGCCTCGATTTTTTTGTGGATCGATTCATTAGGTCACGATTTGAATCGATTTAAAAATCAATCTTTTTCGGAAAGAATCGCCATCCCTAAACGGGATGTCTTACCACAAAGTCATACAGTATTCAAAATGTCTCCTACTTTTCTACCACACACACGGAATAACAGAAAGCTGCGATAGATTCGCTTTATAATTTTTGTCTAGGTACCTACTCTAAGTTTATTGCTGCGCTAACCAAAATATTTTTATTTATTGTTTTCAAGAGGTTTATAAAAACAATTTTACGCGATATTTTTTTAGTTAAAAAGTTTGTATGTATAGTTGCACCGTAACCCATGACCACACATTTACTCACAAAACCAAGATACTGGTTTCAACATTACTTATTCACCTTGCATCTTGAGCGTTCGAATAAAATTAAAATAAAATAATATGTAAGTACGTATATAAAATGTACGTAGGTACCTACATCATTTTATTTTATAGGATCCAGGACCGAAGGGTACCGAAAAAACTTTGTTGATACGAATTTAAGGGGTGTGATGACTGTTTGCATATTGAAAAAACTGGCCAAGTGCGAGTCGGACTCTCGCACGAAGGGTTCCGTACTTATTGCACGTGCCTACCTATTGAATGAAAGGTAAATTGCGGTTTACGGTTTATGACGTATTAAAAATAACTATTTACTTGATCTCGTTCAAACCAATATCATTTTTGAAGACCTAACCATAGATATCGCAAATGTACGGGTTAGATGAAAAAAAAAATTTTGAGTTTTAATTCTAAGTATGGAGAACCCCATTTTTTTTTGTTTTTTTTTTCTATTTTTGTGTGAAAATCTTAATGCGGTTCACAAAATAGGTACATCTATTTGCCAAGTTTCAACATTATAGTTCTTATAGTTTCGGAAAAAAGTAGCTGTGACATACGGACGGACAGACAGACAGACAAACAGACAGACATGACAAATCTATAAGGGTTCCGTTTTTTGCCATTTGGCTGATTTGGCTACGGAACCCTAAAAATGCCATAAGACCAAAAAGTACAAAATTGACATTTGACCGTCAGAAATTTAAAATGTGCGCGAAAAGTATTAGGTACTTTGTGATATGAGACTCATTGTATTTGGTGAGTAAGATATAAAATTACAATTTACTTTAGATTGTTATCGTAAAATTCAAATAAAAGTTCTAGAATTTAACGTAACAGAAACTATTAAAGACTCAGGGCGCGGCAGTGCCGTAAGCAAGTTTTTTTTTATACCTGACCAGGCAAATTATCTATCCATCTGATGCTAACGCATAGAACTCACGGAGCGGTTTGCCCCGCGCCCGTCCCGGTCGTGGAACTGTGGTTTTATTTTTAAATTCATGAGACCGGTGAATTGTACGGTCTCGGTTAAGATCATCGCCCGCCAAGTTTGCGGGCGATGATCGCAAGACCGGTTACCCGCTGGTGCCGCGGGACGGGACCCGCATATAACCGCGCGGGCCGCGTGTGTAAAACGCGTCGTGAAATTTGCTCTTTCTTTTTGAATATAAATCTACATCCTACAGAAGCTGCGGGCCCGCAATTGCGGCGGGCGCTGGTGAAAACCGCTCCGTAAGTTCTTAGCCTTAGTGTCAGGGATTCTCAATGACAGCTAATGCCAGTGCTGTAGATGTACCTACCGCACTAGCCACCCTTATCCTACTGGTCCTTTCCTCTCCCCGTAAGCTCTGGCAGCAAATTATGAAGTATATACCTACCTTACCTACCTACTTACTGTATTTTCGTTTGGCAGGAGTAGTAAGGTTCGATATGAAGTAGGTACAAGGTAGGTAGATGCAGTGAAATAAGTAAACTCCTACCATTCTTTTATAGGTAATACCGACGCTAAGAAAGTTAATAAGGGTCATTCAAATCTTTTTTTACGAAAGAAATATAAAAGAGGTCTCTCGAAGTCAACGTCGCTTGCGTCCAAGTTGCATAGATATATCTACCTACCTACATAGAGCCGTCAATTGAGTCGTGGCCACGGTCCACCCCTGATGTATTACATACCTACTGCTATTTTTTGACTGCAAACCTCAGACCAAATTAAAACCAATTATCCTGGAAAGTAAAAACGGAGTGTTGTTGAACAATGCACTGAAGCCGCGGATTTTTTGTGCATTACCTAGTGTGGGATAATTGTTGCTATGAATTTAAACAGTACCCCAATTTTATAAAAATAACGTTGAGCTTCTATTTGTATACCCTTTCAGACACAATTCGGTATATTCGAATATTTTTTTTGACTTCAAGAACCTGACGCTTTCGACACAAGGTAAGGCATAGTTTTGGTACGCGTGTGTGCGTAAGCTGTGTATGTACAAGCCACGGCAGAATTTTACCGTCTTAGACTTACTTTTTATTTGGTCTAAGCTACAAATAAACCTATTCCGTTAAACCGGAGTATCTTTGGTACAAACAAAACTTAACTTAATTAAAGAGACCTTAAAATATATGAATAAAACCAACGATCACGTATAAGTATTATTTAATTTATTCAAATAGACATTTACATAATATATTAATTATATTTTTAAAGTAGAATTTCCAAATATTTTTTTTTTGGTATCTATAAACACTGATTGAGTATCCACGAAGGAGTTATGATAATAATGTTGAAACCTAGAGTTACAAACATCGGTACATTTTGTTCCAAACATCAAGGTACACATTAAATATCACCTACAAAATTGAACAAGTTAGAAATAGTATAGGTTTATCAAAGGACTTACTAACAATACTATTGTTTATTTTTAAAATATTATCGGCAGTGATAAAACAAGCCAAACACGCTTTTTTTTCAACAATATTCATTCTCATACGATTAAGCCATTAAATTTCTCCAAATCAATACGATTGAGCTCCTGTTCGACAATTTTACATGGCTTCTAATTGTAAATCACTAAGTAATTGTAAACATTAAAATATTTTGAATTAATCAAATTCTATACGTTCACTCGAATTCTCACAATGTAAGCACGCACTCTCTCAGATTCTATAGCAATAAGTTATAATTTTATCTTACTAGTTAATTTACAAAATTAATAAATATAAATAATTAAGTATAAACTATTTTATACAAAATCCATAACATAGAAATGATATCACGTGAAAATCACGTTGGATCATTGCATCACACGAATAGATAAGTATGTAAATTATTCAGCCTATAAAAATAGATTGCACAAAAATCATTACGAAAATATTTGCAGAGAAAAATTTCAAAGTATTAACGCGTATCAGATACTTTACACATTGCGAAAATTTGTCCTAACTTCGCAAAATGTTTATTGCTACTCCACATAAGTATTAAACGGTCTTAGTTGTCGTCATGTAATCATGATATTGCCAGTAATTCTTAAACTCTAGATCTAGTAGTATGTATATTTCCGAACGCTACTTGTTCTATAAAAGATTGCTTCTGAGTGTATTGTTTGTTAAATATTTCATTTTTATGGCCCCTTTGCAATCAAAATGTTCTAAACTCAACTGGTACCAAAATTATCCAATAAGCGCTTCTCAAACAAAGCGGTCTCCTATTCATTCTCTAAGGTTAAGTACGTTTAGACAAGTATATTTTCGACAGACAACTAACTTCTTAAGATACACGTAATGTTAAAGTTTTATAATAATTCTACTTGTTTACCTCCAATTTATGTTGGCTAATAAATTTTCTGAAAATTTTAATAATTACTTTTAATTATATTATATATGTCGTATATAAATATGGTATTAAAAACCACAAAACGGCTCCCGTTTTATGCTGAAATGTTAAATTCATTAGTAGGTAAAAATTTTAGTCGATTCATATTAAAAATTTCAACAACGAATTGTGGAAACAACATAAAATAACATGGAGTCCGTAAAAAATAAAACATTTCTAAGAAATTTTGAATAATATTGTCCAATGTTAGTGAAGCCTTAATCCTAAAACCATGGCACACAAATTATTCTAACAAAGGAGGGAACTTTTCACAACTGGTATTAAGTTTTAATATCGTGGTTTTATTAATAAATCAAAATTCTCTCATCTGAAATTTTAAAACCGCGCCTATAGAATTTCAAAACCTGAGCAATTCTGTTTACGTATATCAAAATAAATGAGCTGAAAATATGCATGGTTGGTCGCATTGAAGTCACCACAGTCAGTCTTTCAAGAAACCTAATTTTACTGAAACTGTTAAAACTGAATGGAATGTGAAAGATTTACGAAGTATGAAAAAATCGTTGTAAAGTGAACCAACCTAATAATTATGATGATTTTGGTAGATCCGGTAGTATTAAGTCATGTGTTATTTTATTTCATTTTCCGGGAGAGCAATTATTTTACGACTTTCTACATTGTAAAATGCGGTGTTACCATTCTAAATTCGTCACACTTATACTAACACGTTCAAATAGTAAGATGATTTGAAACTAGCAGCAAATTTATTCGTTCTATCTACTAAATTGCTGTCCCGGATGAGGACGAAATCTGTAGTATTCATCCTAAAGCATTAGGATGTGGAGTGTCGTTTCGACATGATTGGCTCATTGTGCTCACTCCAGGCGCGCTTTGTAGCTGGTCTTCCATATTTCAGCAAGAGTTACAGCCGAGTGGAACCGATGGAAAATGCAAAGCGGCAGAGTAAAGCGCTGGACGAGAGACCAAGCAACGAAACCGTAGAAATCAAGTTGTACCTGAAAACAAAGAAAACGTGTTGTAAATTAGAACTTGGTTACTATGTGAAGATGTTTACTTTTGGTTATCAACATATCTAGGTAGTTTATAAGATTCATATATGTATACATCAGTTTGGTAAATCAAGTTTTATAAAATTATTTGCTAAAATTATACTTACTGGATTGGCCAGGACTTTTTGGGCCTCGAAAGTGTAGATGAGCCACATGGTAACGTTACAGATGAGCAGGAAGGTGACGGCCTGACGAGCGGGCTTGGTACGTTCTTGTTCAGGCAAGTGAACGCGACGGCGAGAGACATCAGCGATAAAGAGCAATTGAAGCACAACCTGAAAGGTTTTAATGGATTGAAAATTAAATATAACATAATATTTCAAAGTAATTATGATATTTGAGGATGAGAATAAATCCACATTAAAAGGTCAGTGCGTCTCGTAACCTAGTGTAACCTGGAAGAGCATTCAAAATTAATAGAAGTTTTGAAGCGGCCGTAGCCCAATAGCTAGGGCGTCGGATTTGTGATCTTGAGGTCGCCGGTTCGAACCTTACTCGTAACACAAGCATTTTAGCTTAGCACGAGGGGTTAACAAAAATACTAGTAGACTGCAAAACTCTGCTAGTAATCTTTAAAAAAAAAGAATAGAAGTGGTGAAATTAGCTTAATAAAAGTTGTCCAATGCTATTTCCATGAGGTTAGTTGGCAAGAAAATACGACTAAAGGAGAATAATAAACTTTTTTCGTGGATTATCTCTATTTCATCATCAACCCATATTAGTCCACTGCTGATTATAGACCTCCCTTCTCATAATATAAAGTGTAAAAGAAAAAAGAATAGAAAGTTAAAATTATATTCAAATATCCAATATTTACCTGAAATACGCTCAAGCAGCCAGTAATCATCACCAGAAGGTTCGGTTCATGAGTAAAAGCCCCCATCCCGCCGGCAATCACACTGAACACGGCGTAGACGAAAAGACCGAAAGCAGACACGCGGAGCAGAATGTCGTTGAGATCAGATTGTTCTTCGGAGCGGAACTTCAATGATTGCACCCTGCGAAGAGGCTCGGTATAGGAGGAAGGAGTAGAGCTCCATTTCATTACACGACCACTAATTTATTGAATGAAACCAAAAATGGTTAACAAAAAGGTACAACAAAATAAATGAAAACATAAAATGCATGTTAAATGTATTGTGTTTGATAATGATATAAGTGGGTTAGCACGGTCGGAGTGCAAAATTAAAAAAATCGGAGCCATGGAAAATGAACGGAAATAAAGGATAAGGTAAAGTAAACAAAAAGGTTGAGGGAAAGGCGAAAAATAAGAAACATTAACTAAAATGAAAACAAAAAAACTATTCTAACATTCAAATATAATTTTGTTGAATATTATATAATATTCAAATAAAAATAAACTAAACTTACCGTATAAATCCAATTAGAATCGCCAAAATAGATAAGATCATCAATGCACAGTGAGATACATCCGCCAAATAGATGGAAAGGCGTTTCAGCTCTTGGTGTCTTATCAATACGAAGAAGAGAATCAAGCAGATGAGAGAGGCGACGAGTAGAAGGAGTCCACAGAAGAGTCCCTTGGATGCTCCGGCGCAGTCAACGCGGTTACCTCGCTGTGCCGCTGCAAGTGCTGCCGCCCTGCGGGATAGAACAGCCTCCAGACGTCTTTCCAGATCTTCATCGTTGGCCACACTGCAACCAAACGTGAGCCTTCAGTCACGTATGCTTTGTTTTTTCTATTACTTGCAAATTATGTAGCTATAAGTTACTTGCACTAATACATGCTTGTAAAATGTCTAAAATATGCTAGAGATATGTTAAATGGGTTCTAAGGTTACGCTTGGTTAATGTACAAGTGCTAAACGGAATGTAATGTTATTGTTAAAGGTGGCTCATGTTTGGCTATATTTCTACTCTTAATGGCAGTGCAGTCTTATCTATAGTAAATTATAAATATATTGCACTACTATTAAAAGCTTCTGATTATGGTGATATAGGATATGGTACTAAATGATAAAATTACCTGGGATAGCGTCCAATGTGCTTCCACATAACATAAATAACGGCAGCTCCAATCAAGGAATACTCTATGATGAACGGATAGAGATAAGGTGCTGAGTCAGTTACGATAGTTCCCATAATTGGGTTTCGACCGCACACAGTTGTGTTATCAATATTGGCAATCAGCGCAGCCGGGTTGAGGGCGTCGAATGACTCGAAGAGTTCCGTTGAGTTCGTTACTGAAAACAAAAAAACAAAAAAAAAACTGTTATAAACACTTTATACAAAGTTTCAGTTTCTAAACTACAGTTACAATCTAGTTAGACATCAATTAATAAATACTACAACCGATCCTTTTAGATTAAAATCATCCCTAATTGTTAAATTATCTACGTGAAATAAGATGCAGATAACGTAACGATTGAGAATCACTTTAAATAATAAAGACAAAGGTCGACCAAATCATAAGTACATGCAAAATACTTCACTGAATAATAATAACTCAAAAACTAAAAACGTTGTAGAAACTTATAGTGTGCAATAGACGCGGTTTGGTATAATAAACGAACACAATTTAAGTGACAATTGGCAAATAAAAAGTGCAACGGCGTTCAAAAAAATCAATATTTCACTCCAACGACCAACCTGACGAATGTGGTGGTTCATCTACACGATAAGTTTCAACACTATTTCCCCAGTCGTCTCGATCACTTATGACCGATCCTGTACTTGAGCTGGGCATCATTGTCGATATGACATTAACAATTGGTTTCAGAGTAGTTGTATGCAGCCATTGAAACACTTCTAACATTGCCGTCTGTGTTTGAGTCGGTTTGTCCGACTCTGTTGTTAATGGTGCTAAAGAGGTAGTAGTGAAAGGGTTATCATTGGGCCACTCTCTAAATTCACGACCGTATTCCATACCATTTTCATAACCTATAGTAGTCTTTATCGTATCGATGAGTTTTGATTTAGGAAGGTACCCACCACCCATATTATGATATGATGAAAGAGTTGCTGAAAAGTTAGTTGAAAAAGACATTTTAATTCACATACATGCACATGTTAGTAAGAAACTGTTTTAAGAAATTTGTGAATGTGGATACTAACTTGTGGTGGGTGTGGTTACGGGTGCAGCTGTAGAGGAGGTGACAACGTTCAGAAGTTGTTCTCCAGCGGTCTTAGCAGTGGCAATGGTAGTAGATGTAACAGTGGAAATGGCAGTAGTAGCTGCTCCAAAAACTTTGCCAGAATGCCTCAGAGTATGCTTACGGATGACTTCTGTAGATGATGGTTGTATCATGTTATATTTACAGTAGTGATAAAAAAGTATAAAGAAGAAAAGTATTTATTTAATATGATTTTTTAATTAGTGGTAGGAGAATGCAGCAATAAGTTTAAAGATAAATATTTATGAAAAAATAACTTACTTCCCAGTATGCCTTCGCCAGGGAAACCCAGAGGATTCTTCACATGATAGTCTGTAATTTCTTTCAGAGATTCTAGTACTAAAGTACGTATCCAGACACAGATATTTGTTGCAACTACGTGCATTAATCCAAACCGAGCAATAACTTTAAATCGATGGATATTCAACTGAAAAAGAAAGTGTAATGCTGTAGTAATGCATTTTAAAGATAACTTATGATAGAACAAATAATTTTCTGGTGTAAATTCTTACCCGAGAATTCATGAAAATGAAGTACATTTGCATGAAGGTGAAAACCATTTGTAAAACAGGATTAACGCCCTTAAGAATTAGATAGCAAGGAGATTCTAGAGGCAATTCGAAGAATGTGCCAAATTCGAGTCCATTGTAAATCATGGTGCCGAGTCCGAAAGCTGTAGAAAATAGAATATTTATTAAATGCATGTTTATGCATGTTTAATGTAACAGTCTTACTAGAAACTTTTGGAAATAAGTACAGTGGCGTAAAATTTTATGTTCGTGGTACTCACTTCTAAAAGAGTGCATTCTTAATAAAAATAGGTAAGGAAGTTATTAACTAATTAAAGTTCTTACCAATTGCACCAATCCGTAGGAAGAAGCTGCCATGGCTGTGGTCATTCTGAGAAGTTTTACGCCTACGTACCGGTCGCGCGACAGGTCCAGCTTCCAGTTCAACAATATCCTGTTGCTGTTGTGATTGCTGTGAATATTAATTACATTTGAATAATTTGAAATGCGCATAGAGTAATAACGGTCCCAAAATGCAAACTTAGGGTCAAACTTAAATACATTTACGAAACTGGGATATTATACTTTGGTTTTCGTAGTTAAAGGTATTGTTTTCCTGAAACGACATGACATCGCAGTTAGCTTAGATATTATTAGTAAAACTATACAATGTAGGTCACATTTGTTATTCTCAGGAATCAGGTCGATGCACTACAATATTTAAATCAAGTCGATTGATCTATAAGTGTGATGCGATGTCTAAATGAAAGCAAGGTGAAACCATAGCGAACACAAAGAAGCGTTACGAACACGAACTACGACAGCACATCCAAAGCACTCCGCA
The DNA here is from genome assembly GCA_947037095.2 of Nycteola revayana. Taxonomy (NCBI): domain Eukaryota; kingdom Metazoa; phylum Arthropoda; class Insecta; order Lepidoptera; family Nolidae; genus Nycteola; species Nycteola revayana. Next base: position 31,316,691 of record OX344838.1, read on the forward strand.
ATGATATGATAAACTTCAAGCAGGATGCGTCAAGATGTACCTCACCTGGTCAGACGCATACACTTGCGCCATTTGCAATTGCAATTGTTGTTGACGAACTTTATCACGCATCTTACGGGGATACACCTCCTGCCCAAATAATATGGAAAAAACAAAAAATAGGCAGCATAAACAAAAAGGGGATCATGCAGCCTGATGTGTGTTGAGGAAAGCACTGACCATGATAATGTTACCTACATTAGGCCAAAGTATGAACATATGAGTGCATATCACAAAAAAGTAATAAAAAAATCATAAATTAAATTAATCAATTAAACATGTGGTTATCTAACACAGGACGACACGCGAAAGCGATAAAAATAGTGTTTCATGTTAAGTACAATATAATGGATGTGCTGTGTATGTGTGAAATGGATCACACTAACCTGGAATTGGCTTTGTTTCTTCGCATCTTTGGATGGTTTTTCTTTTTCTGCATCTTTGTCCTTGCCTTTATCTTTCGATTTGCCGTCCTTCTTATCTTTTTTGCCATCCTTGCCTTCTTTTCCATCTTTACTATCCTTTGCTTCTTTATCTTTGGTTTTCTTTTCTTTTTCTTTCTTTGCTTTTTTCTCTTTAGGAGGAGGTTTTGGTTTTGGAGGGCTACCATTGCAGCACGCACTCTCTGCACAGAAGTGTAATTTTAATGACAAATTCCATTTATAAAATAAGACAAGGAAGAAGTTTCTTATGCTTTAAATACAAACCTTGTAGCAAAAAGCAGAAAACGTAGAGCAGGAACAAGATACTCATGCCATATAGGTAGGTAAAGAACCCCTCATAATAATAGAGAGGTAGGTTATGAGTGATCACATCGCTGATGACGTACGCTATGCACACCACAACCAACAGCTTGGCGTAAATGAAACTCGATATGATGAAAAGTGATGTCCTGCAAAATAAATATTATCAAAATTATTTATAAGAGCTTCATATTTTGTATTGTATTAATAAAAGGGGTTATTTCTTAACCCATATTTTATTTATGAAAATGTAAAGGCACATGGAACCTTAGTTTGCGATACATGATTTTAGCTATTAAATAATAGTCAAAGAGAAGTAAAGTATATCGTTATACGTAGAATGAGCAGCTCGACTGCTCGCGAAGTAGCTATTTGACAGAATACTACATCCAAATAATATATTTTATTAATTTTGTGTTCTTTTATATAAGTAAAGCGCCCTTGACAAGTGCATAATTATGTGGGAGACATTAGAGTTGATAATACGGAAGTGACACCTCTTGTACCTACTTGTTAAAAATTTAATAGGCTACGGTAACAACTAATCATTTCCAAACCAACAAACTCTTGTTCATAATTCAGTCTCTTTCAGAGATATAGTGTTAGTGGAAGTATGAAAATAATTTCAATCACAGCGTCGTGCGTTGCAGACAAAATAAACGTTTAGTTTGTGGGACAATAAACCACGACTATTATTCGCACAGCGGCAACCACCCTATCCGATGTGTTATGGAAAACTGATCATCTATCTAGAAGCACGCGTGAGTTAGTGGAGCGCTTGGGGATTCAGATCTCGGAATTTTGTTACAGTGAATATATAAAAAATATAAAAAAGAATAATTCACCACATAACCTACTGTGGTGAATAGAAACTTTGGTTTACGACTTTTTTGTGTGTGTTTTTTTTAATATTTATACAAAATATAATGAGTACGAACTTAAATTCATCATCATCATCATTACCATCACCCCGTAGGTATATCGTCCACTGCTGAACATGAATCTCCCTCGAAAGGAATGTTTCATGTTAGTAAAGTCACAATCTCAAGAAATAGTACGTACGGTCTAACAAAATTAACTTTCAGGGAAATGCCCTACGGGTAAATTATATTTGGGTTTATCTTTATTTCGAATATATTTAATTTATATTAAGTTTTATATATACCTACTTAAAAACAAAAATGTACATATACCTAACTCAAATGTGTAATATCGGTAAAAAGTATATAGTTATATACTTTTTACGGTGACCAATAGTCATATTATATTTAAACATGGTAGCTATTAAGTTAGCTTTATAGTAAAAACATTTGTCGGCGAAAAGCAAACATTTTTTTGAACATGGTCACGATTCGACCAAAATCATTTAAAAAAATAGTTTCTTTTTCTTTTCAATTATTTTATAGTATTATGCCTATACATTTTTTTTATTAAATGCAAACCACAAAAAAATTGCAATCTTTGAAAATTATTTTCACCTAAATTATATTAACTGTACCTAACAAAAGACTGAGGTTAAACCCCCGGCGTTCTACTAACTCGCGCGCGCATAAATCTTAAACACAAATTCATATTATACGTACAGATTTCATTGAAGGCAAAATATTTAAAGGCACAAAGAATGAACAAATAATTATGTCCAAAATATCCAACCTTGGTAGAATTGAGGAGCTCCATTGTTATAACATATTTTATGTATGTATGTTTTTTAAATAGACAATGACGACGTAATGTACCTACAATTAAATGAGCACTTTATCAATAATTATGAAAAATTTAATACCTAGGTTTAAAGAATAACGTTACTGAAATAATATTTTATTGAATTATAGAAGTAGATAATTAAAAAAAATATATATCCTTATAATTTTCCTAAAAAGTTTAAATTTTAAAAAATAACTATTTTTCTACTTTTCACATAAATAAAGTTTTCTAAATCGGTTTGTTACAACTTAATTTATAAAAAAAAATGTTTCGATTTTCCGAGGGCGGGTTTCAGACTACGTACTTTTTAGATGGCTTCGGTTGAACGCACTTCAGCTCCATTTCTTTGTTCGCATTGTTATGCTTCTCAGCTATTTCGATGTCACTGCCTTGTTGTCGGTGTTGTCCCACCGGCAACGTCGCCATATTATCCACGGCCTCGAGATCCACCGTCGCCACCTTTACCTCAGCCTCCGCTGGAGTATGCTTGTCTTTCCCCATCACTTATTTATGAACACTCGGGTAGGGTATTAATTGATGGACCTCATGGTTAAGTGCAAGGGTGAAGGACCAAGGAAAGTAAGGAGTAAGGACCACTTTTCACCGCCGGAAATCTGGAGGTGCGGCGTCGACCAACCTTTACTCCGAATAAACCGGGAGTTGCGCAGTAAAGGATGCTGCGCGGTATCCCGAAGTAGGGGCGGCACTCCGAGCCCCATTTTGCAAATTGCACTCTTTAATAGCGAGGGTCGTTTCTATATAGTTTATGGGGAGAAACGTAATCTTGTAGCAAGAAATGTTTATTTAATTTTTTGATTCTGAATGCTATATTGATGATTAATGTTGTCTTATGTACCTATTAGCTTTCATTGCAAATATTTTAGTATAAGAACTTCCTGTTGACTACGTTCAATAATTAAAATGATTTTTTAGAATATTTACTGTAGAAAAAAATTACGTGACATTTAAATAAAATGTTGACAACAACAAGAGATTGCGTTCTAAAAGCTTAATATATTATTAAAATAAATGGTAGATAAAATATCAAAATGTTAGTTCGCCAACCCTAAATTCAGTGGCGGCACGCGGTCGATAGAGGCGCGCCGCTCCCGGAAAGCTTTGGGAGGCTGCGCGAGCGACCCACTGACCCGGGCTGTGTCGCCCGAACACACCCCACGGTACGCTACTACGTAAGTACTTGTGCCAGCCCTATTGCACATGCACGTGTATAATCAACGCTATTACGCACACTCGTGCCCCATAAATGCATACAAAGAGTGGAGAAGCAATCCCGTGTCGTAAATTAGGGTCTTTTGAGAAGGGATTTTTGTGATGTCGTGTCTATTCTAGGAATGAGATCATATAAAATAAAAATTGGGTGACCTTGGTGTTATATTACTTTAATTGAGTTTTGAAACAAAGAAATACTAACAGTTTCAGAATTTTCGGATTAATTGAACGTTGAAACAAAGAAAAAGAAGAACAAAGAGTTTCTTCACAAAGAAATCTATAATTACATGCAAAATTTGTGATATTCATTCATTATGAAGATCAAAGAACAATATTAAAACTCAAAAATCACGCAAAACTGTTGGCTCCGAATAATAAATTATAGTCAGTCAGTTATGCTGAAACACAAAACTAGCACAGTAAGGCCAACACTATTATAATCTATTACTCTGGGAGAAACCGCTATTATATTTACCTATACCCCTGTGACTAGATCTGAACCTAGATTACTTACAAGCGGATCACACATTCAACTAAACTGATAAGTAGCGATAGTGCAATGATTACAAAACCACGACTGACCTATAACGTGGTCTGAATGTAGTCAACACACTTTAATTAGTCTCCAAACTTGCTAAAATTGCCACGTCCACGCAAAATACGATATTACACAATACGCTTAGTGGGTCTAAACGCCCTCCTTTTGTAGGCAGGGTTTAACAATGGTGCATGCCGACCGCGTCCCTTTGACAAAAGGCTAAACGATCTTGCATTGCTTTATTCCTTAGACAACAAGCGTAGGCGTCTTCTAAACCTACCTTTGTTGGGGTTTCCCAATCCTTTTATCAGTTATAAAACTGTTAAGCGGTCTCATTATTTTATGTTTGAACTTAAAAGCAATTCTTAATAAGGATTTATAACGAATCTGACTAAGTAACCCGTAATCTTCTTGTTGCGGGATCCAAAATACTTTAGTTAAAATAGAAGCTGCTAGAGCTTAGGTTTTTATAATATAATCAAACAATGGGCTGAGTGTCCCTCGTTGCTCAGTTGATTGTTGAATCCGTTTACCATCGATGGTTGTAACCTGTTTGCTCAAATAATAGTAACATAAAAATTATACTAAGTTTTAGGTCTATAGATATGTTACGTTACGTAATTTTGTGGCAAATATATCATGTTAGAAGATTTATTGGATAATTGTATACACATGCTATGCATCAGTATCAAATTAATTCAAAACCCGCCTCTAATATCATTGCTATTTAATTCATGAGCTCAGTCAGAACGCTATCAGCAAAGACCACAATTAACTATATGACGCCATCCAACAATTATTGCATTTTAAATTGTCTAGGTAATACTTAATTGCGCACTTAAAGATCCTTGAATAGAAGATAAAACAATATTTAGAAGAAATAATGTTTCTTTTATTTTACCTATAAGTTAAATACCTAATTAGATGTATGAATATCGAATAAGCTTAACTTTAGCGCAAGAGTGAATTGAGTAATTGGGCACATGTCTCATTCCCGAGCAATGGAATAATAATAGTTATTATGACCATAAGTATAAAGTAGTTTTCACTCATCATCTGACCGTATAACGTATTCGGCTGAACATAGGCCTCAACCCGAGGGAGGGCTATTGACTCAACACAGGCGCTTCGACGGCGGGTTGGTGATATGGTTGGTGGTATTTTATTTTAACACAAAGGAAAACGCTGATGCCCGTTCCATGGTAGACGATTTTGCAAACTTAAAGATATCTTAGATTTAGCACAAATGAACCGAACTACAGAGGTCTGAATGATGCCGTCACATAGAAAATAAAAACAATGCTCAAACATGGTGAAAGCATTTTCTTTAATCACATTTACGATCGCACGTTATTTATTAAGGTTGATATTTTTCTTTCGTATAAAATATATATTTTTAACGAAATTTTGTTTTTTAAATATTTTTTTTTCAGTTCCATATAATTTTCATTTTTTTACGTGTTCAAAGAGCAAATTCTTACAACCTTTCCATTTTGTAGTATCTATTAGTCAACTGGATGGAAGCACTCTTCGGGATGTACGATTTCTAAACGAAAGAAAAAGGAAAAATTCAATCGCAACAAAATTTAATTAGGTATTACTCCATATTTGGGAACTGATATTACGATAAGAGTTTACGGTAACGGCCATAAAGTAAGATAGCTACTGTAATGACCGAAACTTTAATAATCACTGTATATTTTTAGTATACCTGAAATAATTGTTTGCTCAATGTTCAAAATAATCTTAACTAAATTCAGACCTTGCAAATTTAACACACAATGAGATTTAACATAATTTTATGGATGAATAAGTTTAGCGCATCCATTAACAATGTTATATGATGCGAATAATAGCGTCGCTTCGTTACCATCTAAAATGGCTGTATAATAGAGTTGCTTGTGCGTAATTAGTGACTACGATGTGTGAATTATAGACAGGAGGTTTTATGGGCGTCACTAATAATCGACGCGTTATCAAACATGTTATGGTACTAAGAAGTTTATATTCTATTGGCGAAATTGAATAATAATAACTGGATTATTGATCTGTAAGTGATTCATAACCGTTATATTAGGATGTTATTTCAAAGCTTGAGAACGGCAGAAGTCATATTGATACCTATATTAATGTTAGATATTGTTGTAATAAAATCCAAGCTGACATGTTATTTTGGCGAAATATCCCATAAAATCCAAATATTACGAGGCAGATAATATATCCGTGTGGCTTAGAATTGACCGCCTCATATCTTCCTATGGGTGTGGTATGAGGCGACGAAGAAGGACATTCAACTGATTGATGGGCAGCACCATCTATCAGCTAAAATATACCTACTCCAATCTTACTGCGATCTCCAATCCACCTGCCAAGCGTGTTGATTATGGCAATATCTCTCAACGACCCTTTTTTTTGTTGTCCGGGGGGAAATGCATTTAGGCATTTCCACGGCCGCTGCAGCGTATCCGCGCGCTGGCGGCGGATATGTGGGACTTGCCCTCTCCATAGCGGTAGTATGCTTTACTCATACCACGAGGAGAGGTCTCTTCACCACTAAAATGCCCCGGAAAATCCTTCGATCCGTGTCGTTGGCGGGGGCCGGGTACGCACGAAGCAATTCGGCCTCCGACGGCACCCGCGGTCAATATATTCAGCTATGTTCAGCAGTTGACGTCAACGGGCTGATAAAGTAAGGTAAGATAATGCATCTAACTAATTTCTTGATATCCGAATAAGGTATCTGTAGTTGCATCCCACATTAACTAGCTTTAGACTGACGAATAACAAATTTAAACATCCTTAAACATTTACACACGCCAATTAACTCCCCAAGTAATGCGTCGATATCCTCGACCCATACTATAAACGCGTCTGACCGTCTCAAATGCCTACCTTTCTACGTTCACAGCTTAAAAGCGGACCTTATTGCAATACTGTAAAGTCTAACGTTGTTAAATCAACTGTAATCACTCGTGGTCGTATTTAACTTAATGTGTGTAGGTACAATTTAATCGATTGTCCACCCAAGCGGCATAGAAGTGCTTTGATTACAGCTTCCTCCCTTTTATTTATTTTTAAATTGTCCATCGAGGTTTAGTCCTTTATTGAATAAAGAACGACCGTTTATATCACTAAAAGAGTCTATTTTTCATGATACTTTGATTTCAATTACGTATCACCAAGCGGATGTTTTGATTAAGCTGGTAATGTAATGTAATTACGATAATTTTAATGTGGCAATCTCCGTGGCGTAGCGGTATAAGTATCACTTTAAGGTCTAGGAGGTCGTGGATTAGAACCCCATGCCTGTAGAGGAAGATCCCGATTATTGTAACATGTTAACTTGCCTGCCTATAACAAGCGTAGATTAGGGAACGCAGCGTTTCCTTGTGTGTTACAACATAATACCGTGGTCACCAACCCGCCTGCCGAGTGTGGTGAATATGGCAAAAATCACAGAACAGAGAATAAAACTCGTCCTCGGGAGGAGGCCCATGTTCAGCAGTGGACTTTATACGGGATGATGATAATTATGAAATGTGCTAAGTATTCTGATAATTAGAATCGAATATACATAATAATAAGGCTTAAATTATTATCATCTGGCTATAGGTGATTTCAGATTGTTGATAGCAATATGGTGTAGTCTAATTAACAGACATACAAACCACTTGTGTTTGTTACCTACTACGCTAGATAGGTGTTAAAACTCAGACTACGAAATTATTTTACAGGTGTAGATTTAAGTAAATTAAAAACGTAAGTTATGTGTCACTGAAATGATCCGTCACACAGGGATTCCCTTATATTGACACCAAACTCCCACAAAAGAGGTCATGAAGCTTCCTAGTGAAGATTAAATGTAATTTAAAATGTAAACGCCTTTGTGAAGATAGAAATAAATACATATGAAGATCATTGTTATTATTACTGAATGCTTGATAGGTACAGTCAACCAGATAGGCGAACCTTCTGTGTTAATTTAAAATGTTAATAAATATGTTAGTACGACAACCGGTACACTATGAGTGAAGAGTTCGCTGCTAGCTGTGTACCTACAAATACATATAACAGTAACCTCTTTTCAATGTTGGTCATATTTTGAAATGTGTTGCACAATGTGTAATCCTATCTCCTTGCTCGATTGTATATATCATCATTCATCATTTCAGCCGTAGGACGTCCACTGCTGGACATAGGCCTCCCTCAATTTGTACATAATTTTACTAAAATTAGCAGACTTAATCCTTAGTTCCTTTATAGGTCGTTTTTTATTGTTAACGCCAATCCTTATTCGATTTCAATGCCAATTACAAATTTAAAAAATCCATTGTCTTTCGGACACACAGCTTCATAAACCTACTTATTCCGTTATTCATGATTTCGTTTATCAATCTCAATGAATTCAAAGCATACCAGACAGTTAGGTATTCAGAAAACTCTAACAGGCTTTTTATGCAGTAGGTATTCAAATGAATGGCAAACAGTTTATTCTTGTCTACAAATAAATTACTTAAGTACCTAGTTATCTTTGTGTGTTTATTCTGTTTGAACTTAACAATGATATACATAAAGTAAATGTATTACACATTGTTACATAGTGGACTATTTTTATAATTGTATTTGTAAATTAATTACATCAAGCTTATATCAAAGGATTTAATTAAGTTTAGTTTTTTTTAAATACTTACGTTTCAAAGTTGGCTGTGCCCTTGAAAGATTAATCCACACAAATGTTAAGTGGCACCTAATGTGACATATTTCAATGTCAAATTAGGTGCCACTAGCTGCTAGAATAGCTAACGCTAGTGGATTGCATGTACAAAACTAGCCGTCCTCATCCTACTAGCTAAAATCTGAATCCCTCCCACATCAGCACTGGCAACCTTACTTACACTTAAGAACACAACATTAATCAATAAAGTAGCTCGAGCTTGATTCAACTAACTAACTCTGTCTCTAGTAAAAGTAGACCTACTTGGCATTTTTAGGAGAAATGTCCGGCTGACAGCAAGCCCGGTACCGAAGCACCGCCTCCGTTGGTGTTAAAGCTTCGCACTCGTCCGGCACCACGTCACACTCGTCAGAGACGAGTGGCGCGCGCGCCGGCGATGTGTGCGACCCGTACCCGTCTGAATTCAGCTGGAATGTTATAATAATTAATTTTTAATACTATGAAAGCTTATAGTGAAGTCTACTTGTGTGTCAAATGTATAATGCGTTGTGTTTTTTTTATTTTTCTCTGGTTCTGGGTTATCACCCATAAGTACCATTATTCCTCTTACTAGATTATTATTTCAGAAGTAGGGATAAATAAATTAAAGTGAATGTAAACCAGGGCTAACGTAAACGTGCGGAAGAAACTTCTACAGAAACATAAACGCTTCCGTTTGTGCAAATGAACACTTGCAGCTAGTAGGCACAACGGGCATGTACCCATTTTCAGCAACGGGCATGCACCCAAAATATTCACTAATGTGACCAAAAGCTTCCACCAAAAAAAAAAAAAACAATTTCGATGAATGCTTAGAAATGAATAATTAATATAGGTACAAACGGAATAGCCTTACCATAAAATGCATCTGCAAAGTAACTTCAACAAAACAATAGAACTGCAACTATAGACTATAAGTAAATAACAATTGGTAGCAATATTCTGAAATGTTAATTAAATCGAAAGCTATTAATTTGATTTAAATATGAACAGTCCACTGGCATCGAATGTGCATTGATCACGTTTTAACGAACCAAAAAAGATCAACATGAAATATTACTCAGAGATTGTCGAAACAATTTTCACCCAACGTATGGTTTCACTGATGCTTGCTGTAATTCAAAGCGAATTATGATTTTGGTAAAATGTGTATTGTAAACTGACACTATAAATAAAATTAACACTAAGTATTCATTTAATAGTTTTACAAGATTATGATTTATAAACGTACAGGAACCCTTCTGCCTCCTCCAAAGATTGCCAAGCCTCTCTGGATAAAGCTTTTTGAAACCAGTTATTACCAGCTATCTTTACAATGTTTACCTCTCGTCTAGCATAGGGTCTTCCTTGTTTCCTTTTGCCTTGTATAAAAAGGTCAGAACAGTATAAAATACTTATTTTATAAAAAAATCAGTGACTGTTAAACAAACAGAAATACGGCCATTATTATCTGATAACACCAGCTATCCTGTTTGTTCCGAATAATCTACGAATGGGTTAGACGTTAGACCATTTTTGGCCATTTCGCTTAGGGCTTTTCGCTCCAAGTGAAATTTGCAAAATCGATCTACTAAAAGCATAAACTACTTGTGTTAAACACATGACGCTTTATGAAATTACGGTGGATCTATCGGTGGATGTTGAATATTAAATCTCCTTCGGCAGCATTGACATAGAAATGACGATGAACCACTTCATCAATGATATCACCTATTTATTTAAAATGATGATCACACTGTTTGTGCGGTTTGCAAATTAATTTTATTCTGCACTGTGTACTCAAAGTGTTGAGTACAAATTGATTGCATAATTTGCATCCATTCAGATATCAATATCAACAATCATTTCAAATTTCTAATTATTTAGGTACATTATTGAGCTCTTGAAAAAAGCTTAGTAGCACTCGAAAACTACTTAATAGTTTATCTAATTTTCACCATTAATTATTTATGTTTTCAATAAAGACATTTAGTTTTTTAATAGGAAACGACTTAAGTATAAAAAACACAAACACACTTCATTCATTAGCGCATTTAAGAAAATCTATGGTGCATGTTGTTAATGGTGCAATGAAATTGATTCAAGCATCTATAAATAAATAATAATAAGAAGTGAAGTAAATGTAAAAATAATCACTGCAATGAATAATTATATCTTAAGTCACCATCAGATATACCTAGAGGACGAATAAGTACCTTTTTTGATTGGAGATGTGAAATAAGAAACGATTTTGGGATTTCACGTTTCCTATTACTATTTAACTCTTTTTTGAGGGTTTTGTTTTTAAGTATAACTTCTTTACTGCGTATAAACATAAAAACTAAAAAAATGTTACGATCTAATTTAACTTTCTCCCAGAAAAATTATTTTCACCAAGTTATAAGGCTAGTACTTATGCGGCTTAAAACTTGACGTTTTCGAGCCCATTTACCAAATGTCCACAGTAGTTAAAATGAAGATGAAAATGACATGAGCTACCTTGACGATGGTGCCGACCTGCGAGTCTTGTTGTTGCGTAACTACTGTTTCTCGGGGTTCTGCGGTGTCCACAGGTGCGCCAAGCAGCCGCTCCTTCATCTCGTGGATGTAGGGGCAACGCTGCATCGCGATGTAAAACTCGCGGACGCGGACCTGTAAAAAAAAATTATATTAATTTTATTTGATAAAAATGTCAGTCACAATTGTAATTTCAATTAAGTGTAATATAATTTTTATATAATAGGTATACCTATATATTTTTTATTAAGTTTAGACGTTTTACTACGATGCAAGTAGTTTGAAAATTTATTAATTATAATAATTTAATAATATTCAAAATGTGAGGAAATCAGGAAAAACAGATAATACTGAATATGCATTTATCAATGTATATAGCAATATCTTCCGTACGCGGTTTCACCCGCTCCCTTAGAAACTTCACAAATAATTATAGCCTATAGCCTTTCTCAATAAATCTAACACTGAAAGAATTTTTCAAATTGGACCAGTAGTTTCTGACATAAGCGCGTTCAAGCAAACAAACAAACTAACTCTTCAAGTTTCTTCCGCACGTTTACGTTAGCCCTGGTTTACATTCACTTTAATTTATTTATCCCTACTTCTGAAATAATAATCTAGTAAGAGGAATAATGGTACTTATGGGTGATAACCCAGAACCAGAGAAAAATAAAAAAAACACAACGCATTATACATTTGACACACAAGTAGACTTCACTATAAGCTTTCATAGTATTAAAAATTAATTATTATAACATTCCAGCTGAATTCAGACGGGTACGGGTTGCACACATCGCCGGCGCGCGCGCCACTCGTCTCTGACGAGTGTGACGTGGTGCCGGACGAGTGCGAAGCTTTAACACCAACGGAGGCGGTGCTTCGGTACCGGGCTTGCTGTCAGCCGGACATTTCTCCTAAAAATGCCAAGTAGGTCTACTTTTACTAGAGACAGAGTTAGTTAGTTGAATCAAGCTCGAGCTACTTTATTGATTAATGTTGTGTTCTTAAGTGTAAGTAAGGTTGCCAGTGCTGATGTGGGAGGGATTCAGATTTTAGCTAGTAGGATGAGGACGGCTAGTTTTGTACATGCAATCCACTAGCGTTAGCTATTCTAGCAGCTAGTGGCACCTAATTCATTATATAAGTTTATTAGCATAGATTAAAGTTGAATATAAATTTGTTTTCAATGCAACTCAGGTATAGTTCAGCAAATTCCCGCCTACAGAGTATCCATACGGAAACAAAGTCCATAACCTAAAGCCTTTATAGCCCTGTGGGAATGAATACACCTCGCCATATTGAAGTGATAATGACCAGCTTCATGAATTACCCCCTATATATGGACCCGACGTGTGTTGAATACAAATCGAAGTTCTTGCAATGACAGACGCCGATTTGGAACAATGACGTCATCTGGCAAGAAAATTGATGAGACAGAATTCGTGATGCGTGACATACATTTGTGAAATGCTTTTAAATAATTCCGATAGTTTTTATACGATTGCACTACAAATGATTCTTCATATCTTGTTTCGTAGGTACATATATTGAATGAATCTTTTGGTATATCAATACCAGCTTTGTTCAAGAAAACAGTCTATCAGCAATTTGATTTCATGAATACCACAAGCATTGGTATTGTTGTTTCAAATATAGTATTTTAGTTATATAAAAGATGTAAATTAAATAATATTATAACTATTGATATATTCTATAACATGAAATATCTAATCTATGAAGTAACAATGAACTAAGTAAAACATGAGTTACAAAAAACTTTAAAAGAAGGGTCATGTATTACATAGAAACCGTCAAGTCAATAGTTTACTAAAGGTGACCTACTATAAAGCAGTCAAGCTACCAAGATTTAATGGATGGAACTCATAAAAGGTCCGCCTGTAGACAGATGATTTTTTAAAATACGCTCGAAATAATATTGTTTGCTAAAGCTAACATTTTTAGAAGAACATAATTTTCAAGAATTTTATCCTCAGCATTTTGACAGATGTCAGATTATAATTTAGAACTATAATATTGTAATACGCAGTACACTTTAAATAAAAACGTTCAAATTATAGGTAGGTACTCCTACATATTCTGTGAGATATTTGTTTTGTATAGTTTCCGTTTCTTATAAATGTCAAAGTTGTTGTTGATTTACGTGGATAATTCTCGTTAGCAAATGTTCAATCATAATAAATAAAAGCTCTATTCTGAAAATATTAGTCATTAACTCTGTACCGCAGCAATATGATAGGATTTGGACGTTATCCATACAATGTTTACACTAACTTTTCAATTATTCTAATTAGGCCATATTCATAACGTGTACGAATACTGTGCTAGATCGTATTGCAAGTAGCCTTGGTACAAGTTTACTATGATTTGGTTCATAAGCAGGAGGTTGAGGAGGTGTTGAATTACGGACACACTACACGCTTGCCCTAGATCTGGAACTGACAGCCCCTAAATGGGACAGTGAATATTGAATATTCCGAAAATCATAACGCACAAGAAGTTTAAATTATGAAAATGAAAATCGCAACAAAAATGTATATGTTATACTCCGTCAAATCGGATTTAACATTATAGTCTTATAAATTGTAAGTTTTAAAAATACGAATAAAAACATATAACTATCCTTGGATTTCTTCTAAGAAATCCAAGGTAGTAGCTAATAACAATACTTCTAAGTATTGTTATTAGCAAATTTCCTATTGAAATAATTGTAAAAGAGAAATATTGTGAAGTAGTGAAGATATTTGGACGTTTGTTATTTCGACACTGACACGATGCATGATTATAATCGTTTATCCGATCTGGATGGAATTTGGCACAACTTTTGATGGATAAAAGACATTCAGTGTCGCAATTATTCATGCATTTTACTTGATTTCACATGCTATTTTACTTTGCACTATGGACTTTTCCTCTGTACCTACCTAACCATATCGGTTACAATAAGAAAAAATAATGTTTTTTTTTTATTAGATTCTGTAGGAATGTTATAAGCTATTTTATTCCAGTTATGAATAATGAATGTCTTTAGGAAAGTAGCAGGAATACATTTTAATATTGTTAACATTTTTCATAGACTAACCTCAGGAGACGGCATCAACATAAATGGTACTTACACACTCACTGTCAATTTGCAGGTAGAATAGTGATCATGGCAAATGACAGTTACTCAATGACCTCGATGGAGTTTCTTAACACGAACGTCATATCCTATGCCCATGTAGTGCCTGATTCAATAGTCGATGGGAATTCTTTTCTCAAAGTTGAGGTTCGATCCAACTAGATAGGTCCAACTTAGAGAAAGCGGTTAATTGTCGAATCTGACTTGGCTCGGTAGCGTCTGGGAAACATTGAAAGATCTTCTCTTCCAAAATACGTCAGTGCCTTAAGACGAAAGTCTTTAATCAATGTGTGTTACCAACTAACTACTAATGACACGGATAATGGATCTCCGACACGGTATCTCACTGTGTACCTCATAAGAAAGCTCAAAGTCACTAAGCTGGCTATAAAAAAACCTACGCTCGGTCCCTGTGATCGAATCAGAAACTAAGAGATCTGCAGGAGAATAAATCTCGCTGGCAGCTGAAATAACAATAGCACGGCGTATTGCTTAAAAAACTGACGATGTCCGATGGGTCAGAAAAGATCTCGAGTGAAGATCACGCAATGGCAAGCCCAGCGTGGTACTACCGCCTGCACGATGGACAGACGACTTAATAAATTTCGCAGGGACAAGTTAATACAGACTGCTATCAATCGTTCCCGCTGGAAATTGATGAGGGAGGCCTATGTATGTTCAGCAGTAGACTATAGGCTGATATGATGATAGATTACCCAAAAATACTCATAATCGTTTCGGCAATCATGACTAAACGTCAAGGAGTATTTTCTTTACAGTATTATCCTAATAATATTTATTTAAAAGTTAGACGCACAGAAATCCTTTTAAACGCAATGTACTGCCAGGCTAGCCGTCCGTTAACCTGCTGGCCTCATTTTGTTAAATCGATTGTTGCTTCGTCCTTTTGTGTCACATAAGTGCATTACCTAGTGTATAACTTGCTTTGCAATTTTGTAATGTGTGATGCAAGTAAATATAATATTATAAGCCCTGAAGTCATCTATCAAATCATAAAAACCGTAAATATAGATCGTGTCACTGTCACATCGTTTCAAAATAATATAAATACCTGATATTGATAATTAATAAATAGGTTATATGGACTGATAAAAGAAAAACAAGTAAGTATTTTGGCCTAGTTTTGATTTGTTTTTATATTATGACAGACAAACATCCAACCAGATATGGTAGTACTACTCGTAAGTAGTGCCACCCACATAGCTGCCGGCGTTTTCCCCACATAATGACGTTTCACTCAGCAAAAACGTAGTGCATTCAGCCTGCTTTCTGAGCCGCAAGCCAGAATTAATTCCCTTATTGCAATGTGGAATGGTTAGACGTGGCACTTTAGCTGTTACTTTTTCATTCGCTTGGCGGATTTTTAATTGACTTCCTTAGACGTTAAATGTTTGTTAATTGGACACTTTCTTTGGACCCCAGATTTCACTTTTAAGTCTATATATAAAGCGGTAGGTAATTGCTATTAAGGTAATTGCTAGTCAGCTTATTCACGGTATTTTAATGTACGTTAGAATTATTCCCAAAAATTATAAACAGAAGTTTTATTTAGAATCACCTGTATATGTGCAGTGTAGGTAGATGTCAACTGGGAAAGTTGTTTAATTATTATTTCGTGTATGTATTTAATGTAATTTAATTTAATTGTGTGTATTGTCAGAGTATATTTACTAAAACAATTTAATATAGTCTGCTTTTTATAATAAATGGTGTGTATTGCACACACCATTTATTATAAAAAGCTAAGAAAATGTTCCCACCGCAACAGCTGCCCTATATTATTATTCTGTGGCAAAAGCTAGACGTTTTAAAACCATAAAAGTTAGCAGACACTCAACTGAATACTTAAGACGGAACTCTTGCTATCTTTCTTGTTGCGTTAAGTGTAGAACGTTTAGCTCTTTGTTTCTTAAGATATGAGGAATTGGGTTGAAAAACGTTTATTTGATTTTCTTTCGAAGTGATCTGTGAGAAAATTATATGAATAAGTGAATATGTATGATCGGCGTTATTTAAATGAATTTAAGATATTAAGGGTTTTGTTAAATAATTTGTAGCGAAATTAATTATATTTTGACAACAATCAAACTATTTATTAAAGGGAAATAATGATATACCTAGTGATTTTTTTGCACAGTTTTCTATAAACAAGCAGGTAACGTTCATGGAATCGCTAAGCAAATAATTTTTATTTTTGCTAGAGGGTCGGCTGCAGGTGTTCCTCCACAGACAATGAAGATCTTTGCTGGGCGAGGTTCAGAACTTGTAGGTATATGTTCTAACTGGTTTTCAAACTTATATTGCTTAATACAGGTGGTTGGTGAGTTATGATGCTAGGCTAGGCTAGTTAGTGCAGCTACTGCAGATTGCGCTACATGTTTTTCTATACAAATTCTACAAATAAGTAATTAATAAAAAGTTAGTTATAATAGATATTTCAGTTATAATAATTTTATGAATCTCCAAGAAAGATTAAAACACAAGATGTTAATAAACAGATGCCTAAGTATTTAAGTGGGCAATTATAAAATAACATACAAAAGCTTATTAAGTAATTTCGTATAACACTAAATTCTCGGCAATATACATCAAGTTTATTTACTCCAAAATGTCAATAGCACTTTACTCACAACCAATTTTACTTCAATAAGAACTAGCATGCATTTTACGGCCATCGTTACTATGAAACCGTAAATCTTTGTAAATTTTACGATGTTTATGAACCTCCCACTGAAATAGACTTCAATAAGTACCGGAATGTGAAAAACTGGGTCAAATCAACAAAGTACAATGAAACAGGTAACCACATTATAAACATTTGGGATGTTTAAACTTTAGAATTAATTTAAAGTGTCGATGAATATAATAAGATCATACATGTACACAATAGCGTTACCACAAGTTCTTCCTAGTACAAAATTCTGCAGATGTTTTGTTAATGGTTTAGCCATTTTGTATTTAAACAAAGCTACTGAATCCACTGTTGTTATTACTATTGTGTGTTCGTCCCTAACAGAAGATCAGTGAAGTTCTTAAATGTCACTTCGCTCAAGCTATGCACTGCCACCGTGAGAACCTAAAGGCATCAAATATACAAGTTAATGTACAATAGTTAAGTATTTAATACGTATAAACTTGTAACTAGTTTTAAGTATTAAATACTTAACTAAAAAAACTAAAACTAACTAGCCTGTGTTGTCACACTGCAGGGCAAATTCGTCCCTCTCCCTTTTCTACACAACTCTGTCTTTTGCGAGTGCCGGCCAGTCCCTACGGTAGGATGGCGGCCTGCCGCGATGGCGTCGTTTATTAGGTGCCAACCAATCGGTGGTTCTTTTAACCCAATTGTCATCTGAAATGCGGCATATATGTCCAGCCTAATCCCACTTAAGTTTAACGGCTTTCTGGCTAACGTCTGTTATCTTGGTTTCGGCGCGCAGTATTGTGTTCCTTATACGGTCAGAACTTCGAACCCCGAGGCTAGTGCGCTTCATGGCTCGCTGGCAAACCTCGAGCTTGGACCTCAGGACACGAGCTTGGACCGCTGAAGTGTCAGAGACCAGATTTGAGCATCATATGTGACAATGGGGAGAATACACATGTCCATAATTCTCTTTTTGAGACATAGTGGTAGATCTCCTTTTAGAAGATGTTTCATTGAATAATAGCTCCTCCAGGCGCTCTCGGTGCGTCGAGCAACATCTCTGTCTTGTCGGCCTGGCAGGAGACTATTTGGCTTAGATATATAAAGTCTTGGACATGTGCAATCCCCTCACCTAATTAAACACTTAGCTATTTAATAATCCATACGCATCTAATGGTTTGGGCTCATTAGCGTGCTACATTTTGTCGAGTGTACCTACTGTTAAAACATAAAAAATAAATAGTTCTGAGTAATGAGTACTCATTTATGAAATATATCATCCGTTTTATGCAAATGAGATATCTAAAATGCACAACACGCGCGCCGTCGAGGGAGCATTACGTAGCCACTGCAAATTTTAAGGGACATTTACAGTGCCCTACTAATTTATGATAGTTAAATTAGAGTAAAAGAATAAATTATAAGCCACATACTAAATCTACTTTGCAACAGAGTTTTTGAACTTATGTAATAAGTACATACCTATTTGGAGTGTACAAATCACATAACCGGCATCAAACACCCCTCTATAAGACGCGTTTAGAACAAAGTAGTTAACACGTTTCCTATCCATAATGCGTATAAAAATAATCTTCTAACGTAGCTACGTATGAAAACGGAAACGAAAGTAGGTTGGTTTCAGTAGCTACACACACATAGCGTACATAAGGAAATTAACAACCGCCGCTGAAGCATGAATATACGGTAGTGGAGTACTTGGTGCTCCCGATTCTCATAATCATGTTGCTTTAATTAAGAATGGAGTGGATGAAGGATTATGAGTAGGAATTCGATGTAATAAGTCTTATAGTTATCAATAAATATCTGGATAAACTAGTAAAAGTTGAAGGTATTGTTGAAAATGTTTTATAAGATTAAAAAGAAAAGCATTTATTAAGTCACAACGAGCTGTGATAGGATTATAATTCTGGTTTCCATAAAAAATGAAGATACTGAGAACAAAAAATTAAAAGAAAGGTAATGTTTTGTTTCGCTACAGATTTATATTTCTAGGAAAATATTGATTTAAACTAATATTATAAAAATAACAGTAGTAACTTCACTCAATTGGAAGCCACATGTGTCGACAGTTTACGAAAGGCTCGTTCGTTGGCACACCATCAACTAAGGGCAATGTAAACATTATAATAATAAAAATAAACAATTAGGTTTTTATATGTTGAATAACATCTGGGTTAAGATTATTTTATATTTCCAATAATAAGCTTCTTGCATAATATCTATGAAAATATCAATGGGAATAATAATATATATAATATATTATTTAAATTTGTAACTCGTTAGTTACTATTTATTTAAAAAAATATATTTAGGAAAATGTAGATTTTATATCGATTCCGAATTATTTGATTTCTCTTTCAAACCAAAAATTAAAGGACAATCAGTGATATTCATAGGTATTTTATTGGTATCCTTAAACATGTCCATAGAAAGAAAAAAATAACTAATTATTTAGATGTAGGTTTCTAAACAGATTTGTTATAAAATTTCATTGATAAATACTGTAACAGAAACTGTAATAAATACACAATAAACTAAATACTATCCCCAACTACAATCTAAACAAAATGCTTTACAAACAGGCAAGATTCTCCTTGCATCCTTAAAACTTAAACTCCTAAGTGCCATTTCCATATAATTTAAAATGTTCCATATTTTTATTAGCATAAGACTCAAACTTATATGAATATTGAAAGCCTGTGAGCTGAAGCAAGAATGCACGTGATGTCTGATAACTCCTTGGCACCGAGCCGGCTGTTGCCACTGATAACGTAATTTACTGTTACCCTGAAGCCTGAAGGCATTTACATAACAAATCGATCGAATGCCATAATTTGTGTGCATCGAAGTAACTCCTTTTGTAATTCTACTTTTTAACGTTTGAAAGATCTAGTGCAAAGATATATTTTACCATTATAACTTTATATATTTAACATTATGTTGAGTAAGTTAATATAAACTGAGCATTTGTTGCTAGAATATCTAATTGG
Source organism: Nycteola revayana (assembly GCA_947037095.2). Taxonomy (NCBI): domain Eukaryota; kingdom Metazoa; phylum Arthropoda; class Insecta; order Lepidoptera; family Nolidae; genus Nycteola; species Nycteola revayana. The sequence continues at coordinate 31,336,970 of OX344838.1, forward strand.
TTTTTTCTTTAAGAAAACTAAAACTAGCTACTAACTTATTTTTATGAATTTTGAACGAAAATACAGTTTAATGATTCAGTGAAAAAGAAAAGTAATTACCTTACCTTTAATAAGGGTTATATTGCAGTTTATTTTTCTTTACGATACGACTGTTTCCGCAGGACTACATGTTTATTGTGTGGAATTGAACGGAACGGAGAAACGTGCAAGAATCTGCTAATTCTATTTACCGAAGTTCTCTTCTCATTCTATTAGTGATTTTCCTCGGCGAAAAAAACTTTCGAGGTTTTAAGCAAATCCTTTTTTCAGTTATCATGATATCACTGCTGGCAGAACTAATTAAATATTTAAAATACACCGTTAAAAAGTTAGAAGATAGGTATGGAGGTATAGTTGTGTATGTGCCAATGTGCTGTACATAACACAGCGGTTACTATGATACGTGATGACTATGACAATACCTTCAAATTAGGTCAATGTTCAGCAATGGCTGATGAAGTACAGTGCCAAGTTGCAAAAAGCTACTTGACTAAGTTTTTAGTTTAAAACCCATAACTTTCTCGTCGGATATTTTATTTCATCTGAACGTACATTGCAGTTGCTCGATAATACCTATTAGTTCCATATGAATGAATACAGAGCGGAAATAAAACTCCGAACGTCCTTAAAGCAGTATTATAGCGCAATTCTGCTAAGCGATTGAATTTCAAGCAGCACTACTTAAACAGTTTAAGCTTTAAGTGGTATTGTAAGATGAAAATGGAATAATAATTCTGCATCATTGCACAATACATCCAGCAATGTTGGATGAATTCAATCTACGGTACAATAGGTAGTTTTACTAACACCCAGTCTTCGAAAAGTCAATCAAAGTTGATCCAAAGCATTATTATCTGATTCGATTTGAGTCAGTTAATCTATGATTAACATTTCCTTTCTGAAAGTTTTCGCAATTCATGTAAGTATGTGAAATATGTTCACAAACTGAATTTGACTTGACAAAGAAGTTAAACAGCTACATACATTTTTGGGTGAAGCGGTTGAATTTAAAACAAAATCTTAATTCAAGAACAAGTGAGTTTAATCATGTCTTATTTGTGCACCATAGTTTTTTTATCTCTTTTCTTTCGAACTACCTCTCATCTGTATCTAAACAGATTTTTTTTTCGGATTCCTACTTTTTTTCGGATGGACTTTATGAAGTAAAAATAAAGGCGAGCAGAGCTCTGCCTTATTAAATGGTTTATAAACTACACACTAAACTACTTGCCTAAGAGGGCGCCCTTGGGGTCTTGGATTTCGGCTCTTTAGGTGAGTTTTGTATAACGTTACTGGTCACGGGCCTTTTGGACTTCAGGTTTACGAGGGCATCGAAAGTTCTTTGCAAACTAAAAGTCGGAAAGACGAGGGGCCAGTTCTTAATTGTTTATAATGTATTTTTTAAACAGGTATCATGTTATACTAATAAGTCCATAACCTGTAAGCCGCATCCTGTTTTTATACATAGCATTTTTCCCATACATTATTAAGAGTGCAGAGTTAACATAACAATGGATTCTCATCAAAGGGATACCTACCAACTCTCATGCATTCCTATTTTTACAATAGACGAATGAGCGGAAAACATGAACGAAATAAAAACAATTGAATGTAGTTAAGCGAAAGTTTGTGAAACATTGCAATGCAAAGAGCAGACTATCCATTTATTTCATTTATAGGAATGAACACAGGAAGTATCTACAACGAAAGTTTTACTTACACCTATGGTTTTATATATACTAATATTATAAAGAGGAAAGATGTGATTGTTTGTTTGGCATTCAATAAGGATATAAGGATATTATATAATATTATAAATGTGAAAGTAACTCTGTCTGTCTGTCTGTCTGTCTATCTGTCTGTCTGTTACGCAATCACGCCTTAACTATTGAAGCGATTTAAATGAATTTTGGTACAGATATAGTCTAGAGCCTGAGAAAGAACATAGGCTATATTTTGTTATGAATTTCCCACGGGAACGGGAGTTACGCGGGTGAAACCGCGCGCGGGAAGCTAGTAGTCTATATTTCATTATGAAGTTCCCACGGGAACGGTCGATACGCGAGTAAAACCGTTTTTTTTTTTGTTAAAATCCGAACTGCGTACACCTTTTATAAAAAGCGTATTTGTATCATTATTATTGTCGTACATTGATAGTGTATTGATAGTACATCATTATTATTATTATTTGGTGTTCATTGAGGGACTGTTTGAATCTCTCAATGAACATCTAGGTGCAGTCAAAAAGGGATATACCTAGTTTCACGATTTGAGTATCAATTAGGTTATTAGTTTGACATCAAAATAACAATAATACATTACATACGTCTCGTCCATTAAGTTAACATTACTAAACATAAAAGTGGACACTGTATCTTATCTTCACCATTGAGTACCTTTATTAGCAAAAAAGCTCAAATTTTATATTCAAAAAAGTCAAAACTTAACTAGGACGTCATCTTAAATAGTATCATCTGCCACAATTGGGAAATCTGAGTCAGAATAATTTGATTGCTTATCCGATAATATTATTAGCAAGGTACCTAAGTCTGTGCCAAATATTTCATTTTCTTCGGTCATCTGTTGACATTATATTTAGTTTGTAAACAATATTTAGAAACGTTTCTGATTAATACATTAAAATTATAATATTGACGCAATAATATGTCGTACAGCCGGTAACAATTAATTTTTGTTTCTTTGTTTCAAGTTATTCTGTCAATTAGCAAAATTAGTTTAAAATACATTTTGTATGTACTTTTTTGTCACCATTACGTAAATAGTAACTTATAAAACTGCAAAAAATTATATTTACATTCTGTTTTTATGCACAAACGCAATAAACACTCGTAACATAAAAAATAGAGACAATACATTCCAAAAAATACAAACTTATTACAACATAATAAAATATTAGGTACTTAGAAACTCAAGGTGTTCAATCAATATACCTATCCAACAGATTAATTAAAAAAAAAATGTTTTTTGTAATATTAAAATAATCGCATTTTACTAAATGTATAAGAATGTTCATATATGCGAAAGATACACCTAAATATTTTTTTACTGTGTCTATCTATCTGTCTGTTTGTCCCGGCTAATCTCAGTAACCTTTTTTTTTCCGGTTTGTCTTACGAAGGTAGCCACGAGGTTTTTGCTACTTCACCGGGCATAAAGGCGAGCAGGTTTTAAAACTACAAACTAGCAAGAGGGCGCCCCCTGTGGGGCTTGGACCTCGGCTCAGGGCGGTCGCTGGCGATGAGATTGAGGGATTATGACTTTTAGTATTTTAGGGGAGTTTTGTGCAATTGTCGCTCTACTTTACAGTTCGCGGGCCTTTCGCGGCCTTCGGGTCTACGAGGGCATCGGATGGTTATTTGCAAACTAAGGTTCAGGAGGACGAGGGGGGAGCTAATCTCTGGAACGGCTTGACCGATTTTGACGGGATTTACACTAGCTGATGATAGTTGATGTAAAAAGAAGTAATTTAGGCTGCTTTTATTTTAGAAAAAAAATGAAAATATGTAGTAAAATTATGATGAAATAAAGTAATAACTTTTTGTTAAATTCCACGTGGGCGTAGTTGCGGGCACAGCTATAAATAATATTTTATGTTAAATAAATAACCTAGATCGTAGAGCTACAAAACGATCCCAATGTTTTTCGTCTGCCGTATCTTTGTTTATTTACTTTATTCCAAACTTCCTCTAATTATGGATACTAGGGGTAACATAAAAATGTAATGCAAATAAATATATACAATAAATTTCGAAATCAAAATATGTTTTTAGTTTCGACAGCTGCTGCAGTTAACACAACCAGTTCCTTTTAAAATTAATGTTATGACTACTTATGACACATCTGTCGAAAAAGTCTTATATCAACCGTCATTTACGACATTTTTGACAGATGTCAAAACTGGTGCTTTAATGAAGTTTTTATATAAATCATTGGAGTATGAAAACAATGTAATAGAAAAACCATTCATCAGCGTAGTAGGCGTATTTTTTTAGCTCTTAGGAACGTATGTATTACTAATGTTAAACATAGTAGCAAAAACTAAGTCTGCTTCCCATATTATATACTATATCCTTATACTATACTATACTACTTATATATATATAATATAAATATCGTAATTGTTATTCATGAAATTTTACAAGAAGTTAACTATTAATTGTATTTAAATATATGGATAGATTTACTAGGTATGTAACAATAATAATAATTTATGATTTTCAAATTTGAGATACAGTTTTAATATATAAGCTTCACAACAAGTGTACTATATAAAAATGCAATGCAAATCTTAACTTTCAAAGGAGAAGTTTCTTTTAAAGTTGAGACTTAATTGCATTTGTAGACAAACACGAAATCAATACCTCACGTCGGGCCGCAAGGAAACCTAGCCAAATCAATCTGATCTCGAACCGGATATATAAATGTATTACAGAAAAGTGGTAGCTACTACATATCTAAATATATGCCAAACATACTCGTAGTGTGATATTATAATAATCTTTAGATAAATGTCGAATACAATATTAAAACTAAAGTGCTTTAACAGTAGTTTAAATTAAGAAACTTAAATAATCTAAATATATTTTTATTTTATTTAATTTAATCTAAGTAATAATAACTTTACATAGATAATACTAAACTTATGAAAATAATAATAATAAAAATACAGAACAAATAATTCAAAAAATTAAACATACCATACAAATGAAAATAGATATATTGAATAATGAAAAATAGCTATGCCAATGCCATACCTCCGTAAAGAATAATAAATTTCAAGAAACATCGTGTAAATATATAAATATATTGCAATAAAACGTTTCCGCTCTTAATTTGACATTCAGAGAGCAGCCTCATTCATGGACACATGTTATAAACATGAATTCCTTTTATCTTTTGTTGGCAATCTGGGTAATTATCAGCAGTGGCTACTGTATCAGTTGCAATGAAAATTGAAAAAGTGAACCCTATGTGCGCCGATGAAAATAAAACGAACACATTATATGAAAGGGTAACTTTGAATACGGCTTTATCGTATGTACCAATAAATAAACGGGCTATTGACTATAGGCTGCGAAACAAAGTGAACCACATAGGTATACAAGTTTTATCTTTATAATGAAATATTTACAAGTACCTTATTTTTAAAAAAGGTTTACATTTCCAATATCTGATTAATATCGAAATCGTATTACACTGCAGTGTACGCGAGTCAATGTTTCTCAACAATTCATAATGTGTGTGCTCCCGCATATGACAAAAGTTTACTATTGAGAACACAGTTCTTGGATTTTCATTAAGTAGTTACCGCCGAAGTAGTAGCTCTTCTCAGTATAATAAATAGTAGATACATATAGGGTTGAAAACAATACCAAAACAACCAAATGAACTTAATTCAACTCCATATTTTATTTACACGTCGATCGCTCGTCCTTTATAAGCATTACTCGTACATAACACTGAATATCCATGGACAAGGAGTGGCTATGTAAAGCTACATCAAAGGACTTTGTGCGACATAAATAAGTCTGGCAGCCTTTAAAGCTAGCCATGTATGTAAGGGATGGGCAATAAACACACGGGAAAGTGTACGTTAGGATTAAAAAAGATGAATCCGCGTTGGTTTTGTTCTTTACAATTTTGTTCTATACCTACTTCAACGCATATAGGTAGGTAGTTTTGGCAAACCTGTGAAAACAATATTAGCATTGCGAAAGACCCTCAAAATAAGGTGGATAAACATCCCGGTTAAAGAAAAAAAAAGATGATTTATTTTCATAAATACTTTGGCTTAAAATTTCTACTTAACAAAATTAATAATATGAATAAAATAACTTAGAGTAACTCAATACAATACGTTTGTTACCTAGTAGTATATGTGTCTTATTATTCAAAACATGATTTTTTTATAATTATTCCATAGTAGGTTTATCCTTAAGTCGGTAGTAACAATATTGCTGTTTGTATAAATTTTTTTGAATATGACTAAATTTCACTTTAAGAAACAACTCTAGCGTGATCTGAAAGGTCTTAATTTAATTTTGAATTTACGCTAACCGTCTTTGAGGTTGAGGCGTAATTTCTATCGAATTCAGTTACTTCACTCAGCCAGTAAATTTGCTTTAACAAATTTCATTTCTTACTACCTCAGCGTCATCGTTTAAGACAGACATAAGTACAAATAATTCCTTGCTGAAAAATCTCAGCTTCGAATTGCATGGTAAATAAGTCAGTGTAATAACAGTACACCTACATTTTTCAATGCTGCACTTTAGAAAGCTGCGGGTTGCTGAAAAGAGTAGTCGGGATTCAAAGCCTTATTCTACTGCCTGTTGCGCATCCTTTTAATATACCGTTATGCTATAACACCCTTTATATCGACACCCCAAAGGTTTATATTACTAAAGCAAGGAAAAATATAATCACAGACTTCCGACGCGAGATTTTAATAATGAAACTCGAATAGGCCTTATTTGCAGAAACTTCGTCGAATAACGCCCAAGCTGATAGCGACGTAGTGTGTTTATGTAATTTTGATATTTTTTCGTATTTCAGTTACATTTATCTTGCAATCTTGTCGATATCAGTCTACATTGAAAATATGAACACGGTTACATAGTTTTTTGCATATTATACTTCAAAAAAATATATTTCGCTGATTCCTAAAAATTATTTAGACGATTAATTAAGGTACACAAGATGTGTAAAAACTAATTTTATATAACACCTAGGGTGTTGAGAACTTGACTGAAGAAGGCTTCAGTTTTATTTTAGACACTACTTCTACGAGTTAATTTCTTTCGATACCTATAATTTTCTCTAATAAGGTGTCAACATAATAATATAGCGTGTGTGTAAATAATAAATGCATCAGTATAAGTAAATTAAGTTAGTATTTACATTACTTAATTGAAGTACTGTTTGTAGACTGAGCTGACCCATATGCGCGACATAATTATATGGAGTCACGCGATATTAGTAATTCGTGTAACCACTTATTGCGATAGTCAGCATTAACAATAGTATTTAATACTTTAACAGATTTCTGTAACAGATCGACCAACATTTCCATATTAAGAAAAAGTATGGTAGAGGACACGCTGACTTCAAATAGAATTGGGATAAGGGCAGAGAAACTTTATTCTTTTGTTTTCTCTGAAATTCTCTTATTGGTACACCGCCAGATCTTGAACAATATATCTTTTAATAGCAAGAATTAATTTACCTATCTTTAGATCTTTTGATTTGAGGTTGGAACCTTTTTTATATCAAAATCTCAATTGTCTTAAAATTAAGCATTAATTGTAGTATTTCTATTCAACCTACTTTGTTTAGCCTCTCATCGGTCTAAAAGGTACATTTAAAAAAAATAAAAAAAAATAAACTAACTATTGATTTAGAAATTGATAGATTCGAAAAAAATCTTTACAATTTTTCGAAACTTCAAGCAACCGAACCCTAGAAATAGGGTCGCTCCCTAAGTTGCGTCATTTTCCCCCACAACTATATCATTATGCATTACGAGAAAACTCTTACAGCGGTGATCTCACCGACGACCTTAAGATTCGGTCGCGTACTATGCGTATGAGATCGTACTATTATTTCGGTGCATGACATATCCGTTAGTCGGCGTTTTAGTTCGCATTCATGTACCTACTGAACGCATTAACGCAATCTAATTTGAGTTTAGGACTCGATATGTAGGTCACTCTACTCTTTTTTTTATGACTGTTTTGAATTTAATTTAATGGTGACTGTTAGTCTGTCTTCGGAGAACTGTGGCTAATCATTAGGTTGAGATCCTATTGGCAGGCTTTGTGCTTTTGAAAATCATATGAGAGTTTCCAACTAGCAGCATCACGGCTTTCATTAGGGTAGTTATTAAAATCTCGAATCAATTTAAATCTTGATACATACCAAATCGTCTTAAATTCATAAATTTCATGCTATCAGTATTTAGTACAAATAGGTTCTTAATAGTTATGGTATGTATAATAGTGCTTTGAAACCGTAATTCTCTTTGTAAAAATTATACTACTCAAAGTTATTGATAGTTTTAGCTTTAGTTTACACAGCAACTACAAAACAAAACCAAAATGAAAGACAGGAAATCATGCTCAGCTTAAACATCCATAATTACTTAGTAATAAATCGGTTTCTAATAAACGTGTTCTATACTAGTACGTTTGACATTTGCGGGGCACGCACGAGAAAATTACAACTCATAGTAGCGGGTAAAGAGCAAGGAAACCAGGCGCTGCACCCTTGCGTTTGGGTGGTATTTTGGTTGCACTAGAGTGGGGTCACCAACCTTTTGACACTGAACCTCTGTCACGGTGGACGTATCGTCGTCTGTGGTCGATTCGGAAAACGTAACGCCGCGGCGAGCGCGGCGCGGGCTGGCGAGCGCCAGGGCGCTTGCGTCGAGCGGGCTTCGGCGCGCGGCCGGTCGCGCTCGCGGGCCGAGACTGCCGACTTCGCGCGTTTTCCCTCCGCGCTTTCCCGGTAGCGGCGTGCGCACATCAAGCCTGCATTGTTCTGCAAATAGCGAGGGCTGGGCCACTATTCAGCCGAGAGCGCCTTTCCACCGCGACGCTCGGACTGGACCGAGAATGTGCCTTCGATGCTCACTAAACATCTGCTTGGGGGCGCTCGTTGCACAATCACCGGCTTAATTATAACTACGGCCCAGTTGGATTTGTTAGTTTATTACTCATTGTAGATATTGTTTTATGACTTTACGGCTGCTAGTTTCAGATGTTTCTATATTATATTAATGTAAGTATTATTTTGCTATCAAAATTGACGGCTTGTTTACAATTTTCAGTCTACGGAAATTTGTATTACACGAGAATCACGTCGCTCATATAATGATAGGTATGTCATTATTACTTTTATACATCTACGTTAATTTACTGACGTGTAGTAGGTCAAGGTTACGATTGTTATAATAAGGGATCCCAAAATTTCACGGGCATTTTTGCCCGCAGCCCTTTGTTCAGATCCTAAGTAGAGCTCTCTATAACTGAAAAATCACTATATGCCTTTTTATTTAAAAAATAATATTTTTACTGACAGGTTTAAACATTTGTAATCTTAATTTAAGCGTTGATCTCTAACAGATTGTCTAAATGTATAATTTCTTTAATATGGTTTTAATGGAAAAAGCGGATAACTTTTCATAATTGTTAAGTTTATAGTACCTAGACTCTTTAACGTGTTATTTTCGTGATTTGAAATAGGAAAAAAACCAAACGAAAGGCCTGAATAGATGAGAAAATAAAGAACATTTACATAGACATGTCAAAATCTTTCAACGACAACAGACATCAGTTATTTCGAGAATTGAAACGGTACAAATGACGATCACCGACACGTAAACAATTAAGGTAAAGAACACGAATGTCGATCGGCAAACAACTGTCAACAGGCAAACAATGCGTTCTCGGTAATAGTCCCAGTCCCTGCACGATTATAGGTACGTTTACCTGTGACACAGATACGTGACATGAAAGGTTGTTTACTAGGTATGGGGGATACTAATATGTTATAATTTATTAAGGTTCCGTAAGTATGAATTCGTGGTCGCAAAACCGTCGAACCGATTTGGTAATTTTTCATTGTTGAACATAATCTTCAGTATACAGCATATAGCAGTCTCACAAAACTTTAACGTCAATTCGTTCTACTTATGACTTTAATAGCTTTCCGCGCGCCGTTTCACCCGCATAACTCCCGTTCCCTAAGAACTTCGTAATTAAATATATTTCATAAATAAATCTTAGCCTTCCTTGATAAATGGACTATCTAACACTGAAATAATTTTTCTAATCGTACAAGTAGTTCCTGAGTTAAGCGCATCCAAGCAAACAAACTCTTCAGCTTTATATATTAGTATAATATTCTATCAAGACAATAGGCATGACGTTAAAAAAACTATTGGTTCCGTCAGTCAGTTAGATTACCAAAATATATATGACACGTATTTATTTATCATATCAATAAAAATTTACCTACAAACGTACAGAGTAACAAAGTTTGGGGAGTTTGTGACGAACTACTTACATAAAATGCAACATAAAAATTAAAAAATTCATATTTTTATTTCCGGAATGAAATAAATACGTGCCCTATATGTTTTGGTAATTTACTTGACAACTTAAATATAATTTTTAAGTCGCCATACCTATTCACACTTGTGTGTGTGATTTTTTTTTTTACTTTTGAACGATACTTTACATGGATAAATTACCTGTGAATTTAATTAAAACCTGAATGTAAAACACCTAACTATTATCTAAAAATATATCACGCTACTCTTTTATAAAAAATAAATCGTTTAGAACATTTCAGTTCAATGCTTTGTGGTGCCGACAGGATCAACGATAAGGATGTCTTAACGTAATTAAATACTTAAGTCATACTCAACGGGTTCCGTTTTAATCAACATCAAAGTACTATAAATATACCTTTTGTCACGTCCATCTCTGTTTGTTTCCGCTGCATTTTTTATGTTAAGTTGGAGATATGAGTACCTTTAATATTATTAACTTCAAAATACAATGTAAAAACCTACCAATAAGTTCGAATACTACTTGGTCGTCCCGTGTGGAGTTTACCTACCCCACATACGACACCTAGGCAAAATATAAGCCGTAATATAGGCTTATATTTTGCCTAGGTTTTAAGTAGTTTCCAATGTTTGAAGAGTACCTATAGTGCTTAGAAGTTTTAGGGTTATTCATAAAGTAGGTAGAATATACCTCTTTATAATACCTACTATTACATAATTATGTCCATTCTAGTATAATAAAGACATACTTTACAATTAAAACATGTGTAATGTTTATGTTAAATTAGATTTTTATAATATATGTAGGTATGTGTGATAGCATTTATATGCGTTCTGGTCTGTTTTACGACGTCGACATATATGCGACTTGGTTAGCAAATGAGTACAATTATAACAAACCTTACACTACACAGAAGTTGTAACCTGATTGCTGCGGCCCGTAACCTGGTAGATGATTTTATAACAATGTCCTTGCATGTCCGAAGCGGAGTGTGTCAACCAAGTGTACAGTTTATAAAACTCTACTAATCAATAAAAAATGGGACTGATCCCGCCCACATTCCTGCCACTGCAACTTCTGTAAGCCAGGATCAACAGTGGCACACACTGTATATGGCAAAGAGCATCAAGTCCCACGAAGACCTTTTCTACACTACCAATAATATTGCTTAGAATCTCTGTTGTGTTCTACTCCGCTCTGGTTGATAATCAACCTTATCTAATACAATGGGTAACTCCTCAACCAGTCCCGTAAAAAAATAATTGATCAAGCAACGTTTTTTTTGTACGGCTACGGAAGTTGTCACTTACGAAATTAACAAAATTAAATTAGGAGGATCTTACTATGGAGTGTATATTCTATGTGATAGCTAAAACTTATTTTGATTATTACTCAAACGATATTTGTAAACATCATCATATAGGACTTTTAGTATGTTTAACACAAAAGCGAAAGAAAATACGAGACAATGGCTGATCATTGCATTAGAATATTGAAGGGCTTGGATTAGTAAAGGATCGGCCCTTTAGGGTTTCTGTATTAACATGGATTGGTTGGTGGCAATCTGAGCAACATATGACTATTTAGAATAAAGGTTAACTTAGCGAGTACAAAATAAATAGATAGGTCGTCATATAACCCACTTTTGTTGTCAAGAGCCACAAAGTAGATTATGATTTATCACGCAGTACATTTGTGGCCGCAAAAATAAACTTACTGCTGTGACTAAATTAGAGTCACTTTTGCCACATTATCATCATCATTCTAAATCATAGACGGTGCTTTAAAAATAAAACAGGAGATAGTGTTACGTATCTATACATATAATAAAACAGTAAAAAAACTGTGTCTGTACTCTGTACATGGAATATATTAAAAAAAAATGAGGGGGGTTTAGAAACAGTAATAGAGCACGAATCCAAAAAAAAAAACTGCCTGTTTGTCTGTTTATCTGTTTGTCTGTTTGTTTGTACACGCTAATATTCGGAACTACTGGACGAATTTGAATGTTTTTTGTTTTGTTGTATAGGTATTAAGTCTGGGCAACATATAGGCTATAATTTATCTTGGAAACTTGAATGCAGAACCGCAACAGACCAGCTAAACTATAAGAGATACAAAAATGGTACCATAACAAAAACTGTTCTATGTGATGAGCATTTTCTGCTGAGAGAATAAATTTGAAGATCTGGAACACCTGATGTTGAACTCCAAGAGCCCAGCTATACTTTAACATATATAAGAATGACGTCTTAGCAAGAGTTGTTCAGCCTGATGAGCACTCTCTGTTGACGTATAAAAATTGAAGATCTGGAACACCTGCTGTGGAATTCCAAGAGACCAGCTACACTATAACATATATAGGAATGACGTCTTATCAAGAGTTGTTCAGTCTGACGAGCACACTCTGTAGACGTATAAAAATTAAAGATCTGGAACACCTGTTGGGGAATTCCAAGCGCCCTGCTACACCATACACATATAGGAATGACGTCTTAGCTAAAGTTGTTGGGTCTGATAGGCATTTCCTGTTGACTTATAAGAATCGAAGATCAGAAACATGATTTCCACATCAGGAAATCAATGCAATCACTAATTTCACTGTATACCTAATTATAAAATAACACAAGCCGGGAGTACCTCGACGCGGTGATGGCGGTAATAGTTAAGGACTGATTTTGGATGAATCATTGAAAATTTGACTCTACTGGCCAAAACTCCCATTTATTTTTTTATTTTATCGAATAAAATATCCCTTCGGGCTTATGTTATTTGAGTGTTTCATTTCCTTTTCCATTTATCTTCGTGACACGGTAGCCTACCCGGCAACTCAGGGGAGCAGTCACTTAGATTTTAATTAATCAGGTATCTTCAGAATAAAACTATAACCATGCCTAGAAAGAGGTCAAATCTTTCCCAATGTTCCAAAGGAGCTAAAAGATTGAGGATCATAAGATCCCAAGAATCTACCAAAGTGCGTCAGGAGAGACTTGATGCTGTTCGAGAACATCAGGCTGCAACTCGCTCCGTGGAAACTCTTCGGATCACGAAGCACGTCTGCGTTCTCAGCGTATTTACGTATGTACATCCAGGTCTCTAGAGACCAGTGAAGAGTATGATGCGCGACTGTCTACTGATCGTGAACGTCACTCATTGTCTCGCGAGTCGGAGACGTTCACGGATAGAGAATTGCGCTTGAGTTCTCATCGTATTTACGCATCTGCTTCTAGGTCTCTAGAGACAAGTGCGGAACGTGAGGCGCGACTGTCCGCTGATCGTAAATGTCACGCATTGTCTCGCGAGTCGGAAACGTTCACGGATAGATAATTGCACTTGAGTTCTCATCGTATTTACGCATCTGCTTCTAGGTCTCTAGAGACAAGTGCGGAACGTGAGGCGCGACTGTCCGCTGATCGTGAACGTCACGCATTGTTTCGCGAGTCGGTGACGTTCACGGATAGAGAATTGCGCTTGAGTTCTCAGCGTATCTACGCTTCTGCTTCTAGGTCTCTAGAGACAAGTGTTGAACGTGATGCCCGACTGTCCGCTGATCGTGAACGTCACGCAATGTCTCGCGAGTCGGAAACGTTTACCGATATAGAATCACGCTTGAGTTCTTAGCGTATTTGCACATCTGCTAACAGAGCTATAGTCTTCAGGCGACTAACTGCTGATCGAGATTATCATACATTGTCCCGAACACGCACACAACAAAATATTCATAATCCGTTAAAAAGTGAGAGAGAAAGAATTGCTGGAGTACGGCATGAAGAGACAGAAGAAGAGCGCAACGAACGTTTGAATTCTGATCGACTTCAACATTCTCTGGATAGCTGTCCCCGATAAACGCAAAATTTTACGGTTCATAAATTGAACCCCTATTCCAACATAGGTAGGAACCTAACAGCAGATATATCACTAAGCTTGTGAGCTTTATTAACTACTAGCGGCCCGCCCCGGCTTCGCACGGGTGGACTTTTATACCCTACCCCTGCCCTACCCTACCCCTACCCTACCCCTACCTTACCCCTACCCTACCCCTACCCTACCCCTACCCTACCCCTACCCTACCCTACCCCTACCCTACCCCTACCCTACCCTACCCCTACCCTACCCTACCCCTACCCTACCCTACCCCTACCCCTACCCTACCCCTACCCCTACCCTACCCTACCCTACCCCTACCCTACCACTACCCTACCCCTACCCTACCCCTACCCTACCCTTACCCTACCCTACCCTACCCTACCCCTACCCAAAAGTCCTATGTCCTTCTCCCAGTTCTTAGCTACCTCCCTACCAATTTTCAGCCAAATCGGTTCAGCCGTTCCGGAGTTATAAATAGTGTAACTAACACGACTTTCTTTTGTTTTTAAAATGTATTCTGCTATTCAGGGCGTAGACAAATCCAACGAAACAAAAACCATGAAAATTGGTCCAGCCGTTCTCGAGTTATAAGTGTTGTAACAAACACGACTTTCTTTTATATATATAGATTATAATTCAACCCTTCACAATTTCGATTTACAGAAATAGATCTATGAAAAAAATCACACGGAAAGCTAATATTAGCTACATAAGAAATTAATTTTATCGTATCATCAGTAACTTTAAAAGTTGAGTCTCACAAATAAGATTATCACAAACGATTATTATGATGACTATAGTTCCCGTATGACAACTATACAGACACAATAAAATCATTGCCTCGCTCACAAAATTATATTACTAGCTGATGCCCACGACTTCGTACGACGAATATAAAGATTTTATCAAATATCTAACCATAAAAGTCCCACCTTTAAATCAGTACGACCGTTTTGCAGATTAGGCGAAATAAAGATTTCTCCGGAACGATTTCAGCCATAACGGCCAAACATTATCCCTGTGGCCTCTATCCTATGGCCATCTGCGGTGCAAATATTATAGTGCGCAAGTGTGTGCGCAAACACAGATGCACTTTTCTTCCCATTGTTTTCAAAAGCCAGCAGGATGGATTTACCGATACGGGTATCGGTAAATCGAGCCGATAGATCAGGCGCTGGAGCGCCAGCATAACATGCTTTTCTAGGTACCTACGGCTGAAACACAATCAACTTCCTAAATTCGTTAGTACTTAAGCTTTCTCGAGAGAAAATGCCCGACCCGTGACTTGAACCGACCACGCTTTTATCGGCCAAACATATTACCTACCGCTAGATCAACGACGAGACAAAAATTCTATCATCATAGGTACTTAATTTTTTTCTAGACAATATAATAAAACCGTGCTTATCTGTTAAAAATGCCAACTGACATTTTCCAGGACATTCTTCCTTTAATATTTTTACTCAGGAATGCGTTTCGTAATAACGTTGCTGTATCGCGAATTCCACTGTGTATTTACGATCGTAAGATGTTCATGATCCTTATATCTGTCTAGGAAACAGGTTATAGTTTTAATAAATGTTGTTCAATCCTAACTACTATTTCCTGAATTCCTACAAATAAAGTCCTTCCGGATCGGCCATAGTGGCCAAGCTCGATGGAGATTGGTCATCTGCGCAGGATCATAAGTGCACAAATTTGTAAGTAAACACAAGTGCAATATTGCCGGATTTTAAGTAGGTACCAATAAAGATACTTTAAATCCGGCTACCGTAGGAGGTAGATACTGTGACGACCGCTAAAAGATCCCTACAAATTAGTAAGTACCTACCTACGAACATTATTATATTTGTGAGCTCGGTCTGTGGCTATAGGTACGATTTGCGGTTGCGAGTTTAAGTATCCGCAGAAGGTAATGCCATTTTGTTTTGGCCGTATGTTACTGAAATACTCTAAAGTTGAACCCACATCGGGTCACATAACACAATAATACCTACTATTTTTTTAATAATAATTTGAAATATAGATAGTAGAGTAGGTACCTATTCCTAATCTTCTTTGTAAATTCACACAAACAACAATACATAAAATAATTAATCTATAAATATGTTCACATTTATAGATTAAATTGAGCCTGAATATAGCTACCTTGCCTTAGTTGTATTAAGCACAACCTTAGTTGTAGGTACTTTATACAACTAAGGCAACGAGATTAAAAGTGAATCGTAATCAAATAATTATGATCTATGACCGCTACAAGTCTTCTTGAGGTCGCGTCGCCTCGCTTTATAATCAATCGGTTCCGGAATAATTGTCATTATTCATACATACAAGAACTGCGACACACAAAATATGATTAAACTACTAACTTAAAGTTAACTGATTTAGGCAGGTATAGGTACAATACGAAAATAGGTACGACAATGTTTTTACTTCATTCACCTACAATATTTCGTACCTATTAAGATTTTATGTAAATTTATGTCTTATTTTTATATGACTCTATCAAGTTATAATCGATATTTATTCATATAAACAACTTTAAATGTAATGTACCTACCTATAAGTATTATAGGTAGAACTCAACTAATTTTAAATGTAAATAAAATATAATATAAATAATTGTATGTTATTTTAGGTTACAATTACTACAAAAAGGGTTAAAGTTAGTATGTAATAGGTACTTAATAAGCTTATCTATTTTAATTGGGTTTCAATCATAACTGCATAGCTACTTACTTACTTATAGGTACCTAGGTATATCTAATAACACCTAAGGTATAAAGCTCGAGAATGGGCAAAGGTACCTATTTTATGGCAGGTAACCATATTCCATATTCACGGGTAGTAAATTTACTTCCAATAATAATAAACTTCAACATTATATTTAGGTACTCACATTTTAATAAGTAGCACGTTCCGTTACCTACTTAGACGCGAATATTATTAATATCTGCACTAACACTTCAAACAAGAAAATGTTTACACTTAAAACTTAGTTTTTGTATAACATAAACATGGTTAACGTACGCCGCCGGTGAAATCGTGGAAGCTTTGAACTGAATTGAACTATGGTTGTTTTTGTTTAGGATAGAAAGAGACGGAGCAAAAAAACACCATTATGTTTCGTGTGCATTCGGGCTCTGGTCGGCTTCTTCCGCGTCCCGTCTGGCCGACGGAATACTGTGGATGTACCTACTTACTGTTCATAGATCCTATGGTAGTTCGGTGATTTGAATGGACCACTCATGAATTTTATGCATGGCCACGTGCAGACGTCTCTTCAGACTTGTTTTAATGTGTTAGTGTCTGGCATGAGCATATTACAATATTAATGTATGAATAATCCCTACTGAATGTTCTTTGTACATACCGATTGCTTTAGCAACTTTACTGTATTTACTCATTTCTATCGTATCACGTTTCAAAATGGGAAATAATAATATCTGAAATTCTTTAAGTGAAGGATGTTTTAATCATAATTTTTGTTACGTTTATCCTTACTAATATGTCTGTCTGTTACGCAATCACGCCTTAACTACTGAAGCGATTTAAATGAAATTTGGTACAGATATAGTCTAGAGCCTGAGAAAGAACATAGGCTATATTTTATTATGAATTTCCCACGGGAACGGGAGTTACGCGGGTGAAACCGCGCGCGGAAAGCTAGTTAACTAAAATGCAAAGCTGCCCTTCGTGACTAGCCATAATTTATATTTCAATAAAATATGAGAAAATGGAATTAAGAACATGGATCATAGATACCTACTATAACAGCTTTTAAAACAGTAGGTACTTTCAATATTGGGGAAAGTTTAACGAGGATATATTTTTGTGTGTGTGTGTACAAATTAATATTGACGTTATTATTTACCTAATTTTAGAAACAAAAGGTAATTGTACCTATTTATGGCCTTAGATTTTGCATTCTCTATTCCTTTACTCTACCTTGTAACGTATGTTAATCAACTGATCAACATACGTTACAAGGTAGAGTTTATTTAATTCAAATTAAACGTATCTCTCAAATAACTATTTGAGAGAAACGTTTAATTTGTTTTCATTCAATTCCTTTAACTTCCGGTTTTATTCAAATCTGATGACAAAATAGCAGTCGCGTCACTCAGTCACCACATGACGTATCCATACAATTCTCACAACACATTGAGTGACTAACTAACAGATGAGGGTGTATGGGGGCTCCTATTGTTCCATAGTTTAGGGTTTCACACTATTCGACTATTTTTAGACCGTTCTAAAGATGAGAAAATTATGAGTTAGGACAGAATTAAATAAACTTCGCGTGTACGTATATTGATTAAGATGACACCTGGGTACCATTGCTTTTAGATGTTACCTAAGTAAATGTATGTATCACTAGTAAGTAACCCGTGTTCGATTGCTTCTCCGTTTTGAGTACTATACGCCTTAACTTATCCAGGCTATATTCTTCTATACGCAACTATGTATTTAGTATTTTTGCGTGATTAAGTGACCAAGAAACACATTATCATCTCAATCAGCTTAAATCTTACGCCATTTATGGCGAGCGAGATGTTTCAATTTCATCCATAAAACTTTTAGTTACGATCTTCTCACGGGTAACCATTAAACACAATACAATTGCATATAAGGCGTACGCCCATTTTTTCACTCTCAATAAACCTAATTCTAAATTCATCCTTTAACAACTAAAGCCGTTCGTTGGAACGGCTTTAAGTTGTACTATTTGTAGCTGGATAACAATTCATAGATATGTCGTTACAATTTCCAGTCGAGATTGTCTCAATGACGGCAGATCAAAACAAAAGGTTATCTAATATTAAATAACGACTCGTGCTCACGTTCGTTCTGTTTACGTGCGCAAGCGCATCGTAATCATAACACTGCAGTAGCTGTTGTAGCCTGCTCTTGATAGCATCTTCTTGGGAATTTTAAACATAACCTGTTCATATTTTAAACACAAATGGTTACGGTAATGGTCAGATTTCGTATTGTGACTAGATATGAAGCAAATATATTGTACTGATAGTATTGTTTTATGATAAATTAACAACAAATCAAAGCTTATGTTGTCGTAAGGAGAGTCAAGTAATTAGGGAAACAGGATACAATAAATAATTAAGAATTGAAAACGAATTGCAATTTCTACAACATATTTTTTTTTAATATTTAATATAGGCTTACGTTTGACCATAATCTCGCTTGATGGAAGGCGAAGATGAGGCCTAAGATGATACACGCTTGTCTAGAAAGTATCTGTTCACTTTAGCCTTAAAGATGTCCAGATTAAAGCGTTCCATAGTTCCTATCTATACTAATATTATAAAGAGGAAAGATTTGTACCTATTTTTGTATGTTTGTATGTTTGTAATGAATAGGCTCAAAAAGTACTGGGCCGATTTAAAAAATTCTTTCACCATTCGAAAGCTACGTTATTCACGAGTAACATAGGCTAAATTTTATTTTGGAAAAAAATAGGGTTCCGTAAGATATTTGGGTTTTTCTGATACAAGGTGTAAAAAATCAACCAGAAAAGTTACTTATTTTGCGTACGCTGCCTAAACTATAAAAGATAGAACCATAAAATGTTCTAATTAATTATAGATCTTATAAATATCTACAAAAAAGTCCGCGACACACTATACCTATCTATGTCGAGTGAGGCACAACGACCATTTTTTTATTTAGAAATCTTGAATTTTTTTTGGAATACATTTAAACGCGTTTATTTTACTCATGCTATTAATCCTTATCAAAATAAATTATTTCATCACTAAGTACAGTTTATGTAGATAATATTTGGTCTTTGAATGATTAAAATTGGACGTTGGGTTTTGAAGTTATGGCGAAATTAAAATATTACGATTTCTGCTGCACGGCCCGTTGCGAAGTCTAATAATTTTCGTGCGATTTTTTTTAGATTTCGTTCTTAAAACTACACCTACGCAAAAGTTCTTCTCAGAGCTAATCAACAGTTCTTCTCTGAGCTAAACAACAGTTCTTTTCAGAGCTTTGAAAATGCCTAATCCCTAAAATGCCTATTAATTACATCATTAATTATATTTTCATCATTAACAACTTTAACATCCACAGAAAGACAATCTGTGCAGCCTGCGGATAATGACTGCGTTGTCGATGTTTATGTCGGTGTCTGTGAATTGACCTGGGAATCATTTTGCTGACCGTGTCTTTCCTGGGTAGGCTTTTTGCAGCGGTAACCGACATCCGCACGGAGCCGCGGGCGACCGCTATCACTACATCACTACATATTATAAACAAAGTCCCCTGCCGCGTCTGTCTGTCTGTTCGCGATAAACTCAAAAACTACTACATCGATTTTCATGCGGATGTTACCAATCGATAGAACGATTCTTCCGGAAGGTTTACATATATGATTTGTTTAGTTTATGTGTACATTTGACTAATATATATTGATATTTGTCACAGGTGTCGGAAAAAATTAAGCCATTTGGGAGCTTTCAACGAAAACGCTGCCTAAACCCTATGAGATATAACAAAACAATGTATGGTGGCAAATATTCTTCTCTTTTAGATCTACAAAAAAGTCTGCGATAGCATATGTCTATCTTTCAAGGTTAACTTGCTATATCCATTATATCTTAGAAAAATGATAATTTCTAATGCGGTAATTGTAAAGCTAATCAGACGGATTCAGTATTTATCCTTATCATTTTAAATGAGTTAATATTCTTAAGCATTTCATGCAGATTATTTTACCCCTACACATACTTTAAATAAATAACTTAGAAGTTATCGCAAAATAACAGCGCGTGTTATAGGTAGGCCTAATGCGATTATGCGCGCTCGATCCTTAAGAATTATAGGGCAAATTTTTTGTTTTGTGTTCGTTGTAACTATGATGGATAGATACTTGAATACCTATTTATTTAGTGTTTGTTGTATTGTTAGTCCTGAAGAGTATAGGTATTTCATACGATAAAAGTATACCCACCTACTTATTTCACTGAGTTTTAGTTTTAGTAGGTCATCATCATCATCAGCACGTATATCGTCCACTGCTGAACATGGGCCTCCTCCCGAGGGAGGGTATTGCCATAGTCACCACGTTTGGCAGGCGGGTTGGTGACCGCAGAATTATGTTGTAACACACAAGGAAACGCTGCTGCCCCTTCCTTGATATACGATTATTATAGATGATGTTATAACAATCGGGACCAACGGCTTAACGTGCTTTCCGAGGCACGGAGGGTAGTCCCTCAACCAACCAGACCCGGAAAGAAATCTTAGAATTTACACAAAGATTTCATGTCCGGTGTGGGGATCAAACCCACGACCTCCGAGATTTAAAGCGAGCCAATTACCGCTACGCTACGGAGGTAGGCCGAATGCGATTATGCGCGCTCGATCCTTAAGAATTATAGGGCAATTTTTTTGTTTTGTGTTCGTTGTAACTATGATGGATAGATACTTGAATACCTATTTATTTAGTGTTTGTTGTATTGTTAGTCCTGAAGAGTTTAGGTATTTCATACGATAAAAGTATACCCACCTACTTATTTCACTGAGTTTTAGTAGGTACCTATATTAATTTGTTTTTGTTTGTTTTGACCAAATTTCGCCCGTTTGTTAGAGGTTTAAATACATTATGTAGTATAATTATGAGTATTGTACCCGTGCGAAGCCGGGGCGGGTCGCTAGTATCCTATATAGTTGAAGATATCTAGATATTTTATTAATATGACCTTTAAATACTACATTTTGTCTAGACGCAGTGGCAAATCCTATTTACTTTATTGGACAAAGGTGAAGCAATAATATGTAGTAATATGATATTACATGGAGCGGATAAATTTACAAGCAAATACCTTAGCTGGTTTTAGATAAAATCTTAAATAATTATGTAAATACCTAAGCACAATATAAATATATAATAATTAAATCATTTATTTATTCAAGGCACAGAAAATTGTTTCTTCTAATATTATAAAGAGGAATGATTTGATTGCTTGTTTGCAATGAATAAACCTGGAAACTACAAGACTGATTTCAGAAATTTCCAGCATTAGAAATCTACGTTATCCAGGGGTATACCTAAGCTATATATTTTTTTTATGAAGTTTCAGGAACGAGACAGGAACGAGAGCTGCGCGGAAACCGCGCGGTTATAATAATACTAGCTTCCCGCGCGCGATTTCAACCACGTAACTCACGTTCCCGTGGGAACTTTATAATTAAATATAGCCTATGACAGCCGGGGATAGTATAGCCTTCCAACTGTAAAATAATTTTTCAAATCGGTCCAGTAGTAAATTTTTCTTCTTTATAATTTTAGTATAGATTATTAAATACAGTTCTTCAAAACTGTATGCTGCATAACCATTGACCATTGTGACAAAAATTTATGGTCACACATGTCCTAGTTTGCGGTATATAAATATCTAGTGCTCACAAGCAAAGATCGGATGTGCCATTACACATCAGAAACATTCGTCGTATGTGCCTTTATCGTAAACTGGCACTTGCGACCAAATGTTTCTGAAGTTTAATAGACAACCGACCTTATGTTTGTGAGTTCTAGATTTTTATAAATAATAAAAATAAAAAATCACTTTTGCTATTACGGTAAATATAAAGAACCTTAGACCCTCTAAAGATAGAAGATGCTGACAAACCTGATGACTATAGATAATACAGCATATTTAAAAAAATGAAACGTTAGTTAAAAGTATTCACTAGGTAGAGATCCAGTGGGAAACAATAAAACAAAATTGTTCAACCACATGTGTAATAAGTTGATTTAGTTATTTCCTGTAAGTATACGAACTGAGATCTTATATTATTTAATCTAAGTAATTGTAGTTTGTGTAAACCGGAAAATGTGTCATGCCAAATTGAATAATGAAGAAATTAAATTAATAATATTCTGATATTTATATTGTGTCATTATTATGATACTTCCTTGATGTCTGTACCCAAGTGCTAATATTGTAAACATATTATGTTATATAATAATTTTTCACGAAAATAAATGTGTAAATCATAAACCATAATTTCTGCCAGTGTCGTGTAATTATAATAGAACAACAGTTATCTTTTAATCTTCATAAAAGTTCTTTTTAAATTGCATGAACAGTCAAGGAGCCAGGTTTTAATATTTTTATTAAAAGTAATAGAAAGTTTATGGAGCGAAATTTGCCTCCTTTTTAGGGTTTCGTACCCGAAGGGTAAAAACGGGACCCTATTAATAAGACTTCGCTGTCTGTCTGCGATAGCTAAACGGGTGATTTTTTTACAGATGATGATTTTCTGCTGCTGCTATAACAACAAATACTAAAATTAAATATTTAGAGGGGGCTCCCATACAACAATCTTTTTTTTATTTTCTTTTAGCTAAAAGAATAGCAATAGGTAGACACTTGTAAATATGTAAATAAAATGGTACGCAACCCTTGGTGCGCGACTCCGACTCGCACTTGGCCCGTTTTTTATTTCCATTTCTACTAAATAACAAACTACAACTATAGTATGGTAGAAACAACAAAAAAACTACAAAGATGCCTGTCCACCTGTGCTACCTTGAGTTTGTTTTTAACATAGATTTACACCACACCACAAGCTCATATTAAAAACATTATTTGCTCAATAAAATAATAACTTACTTAATTAAAACAGATTATGCTAAATTAAAAATCCGTCTAATATTATAAACGTGAGAGGTCGAATGTATGGATGTAAGTTACTTTTCCACTGACACTGAATACCTCCAAAATTTTCACATGCATAGTTGATAAGTTATATTATTATAAAACATCATGGCTACGACCCACTGGAGCAGAGTAGCAGTCCAACGTGTACATACTACTCGTATAACATACACCATCAAATTATATTAAGGAACTAATATTATGATATCCATTTGTTTCTTTAATAAAACAGGCTCTAGTAAGCTGCCCCAGAAAATTTAAGGTAATCTTTATTACGTAGTAAATATTTAATCAAAATATGTCTATTTTTAATACAAACGTCTCGATGCTAGTCAGATACGAAGCTCGAACGCCTTAGAAACTTCAGCTCCGGAAGAAGGGTCATTGCCCAGTAGATGTAATCACTACGCATGCCGTATGTTGATAATTCTATTCATGTACACAGATCTTCCTAATTATAACGTGCTATGGAGAATCGTATGCATTAAGTCGGTCTTTTACAAGTCCCTATTTACCGACTTGTTTTCTTACATTGTTTACCTAAATTTTACTTTCAATACAAACAAATCAACAAATCAAGTTTAATAAAAACAGTATTGCGGAAGCAAGCTGTATGCTTTACAATGGAACCACAAATGGAATGGAACTACAAAAAAAGTTCTTAAGGATAATTGTTGAAATTGTACGCAGTAGATTTGAACTGGAAAGATCATATTTTTAGGGTTCCGTAGCCAAATGGCAAAAAACGGAACCCTTATAGATTCGTCATGTCTGTCTGTCTGTCTGTCCGTCCGTATGTCACAGCCACTTTTTTCCGAAACTATGAGAAATGTTGAAACTTGGTAAATAGATGTATTTTGTGAACCGCATTAAGATTTTCACACAAAAATAGAAAAAAAACAATAAATTTTAGGGTTCCCTATACATAGAACTGAAACTCAAAAAAAAATTTTCATCGAACCCATACTTGTGGGTTATCTATGGATAGGTCTTGAAAAATGATGTTGAGGTTCCTAATGTCATTCTTTTCTAAACTGAATAGTTTGCGCGAGAGACACTTCTAAAGTGATAAAATGTGTGTCCCCCCCCCCTGAAACTTCTAAAATAAGAGAATGATAAAATTAAAAAATATATATGATGTACATTACCATGCAAACTTCCACCAAAAATTGGTTTCAACGAGATCTAGTAAGTAGTTTTTTTTTAATACGTCATAAATCGTAAATATAAAAATTAAAAAAAAAACATTTATTTTATAAACATACGCTTTTTTATTGGAAATTGGCACTTGAAATTGGTACGGAACCCTTCGTGCGCGAGTCAGACTCGCACTTGGCCGGTTTTTTATCATAAGGCCGCCAATTGTTTAAGTAAATATCTATAGGAAATATTGTATTAAATACATATTTAAAAAATCTAAAATATCACAATTGAGTATTATTGTTATTGGTATTCATGACAGAGTAATGCAGAAAGCTTTATCAAAGTTCCTGTGGCAAATTAATTTCAGCGAAGCGTTTATCTGGTTTAGCTATTATATAATTGTTACATCAACTGCCTACATAGCATTGTTCTACAAAATCGAAGGGCACAAAACAATGTTATGCACACCGGATATAACCAACGCGGTCATAGCAAAATGAACGGTACCCTGCGTAGGTTTAACTCTATGAATCATTAAAATATATAAGTAGTATACGCAATACTTTGGCAAAATCATTGATTAACAATATAAAAAGAAATAAAATAGGTGCGCTATGTTTTAGCCATATGTGAAAATGGTATAAAATGATTTAATTGTCCACAATAAGTATAAGCAAAGAAGACAATTTTATTACACTCCGCGGTCTGTGTAAAAATGTAGGTGACATAAACCAGTTGATGGCCCAACAAATTAGTTTGAATTACTTACCTACAAAATGCCTACCTACAATATTTGATATAGCTTGAACTTTTCTTGGTAGAGCTTGATTACTCGCGTTGAAGTTACAGAAGAAAACGCAAACGGTTCACAAATTGTGACTCAGTTCAGGGCTTCATAAATATTATTGCTAGTAGGTCGAGACCACGAACCTACCTCTACCACGACCACCACCCAGGAATCTACCTCCTGCAATCGACAGCGCGCGGCGGTTTGTTTTCTTTTTTGCAGACGGACACATATAACGATTAGCCACGAGGCTTTTACTACTTCACCGGGGATAAAGACAAGCAGAGTTCCAGTCTTAATATTTTTTTAAAAAAGCCATTTGATTTTGTTCTATTATGTATGTATACTGTGGTTTGATTTATAACTATGCATTACGACAAGCCGCTCTTGCCACCACTCCGCAGGCCGCAGAGTGCGTAGTCGCGACCTTTAGCGCGCTGTGATAACTGTCTTTTAAGACGGTTATCACACTTAAATTCAATTTAAGTTATAAATTAAACGTAACCGTAAACGCGAGTATCTTATGATATAGGTTTTGATCAACAAGTTTATAGTAATGATACCCGTAAGACATCCAAGTCTATGAAATTTTATTGGTTAATCACTGTACCAAAAGCAGCGATAAATCTTTTTATATAATAAACACCGTGATTTTTAATCGTTGCTAATACTCATTGTAATTATTTATTTTTGGTAATACAATCGTATATACTTTTTTAATAAAATTTAAATTTTCAGATTACAATGACAACTTTGATATGAACCTTGGTTAGGAGCGCCCGTTCCGTACATCCTATATTATCTTGTATTGCAAGGTACTAAAGCTAATTTTCCTTTGTATTTACATTTATCATTGCTTTCTCTGTGTGGGAAAAAAAATCATACCTATAGTTATTTTAGAATTTTAATGTTACGTTTCGATAATAATTGTGATGGAAATTGTTCTTCCCATTATAAGGAGATATTCAAAAATCACGGTGTATAGGTAGTATGAAGCCCTAGAACTTTTGAATGAACTCTTCTACACTTGAATGGTTTTAAATGAACGCTATTTATATCTAATTTTGAAAACCCGTAAAACTATTTTATGTTAGACGCTTTATTTTAAGTTTAAATGTCACCTATCTATCTGCTACACTCTGACTGTATGTTATCAGTTCTGTATTCTGTATTACGAAATGCTTTCCAATACAGGTTCCGGATATTGCAGGTACGCCCATAGCGGAATGAACGGTACCTATTCAATATGTTCGAAATAGTTAGAATATAATATTTATAGAACCACTATAGCCGGAGGGCTTGCGTAGGTTTTGTTGTGTAGTACTTGATTTTTAAGTAGGTTAAGGTAGGTTATGTAAGTCTTTGAATGACGTGTATCGTCGTATTCATTTATTTGTAATAATTGTTATTATATTTTATGACTTGTAGGATAAGCTACCATTTTCGTTAAATTAATTCAAAGTTATACCTACTTCGTTGTCAATTCTACATTACAGTGCTGTAATTTGATATGATCAAGTGCCCTGAATCAAATGATCTTACAATAAACTTAAAGTTAACATCCATTTTTGTAAATAAACATTTTATTTTATACTTTAACTGGTATTGAGTAGTAGGTATTTAAAATATGTTCCCTTCATGCGAATTAACTCTCTGAGCTGGTAGGTACTAAAAGAGTCAAGTCCGTTTTGGTAAGGACAGTGATTTTACTGCCAATTTGTTTATCTTTGTTATTTCTTTTAATATGCATCAAGGAATAAAAAATATCGCTTCCTTCCAATATAATATGCATTTTATCAATTATTAAAGTTTGTATCATTGTTGTAATGCTACTTATCTATCGAAAATAATATTCTTAAATGGTGAGCTATTTAACACCATGCTAAAATAACCAATATTTTTTTTTTTTTCGGAAAGCTTCCAATTTTAAAATTCCGAAGTTAAAACAAAGCGCACTCGATAAAGGCGCATGCTCACGAGGAAGGGTAAGTAGACCGCATGCCGCCCCTTGGGGTGAATGAACGCACCATAACAAAGGATAGGCACCTGTGGCGGTTATTACGAAATACGATCGATGTCATAATCATACAACGGAGGTGCAAAATGCAAATTGAGTGCTACCTACATATTTTTTATTAGAGTAGCCGTTCCGCTTTCATCGGCCTAACTCTGGTTCATATGAGCGGATCTTTATAATTATACATCAAAACCTTCGTCATGAATCAGTCTGTCCATAAATGAAAAATTTACGGAAATCCGTTTCTTTTTTGGTGCACCTCGTTCAAACAGACGGCGACGAAAATAATTTTAAGTGACATATCCAATGTTTACTTTTCATATGTAAAACATAGAAGTTTCAATCAATCAGACTAAATTGCTACCGCTACCTATCTCGGTTCAATTAAACTCCCCTATTGCAGATTTGCATATTACCCTTTGAACTGTGCATGCGTGCGTATACGTCTGGATTAATTACTGATCGGTGACAAACAGTGACGTCAATGTTATTTGAAAAGGCATAAAAACCTATGCTATGCTATATTTTTTTAATAAATAATAGAATCAGACGTTACTTTGTGGATATCCATACTAACCAAAATATCTAGTGTTAATGACACCTGATATTATGTGTTTTTAATCAAGATTATATTTTTAGACTTTAAAATCTTTTTTTTTTCAGATAGCTCCTGTACTACGGAAATTAATCCCTGTGTCTTACGTGCGACGGCAACGGGCGACTTTACAAGCACTCAATTTATGCGCACCCAAACTTAGACTATCTGTGGTCTACTTAAAATACTCAAATACTTGTTCCGGGTGGAAATCGAACCCAGAACCAATGTAAACCACGAATAGCAGTTTTGAGTTCAGGGTGTGGTTTGAGATTATGTGTTTGTAAAGGGACACAGGGATTGACTTTCCTAGTGCGGGAGTTTTCTTTTTAAAAAGAAAAAGGTAGAAAGATATGTTTTTTACATGGAATATTATTATTTTTTTAGTGATGATAGTTGTTTGTACATAAGGACATTAAGGACGTAATTTCCATAAAAAATATGATCAGTACAATACATACACTTCCGCCTTTTCTCTCTAAGATAAGGACGTGGTTTTAATTTGTAACTCAATTTAAATCATTGAATCTCGGACAGGGTAAAATTAATGAACTTGTTACGTCACATTCGAGTACAAATTATGTAGAGTGCAGCGTCCCCTAGCAGGGATTCAAGTAGCATGACTATCGCTATCTTTAATTAATACGGCTTATGAGGGGAGAGTCACTCTCTAGAGAATATTTTAGCTTTTGTTTTTGTTATATATATGAATAGCTCCATGGAGAGATTGGAGCATGTGCGAGGGAAGGCGGAACTACGCACATGAAAACCTTTTTTTTATAATTATTTTTTTCTTTTATATCGAACTAATGAGGGGAATACTACAAAAGAAATGGAAACTGCCACTTATGTCTACCAATTTTGCGTTTTAAAACTGTTGTTGGGTAGCGAGGGTGTGGTCTGTACTTCTGTACCAATATAATAAAGAGTTGGATTAAATAGTTTGTTTATTTGTTTCGGATCAGCATTGATTAGGATCAGGAGAATATTAATCATTTCACTATTAAAAATGGACGTTTTATTTTAATGAACGTTAGGCTATATTTAATTAGTAAGTTCCTACGGGAACGGGAGCTACGCAAGTGCAATCGCAAAATAAACGATGGTATGTGTATCTTATGTTGCGTGCAGTATAACAAATATTATATTTTACAATATTGTAATTTGAAAGTATTTGTAACTTCAAATGGCATTTTAGCAAAATTTATATTTAGATAAAAATATTGGTTATATGGATTAAATTATTTTAATTCACATCATGTTACAATAATAAGATCATTTCCCAAAATATAAATAGGTATCTTATTTTTGTTGGGATGAATGCGATATGTACCTTTTTTTCCGGGGGGAAATGCCTTACGCATCCCCTCCGCCGCTGCGGCGTCCCTGCGCCGCCGGTGGGATAGTGCCTACCCACTAACACCCCCCGGGCACTCTTCCGTCCAGCGCGAGTGAGGGGCCCAGAGACTGCTTTAGCACCATTTTGGGACAATGCGACATGTACCTACATCGATCGAACATGAATACTTATTACTGCCACTGATTTTTTTTCCCTCCTGTAAAAAGCGCTACGAAACTAAAAAAATACAAGAAAAATATTTGCAAGTCAAACAAGCCATTACATTTAAAGTATGTAATTTAAAAACCTTTTTAAATATGCTCTGTTATATTGTGCGCAAGCAATTTAGTTCCCAAGGTAGAGTTCAAGGCTTCTGTATGATATAAATGACGGTCGTTAGCCGTGCAAAGCAGAGACCCGGTTATATCAATTAGATTCTTACGTAAATGAAGTACCGTAACAGCCCCGAGTTATGATTGAAGATGATTTTCTTCAAATATGTAATTAAGTAGTTATTATGTTCTGTTTTGCTTTAAATAAAACCAACTCAGGGACTAGGAAAATAAGTATCTGAGTCGCGGAAGACGATATAAACACGGACAAAAAATAGGTACCTACATCCAGACTGAAAACTGATTGGTGTAGCTCTTAGTCTGCTGTGCTTATGTTTTTTTAGAAAGACGCATATTAAATAATATACATATACTAGCGGAACCGACAGACGTTGTCCTGCATGATAAAATATTAAGATATATGTAATATAATGATTTGTGAATCTAAACCATCCGGACGCCACCGCAACGCATACAAAAAAAAACATTCAAATCGGTCCAGCCGTTTAGGAGGAGTTCAGTGACATACACACGTACAGTAGAATTATATAATTATATAAGATAAGATAAGATAAGATACTCTTTATTGCACACCAACATAACAACACAAACACAAATAGAAAAAAGTAATGGTTAGTTATGTACAATCGGCGGTCTTATCGCAGACAGCGATCTCTTCCAGACAACCTTTGGATGGAATGAATATAATGAATATATGATAAGAAGAGGCATGAAGGGTAGTAGTACGTAATAGGTGATGGGAAAATAGTAGCAAAGAGTGAAATAATAAAATAATACTATTACTGATATACTAATATATATATAATTATATAAACATGATACATACTCTAATAAAAAATATTAAAAAATATATACATATATGTTTCAATATAAATACTAATAATAATAATACATACTCTTGAAAACATAGTAAAAACATATAACAAGTGAAAGTTCAGTATAAATTACAGTGATAAATAGAAATTTTTAACGCGGGTTTTTAAAATGTTAAGGGTCTGAGAGCGTCTTATGGATAATGGCAACGCATTCCAAAGACGTGCAGCTTGGACGGTAAAGGATTTAGTATAGAACTGTGTGGAATGCGTTGGCAAACATAAATTTAGGTTTTCCAATGATCTCAGCGATCTTGTGTGGGTGTTATACAAAAACTGAAAACGTTCTCTAAGATAAATTGGGGTGGAAGGACTGAACAGAATATTATAAAGAAGGGACAAAATATGTGAATTCCGGCGATGTCGAATGGGAAGCCACTTCAGTTGGGAGCGAAATTCGGAGACATGATCATATTTACGCAAACCAAATATGAATACATAAGTTTTGAAGTCGCTCAAGTTTATCTAGCTGTTCCTCTGTTAAGTCAAGATAGCAAGATATATATATATATAAAGATATGTATATACTTGGATTGCCAACTGAAATCCAGCACTAAGTGTTGCCATGCCAATGCTGAGATGGAGATCTTTTCGGCAGAAGATGCAAGATTTCTTGTTGTTTTGAATAAGTATAAATTTATATTTAATTTGTTCTTTGTATTATCTTACCCGTAATAAATTTATGGATTTGAATTGAACAGTAGATTGTCATCATCGTCATAATTCCGCATAAGGACCACTTCTGGACATGAGTCCCGCTAACCAGACTTAGATATTTCATTTGAGTCTGTCGAGTTTATATGCGTAAAATTAATGCCTGCATGTAATTCTGTCATACCTACCAACAATACTCAAGTATTTATATCTTTAGTCATTAAATATGACATCAGCTACCAAAACCAGTTATTCCAATATTGATGCAGTGAAGTTTATTAATATTTAAACAATACTGGGATGGCGGGTAGCCAATATTAAGGCCGCGACAACGAAGTCTACGTTTTGCGGACCAATGGCGGATAGCGGGTAGCGGCGCAGTTGACTCGGGCACAAAATCAAGGTGGGCAGATCGCGCGGCTCTAAGACAGCGTAATTGTGTGCTGTGAGAGATTTCACTTCTTCTATACTGTTTGCATTGACGTAGTGAAATCTCTCACTACACCTTAACCATGAGCACGGCCGTATGAAGTACATTGCTCTAGCAATGTGTCCATTGTGCCTGTGTTGTTGTATTAGTTGCCGGTTTAATTTAAAACTTTGCGTTGCACCCGTACCGTAGCCGCAACGGCTCCGCAGGACGCTGAGTTTGTGGTCGCGGCCTAAAAGTAAAAGCAGATAGCGGTATTAAATCGTACCACTATTTGAAATGTGGGAACATTTTACGGGGACAATCATAAATATTCAACTAGGTACAATAATATGGTCGGCTAACAGTATAGGAAATTCCAAGCAAGACTAAAGAAAATTTATATGTAGATGGGAGTAGATACGGTAAAAACTAAATAATTTTAGCATTTAAGAGTGGTTAATTAATCTGTTGTCCAACTTAGACTTTAAGGTACTTTTGACTTTTAATAACAACGGCTAGAACCACACGGATAAAAACGCTGTTAGAATAAGCGATATTAAAAATATATAGGTATATGTAGATTCTAGATCTGTTTGTACATTTAACCATGGAAACGGATTTAAACATCAATGATTTCTGAACAACTTATGCGTTAAGCCCAGTGCTTTTTTATGTTACATCTCAATCAATATAAAATTGGATCTAGAATTAGTTATGTATTATACGTTCACCTAGATGTCTTAATAGCTTTTAACTGCGATAACGCAACACTCGTATACATAACTAAAGGTTCTTAAATTACAATAAATAAATAATACATAATACAAAAAAAGCAATCAATTAGTAAATCTTATCTTTACAGCCTATCTTTATTGGTTACATATTAATTACGTTACATCAGTTACGTTTAATATATGATTTAGGTATATTGCTTCACTACCTATTGTAGTTTTAAAGGAAAATAAATTATGTTAGGTAATAAACATTTTGCATTTATTTCTATTACCTAACTTATAACTTAAATCGCCCTTGCTATGAGAACCGTTACCACGAAAAGATGCAGAATATATACCTACCCGATTCTCTATCTATCTCTGAGGTATCTAGGCCTGATTGTGCTAATTTAAAAAAGCTTCAAATTAATCGCATTATAGGTAGTAAGTATCGATAGCCAATTTTCGGGTTTTTGGTATTCTGGTAGCCAATGAAAAATTTATTAGTTTGTCTCTCTCTTTCTTACTTCGTATATACGTCCTATTTTTATAACTGCAAATACCAAATATGTCAATATTTAAAACAATATGTATTTTATAAATCAAATAAAACTTCTTATCATGATGATGATATGATGTAGGTAAGTTTTTTTTTTCTTAGTAGGTAAGTGGTGCTTTAACAATTTTTTTGACCAATTTTGCAAGGAGTGGAGAAATAAAATAAAGCTTTATACAATTATTGGAATATTAAAAATAATTTATAATATAATTGTACCGAATGCTTGGCAATGCGGTTCCCGGCGTTTGGCGAAGTAGCCGGGTTTCAGTAGATAGATAGTAGCCCTCTAAGCGCGCCACATAAAAGGGTGTATGTGGCACGCCTCGAGGACCACCGTCAAATCGCGCCGTTGGTAACAATCTCCCCGTGATAGTGAGAGGGCTGCGTAATACATTATGATTTCATCCCGGCACTAAAAGGTGTTGAAATATTAAAACAACAATCTCTTAGTTTTTGAGGTACATGTTTCTTTCCCCTATGCGCTTTCCGTTGCTTACTATATAGTTCCTAAACAGTTCTTAGATTCAAATTATCTACGTCATTCACACAAGACAAAATGCAATAACTTGTCAAGGTAATCGTTCTAATAGGTGTTTCAATAAATAATTTGAATTCGATTAACTAATAACATTCGAGTACTTACTCGATAATATCTTTCAGTTAACTACTTAAATACTATTACCAAAATATATGTTTTATTTTTAAATTTTAATATAGGTTTAAAAAAATGCGCTATGATATCTTCGTTTTAAAGTAAACAGTTCAAAATGCCAATTAATTTAACAGGACGCCTAAGCAACTATATAATCAAAATAATTAAATACAATTGCTGTGTAGCTAAATTCAAATGCGCTAATTGTGCCACATTAAAGTAATTGTTAAATTTAAAAAATATAAAAGCGCTTACATTATGTTATCTCTCCCTCTCTCTCGATCTCTCTCAATCACATGATTGAATTGCACCTATTTCTTCTCAGGCGTAAAGGGTAGGTACGAAAAATACAAAAACTATTAAGATGTCAAGGTTGACATATGAGCCATTTATGAACACAGCGCTTACACTGCAGAACTTGGGCCTACATCGAATGGCATTTTGCCATAGTCACCACGCTTTTCTGGAGAATTGGTTTTAACCTAAAATCCGTTTAAACAATCGTGGTCAACAGCTTATCGTGCTTTTCGAGACACGGATAATCGCGCAACAAACCAGACCCGGAATTAAATTAAAGCTTTCTTGTCCAATGCAGGAATCGAACCCTCGGCCTCCGATACTTACGGTGACTCTAATACCGTAAGACCACGGAGGTACTCTGTACACTCACAAAATATGTATATCCCATCATTAACGCTCAATGTAGTCATAAAAAAAACAGAGAATCCCAATATCAATATGATGCTTAGTTTTAATTATTTTGCATAATTATAATGTCTAGTTTTAATTTGTCTGTAGCAAGACCGGTTTGAATGAGTTTCTAAGAATATTTAGATTCTCCTATGCTCCAATAATAAGTACCTACCCAAGACACTACAATTATTAATATAAGTAATATTATTACAGCAGCAGTAATAATTTTGGCCCGTTACCTAGATTTTTTGCTGGACATTGAACTGACTTAGATTTATAACGTTCCGCTAAGTAGAGCAGGGTTTATGCACTCGCTAACCACGCAATATGAGCCTTGAATGGTCCCATTCAATATTGAGATCGACCAAATAAAACGACAGAATGAAGCACGTATTCAGTATAATATCTATCTATTTCTTTTAACTGATGTTATCATTGTTTATAATGCCAAACTGCCTACCAGATTATTCTATAAATAAAAAAGTTAAATGTCAGTAACAAATAGCAACAATTGCATACACAATAACATCAATTAAGGCATACACATGCAAGTATTCACTCGGATAATTACCCTATTATATCATCATTATTATGATCAGTTGGCCTTCGTAACATGACAGCTGTAAAAACTAATTGTCGTATTGCAACTCCATAAAAAAAAACTAAACAGGAAACCGCAACCAGACCGCTGCCACTGTCCTGTGTGAGAGCAACAAAAATAAACATAATGCTTACGCTTTCATTTTCTACCGACGAAAATTACACGTAGAGAGGTCCCATTGTGTCCATTCAGCGATGTTATGCTATTCAGTAGAGATGCACTCACTTCACAAAAAGTCCAAACAAAGTATTTCAACTATGTGATGTACAATGTAGGTATGTGATTGGCCGCAAATAATGAAACCGCTTTTAGATTGAAATGTTTTTTTTTTTTTGTAAAAAAAAAATGCGAATCGCGTTCCAAATTCCAATGCAAACGGGCGATCAGGTCAGAAGCTCGCAGTCGACTCGCGAATGGCGCGCCGGTGGTTCACTATACTCATAGCTATGAGCCACGGGGTCTATTGTTTGGTACCTTGGTTGCAGACAAGCGAACCCTCCTGTCTCGTAAACACCCGTAACTAAGTATACCTACGCGTGTAAAACTTCGCCTCCCCCTCTTTAATCGAACATTGAACTAGAATTTGGTGAACTTGACTAAATGCTCGTAGAATGTTTGTAAACAAACTCGTAGGCAGTTAGATTGACAACCAATAATATATTTTTATGCCGTAATAAATTAAGCAGTGTAGGTGTTCGTGGGCTTTGATTATTTTTATATGAATGTTACCGTGGGTGTATCCATAAATTACGAGTCAACTCGTCTATTCTCTGCATTGCAGATAGCTTTTGGTTTATTTAGCATAGCTTTTATTTATTTAACAATTTATTAATCAGTATTTAGATTTTTCTTGTCAAGTTAATAAATACATGTTTTATTACAATTACCATAGAAGTGAGTTGGGTACAATAAAATAAAAATAACGATCCACCACCAGTAAAAAAAAGCCACTAGTGTAAAAGGTAATTTATTTTATGTTACCATTTGTATATATTAATATTAATACAATATGGAAATATACTTATAAAAAAGTGTAAATAAGGACGCGGCCTAGAAACTGGACAGCGAAAGTATTAATGTCATTGGCTTTGGCTTGTTTAGTATCGATACAATCGCCAGCCGCTATGACATTTGTTCTAATTTCGATTACTGCATCTATAAATAAATCTGACACCTGCCAAACAAGCTGTATTATTAGGTCTTAAATAATGTTGAATGCAAATAAATGTAATACGTACAAAGTATGCGAATAATAAAATCTATCGAAATTTATTATTATTAAAATTTTAAAATACATGTAGCTACTTGTGTATGAAAAACAATGATAGCAAACACACTGGACCTCTGGTGAAGACTCACTAGACTTAAAAAATATTGGAGGACATCCAGAAAATATGGCGTCCAAAGTGTATAAAAAGGCCACAACGAATCTTAATATAACAAAAACCCACATATGTATTTTAAATTAAGTTATTGTTTTGAAAAGAAATATTTTTTAAAGTAAATTACATAATCCATAACAATATAAATCACAAAAGTTTTAAAACATACTTGTAGAATGAAACGTTCCCTAACGATATTTAAATGATTTATGATAGTATAATTACTTAGCATATAAATCACCTAGCACTACACTTAGTGCAAAGTTAGTCGAAATTCATCTAAAATATTACACAGTTTTTTGAATACATTTAAGTATTTATGCATCCATTTTCTGAAGAAGAAATAAAAGAAATGAAAATCTCATGAAGGTTTTTTATTTATTTCCTTTTTGAACTGAACACGAGCCAGCCAACACAAACGTGTAACAAGAGGTAGATAGGTATAATGTTAAACCAGCCATTAGTTGCAGTCGAGGGGTGTCTGAGATCATGGGGAGAGATGCATCGCCATGAAGTGAACAAAAATTATAGGTGCTATATACGTAAAATAAGTGATATTATTTTATACACATTTATGATGTGTTTATAAATTATTCCAACGAGCGATTTCATACGCGTAGATCCTGTATCCATGGAAACTTAAAAAAAAAAATCAACCTATGTTACTCTTGGATAACGTAGTAGAATTAAAGGTATTCTAATTAGTGTATTTTAATGGTGAAAGGAATATTAAAATCCGTCCAAAACCTACAAGGTTTGCATTAATGAGTCAATTTTTATAAACACACCAATAACGATTGCAAAATTATCCAAAATTGTAATGACATCTTTGCGTTTTGCGGACGCTATTATACGATAATAAATAATTACATTATTAATATGATTTTAACAGCCTCACTTTTAAAATAATAATAATGATAGTATTAAAACAGAACCATCTATAGTTAAATAATAATAAAAAACATTGATCCCAAGAATCCATATGGAATTGAAAACGAATCCTTAGAAAATGTAAAATATCTTCACATCTTAAGTTTTTCGTCAGACACGTATCATGTGTGTTTCAAATTTCAAACAGCAATTCTTTTTCTTGCTACTTTATAGAACTTGAAAAATCCAATATAAAAATTTGTCTATAAAGTTCGTTTACAAATCTTCGTAGTTCAAAGTTTCGTTGTAAAATACCCCTGCTGCATTTCCTTTGCACTGTGCGCCTTATTGATCGATACAATGTTAGGGTTGCCTAACCCCCAAAAAGGGGCGTTGAAATAAGCCTAGCGATGCATAGTTATACATTTTAACTGATGTAGGTAGTATAGTATTAAGAGAAAGAGTTTGAATATTTTAAATAGAAGGCTTTTGCTACTTCACCGGGCATAAAGGCGACCAGAGCTTTAATTATTAAATAGACACCAATTTCTGGTATTTGGATATAAAAATGACGGGACCACTATTTACTTAATAAAAATAAAAAATAAAATAAAAATCATTTTTATTTACGTAAACCTATTACAGGCAGTTGCAAATTGTCAAAACAATAATTTTGTATTCAGTATTATTAGCTATAATTATCATGTATTAATAAATTTTCAATATTAAACAAGTATTTTAGTTATTATTTTAATAATATTTTAGTCTTAACGTCTTTGTTTATTATTTAACTATATTGTGTCAAATAGCTTGTTCTGTCTTTATTAGGTTAGAACAATTGTCATTATTAATTATTTAAAAATATAATATGTAATATTAAACCGAACATATGACATTTTATACGATATAGTACGACTATGTTTAAATCGTTATTAAACCTGCAATTACAAAAAAAGTTCCCGTCATCTTAGCGTTCATTATAGGTACTTTTTACATTTAAAGAGAAAATAATTATGTATATTAAATTAGCTTCCCACGCATTCTCCCGCATAGCTCTAGTTCTCGTAGGAACTTCATAGTTAAATAAAGCCTGGATAACATCACATATTTTTATTTTTTTATTGTCCGGGGAAATGCATTTACGCATTCCCACCGCCGCTGCAGCGAATTCGGGCGCTGGCGGTGGGATATGTGGGACTCGCCCTCTCCATAGCGTGGTATGCTGAACTCATACCACGAGGAGAGGACCCTACTGACATTCCTTCGATCCGCCGTTGGCGGGCCGGGTACGCATGAGCAATCCGGCCCCCCGTCGCACGGCACCCGCGGCCAATATGGTACCGCGGGATCTCCGGGGCCACACTTACAGTGGCCCATTTGCCCAATTATAGGGACGCCCGGAGTGTAGAGGCGTCCCTACTCCTCATGGATCAGTCTCGAAGGGAGCGGGGCCCATGTCCCCCACTCCCCGAGGTCGAGCCTAGGGTGGTAGGCGGCGAGTTTCGGCGCGCAATAATGTCACAGAAGGAGGCAGCGGAGCGGGAGAGGGAAGTAGATTCCTCCGCCCACCCGCTTCGCAGACGGCGTGTTGGCCGTCGGCGGCGGCGGGTGGGCGGAGGCAACCGCCTCCCACGACCTCTCGCTTTGGACCATCTTCGAAATGATGGTCGGCAGCGAGAGTTCGTCTCCCACTACGCCAACGAGCTCCTCCCGCTCGTTGGCCCAC
Source organism: Nycteola revayana (assembly GCA_947037095.2). Taxonomy (NCBI): domain Eukaryota; kingdom Metazoa; phylum Arthropoda; class Insecta; order Lepidoptera; family Nolidae; genus Nycteola; species Nycteola revayana. The sequence continues at coordinate 31,376,027 of OX344838.1, forward strand.
GCCGAACTATCCACCACCGTGTGCTGTGCCGTATCGTCGGCACAGTCACAATGGTGACAGCGAGTGTCCGGCTCTCTCTGCGCCACGTTGCACAGGTAGTGGCCGAAGCAGCCATGGCCTGTTACTACCTGTGCAACGTGGTAGGTGATGTCGGCGTGACAGCGACCGGTCCACTATTTGAGATGGGGCCGAATCGCCTCCACCGTACGCAATCCGCTCCGCTGCGCGGCCTCTAGCCGCTCCTGTTCGCCACCGTGCAACACCCTCCGGGAAGGGGTCGCGGCCAGAACGCGCCCCCTCACACCTCCGCCGATACGCGGCGGCCAAAACCTCCGCCTCCAGGTCCCACGGAGGGGACCCCGCAAGAAGGCAGGCCGCGTCAAACGCGAGGATAACTTCACTCCTGGAGAACAGCCTCAATATTAATGGTGAAAGAATTTTCGAAATCGGTCCAGTAGCTCGTATTCAATGCAAAAAATCAAATCTTTTCTCTTTATAATATTAGAATAGATGATAAGGTATCAAAATTCTTCGGCTTAACTTCGACCAAATCAAAATGAAATTAGGACGTAAACAATACCTTTCTCATAACACAAACCTAATTAGGTACTACATAATATGCTCGTTGTGTGCTCTAAGTTATGTGACCTGATTGCTTTATGTATTAACACTAGATATGTGGTGACATACTATGTCACAACACATCTCCTTTTAAAGATATTCATAGTAATCTACTTTTAAGTAAGTCCATTTTTAAATTGTTGCTCTTACAAAAAATTGTGTCAGGACAATTTGCCAAACGTATTATACTATCGAAACATAACGTTAAAATTTAAAATAGACTTTTTAAAAAAACGCTTTCGCGCAGGGAGACGGCCAAAATGCGTTCCAGTGCGTTGCAATAGAAGATAATTTAGATTGTAGGAACGGGTGCCACAAACACAGGTTTGAATGACGTCATTCTCATCTGTAATATTTAATGCTATTGAAAAAGTAGATATCTACATAGATCGATGGTACTAATAAATAAAATTATTTCGCTGAGTATTAGCAACGACTAAATAGCCCGCTGTTCGAACATTAAAAGCAGGCTCAATTCAAGAATCGGCAAAAGAAACTGTATTTACAAATTTTCTTTTCAGTACCTAATATCTAAGTACCATCTCGAAGTTCAGGCATTTAAAAGAAATAGAGTGTGCACCTGTGTTAGTGCAAAATTTGTGCACTTTAATATGGCCTACGTAATGACTAATTTCCTTAGAAATTGGGGTTGCTATAGGTATATAAATAACGAATGTTGTAAGCGTACGACATAATCGTTCGTATACACTTTTATGTGTATAATTACGACCGATCACGTCGGACGCTAGCACCGTATTCGCGCTTACCGCGTCTAGCAGTTTGTACCGTTTACAAAATTTTCAAAGTAGATTCACTCGACGTGCCACCGTGGCACCTTAGTACATTTGTAATCGCAACTTACATTCTGATCTCCAACTGCCTTCCATCAAATAAGCTAGGCGACCCGGACGACGAGATCACAACTTATTAACTAGCAATACAGAGACTGCAAGAAACTGGCACCCCAAGACAGAGACCACTCTATCCAACCCGATGGAGAAGTGTGCACCCACCCGCGAACGCGACTCGTCCCCCCATGCCCTCTCGACCCTTAATTTACCAATAAACTTTCGTGCCCTCGTAGACCCGAAGTCCGAGAGGCCCATGAATTGTAAATAAGAGCGACAGTTGCACAAATTCCTCCCCTAAATAACAAAAAAACAATCCCTACATCTACCCGCCAGCGACCGCCCAAAGTGTATATAAATCAAAATGATTTCTCCATGACTTGACTTAGAAACTATTTGTGACGAATTGGTAATGCAAAAAACCGATTCCTTAAGTTAGCCTTCAGGTTGAACTTACAAAACCTAGGAGCTACCAACTTAAGGAATCGCCGGATTATGATATTTAACTAATTGAAAACTTATTTATCTTTTATTTATTTTTTATTCATAACTCACAAAACCGATTTTCAATAACTTACATTGAAGTAAACTTACATAATAAACAATTTACGATTGACATCTACTCGATGTGAATACAGCATGCATAGTTACAAAGTGATAAAGATTAATATTAACTGAATCAAATAAGTTCTAAAAATTTAAATTACAATTTAAGAGTATTGATCTTATTCGTATAAAAAATAGACGTTCTTTCAATGGTGTAGCTACCGAAGCAAGGGGAGTTGCAGCACCACGAGGATCAAGAGCCCAGGATGGCCACAAAACTTTTTCCCCAGGTCACTTGATCACCTAGCTACGCCACCGCGTTCTTTATGAAATACATAGAACCTTCTTTCATTTCATTAAAACTTTCAAGTGTTCCAATAATAAATGTATACATCAATCCAGAAAGTATAAAAACTTGTGTACCCATACTTTGAGTAAAGCATTTATAAGTATGTACCTATCGTATAAGGTAAAGCAACAGATATTGGTTGGCAAGTTTTCACTGCACATGTTAGGATTAGCGCAAACGACAGACTTTCGGTGACGCACTTTTTAGTCTAAGAGGAGAATAGAACCTAATTGCGTAGTTTTTTTTGCTATTGTCATTGTGTGCCGGTTTTTAGAGCGTCGTATATGCGTTACTTGTAGGTATATACGACGCGCTAAACTTTGCATATACGATAGCATAGATTCTATTTCCACAGGCTAAAACGTGCTACTATAGGTACCTACATAAGAATGGTACGCCGGATTTTCACGCGTCGTATGCGCTACCGGTTTTTATAATTGTATAGGTTCTATATTTGGCAAATATAGAAGAAAATAAAAAGTGCTTCACGATTAGTCTGTCATCTGCGTCTGTCCTTAGGATCACCATCGATTAGAAAGTTAAGACCGTGTGGAAATAAATATAACGAAAGTCTCTATTAACAAGCTCCCATTGATAACTAATCAATGTAGTAAGCGAAGCAATCTCCCGTGCTGTTTGACTTAATAGTACTAACCAGTTAGGCACTCAATTAGAAAAATTACACTAACTACATAAAGGCGAGAGATATTAATTTGTGTTTGTAATAGGGTTGCCACCTTTTTTTGATGATAAAATAGTATTTTTTCTAAAAATTTGAAAAAATATAGTACTATTGGGAAATTCAAGAAAAAAAATAGTACAAATATTTTTTTAAGTCTGAAATAATATTTATAGGCCAGTCAACGACAACGCCTCTACATATTCTCTCTTTACGATTTTGGTAAAGGAAACTAAACTGTACTAACTAACGCCAAGAAGTTGACGTTTACTTGTCGTCGCGCGAAAACTGAATTACCGATGAAAATATAGTATTATACGTATTATTTTTTTTTTTCGTAATATATAGTACAATGGACTGAAATATAGTACCACGCGTACTATATAATATAGTACGGGTGGAAACCCTAGTTTGTACCGAATAAATTCTGTATAAGAATAAAAATTGTTGGTTAGTAGGTTACGTCAATTACATCTTTCGACCTTCTAAAAATGAGTTGTATCAGCCAAAGTGTGACAGCTTGCATTGTCGTGATGAAGAATGATTCTACGTCGTCTGTTGTTCTTTCTTATTTCTTCAAAGACTTCTTATTTCTTATGGCAAACAAATGGTCGTACCATTGCGAGTTAACCGTTTTACTATCTTCTAGTGGTACTGTAGTCTCTATGTGTTCTTCTGCGTGTCTTCATCCATGGTGATGAAGACACGCAATTTTCAAAAAGACTTAACAATGGAAAACCAATTGTCAGTCACATGAAACAAACTCTATTCTACAGCCAAAAAGTTTAAGTAAAGTTTTATTTTTAAATTACTTAAATATTTTTTGTAAATGGCTAGTGCTGGATACATAAATGCACCATTTGTAAATATATGTTATCTACGATACAGGCTATATTATATTAACAGTTATAGGATAAGAATTTAAGGCGAGGTTCTCGCAGTGAAGAATTCCCGTGAGACGGTTCCAGAGGTGGGACGGTTCCACGAGCAGGCGCAGGAACGACAATTTAACGTACGCGTTTACAAATCCCCGCTAATTGCGATATGCTTATATTAAAAACACAATTAAAAATGATCAAACACTGAAGAAGCCAATGAAGACCTAATAATTGACCGCAACGTTACTCTAATGGGTTCGAGACACACATAGGGCAAGGCATTGTAGTTGTTTTTTTCGGACTGACACTTATTAAATGTTAATAACTGCAAACTCAGCAACCTGCGCAAGAGCGCATCCCTGTGGGACTTAGACGTCGGCTCAGGGCGGTCGCCGGCAGGGAATTGAGGAATTATGACTAAGTTTTTAGGGGAGTTTTGTGCAACGTTCGCTCTAGTTTACAATTCGCGGGCCTCTTAGACATGGCACACGAGGCCATCATAACGAATTGAAGTAAAGTTTTCTATCAAGAATGCATATAGTTAACATTTCTGTCATTTTTTTTAAGTATCATGCTAATCTAATCACTATTATTTCTATCAAGGTTATGAATGCAAAGCAGTTTAAAAGCAAACCGTAGACACTATTGACTTGATCACGTAGGTAGGTATTATTTTGTTTTTTACTTTGTAACAAATGCATTCGTATAGGATTGTGTTAATAAATATTCATGATGCCATTTGATTACGTTTATATTCTCACGGTTGGATTAATAGCCTTTTTAATACAATGTATTGTCTACAGCTATTCCTTATATCCTCCCGACTGATTTCGGCATTGCGACTAAGCACAAAGAAGATTGGCCATTTCCAATCTCCTTTATATTATGGTCTATCTATACCAATATTAGAAAGGCTACAGCTCTGTTTAGGCTGGAGCTCTGCTCGCCTTTATGCCCCGTGAAGTAGCAAAAGTCTCCTGCCTAACTACATAAAGTCCGTCCGAAAAATCTTATATTATAAAGAGGAATATTTTGATTGCTTGCATTGAATAGGGTCCAGAATTACAGGAAATGTTAAAAAAAAAACACCAAAAAGTAGCTACGTTATCCAGGAGTTACATAGGCTACATTTTATGATTTTTTATGATAAAATCCCCACGGGAATAGGGGCTACGCGGGTGAAATCGCACGCGGGATGCTAGTGACTATATTATTAAGTCATTATCAAGTCGTTTAATCAATATTCATTAACACAAACATACGAATGCATTCTATATCACCTACCTATAGCGTACAAGTTGAGAACTATACATTATGTGGGCATAAATTTTAGTATAAGTTTAAACTAGGTTTGTAAACCTAGTTAGATAAATTTATACGTTTACGCTTAAAAAGAGAGCTTCATAATCAGAGCCACTTATGCACACACATCGAAATTTGATGTCTAAGTCAATGGGTGTATACCTAGTGTCGTAGTCTACACAACAAGTTGTTGAAGACATATTAAGGTAAGACAACCTCTGTGGCAAAGGCTATAAAGTCTTGCCTCAAATCTTGGAGGAATCTTTGTGTTTTTGTGTAACCAAAGATTTCTTTCCGGACCTAGTTGGTTGAGGAACGATTAGTCCCTCAACCTCCGTTCAAACAACAAGTCACGCAATTATTATAAAAAAAGAAAACAAAAATATCAGGATAATTTCAAGAAGGTTTTAATGGTTTGTAAACGTTAAACATTCAAGAGACATCTTACTGCTATCATTTGTTGATACAGTCTCTAAACAAATAAATAGTTACAAGTAGGTAAGTAGATATCATTAAAAACGTTAAACTAGTATCACTATTTTTACAAAATGGCATTTATAAAATTACAGCTTTTGCAAATTATGAAGGCCAAGACATGCTTTTTTTACAAGTTGTTTTAACCTGTTGAGCAAATTAATTTAGCTCAAAATACGGGTTGTTTTAGGCCAGTATAATTTTTATGAATTTATTTTACACTGAAAATACTTTAACAGTAGATAATATCATGTCTAGTTATGATAGTATTTTTTATTATTTTTTGGAAAAAAAAAATCACCCCAAAAACATAATAATATATAAAGCCCCCTAAAACTTTTGTTCTGGCCACATCTCCCAGTAGGTATATTGTGTAGTGAGAGGGCGTCACCTCACGGTTAAACCGTTGCTTTTAATTTCTAAACCAGTTTTTTTTATTCAAAAACTATTGTGAAACTAAATTTACTTTTTCAAAGAAATGTCTTCGAACGTAATCAATACACGCGATACTATCTACAGTTAAAAGTATTGTATATTTGAAGCAATTTATATAACTAAGAACTATTTATAATATGCAATGTTCAAATACCTTCATATTTTGAAAAAACTATAATAAACATGCCTAGAAAGTTGGGTCTTTCCTAATTTTTCTTTTTTGGCTTCCGATGTTAGGTTAGACTAAAATGTAGTCACAAAACAAAACCGACTCAGTTAAAAAAAATCTACATATTTAAATATTTTATAAGGTTTTCGTCATCTATAGGTGGCTTATCTCTTAATTTGTGACGCATCATTGTTTGTGTAATGCAAATAATTAGCATGACGATCTGCCATCAGTATAACTACCGAAACATAACGTAAAAAGTTCAAGATAGACATGGTCTTTACAAATAAAGTTTCCCTCAAGGTGACGGCAATGATAGATAAATGTACTTGGCAAAATAAGCTCTAAAGCCTTACAATACAAGATAATCTAGGTTGTACGAACGGATACTATCAAAAATACATTTATAACTTCGCTGATTATTACAACGACTAAAATCCACGGCGTATAATAACTTATTGCGTCGAAAACATACCGACTGATAATAATACAATCACTAATATTTTCTTATTCGAAACATTAGGACAAGACCCTTACAAATATACAATAGTTACCTATTTCGACGAATATTTGGTATAGGTATACAAAATTAAACACGTATCCTATGCATATATTGAAACAATTATTATACTTATTTATACTACTTTTAGGTATTTTTAAAAACACAACGTGTACGTGATAATTCGTCCTTTGTTTTGTTGGTAATGAAATATTCTATTCCAAAAATTTTTCTGTCACAAATATATTCTGTAATTGTACAATAGGATTAAATTTTAAATGATTTTTCTTTGCACGATATCCCAAGCAAATGATATACAAATTATTTTATGAAAATAGTTGCCCAATATATTAATAAACAAAATATGGCAATCTAAAAAAAGTTTAATTTAAGACTTTGATTGTATAAACACATCAACGTACCTACGATGCTTATATCTTTTTATACATATTATTATTCTCTTCATAAAATAAAATATCTCAATTTTATTTGAAAATAAACCTATCTGAGAGTAAACTAATTTTAATGTTGATTTCATGATATAAAGTAACATATTTTCTTAATGGCACTTACTGTTTATCTCAATGATTTTATTGAAACATGTAAAAAAGCGTGTTTCATATTTATTGAAGTGCTGTTTTGGAGTGGATATGCAATTGAATACTCAAAATATGAATTTAATAAAAGAAATGACTTTAGCGAACGATAATAATATATACAATCAATTTAGTTATGACATTATTAACATTTACATTTGTTTTGAAACTAGTTTGTCAATTTTGAAACTAGTGTGTCAATTTCGAAACTAGTTGCAATTCAGTAAGTTAGCAACCGTTGAAGGTGGTAGAAATAAAACTAAACCGTAGTCGAAAATCTACAAGCATTATTTAAGATGAATCTATGAGAAAATTAGTTTATTGGTTAGTTTTTCTTATAAAATTATGAAGAACTGCATAATAGGTAGAGAATTATCTCTAAATCAAAACATTAATTTTGCCAATAGTCCATGTATAAAATAAATATAATACCACTAATAAACTAAATTAATATGATTTTACAAAGTCGCTTCATACAAAACATCTATTTTACATATAAGTAGGTATAAATTTGGTATTTCACATATAATTTAAAGCTAATTTTCATATTGAGTATTATTAAATATACACATCTAAGCTTACTATATTACGGCGATAATTATCATCAAAATATCTGGAAACGTATAAAAAAAGCCTTGGCAATGTTTTAATTAATTTTTGCTTCACCTTTGATTACTCAGTAGGTATTTTTAATATTAAAACCTGTAGTATTTTTTTAAATACCTTTTAACAAAAGTATTTTAAAATATAGATTAGACCAACTCATAGATGTTTAATAAATGTTGTGGCATGAACAACACTCTATCGGCAAGTTAGAAGAATAGAAAATGTTTATACAAATCACATCTAGTTCTTGAGCAATCAATAGCGGATTCATATTTTTTTATTAGAAATTCAAAATGTACACAATACAATAAAACAAAGTGTAAGAACATCAAAATAGTAACTGATATAGGCATTTCCTTCATATAATTCATAAGATCGTTCTTTTCTTTCTAATCTCAAAATTTACAAGTATAATTAAATAATTTATATAAAAGTACATAAAAACATTACAATAATATCCGTTCCATATGCAGCTATACGTTTGTAAATTATTGTAAAAAAAGATTATATTATTTTATTCATAAGATGTGGACGAAATTGCTAAGACAATAAAAATATTAGTATGTAGTTCATATTCTTGAAAATTATTTATTTCCTCTTCTATTCGAATATTTACTGAATTCTACTCCGTAATAAGCTCCCCAAAATTTCTTATTTATTAAGACTTTGGTGTTACATTTTGCCTAACTACTGGGTCCATAGTATCGCTACAAATAAGAACCTTCTTAGAATATAGGCTAAAATGCATTAGTTTCAATTTTTCATCTGAACCAACGACTGCTATACACTTTCTAATTTAATCCGTTGCGGGTTCCAGACATTTAGGGGTCCCAAGACCTGCCTGAACCCAACAACTTAGACAACCTCTTCCGTGTGTTCTGCTGTTAATTCTGGCTTAAAAGAGTTACAGAGGCAGAATTTGAACCAACACATGGTTCCATTTTAATTTAAAATTTGCTGGTAATATGTAAGGCTGGCAGTAAAATGTTACATAAATGATATTACATACTGCCCCAAATTTCATTCAGCCGCTTTTTAATCGAATACCTATGACTTTAGTCTATATCTCGCAGAAGGTCTAATAAATTTCTCCAAAATACTGACACTACTTACTAGGTACCTTTTTCTCGCAAAAATATCCGCTACAAAATCTCTAGTTTATTTTTCAGACTATAATGCTTCTCGTAGTAAAAAGTACTTTATTATCGTAACCAACTTATGGTTTCGATTTTAAAATTTTCAAAAAAATATGGTTAGGTTATTCATTGTTCCCACTGTACTACGGATACAGATTATATAAAAGCAGAAAACGCAGAATAGAAAAGTGTTAAGTGTAAAATAATGTAACCTAATGGAAGACATTCGTTTTGAATCTGAGTGCTTGAATAAATACTTCTTGGCGTTAAGAATATTATAAAGTGGAATGTGGAATATGGGTTCTAAAATTTTATATCGCTTAATCTAATCCTATTTTACTACGTAAATCTACTTGCATGAAATATGAACACATAACTTATTTCTTAATAGCTTTAAATATATTTAACAAGACAAGTAGTAACGCTAAAACTTGCAGAAAAATTAACATCTTAAATATAAAGCGCTAAAATGAATAAAATCCAACCCGTTTAATTGTGAAATACTGCGATTTTATATCAACGCATCAGTTCAGTTGAAGCGTATAAAGCTACAAATAAATAACACATTAAAATATTTTAATACAATAACTTAACATTAGCAGTCAACTTTAAATAAAAATGATTTACATTACAGTGACTTCAGTAAATTATTGACTGGTTGACAACTATTTGGATCAATAAAATATTTGTCCAAAGTCATCTAAATAACATCTTTAAACGTTAGGAAAGTGTACACCGGGCTCGAAAAAATGGATTGGTAATAAATATTATGCATAAAACTCCATATCTAATTATTGTTTTCGATCCGTTATCCACTAAAATCTATGGCACTAACATTCAACTACCGCTCTACGATACTTTAATTTCGAAAGTACCACAGTTCAGATTCTGATCTTCCGATGAGGCCACGTGATCCACCTCTGGGCCGGTCGCTACATGTAAGCAGGTTTCATCTTATATGCCCGTTTCCATATCTCGCATAAACATACCGTTGAGTGGAATCTGTAGAATATTGCCAAAGGCATCGACACGTGTGTGATTATCGTCCATGCCCAAAGACCGTAGAAATGGAGTTGAACTGGATGCGATTCCGCTCGAGATTTTTCTAGAGTATTTATAGCCCACATTGCCAAGTTTGTGACTAATAAGAACGTAACGATCTCTCTACCAGGTTTTTTCCGTAACTGCTCGGCGGTTTTTGCTGATCTACGACTGGCATCAAGAATAAACATTGTTTGACAAGTTGTTTGTACCAGTGAAGATAGTGCTGTAATTAATATCAGAATGGTGTTCTTCTCTATCGTAAAATGTCCTCCGATAATGGTGAATGTTCCATATATGAACATGCCAGTTTGAGCCCCTACTAGAAGAATGTTATCCAGTTCTAAGTTCCTATTGCCATCGTATTTTAAGTTTCTTACACAAACCATGCCGGCTAAACTTGCAAAAGTCGTCATAGCGTAGAGCGTTAACTCACAAACATTTACTTCCACGACAGCTAGTGATGCGTAATCTTTTTTTGATACAAGGACGAAGAATAATATTAGCGAAATTATGGTTAGTACCAAAACGAGTATACCAAAAAATAGGCCTTTGTGAGCTCTTGCACAATCAACACTATACAAATGTGGAGACTTTTTATATGTCAGTCCTTCCAAGATTTTAGCTTTGACTATAGCTGCAGCCACGTCTTTTGATGGGTACTTGGATATGTTTTTCCACATAACGTAGAGAATTGCGGCACAGATGAGAGAGTATTCGATTGTACATGGAAAAAGAAACGGTGAAGCATCCTGGACTAAGGAGCCCATAATGTTGGTTCGCCGACATTCAAAGATGTGATGCGGTCCTTTAAGCCCTCTTGGTACCCGAAGATGTGCAGCTGCAGGGTGTGAAGGTGGCACGTCTGTAGTCAGAGATGCAAAGGTCTTTTGAAGAGCTGAAATTAGAAAAATAAATTTCAATTTTGGTGTTTAGAATTTACTTTATTACATAAATTGCTAACCTACCTTGCTATATTGCTATTAACTTATAGTTCAATCACGAACTAAACAAGAATGCATACAATTATTGGTTTTAATCGGATATCATAATTACTACATTATAGTAATAAGAGGATTCATAGACAAAATAGAAACATCCCGAAACATAATGTTCAAACAATAAGTAGGTTTTCTCGCTGCATAACTTATTTTTGTTCCAAAGTTCATTTCCAGAGTTGATTTTTTTTTATTTTTTTTATTAATTATAGACTTGCGTTTGACCATAATCTCGCTTGATGGAAGGCGAAGATAAGGCCTATGATGATACACGCTTGCCTAGAAAGTGTCTGTTCACTTTAGCCTTAAAGATGTCCAGATTATAGCGTTCCGGAATAACTGACCCCGGCAGAGAATTCCACTCCTTAGCCGTCCGCATTATGTAAGTAGAGGCAAATCGCTTCGTGCGTATTGAAGGAATGTCAACAACAAAAGGGTGAAACCGCTCGCCGCGCCTAGTCGTCCGGTGATGGAAGGGTGAAGGGGTTATCAGGTTATGTAGAACCTCCGCACACTCCCCGAAATGTAACCGATAAAAAACCGATAGGCAGGCTACTCTTCTACGGTGTTCGAGGCTCTGAAGACTTGCCTCCACAAGTGAGTTATTGCCTATGACTCTCTTCGCTCGGCGCTCCAATGAGTCCAGAGCATCCAGCTGATATCTAGCAGACCCATCCCAAAGATGAGAACAGTATTCCATTGAGGAGCGAACTTGAGCTCTGTAAAGACTTAAGAGCTGCTCCGATGTGAAGTACCGCCTCACCTTGGAGAGAATGCCCAGTTTTTTAGCTGCAGTGTTTGCAATGGACTCGATGTAGCGACCGAAGTTAAGATTAGAAGAGAGATCAAGCCCTAAGAGCTCAAGATGGTCGCTGATCGGAACGGAGACATTCCGGAAAGTCGGAGTCAGTTGGAATGGACTCCGTTTCGCCGAAAAAAGACACGCCTGTGTTTTTGAGGGGTTAAATCCAACCAGGTTGGCATCACCCCATAAGGAGACAGCCTCCAAGATCGAGTTCACCCCCTCAATCATCGACTCCCTGAACGACTGGACCTTTGACCCAGACTTCGCATCAGACAAGTATCTCACCGAGACTGTGCTGTCGTCTGCATACCCAAAAAAATATCATAACAACTTCGAAACAGTTGACAATGTTCAGCCGTCAACCATCCTAAACTAGATTACAAGTTTGTTATTGCATTTTCAGTTTCTAAAACTAACAGAAAATACAAAAGTAAGGACTTTATCGAATGATAAATTGAAAAAGTCATGGTATCTATTTAAACCTCAGAAATCTATTTAGTTTTAAAGTTTTAATTTTTATAAGGTAGGGCGATGAATGACTCCAATATATACAACTTAAGGCGCGTTCCCGTGCGAAACACAGCGGTAGCCGTTTTTTAGGCTGTTTTTGGGAGCCAACTTCTCTTTATCTAAAAGACCTAGCAACTAATAAAAAAATCATTAAATTTCTACATAATCTTGACTCCAAAATGGTTTTTTTTTTTAAGCGGCATAGTTTTTAATTAAAGGGCCACAAAAAATCCACAGAAATGAGAAATTATGATTTATAACATGCATCTCCTCCTAAAATAACCATTATTTTGATTTGCTTCCTAAACTAATGGATAGGTAATTTAATGAAGAACGTTTTGCTAGTTTTATTTTTTTCAAAACACGAAAATTTGATTCTGATTTGAACTCTTGCGCAGAGTTAGTGTGCCACAAAGAGGGAACGAATGCTCAAGGTTATTTGGTCAGGGTAGCGCCTTAAATGACACTAGCATTCAGGTGTTTTATTATTTAAGTATGTATTGGTTACCTTATTTAAAACAAATATATTGTATAAATATAATACCTACATTACAATATTTTAATGCCATAACTTTGTGTATTATTTGTGAAGTTCTCAATCCGTAATAAGCATCAACTGCATTATTTGTGAAAACAAGAGACGACTGATTCGATTCTCATTCCCAGTTTCTCTCCTACCTAGTAGTAGGTAAACGAATTCACGGTATTGTCTTCGAACGGCAGTGCAAGTATTTAGGTCAGATGCTTCCGATGTCGGGACCATTGGAACGCAGTTGAAATACCTCCTGGGGATTTATGCCAACGAAATATAGGAAATTATTGGAAATTTGCACCCGGTTAATGCTATTGAGTGTAGGAACTTGCAATTTCCTCGTACCTAAGATAATTGTTATTAATTCTTACTACCAAGAGTTTTATTTATTTGTGAATTTCCTGTGGTAAAATTACGGTTTTTGTACGTACCTGAAATGACATGCTGATTTTAGAATAACATTTCAGGGTTGAATCCCGGATGATAATGTATTATATGAAATTTGTCACATAATAATAAGTTGTGCCCGGTGAAGTAGCAAAACCTTCGTGGCTAACTACATATGCATCCGAAAAAAAATAGCATTATCTGTACATCCCTGATTTTATAATAGTTGCTATTAACATCGGCAGGACGTTAAGCCATCCGTATTACTATTGTATTAATCAATTTACCTTGTTATCAATAGTTTCGGTTTAGTGTCCTCAAGCAAGTAGTAGGGCCTTGCAATACAATATAATCTGGGTTGTATCACAGATTCTTAATTATATTAATTTGAAATTTTAATGTTGTAATATAATATGTGTGAAGCAAGAACTTTGTACCCCATTTTGCACGAACGGAGGAGTACCTATGCAATTCGCACACCTAAAGTTTATATAGAATAAGAATAAAGAATGCTAATATTTTCTTTAATTCAGTGGTCGAATTTAGACCACTGCACTGGGCAAACACTACTTTCCATAGATAGATAGATTAAAGAAATAATTTTGCTAAGTAGCTACTACTAATAAATCACGATTTATACTAAGCCATCACATTGATTGACTTTGCATATTCAAAAAAAATTGTAACCTAAAAATCCATAATAGGAACTGCATCTATAAAAAACGTGTAGGCCCACTTTACACTATCAATCTGGATCGAGATCCGTGATCGAGATCAATGATCTCAATCCAGATTGATGTGTGTGATTGACGGATCGCGACATCGGATCGCAAATTATCAAATATTTTGAAATCCATGATCTCGATCCGTTTATCGCAATCCAGATTGAGCGTCTAATGTGCAACATATAATTCGAAAGATACTATTAAAATTACTAGTAGTAATAAGAGAATAAAAAATTATATTAAAATTAATTACTACACATGCTTTTTTGTTCAGATCCATTTTGCAATTCGTCATCATCAGCCCGTATAACGTCCACTGCTGAACATGGGCCTCCTCCCGGGGAGGGTATTCGCCATAGTCACCACGCTTGGCAGGCGGGTTGATGACCGCAGTATTATGTTGTACCACACAAGGAAAGGCTGCTGCCCATTCCTTCATATACGATTATTATAGATGATTTTATAACAATCGGCAAACGGCTTAACGTGCTTTCCGAGGCACGGAGGGTAGTCCCTCAATCAACCAGACCCGGAAGGATATCTTAGAATTTACACAAAGATTTACTGCCCGGCGTGGGAATCGAATCCACGACCTCCTAGATTTAAAGTGAGCCAAATACCGCTACGCTACGGAGGCTTTCGCGATTGTGAACACACAATCTTCATATTTTTTTATTAATGGCAATCAGAATCCTCTAAGCACACGTCTTCATGTGATCATTGCGAACAGTGGACTGACCTGATCTGGATTGACTGTGTAATGTGACATCAATCCAAATCAGTTTAAAATATCAATCTACCACGATCACGGATCTCGATCCAGATTGAGCGTGTAATGTCGGCCATAAAGTATAATAGAGCTTATGTTGAAAGTCAAAGACAAGAAAGAGGGTTAGCAGATAAATGAAATGAAACAGTAAATTTTGTGGAACAAACGACTCAAGTCGTGGAGTAATAATGTCTTCGAGCGATATTTTGAGAATTACGTGCGTATAAATTTGTTTATTAACATAATTTTCTTTAGGCTTTCATCCCAAATGATACAAAAGAGAGACAAGGAGTTTTCGTCTGATCATGTTCTGGAGAATGCAGATATATGATGTGTATGACACAGTTATTTTATTTTGAATGTTTTTATATAAAACACCATTATACTGTCTGCTTTAAAGTACTCAATGAACACCAACAAAAGCACATTAAAGCGTCAAGTCAAAGTTGCGTTAAAATACAAATACCCTTTAAATTTATTTCCTTTATTTTCACAAGGGCTTAGAACGGATGGAATGAGAAGTTAGACAACTTTTTGTTTGATTAGTGTCTTGTGGCGCTGCCGAACGAACATTACACGTTTATTTACCATGAGCAGTGGTTCGTTGAAGGCTTTTAATTAGGTACTTACCAGACATGCTGTGCATTTATAACGAAAACCGATTTCATTACCATTGAAGTAAAAACATATTTCCCAATAAAAGACTTACTACTCGTTCTATGTAGTTAGGTAGTAAAATAAGCTAACGTAAATATTGAATGTGGCTCAATTTTATTCACATGGACTAAAAAAAGAACAATACAAATGCTCGGTAAGTATGTATTAAATTAGATTTTTATTTAAGCACATAAAAGGAAATTTAAAAAGTAGGTACCATCTGTAATTTATGGCCATAAAACAAAATTTTTATGATTTATCCATTACAAGGTAAAACCAAACAAACAGTATTTCTTAAGTTAATTAAAATAAAGTTGATTGTATTCATAATAATATTCTTCTGAATCGAATTTACTTCCTAGCTTCACGATAATAAAAGTATTGAAACGATATTTCGTCAATGAATAATCTGATCTCAAAGTTAATTAAATAAATGTCGACACTGCTTCTATTCTTCGATCAAAATAGTACAAAACTGATAGATTTTCCTCAAAACAAATTTACATAATCAATTGGAGAATCGAATTGGCAGAATTATGTAAAACAATCAAATATTAACTGTAAAACATGCTCTGTATGTATACCAAATTATAATTATTATGATTATTACGACTAGAATATTACAATTCAGGACTTTACAAAATTTAAACTATTCTAAGTTAATTAATAAAACCTCCATCCGTCTATCCATTCCGTTTGATAGTGTTCTGAAAAATCTTTCCTAATGTTTCAAATTTAAACACTTTTAACCTTTTGCGAATATTTTACGGGTTTTTAACATGGACTAAGGCCACGATCAATGCACATTTCTCTTTATAGCTCCTCAATAGCTAGTAAAAATTACATATTTCAAAATTATTCTACACTGTATTGAGTACAGATGGTATGTTAAACCAAAGTATAAATGTATTCGAAACAAAGAGTAATTCAAACAGGATTCGTAACAACTACTACGGTAGGTAGGCTTTATCGATTGGTCCTACAATAGGGAATGGCCTATACACGCGACTTTCATTCACCAAGCCCCTGGCCACTGAACCGCGTATACACAATAACGTACAATACATTTATATATTTTGTCAGAGCAAATAATGTAATGTGTAGTATATTACATTACATTGAATTAAATTTTACAATACGAACTGTTTTGCAAACAAGGTACTGCGTTTAATGCTGTTTGATGCTGCTGAATAAATTATGTAATAGAGCATTTATTGTGGTTTTGACAACTACAAATTGCTTTTTATGAGCTACGAACTAATTATCACTCTGCATTATATCAGGCCATTGGCAATTGATTGTGATTGCAATAGTCAAAACAAGGGAAATTTAAATTTGTCGTACAATTGAAGGAAAAGAATATAATTAAGAGATAAAAAAGTTTAATCTTAAACGGTGGATCCCATCCGTAAATGAATAATTTACTAGCAGACTTTTGCAGTCTACTAGTATTCTTGTTAACCCCTCGTACTAAGCTAAATGCTTGTGTTACGAGTGGGATTACATCGGTAGTGCAATGGGTGGGGTTCGAACCGGCGAACCCCACAAGCAAGGCAAGTCCGACGCCCTAGCCATTGGGCTACCGCCGCTTTTACACTTAATGTAATAGTAGAAAACATAACTTACCTAGTCTATGTGACAGTCCTATGGTCTTGTTCTCTGGATCGTAAAACGTTAGTATCTCGTGCTTGGTTTCTTGCACCAGTACGTTCAGCCAAACACTCAAATTCGTTCCCACCATATGCATCAGCCCAAAACGCGCCACTATCTTGTGCTTATAAACTTTCATCTGCAAAATATTACGGAGTAGGTTACATTTTCTTATAGATATAATTATTCCTAATGAAATTAGAATAATCTTAATACGTTTAGCACAAAGGTCCCTTGGTTGGTTCATTCTATATGGCGGAGAAGTGAAATTAACCTAATTCTATCCCAAAGTTACTAAGGTAACTTAAATACAGCGAAAGGTTGAACTATATTAAACATATACCTATTGAATGAAATTCGATAATAATGTCAGTCTTATTTAGAATAAACAAAATATCTAACCTCATTGTTCAGAAAGATGAAGTACATCTGTATAAAGATGAAGGCCATCCTCGTGGCAGGCGTGAGGGCTAGCAGGACATTGTGACAGTTTGTGTTCCGTTCCAACTCCCAGTACTGGCCAAACTCCAGTCCTGAATAGATCATTGAACCGATGCCGAAAGCTGAAAAATTAAAGATGAGACAACTAAAAACATCTGACGATATAAGCCTATGTTTAATGTACCAAAAAAGAGTTTTACCACTCATCCCCAACGATAATTGGTTAAACACCTAATAAACTTATTCTTAGTCTTACTAATGCGAGAAATGTCGAGCTCCTGGTAATTAAAAATTACCCAGATCTGTGGAATGTAAAAGCTGAAAGGTGAGCCGAAATCGCAATTATTGAATATCCCACTACTTTAGCACATAAACTACACCTATTTTTGCTCTGTATCATCCAGAATCAAAACTGGCAGAAAATGCCTTTGGCATTCGATTTGCCGCTGCACAAATTTGTACAAGAAGTATTAAATAAATAGATGATGATCCATCTCAAGACAAACGTCATTCCTCATTTCAGATACAGAAAAGTTTAGATGTAGCAAACACTGGTTTTGATTTAGTTTTCTATAACCATTTTAGAAATACTGAACATTATAAGTATATTAGTGTATAGCTCATACATATCAAACATAATTTAAAGGTATAACTCACCAACTGCACCCATCCTTAGATAGAAGCTGCCATAATTATGTGTACGCGATGACAGGGCGAATCCTAGAGACATCCGCTTGGCTGCCAAATGTGGCGGTATGTGAGCTGCGGTCACAGTGCTGCGTTCAGTTCGGGACGAGCAGGAATCAGACTCGGAGGGTGATGAACTTGTTTCAGATTCTATAACATAACAAACACGATAAAGATCGAAATCACGAAATCATCGAAACTAAATTGAAGGCTCACATGAATGAGGCGAGTTGAAAATTGTAGTGTTCTCTGATTTATTTTTAATAATAAATAAATTCTCACCTACGCATTCTAAACTATATAGAAGCAAATTTGTCAGACTGGCACTACCCACGAATTTATAAGAGTAATCATATTTCTGTTTCGCCATGGGGTTTTAACCTTTTACCTACAGATGCTTACATATAACGCAGCTTTAATGGAATAGTGACACAAAATAAGGTTATGATTCAACACAAATTGATCCGTAATATCATGTGTCTAAAATGCATTATCGTTAAGTTACACATTTGGTTTTGTGTCACTATTACATTAAAGCTGCGATAATTTTATCAATTATGGTATTTATCGAAAATAACAAAACACTATCATTGTTGACACTTAAATTCGTTCTAATTGTATTGATCTTGAGAAGGATAAACGACACGACGGATAATACTTCCCACGCTCATAGTTACACCAATATCAGCATCCTGATTGAGAAAGAGTGGGAATGAATTAAATTACAGCTTAAGTTACCTTGAACCCGATTTCAATATAGTAAAGTCATAAATTCTAAGACGCCAATAATAATAGGTACAATTTTGATTTGAACACAATACGTGTGAACAAATTCGGCGTCAGCTGAGTTTTAGGGGCGATTGACCTATGACAAATTATAATTATCTTTAGTTTAGGTGTAGGTTAATGATAAGATAACGGTTAATGTCGTACAGCAACTACTAACAACTACAACTCTTATAATGGAGGATTTATGCAAGAATGGTTAGTTTATTGATTGATAAGTTGATTGTTTATATGAACCCACATGTTTTTGTTCCTCCACGGAAACATCACCATACGAACCAATTTAGATTCGTTTGTTCTATTTCAGGGTGGATGTTTGTAGAGTGTTCATGAATGTTTCTTTTTAAAATAAATAATAAATCAAAGGATTTCGTGCCTTTGTTTGTTTACGCCGCTTCGAATGACGATATTCTTTGTCCAGTTGACTTTAATTAAAGCTTTGGTTTTCAATTATGCTCCACAATATTGCCTTGTTAAATTCACCCAAATAAGAATTAAATAAAAAAATTCAAATAAGATAAAAAAAAGGTATTTAGTTAATAACTTTTAATATAATTATATTTAAGGAATTTTGAGAAAAGATCCTGAAAGAGGAGGAAATTTCCAATAAAAATGTCCTGAATCCGGGAACTCTATCTATATTATTTATAAAAAAAATTAACGCTGGAAATAGGGCTACGCGTTTTATAATTTTTAAATTGTTATGTAATATTAAAAAAAAAAATATGTGATATGCCGGCTTTTTAGGCGGCGCGCCTATGCCGTAACGCCCTCGCGTAGCCCTATTTCCAGCGTTAATTTTTTTTTTATAAATAGTATAGATAGAGTTCCGGGATTCAGGACTTTTTTATTGGAAATTTCTTCCTCTTTCAGGATCTTTTTTCAAAATTCCTTAAATATCATTATTTTAAAAGTTATTAACGAAAAACTAAATACCTTTTTTTTTAATCTTATTTTGTTAATAACAATCGCAATTTTTTATGTGCTAATATACCCTTAAAAAACAGTTTTCTAGACGTCATTCCGAATCGAATGAGCTATGGCACATAAGTATTTTAGGAGCTTTATTTCTATTTAACATGTTTTTGAACTTGTTGACTAGACTATTAGTAGATTACCTTTTTTGGCATAATGATATCATGACGGCACTACGGTGGCACAATACTTAAAAAAATAGCAGACTCGACCCCCTGCTAGACTATGTATAAAGTCCTCCCGACCGATTTCGGTCACGGCAGTCACTCTATATATCTTTATTCTCAAAATCCGAAAGGGCCCTTCTACCTACATGACTGGTGACCGACAGTTAATATATTATGATGAAGAGGCACGGATGAAACACCACTAACTTCCAGACTTCGGACGTCGGAGATTCTAAATAGTTCTAAATAGAAAATTTATTATTAATCGCAATTTATGCAATTTATTTAATAAAAAAGAATCCCCCATACACCGTGATTTTGGCATGGCATGCCTAATAATTGGCAGGACGATTCGCTATCAGTTTTACTAGCGAAACGTAATATTGGTTTTAAAAATAGGCATAATTTCTTTAACAACATAAAAACCCTCAAGTACCTATATCGATATGGCAATTATGGCTCCAGTGCCTTGCAATATAAGATAATCTAGGTTGTATAAACGGTCGCCGCTGCACAGTTTCGATGTCATTTTAATCTGAATTTTGTATGCTTCTAAATATGTTTTTACATAAATTGATTATACTTCGTAAATTAAATAATTTCGCTGAGTATTAGCAACGAATAGCATCTTATCATGGTTTACATTACCTACATAATGTAGTGAACACATCCATGGAATGTTACCCTCAGTCCCGCTCTCAAAAAGGATTAAATATTACCATATAACCAAAACGTCAACAATAAATCCCCGAGCATAGCTTTAATCCACTTTGGGGGATTCGTATAAATGTATTTTTTACCGGACGGATTGTACAGCCAACAAAAGAGAAAGGTTTACACCGAGAGTATCTAATAATGTAAATAAATATGTTTTTGTGAGTACAACAGTCGCTAATTCTTTATGGGCAAAGAGTTCGCTGGCAAATAGTTATGTCTTCTCATAAACGTGTAGGTACATATAAATTTAAAATGCGTTTTACAGGGTGTAAACCTATCTCATTTGCTGACTATACATACTAACCTACATACGGTGATTAAAATTTTGATATGTTGGTTTTTCCGTTACATTTGGTTTTCAATATCGGTTTGTTGATATAATATGTACCTAAACACAATTATAAGAAAAGTCTACTGAGGCGCATAAAAAAAATTACGTCCATTGTCCAACATGGGTCTCCCCCCGAGGGAAGTTTGTCTTGGTCACCACGCTTGGCAGGCGGGTTGGTGACCGTAGTATGTCTTAATACACAGGGAAACGTTGCTACCCATACCTTTGTATACAATTGTTCTAACAATCGGGACCAACAGCTTAACGTGTTTTCGGCTGGGAGGGTAGTACCTCAACCCACCACAGCCAGAAATAAATCTTAGATTTTACACTAATATTTCTTTTCCGGTGTGGGGATCGAACCCACGACCTCCGAGTAGTCCTTACATTAAAAACCATAAGACAACTATGAAGTGAGGCCCCACACCCCGTGATAAACCGATTTGTACTTATATTATATTTTCCATCCGGCTTATGACGCGACCTTTTTTGATACATTTTTTTTCTTATTTACTCTTCGTCGTAATCAAACTGTTAAAATACTTACTAGTAACAACCGGAGAGTCCGGCGCGTTCCGGCGTGACCTGTCTCTCACAAGGGCCGCGTACATGTACAGTAAGAACACCATGCTGCCGATGTACAGGTACAAGTAGAAGCCCTGGTAACAATATTTCCAAATATGAATTACTTTTCTTAACATTTTCACAGTTCCTATACATCATTTTAATCAACCCGTCAAGTCCAACTAAGATAATGTCAAATTCCTATATTATTCTAACCGACAGCGTGACCCCGTAAGGGCTCTTGGACTTGTAACTAGATGAACACCATGGAGTGCAGCAGATGACCATAGTACGAACGTCACACTGCTGTTAATTAAAATAAAATAGGTAGGTCCTCCAGGGCCATGGTAGTTTGGATATATCTACATATATATATCATAAAAACGTATATTATAAAAAAAACATACGTAACAAACTGGTTAAGTGCGAGTTAGATTCGCCCACGAAGGGTTCCGTACCATTTTCTAGCGTCTAGTTGTTGCCGAGCAAAAAAGGACAAAAAAGAAAGTTTGTTTTTTGGGAGCCCCCCTTAAGTATTTATTTTATTTCATTTTTAGTATTTGTTGTAATAGCGGCAATAGCTGTTTTAATAATTGTTGTTCGAATTAAATAACCTATCCAACGACGTACAACTTACTGCTATTGGAGGGTGGTCCCAATCTGCCCAATATCCAATATTTAAGGAAAATTTAACTGCAATATTATTTTTCAAATGAAATTTATATTACTGTCAGTTGTTTGAAATAACTGTCAACGTTTGACAGAAAGCCACATTAATTGCGGCTGTATTTTAAGACAATGATATTCCCACGGGAACGGGATCTACGTGGGCGAAACCGCGCGTGACAACTAGTATATTATAGTTAAATAACTTCAGTAACCGCTTCAAATATGCCATTACATTCCCGATTTACGCGTCTTAACTGCGAGAACCCCGCCTTATTAATTGTGTGTTGCTGAGTAACGTCGTCAGAAAATATAGTATGTCGGATGGCCCGGCCGCGGCAGAGTCAAGAGTGTCAAGACTGCACTTCAATTTGCCACTAAACTTCTACTTAACTATACTAAAGGTGAATTCGAGTTATTTACCTGCTACCTAAAAAAAATAACACGACAAGAGCCAAATTCCCTTTCGCTTCGCTAATGTAGCCATAAACGCAGGTAATTTCGTTTCGTTCTCAATGTGGCCTCTTAACCCAAAAAAGTTTACCTTGTTATTATTTCTTTAAGGATGGAAAATTATTTTTCTTTTGAAGTACGAAGATATAACTTTTAATCTTCCTCAACAAAGATTAACGGCGGCGGTGTTTCATGTTTAATAGTCTAATTAAACTTTACCTCCAGATGCACTGAAGTATTTTATTATATTCTATTTATCTTAACAAGTTTTAATTAACTGTTAAAATATTCTGTGATGTGTATACAATAATCATAAAAAAGTGTCATTTCATAACTACGATAAGAAATATATGTTATTCATATCATACATCGCCATCAATGTAAAAGCCATCAAAACCATTTATGGAAATACCAACTATTTATGGCATTTTTTTTCTTTTTACTATGTATAGGCTTACGTTTGACCTTAATCTCGCTTGATGGACGGCGAATTCAACCATATCAATAGTACAATTCACTTTATATACATATCTTCCCGCGCGTGGCATCATCCGCGTAACTCCCGTTTCCGTGGGAACTTCATAATTAAATATAGCCTATGTTACTCAGGAGTAATGTAGCACTCTAATGATGAAAGAGTCATCGAAACCCGTCCAGTAATTTTGAGTTTATTCGTAAGACACATTAATACAAAAATACGAATGTTGAAACATTCGTATTTTTGTATTCATGTTTCTTCTTTATAATATGATTATAGATATAGATTAATGAAAAGTCCTTTTAACTTCCTTTTTACCTACTTCATCACAGCGGTTATACGCAGGTATTCTTTACCGTGTATACCTAACATCACGATTTAAGAGGCGTTTGGGCGTTATGAATAAGTTATGTCGGTGCAATTTGGACGACGCAGGCTCGCGATATCAGACATAATTTCCAGCTTTATATCATAAAATTGCCTACCATTCTCATGAGTACAGTCATGAATTTTATTTTTACCCACAAAATTCATTGCAAACGTATACCTACAATATTATATCTGTACTATTTGTGCTGTTCCCATCCACGATAGTGACATGTGAACTGATGTCTGACTACCTGTCTGCCTTTTATTTTCCAAATCCGTAGATTGGTTTTTGTATATTACCACTAACTTCCCGTTACTCTCATTCCCGTAGAAAATTCATAGTCAAATTTAGCCTATGGCTTTCCTCGATAAATAGGCTATCTAACACTGAAATATGTTTTTAAATAGGACCTGAGATAGGCGCGGTCAAGCAAATAAACAACTCTTCAGCTTTATATATTAAGTATATAAGTATAGAGTAAAGATGTCTATAGGCAGTAAAATCGATTACTCGACTTGGGGGGGGGGGGAGCACTGCAGATTAACCCCTTTTGACAGTTACCTGGGAGAGATTGTTTTTAGAAATTGTAAAATATACTAGGTAACTTTTTTACCGTCTTGAAAGTGTGATATGTCTAAGGCATAGTTACTTTATTTAAAAAATATTACTGACATCTCCATCGTAACGGTAAAAATGCGTACCTAATTAAGTAGTTACGCTATTTCGCTCACTCTTTTCATTAATGTGTGATTGCGGCCTAGTAGTATGTAGTAGTATTATAAGTACCTATTTTATTATTATGCACACGCTATGTAGATATAAATTCTATTCCACTTACACAACAGACCATATTATTATCAAGATGGTAAAAAACTCACCCGGTATTTGTAAATAGTCGTTATTTATTTACTAGTTTCTGTATTTCCTATTTATGTTTTAATTTTGCAATAAACTCTTCTAGGTACGTTTGCTTACTCCATTTCTCCGTATTTTTACACAAACTATGAATTGGACTTCTAGATTATTAGATACGAATGGCAATAGTGGCTGACTCATCCTAGAAAACTTAACCAATAAATTTAACCACTTTAAGTCAATACTTACCTCGTAGAACGAGGGTGGGATATACGTGGAGATGACCTCAGCCATGGGGAAAGCGATACCCATCACCACCAACAGTTTCCCGTATAACGCTGACAATGTTGTAGCTAATGCGTCACCCCTGTAACAAAAAAAAGTTATTTTGTAACTATTTTTTTGACGGATATGTAGTTACTGCTACTTCATCATTAAGCCAAAAGTAACTTCGTTGGCATATATTGTTTTTATTACGCATCATCTGTTTTCCAACTTTTTCAGGTGAAGTAACAAAAAGCCTATGGCTACATAAAAATACTCATAATATGCGAAACGAAACTTTGTACCCTTCGTAGAATATGTTCAGACGGTGGTATGTGAAATATTACCTCGTTAAGTAACATGGTGAGGAAGTTTCGAAAGATATATTTAATTCTGAAGTTTCTACAGCAACTTCATTTAGACGGAATCATAGCGAATCCCTTTGCTTCGTCTAATACATGTAGATGGGTATAGGATTAAAAAAATAAAATGTTACAGTCTATTTATTCTTTTTATTTATTTATACTTTATTGCACACAGCAAATTACATGAAATAAATTTTATAAATTAGAAACAACATGTACAAAGGCGAGCTTAATTCACTTATGAATTCTCTTCCAGCGTTTGCTGGAAGGGAATGAAAGAGTTACATGATAATAAGTGCATAGCAAGTGTACAACAGATTTAATATAATTTTTACAAAATTGGTAAATACATATCTATAAACATACACACTAATAGTTACATATACAACTACATACTAATAAATATGCCTGCTATTTATAATAACCTACATCCTTTTTTTCTTTAAGGCGATTCCATTATTTTGGGATTTTCCAGTTTTTGCAGATTGGATTAATGTAGCTGACCCGACAGACTTTGTACTATCTTAGCTAAATCTCTAAATTAAATTGAACTTTTAATACAGCAGCCTGTCCCCCGAGCCTCGGCTTCGTCGAGTAGGGAACATAGTCCTAATTACTTTTAGAGGCCGACCCATGATGCGTAGAGTTGTATGTGCTCCGTGCGCCCACAAAAGGTGCTTTAAATGGACCCAGGAGAGTCCATGACTGCTAAGTCATAGGCATCGCCACGGGACCGGATGTATAATAATATGCATTAGCTATTCCTGGTGCTCAATTTACTGGCATTTAGAGGAACATCCTGGGATTAAGTAGGTAAACCATCTTCTAGTGATATAATAAGCATATCATCGCTATAAACAGGGGAGCTCTACATACTACATACCACCACTGTGGCCGTGGATGCTTAATGCATTTTCAACCGGGAAAAAAATGGACATTGAACGACAGCGACGAATTTCTTATAGTAGCAACAATTTTTTACGTTTTGACGAATTCAAAGCAATAACTGCAGCAGTTTTTATTTTGTTTGCTTTGTGGCTTTTTATAAGAAACTTTAAACCAGCAGAGAGTATTTATATGCCTTGCTTTAAACGAATGCATCATACGGTAAGACTTTTTTTTAATATGCTCAGCTGTCAGTTGCGTTTTGTTATACCATTTTTAACAAATGAACCGCTGACCTATATTTTTACTGAGTTGTTTTGTTATTCCATGTCAGTTGCGTTTTGTTATACCACGTTTTATGTCACGTCACACGGGAACGACGGGAACGGCATAAAAAGTATCCTATGTCCTTCTCTCAGTTCTTAGCTACCTCCCTACCAATTTTCAGCCAAATCGGTTCAGCCGTTCTTGAGTTATAAATAGTGTAACTAACACGACTTTCTTTTATATACATGTTACGGCTAATAGCCGAAGTGCGGCTACACCTAGGTTTAGCCGGCTACAACTAGGTGCAGCCGACCACATGCGGTTAAACTTAGGTCAACCTTAATAAGTTCCTATAAGTTCCTCTAAGTTAACTCTAAATTAAACAATACCTATGCAAGGGACAAAAAGGTGTAGGGGGGGGTTAAAAAAAAACCTAAACCTAAACCAATGGAGTCGAACAGGGACTTATAAACGCATGTGGCCAACTGCACCTAGTTGTAGTCGGCTAAAACTAGGTGTAGCCGCACTTCGGCTATTAGCCGTAACATATATATAGATATAGATATAGATTACATAATAAATTACTGAGAGAAAAAGTACTCCCTTGTTCTTTTTTTGAAAGCATCAAGAGACTGGCACGCGCGTATAGGATGTGGAAGGGAATTCCATAAACGCACTGCACGGACGGTGAAAGAGTGGTTATATTTGCTAGTGACATGAGGAGGGTTTTTTAAAAGGAGAGAAAACTACTTAACTTTTTATGTTACTATCTATAGATAGTAACATGAAAAGTTTATTTTTTAAACATGAGACATCAAAGCACTTAAGTCTGCTTAATTATTACATTAAATAGTTAATATAGTCCCAGGAACTGAATTTATTATACCTACCTATTTCGTTACGTTCCACCTGGAAATGGATTACCTTTAAAAGTCATCATAGTTTTTTCATTATTCGCGTAACTCCCGTTCTTATAGGGACTTCATAATTAAATATAGCCAGTCTTCCTCGATAAATGGGCTATCTAATACTGAAATAATTTTTCAACCCGGTCCCTACTGGACCGATATCATGATATTAGCTGGTTCAAACAAACTCTTTAACTTTTTATATTAGTATAGTCGGGGGTGGCCAACCCGTCGATCCCGGCTATGCTGGTCGATCAACTTATATATTAAAAAGTGATATTTTAGTCTACGAATACGTGCTACAGATGCACAAAGTTAGTGTTTGTCGTATAATATCAGAAAAAAATACTTATTTATCATTAGATTGACTTAAACGAAACGCGATTTAACATTATATATATGGTCGATCGCAAACAGTAAACAGTCGATCTTAGGTCTTATTAAGTTGGCCACCCCTGGTATAGATTAATAACCCACCTCTATATCTTGAATATAAAAAGT
Organism: Nycteola revayana; assembly: GCA_947037095.2. Classification (NCBI taxonomy): domain Eukaryota; kingdom Metazoa; phylum Arthropoda; class Insecta; order Lepidoptera; family Nolidae; genus Nycteola; species Nycteola revayana. Next base: position 31,403,919 of record OX344838.1, read on the forward strand.
ACCAACAACTTATTTTAAATAGGTAAATTGAAAAATTTAAATTGTAGATTTTTAAACTATGTATTTAATTATGAAGGCAATATAAAATATTGGTGACTTCAGCTTTTACACTTTTAATTTCGATTTTGACAAATACTCATAAATATTTTAAATTGTTATCAAATAAATTACTACGAATACCATTAAATTTATTAATAACATGCACAACAGTGTTCCGTTGATATCCAAAGGCAATTATTTTACATGAATGTTTATTGTTTATGAATATGGAGTGTATTCATATTGAAATTAACGACACTGGTATTCAAAACTAAAGCTTTCACGTCTGTATAAAATAGTTACAGTATGAATAACAGAATTCATAACATTTTCAAACAAACTTTTTTTTGTGTTCTATATTAACCGTTTTATTTTTGGATAATAAAAAAATTGATACTAATATTTATACCCTATTTCAACCCCTTCAACCCTACTTTTTATCATCAGCGCGTATAATGTCCACTGCTGAACATGGGCAATACCCTCCCTCAGGAGGAGTATTGGCCATAGTCACCACACTTGGCAGGTGGGTTGGTGACCGCACTATTATGTTGTACCACACAAGGAAACGCTGCTGGCCGTTCCTTGCTATACGATTATTATATATGATGATATAATAATCGGGACCAACCGCTTAAAGTCCTTTCCGAGGCACGGAGGGTCGTCCCTCAACCAACCAAACCCGGAAGAAATTTTAGAATCAACACAAAGATTACCTGTCCAGCGTGGGGATCAAACCCACGAACGTTGCGCTAATTGGCTCGCTTTATATATCGGAATATATTAATCGAGCCAAATACCGCTACGCTACGGAGGTTGTCATATTGTAATAAAAAAAAAAAAAAAAAAAAAAAAAAAAAGTTTTTATTTACGTAAACCTATTACAGGCATTTGCAAATAGTCAAAACATATTTGGCTCATTAATATACATAATATATTAATTTATTAATTTATTTTAATTATTATAGTTATAATAATAATAAATAGTTTGTATTAGATTTTTTATAGCTTTAGCGTAAAAGCTGTCAGGTATGAAAATAGAATTTTATTTTTATCTATAATTTAATAGTCTAAAGTTCTGTCATTTGAGTATGTTATTATTTAGATAGACCATAAGCATATCGTCGGACGCGATTTTATGCTACCACCGGATCCAATACGCCCCAACTGAGAAGATCCGGCGAAACAAACTCAGTGGGGTATTCTACTGCCGGTTTAATCGCGGCCTCATTGAGACGATCCGGCGAAACATACTCAGATGGGCATGTCAACATTATTTAGGTCCAGTTACTGTCTTTATTTAGTTAATTGGCTTACACAATTTACCAATCGGCTGTCTTTATACAACTTTTATTTTTATTTTGCTAATTTAACAGATCAGAAAAGTTATTTTGAGACAGAACATGTGTTATTTTTATGATTATGATTACAGACAGTACACAGAATACACTATCATGATCTTTCAGTTCACATTTCAATGCTTCATCAGCTATAGGGTATCCGATCTGGTGCACGAGGGTATAGCCTGCCATACATCTTTGTCATCTATATACTCTTTAGTACTATAATAGCCCCTACTCATTAGGATGCATTTTACATGTGTTTTAAATAATGCATCAGGCATGTCAGTAATATGAGAGGGAAGTTTGTTATAAAATCTAATGCAATTTCCCATGAATGACTTACTAACTTTGCTGACCCTAAAGCACGGCATAGCTAGTTTGTCCTTATTCCTAGTATTTATATTGTGAAAGTCACTTTTTTTACTAAATGTATCTAGGTTTTTCCTCACAAATAAAATATTCTGGTAGATATACTCAGATGGCACAGTTAATATATTTATATCTTTAAATAGGGTTCGCAAAGAATCGCGGCTACCTAGCCCATAAATAGCTCTGACCGCTCTCTTTTGTTGGATGAAGATAGTATTAACATCAGCAGCTGACCCCCAGAGCAAAATGCCATAAGCCATAATGCTATGGAAGTAAGCAAAGTATACTAACCTAGCCGTGGATTCATCTGACAATTGTTTTATTTTCCATACGGCATAAGAAGCAGAACTTAATCTACCCGATAATTTCTCAATATGAGGACCCCACTGTAATTTAGAATCTAATGTCACTCCCAAAAATACCGTGGATGAAGCAAGATCCAACGTTTCATTATTCAGTGAAATAGTAGGTGTGACATTATTTACATTTGCTAGCGCAAATTTAACACACTTAGTTTTCCCTGCATTTAACAATAGATTATTAGCTGAGAACCAATTTGAGATTAGGCTAAGTGTGTTTGTGTGTCCAATAAAGTCTTTATCTTTTCTATTTACTTTAAATATCAAGGATGTGTCATCCGCAAAAAGAACTATATTTGATATTTTATCTACTAAATATGGGAGGTCATTTATATAAACTAAAAACAAAAACGGACCTAGTATTGAACCCTGGGGCACACCCATTTTGATGGGAGAAGCTTCCGAAGTTATTCCGTCTATGGCTACTACTTGTTCGCGACCAGATAAATAGGATACTACAAGGTCCAAGGACGTACCAGAAATTCCGTAGTATTTTAACTTTACAGCGAGCGTACTGTGATCTACACAATCGAATGCCTTAGAGAGATCACAAAAGATTCCCAGAGCATCCCAAGCCTCTTGTATGGTCTTGATTAGAGTGCTTCCTGCATCTTGCGTAGAACGGCCCTTAGTAAATCCAAATTGTTTGTCGTGTAGTATCCCATTCTCATTGAAGTGCGACAGCATTTGGTTAAGCATAATTTTTTCAAATATTTTACTTAAAGTAGGTAGGATAGAAATTGGCCTATAATTATTAGCACTATTAGAGCAGCCTGATTTAAAAATGGGCACTACCTTACTTATCTTCATCAAATCCGGAAAGACTCCGTCAATTATACAGCCATTGAAGATGGCCGCTAGGATCGGAGCTATATTCTGTATAATTGGTTCAACAGCCTTCACGGACAATCCCCATAAATCTTCTGTGCCTTTGATTTTAATAGTCTTAAAAGTTTTTATTATATCAATATCTGTAATTAATTGAAAACTAAATTCGGGAATTATTGTATTATTTATGCTTTTGTTTAGAAGTCGTTCAGCTTCGTCAGTGGAAGATGCAAGACTTTTGGTGGTATCTAAGGGAATATTAGTAAAAAAATTTGCAAAAAAATTGGCAATGGTGAGTTTGTCTGAAACTAGTTCATCATTAATATTTACGTGGATTGATCTGTCCATGATTTTATTTTTCCCAGTTTCTGTATTAATCATTTTCCAAGTAGATTTTATCTTATTATCGGATTTTCTAATAATTTCGCTTACGTACATAGCCTTAGCTTGTAAACAAACTTTCTTAAATATATTTGAATAGTTTCTTACACGAATTTTAAAATTGTCATCAGGTGTATAGGACCTAATGTCATATAGTTCAAAGAGAAAATCCCTACTCTTTCTTATACCCTTAGTTGCCCACATACAGAATTTTAATTTATTTGGGTCGACTTTAATATTTTTTATTTTACAGCATTTGTAGAATTCATCGCGAATGGCGTTGAACAATGCATTATACAAAACATTTGGATTATTTGTAGTTGTTGGTAAATAACATAGGTTTGTCATTAAATTATCATTAAATTTCCTTAGATTTTTTTTCGAGAGCGGTCTAAAACTAAATGTGGAGTTTTCTATGTTAGCTACAGTGTTTAGTTTTACTATTTGGCATTTATGATCCGACCGAACGCCTGCTTCCAAACACTTATCAGCTACTTCAAAATTTGTAAAAACATTGTCAATGCAAGTGGCCGTTGACGACGTGATTCTTGTGGGTTCGTAAAACAAACTATTGAGGTTGAATGAATTAAACACTGCTAAAAAACTATTTTTTTCCGGTGAGTTTACTAAAATATTTATATTAAAGTCACCACAGACTAATATCTTTTTGGTATTTTTTAGTTTTCTAAGGATATCCTCTATTGTGGACATAAATTGTAAGATATTTGACGAGGGTGGCCTATAAATACACAGTATATGATACATTTCAGTCTCAACACAAGCCACCTCACATATTCGTTCCACAGAAAGTTTGGTAATATCCTTCCGTTCCTTAAATTTAGCAGTCTCACGCATTAATATAAGTACGCCACCACCTTCAGCTGAAACCCTATTATACAGACTAGCGACCCTATAGCCGTTCACATTAAAAGTCATCTTGTGCGCCTTGAGCCAAGTCTCAGTGAAGCATATTATATCTGGACTATACTTTTCATTAAATAATTCTATATCTAATATTTTGCCAGAGAAGCGGTTTATATTTTGATGAGATAATATCAGAAAGTTTTCACACTTCTCTATTGTCACACTTAGATGTTTAAATTATTTACAAGATTAATTTTAGTAACATTACTAAAAGATGTAAAAATTGACTTAGTCATACTATCTATGACTGTGTTAATATGTGATGCTAACAAAGTAGCAATTAAATTTAAAGATTTTTTCAGGATACACAATGTATTCCTGGTCAACCTACCCCTATCTATAAATTTATTTGTGTCAAAAAATATAAATTTGTCACTATAGTGACTTACTAAAAACTGAACATGCATATTCAACATATGAATATAATTATTAGTATTTTCAGATACATTACTAAGATATGGGAAGGCACACAATATTATCTTATTACAGTCTAATTGTAACATTCTAGTGAAACTATCTGTAATCATATTTTTTGTCAAGTTGTTACTATTTCCTATCAGCAGAGTTATACATGTTTTGCTATTATGTTTTTCATGAATTACTTTATCTATTAGATCCATGTAATATACCCCTGGCATACAGTGATTGATAGTGGGGTGGATCAGCTTATTAGAGAGCAAGGGTCCCAAACCCTTACCTATACTATCAGTGTACAGCACTGAATTATACTTGACATAGGAAAATGACATATTTTTGGAACTTATATTTGTTGGTACTGACTTTACCGCTGAGATTTGATCTATTTTACACTTGTTTGTTGATTGATGTTGGTTACAAGTGTTTACAGCACAATTTTCATTACAGATAATAGTCAGTTCCTGCATTTTATTGTCTAAAATTTTGTACTTACTGTATGTCAATGCTAATGATTCCTCTAATGTTTTAATTTCACATAATAACTCTTTTGTGTCTTTTTCATATATTTTTGTGCTATCTTCTAATTTAATTTGGTAGTTTTCAAGTTTGTGTAAAAGATGACCGCGTTCTTTTTTTAATTTTAATATGTAATTTTTAAGCTTTCCATTACTTAAGGATCTAATGTTGGGCTGGTATTCAATTTGGTCAGAGTCATCTCCTGTCAGATCAATTGTTAAAGATGGTTTTACAAGATGCTCTGCATTACAGCTAGTAAACTCCTCATACAAGCTTAGGTTAGCCAGGGACGGGGAACATGTATTTTTTTCATAGTTTGATAACTAAATATTTCGAGATAGCCGGCTATGTTCTTTTCCAACTTTCTAGTCTGTCCTTGTACCTACCGAATCTCATCAAAATGGGTTCAATAGTTTAGATGAATAAGCGTAACAAACAATAATATTAGTAGTAATTTTATAGATACCTAGATACTTTGTAGAGATTCTATTGTTCCTGTAATAAGTTGCTTCAATGTTTCTATGCACTAGTAGGATGCAGGTAAACTTTTTTTTTTTGTCCGGGGGGAAATTTATTTACTCATTCCCACCGCCGATACGCCGATACAGTGTATTCGCGCGCTAGCGGTGGGATATGTGGGACTCGCCCTCTCCATAGCGTGGTATGCTAAACTCATACCACGAGGAGAGGACCCTACTACCACTTAAACCTCCCGGACACTCCGTTGGCGGGGGCCGGGTACGCATGAGCAATCCGGCCCCCCGACGGCACCCGCGGCCAATATGGTACCGCGAGATCTCCGGGGCCACACTTACAGTGGCCCATTTGTCCAATTATAGGGACGCCCAGAGTGAAGAGGCGAAGAGCGGGAGCGGGGCCCATGTCCCCCACTCCCCGAGGTCGAGCCTAGGGCGGTAGGCGGCGGGTTTCGGCCCGCCGCCGACGGCCAACACGCCGTCTGCGAAGCGGGTGGGCGGAGGGATCTACTTCCCTCTCCCGCTCCGCGGCCTCCTTCTGTGACATTACTTGTCAACAGAAGGAGGCCACCGCCTCCTACGAACTCTCACTTAGGACCATCTTCGAAATGATGGTCGGCAGCGAGAGGTCGTCTTCCACCACGCCAATGAGCTCCTCCCGCTCGTTGGCCCCCGCCGGCACTCCACCACCGTGTGCTGTGGTGACAGGGTGACAGCGAGTGTCCGGCTCTCTCTGCGCCACGTTGCACAGGTAGTGGCTGGAGCAGCCATGCCTGTTACTACCGGTCCACTTTTTTAGATGGGGCCGAATCGCCTCCACCGTACGCAATCCGCTCCGCGGCGCGGCCTCTAACCGCTCCTGCCATTTCCGGATGGTTTGGCGACGGACCTCAGTCCGCCACCGTGCAACACTCTCCGGGAAGGGGTCGCGGCCAGAACGCGCCCCCTCACACTTCCGCCGGTACTCGGTGGCCAAAACCTCCGCCTCCAGGTCCCACGGAGGGGACCCCGCAAGGAAGGATGTAGGTAACAGCCTTAACAAACAAATTTAATTCCCTAAGAAACTGAATTTGCATTCACTTATAAATAAATCATCGTCTGGTTCCTGGCTTAGAAAAGGCCATCCCATACCTTCCTGTGGGTGTCGTAAGAGAGGATCAAGCGACATACATCTAAAATATGGCCTGCAACATCTATCAGCTCAAAGATACTCCAATTTTTGCGAACCCCAATTCGCCTGTCAAGCATGGTGATTACGGTAATATACCTCAAAGACCCTGGTTTACCAAAGTCTGTTAAGAGGACGCCCATTTTCAGCAGTGGACGTAAACGCACTGATAACAAAATAAATTGTAAAACAATGAGTATCAATAAAAAATGGTGTGCACACGAATAACAAAATATATTGAGTAGGTTCTTTAACAAACCCCACGGCTCAAGACATGAACTGTTTGTTTTATGAGCGGACTTATTTGACAAAATATTTGCTTCCTCTATTTTTTATATTAAGTTAACGAAAAACCGACTTAAAGTTTATAACGCTATAGTTAATTTTCTATTGATAAAATACCTTCATAAAACTGATATGCCCCATAAACTAACAAATGGCCGAACCTAAAGCCGTTGCTAAAGAATTTCCACCATATTTTTCTTACGATTTTTGACGGGAAATAAACCTTTTCTGTGTTTTATTTTGGGCTTATCGCAGATCATAATGGACATATAAGGACTGATGCAAAGGCCGTTCAAGCCGCTTAAACTAACTGTGTACATATATCACAATTGATCCCAATTGCCATAACATCATCTATAAAAATAAAATAAGAATCATTTTTATTTACGTAGTCCTAATTACAAGCACATGTAAATAGCCAAAACATTTTTAAATAATTACATTTTAAGTTGTATTAATAACTTTAATTTACATACATTTAGTTTATATCATCATGTTTATTATTAAGTATATAAATTATTAATTTTTTATGTCTAGTAGTAATATATGTTCTGTCTGTATTGAACAAGAACAGTTGTCGTTTATTTGGGCGGATCATGAGTAGGTAACGACGGACGCGCTTTTATGCTACCACTGGATTCAATGCGCTCCAACTATGATAATCGTATACCAGGTAACAGGCAGCAGCGTTTACCTGTGTTTCCTGAATACACCCCTGTGTTGTTCATAATACTGCGGTCACCTGCCCACTTGTCAAGCGTGGTCACTATGTCAAAACCCTCCTTCGAGGGGGGCCCAAGTTCAGCAGTGGGCGTTATACAGACTGATGATGATACTGTACTCCTCCTGAGAGGAGCAGGTACAAGTTGGTTGTAGATAACTAACACCCAGTTCATGAAAAGATGATGATCAAAGTTAAAATTAACTAAACTGCTGTCATATCTATATAGGGACAAATTAATTTTCGAAAGCACGGTGAGCTAATTTGATTTGATTATCGTGTTATTAAATCTAATTCACATTTTCGTTCGGATTCAATTAACAAACGTGTCATCTGGAATTTACTTTGTTTCATTAATCAAATTTAAAATTGAAGTATTATATATAATATAATTATATCTATATATATAAAACAAAGACGGGTTTGTTACAACACTTATAACTCGAGATCGGCTGGATCAATTTTTATGGTTTTTGTTTCGTTGGATTTGTCTCCGCCCTGAATAGCAGAATACATTTTAAAAACAAAAGAAAGTCGTGTTAGTTACACTATTTATAACTCAAGAACGGCTGAACCGATTTGGCTGAAAATTGGTAGGGAGGTAGCTAAGAACTGGGAGAAGGACATAGGATACTTTTGGGTAGGGGTAGGGTAGGGTAGGGTAGGGTAGGGGTAGAGTAGGGGTAGGGTAGGGGTAGGGTAGGGGTAGGGTAGGGGTAGGGTAGGGGTAGGGTAGGGGTAGGGTAGGGGTAGGGTAGGGGTAGGGTAGGGGTAGGGTAGGGTAGGGTAGGGTAGGGGTAGAGTAGGGGTAGGGTAGGGGTAGGGTAGGGGTAGGGTAGGGGTAGGGTAGGGCAGGGGTAGGGTATAAAAGTCCACCCGTGCGAAGCCGGGGCGGGCCGCTAGTAGTATATATTTAATACTTGTGTTATTTGTATTTGCTGCTGCATCCCGGTAAAATTATTCTGCAAAATTTAGATAGACATACGATAAACCAAATGTAAGTATTACGTTTATATACATTGTAACGGATTACTATCCGTAACTATTGGTCTATTGACCAATTATAGATATTTCTACCACATTTTGTAAAAAAACAGATGCGTTTATGTAAGTTCTTCTTGTTCTGTGACTATAAAAGTAATTTAAAGATCTACTAACGAAAGTAAAGTTAAAGAGTTTGTTTGTTTGCTCGAACACGCTAATCTCAGGAACTACTGGTCCGACTAGAAAACGTATTCAATGTTATAAGTATAGCCAATTTATTGAAAAAGGCTATAGCGTATATTTATGAAGTTCCTACGGGAACGGAAGTTGCGCGGGTGAAACCGTAGCTGGAAATCTAGTATTTAATATTAGAAACAGTTCAGAAGCTGAATTCAATTATCATTATCCATGTTTCATCAAAATGTAAATATAAACTTTAATTGATCATCAACATCATCATCATGATGATGATGATGATGAATGAGTAGAGGAATTAATGACACACGGACAGACGGAGTACATTGTCTGTAATGTCCTACAATTAGCAGCACTCACAGGTTGCACTTGCTAGTAATAGTTACCTAAGTAGTTTTATTCATAGAATAAGAATAATACCTATTAATTACAGTTTTTTTTTCATTGTGATGTTGACAAGTACAAGTGTATGTAAATACCTAAGTGCTGAATAAATTCATTATTTCATTATTATTTATTTCATTATCATTATTTAAGCCGTCTAATGTCCACTGCTGAACATAGGCCTCCCTCATAGATTTCCAGTTACTACGGTTGCGGCCTGCATCCACTATGATCCCGCGGCCTTTAGCCTATTTGAAAGTCTGTAATTGCTAAAAGTACCAACGCCTTAAAAGTACGAAAATATATTCTAGACCTCAGAAGCATAAGGTCGGATGTGCCATTATATTATACGTCAGAAACATTCTTAATATGTGCCTTTATCGTAAACTGGCACTTACGACCAAATAATTCTGAAGTATAATGGTAATAATGAAATGAAATAATTAAATAATGAATTTATTCAGCACTTAGGTATTTACATACTTACTTGTACTTGTCAGAATCACAATGTTACACAATTATTCTTATTTTATGAATTAAACTAGATACTTAAATAACCGGTAGCAAATTATAGGATATTACAGACAAAGTAGTACGTCCGTCAGCTGGTCATTAATTCCTCTACTTATAATAAGTTTAAGTTCATATTATTTATTATAGATTTGAATGGATCAATATAGAAAAAAATTGTAAAAACATACAATTAAGTGGCACACACCTGGGGGCACCCTTAAGGGGTTAGGACCACGACCCAGTTGTACCACTGTTATATATACAATAAGTCAGATTTATGAACATAAGAGGAAGTGATCGGCCTACAGGCGCTGGAGAATCCTACCCTAGCTAACCTGCAACCTTTCACTAGCTACCTAGGTGGACGACTTGGAGAAGAACGGAAGAAAGAAACTCCGTAACATCCGAAAGTACATCCGCCCTTATGCTTCTGAGCGCTAGAATTACGTAGCCCCATCAAAACTATATTTTTTTCAACAGCCCTTATCGTGTTCCAGATTAACTGATCCGTCCGCGTCGGTGACACTTGTCACGTCATCCATATTTATATATTGAGAGTAATAGGATTCACTCCCGCCCTTAAGCTTTAGTACTTATGAGAATTGGGCTCGGCTTATGGGTGTTCCGATAATATTATAGTTGGTTTGCTTAAGTAAAGATATTAAGGGAATGTAGCCAGTCCGAAATCCACGATAAGTCTTATCATGTTCAATTTAAATTAGACCATGCCAAACTTCGCCAAGTACCACCCCATATCTTCCTATTCGGTCGTAAGAGGCGAAAAAAAACACATATCATGCTCAACATCTAATTAATAGGTACATTTTTGACCGTCTCTCCTTGGTTTGACGTTCCTTACCTAACTCTGACATTGGCGAATTTTGAAAGACTCTCAACAAATAAAAAACTTAAACTTATTAACTGATTTATTTGTATTTGAGTCACAGAATTTCCCTGAGAAGAATTTATATGATATAATTAATAATCCAATGATCTTTGTATCATGTTTCTTTTTTTTAAATTTGGTTTCATGGTGTATAGTCGGTATGCCGTCGGAATGTCGTCGACATCTGGCGACTACTGCGGTTGACATTACCGCTGGTAAATGCCGTTCAATTGTAAAAGCTCTATAATGATATACACTACTATTACATTGACACTACAAACTAATAATGAGTATAAAATGAATAATTACAAGTCTTCAATTTATCGTCATTAAGGACCGTCATTTAAATGAGTTCGGCTGGATATTAATTACTGATAATTACTTTGTTAGATCATATCCCCGCCCTGAGCCGAGTTCCAAGTCTCACAGGGGACGCCCTTTGGCGCAGGTTGCTTAGTTTTTAGGTTTTTAACAATCATTAGGGCTGAATAGGGCTGGAGCTCTGCTCGCTTTTATGCCCGGTGAAATAGTAAAAGCCTCGTCGCTAACTAAATATGTCCGTCAGAAACAAAAAAAAATAAAAAAAACACTATTATGCATTGAAAACGTTCTATCAGGAAACATATATTTTTCACATATAATATACATTTCCATAGGCATTTATTACTGACCATTCGTGACCTGAATCACCAGTCGAAAAACTGCTGTCAATACCCGTAAATTTTTCAGACTAATTTGTAGTTTTAATTGAAAATACAATGAAAAAAATAATCACCAATTCGGTAGAATCCTTCTGGAGTACTTATAGCGCTTAGCAACACAATCATTTATATCGATTTCTAGATAGTAGAGGATACAAACAATTACACAGTAGGTATATTTTCAATAAACGACTCAATTTACAATATACGGTTGCACAAGTAGGTTTCTACATATCTAACGGGACCCAGTAACAATTTATCATGTCTATATTCACCCACTACGCTGTTCTGTATACAATCAAATAGATGCACAATAAAATCAGAAAGGCTACGCAATAAAAGGCTGTCTGTCGAGTAAAACTGTATTGGAATTGACATCAGCAATGTTTTCCAATAAAAAGGGAATGTAAATACATATAATAGTAAGTAATATTGATGTTAAATGGTCGTACGGGGCCTACGAACTATCGGAGAAATTGTATTAATCTTGGATAGGATATTGCTATAGGCTTTATATCATCACGCTAAGACCAATCATACCTACCAAAAAAAATGTTTCAAAATGTTTATTTTTATTTTCCTTTTACAGCTTCCGCTGCGTAAACTGTTATAACCTGCGCCAATAAAGAAACGAATCTAAAATGGCAGCGGCGATCATGCGCTCTCACTCTAAACTGTTGATATCTTAGTCACACACGGCGCGTACTGCATGCAAAAAGAAATCCGTAAAGAAAGCTAACGGAAAAAAACGACTTACTTGCGAGCGGTTAAGGTAAAAAATGCTAAAGAAAAGTAAGCAAATAAACCGTTCTAATTTTTATGAAAGATTATGTATCTTTTTGTATACGTTACACATTTCAACACATAAAACTAACAATTGTATTTTACCTACATATACAATAAACAAACTTTCTTTCTATCTTTCTTTTTATTTGCTGACCCTATCATCTGTCAGTGACATTCAGGGACGCCATTTTAGATTCGTTTCTTTATTGGCGCGGCTTATAGTTAATGTTACGCAAAAATCATGTATGACAGAACCGAAATAGCATATGTCGTGTAGGTACATCTTATGCTGACCGGTTGGTTCACCAAAAATGTTCACTTGGCAAGAACATTATTTATTATTTCGTCATTATACAACAACAAGTTTACCAAATACTTCACTTAACAAAATAATTATCCGATAAACCTTTATTTAATAACGTATTATTTGACAAATAATTCATAGTATTTTCATTTTATCTCATAAAACAACGTATGGTATTCGCGGCAGCGGCCGGCAAGTGCCAAAACTGAATTGTGGGCAAATGACAATCGGTTAGGTTAAGTTAGAACTGCGGCCATACAACCTACCAGAACCTAATGAATCTAAATGAGAAATGAAAAATGTATAAATGATTAAATATCATCTGATGCATTTGTAATGATAATTGTTCGCCAAATAAATATTTGTAAAACGAGTGTTTATAAAATAATACATTTGCAAAATAAGTTGTTTTCAAAATAAATAGTATACGAAACGTTGGTTGTAAAATGAAAATTTGCCAATGGAGTTTTGGTAAAACTTTAGTGAACGACATCTTATATGGTTGTGCAATAGCTTGGGTGTCAGACATGTGATCTTGTGGTTGCTGGTTCGATCCCCACCCATTGCACTACCGACTTGAACCCACTCGTAACACAAGCATTTTAGCTTAGCACGAGGGTTAACATAAATACTAGTAGACTGAAAAAATCTGCTAATTTGTTTAAAAAGGAAGGTAAAAAATATATTAACATGATATTAATCCTTATCCAAATAAATACGTTTCTCATCACAAGTATTTAATTTAAAACGAAATTGTCGTTTACATCATTTGATTTCAATGAATATCTTAGGAGACAAATAACAAGTAGTATTAAAATAACATCGCAGCAAAATACTTAATACTTTTACCTAACGTTTTTAAGTTCCATCCTTACTGATAAAACTGCTTATTCGACAGAAAAAATTTCAGATATCCTAATTCTAATTATTTGGGAAAAGGGACCCACAACATATAGCAAGCTTAAATTGAAATGTGGTTTTCGTAAAACCACAATACATAAAGACATATGTGAGTGTCGTCTGTATTTATTAGAGGGTGTCAACAACATCAATTTATTATCAACACATCGGTCAATTGACGTCTATTACCAAGTATCGACAAAAACATTTTGGTACACTTTGTGGGCTACGGAATTTCCTATAATAAGTAAACCTACTTTGCGGCACACTGAAGGTATAGTTCGCATTGTGAGGACCTAGGTATAAATATCAAATGAATATCCCTTGTAGTACAAAAAAATGTTTTTTTTCATAATGATGTTTTGGTAATTAATATGGAAAAACTCGTTAAACACACATAAGTAATGCACTGAAACCTACAGCGAATAAAAATACGCGGCACATTTAACTTAATTTAGGTCTCGTTTAATATTTTGCGTAATATTTAAGCTTTCATTAAAATGCACTCATTTTTCAAGCTTATTTTTAATGACTCAGCCAAGTCGCTGAATTAACTGTAATTAATTTATAGCTTGGGAAATGTTTACATAATTTTATCGGAGATAAATAAATGTTTGCGGATAATATAGATAGGTATGTTTTCCTGTAACTTCTCTTTATGATAATATAAGTTATCATAATGAAATACCATATTATATACTAATATTATAACTAGAAAAGATTTTATTATTTGTTGGCATTGAATATACTCCTGAACTACTGGGATGAGACCTACGCGGGTAAAACCGCACGGGAGAAGCTAGTTTATAATAAACTTATATAATTATTTAGTCGTAGAGAATTAAAAAAGCCCGTAATATGCGAGATAGATTATCTTAAAAATGTTGTGTGCGTTATTATTTGTGGCGGTTTTCCACAAGTCTTACTCAGACTATGTTTTACTGAAAGAAAATTCATGATTGAGTTTAGCTCGCCATTGTACATCATCTTTAAATAAACATGGAGACTAAAAAAAGCTATTTAGTTCGTAAATTAAATTACAAAAAAAAAATATTAGACACGTATTTTTTATTTACCAAATCAATAATCAAACTAAAAAGTTCAGGAGATTGTATCTAGAAGTGACGTCACATGAAATTTCCACGCGCTATAACTGTATAATTTTTTGTCTAAGAAACGAAAAAAAATACGTGTCCAATATTTTTTAGTAATCTAACACTCACGGACAAAATAGATTTTATTTTTCTTCATGCCTATTTTAGGTACTGTTTCATAACTGAAATTCATATGTACCTTCAATCTTTACTCTATATATAGGTACAAATAAATAAAATTGAAATGTATATATGGTACCTACTAATTACGAAAGTCGAAAACACTGTTTGTGTGTATTTTTGTTCTTGTTCTGACTAATCTTAGTAACGATAGTAACCGATTCAGATGTTAATTAACTGATAGAAAGCTGATATTGTAAGGAGTTACTCAGTTAAATGGGTAGTCATGAAGATATGTCCAATAAGATATGTCAATTTATACTAAGTCACTATATAGCTACAGCTCATCTTTGAAAATTGGCTCCATAACCCAGTAACTGATTTAATTAAAGTTATGATTCAACAGCTTTGATATATCAACAAACTCCCTCTTTACTATTATGAATGTTGAACGCCTGATGCTGACAAATTATAATCTTGTTAGCAATATATATTTTGGGATCGTCAGTTACCGAAAGTCCTAAATAATAGATATCCAGAATACGAAGAGCTCTCAAAGCTCTTGAATAGAAATTTAGTTACGGAGAGTTTTTCAAGAATGAGATGTCATCGCTTTTTGGTTTCCGGTCGGTGTTGTGGGGGAAGGGAACCCTCTCAAGCACGCACCGTTGTCATGGTAACGGTGTGTTATTGGCTCCCCACAGTGCTGCCTACAAAGTCGCAACGATTCCGTTCTGACAATGATACGTTTTATGTTCATAGAGTTAGTATTATGACGTCGTAGGTTAAACCGCGGGTCTGAAGGGAGCTTTCTTTTGTTTCATTTTTATGCATCATATGTTAATCATATTGTGACGATATTTTCTTCTTTGTTGTTATTAACTGAAGTTTCTAATAATGCAACTAGCTACCCGCGCGCGGTTTTACCCGCGTAACTCCCGTTCCCGTAGGAAGTTCATCATTAAATATAGCCTTTAATTTTCCTCGACAAATGAGCTAACCTAACACTGAAATAATTTATCAAATCGGACCAGTACCTACTTCCTGAGATTAGTGCGATCAAGCAATATTGCCTTTCTGTCGTAGAGCCCATTGCTTTTGGAAATATAAATTATCAAAATGATATATTCAAATAACCAAGTTTCTGAACGTCCTTATCACTTTAATACCAGGCTTCTCAAAAGTCAGTCAAAACAACAATCTACCAATATCGCTGTCAAACTAAATTGAGATTTTGAATCATAAATTAAGAAAAAAAAAGTTATCTAAAATCTCGAGTGTCATTGGATTCCGAACACGAAAATTCAAATCATAGATAATCTCAAAACTCATTTGATACTTAACAAAAGTTTTGACATCTAATTAGTTCATTTCAACGTTGATTATCATTTCAGAAACTGGGTGTTAGGTTAGGGATATACGAGTACAGCGACTGCGATGCGACGCTAATATTATAAACGAGGAACGATTTGTATTTTTGAATGTATGTTTGTTACGAAATTACTCAAAAGACCATTTTAGAATGCTACGTTATCCATAAACAACAAAAACTATATTTAATTATGAATTTCCCACGGAAAGGAGAGCAATAAAAAAATATAAATAACGTTTCACTCATCGTCCTGGATTATGGCCGCCGACATAATTCGCACGCTTAGAAATATAGTGACCCATATTAAAAAGGTTGATATTAAAAACTAATGAAATACACATATTTTTAAAACTGCCGAATATTTAATTTAATTTTAACAAAATTAATGGACTTGACAATCCTTTTTCGCCATTTACCTAAAATTTGGTATTTTCAAATAGTTCACTATATTTCTAAGCGTGCGATATGTTTATACGAATTAGTCACTATCTGGACATACGAGACATGAGAGTGTCGAGTTGGTGAAACTCGGAATAAGGATCACTTATTATTTCGTTCAATGTGGCGTTGTTGTTCGAATATGTTAACTTGTCCAGCTTTAATCAAATCAAATTTAACTAACACCATTATATTAAACACAACTGATCATATCATAAGGATGATAAAACAAATAACGAGATTCTAATAAATTTAAATTATTGCGAGAGAGCTTGTATTTATATTCATAAATCATCTAAGTAATATAAATGTTTGATAGTTACACATTGGTTTTATTTCAACATTTTTCTTGCATAAAACGAAAACGATTATTAACCCGACTGTACTTCTTTTTCGCAAAAGAACTAGGTATGTCCAGTTGACGAAAACATAAAAAGATTTAATTTAAGATTCACTAAGTGGACATACATATAAATATTGGCGTGTCCAGATGACGAAATAATAAGTGATCCTAATTCCGAGTTTCACCAACTCGACACACTCGTGACCAGTCTCGAATGTCCAGATAGTGACTAACCCGTTTATACGAGTTTGTTTGTCAGTGGCGTAGGGAGTCTTTAACCAGGCACCATGCACCATATCATAACTTGTGGAAGAGGCCGTTTATCACACAATTTCTGGGCCTTTGATACCCCGGTGATTCGTAGCATCGTTACTGCGACAGCTGCGACCGTGGCGTAAGTACTTTAATTCGTCACTTAAATTGTTGAACCAAAATGAAGACGCAAGCTTGCTTAAATTAGTATGAAATATAATTCTCGGCGTTTTTCAGTCTTTAGACTTTCGTACTTACTTCTGTAAACCATTCACAATGATCCTAGATAAGCAGTGAATTAATACATTTATTAACTTCACTTATCATTGTTGGTTTTTGTTTTGTAATAATATGATAAAAAGTATATGCTTTTCTAGCAACCGATTTTATCTAAATAATCTTATACTAATATACATAAATGAAGAGTTTGTTTGTTTGTTTGTTTGCTCGGATGCTTGAATGCGCTAATCTCAGCAACTATTAGAGCGATTTGTAAAATTCTTTCAGTCTAGATTCATCGATTCCCATCATTCATCAAGGAAGGCTAATAATTAATCATGTAGTTTCAACGAAAACGGCAGTTACGCGTTTGAAACCGCGCGCGGGAAACTAGTTTTATAAAATAGGTCTGATGCAAGATAAGCCGATCTTATACATGAATATCGCCCGCATTATTCATTATCATTGTATCTGACTTATAATAAGTACGATCGATTCGTCTACATTATCAATAAACGTTTTCATTTTCATTTTTATCAAAAAACGTTCATTAATATCGAAGACTTGCGTCAAAGACATTCCGATTTTTTGTCCGATTATCTTTTTTTTAATATATCCAGGACTAACGTAGGTGGTAATGGTATTTTCTTTTTTAAATCATCCCTATAGTTCCGGACCCTATTCAATGCAAATCAAACAAAAAGAACTTTACTATTTAGAATATTAGTATAGACAACTACTTTTAGTGTTTGTATAGGTATTTGTATTTTATTGCATTTAAATAAAAGTGCTGATCTACCATATTAATATTTTGTTAGATTTCTTCGTAAAATTTTCTTAAAACTATACTTACCGCACATATAAATGAATTTTAAAAATAGTTGTTAAATAATCTATACTAATAATATTATAAAGCTGCAGTTTGTTTGTTTGTTTGTTTGTTTGTTTGAACGCGCTAATCTCAGGGACTACTGGTCCGATTTAAAAAAATCTTTCAGTGTTGGATAGTCCATTTATCGAGGAAGGTTATAGGCTATATTTTTTTTTTTTTTTAAAGTTGGGGGTAAGAAAATTGCGTTTTTGTAACCCAAGGTGTAAAAGCGAAAACCTATTTATGCGTGCGCTGCAAAAACTATTGACAATAGAACAAAATGATGTACTACGGGTTTGTAGGTCTTATTAAGATCTACAAAAAAGTCCGCGAGAGCATATATCTAACTATCATAGTTTAGTCACAATAACCACTTTTATGTTCATAAAAAAATATTAAATCGTCTGAAGAAAGAAACTACGTTAAATGTATATCGTTATATTAATCCTTATCCAAATTAAGCATAATGTTATTAAGGGTATTTATGTAGAAGTAAAATACTTTTTGTTTTATTCCAATCGGACATTTCGTTGAGAAATTATCACGAGTATAAGAACGCAAGGAATTGGTACCTAATAAAGAGTTATTTGCCGTAATAGATAAAGCTGAAGAGTTTGTTTGCTTGAACGCGCTAATCTCAGCAACTACTGGTCCGATTTGAAAAATTCTTTCAATGTTAGATAGCCCATTTATCGAGGCTATATTTTAGTATAAAGTTTTTATGGGAACGGGAGTTACGCGGGTGAAACCGCGCGCGGAAAGCTAGTTGTTAAATAAAATGTAAAAAGGTACTTTCACACAGGCGTGAAAACGTAACTCCAGCTGTAAATAAGCGCGCCTGCTCAAGATGTTTCTTTGGTGGCTATGTAAATGTGTACCTCTGTTAATTTCCAACCACTAGACTGCATTGTGTCACTGTGCTGAGAGCTTTTCATTACAGTGCACATTCGCTGGGGAAAATGCAATTTCCCTTCCGAGAATTTTAATTTAGTGATGAGAACACAATATTGAAAATATCG
This sequence comes from Nycteola revayana, assembly GCA_947037095.2. NCBI lineage: Eukaryota > Metazoa > Arthropoda > Insecta > Lepidoptera > Nolidae > Nycteola > Nycteola revayana. Next base: position 31,423,126 of record OX344838.1, read on the forward strand.
ATAAATTAATTATAGTACTTAGGTAAAAATTGTATTTATCCCCGAAAAATCACTATTTTTGAAAATATTAATCTAACGCGCCTTTTTTTCTTTTTTTTAGATTTCTTTGCAGTTTTGCTGTCGACTAGTATTCTTGTTAACCCATCGTGCTAAGCTAAAATGCTCGTGTTACGAGTGGGTTCGCGTCGGTATTGCAATGGGTGGGGTTCGAACCGGCGAATTCAAGATCACAAGTCCGATGTCTTAGCTTAGCTACGACTATAATAATTCCTTATTTACAAAACTAAGGGACGAATTTGAAATACGTATGAAAAAATATGCCCTAACAATCATATTTACTTATCAAGCTTCTTAATTCTTAATTTATCTTATAATTGAAAAATACCACATGACATTTCTAAGAACTTCTGAATATACCCAACCGTTTAACATACACACTTTAGATGTTTCTAGTACCTATTCGTTATAAACGACATATTATTATGCTGTGAAAATATCTCTAGCTTAAACTGTTTTTCTGCTATACCGACATTACCGGAGCGAATAATTGTGTCTGCACTTAACTAGGAAGGGGAAGCCAACGCTGGGTTGCAAGCTTTTACGTATTCTTGTAATTTATTACGCTCTCTCTAGCATTTTTCATTGTGGTAATTTTACCGCCCCAGCAATGATTGGCTCGAGTAGGTACCTACGGTACGTTTTTTTCACTCACTTTTGTATTCAATGGTCATTTGTTAGTAGGAACTCAACGTGGGAAATAAATGCAGGGCAATCAGAGAGTAAGCTTGAGTGTTTTCAATATATTATTTTCTGTGTAACACTTGTTGTTGCTTATATAGCAGCAGGTCGCAAGGTGTGTTTACTTATTTGATTAACACTTCCTTTAGATTAAAATTACGGCACATTTTTCATTCTTTTGGTTTTAGACATAAAACTTAAAAAAATAACAGTAGTCGTTTAACAATTTTAACTCACATAAAAAGTATCTTTATTTATTATTATACAAACGTACACATATATGTATCATTGTAAACTTAATAAATAAAAAATAAAATAAAACATAGTGATTTTTTATATAAGAAAAATATTTTACAAACTTTCTGTGTAAGTTTGTTTAGATAATAACTTCATCCAACTCTCAAACGATAAACAAATAATTAATATCAAAATTTCATTAAAAATCAATATCTCAACGAAATATATATGATAATTGTAATGTCGTACCAAAAAGCATTTAATAATCCGAGCGTGGATTGGACTGGATTTACCTGTGAATTTAAAAAGCTTTTAACGCGGATCAAGCATATTGATTTGTGCATTGTATCTACCAAAACATTAAAATATCCGCCTCGGGCATCGACTAACTAAATTTTGATATTCGAAGCGCCATGTTTATATTTTATTAATATCTCAAATTCTAGTTTGATGAACATACAATAGAAAATGTTCATGAGAAAATAGAAGAGCTAAATAAATGACAGCACGCTATTTTCAAGCTCTTGTTTTTTATTTGACTGCAAAATGTAGATACCGAACAACAAATATCTCATAGAAAACTATTATTCTGGCTGTATGAACAAAAGCTATATTAATAAACTAGCTTCCCACCCGCGTAACTCCCGTTCCCTTAGGAACTTCATAATTAAGGGCTACCTAACACTGAAATATTTTTTAAAACGGAACTGTTTCTGAGTTTTGCTCATTCAAGCAAACAAACAAACTCTTCAGCTTTATATATTAGTATAGATATACTCGCATGACAATTGAAACTAAGATGATTGGACCACGTTGGAAGACAAGTTTTCCAAGGAACCCCGTTTTACCCTTAGAGGATTAATTCAGGAATTATGAGGATCTTAGCTGATTTCTACCTCATAATAACTATCTACAAGCCAAATTTTAGTGCAGTCCGTTCAGTGATTTAAGCAGAATGTAGATAGATCAGTCAGTGACGGTTTCACTTGATATATATACAGGGAATAAGAAGGTACTCACGCGCTAATAACGTGCATATGCTGAATTGCGGCTGAAGGTCTTGAGAATTTTCTCGCAGGCGGTAACGGCGCATGAATAGGTCCACCAGGGCCGTATAACACTGGCTGAAGAGACAGGGAACCACCGAGAGACATCGATTGTTGACTGGGTAACCTGCCAAAGAAAAAATAAAAAAATCAATAAACATTTCATGTTACTGCCTAATTAGTGCCCCTAAAATATATGCCATTTCTTTAATCCTTTAATAGGAGATGGTGTCACGTTTACTGATTACGTTAGTCAAGAAATTTCTGTAAAATAAAAAAAAATGTTTAAGAGAGACAATGTTGTCTGGCAAAATAAATTAAAACGTTTATTTCTCTTTTAAAGGTAGGTTCATAAAATACCAAAATTTTAAACTATTTCACAATATCAGCTGATTTTAGAACCTTTGAGAGACCAGCTGAGTGGTCTCTAAGCACGTAAACTGATGAGAAACCTGCAGACACGTTTTTAAAACACGGCAGTACGAAAATGCTGGATTCTATTATGTCTTCACTGTTCTAACACTGTTGTCACCAGAAAACGTAAGTGCGTAAACGATTTTTTTTAAGAGAAATATTAATCTGCCTACGGAATCCAAATATTTTATACAAAAACATGTTTTGTTTTCATGTTTCGCCATCCACCAAAGGTTAACTATTATTGTTATAGACACATATATTTAAGAGCATTGAATTTTTCTTCCTGCCTTCCTGCCATAAATATGAAAGCCTGTCCTATTTATGAATATATGCCACAACGCATGAGATTGTTAGCAAGTCGTGCAAATCTTTTATGAATATCTTACAATGAAAACACAACAATGTTTCGTTTAAAAGCTTATATTTCATGTTTTGAGAACTTTGTATTGAATTTACGTGCAAATAGTACTAAGATGTAGCCGTTTTTTTACGTCCTGTTTAGGTCCTGTCCTTTTTCTTTTCTAGTTTATCTTATTCTAAGGTATCTTTAAATGGGTATTTTAAAAATAAGTTTCAAAACATATAAGTTACATTTAAAGTTTGTTTGTAATTGTTGAATTGAAGCTAATCAGGTAATGATAGTATATTTGACTTTGATACAAATGTCTTCGTTACTCAGCGTTTACTATGCATGCAAAAAACAAATAATATTTTAAATATGTCAATTTATTACGTTAAAGTAGCTTCAATTATACAGTATCAATAACATTGGAAATGAGTTATAATAACCCTACAATAATTAAGACACTTTTTCTTGTTTTTCTTAAAAGATTACTAGCTGAGTTTTTGCAAAACACTAGTATTCTTATTAACCCTTCGTGCTAAGCTAAAATGCTTGTGTAACGAGTGGGTTCACGTCAGTAGTGCAATGGGTGGGGATCGAACCGGTGTCCACATAACGTACGTAACGACGAACGTAATCCTATTGTATTATAATCTTTGAACAACACCTCAATCAATATACCAGCGTCAAATGAAACAGTCTGAAGTACAGTCAACAAAAGAGATAGGTTTACACCGCTGTCAGTATCAAATAATGTAAAAAAATATGTTTATGTCAACACGTGTTATGTCGTAGTAACGACAGCCGGCAATTCTTTATGGGTGATGAGTTTGCTGCTAGCTGCATACAAATGCACATAATTGTAAACTCTTCTTATACGTGTACATATGAATTTAAAATGCGTTTCACTAATTGTAAACCTATCTCTTTTGTTAACTTTACCTTCTAATAGTAATCACTTACTATGTGTCATAATTGACTTCGCGCGCACGGTTTATCCCGCCTTATTCCCGTTCCCGTAAGAATTGCATAATTAAATATAGCCTATAGTCTTTCTCGGTAAATGGGCTATTTCAAATCGGACCACTAGTTTCAGTGCTCAAGTGAGATTAGTTCAATCAAACAAAAAACTCTTTAGTTTTATAATTAGTATAGATACAAAGTTACTGCCTATAGCCCTTTTTTAAGGCCTAGTCAATCTATGTACCATTTCATCAAAATCGGTTCATAAGTTTATTAAAAGCGTAACGTATAGTGAGTAAGTTTGGTCCAAAATAAATTATTTTGACATGTTTATTGGGTACAGTACGGAAATACGATTTCAGCATCATATCATGAGCGTAATTTTTTATTTCTCCATACAAACTTTGCCACTCCTTTTCATACTATTAGGGGTGGGTTTTTTTATGCCTTTCTTATCGGATGTCTACATCATATAGAGAATACCCTCAAAGTTTCAGATCTCTACGATCAACGATTTAGCGTTTACGTTGATCCGTCAGTCAGACAGGAAAAAGTGTTTTATTAATATAGATTTTAGCTTACTAAAGTAAAATTGTATTTAATTATGTTAGTTTTTTTATTTATTTTACTGTAGTGTAATTTTGGGTTCGTTTTTATTTATTTTTGTTGTGTGCGCTTTTTATTAAGTACTATATCGTAACAGCTACTGTAGTGCAGAATGCTTCTAGAAGCTCTGCAAAAATGGTGATCGTAGACTGACGAGTGAAATCGCGAAAATACAAGTAAATCTTGACGTTCTTTAAACAAATCTTTGCGATTTTATTGGTCTAAGGTCTTTAGAGTTTTTAGATGCTAGTTGTTTGTAAGAAATCGCAATAGCGACAAAAACAAACAACACTTTATTAGAAATAACTATGAGACACCACAAAGAATATTTTACTTATTTACTTTTAAGGATAAAAAATATATATTTGGTTTTTACTGACCTTAAAGGCGACTCCATATGCACGCGGTGGCTTGAACAAGACGGTGCCGGTTGCTGGTGCGAGGGATGAGGCGGTAATGGTGGGGGGCTGCTGTGCCGGCTCAACGTCTCCGGGGACACCAGCGCAGCACCCGCGGACGCCGGGCTCGGTAACGGCGGAGCACTGCACCCGGATATCTCGGAGTCGGCGCCCCCGAACGTGGCCCGCGACACATGGGACCCCCCCGACATGTTGTTTGCTGGGATCGAGTAGCAGCTGCAACAAAGAGAATTGCAAATGTAGTTTACAAAAAATTCCATGCAATTCAAAAAGTTGGGCATTGTTTTGAATGAACCCCGACGGCTTACTGTTCCAGAATGTGACGGCATTATGAAATTAGTTAACTTATCGCATGCTATCATTAGATTGTTACTCTTTTGTAGGTAATGTGCCATAGTATGTTTCTTGGTTTGATAAATAAATAGGATATTTATCAATGTAGGAAGCATAGCTATAGTTTTCGTCTAAGTTTCGTCAAAAACTTTTGGGTAAAAATACACACACTATGCCAACAAATTATATTACATATGTCTTATCAATTACAACGCTAGGTTATATAGGTAGTTATTTTAATTGTAGCAATAAGTTGCAACAATAATATAAAAAAATCAACCCAATGCCGCAAACTTTAAAAGAAAACCGCCATTAAAAAGGCAAATTACAAATTAATTAATTATTATTAATTAATTATTTACGCGGGATCACGTTAGATGCAGGTAGCCTCCAACCGTAGCAACTGGAAATCTATGAGGGGGGCCTATGTCCAGCAGTTGTCGTCCTATGGCAGATGATGATGATAATAAATTAATTATTTAAATTAAGTTCAACCATGGTCATTCAAGTTTTACAAAGTTTCCTTTACCAATATTTCAGCGCTTTCTCGCTTCATATATACTAATTATGTTAGCATGTCATTTGGAAACGTCTTATTATTCCTCCTTTCGTGTAAATAGGTACTTTAAAACAAAGAGAATGAATAGCAAACTTTTCCAAGTGCTGTGTTTCCGGCAAAAAGTGTTTAGCTCATACGCTGTAAACTTCACCGTTGTCCCGCATTTAATTAACGGACCTCTTTGTCTTTTAATTAAAAGCAAACTTTTCTAAGTATCTCTAACAAAGATGTTACAGTGTCGTAACTACAAAATAAAATGAAAATAAATTACAAGTTTATAATGTACTGAGTAAATTTAACATATAATTCAAAGAGACAAATTGTTTTAATTTCATGCTCGGCATTTTTACAAATATAGTTACACTAAAGACTATTAATTGTATTACAAAATTATAAAATTGATAAGTGAATTTAAAGAAGGTTCAATAAATAGGTAACCTGCATATAAGTTTTAAACTTTACACGTTTCACGAATTATAGAAATCGATGAATAATGCCTGGAGATTAAACCGAGTTGACGATGTATTGTCATCTTAACAATCTATGATTATTTAACATTTCCTTAATATTTTATAATCATTAAAGTAATTTGTATTAGTATTAAATTCAATCACATTCAAATAAAAAATGATTGCAATCCGGCGATAATCCTGCTTGACTTGACTATAGCCATAGTCAAATGGTAAATATCGCATAAATAAACTCATAGAATTCGTTATAAATTTTATATACAAAATGACTGAATAAAATGATGACAAAAGTAATATTTGAAAATAGCGGCTTGCGATAAAACGTTACAAAATCCCAATACGATCCCTCCGTATTGGGATCCATTTTGTAAATATAGGAAAAGTTCGCAATTTTATGAACCGCAGTTGGGAAGTTGTCAAGAATCTAAAGTTCAAAGCGAAGTGGACTCTGAAAGTTTTACCTAATACAAGTATTGACTATCGAGTTTATTACACGAATATCCAATAAGATTTTTATTACTTTCTTCGACGAAGACAAAAATCATATAAAAGTAAGGTATGTAGGTATGTACCTACTATAATTTAATACGGAAACATAACATTTTAGTACCTCCGTATTTTGATGATACGATTTTAGATGTATCTAAAATTTATTGTGGACTATAATCTTAATAATGTACCATCTTCCCCGCGTGGTTTCACTCGCATAGCTCCCGTTACCGTGGGAACTTCATAATTCATAAGGTGTTGAATTACCGTTGCATGCCCGCGCTCCTTGCTTACGGCTTGGTATGGCTCATGTCTGTTCTTCTACCCGAACCTACACTCATCATCAACCTGCTACCCGTAAATAATTTATATTTTTTAGAATAAGGGGTTGAATATCGCAAAATCTCGTCAAAGTGTGCACCTTCGTCTCAAAATACAATGCAAAATTTGCAACTCTTAGCACACGTAGTTTCTGAGACTTTGTCCTAAACGCAATCAACATAATAAGGCTTGAAAAATAAAACATACCCATAATTTATCAAAGAATTAATTGCACCAAATAGTTTTTGTTAAAAATATACTAGCTCCTCGATAAAGAAGCTTTCCAATAGTAAATTTGAAATTGCTTTAATATATCTGGAGCCTATTCAATGCAAACAAACAATCAAATCATTCCTCATTATAGTATAAGTATAGATAAGTTATATTCAACTACTCTTTTCGAAAGAGTAGTTGTAATATAACTTATCTATAATATCTGTTCATCTGTTCAATTTCTATAATATAATTATTGCATAAATATAAATTTCATTCAATTCAAAACATTTGTGAGTAAAACAATATTTGCTCCGTCAACCACTGCTGTTTTATCTTGCGGTCACTCAGATCTCTTCATAGTGTGTTAAACCAGCTTAACCGCAGTGCGTGTGGGTTACCGAAAATAAGAAGCTTTAGTGAAACTGGGCTTGAGAACTGTGAATTTTAATGGACAACAATACTTTGATTAGTTTGTGATAGATTTGTGAATAACTTTAATATACTGTTTTATTTAACTGATAAGTTATAACAGAGGTCTATTCATCAAAAAATAATGGTGTAAATAAATAGTTAATGATATGTGTGTACATAAAGTAAATAAATAAATAAATAGTTTCTCAATATTACTTACTTTACTTTATCAATCCGTTTACGTCCACTGCTGAACATGGGCCTCCTTTTTAACAGACCTTGACAAGCCAGGGTCGTTTAGGGATATTGCCGCTTGCCAGGCGGATTGTTGATACTACTAAGATAGGATTTTGTTTGAACTGATAAATGCTGCTCACCATCCGTCAGGTGTATGTATGTGCCTTAGGCGCATCTTACGACATCTATACGAAGATATGGGGTGCTCTATTCTTAGCCGGGAACCACGGCAAAGTTGCTCAATGAAAAGATGAAATTTAAAACTAAAGTATTCAATGAACGTATGAAATAGAATGTATCAACTATACAACTTAATGAGACGTGAATCTAGGATTTAGCAAGAAAATCCTCCCAGTCTAATAACATCAACAAGATTGTATTCTAAGTAAATAATAATATTCTAAAATCAAATTAAGGCATTCCGAGAAAATTCTACGTCGATGAAAGGTGTCGAATCAAATTAACTTCCGTCGTTCCTGACGCCATTCGGGCATATCCGCATCCAATATGGCGGGTTTCGATTTCCGGTCGCGTCTCTAGCTTAAACGATTTACGTACTTCAGATTACGTTCCGTATATTTCAATCAATAGTTCTACGAATTCAATTCTATTAAAAAGGAATTTACGTTTTCTAAGTGTAATTAAAAATAACTAGCTTCTCGCGCGCGGTTTCACCCGCGCAGCTCCCGTTCCTGGGGGCACTTAATCATTTTGTTTAATACATGCCTATGCTACTCCTAGATCACGTAGCTTGATAATCGGTTCAATAGTTTTGGAGCTTATGCAATGCATACAAATAATCAAATATTTCTCCTTATAATGTACTAGCGACCCGCCCCAGCTTTACACGGGTGCAATGCTAGTATATTATACATATAAAGCTTCCTCTTGAATTATTCTATCTATTAAAAAAACCGCATAAAAATCTGTTGTGTAGTTTTAAAGATCTATGCATACAAAGGGATGAACAGACAGGGAAGCGACTTTGTTTTATACTATGTAATGATACTTATATATAAAGGTTTTTTTGTTTTCTTGAACGTGCTAATCTCAGTAACTACTAAAACGGTTGGAAAAAATCTTTCAGTGTTAGATAGCTTATTGATTGGGGCAGGCTATATTTAATCTTAAAGTTCCTACGAAGACGGGAGCTACGCATGTGAAACTGCGCGACGGAAGCTAGTATTATAATAATAATAATATAAAATAACTGTCCGCGCCTTCAGAGTCAGAGTAGATATACCTACATACAATAAGCTACAGAGCGCGGGTATACGTTGACGCTTTACATATTTGTTTCGGAAATCCCTTATTAAGCACCATATCATCATAATTATCAAAAACATATAATATAGATTTGCGACTTAACGTAACAATCTTTTTTTTGGTTAAGACACTACAGTGTTTTCTATACCATGCTTATAGTTTACACTCTGAGGGCGCTCTTTATACTCGTATCTACTACCTACTCTAAGGTGACCAAGTACACTGAACACAGAACTAATGGATCCTACAATGAAAAAAAAATACGAGATAATATCTGTCATTGTTTCACTTATAAAAACCTCTCCTCAGGACTTTTAATCCGCTTACTCAAAGAAGTATATATGATTACCGAAAAGCAATGTCCGTTATGTCCACCCGCAACATTTTTCAGGATTAACAAAAATTGTTATCGTATCCAAACAAGATAGATACGTAACTCAAATTGAATGATGCTCAGTCGAAATACACAATATCGTCTGTTATGGTACACAGATAACAATATTTCAATTAAAGGATATTGCAAAACTCATGTTTGGATTTTTGTAACGGAATGAAAATCTTTTGTGTTTTAACTTTCGTAATATTACCGAGGCAAAGCATAATAAAAATTATTATTACATTTTTTTTTTGTGTTTTTTTCGAATGCGAATGGATGCGCATAACTTGAGAACGACTTTTGAGAACAAGTAATTCAATCTCAACAGTATAGGAAATGGTTCCAAAACTCAAAAAGTAGTTCAATGTTCGTCTGTAAGATCCCTTTACCCAAGAACCTCAGACCAAAAGAACATGTCATGAAGAAAACTATGAGGGTCATATTAATTATGTGAAAACATTACCACAAATAAAAGTTTGATGATGTTATTTAATGATTAATATTGATTAATATAATACAATACAAAGTAATAATATAAATACACTCTGTTACTTTGATTTATAAAATGACATAATCTGTAAGTTATAATATATGAAATCGTAATCAAATCCATTATAAAGCAGGAATGTTCGTTTCGTAGGCAACCGATGAACTAGAAGAAACCAATTAAAATTATAAGTGCACGTCTTTAGAAATAGCAGCGGAATGTAAATTTAAAATTGATTTTATGTAAAGTTCATCTTGTAACTTGAATGTAAATGAAGTAATATTCAATTATATTTTGATTTTATATTATTGAACTATACGGTATTGTTGGCGGTTGATATTTACAAAGATTAAGAAAGATTTTTTGAAAAATGCTTAATTGTAGGTAGGTTACGATGAAAAATAAACTAACCGTCCTTTAATATTATTTTAACATTACGCTATATTACGCTTTTTTTAGGTTGTGGGTACTTTTCATTCATAGTAAGTAGATAATAGAAAAACATATTCATAGTAAGTGTAATCTATAATTATTCAGTCACTATACTTACTCATATACCTACTAGTGATGTAACGAATGCTGGATTTTTCACATTTGCGAATGCGAATGCGATTGCGAATATTTATCTTTAACATTCGCGAATGCGAATGCGAAAGCGAATATTTTAAAATTTAAAAAAAAGCGCGCGTAAAATGTTTGACAGGTTTGACGTTTCGTGTCGACCATGTTTAAATTGAACATAGCCGAGCCGATATTGATTAATTGAATGAATTTGGTCAAGAAAGTTCATTCTAAAAGTTTTGTTTTGTTTTGTGTTGAGGTTAGTTTTATGTTATTTTTCAAATTTAACTGATATTTAAGGGACAAAGCGGCATAAAAACATGAGTAAAGCACACATCAGCGAAGTTTGGACTTATTTTACAATAGGTATGTGATGCTGAAAATGTTAATTGCAAGTTGTATTGTATTATTATTTCATATGCATGCATTTAATAATTTCCTTTTTGATTATTAAAAACATTCGCTAAATATTCGCATAATTTTTGCGAATACGAATGCGAATGCGAATATTGAAAAATACGCGGATATTCGCGAATGCGAATGCGAATGCGAATATCCGTAACATCACTTATACCTACTATCCACGCTCTCACATCAGGCTGAGACATTTGATCTCCAAATACAGAATATCCGCAGCGTGTTTGATATAGAATATGCATGAGATATGACTAAAACTAGATTCGAACTAATTTCCACATCTATTAAGTGAAGCATCGTCTCCCATTAATCTGAATCGTGTTAGTCAGAGTTGCTATCTACAACGCTTCAACCTGTCTACCTTTTTGTTATAATAAAGTTAGATACTTAACAGCACTTTGATTTTCATTTATTCCTCTTATACTTAAATGATAATTGTATTAATACAGGAGCAGTTTCTCACCCACCCAAAACTTAAAAAATATCCTTTTATAAATAATTCTAGACAACGCTTCATAGATTTGCGATCTAAGGCCATTAAAATTATGAGAATGTAAAGATTATTAAGAGTAAATCTAATTCCTAAACAAATGAAGACAATAAAATTCTCGAGTGAAATAACAACTGTAATATAACAATAATAAAAACTTGGAAAGAAAAGAATTACCTTGAAAAATTAATACCGAAATATTATTTAATGTTAATTTGGTACACAAATAGTTAAAAACAGTATCTATTCGCAAGAATTTCGCATTCGCAGAATGCCGTGTGGTTTCCGGCTTAGAATAGACCACCCCATGTCCTCCCATGGGTGTCGTAAAAGGCGACTAAGGGACATATGGCTGATGGATGGGCAGCAGCATCTATAAGCTCAAGGTTTACATCTTACTGCGATCACCAATCCGTCTGCCAAGCGTGGTGATTATGGCAATATCCCTCAACGATCCTGGCTTGCCAAGGTCTGTTAAGAGAAGGCCCATGTTCAGCAGTGGACGTAAACGGGCTGTTGATGATGATTCGCAATAATTAACATGACACCTGTCTGGAATGACTTATTTTTTAATGAATAGCTTCCCGCGCCCGGTTTCACATGCGTACCTCCGGTTCCCGTGGGAACTTTATAATTAAATATACTTACTCCTAGATAACGTAGCTTTCTAATGGTAAAAGAATTTTTGAAATCGGTTCAGAAGTTTCGGAGCCAAATATTATAAAGAGAAAATATTATATAATAGTATAGATTTTAAATATTTTTTCTGTGCATCCGGAATATAAAATATAATGGCATTTAAATATCCTTAAAGTTCCACAAAACCATTAAATCCAATAATAATTACAACGTCCAAACGTTACAACTAGTAACATTTTTGGAAGAGGTATTTAAAAATGCACTAAAACAATTTCAATTGTACTGTTTATTTTGAACTGCAAAGCAACCTTAGTTTACCTGAGTGAGTATTTATTTGCTAAAACTAGGCAGCCACATAAAATATTTACAATTGCTTTGGCAACCAGCTTTAGAAACCATTTTAATGAAGCAACAGTTTTAGCTGGCCTTGCAACTGAAACTTTCACTGTCGATCAAATTTTCACGTTAGCCGTCGACGGAGTTGCGGCCAATTTAGATGTAGAACTATAACGAAGGTACTAAAGAATGTACGATCTCAATATAATAAAGAGGTTAAGTTTGTGAGTTTGTAGGGGATAATCTCAGGATCTAATGAACCGATTTTGGAAATTCTTTTAGATATGATTCTATTAATATAGCCACATTATTTTGTGAATATCGGTATATTATAAAACTCCTTAATTAAGAAAAAAAGACGAGGTTTCCATGGTAACGGGATCTACGCGGGACAGCTCGTGTATAATATATATAGCAACTAGCTGACCCGGCAGACTTCGTACTGCCTCAATCGATACATAAAAGACCTAAACATTTGTATAAAATAAACTGGGCCGTAGAGACTTCGTTTATGCGGTACTCCTACCCCTACCCTACACTACCCCCACCCTACACTACCCCTACCCTACACTACCCCTACCCTACACTACCCCTACCCTACACTACCCCTACCCTACACTACCCCTACCCTACACTACCCCTACCCTACACTACCCCTACCCTACACTACCCCTACCCTACCTCTACCCTACCCCTACCCTACACCTACCCCTAATCTACCCCTACCCTACCCTACACCTACCCTATAAAATCTTAGCAAAAAAATAAAGCTCAAATTGACTCTACATTTTAGTTAGAAAACGTTTGTATGGGAAAAAGAAAAAGGCTGTTTTAAGGGGTGTTCAGGCAACTACTAATAAATTAAAAATTAATTAAAAAACATTGTCCAGCGGACAAAATTGTGAATCTAAACCATTCCCAGATCCCCTTGAACACACACAAAAAATTTCATCAAAATCGGTCCAGTCGTTTGAGAGAAGTTCAGTGACATACACACTCACAGAAGAATTATATATATAAAGATTACCAATTAACTCAAAGCTATATCCGATAGAGTAAGTAGAGATAGAGTAACCGAACGGTGTGGCGCGGCGGTCCGATGGTGCGGATTATGATGCACCAAAATCTCAATTTTCTTTTTTTTACTATTGAAATTTAAAGCCAGTCGCTCCCGGTAACGCCGAATTATTTTTCTTTATTTTTGAAGCGATATAGCCAGTGAGCGTTATATTGGACGGACCACAGTCAAGTAGCTTAACAGCGGAGTTTTAACTACTTACTTGTATAAAAGCGTACAGTAAAAGTAATGCTAAACCATCCTCTATATTGTCATATATTGGAAACCACATATAATATAATTTGTTAATGTTTATATTAAAAAATCCCATTTGCACGAGGAATCCCATTATACACTTTGGCGGTAATCAACTGTTGTGTTAAACTTTGATTTATGTAACTACTTTACCTATATTTTGTGAAGAATTGTTTCGGTGATAATTTCCTAGACTTCCTTGTTACACTATACCGAAACCATACATTCTCCGGCATACCACAGCTTCAATAATTTAGTAAACACATGTAGGTACCTATAAGGTAGCGACCATACCTACGCTATATTATTTATCCAATTGTCTTAACTGTGGTACAAGCGTCTACTGGAACAAAGACTAAGCATCCGATTAAATCTTCAAGCAGTTATACTAATGAAATGACCTATTGTTTACTGAATTGATAAAGCAATTGTTAATGTTAAATTAAATAGTTAAAGCACGCGCGGATTAAGATTAGCTGCTTTTTAAGTATATTTTTTAGTCGTATCCAAACTCGGAATGAATTTAAAATGTATAGCAGTTCTAATTTACATTACATTTAACTGATAATCGTAATTATTTACCTAGAGAAGCAAAAGATCCTTTATATAAACATTTAAGATGTAACGCAGGTATGCATAGACACACATGAAAGGCGTTATCCTTCTAAATCTATATGTATGTAGGTATTTTTTACACTAGCTTCCCGCGCGCATTTTACCATCGTAACTTCTGTTCCCGTAAGAACATCATATTTAAGTATAGCCTATAGTCCTCCTCGATAAATGGGCCATCTTACACTGAATTGTGATTTTTTTTAATCGGTACCAGTATCTCCGTAGATGTTCAAGCAAACAATCAAACAAATTATTAGCTAAAATAAATACCTACATAGAGACTGTGTAACCTCTCAGTATAGATATAAATTTAAATCATAACTGATATTCCGAATGTATCTGTTTTAAAAGAAAAATCATTTATTAAGTACTTAATAGATAAATTTATACGATTATTATATAATTTATTCAAAACAAACAATAGACTTCATAATCCCTTCACGATTTCCATAATAAGCGTAAATACAATATCGTACCTACTATCTACAATCTGTTAAAGGTAAATCTTTGAACTCTGCAAATACTATCACATAGTATACTACGATTTGTATACATTGTACACCTGTTAGCCATAAACAGTCTTACCACCAGGTTATGTACAGTCAAAATTCGACTTCAAATCTCTTCATTTACAGACCAAATTCGAATGGTAATGTTAAAGTACTTTCGTGTTCAAATTCGAATACTATGTAATTTCGTAGTAGCGTCTACGTTCGCTTTCGTTGGCAGGGTGCCGCATGCCGGTGGTGTCGGCTACTGATCAATGAACGTCTGTACTAGGTGCCAGACTACTTTCGCCGTGAGCGTATTTTTGACACTCTGTTTTTATAAGCTAAAGGGTAGATTCAGGGAGATTATATTTGGTTCAGCACTATTTATAAATCGATAAGCCGCCTTGAAATAACTACTTACTACACAATATTAGTTGAGCGTCTTTACGTTTAAGCACGTAATTCGGCTTGGTTGATTCTATTAATATAGAATTTTACCGCACTTTATTTTTAACCTAAAAAGGCTTCGAACCCATGTGCGTTGATTTCGTCAATGTATAACTAATTTCAGAATGTATTGACCATCAGGAGTAGTACAATATTCGCTTCCTAATTGAGACCTCTAATGCTGATTTTCCACCAGAGTGGCGAGACGAGACGAGGCGAGGAGAGATTCAATTCTCTCCTCGCCTCGTCTCGTTTTGTATGGCAAATTTTCAATCCTCTCCCAGCGCATCTTTGGTGGAAACAGTGTGGCGAGACGAGACGAGGCGAGGCGTGAATTGAAATATTTGTTTGTGTAAAAATGAACCGTGTTGTTTCCGATATTAGAGTATAAGTTAACTTTGCAACAGAAACACGCTTCTCGCGAGAGGCTTATTGTTGTTGATTGCTACTTATTACCGTGTTATTACCTGAGAATACCGTCATGATAGTACAAGCCTACGGGCGGCGCGACGGTCACGCGCGAGCTCGCGATGGCTATTTTTATTGGAAAAGGGTCAGTGCGATTTCAATTCTCTTCTCGCCTCGTCTCGCCACTATGGTGGACAATCAGCATTATAATCAGACGAGTACACAGAAGAGCGAGAAATTAAATAACAATTGTTGGAAAGCAAAAAATTTCACGCCATCTTAAATGTCAACATTTTTTATTCTCCGACAATATTCCATTTTCCAGTTTTCCAGTCGTGCTAATTTAATGTTATATCTAGCGGTGATCTGGTCGTGGTTACTCTAGTAAATATAAGACTTGGTTTTCTTTTTCTTTGTTAAATTACCAAAATACAAAAAGTAGCAATGGTAAATATCCGTTTACAGTACAACTTTAAAGTAAGCCACTGGATATTTATGCCGGATGAAGTAGTAAAAGCCTCGCAGCAAAAAAAAAAGTGGACCTTGTGTGATCTACTAAACAGTCTTCTAGGACATTCAATACAACTTAACTGATTGGCAATACTTTATCATGCTGGTCAGCTTGTCTGTGTTTTTAAACCAGATTCACATTTCAGATTGTTTCCATTACTTATTATATACAGTAAACATTACAAAGAAATATATTACTTATATACAAACCTACTTGATTTTTAGTTTCCTTTAAATTAAAAAATGAGTTATCATGGAGAGAGAGTCGAGAATAATCATTGCTACATATATTTAAAGAAGACCACCTCACATTTATAATTGTTTATACCTATTATACTTTCTTACTTAGTTTAAATAAAACCCAGTTTAATCATTAAACTAGTTTTATTTAAAATACTTAAACTAGGTTTTATTCGGCATGGTGTAGTACGAAATAGGGCGTAGAGGTTAAGGTATCTTCGGAAAATAAAATAATAGTACCTATGTCTACTTATTTTATTTTCTGAAGTACCATACTGACATTAAATTAAACCTAGTTTAATTCCTAAACTAGGTTTTATTTAAAGTACGGTTTTGTTTAATGTTCTTTAGTAAATAAAATAATAGTACCTACCTATGTCATAAGCTCCATTTTTTTTTGTCCTACACCAGGCCGAATCTAAAAACAACCAAAATGCGCGACAAAGACAAGGCACGTACGTTTAAAAAACAAATATATTTCACACACTACATATTCACAATCTCTTCTTCATATGCGGAATAAAAAACATGCAAAATAAAAGAACCACGTTCCTGCGAGCACGTCCTCAGTTACGACTTTTTTCCATTGTCACTGCTAAAGAAAAAGCTTTGTCACTTTTATCTCACAAGAGCAGTGTTTTCTGAAGAAAATGGTAGTGTGAAATATGGTCTTGTCTTGAGGTTTTATATGATTAAATGGGACGTGAAAGTAATTGTAAACATCCCAATAACTATGTGTCGTAGACTTTCATAATTTATAATAATATCTATAACACCTACTTGCATAATATTTTGCAAACTTAAAAGCGATAGTATACTAAGCAGCTTAAAGATATGAAAATTTTCAACAAAATGTATATTATTAAGTTAAACCTTTGTTATTTTAATACTAATAAAGGATCTTTTATAGATGAATAGGTAATGGAATGGTATAATACTGTTTTTTTTCGGACGGACATTAAATTGTATGTTGTGAGCCACCGGAGCCACGAGGATTTTGCTACTTCACCGGTTGCCTATATTAGTGTAATAGTAGTATAATTATGCTATTTATTTAATAAACAAACATGAATAAAATATATAACTAAAAGTAATTAATTAAAAATAAAACTAACTTATAAAATACTACTAATAGTGAAATCTAAATCTATTTTACTAGGACCAAAGAGTTTCGAACGTTGTTCGTGTAGAAACCATTCATTCTTCTTTGCTTTTATTAAATGTTAAGTTAATTAAGATAACCGAATGTTATATTTGCGATAAATTAGGTAGGTAAGCTCATAATAACGTAATAAATAAATAAACAAAAAAAATACGTAGTTACAGAATTTTTAAGAATATTTATGTATTCGTAACCCTTAATTAACCATAAATTAAATTCGCATGGGTCGTCTAAATAAATAATAATTATCACACGTAGGTCGCGTGCGGCACAAGCCATTGCATTTTAAAGTTAATACGACCCTCCCCTTAGGTCAACGACCTCTGTATTTAGGCCGTTCAATGTTTACAAAGTAAAGGAAATGACAGGGTTGTTTAGTTGAACTAGTTTTGTATTGTCCGGTTCTGTTTGTTATTATTTTATAAAGAATTCGGTAGGTTTTTTGCAAATTAGAATCAAAATCTTTTAAGAGCACTCAACTGTTCTGTACTTACTGTGACTTACTGTGTAAACAATCATTTGACAAAATACAGAAATGTAAAACATTGAATAACTGACAATGACACCTGATTCTGCAATTTTAAAGTAATGTCACCCTTTAGAAAGACAATATGTATAGGCTAATATTCATAAAGTATTATACCTATATTGAGTGTAAGTCTTTAATAGCTAATATACTTTATGAACCGGTGTAATTATTAGCCTATTCATTGCTATGGCAAAGATAAGATTATTAAACTTATGGTAGTTATGGCATGCCAAACTCTATCTCGCAAGTCTCCACCAGGCTTCGTGATCGGTCGAAAGGCCATTTATTGGGAACGATAGCCGACCCGTAAATGATGCCTGACAATAACATGCGCCTATCAGTCGCTCCGTAGAATATGTTTTACACCATAGTTTGTACATCATTTACTGTGCTAATATTATTTGAAATATTGGTATTTCATATTGGTATTGGTATTTTAAATAATATTATGTTACCGGATTATTAAATACTAGTAGATATATTAGACATCAAATAAATGTGGCTATAAAAATACCATACCTACTTATTATGTAACGAATATATAACTATGACTTCGATAACATTTATTTATTGCTAAAGGATTGTTGTTAGGTATGTTACGCGCCTATCCTATAAGGATGGTGCCGACCAGATTTGCTACCCTTACATGAGTATCAACAGTGCACACGGCAACAACCAGTTACTGCTTAGTCCACACGGCGGCGCGTGTAACCTTAATTGCACTTAGCACCAGGAAGGTAGTGCTGAGTCTGCACGACACGTGTAACTTCGATGGCCGTACCGACGCAGCTCAGCGGGGACATCGTCCACTTCGTTTCCAACCTCTAGACGCACCACTAGGTTTAGTCTAATTAATAAGCCAATAAATCTTAATGTTATAATTTTAACTTTTAATAAATTAGTTTAAGTAATTTTTGTTTTTTATATATATATATATATATATATATCTTGCAGGCATGAATGCATGGCACTAAACTAATTTTGCTTAAATGAAAGTATGACTTCATAAGTAATCAGGGGCAGTTTCGATTAAATCTGTGTTAGTATTCAAGTTAGTATAAATACGGTAAGCTTTGTGGTGTCTGGCTTAGCTTAAAAACATCTATTAGTTTAAGGTTACTTTGGTACAAGGTATGTAAAGATGAGGCCCATATTCAGCAGTGGACCGTATTCTAAATGTACTGTGTTTTTATCTTAATTTGGTATAGTAGTAATAATATATTTAGCAATTATAAGCACATGCCAAATAAATTCCTTATGAAGTGTTCTTTATAACATAAGCGTCACTTTATTAACATTTAGCTTTCCATGTACAAAAACATACATAAGATAACTAACAAACAACGTCTCACATACTAAATTCATAAATTCGGATTAGTTTCTACGGAAGTCATTAAACAAAAACAAATAAACCAACATCATTTATAACGCCTAAGCATACACGAAAGCGTGCATTAATGTTCGGACAAAAATATTCGTGTGTAACTAGAAAATTAGCTTTAAAACTCGTTAAAAGTCAACAGGCAAAATGAAACTAGTTAGGGACACGGAAGTTGGAATAACTGAACCAATTTTGGTTGGAAACGTGTTAAAATGAATAGAAAATAAAGTTATAATAACCATGTGAACCAAACAGTTTGTATTTTGCATACTTATAAGCTTTCGTATTCAAAATATTTTTCAGTATTAAGATAGCATACCAGTCCGCTTTTTTTAATGAAAACTAAATTGAGGTGGACTTGCCATTATCTACTC
Organism: Nycteola revayana; assembly: GCA_947037095.2. NCBI lineage: Eukaryota > Metazoa > Arthropoda > Insecta > Lepidoptera > Nolidae > Nycteola > Nycteola revayana. Next base: position 31,442,972 of record OX344838.1, read on the forward strand.
GGAGAGAAGACAACATGGTCTACGTATTTTAAAGCGGTCGTAGCCCAATGGCTAGAGCCTCGGACTTGCGATCATGCGGTTGCCCCGGTTTGATCCCCACCAATTGCTTAGCACAAGGGGTTAACAAGAATATTATTAGAGTGCAAAAAAATCTGCTAGTAATCTTTATTAAAAAAAATGGTTCTTCTTTACAGTCTAAATAGAACGTCACGGAGATAGTGGTGTGTAGTATATTAAAATAAGCTCTCGTTCCCGTGGAACGTCATCATTAAATATCCTATCCAGGATATAGTAGATTTCTAATGTGGTAAAATAAATTTTGAAATTGGTCCTGCAGTAGGTTGTTACGGAGCCTATTCAATGCAAACAATAAAAATTTTCATGATTATTATAATCATGAAAAATTTTATTGTTTATTTATTAGTATATAAATAAGAAAAGGATTCAATGACAGAACATTTAATTATTTTTATTTGAATTGATATTTAATTGTATTAAGTAGAAGCATTGATTCCTACTTCGTTTATCATTATAGTATTTGGATCAAATGTGTAATAAGTATTTTCTGACCATGAGAAAGAGGATGGAGGTACACACTGATATGATATAACATCCCTTAATTCGTACTGCTATCCGTTCATCATGATTAACTCCAGCCAATTTAAACCAGTTACAGCCCTTGCCCATCAATATTATAATGATATGTTTATATAAAGTAGCCGCCAAGTTGCTACAGCATTTGCTAACACCAATTTATGTTAATCTCGATCCAATGTAATCAATCAATGTAATTTCTATTGACGATGAATAAGTATATAGTTTAGAAAACTACTCGACAGTTTCAAACTTATTTCACCACAAAAAAATATAAAGCTAATAAAATATGAAGTATGAAGAGCTTAAGTTTTTACTAGCTAAATTAATGTCAATTGCACCTCATACTTATGTAGCTATTAATACTTACCTACCTGGAGTAGGTATTCAAATTTCAAATGAAAAGCATTAATCATGACGGCGATAATTGACTTAACACTTTCTTACCTTTCCGTAGTAGGCGTTTCATTGCCATTAACCATAGACTCCGTAATCTTCATTCCGCGAATAGTCTCTTAAACGCCTTTTCTTATTATCCTCAGACTCATCTCATGCAACCCCAGCGTCTTAAGAAGTTTGATGTTAATATTGTGAAAGTTTAAGCGTTGTTGTTTCATAGAAATATTTGTAACAATAGCGACTGGGAAGAGACACTGGCGACCGCACTCCCGACACTGAATTGCCTCGACGCGGGGGCTTAACTGAACTCGATGATACCCGGTTGGATTGCAGCAATTTCGTACTGCCATTATAGCTAGCATGAGGGCAGGAGACCGGCTCTTCAGCGAATTAGTAAATAGACACTTGATGGAGGCAAATGGGTAGCCAGCGCGACGACCGCACCGATTTATAAATCTAAGAATATGAATAGTTATATCACATATTGTGGGTGAACATAAATATCAAAAGAATTTTAAATATGGTCTCCTTTTAGCGTTGTGAGACTAAAAGTAATATGTAGAAGGCGACTAGTTATTGTCTGTTTTCTACGGCGGTGAGTCGCTTAAACGAAATAAACGATTTTTATTCAGCACTTAGGTATTTACATACACTTGTACTTGTCAAGAAAATTAACAATGCATATAACATTAATTATAAATAGGTAACATTTACTATTAAATTATGTTTAAATTTATTTCAGGTGTGCTAGAAGTCTGTCAGTCCTGTGTTAGTAAATAAGCTCTTAATATCAACGTTAATATCTATTTACTATATTTATTTCATTCAAACATTTTATGAATAAAAATAAAAAAAATATATTAAAGCATATTTTAGAGTGCAATGACCGGTCAAGTGGCGAGATCAGACGTCCTCAGCCAAATTCCATTAAATTTAAGCGACACACGCCTGCGGGCACCCTTAAGGGGTAAGGACCACGACTCAGGGCGCCGCTAAAAGCTAGAAGTAAAGAGAAATAAAGAGGACGTGATCACTGGCACGGACTACAGGCACTGGATCACACGACAGGGGCAGGGATCAACGCGGTCCTCGGTCTGTCCGGCGAGGATCCTAGCCTAGCTAACCTGCAGGTTTCTCTAGCTACCTAAGTGGACGGCCCGGAGAAGAAACTCAGAAAGAAACTCCGGTTTATTCTTTTCCGTCTTCTTTTGTTCTGTATCTTTTTTTTTTTATGTATAATCATTTTTGGTACAGTTTCAAAAGTATGTGGGCTGGGGCACGCTCCTTACAGTTATTTCATAAAATAATAAATAAAAAAGATAATGTTCTACTCAAGCGGATGAAAACTCTTGCACATTAAGAAAAAAATGAAATAACGGCGGGTACACCCCATCCACATTTACAGTTAAAATAAACATAACTAAACAACGTCAACCCAGACACCATCAATGTGAAAGAAGACTACTAATTAGTTATAACAAGTAAATACCCTCAACTGCAAGCCGACCAGCCACCGCAAGCAGCACCCGTTCACGAGTATGACGTGTGACACAGCCATCGGCTCCCTCGCCATATTAGAGGGAAGGTGGCGACCCGTCCCACATCGCCGCCGCAAGAAATGACTTTCATTGGGAGCATGACGATCTTACAGTTTTGAGTATCAGAATCTAGTATGTGACATCTGGATTGACCATTGTGTAGAATGTTTCAGTAAAATATATAAAAATAATATGCAATGTCAAATACAAAATGAATCATTACATTAAATCTTATGATAGATAAAATCATACAAAATAAAATAGGTACATTAAAATGTCATACTTAAACGTCTATTCTTAAAGACTTCAATACTTTTTTTCGTTTTCCTGGTTAGCCAAGCGACCAAGCGTTATTATCATTTAAAAAATCATTCAGAGCGTAATAAGCCTTTCTCATTAAAATTTTCTTAATTTCTAATTTAAATTTAGCAAAAGAAAGATCTTGTAAGCATTTCGGTATTTTATTGTAAATGCGAATAGCCAGACCCACAAAAGAAGAATGCACTCTCTGTAAACGATGATATTCGGCACATAATTTATGATTATTTCTAGTGTTTAAATTATGCACGTCGCTTCTTTTTTTAAAAGAGCTTATGTTTTGTCTAACATAAAGAATACAAGAATATATGTATTGGGCAGCGACTGTTAATATGTCTATATCTTTAAAGAATTCTCTAAGGGAAAATCTCGCACTTAACTGATAAATTGATCGAATCGCTCGTTTTTGTAAAATAAATATACTTTTAAAGTCAGCTGCCTTGCCCCAGAGCAGGATTCCGTAAGACATGACACTGTGGAAATAGCTGAAGTAAACAAGACGAGCAGTTTCCACATTGGTCAGCTGCCTAACTTTTCTGACAGCGTAGGCAGCGGAGCTTAATTTACCAGTTAAGCTCGATATATGGAAGCCCCATTGTAATTTGTCATCTAGCGTTACACCCAGAAAGACTGTAGATTTGACGGTCTCTAAAACCTCGTTGTTTATTATTACTTCGGGTCCCTTATTCCTGATATTCGGCGTAGTAAACTTTACACACTTAGTTTTCTTGGTATTAAGGACCAAATTATTTACCGTAAACCATTTGGTTAATCGTGTAAGAGCACTATTTACTTCGTCAAAATCATGTCTATTTCGATCCACTTTGAAGATAAGTGAAGTGTCATCTGCAAAAAGTACTACATCGCACATGTTTTCCAAATAATACGGCAAATCATTAATGTAAACTAAGAATAAAAAAGGGCCTAAAATAGACCCTTGCGGAACGCCTAATTTAACGGGTAAATCCTGAGATCTAACTCCACCTACATCGACACACTGAACTCTGTGATAAAGATAAGAGGTCAATATATTAAGTGCCACTCCCCCCACACCATAGTGCTGAAGTTTTAGTAAGAGTGTGTCGTGATGGACGCAATCAAATGCCTTCGACAGATCGCAGAATATTCCGATAGCGTTCTGCGATCTCTCCCACGCATCAAATATGTACTTGATCAATGCAACCCCAGCGTCGGTAGTTGAACGCCCTTTTGTAAAACCGTACTGGTTGTTGTGCAAGATGTTGTTTTTATTGAAATGCCTAAGAAGCTGCTTGAGTAGGAGTTTTTCGAATATTTTACTAAAAGCAGGTAAAATTGAAATAGGGCGAAAATTTGTGGGATCGCCTTTAAGGCCTGATTTAAACAGGGGGATTATCTTACTACATTTCATTAGATCTGGGAAAGTACCAGCATCTATACATTCATTGTAAATGATCATTAAATATGGAGCTAAAACATCAATTACATTATTCATAATTTTTACTGAAATTCCCCACAAATCACCTGTAGTTTTGGATTCGAGGGACTTAGTTATATTAATTATATCCGATACAGTTACATACTCAAAATTAAAAGATTCTTTGCACTTAGGTACACTGTTGCTAAGTAGCACTTGAGCGTCGACTTCAGAGGAGTTCAGCGAGCTAGTGGTAGTTACAGCTATGTTAGAAAAAAATTCATTAAAAACTTTAGCTATGTCCGCATTTTTATTTATTATTTTATTATTTACTTTAAGTTCTATTTGTTTGTCATGTGAAACAAACTTACCACTTTCTTTATTAATTAAATTCCAGGTAGCTTTAATTTTATTATCAGCCTTTTTAATTTTATTACTATAAAAAATTGCCTTGGCTAAATGACAAACATTTTTAAAAGTGTTAGAATATTTTTTTACATATAAAAGGAATTCCGGATCTGTTCTCAATTTTTTCATACCGTATAACTCATACAATATAGCACGGCTTTTATAGATACCAGGAGTAGCCCATTCATTAAATTTACAATTGTCAATGTTAAAAGTTTTAGTTTTGAACGTATTTTGATATTCTGTATTAACTACGTTAAACACTGATGTATAATTACTATTTGGGCTATTATTTACTAACATTGCGGGACTTAGTTTAGATGAAATGCCTTCTTTGAACCTTTGTATCCGACAACTGGTGACAGGTCGGCATGTAACCTTGTCAGTTTTTTTCTTATTATTACATTTTAAAACTACCAGCTGCCCACAATGATCTGATGTAAGATGATTTATTACTTTAGAATTTTGAATTTCACAATTAGAGAATATATTATCTAGGCAGGTCGATGAGTGTAGTGTAATTCTAGTCGGTTCCTGAAAAATATGGTTCATATTAAACGATTTAAAAAGATTTAAAAGCCTATCACTTATAGGTGTGACTTCTAGTATATTTACATTAAAATCTCCACACACTATCATCGCCTTCCTAGAGTTACTTATTTTCGTGAGTGCATCTTCCATAACTGATTCAAATAAATTAAAATTACTTTGTGGGGGGCGGTAAACGCTTAATATCACTTGGTGCTCAAGCTCCACACAGGACAACTCAATAGTGCGCTCAATTGAAAGATTAACTATATCTATCCGAGTTTTACATTTTATTTTAGTAGACACAATAATTAATGAGCCACCATGAATTGCATTCTTTCTGACAAATGCACTTTGTACAGTATATTTTTCATTATTTACATAAGGTATTTGAAAGTCTTTAAGCCAATGTTCAGTAATACATAAAACATGAACATCTAAGTTTTCAAAAAATAAACTTAATTCTAACTCTTTGCCGGGTAGACCTTGCATGTTCTGGTGGACCACATTCAGAGTATGCAGTCTATCCGTTGTCCTTAAACCTAGTTTAAATTTTTTACATTAGTAGTATTACTAATATTTATGTCAATGTTACACTTAGGTAGGTAACATGTACCTGTGTCAGAAGTTAGAGTAGCAATAGGACTACTCTGAGAACTTCTAAAATCATTTAAAAAGTTAAATGCTAAGAATTTAGCAAGTTGTCTTTTGTAAAAATAAGGTAGGTACACTGTACCATCTGTCAATTTAAAATTGTCTGTAAAAATATTAGTGTCAAAGTAAGACACAAACTCATTATGATGACAAATATTGTACATTGTCATATTAAGGTCATATATATAGCTAGTCTGCTCTGTAGTTAATTTTGGAGAATATGGTAGTGCACACATAACAAATCTTGTATTATTTTTACAGTTTAAATTATACATTAATTTTATGGCACTAAATATGTCCTTCCTACGGACTGATAAGCCATCACCATACAATAAAATAATTGTTTTGTACTTCTTTTCTTTACACATATCCTCAATTTTGTTGACTAGGTGACAGTAACTGGCACCGGGGGAACATACATTTAAAATAGTATTATTAGAGTATAAATTTACTAAACCACTCATATTTTGACCCAATTTATCAGAAATGAGACAGCTATTTTTTGAGCTCAACATATTAACAGTAGTGTTGGCCTTTTCATTGTGACTACTTTGTAATAAATTTACTAAGTCCTCTGGATTATTATTGTTTAGGGAATCATTTAAAACAAATTGTGGAAATCCCTGATGGCTACTAGTAATTGAAAGCCGGGAGCATGATACAGTTGTACTAGTAGTTGCTTGTTTTTGCAATACTAAGCATCTCTCACACTCATCATTGCTGACTAGCTTGATGAGTTCATTTGCTGCAAGAATATGCTCTTTTATTTGTTCCTGGGAATCCTCATACTTCTTTTTTAATGAAGATACAAGGTTTCCCAAGGTTTTTAATTTTTGTTGCATTTTTTGCATGTCAGTATGATATTTTAACTCAGCTTCAGACAGCTGATTACCACATATATCTATATCTACCAATAGTTGCCTACGTTCACTAATTAATTTGGATGTAAAGTGATAACTGTACCTTTTACAATGGCTATATGATTTTTTAAGCTTTTTAATTAACTTATTAATTTTTAAATACTTTTTAATTCTTTTGTGGCTTGACATACACATAGATGAACTGGGATGAATATCTATAGTATTAGGTTGAGATTCAATCAGCTCTGTGAACAGATCCTGTGCCGCACCACTGTTTTGTGATGTTAACTGAGATTGTAATGTCTGGATGGTATTGTTAGCCTGTAACAGGCTGCATTCTAAATCTGCAATGCGATTCAGGGTCTGTTCATATGTATTCATACACATATCATAAGACTGAATCTTTGATTGCAAGTCATCCCGCTCATTAGATGCTTCCATAAACTGGCCATATAGCATAGCTATATGGCCAGTTTATTTTTACGGCTTATTAATAATTATAACACTTATTAATAATGAAAACAATGTATCATGGTAGTAAATGCGACGGAAGCTTGGTCCAAGATAGTAGAAGCTTATTAGATAACATATTTTCTACTTGTGAAGACTGCCAAGATAATGAATATAGTAGTCGCCTTATCGTTTATCCAATTCAAAAAAATATATATGATAGGAAGACATTATCTACTGAATTATCATATGAATTGGATAGAAATCGAAAATTGTGTGAACGAAATTTATATTGAGTCACAAAATTCGAAAAGTACCTATATGGATCGACCTTTAGCGAAGTTTTGTGTGTTTTGTTTTGTATTAGCAAACCCAATTCATATTCAAAAAAAATCTTAGAGTCAGGTTCAAAATAGACTCTAGTTCTAGGAAAAAATAGAAGCTATTTTAATAACCTGACTATAGCCCTTTCAACTCCCACACCAACTGAAGACCGTGTTCCCAACTCTATCACGCCTAATTGGCTGAACAAAAGCTCCCGGTTCTTTGTTCACGTGACGGAAAACTTGCCTAAGCCATCACATGTTGGATCACGCGTTCTCGATCGAAGGCCGGTGGGGTCGCTCGAGGAAGCTAAAGAGGATATAGTCGATTTTGACGCACTGACTGCGCAATCAGTACCCGGATTGTGCACTTGCAATAATTAGGGGTTTATTTATTTGTATTTGTGCCATCAATCACAGTTACGTAAACAAATATTATGTTGCATTTATTAGGTATAGAGGTCTAAATATTACATGTAAAGGATTTCTCGAGAAGAAATTTTATTACGTTTTCTAACTCATTAAAACAATAAATTTAAATGTTCACCACAGCAGTTACAGATGACCATTCTTTGATCAAACTTTGCGTTTATTTAAGATGGTTATACTTCTACTGTTCGTTACATTATTATATAAAGATGTAGGTACTTTTATCCCATTTCACTCTGTTATTCATAAGCCTAACCATCTATTCCAACGCCTCAAAGCTTACGGAATCCATCATTAACATTTATCACTTTATACTTATTATTAAATACAGTCTCATAGTTGATGTTCTTAGTACTGTTTCTAATAAATTGTTCTCCAAAGTATACTGTGTATCGAGACAAACTGTTATTAATATTCATGAGCTTGTTTAGTGGAGACCAACCGGCGGAACAACTGTTAGCAAATTCTCCCCTGTGCCGCATGTACGTAGTTGTTAGGACTAATTAATTATATAAGCAGAGACTGGCTATATACAAAATTTTCTTTGACACATTTTATATTGCCATGGGTTTTAAGTTTTTTTCTATGGATCTAAAAAACAGACTTGCACAAGTAGAGAAAACAGGTCGAAAATACAGCAAACAGCAACTAAGTATACTTAATTTTTAAGTATTTAGATAAATACTTAAAAATTAAGTATATATGTTAATTGGAAAGAGCATCACGTAGTTCGTATCTTGCTGACTGCTCTATGTTCACATATTATATATATATGCCACGTTGTATAGTCAACAAATATACCATCTCCAACAAATTCTAACAATAAAGTTAAAAACTTTCCTTTAAATTTTGAGGAAAAACTAAACTTTCCTTTAAATTTTGAGGTTTAGAACGAAACTTGAAAAATAACAGAATAAAGACATAATTCGTAGCAGCGCGCGCCATCAATATTAATATGCATTTACCGACCATAACACGTTTGAATACGATCTGAAACCGCATATCACGTACGAGTACTAAGTACTTAGTGTTAGAAATTGTCTCAGTGTTTTAAATAAACTGGCACTATTGAACCAAGTTCGTATATGCTAACATTTTTCATTTTTTCCAACCTGAACAACTTAATTTGAAACGATAAGCAGTGTAGTGTAGTAGTATTCATCTTCCACAGATCTTCAAATCAAGGCAAAAAATAAGAAGACTTTCTTATTTTTTGCCTTGATTTGAAGATCTACACTAAACTGCTTATCGTTTGTAACATTCTTAATAATAAAGTTACTATCACCATTCTAATTACGCTTAGTTAAAACGAATCGAGTTTAAAATCTAATCTGATAATAACTGTCGTAATTTTGTATACTTGGTAATATAAGTTTAATCAAACATTAAAAAACATGCTAACAATTTTAAAAGTTACTGGTTATAACTACTAACTGTTTGGAATAACGGAAACTACATTAACACGTAATTCGATTCTAATATTAATTACAGCTGGCGCCTTATGATTAATTTGGTGTTGTTTATAATTGAATTCTATTAATTATCGTTACAGCACATATAGACGGGTAAAGGGCTAACTAAGCTAAGCGACATCATATGCGATACTGAGATAACTGTCTTTAAACTTTCGCGATTTGTACACATAATTTATGATAGACGCGGGTCTTAATTGCGGTACAATTTTAAGGCAAATCATTACGTTTTTAATAATCCGACGTTTCGACATGGGTTACACCAGTCGTGGTCACGGATAGACTGTACACGATACTGAGCTGTATATTTTATGAAATTTCTAATAAAGTTTAAAATAAATAACTTATGCTTTCGCTTAGTTTATTTAGCCTTTAACCCCTCGATATAGAGCCCAGCTAATTTCGATTTCTTATAACGAACATTTTAATGGTTAGCTACAAAAGTAAAACAAAAATACTCACCTTATATGGCCAAGAGATACAGCAAAAAAATATATACGGAAATGTCCGGGCTAATCGTTTACAATTCTCACTCAAAGGGCTACAAACGATCTCACCTACGTTTTTCACTAATCCCAATTTTGTATGTGTTGTACCTGAATTTAAATCTTAAGTTCTAAGAGTTAAGGTTGATAACGTAGGAATAAGTAATTCATAGTATAATTTCGTTCTACTTCACATAAATCGTGCGCTTTAGCTGAAGCGAACGGACGTATTCGTTACGAAACAGCTCTTTCCATAATTTGTCCACTTCAAACGTCCGAGCTCGACAGATAATGATGAAATACTGCACCAGGCATGCTGACGTTATGGTGTGGTCAAATATGATATTATGATTTAGCCCAACTTTAATATTATTATAGGTTACCGACTGTGACATAACATTATAATTATTATATTCTAAATAAGTTGGAAATAAACATAGTAAGTATTTATTCTTATTAAAGTTCATGGCCAGTTCTTTTTAGGCCAGGTTTTCTATAGTATTCTATAGTAATATAGTCTAACTACTTACAACGCTACAAACGTTGACGATATCATAAATACATAACCTAGGTCATCGATAATTCCATAGATAGGATAGAAACACACTTTACTATGCACGCACGAACAAAAACACATCTCAATAAGTGGTGGTAGCTCCTCAAGTGTTCCGGAGAAGTCTCCAGGGCTCTTTAGCCTTCCATCTCACAATGGCGAGACCCAGACTACTAGACAGCTACATTACCTCTAGGTAGCTTTATGCTAGTCTGCACATGTAGATAGCTCAGGTTAATAAGCAAATAGAGATGATGTGAAGAAACTAATAAGGTGTACACGATGAGACGAATTGGTAAATATTTACAACATAATTTGTGTATGAATGTCTTTTACATTTTGTATTCTATCTTCATGGACAAATATGTGCAAAGTCCATTAACATAAATCTTAACAGAGTTATAAAAATATGGTTTTGAATAAATTTTATATTCATTTTGAAATGCGAGCATGAATGGCGCAATTTACACTCAAAATCTAATGCGTCCAGGATTTTCACAAATTAAGTTTCATGTTTCAACGTCTCCAATGTTTTTATGATAAAATTCATCGTGTTCTGTTCTGTTTATACACTCTGATATATGACTAGTACTAAAATAAACTACAATCTGTCCTTACACTTCCCTCGAAACATTCCGTTATCTCACGTAATGGTAAGATGTCCCACAGATGTGAACGATTAATCAGTTGTCCTGTCGTAGGGCCGATACGTCGAAGGGCATATTTGTAGTCCACTCGCTACTATATAAGTGTTGTAGTATATGTTATATGTATGTATTTATGTAACCATCTAATTAATATATATCAGTTTCTTTATTGAAGTATCTGTGTATTCTATGTTAGTATGTATGTACTTATTACTTTTAGTTATCTCATTTCTTGTCTTTTAAACTACACCTTCCTTGTTTCCCCTGCATCCCTCCTCCTTCAGGTTTCCCTCATTTTATCAGGGAGAGGATCTTTGTATAAAATGGCAATTAGGAAATCATTCATCTGGTTATAAAGGCGAAGATGAATGGTCGTATAACAATCCTGATGCCGGCCTGACAAAGGAGTCAAGATAAAAAAAGAGAAAATCAATCAAAAGGCTAACTAACCTTTGTAATTTTATTTTTAGTCGGTTGCAAAATTCACTTTTGTCAAAAAAATATTTAATATAACTTTTTGGAAAAAATATGCTGCTTACAAAACATTTCGAAGTTCGAAAGTTAAAGTTCTACAAAGTATTAACCAATCAACAATCCGTGGGGTAGCGGTACAAGTCTTGGGGACAAGAATTTTTTGTCTAAATTCAAAGATTTCTCGTTAAGTCATTGATCCCGATTGTTATAACATCATCTATAACAAGCGTATAAACGGACAGCAGCGTTTTTCTTTGTGTTACAACATAATACGGCAGTCACCAATGTTAGGCGCATTGGTGACTGCAATATGCCAAGCGAGGTGACGATGGTTAAACCCGCGATTGGGAGGAGGCCCATGTTCAGCAGTGGACATTATTCGGACTGTCAATGAAAGTATTAAAAAGTATATTCTTGTTATACTTAGATTATATAAAGATGAACACTTATATCGAATTATTAAATCTATACTAATATTACAAAGACAAACTCATAAACTTTACCAGTTTGTGTGTTTGTGCCGTTGTAGGTGGTATCTCTGGATCTACTGAACAGATTTTGAAAATTCTTAAGTTAAAGATTCCACCGCACGGCACAGCTAGGCAAGTATAAGATTGTATTGTTAAATAGCTAGATATTGGCACTCTCACACTAGGCAATCTGTCAGTGCTAAGTTTTTCAACAAAGTCTTTTTCAAGGAAAAACCGACGAATGGCGGATCGCGGCGCGCACGAGTTGTAATGCTCTGTTCGCGCGCGCAAGGCGACCACACTATGGGCATTCTGTTCCATTGTTGATCTGATACGTTGCGACAAAGGGGACAGCAAATTATTTTATTGAGTGTTACATTTCATGTTACATTTCGTAAGTCTGTACGCGGCTTTGGAATAAAATATGTTTTTCTATTTTATTAAGTCACAAGTTTCAGCTGCACTTAGATTAATACGCTGAACTTAATAACATTGGCCTGAAAATCGACATCTGGTCTTAAAGTAGATTAACTGTAGATAACGCTATTAAGGACTTTCTGAGATTGCTCTCGGCACGGGTTAATGACTAATCAACCGTGCACTTAATGGGGCTGAATTCATTTTTACTCTACGGTTATGAAAGAACTAGATGGAATTTTGACATTACATTACCTAAATTCTAGGAAAATACTCCTGTGAATATTAGAAAACTTTCTGGTTATAAAAAATCATTGAAAACAAAGAGGTGCACTGGTACTAATAACATATATTGGAAAGTGGCTGTAACCCATTTTCTGACCGTTTTATTTAGTAGATAAACCCTATTATATTATTTTAAATTCTTTTGGGTCAATTCATATTCTAAATTGTAATGTAATTGTGATTTTTATATTTTAATAACAGTTTACTTTTTGATATCACAATGATTTTATTACGATACAATTTTTATTTCTTCATTTTCTTAGAGTGACAATAACATAAAAAATATGTATGAATAATATGACCATAGTTTGTTTATAGGATCTATTTTATTAACTTTAAGTTTTCAACAAACCTGCATTCGTATGGCAGGTACCTATATTCATACCATCAATTTATTAAAATTAAATACAGTACAAACCTAAAACAATTCTCACCACAAGAAACGTGGCTTTACTGCATTTTTATGCCATCTTAATATCTAATAAATATTGAACCGAACCCCAGTTTACGAATATTAATACGGTTGCATAAATATTCAGGAGGTACAATTTACATTTGGGGTAAAGAAACTGCGTTGCCAAATTTGGTTACCCATATAAAATGGTATGGTTATGGTTGGCAATGGTCTTATTTTTCGGGAAACTTCTATTATAAGTTCTAACCTATATCTGACTGACTACACTTTCACATGACACCGTGTACACTAGTATTATAATCTAAGGTCCTGTTATTCGTGCACTACATTCCGAACCAGTGAGCGCGAATCAAACGTGTCTCGTATCGTTCGCGTCAAGTTTCTTCACTTAGTCTTCCATATAAAATTCTAGCTATTCCCGCGGCGTTGCTCGCTTGAGCTATATAGAAGCCATACGACCATCATAATTACCTCAAAACATTTAAAATATAGGTATATATAGACACCACGGTGTGGTTCATCATGCCACCAGTAGGTACATTCTCTGTAAGGCACTCTCTATAGCTAGCTTAATGTATTCTACGTACTAAACAAACACTTGTGTATTATTACATCTAATAGTACAGATATGGCAGTACTTATGTGCCTAATAATATTGAAAACCGTTCCAATTTACTGCATTTGATATCAGTAGGTATTGGTCGCGAAATTTATGGTTGTGATAGAAATCTTTGGTACGAAGCCAACTTCAACTGGGTATGTAAGCTATTAGCTGCGCCCCGCTGTTTCTAAGTTTACTCAAGTTAAATTTGATCTATTTATGTCCGTGACCCGCGCCTATTGCTCACAGCATGTTTTCCTATTACCTATGATATGATCTTATCATGTCTTGAAAAATATATATTATATTTCAAATAAAACTTAGTATAAAGAAACGAATGTTTAATAAAAAATACAAATATGATCACTGACCTAGATACAAAAAATGTCCAGTATGATTAATCAAAGACTTTAAAAGATGACAAATAGAATGATTCCTCAGACTATAAGAAATATAGTCTTTCTTCTCCGGGTGTCTGCTGTAGGTAGATATAGAAAGACCTGTAGGCTCGCAACACGTTCTATGCTTTAGACCCGATCCAAGCCCGCGCTGGTTGATCTTAATTATATTCATAATAAGCGACTATCACGTGCCATAACAACATTCAACATCATCATCATCAACAGCCCGTTTACGTCCACTGCTGAACATGGGCCTCCTCTTTACAGACCTTGGCAAGCCAGGATCGTAGAGGGATATTGCCATAATCACCACGCTTGGCAGACGGATTGGTGATCGCAGTAAGATGTAAACCTTGAGCTAATAGATGCTGCTGCCCACCTATCAGCCATATGTCCCTTAGTCGCCTTTTACGACACCCATGGGAAGACATGGGGTGGTCTATTCTAAGCCGGAAACCACACGGCATGGGAAACCACACGGCATTGGTAAATTCTATTTAATAGCATTATTTTTGAAATGTAAACGAATTAATTAGTCAAGATTTTTTTTTGTTATTATCATTGTATTTGACTTATAATAAGTACGATTGATTCTTCTACAATACTACATTATCAAAAAAAAACAATAAAAAATATATGTACAAATAAAAAGATTTGTTTGTTACGAATAAAGTTAAAAATAACTGGACGGATATCCATAATTCTTTCATCATTAGAATGCTATATTATCCCTGACTAGCATAGGTTATATTTAATTATGAAGTTCCCACGGTAACGGAAGTGAAATACAAGCGGTAAGCCAAGAAAGATAAATGATAATACAAGTTATCTTAGCTAAATCCTAGTCACAAATCCAATGTTTAAGCATCATCGAGTATCATTACAATATTTATATTTTTTTCTCTGATGTGTGTATAATTCATAATTTACATAACCAGATGTAAAAACTAACTGGTAATGTATATGTGGGGAATAATACAAAATATTAATACATATATTAAATTATTGAGGTTTCCGGCTACTGGGACCGCAATTAACAGGGACCGCGGTCCCAGTCGCCGAATCTGTAAAAATTTAATATTTTTCTTCCAGCGACTGGGATAACTTAAAAAAATCTATTGTTCAAGCCAAAATCGGTACAGTCAAACGAAAAAAAATCTTAATTATTTATATGAATATCATTGACTCGTTCTAGACTACGTATATGTTGTTTCAGTAGCTTACGCACTTCTACCTGATAAGAAGACATCTACGTATAAGTTGCTTTGCCCGAATGGGAGCCGGCTGTAATAACCATGGACTGCGAAGTTTCATCAATACAACGGTCAAACATTTTTTCCCAGGTGTGAAAATAGGAGGTTGCTTTTATCACTTAAAAAAGTTTGTGGCGTAAATTATTATTATTATTTATTTATTTTCAGATCACAAGATCCATAATGGTTAGTAACACAAGTAGGTACACAAAGACAACACAATTATTTAGCCCTACCAGTTACAATGCTAACCCAGAACGAGTGCATCGGACATTGATATTTCTGATATTTTTATAATTTAACACAGTTAAGTGTTAATTTGTGATAATTACTTACTTGACTGATTGGGTGTAAAGCCATACGGCCATTTTAAACTAATTGTGATTGACATAGATAGTACCTACGTTTATTATTTTTATTGTGATTTATGTTATTTTTTTATTATATTTGCGGTACCGCCAAGGCTGATTTCTGGATAACTTATTACTTTCTGATTGTTTTAAAATAGTTGATTATTATTATAAGCACGATTTGTGATTTTTTTTGTTGCTTATTGTTAGCATGATTTATGTGTACTCAGGGCCGGATTTAAACTTATGCCGCCCCATTACTGAGATTTTACTCAAACTTATAGTTTTTATACCTTATTTTTTAAAATCAAAATAACTTATTTACCGCCGAAAATTTATTATTTATTATGTACTTCAAATCATAAAAAAATATTTGTTTTTTTTCTACGAATTATAAATTTTGCACTAAGGGTGACTCATAAATGTTCTACATTACTTTTTTCACAGGCAGACACGCCTGACTTTTTTAATTGCAAATTGGTCGATAAAATCTTCGCAATCTAAACGTTGAAGTACGTCTAATTCGATGCATAGAATAGCTAAGCTATTGAGTCTATTTGCAATCATTGAAGAACGTATTAATTTTTTAACTCTTTTCAAACATGAAAACGATCTTTCTGCGCTACAGTTTGTTACAGTTAGTGTCATGAATATTCGATATGCGATTTCTACGTTTGGAAATTCAGTATAAAGGTCGTCTGTATGCAAAACTTTCAAAAGATCGGAAGGTGAATTTCGTTCCATTATTTTTTCAGTGCAATAAGCATGGAAGTGCAAAAATTCGTCATCTAATGAGGACTCGAGATCTGAAGAATAAACAATTTTTAAACGTTCAGCTCGTTTTCTCTATTATCCAAATTGCCAATTTCAGTAATAACTGAGAACTTTTCCTGAATCTTTTCATACGCTACACATCTTTTGCGTAATTCGGAATCCAGATTGTCAAGAATGACAATAAAATTATTAACTCTAAAATGGTCCCGACCTGACAGTTGTACATCTCCATCCCGTGATATAGCGTGATATATCCCATATAGATTCCATCGACTAATATTATTGATGAATTTTAATTTTTTAAATATTGAATAAAAGAAAATTAAACATTAAACAAAAACAATTAAATAAAAATCATTTTTTATTTAATTGTTTTTGTTTAATTTTCTTATAATTGATTCATTTTTTTAATTAATCATTTAATTAAAAAAATGAATCAATTATATTAAAATTCTTGATAAGACTGGTTTTTTTTTTCAATTTTGCCGCCTTGATCACTAGCCCCGACTGCCCCTAGTATAAATCCACCGCTGTGTGTACTTATGTTTTTATTACGAAAGTTTTAAATAACATAACTGTAGTCAAAGGCTGTTTTTTATAAAATAAATGATGTTTTTTAAATCAAAAAGGATTTTTCTTCAATTATTACATCTAAAAATTTTTCGTTTCATGGTACATTTTTTGATTTCAGATATAATTTATGAGTGGGGACCACTGGGGGGGCGACAATGTCGCCGGCAGAAAATTATTTATTTTTTACAAATCCGGCGATTGGGACTGCGGTCCTTGTTAATTGCGGTCCCAGCCGCCGGAAACCTTAAATTATTGTCTGACCGAGGTTTCAGCTATTACTTCCGCCAGCGGCTAAAAAATGGACCAAAGGTGCAAATCGAAGACTTCTAAGATTGCTATCATTTATAAAATGTAGTTTTGTAACGCAAACAATGTTGGATATAGGTAACTATAAGTGAGATTTCAAAGAAATACGCCCGATTTAAACAATCTGAGTTCACATATTGTAAATAAGTTGGTAAATCAGATCCTATCTTATTGACGTTAGTTCAATACTATATTTCACGTGAACTTTAATAAGAATTCAATAAACGCGAATACGAAAACCTTAATTTGGTGTACACAATTACTAATCGTGTCGCCTAGCGAAATTTAAAATGAACATGGTATTATCCTTATAATTCGGAATCCTTGTAATATTTTAACGTGAGACAGTAAAATCTATAGTACTTGAAGTAAGGTGTATAGCTACACTATCTATTCGGAAATCAGAAGGGGGTGTCAGGAAACAATTTGTCCCAATGTAAAATTCAATTTAAAAGTATATTTAAAAGGACTTTTAGCAAGAGGCTTGTGTTTTCAAAGGAAACAGTAATTTGATTCTTACTGATTTCTCCTATTACTTTTTAAATTGTCTGAGTTCTGATGTAATCGAATATTCGTTCTATTTAATAAAGTTTGTTTCGAAATAACTACATACAGAGTGAGTCTTTATAATGAGCACATTTTGAAAAAAATTAAAATATACCCAATTTCACTGACGGGAAAATTTAAAAATAAATAAACATTTTTTGTTGTTTTATGGAGTTTTGATTTTTTTATAAGCGGCGATGTATCCAATGCAAACAAACTGATATTATTTTTGTATTAAATGTCATATTCCTTTAACGGTCCGTATCTACTATGAACCAAAAATGTAAAAACAAAAACAGAAATACCAAAAATTAATTAGTTAGGTATACAAACACACTTAGCTTAATATCGAATTGGTTCTCAGCTAATAACCTTTTGTTAAATGCAGGGAAAACTAAGTGTGTTAAATTTGCA
Organism: Nycteola revayana; assembly: GCA_947037095.2. Taxonomy (NCBI): domain Eukaryota; kingdom Metazoa; phylum Arthropoda; class Insecta; order Lepidoptera; family Nolidae; genus Nycteola; species Nycteola revayana. The sequence continues at coordinate 31,461,305 of OX344838.1, forward strand.
CTTCCAAACGTAAATTTCACTCAATAATGAAACGTTGGATCTTGTTCCTTCCACGGTATTTTTGGGAGTAACATTAGATTCTAAATTCTAAAAAAACAGTGGGGTCCTCACATTGAGAAATTATCGGGTAAATTAAGTTCTGCTTCTTATGCCGTATGGAAAATAAAACAATTGTCGGATGAAGCCACGGCTAGGTTAGGTTAGTTTTAACCTGGTATTATATAAAACAAAAATAATAGCATCCCTGTTGTCGTGGAGTGAATCCTGTGAGTCTGCTTCCGGTTCACAAATGTCGATAGAGGAAGTTTCCATCGATCGGTGCGGTTACTACCAAAGGAATGTACGTAAATGGGAAAACATATCAACATTTTATTTTGAATGGAGAAATATTCATATATTTCTCTTACTTAGAGTTAAAAATATTTTTGTCTAATAAATTGGCTAAATGTGAAAGTCCAAATCTTTAACTGAATCACCCACACTAAAGAACAGATTAATTGGATTAATAATAATTTATCCAGTACAACATTTTTAAAAATCTATATCTTCTGTGTGTTTGTGTACATAAATAAATAAATAAAATATAACGCTAAAGCCTGCTACCATAAACGAATGAGATTCGTAAATAGTAACATAATCAAACAAGTCCATCAACGGGATAATTCACAGTTAAAAAATGTTGTAAGTATTTATTACACGACGAACCTGCATATTTCATGTACTTCTGTATTGAAACAAAAACAGAAAAAAAATAAAAAACAGTTATAGAAAAAAAAAATCTATACTAATATTATAAAGCTGCAGAGTTTGTTTGTTTGTTTGAACGCGCTAATCTCAAGAACTACTGGTCCGATTTTAAAAATTCTTTCAGTGTTGGATAGTCCATTTATCGAGGAAGGTACAGGCTATATTTTATTTTTTTTAAAGTTAGGGAATCGTAAGGAAATTGCGATTTTATAACCCAAGGTGTAAAAGCGAAAACCTATTTATGCGCGCGCTACAAAAACTATTGACAATAGAACAAAATGATGTACTACGGATTTGTAGGTCTTATTAAGTTCTACAAAAAAGTCGACGAGAGCATATATCTAACTATCATAGTTTAGTCACAATAACCGCTTCTATGTTCATAAAAAAATATTAAATCGTCTGAAGAAAGAACCTACGTTAAATGTATATCGTAATATTAATCCTCATCCAAATTAAGCATTGTGTTATCAAGGGTATTTATGTAGAAGTAAAATACTTTTTGTTTTATTCTAATCGGACATTTCGTTGAGAAATTAAGATAGCCCATTTATCGAGGAAGGTTTTAAGCTATATTTTATTATAAAGTATCTACGGAAACGGGAGTTACGGGTGAAACCGCGCGCCGAAAGCTAGTTGTTCTATAAAATTGTAGTTGGTCTACATAGACAAAATAGAGGTATGTAAAAGGAATGTTGCACACCTTTTTGTAACGAAATTAAAGGGGAGATCGACACATAGGTACGTATTACCTGAGATTGACCCTTATAACAGTTTCGCAATATGCTAGGAATTTAGGTACTTAAACCACATGTAGACTTGTTAAAGATTTTTGGTAGAAATAAAATAGTACATCGCAGTATTTTTTTTATATTCCAGCTTAATTATGACCTGTATTGTAAGGATCTAGTTAAATCGATTAACTCTACATTCTTAAAGTGATTAGCCATGTATGATGGTGGATAGCTATTCTCCCAAAAATTCGAATGGATCAACTAACTAATAAAATTAGGTACTTTGTAAAATTATTCGACTGAAAATTTTGCTGGCTTTTGTGCACATTTCTGCTAAATCAGCAAGGACTATGGTTGATAGTCTTAAATAAAATTAGTATAGCACATTTGTAAATAATAACATGTCCTCAAATGACGACATGTCATGTAAATACCTAAAATAGAATCAAAATCAGCACTAACATTTTGAGGCTAATTTTGGTATTTATATATTTTATTGCTATTGATATCTTGACAATCGAAAGACTAATCGTTTCAGCCAAATAAACACATATTGTCCAATAGAAATCTTTAAAATAAAGTAAAACGTAAAACTTAAAATTCTTTATCCTTTCCTTTTCTTTAACCCGAGATTCACTCGGCTATTAGGTAGGCAAATATCTACCTAACGCCAGAAAATTCTATCGGAATGGCTTCTATCTATCACCTGCCTTGTGGTATGCTAATAGGCACCTGCTTTGCCGTAACCTCATCAAAGAAATGAATACGGAACTTTGTGAAAAGAATTCAATGCCTATTTACATACAGGGACAGTTTCGAGTCACGACAGAATGTTTTACCATAGCTTCAAATGAAAATGAACGGGTAAAGTAGATTGATCAGGTATGTGTGGAAACAAGATTTAATTTTATTCCCAGTAGTTGACTTTCTGTTATAGAACGTGCCTTGCAGAGTATGAACTAGTGGCACGGGTATGAACAACACCGTGGTGTTTTCACCAAATAAATACTCATTTATATTATAATTCGGCTATGTTTTGTGATATTTTTTATGTATTATCTTCAGTATTAAGTCGCAAAAGTGATACGGGGAACAAACATTACAATCAACGCAACGGAATGCAGCGATATTTACGCTCGATAGTTTTATATATACTCTAAGAAAACGTTATTGTACACTGTCCGAAGCACCATGAATGGCATGACATCATTACATCCAAAATTGATTCATCAGTTATGAGTCAGCAAACATTATATTTTAGTCACGCTTCTATAATATTATAATTTATTTTTGGGGTCTATGAATCGCTGTCTTAGCTGTCTATTTAGGGATGTTTGGATTTGTATATATGCCGACATTTGCATTCCTAGTTAGGTGCCATGTTGATAACTAAGGTACTTCAATTAGTTTAACTTCATCTTTCTACATAAGTTCATCATTCTTCATAAGTCGTAAGGAGGAACGCCTTCCTTGCTAAATTTACTTTTTTTTAAATTAATAATTATGAAATACCTATGCTATGTAACAATAATATGCATGCAATTGTAAATATAAAAGGTTTAGGTAGTAAAGAATTATCTTCTCCGAGTGTCAACTACTATTTAGATTTCGATTGCTACAAATACATATATAAAATGTGACAAATCAATTAGTTACACAGACTAAACCAAATTTGAAGATTACCAAATATAATTATGTCCCAAGATTCGTACATAAATCAACAGTAACAATAAAAATCTATTTGCATAAACAGTCTAATCCATCTTTTTCCTTGCACACATATTTATCCTCAATCTCAGAACGTGAGCGACGGAAAATTTGAATAATCGCGAAGGCAGCTGCGTGCAAACTACGGGTACTGTATGCAGAAATATGATTTTCTAGTAAGCTCACTCCGCAACTCCATTGCGGTGAGATGAAAACGGAATCCTAATGTGAATTTTCTATTAACCAAGTTAAGTATGAAATTTAATTTCCTGCACGTTACCATGAGTTTACTTTGTTTGCATGAGATATTTATGGCAGGTTGTAATTAGTTGCGTGCGGAGAATTTTATCGCTTATGTAGAAGGCGGACCGTATAGTAAAATACTCGTATAGTATTTTACTATACGAGTATTATCAATATTTTCCTTCAAACATTACATTGTGCTTTGGGTATTTTTTGATGGAACAGACTTCGCCTAGACTTTTTAAACAAATAGCGTAAATAAATATTTCTCGTTATACATATTAACTTAGAAGGTAATTCAAATGTTTTAGAAACAGCCTTAAACCATGCAAGGAGCATGATACTAACTTCCTTGTGTTTTGGACTTTTTGTGGTTATAACTGTTGTTATGATGTTTTTATGTTAATCAGCCAATTTGACTTTTTTACACTTTTTCATAACTTTTATGTACAAACTTAGGTTATGCGAAGATTTTGTTAATATGTAAAATAATTCCCTGTTTCGCAAATGGTTGATGAACACATCTTATTCAAGAGCAGGTCATTAATTATTCTCATTTAAAAATCGAAGTAGTTTTTTATATAGCAGTTAATAGGTAAATAATAACTCAAAATATATTAAAAAACTTCAAGCAAACATTTCTTCCGCGTCTTTTAAAGATTTTATAGGTAATTGTTTTATGTTAATCCTAATCACACTAGCCCAACTTTACTCAATTACGAAAGGCAAGTAAACAAAGATACTTCAAAGATTAGTCGGTATAAGCTATTCTACTTAGAAAAAGTTGTCGCCCTTTGCATACCGCCCTCCTCGCCTACGATACAAATAAGGAAGACACTTAGTTAAAACTTTGGACGTTTCGATAAACAAAGGAATAAGATTTGAAGAAGGTGCTGACAAGTTAAATTAAAGTATTTTCAGCATGTAAGTCCGTGTGTTCCTCTGTGGCCGGACCACAGTTTAGTACTCAGATGCCATAGTTCGAAGTAATACCTACCTAAAGTCTACTTTCATCGGAATATATAAATATTTTTAGTACCTCAAGAGATAACTTTTTAATTAACAATTTATGTGGTCCGGCCGCCAGGCAGTGCTCTCTGGCCGCGCCACCTCAAATTAAAAAGAGTATAATGAACTATTAATAAATCAATATCCTGAAAAAAAACTACCTAAAGAGTACCTTACATACGACAAATATGGTCCAATAAACCCCTTTAGTTAAGGAGTTATTGGTCGTAGGGTGTGGTCCGGCTGGAAGGTATACTCTGCAGCAAGTCAATTTTGCAATATTTAATATTAACTATCCCTAAATCAAATTATTTAATAGTACCTTTTCTCTACTCTTCGTTGATTCTTTTTTCTCTCAAGAAACTATTCATTTTGATTTATTAATGTTTAAAGTATGTGGCGCGGCTAGGGAGGATTACTTTCAGCATATATAACGAAATATGCTTTATTTCTTTATGCCAACGAAAACGGTATAATAAGTACTTTATAAAAAGACCTGGACTTCATCTATAATGATGATTATGAAAATATATATTTGTTTTTCGTATACTTATTGTTTATTTTAAACCAAAATTTTCACTTACTTCGTCAAATAAATTGCTGGTGGTTGTATTTAAGATGGTTGTTAAAACATTAGTGTGTGACCGCTTAAGACGATAGTTTTCTCACATGGCTTGTTCTTTGGTAATGTGTGTGGTTGCGCCCTCCGTTTTCTAGTGCTAGAGGCTTATGAGGCTTTTGCTTAGTTTTTGCTTGAGGATTTTTAATCATTATTTAGCTATATCCATGAAAACGTCTAGAGCGTGCATTAGCGCACATGTTTCACTTTAAATGAAATATTGTAAAGAAAATTTATATAAAAAAAAATAGACATACTGTGATAAAAAAGATGACGAAAAGAAAAATCCCGGAGTTTCCTTCTCCCTTTCTTCTCCGGGTCGTCCACCTAGGTAGCTAGTGAAAGGTTGCAGGTTAGCTAGGGTAGGATTCTCGCCGGCGCGGCGGCGAGGACCGCGTTGTGCCCCTACCCCTGCCCTGTGATCCAGCGCCTGTAGGCTGTGCCAGCGATCACTTCCTCTTATATCCACAAATCTGACTTTGATATCAGTGGCACCTCTGGGTTGTGGTCCTAACCCCATAAGGGTGCCCCCAAGAGTGTGTCACTTAATTGTATGCTTTCTAATTTTTTTATATAAATATGAACTTATTATGAGTAGAGGAATTAATGACACACGGACAGACGGAGTTCATTGTCTGTAATGTCCTACAATTAGCAGCACTCACAGGTTGCATTTGCTAGTTATATTTACCCAAGTAGTTTTATTAATAGAATAAGAATTATAATAACCTATTAATTATATTTCTTTTTTATTGTGATGTTGACAAGTACAAGTGTATGTAAATACCTAAGTGCTGAATAAATTCATTATTTCATTAAATTAACTACCTTCTGTAGATAGGTAAACAAAAACCAAAAAGTGCGCCTTTTTCATAATCGTTGTTGGTAATAAAAATAAAAGTTTATAGATGAAGTCCAGGTCTTTTTATAAAGTACTTATTATGCAGTTTTCGTTGGCATAAAGAAATAAAGCATATTTCGTTATATATGCTGAAAGTAATCCTCCCTAGCCGCGCCACATACTTTAAAGATTAATTAATCAAAATGAATAGTTTCTTGAGAGAAAAAAGTATCAACGAAGAGTAGAGAAAAGGTACTATTAAATAAATTGATTTAGGGATAGTTAATATTAAATATTGCAAAATTGACTTGCTGCAGAGTATACCTTCCAGCCGGACCACACCCTACGACCAATAACTCCTTAACTAAAGGGGTTTATTGGACCATATTTGTCGTATGCAAGGTACTCTTTAGGTAGTTTTTTTTCGGGATATTGATTTATTAATAGTTCATTATACTCTATTTAATTTGAGGTGGCGCGGCCAGAGAGCACTGCCTGGCGGCCGGACCACATAAATTGTTAATTAAAAAGTTATCTCTTGAGGTACTAAAAATATATATATATTCCGATGAAAGTAGACTTTAGGTAGGTATTACTTCGAACTATAGCATCTGAGTACTAAACTGTGGTCCGGCCACAGAGGAACACACTGTAAGTCCTGCTGTGCGGCTTGGCATGTACGCTGACATAAACCAGGTATGCAGTTAACTAAAACTTATGAATTGCTAGCCAAGTGAATAACCATGTGAATAAATTAAAGAACATAACATTTTGATATTATAAACATTTTTGGCAACTTATTTTGCCTTAGATCAAATAAATCAGAAATTTTCAAAGGGACCGTGGACCTGCAAGGCTTCACAGCGAACTCTACGGGGTCTCAAAAAAGTTTGAGACCCCGTAGATCTAAACAATCATAAAGAAATATCTTTATGATTGTTTAGATCAGAAGCCAAAAGTAAAACAAATGTGTGTACATTTGTTTTACTTTTGGCTTCTGATCTAATCTGATGAATCTAATCAGTAATTTTTCATGTATCGAAAATAATCTTTTGACTATTTTTTTTAGGATACCTAACCCCAGGATGTTTAGTGAACGGATAGTAATTTTCCAGTATTACATTCTGCCCACGATATTTAACAACTAGCCCAAGGAAACATATGTCGGCCTATTTATAAAAGTCTTCCTTGGGAGATCTTAATAGGACTATACAAAATAATCTTGCAATTTTCCAAAGGAAAACCAAAATATTGTTATCGGAATTTCAAGAATGTCTTTTCTGGGAAGTCGTAAATTATCATCTTAAACTATGGCTAGATTTTCATGTAACTGCCTGTGGCAAGCGTGTGGCTTTTTGTGGTTATAACTGTTGTTATGATGTTTTTATGTTAATCAGCCAATTTGACTTTTTTACACTTTTTCATAACTTTTATGTACAAACTTAGGTTATGCGAAGATTTTGTTAATATGTAAAATAATTCCCTGTTTCGCAAATGGTTGATGAACACATCTTATTCAAGAGCAGGTCATTAATTATTCTCATTTAAAAATCGAAGTAGTTTTTTATATAGCAGTTAATAGGTAAATAATAACTCAAAATATATTAAAAAACTTCAAGCAAACATTTCTTCCGCGTCTTTTAAAGATTTTATAGGTAATTGTTTTATGTTAATCCTAATCACACTAGCCCAACTTTACTCAATTACGAAAGGCAAGTAAACAAAGATACTTCAAAGATTAGTCGGTATAAGCTATTCTACTTAGAAAAAGTTGTCGCCCTTTGCATACCGCCCTCCTCGCCTACGATACAAATAAGGAAGACACTTAGTTAAAACTTTGGACGTTTCGATAAACAAAGGAATAAGATTTGAAGAAGGTGCTGACAAGTTAAATTAAAGTATTTTCAGCATGTAAGTCCGTGTGTTCCTCTGTGGCCGGACCACAGTTTAGTACTCAGATGCCATAGTTCGAAGTAATACCTACCTAAAGTCTACTTTCATCGGAATATATAAATATTTTTAGTACCTCAAGAGATAACTTTTTAATTAACAATTTATGTGGTCCGGCCGCCAGGCAGTGCTCTCTGGCCGCGCCACCTCAAATTAAAAAGAGTATAATGAACTATTAATAAATCAATATCCTGAAAAAAAACTACCTAAAGAGTACCTTACATACGACAAATATGGTCCAATAAACCCCTTTAGTTAAGGAGTTATTGGTCGTAGGGTGTGGTCCGGCTGGAAGGTATACTCTGCAGCAAGTCAATTTTGCAATATTTAATATTAACTATCCCTAAATCAAATTATTTAATAGTACCTTTTCTCTACTCTTCGTTGATTCTTTTTTCTCTCAAGAAACTATTCATTTTGATTTATTAATGTTTAAAGTATGTGGCGCGGCTAGGGAGGATTACTTTCAGCATATATAACGAAATATGCTTTATTTCTTTATGCCAACGAAAACGGTATAATAAGTACTTTATAAAAAGACCTGGACTTCATCTATAATGATGATTATGAAAATATATATTTGTTTTTCGTATACTTATTGTTTATTTTAAACCAAAATTTTCACTTACTTCGTCAAATAAATTGCTGGTGGTTGTATTTAAGATGGTTGTTAAAACATTAGTGTGTGACCGCTTAAGACGATAGTTTTCTCACATGGCTTGTTCTTTGGTAATGTGTGTGGTTGCGCCCTCCGTTTTCTAGTGCTAGAGGCTTATGAGGCTTTTGCTTAGTTTTTGCTTGAGGATTTTTAATCATTATTTAGCTATATCCATGAAAACGTCTAGAGCGTGCATTAGCGCACATGTTTCACTTTAAATGAAATATTGTAAAGAAAATTTATATAAAAAAAAATAGACATACTGTGATAAAAAAGATGACGAAAAGAAAAATCCCGGAGTTTCCTTCTCCCTTTCTTCTCCGGGTCGTCCACCTAGGTAGCTAGTGAAAGGTTGCAGGTTAGCTAGGGTAGGATTCTCGCCGGCGCGGCGGCGAGGACCGCGTTGTGCCCCTACCCCTGCCCTGTGATCCAGCGCCTGTAGGCTGTGCCAGCGATCACTTCCTCTTATATCCACAAATCTGACTTTGATATCAGTGGCACCTCTGGGTTGTGGTCCTAACCCCATAAGGGTGCCCCCAAGAGTGTGTCACTTAATTGTATGCTTTCTAATTTTTTTATATAAATATGAACTTATTATGAGTAGAGGAATTAATGACACACGGACAGACGGAGTTCATTGTCTGTAATGTCCTACAATTAGCAGCACTCACAGGTTGCATTTGCTAGTTATATTTACCCAAGTAGTTTTATTAATAGAATAAGAATTATAATAACCTATTAATTATATTTCTTTTTTATTGTGATGTTGACAAGTACAAGTGTATGTAAATACCTAAGTGCTGAATAAATTCATTATTTCATTAAATTAACTACCTTCTGTAGATAGGTAAACAAAAACCAAAAAGTGCGCCTTTTTCATAATCGTTGTTGGTAATAAAAATAAAAGTTTATAGATGAAGTCCAGGTCTTTTTATAAAGTACTTATTATGCAGTTTTCGTTGGCATAAAGAAATAAAGCATATTTCGTTATATATGCTGAAAGTAATCCTCCCTAGCCGCGCCACATACTTTAAAGATTAATTAATCAAAATGAATAGTTTCTTGAGAGAAAAAAGTATCAACGAAGAGTAGAGAAAAGGTACTATTAAATAAATTGATTTAGGGATAGTTAATATTAAATATTGCAAAATTGACTTGCTGCAGAGTATACCTTCCAGCCGGACCACACCCTACGACCAATAACTCCTTAACTAAAGGGGTTTATTGGACCATATTTGTCGTATGCAAGGTACTCTTTAGGTAGTTTTTTTTCGGGATATTGATTTATTAATAGTTCATTATACTCTATTTAATTTGAGGTGGCGCGGCCAGAGAGCACTGCCTGGCGGCCGGACCACATAAATTGTTAATTAAAAAGTTATCTCTTGAGGTACTAAAAATATATATATATTCCGATGAAAGTAGACTTTAGGTAGGTATTACTTCGAACTATAGCATCTGAGTACTAAACTGTGGTCCGGCCACAGAGGAACACACTGTAAGTCCTGCTGTGCGGCTTGGCATGTACGCTGACATAAACCAGGTATGCAGTTAACTAAAACTTATGAATTGCTAGCCAAGTGAATAACCATGTGAATAAATTAAAGAACATAACATTTTGATATTATAAACATTTTTGGCAACTTATTTTGCCTTAGATCAAATAAATCAGAAATTTTCAAAGGGACCGTGGACCTGCAAGGCTTCACAGCGAACTCTACGGGGTCTCAAAAAAGTTTGAGACCCCGTAGATCTAAACAATCATAAAGAAATATCTTTATGATTGTTTAGATCAGAAGCCAAAAGTAAAACAAATGTGTGTACATTTGTTTTACTTTTGGCTTCTGATCTAATCTGATGAATCTAATCAGTAATTTTTCATGTATCGAAAATAATCTTTTGACTATTTTTTTTAGGATACCTAACCCCAGGATGTTTAGTGAACGGATAGTAATTTTCCAGTATTACATTCTGCCCACGATATTTAACAACTAGCCCAAGGAAACATATGTCGGCCTATTTATAAAAGTCTTCCTTGGGAGATCTTAATAGGACTATACAAAATAATCTTGCAATTTTCCAAAGGAAAACCAAAATATTGTTATCGGAATTTCAAGAATGTCTTTTCTGGGAAGTCGTAAATTATCATCTTAAACTATGGCTAGATTTTCATGTAACTGCCTGTGGCAAGCGGTTGGCAAAGCAGCAACGTTAATGTAATTCCTGTAGCAATCTGCAGTGGCCCTCCCTCAGAGCGTCTACTATGTTCATAAAAGCTCATTTTATGCTAATATGGCGGCGGGCACTATTTGCGCAATTTGAACACTTCCACCATCCACTTTGACGGCAAATAACTGGTAAATATTCATGGCCTTTGGAATTTTATATCATGTTCATGTAAAATTTTATATTAAACGTTTGATGAGTATCTATACTTTGAGAGGATACAACACAAAACGAGAACTAAACTTATATTCAAAAGTCAATATGATACCAAACTGCTGAAGTTAACTAAACACATAATTGCTCCTTTTTATTTTTCATTCATTTATTGTCAATTAAAAAATCAAATGTACCTAAGTAGTTTTAAGATTTAACTTTTATTTATTTATTTAATCTTACTCAGTTTCCGGCAGTACTTTCCAATGATATTTGTGGTTTTTTATAGCAGAACGTCGCAATGTATTCTGAATCCTTATTTTGTGTAGAATACTTAATGGTAACTTTCGGTCGGTAGACTAGCTCTAGGCCACTTAAGTTTTTTTTAGATAATAAGATAACTATTTCTATCCTCGCTGATAACAGACACGACTGTCACTAATTTTGGAATGGTTGGGTACAAGGTGCATCTGTAGTATATATACATAGAATAAGCGTCATAAAAAGCGTCATTTTTTTTTATAGGAAATTATTTAAGTTGAGGGTATAAAATTTGACTATACTTTCATATTACATATCACAAAATCTGGAATAACACATAAAGCATCAAACTACGAATCTAAATATAGTTGCAATCCTACGAAGCTAGTCAGGAGTTACATTTATTCACTACACATGCGTAACCATAGGTATATATGAAACAAGGGTAACTTGTAAGCTTTCACTATTCGCAACATAACAACCACCGGACCGCAATAAAACACCTGCAATCCTTAGCTTCCTTCTTTTACCGTCTAACCTTACTCCCTTATTTCCCCCCTCTCCTCCTCTCGTCTCCTTACCCCTGTCGCACCTAGCGTATCGCGTAAACAAGGGAAATTTGAACAAAGAAAATACGGGAATATTTGCAAGCTTCCGCGACAATAAAACTTTTTCTGTCAGAATGAAGGACTTGGATGAAGGCGATTTTTGTTTCAATTAGCTTCTAACATAACACGTCTAGGAGGTACATGACTACTAGTAGGTTCGTGGAATATATTTAAATTGTTTACGTATAGGTACCAAAGAATTATTTGAACAAAATTTGAGAAAATAAATACACTTATAAGCAATAGCAATAAGCAGCAGGGACAAGTAACGACACCTTTACTTGTCCCTGCTGCTTACAATTTACTTGTAACAATGTAGCCATTTGCAACAAGTGAATAGAGCACAAAAATCCTTACAAAAATATGTTGAATTTTTTTCTTACTTAAAAAATCAGCTGTACCTACTTAGATATATTTGTTAACTAAGTTCCTAGGTCTGACTCTAAGCATTGTTATGTTAAGATTAATAAAAAAACTTTACTTTGTTTTGTTATCACTACAGTGCATCAAAACAGAGCTGCACTTGATCAAAGGTCCTTTGTGCCAAACACGGATGCGAATGTAAAATGAAACTAGGACTCTTTCACTAAAAAGCCAAAAAAAATGCTTTCAAAACCACACCACATTCGCTGACTCCGATGGCAAGCGCCATACAAATACTTACACTTTTTAGCCATGCTCATGAATGCTCATTACTTTACACGCCAAACTATTGCCTTTGTGATAAAAATAAATGCTATTTATATATAAAGCTATTTATTTATAAACGATGAATTAAATCTCGGTGGTAGTGCGTACGATCCCCATACAAATTAAAAGCGTAAATTTAATTCTAAATCTGTTTCCTGGTCTGGTTGGTTGAGGGACTACCCTCCCTACCTTGGAAAGCACGTTAAACCATTTGTCCCAATTGTTGTGTAACATAGTGTATAATAATTGTATACCAGGGAACGGGCAGCAGCATTACCCTGTGTCTGTGTTACTACTACATAATCTTGCAGTTACCAACCCGCCTGAGAAGCGTGATGACTAGGTAGGTATAGCAAACACACTTCCTCTGATGATGACGAATTAAATTATTTAAGACGAATTAAATCTTTTAAGACGGCTTTATAAATTACTAGTCTTACTGAAAGTTAACGTGAGTTTGGGTTTTTGTCACGTAAAAACGACAGAATACTGGTTGAAAAATCGGTATGACTTTACTCCTTCATGAACATCAAAAATAGGAAGTGAATCTATCTTTAGACTGATTTATAGGTACAGGTTCGCATTTATCCACAATCTCACCTGATGGTGATGTTGCGGACTAAGATAAAACAGGCTTGTCTAGCACATGCCTATTCACTCTTGACTTGAATACTGCCAGTAGAGCTATATAATAGTGTTCAGGGAATATATAAGTCGGCAAAGAGTTGATTAAACAAAACAAAACTAATTTCCATTCATAAAATCTCGATTGATACGAAACTAGTAGGTACCGTTCTTCTCTAACTATGCATAAAAGCCACATGTCACGTGACTCCCCTAATTAGCCCGATATAACGCGACAGGGTGTAACCGGGTGATTTAAAGTACTCTCATCTACGCGAACTGCCGTGAAATTGCAGTACGGCTTCAAATATCAGCCGTACTGAAGTAGTTATATGAAACGGTGTTGGTGCCTAGATTTTGTAACTGTACAGTACAAACCTATCAATCTATAGGTACTTCATACATTCTGTACTGAACATTTGCGCCTATGTCACCATATCGCCTATCGTCTATAACTTACTCTCATTTTCACTTGAAAACCACAACCTTGACGATAACTATGTAAGTAGTATTTGCAGAATTCACATTTGACTGATAGGTATATACAATAACCTTCGTAGCGTAGCGGTATAATTTGGCTCCCTTTACTTTAAATTTAGTTCGTGGATTCGATTCCCACGCCGGACAAGAAATATTTGTGTAGAATCTAAGATTTCTTTCCGGGTCTGGTTGGCTGAGGGACAACCCTCCGTGCCTCGGAAAGCACGTTAAGCTGTAAGTTGGTCCCGATTGTTATACCATCATTAATAACCATAATTGTATGCCAGGGAACGGACAGCAGCGTTTCCTTGTATGTCACAACATAATACTGCGGTCACCAACCCGCCCGTCAAGCGTGGTGACTATGGCAAAATCCCTCCGTCGGGAGCCCATGTTCAGCAGTGGACTTCGTACGGGCTGATAATCGTGAGGATGATATATTTAATCCATGATCATCTCTGTATTGGTTATGTTTGCCATCATAAAATGCGGTGGGTTTGACTGCTTTGCCATGGCAATTTTTAGGAGCTTTAGTTATGTAATTTAGAAGACGTTCCCAGTACTTAGGTATTGAAAAATATCATAAATCACGAATACAAAATTAAGACGCTCTCTCAATATTTTCTTTTCTAGGAAATCGTAAATCTGACAGTTCTCATATTTGGGCTCATGAAGATCTTGATTAGACATGTGTCGTAATATTCATGCATAATAGGTAGCCATAATTAGGTAAAAGGCATATAAGATCAAAGGATAGCTTAAGCGGCCGTATTGGGCTACGGCCGCTTAAGGCGTCGGACTTGTGTGATATTGAGGTCGCCAGTTCGAACCCCACCCATTGCACTACCGACGTGAATCCGCTCGTAACACAAGCATTATCAGCTTAGCACGAGGGGTTAACAAGAATAATAGTAGAATGTAAAACTGGATGTAATCTTTTAAAAAAAAAGGATATCAATATGAGGAAATATATAAAAGCTTGGTTTTTCACACATTTAACACTAGCTGTGCCCTTCCGTTTTACTCAATGGATCTATGATCTGTTGCAATGGATCGTAGCGTAATAATAGATAGGTAACTTATAAATAAAATCGGATTAAAACATATTTTATATATGATTATTCCAGTAATATTTGGTATATGTGTGCCAAATATTACAGGAATCATTTCAGTAAGTTTTTTTTTATTTAGCGTGATGATCCTCATAAAGGTCGCAGGAAGTCGGTGGATGCAGGCCGCTAGCGATCGTTCCCGCTGGAAATCGATGGGGGAGGCCTATGTTCAGCAGTGGACTACAACAGGCTGGTGATGATGATGATGATGATGATGATCTAAGACCTAAGAGATACAAACTAAACTTTCAAAAAGTTTATAATATAACTTAACATATTATGTTTGTGGTTTGTTAGGTATATTATTGTTAATCGTTGCTAATGATTGGCAGGTCGATTTTCCATCAGTAAAATTATCGAAACGTTAAAAAATGGAAATACTTATATTAAAAGAGTTGTTAAAAAAGTTTCCTCTAGAGGACGGCAACGATAAATGTACGAGGTAAAACGAGCTCTATTACCTTACAATACAGGTTGTACGAACGGGCGCCCCTAACACCGATTCAAATAATTTAAATGTTAAAATACATTGCTCGTTTGTACTGCAGAAAATAAGTATTGCTTATTATAATTGGCAATACTTATTTTATAATAATTATTAATAACGACAAAAAACACGGTGTACATTTTTGTTGACTCCTATGAAATTTATATTTGGCGAAATTTGCCAAAATCAATTATGAATGATGCTGATGCTATTGCCACTGGTATTGATTAATTATCATAATCAATAGCAGTGGGTAGTGCCGAAACAGGATCGTTTAAGAAGCCATTCATACTTATGAATAGGTACTATGTATGGTTACACAGCATTATTATGATAAATCGTAGGTCCATTCACTGGTACTATATTTCACTGTATCATGTTTGGTGAACCAGTAATTCCTCTCAGCTCAAAATATGATTAATAACAATGCGTACATACTCAATCAAGCTCCATGAGTCATTCATGGGGATTGTTTTAAGTCGTTATTGGTTAATTTAGTAACAATGCATTGGGTTTTTTTATCAGGTTGGTAAGGTTACTTGCATATCAATTATCTTATTTGCATATCAATTTTGCAGGTCAATCTGTAATAATCTTTTTTCTTAAAAGCTTTGTAAAGCAAATCTTTAAAAAAAAGTTATTTCTTATTAAGATATTTAAATTTAACACTGCTCTAAACTTTATTTAATTCAGACTTAGGCATACAATTATACATAGTAATATTACCATACATATCTAAAATCTAAAATAATCGTATAGTCCAATATTTCATACATGAGTGCTTTGTCCATAAATTTGTTCCTCTCCCTCAAAATATATCTACAACACATCTAAATTGGCAGTTACACGTATACTGTTAGAAAATAAAATAAAACGACTGAGCAATAAAACCCTTCTCGGATGATTGGAACGAAACGACATAATTATACATTTGGAGTGACGTTAAAAAAGACATTAAAGGGATTACATTCACGCTTTTTAATTCCGACAACCAGACATTCTATTTTAGATTGTTGTCTCTTCATAACACATTTACACAAAGCTGGAGAAGGATTGGGAATGTTAAAATACCTACAGTCATATAATAAGTTGTAGGATGTCGGTATTTAAGAAAATTTGCTACCGGAAACAAACTGATTCGACCTCGAATTTATATATACCGACTCCTACAGTACTCTTTTCATTCATTATCATTTGTTATTATGCTGACTAATGATCCTGAAACTATTTTATCCCCCTTAGGAATGATCCAGCAAAAATGGTAAAATAGGTAGGTATTTATTTATTCACAAAATATGAATCTTCATATCACTTGAGTCATATAGATGCAAAGGTAGCAACATCCCATAATGATGTATGGGATGTTGCTACCTTTGCATCCATATGACTCACTTGATAAATGATAAGCTCCTCATACAAATATCCATTCCCTATTTCACTCGCTTTATGGTAATTTTATACCTAAGCTGCAAAGAGATATCCGATATCCGTGCTAAGGATATTATCTCTCTCAAAGATCTTGCATAATTTCGTTCCGTTCAGATGTCTGATCAGCTGTTTATTCCTGGATCAAACAAAGGCATGGATATTGACAGACATTAGTCAATGGCTACGGCGAACCGCACGACATGTGGTCTCTGTTATTTGACCCCTGGGTATTAGAGAGAAAGCCTTAGAGAAACGAGTCACAGATGACTGAGTTTGAACAGAAATGCGAACTTTGTTAGTTATTCACAAAAAGTTGTGGATGTTTTTTTCAGTGGTCAGCGACTAAATGCTTGTGACGAAAATAATGAAATAATTCATGCTACTACTTCTATAGTTTTGTTCTGTAATTAACCGCCATATTCCAAATTGAGTCATACCTAAAATATCAATCAAATCAACGCTATCCGTCAATAATTAAAATCTTTTAATTCTAACTTCAAGAATTCTTGTGTAGAGATTTATGAGCGTGGGTTCAATATAAAGATAAGCTTACAGCTTTATAAATTAATAAATAGATAAATAGATATCTGCTGCGAGTGCGATGATACCCTTCTTTTGATTTCCTTCTCTGCAATTTAACAACCAGTTTGACGGGTGCCGTGACATGATTTTCACATCTCACACCGTTTCTTTGTGCTTTACTGCGTCACGTGTTCGACCCAGCACCCTTAGCTTGGACAATTCACTTTTTCTAATACTTCTATTGGGAATTGTGAAATGTACCTTTTACGTCAAAGGTTAAGTAGGTAAGCATGTAGTTTAAATTCAATTTTACTAAATAATGACGAATAATTGTCATCCTAGGGCCTTTATAAAGGATACCTACTAAACTAAGTATTTAAAAAGTGTGACTTGCCTTAATAGTAATTTAAAATACTTTAACTGTATCTTAGCTAGATATTCTTACTTCACGACAAGCAGGTAGGTACTCAGGACTTTACAGTTTAACTTAAATCAATCGATACCCTATAAGCAAACAGACTAAACTATTTTGTTTTTCCCTTTTTATGTTGCGATATTGATGTTGGCAAATACCATAATATGTATAAGGCGCTGTCCTATTGTCGATGGTCAGGCAATAGTGCGATGCGTCCGATGAAAACGATCGTTCAAAGTTGATGCTTGCGATGCGTCCATAAAATGGACGGAGAGCTGACAACCGAAACGGCAAGGTAATTTGATCATTCATAAAAATGATTTATCAGCTTACCTGGAGCATTCTAAGCATAAAGACGTCGACCTGGCAGGATTCGCGTGGTGGATGTGGGAGTTATGGGGTGGGAAAAAAATATAAAAAAAGGTAATGTGATCAGGATTACTTTTTATGCCAAATGGTTTGCCTACCTCCCCAAAGCACACAAAAAAAATCTGGCGTCATTTGGTTGGTGGAAAGGTATCGCCAGGCTTAATTAAAGTGAGGAAAAAAAATAATATTTTTAGGTAATAAGAACAGGGCTGGCTTTTTTTGTGCTTAAAGTTTATTATTCCCAGAGGCTAGGAAAAAAACGCCAGCCAATAATAGTGGTGGGAACATGTCGAAAAAAATAATTGAAAATTTATATTTTAAATTGTATTTTGCTCGAGAAAGAGCTAAGGGGCATGAAAAAGAGCGCGTGGAGGGGATACACGTGACTACTGCGTCCGTGCTCTCTCGGTAATGTGCCTGTAATTGGTTTACATAAATAAATATGATTTTTATTTTATTTTATTTTATTTAAACAGAATATAAAAACACGTCCACGCGCTGTAAAATAGACGCTAACCTGAAACAGCTGGCGCTCCGGAAACGTTCGGCTCTTTCCGCTCAACGAGTGCGACGAGGCCAGCCAGGCGCGTTCGGTTTACTGAACATGAACGACGCGCCGAGAGAGCACGGACGCCGTCGTCGCGTGTATCTCCTCCACGCGCTCTTTTTCATGCCCCTTAGCTCTTTCTCGAGGAAAATACAATTTTTTTCGACATGTTCCCACTACTATTATTGGCTGGCTTTTTTTCCTAGCCTCTGGGAATAATAAACTTTAAGCACATAAAAAGCCAGCCTTGTTCTTATTATTACCTAAAAATATATTTTTTTTCCTCCCTTTAATTAAGCCTGGCGATACCTTTCCACCAACCAAATGACGCCAGATTTTTTTTGTGTGCTTTGGGGAGGTAGGCAAACCATTTGGCATAAAAAGTAATCCTGATCACATTACCTTTTTTTTATATTTTTTTCCCACCCCATAACTCCCACATCCACCACGCGAATCCTGCCAGGTCGACGTCTTTATACTTAGAATGCTCCAGGTAAGCTGATAAATCATTTTTATGGATGATCAAATTACCTTGCCTTTTCGGTTGTCAGCTCTTAGTCCATAAGGTTTCATCGCACGATGAAATCGCATCGCAACATCACATGACCGTCGACAATGAGGCGGCGTCTACAGCAGTTTCTTTTTATACTAGGTTGATCAGCAAAACCTGCAGATTTTAGTTAATAACTCCAATAAAGTTATTATATAAACCATTGCCAAATACGGCACTCATAGTTTTTTTTTCTTATAATATCTAGGACTTAAATTTAGTGCCGCCCTTGGCAATAAAGAAAATGCCGCCCTATCTCTGGAATTTTATGTAAAGTTTTTTCCACTTTCTAAATTTTGCCGCCCTGGGCAATAGCCCCTAGGTTCAATTCACCACTGGTTATAAGACATAACAAAAAATAGAATACAAGCAATTTTATAAGAAATTACGAGCATAGTAAAGCAGAATGCAGGTATCACATAGCGAGTGACTGAATACTCTTGTAGACTGAACAAGTCTAGACGGCGTCGAGACAGGCGACTAAATGGCCTCCAGACAAGACGGGTTCCGTAATAATATATTGTCCAGATATCCCCAAACTGTATGTCTATGTACTTGTGTCAGTTTGGGGATAAATGCAAAAAAATTACCGTTTAAAATGTTCTTTAACACAATTATTTTAAATAGATAAATTGTAATCGATTAGCATTATCTATATGCTGGATGATATTATAAAGAGGAAATATTTGATTGTTGGTTTGCATTGACTATTCAATGCAAGCAAATGCTCCGGAACTACCGATTCAACATTGAAATCACCGATTTCAAAAATTCTTTCACGATTAGAATCCAGTAACAACGGGTACAACCGCGAAACTCAGCTAGTCTTTGATAAATCTTCTATTTATCTATAGACGCACATAAATAGGAGTTACAAAGACCTATTAGAATAGACCACCTCATATCTTCATAAGGGTGTCGTAAGGACATACAGCTGATGGATGGGCAGCAGCATCTTTCAGCTCAAAGTTGCTCCATCTAACTGCGATTACGAATCCGCCTGCCTGGCAATATCCTTCAACGACCCTGGCTTGCCGGTCTGTTAAGAGGAGGCCCGTATTCAGCAGTAGACGTTAACGGACTGATGAAGAATACCTAACGTATCCAAGACGACTTCTAAGGAAAGATTTTTCAATATTTGAGCCCTAAGGTGAAAAATTCAAAATTTATAAGAACATATCAAAATATATTCCGACATAAGCTTCGTTTCAAAAATTTGTTCAATTTTATCAATGACCATCAGCAGGAAAATGCAAATGAAAAATTTTAAAAATGCACCCATTATAAACAACAAACCTAACGAAAGTTGTTCGTTCCCAACGCACTTGACAGCACTCGTCACATTCGTAGTAAAATCAGGTCAAGTTGTTATAAATAAAGTAGAGGATGGTAAAGCCGTTTAAAGAATAGTGGTAGATACAGGCTATTTACTAGACACAATAAAACTTCGTAAAACCAACTTAGCTACATTTTCAATAAAAAAAAAAAAGAGAAAAGCAGTAAAAAGAACTCAAAACAAGAAAGTGTTTCATATTATCATGAATTATAATCAATTTTATACAATTTGCCGCCATGGGCTATATTAAGGAACTTACACCTGATGGATGGGCAGCGGCATCTATCAAACCAAGGTTACCTACCATCTAACCGCGATCACCAATCCTCCTGCCTAATGTGGTGATTACGGGAATATCCCTTAATGACGCTGGCTTGCCATGGTCTGTTAAAGAGGAGACCCATGTTCAGCAGCAAACAAGCTGATGAAGTCAATTGGCAGATACGTAAAGCTATTTCATTTTAAACATATGATTATATGTAATGATGCATCGTACCTAAGTACTGTATTAGGTACCTAAGTGTGTATGCCAATTCAGATGAACTCTCTATTCCCTTTCTTGCTAATCCGGTGGGCATTTGCCTCGACCGGGGAATGAAGCATCCCGGACTAAACGATTTAGGTATACTCTTCTTGTGCACAAGTAGAACAAAAAGGACTTTTTGAATTTAGGAGAAGGTGATGTTACTTTGCTTTCAGGAACATAAAAAATTTGATAGCAGGTACTTAGGTACCTCCGTAGCGTAGCGGAATTTAGCTCGCTTTATATCTCGGAGGTCGTGGGTTCGATCCCCACGCCGGACAAGGAATCTTTGGGTAAATTATAAGATTTCCTTCCGGGCCTGGATGGGTGCGGGACTACCCTCCGTGCCTCGGAAAGCACGTTAAACCGTTGGTCCCGAATGTTATAACTTCATCGATAACAATCAGGGAACGTGCAGCAGCGTTTACTTGTGTGTTACAACATAATACTGCGGTCACCAACCCGCCTGCCAAGCGTGGCAAATGCAATGTGACTATGGCAAAAACCCTCCGTTGAGAGGAGGCCCATGTTCAGCAGTGGACATTATATGGGCTGATGATGATGATGATGACTTAGGTACCTACCTACACTAAAAACCCGTAGCTAGATATCTCAAACTGGAAACCTAGTGTGGACTTATGATTACACTGTTTTCCTGGCCCAACCCGGTATTTGGGATCTGAACTCAGGTTGACGGCATTATCGCAAGATCAGTAAAGAAATGAAACATAATAATATGTAGGTGTATGTGGGTAGGTATACCTAATAGATACGTAATAATATATATATAAAACTCACCATTGCCCCAAGTCCTTGTTTTCCTCCAAACCGGACGGCGTCGCGAGCGTATCCGCGTCGCCCTCCGTCCGCCCCCCAGGATGTTCAGGAATCACGCGCTCGATCGTCGTCACCTCTTCGATGTCCGAGTCGATCCCTTGCGCGAAGTCCATATAAAAGGACTCGCGGGAATCACTCGAACCACGCCGAAGTTTGAGCGACAAATCTGGTGAACTGTCATCCATTTTTGCGACACTATCCTTTCATCTCACTAAAGAAATCCGATTATTCGAGTTCAATTTGCACTTGTAACGACATTTTGGTTTGAGTTAACCCATGTTACTAACTTCGACCAACTTTTAAAAAAGGTAACATTAATTATGAATTAATTAATGCGGAATATGTTACATTCTTGGGCATTATCCGTATATTTAACTAATATCCCGCTTTTTCAAATGAATGTTTAAGAACCAATTACTTATGCAATGCAACAAAAAAAGGCCGCTAACAAACAATAGCTATTTATCTTCGCTACAAAAAGCGACAGCGGCGTAAAAAGGAACAATGACCTGTGAACCGTTTCTAGTAACCTTCCCTAAAATCGACACCGCTTCCTGTGCTACTAATAACCTACGCTCACACGGATTAAACAAGTGTGCGTAAGTTTACGATGAATCCTCCTTCCTTTTCAATGGCACGGACCAGCCAAACTTGCTTACTAAGGTAGGTATCTATCAACTTGAACCGTTTGTACGCTGCGTACGCTACAGTGATATGTAGCGTTTATATGTACGAAATGGTACACAAGTACAAATCTTCATTAAATATTTAAGCAAATTAGTTTGGGCAATAACATTTTTTGATATTTGTAATAGTATAGGTAAGTACTAAGATTATTAAAAAAACATAAGCTTCAATATAAAGTTTTTGAATGGATAACTAACAATACTAAATAAAGTTGCAAATAATAAAAAGTTTATCTAACATATTCCAACTAGAACACGTATGATATTATGGGATCTCTCCCTATTCGATCCTTTTATCTAACAATTACTCAAAGATAAGGCACGATCAAAATTAATATTAATACTGCATCCAATTATAATATCAAACACCGACAGTCCCTCGGGAACAACAATAATGCCCAAGAACTAACGTATTCATTTACACACGACAACCAATCCACCGATACGTATGCTAGACACGCATCGGACCGGAGGCGGAGGCGTATTGACACGGAATAATTCAACGGGCAGTCACTCACACCGATACACGGAACACGTTAGTAGAGTAAGCACGTGCGGTACAGCGCGAGGGACGACGGCGGCGCCCTCTCGCGGCGGAGGTTGGCGCGCGATTGCCGCAAGCGAGCGAACGCAACGCGGGCAGGGTGGGGGATGCACCCTCGCACCGTACGGGATCAATCTGACGTACCTACCAACCCAATATTCGGGAAACGGTACCATTCAAGCTACATTATCGAGACACCAACTTGAAAGTGGATTAACGCCGTTCGTTAATAGATAGATAGGAAGATAGACCATACTGACATATCAATAAGAGCAGGTACAATTTTTTTTTTTATATTAGATTTTATAATATATACATTTTATATATAAAAATAAAAAATAAATAGAAAAGAAAAGGTTAAAAATTGCGACGAGTAGTTGGAAATGAAACAGCAGTTTATAACCTATACAAGTTTATAACATACTTTTAATACATATAAAACAAGATTATACTTACATAATTTCAATTATACACTCAATATCACAATATTTTAGTCTTTATTAAAACAATGTTTACATGTTTGGTGAATAGTATTTGCATAATATAAACCTAGATGCGAGTGAGAAGTAATTCTATTATAGAACCCGATTAAATACTGCTGCTACAAGATTGATAATAAGAATAAGTATACATACCTAACATAAAACTATACAGATATTGACCTGAGATCCGTATTTATAACTGGCCCCGATTTTAAACTTGCCATTTTTTTTTTCAAAACAAAGATAAGTTATTTTTTAGGGACTTTGTGTCAAAATGTGATGTTATTTAGAACTTTTACACATAGGTACCTAATGTATAGTTGCATTTCACCTTAATCACTTATTGGAATCCATTGGTGAAACCCCACTAAATAAGAGCTCAAATTTCCCTAACATGGGAATTCGTAAAGAAACCTTACAGCACAATAATTTATAAATTGCGCCAATATACTTTTATACATCAGAATTTGTTTATAATTATCTTACAAAATCATAATTATATTTTAACTGATAAAGAATGACTGTCAAATAACATAATTCAGTACCTTCGAACTTTACCAATCAACCAATATTTTACTAAACTATGTATCAATTAAAAAAATACAATCTTCCTTATTAAAATGATTAATGAATACCAAACCAACATTGTTTTCAAATTAAAAGCGTACCTTACAGTTCTAACTTTTTATTAAAGAAATACCTTTGGATACATATTGATATACAATTTGAGGGTCACAGCGATTTGCTTCATAAGTAAAAATAATAATATTCTTTGGATTATTTATTATACCAGTGCACATACTATTATCGCAATAATTGTTCTATTTCATCTATTGTCCTATTTTATTAAGCTTTATTGTCATGAAAACTAATTAAATATGTTTTTTTTTAGTATAAACCAGATGCGATACTTGTTTAAATATATATATTAATATGTGGAGCGAAGTAAACATTTTGTGGTTTGATTTACAGTCCAATTTATACAAAAAAAACCCTTAAAGGTTCAACGAAGACACTTCTGCCATCTTCCCGATACTTCAACTACTATTTCACAAGCAACGGTAGATGGCGCTTTTTCATACTCATGGAAAAAAATCGAAGTCTTATTTCGAAACATTTCGTTTTTAAAAATTGACTAATTAAATAACGACTACGGCAATATTTTAATAACTAAGAACGTGGTTCTTACGCTTCGTCAAGTTATATTTCAATAGGCTAGTTGACACTTTTTTGAAATTATTTTTATATGGTTAAGAATAGTTTTACTAGATCAAGAAAAAAATATTGCATTTATTTGAGATCTAGAAAGCACTAAAATAAATATTTTAAAATTGGCTTGACATTTAGAGATGAAAACGATGTCAGCCATGTTGATCTATATACATTATCTGTGTTCAAGATCGACGACGTCATGACTCAAAAAGTGTAATAGAAAAGGATTGCGTTCATGTTTTTTAACGAGACGTATGACGTCACAAAATGGCTGGTAGCGTTTTCGTAAGTTAAAGACATAGACAAAAGAAATAATTTTCATATTGAGTTTAGACAAACATATTCAAGTTTTTTGAACAACATTTTTATATATAGGTTTCATATGACAAATACTTTTAGAAATAAACATCATTGTAACATAATTTAATATGTGTCAACTAGCCTATTGTTTCTATATCCTCATTTCTACTACCTGATATTTTTATTAATATTTAAATTTCATTGGCTGTAATTAGACTAAAACCATAAGTGTTTTTATTTTCTGGTAAAATGGCACATTATTATGAAACCTTGATAAAACTTTTAAAAGTGTTTGAACAACTGATATAATAAAATAGTCTGAATTAATTTCGTAACATTAACTTATAAGTGACAAACATGCCATGACACTTGAAGTAGAAATGTAAATTAATTCAACAACTATCGAGAGCGAATTAACATACGGTAAGTGCTTAAAATGTTATGTCCCTTAACAAATCAACATATTATTAACTTTTGGATGGCGATCAATCCTTCTACATGTTTTATAAAAATAAGTACAAGTACATACATATAAAATTTTTTTAGACGATTGATAACTTCTTATAAATCGATGAACGCCGGCTGCACTCACGAAAAAGTATGACTCATTGTCACGTTCCGCCTAAGCCGAGCGTGCAAGCGAGAGCGCGGAACAAGCTATAGAGAGGCACGATCGGCGTAAGCGTTCGGCTTGTGATGCATCTATCTGTCTTCCACTCCATCGGTCGATGCGTCCGACTAGAAAAAATACAGCAGCAGCACCGAACCAACAACCTGTCTACACGTAAACTGTTTTCAAGGTGAAGTGAAAAGTTGATGTTGTTTTCATCAATGTTTTCTTATGACGTTATCACGTAAAATTATCGTCCGTAAACCGACTTTACAGAAACCATTTTTTTTTCATATAATTCAGTTTGGCAAATAGCAGGGACCCGAGATTGCTATTGCAAATATAATTCGTAAAACTATTATTGATAGTGTAAAGTTTATACTAGATCTTCGATTCCTAAGATTACTTCTGATAAGTAGTTTCTATATGATCACTGAAGTTCTAACACTATTGTAAGACAGAAATTATTACTTTTCAGGAGAGTGAAAAGACTATGAAAATTTACATAGACACCCGTACAATACCAGTTTACTTTTTACATTATTTTAAAAGTTTATTTTTGGCGACGTGTGTTACTAATTGCTGAAACAATTCGAGCTCTTGCAATTCTGTAGACAAAACTGTCCTACGTGGTCTTAGAACTTCACTGGCGATATACTGAAACTGTTGTACCATCTTAGGTATGCGCGCGAGGCGAGGGGGAAGTATCAGCCGCTTTGTTCAGTGACGGCTCTTTCGGTCACTCATTGATCTTATGTGGAATGAGTCCACATAAGATCAATGAGTATGTAACTCTTTCCTCGCCGACTCTTACCTCTACTTTCTTAAGGCAACGGTTTCAAACAAAGTATACTTAAATATTTAACAATTGATAATTAAACTATAATTGCAATAGTCGACTTCAAGCACCAGGTCAATGTTTAACACTAAATTTATATTTAGCAATGGGTTCAATTATTACGTACAATATAGCTTTTATGTATGTTTCCCTATAATATTTTTTTACATAAACTGTGACGATATAATATCTATTAGATATGCTGATAATATTATGTATGTTTAACAGTAAGTATATGATTAAAACATAAAATTTAATCATGTAAACATATAATATCAAACAATCTTATACTTAGATTTTACTGATATTTTCTAACAGAAATAACTTACTTTGGATTCAACTAAATTCTTCACTATAATTTTAATTAAAAAAACCTTAATGAGTAAATGTTTGTGAATATATTAATGTGGTTCACCTCAATAACAATTTGGTATAGGAATGCATGCATCTCTACTACTTTATTTTAAACATTTATTTACTTAAATTTAAATGTTAAACAAAGAATGCGTTCACAATTATGATAGTCTTTAATTACGACTTTCAAACGCATATTTATAAGATAATATGATTGCAAACTTTCAAATTACAGGACTTAAATTCTAGCTGGCTACTATAAAAATAATATTTAATATAATACATTATGTTATCACATTACTGAATTTTATAATACTAAGTTTACTTTCGCCCATGCATCATCTTTATATTATATAATAATCAAATATAAACAGTTTTTATTTATTTTATCAGATGGATTAGTGACATTATTAAAATGATGATGTATGAAATTTTACAAAAAATCCTCCTCCGCCTCTGTCACTGTCTAATATGTCGGTCTGCCATACACTCAAAAAATAATGTTTTTATTTTCATGCGGTTAACCAATAGTTGAGGAAGGTTTAGGTATATACCTAATTTGGCAAGATTTCGTGTTAATTAAGCTTCACTACCCTTAATATAGCTTTACATGTAAAGATCAAGTTTTATTTTTATATGATCAGATAGTTTTTAACATTTATGATTTTATTTATTGTGCTTAGTGGCACCTTGCGTCAGAATAACTTGAAAACAAAACAACTAAAGTAGCCAGCTAAAAATACACACGCTTTAGACGCAATTCCTTCAAATCAGGCGAAGCATTACATGACCCATGTGTAAATGACTCATATGAGGATGATATTTGATATCAGTAATAACATACGTATTTATAAATATTAACCGACGCAGTTTGTCCATTTGAGCCCACCACAAGCCATAGCTCCAATCAGGTAGATAGATAGGCCTGCGACGCCGGTCATAATCACGTACATTTTTACATTTTTCCAGAATAAAGATCGACGCAGCGTACGCGACGAGTTTTGGTAGGTTACTGACTGAAAAAGAAATGGATTGACTTAAGTTTTTTTTTTCACAGAAGGCATAGACACAAAAATATTTTACATTCACATTTAACTAGCAACATAGTAGTCTATGGCCGACATTACACGCTCAATCTGGATCGAGATCCGTGATCGAGATCAATGATCTCAATCCAGATTGACTGCTTAATGTGTGTGATTGACGGATCGCGACATCGGATCGCAAATTATCAAATATTTTGAAATCCATGATCTCGATCCGTTTATCGCAATCCAGATTGAGCGTCTAATGTGCAACATATAATGCGAAAGATACTATTAAAATTACTAGTAGTAATTAAGAGAATAAAAAAAATATATTAAAATTAATTACTACACATGCTTTTTTTGTTCAGATCCATTTTGCAATTCGTCACCATCAGCCCGTATAACGTCCACTGCTGAACATGGGCCTCCTCCGGGGAGGGAATTCGCCATAGTCACCACGCTTGGCAGGCGGGTTGATGACCGCAGTATTATGTTGTCCCACACAAGGAAAGGCTGCTGCCCGTTCCTTGATATACGATTATTATAGATGATTTTATAACAATCGGCCAACGGCTTAACGTGCTTTCCGAGGCACGGAGGGTAGTCCCCCAATCAACCAGACCCGGAAGGATATCTTAGAATTTACACAAAGATTTACTGCCCGGCGCACGGTGGATCGAAAATCGGCTGTAGAAGACATAGGATCTCGATGTCTTAAATGTTGTTTTTTTTTTGCTGTAAATGACTTCTGCTGATCATTACTGTTCTATAAAATGTCATATGAAGTAATTGTGTGCACTAATGGAAGAGTTATAATTTTTATAAGAAAAAAATGTATGGAGCTGACATAAGGTTGGCCGTTATATCCTTGCACACTGTTATAGTACTATTTATTTGTGAATTTTTGACATACTTAATATTGCGGCATCAATTGCGATTTTTTTTTTAATCGTTAAAATTAAAAAATAATAAATGTTTATGATATTATGTACATTTTAATGCTTAAATATGGCTATACCAAGTGTAACTTACAATATTTTTTATGCTTAGACCAAAACATTCTAAGAAATCACAAAGTCGTATTACCTACTTATTTGAAATGACATGGTAATTATGAATTACTTAATATGTAATCTTGTCTAATGCCTCAAATCCACATTAGCTAATGATTAATAAAACTTAATACCTATATAGCTGTTAAAAGAATACGTACCATAATGAGGGTAATTAGATAAACGTGATCATTAGTCAATAACAATAAATGGTAAACTATTGTGTGATTAAAAATAAAAGCAAATTATTAAAAAAAAATTTTAACTTAATAGGTTAAGTAAAATAAAATAAACCTAACATAAACAATAAAAGTTAACTTATTTTATACTTCGTCACCATCAGAATCCACTTCAGAATCAGGCTCTACAATAGATATAACTTCTAAGAACTCTGTCGGAGCTTCCTGATCCTGAAGTTTCAGTAGTTCTACTGTTTCCTTAAAGTATGTCTGCCTCTTGTGGGCATTTAATTTTGGTCTTGTGGAAGAAATTAGAGGATCAGAAGAGACGATAAGCATATTGAGGATATCCTCGTTTGATGCTTGTCTACTCTTTTTCCTCGAATGGTGTTCTCTGAACCTCCTAAAGTCTTTGTTTCGGGCCTCTGAAGCTTCTTCCGAAAGACTTCCAATTGGTACAATAGCATTTTCTGCAATTATGTCCCCTCCGTGAATCAACAATTTGTGGACGGTTGATGACATGTAGTACCAATCGTACAGTTCCACGTATTTTTCAGCGGTTGTTCTAGCGTATTCTTTAAATTTCGGCACGTCTACAATCTCTCCAGATGTGATAGCTGGCAGAATCACAGCAAATCTGCGTATTAGGTCTTCATCCAATCCAGTGATCGCTGCAGTTTTATCAGGAAATTCAAAAAACCGCCTTGCTGTGTTCCCGTCGTTAGTTGTGCCTGATCCTTGCTTAACGATGTCAATCAAAAGGTTGAGATCATCTTTGAATCGATATTGAATGAGTTTTTTTCGTGAATGCAATAACTCTTGATGACCTTCTCCTCTTGCAGACCACTTATTGAAGTCGAGACGATACGCTATGTGTAGAAGACATTCCATCACATTAATGCGGGCATGAAGTGATGATAATCCGAACTCATACACACCAGAAGAAATGGTTTTTGACCCAATGACATCTAACTTATTCATTTCTGTAGACTTAGCCAAACACAGGTAGCAGGCCGCATTTGACTTAGCTTCAGACAGATATGTACAAATTTTGCCGTCAATCATCGTCATCATTAATTTGTGACTAATTTCATGTCCTTGACATTTTGAGGGAACGAGAGCTTCAATTTCGTTATCCATTGCAGTTTTTTCATTTATGACAACGTCTTTGGTTTCTTTCACAAAACTAAACTGGACTGGACGGCAATACCTAGGTGAGCAGGGTTTTGGATTCACCCATACGGTATCACCGTCAGCTGTCAACTTTAATGGAACCAAAGAGGTCATAAATATGCTGGAATCATCTTGACCACTCTTTATGTTTTGCTTATATCTACTTCGGTTAGATGCACCGTCAAATCCCCACTTTGATATTAATATCAATTGTTTATCTTGTAGCGCATCAGGACTACGAATAGTTTCAAAAATTCTGTTCACTGTTAAATCTAGTAACGCTTGTAGTGCAATCTTAGCAGATGAATCCGTTACAGTCACAAATGTCTTCGGAGGGTAGCACTGTAGCTTAGCTTTTTGCACTTTATAGTAAGACGGATATATCTCCTTTGAACCTTCTCGAATAGTCGTTTCCCTTAATGTGATATATTGCCATTTCGATAGTTTTAATGAAAGTAGCAAACCCAGTGCTTTTTCTGGTGAAAATATTGTTGAAGGAACTGGTTTGTTCAACATTTCCTTGATTTTTGCTGCTGCTTCTGGATTTTGGAGCATATGTTCAATAACAGATGCAATATCCTCACGACCATCTCCTTTCAAAAGTGCTGCAGCTGAATAAGCTACTTCATTAGGGTCATCGCCTATATGTTCATCAGATCGTCTCTTCTTCTGCTTGTTACTTAGATCTTCAAACGGCTTTCGAGTTCTTTTTGTCATCGTTGAAGTTGATTTCATTGTTGAAGTTGATGGTACAGGTTCAGGTACAGGTTCAGTAGAAATATTTTCACTTGTTGATTCTTGAATGAGCAAATTGGTTTGCACGCAGTTTGGCCAGTCAATATTTGCCTCAAGCCAATTACTGTAATCACGTCTAAAAACTTCACTTTTCCTGTGGGATCGTAACCATCTCTTTTGAACTGCCCGTGTAAATCTTCGACTAAATTATTTCACGGTAACACTGTCTTCATCTGAAAGGCTAGAGCCCAGTCGAATAAAAAGTGTGTTGAACAATATTTCATGATCGAAAGACGAAGCATCCTGATTGCTCAGAATAACGAACAAATCTAAATTTGTAATAATGCTTTCTATTATTCACGATCATTGAGTAAAAAGACATGGTAGGATAGATGTTAGTATTAGAAATGCTCTAAATGAACTGAAGTTGTGAATCCAATGTTTGACTATTTATTGTTATTGACTAATGATGGTATCACATTTATCTAATTACTTTCATTAAGTTAATCCTGCACTAATTGCTAAATTAGCGAGTACCCCAAATTATTTTGGTACGTATCCTTTTAACTAGGTATATAGGTATTAAGATTTATTAATCATTAGCTAATGTGGACTTGAGGCATTAGACAAGATTACGTATTACGTAATTCATAATTACCATGTCATTTCAAATGAAAATCACAAAGAAGGTAATACGACTTTGTGATTTCTTAGAATGTTTTGGTCTAAGCATAAAAAATATTGTAAGTTACACTTGGTATAGCCATATTTAAGCATTAAAATGTACATATCATAAACATTTATTATATATTAATTTTGACGATTAAAAAAAAAATCGCAAGTGATGCCGCAATATTAAGTATGTCAAAAATTCACAAATAAATAGTACTATAACAGTGTGCAAGGATATAACGGCCAACCTTGCGATTCCAGAGATATCCTCATTTTTCATGTCAGCTCCATACATTTTTTTCTTATAAAAATTATAACTCTTCCATTAGTGCACACAATTACTTCATATGACATTTTATAGAACAGTAATGATCAGCAGAAGTCATTTCCAGCAAAAAAAATAACATTTAAGACATCGAGATCCTATGTCTTCTATAGCCGATTTTCGATCCATCGTGCGGCGTGGAAATCGAATCCACGACCTCCTAGATTTAAAGTGAGTCAAATACCGCTACGGAGGCTTTCGCGATTGTGAACACACAATCTTCATATTTTTTTATTTATTGGCAATCAGAATCCCCTGAGCACACGTCTTCATGTGATCATTGTAGAGGTGTGTAACTCTTTACTGAACCGACTCACTGTTCCGAAACATCTTAGTGTTTCGAAAGATTGGAACGTCAGTAATGTTTTAAATGCATCATTTGGAACACTGAATCTGGAACACTACTTTGCGGACCGACCGGACCGTGAACGACGTCGCTTGCGAGTTGCGAGTGAGACATTTGAGTGAGACACAAAATGCTGAGCGGTGAGCGGGATACATATACGCTCGCTCGCTAGCTCTCGGACAGCGGCTCTTGATTCAATGCACGTAATAATAACCATTATGGTGCTTACATATCAAATACTATTAGGTTGTTTCTTGTATGAAATAGAAGACAAGGTATCATTTTACTTTGACAAAGCTTTTTCAATTGTTTATGTTTGCGCAAATTTAAACAAACACGATCAGTTGTTTTATGATATTGTTTGAATTGCATGTTTATTCAATTGCATCTTTTGAGCCGGTGCCGGTGTTCCAAATGTTCCAAATGAAACATATCAGTATTCCGGAACAGTTTAGTGATTCAGATGCAAATGTTCCAATCGCAAAAATGATACACTTTGCGCGGGCCTAGATCATTGCGAACAGTGGACTGACGTGATCTGGATTGACTGTGTAATGTGACAACAATCCAAATCAGTTTATATCAATCTACCGCGATCACGGATTTCGATCCAGATTGAGCGTGTAATGTCGGCCTATAGCCTTATAGCGGGGATCTTTAGATAAAGTTTTTTTTTTGGAATGGAATGTATCCACACTGGTTAGAGTGGATCGTAGTGGGTAGGTACTTATGTTCTCTAATATTTTTCTTTTTAACTATATACCGTAGGTGAAGTATAAATGTATACATGTAGATATATCTATAGTCATTACATTAGTGCTAATAATGATAACTGATAATTGAATAGTTTAATATACACAAATAAATAAAACTGAAGTGTTTGTTTCATATATCTGTTAAATTAATAGTTTTAGAGTTTATCTTAACCAAAGTGGTGCTTTTTTGTTAGTTGTGGTTACCTGTAAGTGAATGGGCACAAGGCATGTTTTATGTTCACCTATTTCAATTTTTCATGTAAGAAGTGTGTATCATTTGTTGGTAATCCTAATAAATAAATAAAAAAATATATTTCAAAATTACAGTTACAAATAGCTGATATTACAAGTAATAACATAGGCTGATTTTATTAAACAACTAGCTGTCCTCTTTATAATATTAGTAAAGATAGAGGTTCAATTGACATTATTATGCAGGCAAAACCGCTATGGACAGGTCTACATAAATGATGATACTTACACTTGTGGCTAAATTATCGGCTTTATTCACTAGTAATTCTAATCTCTCGCCGCGCATTGCCATGTTATCTGTAATAAAAACACATAAAACCACCATAAATATATGAACACTGTTGATTAGCAAAATACATTTAAAAACTATTCAAGAATTACATGTTTAATTAAAGTTATTTGCCATAATGATATGCAATAAATATACTATCTAACATTTACTTTAGGGCTGTTGTTTTTGACCTGGATATAAAACAAAAGAACTCTGGAATTTAGCTAAATTAAAAACAAAAAAAATAGGAACAGAAAAATAGTATATACTATTTTGAAGGAGGCACATGCAAAAAATTATACTAAGAGCCTGGCCTTTGCCAAGCGACAATTTCGCTACCAGAAATACGATATGGATTTAAACCAAAAGAACAAATTTAAACACAATGATGCAGCCTTGTTTTCAGATTCTTGAGCATGGGTTATGTATGCTAGAGTCACAGATTATGTTGCTAGAGTCACAGGTTATGTATGCTAGAGTCATGGGTACTATACTCTAGTGTCACAGGTTTACTTTAGTTAGAATCACAGGTTATACTATAACAAGATTTAAAAATATGCATACATGATGCAAAGTAAAAAATCTTCTAAGAGCTGATCATTTACTTCTAGAACCTATGATTTATATATGTTACGGCTAATAGCCGAAGTGCAGCTACACCTAGTTTTAGCCGGCTACAACTAGGTCTAGCCGACCACATGCGGTTAAACTTAGGTTAAGGTCTCAATAAGTCCCTATTCAACTCTAAATTAAACAATATCTATGCATGCCACAAAAAGAAGTTGGGGTGGTTAAAAAAAAAAAACCTAAACCTAAACCAATGAAGTTGAACAGGGACTTATTCAGGTTGATCTGAGTTTAACCGCATGTGGTCGGCTGGACCGGTAGTTGTTGTAGCCGGCTAAAACTAGGTGTAGCTGCACTTCGGCTATTAGCTGTAACATATATATACAGGGTGTCCCAAAAGATTACGTAGCTGGGAAGGGGGGTGATAGGGATGGTCACAAGGGTCACCAGAAAAATATAAAAAATTCCCTCTGGGTGTTTAAAAAAATAAATGGCATATTTTAAAAGACTAAAAATTTTACACCTTGTGCTAACTGTACCTACAAATATGGGTGTATTTAAAAAAAATGCTGTTATGTAATCTTCAATAACAACAAGGTCATCAACATCAACATCAAAAATAACAAGGTGTAAAATTTTAAGTTTTTAAAAAAATGCCATTTTTTTTTTAAATACCCAGAGCGGATTTTTTTTTTATTTTTCTAGTGACCATTGTGTCCACCCCTGTCACCCCCTTTCCCAGCTACTTAACCTTTTGGGACACCCTGTATATATATATAACATTTAAAAGGTTTTACATTGATTTTTATTAATTATTATAAAAGTATATGAACCATATAATCTTAGGGCATGAAGACTAAAAAAATATATTCATTCTGTCTGTTAGATTACCAAAAAGTATTTGAAACATTTTTCTTTTTCATTCCTCAAACAAAAAATTACGAAGATACAGTGCATTGAAATTTCATGTAACATCACTTCTAGGCAAAATTTTACCTAGTAGTGACGTCACAAGCTCTCCTAAACTTTATAGTTTGTTGTTGTTCTTTATCTTTTTTAGTGATTTGATAAATAAAAAAATATGTGTCTAATATTTTTTTGTAATCTAACTGACAGACTAAATAGAATTTTTTTATTGTCATCCCTATAATATTGTTCTCAGTCTTTTTTATCTGTGAATCATGTGTTTGCAATGTCTCCCATGACCTAGAATTAATTTGTCTAGTGCAGTAAATAGTGCAGCAACATAACAAAACAACTAAAAATTAATATGTGTGAAGCAGCTGATGCAAACTAGTACATAAACATAATTATCTATGCCACAGTCAATGACACATAGCTAATTGTACACACGCATTCATGATAAGAGATGATAAGTCAATAATGAGTAAATAAATCATTTACACTCAGGAAAACAATAATAAGTTCTCATGTTTTAAAATATAACACAAGATAGTTATTAAGGTAATATACCTACTAGAAAAATTAAGATCATTTTTTTTAGCTTAGAAATAGTATGATGCCAAGTTAGATCTGATTTTTAGTCTTGAAATATGTGTTGTACCTACATTAGTAGTATTTTTAATACAATTAATGCAAAACGAAACTATAAAAATTCTTAAAATGTGTAGAAAAATGGATTTGTGACTGAACTTTGGCATAAAAGATAATAAAATTATAAACAAAAAAAAACTTTAAAATCTATGAATTAGAATAATAAGTTAGAGGCACTTGATAAGTACTATCTATACTAATATATTGCTATTAGTAAAAATGAAGGTATAACGATAATTGAGCTATGCAACACATTGGGAGATATTGAATTATACATTTTATATAATTGCTTCATAAAGTATATGCCTAATACAATATAATAAATAACATAATCTACTTATAATTCCAATAAGATTCCTGTCCATCTAGATAATATTTGTTTTTAAGAAGTCACAGCAGAACTAATGCTGATTAAAAAATATTTTCCATTATTAGAAAGCTCAACAACTTCAAACAATAATGATAATTTAATTATTTACAATTCAATTTAATTAGCAATCTATGTCAATATCAAGTAACATGTTATCAATATGGAAATTCAAATAACAAACAAGTACCTACAAGTATATTGCACATTACATATTTGACGAGTTTCATGAGCATGTAATTACAGTTTTTCCTGCAACTTTAGCAAATAGCTGGCAGATAAGATTTTATTTAATGATAATTACTTTATAAATGAAGATTTTAACTTCAATTACCCAATTTACTTATTTTAACTTTCACTATTTTTTTTTTTTTTAATTAAAATTACTATAATCAATAATTAAATCTTTGGTGAAAATAAATCATAATAAAAAATATACTTGAGTGTGCTGACTTCCTTTGTTCAATAAAATTAGGAAAGACAGATGGATTTAAATATTTATGGACAAGTTTAAAAGAGACCATTATAAGCAGTGATCAAATCAAGAGAATTGGTACTCACCAATATTTTTAACCATTATATTCTTAAGTTCATCCAACTCCCCATGGACTCTGGAAATAGTGTCAAGGTCCTTGGAATCACTATAGTGTTTCATCTCAGTAGCTAGTACTCGTGAAAATTCGCCATTCATCGCATACGGTATTGCTGTTTGGGCCGTATCCCCAAACGCTGTCGTAAACCTCCTCTTGATTTCATTGAGGAATAGAAATGCTCTCGATCGTTGGAATTTCTGAGGACGAAATAACATTATGGATTATCAGTTTAAAATTCGAATTAGAGTCCCAGAAAGGAAACGAAGTACTTACATCATCAGTAATGCAAAAGAACACTAGTTTATTTTCCGCAATGTAGTGAAACAAATAATTTCCATGAGAGTATGTCAACTTATCATCGTGGGGCGGGATCTTAGATAAAATTTGTTCTGTAACTTCCGTAAAATTTCCAGCGCATGTCGCATATTTTGCTAAAACTACCGTTCCCCGAGCAACCACACTAAATAATAGAGGCATTGTATAACTTCAAGTAGTTTCGTTTCTAAAACTAACAAACAAAGGGCACTAGTATGTATATTAATTCAACAACATATGAAGCTTATCAGAACACGGCACTATGAAACTCTTCAAATGCGCTAACAACAACAGTTCTTTCTTGATGTTATATGTATTTTAATGGTTAATTTTAATTATTTAATTAGGAAAAACAATACATGTTAGCACGAACACGTCAATTTTTTTTTACAGTAGAATTATATTATATTATGATTCATATGCCCTGGCTGTGTTGGTCTTTTGAGCCCTTATTATAGTGCTGTGAACTGCTGTGACCAGTGATTTAAAAATAAAAGTAATTCCATTTCAAGGATTAGTGTGTAGCTACAACCACACATAAATCTCAGAACGAAGGTGTAGTCATATACTACAATAAAAACCTAAAAGTATCGCTTGAGGAACCTGTTCTCCCGGATGCTAATTGTTTACTGTTAAAGCTCAATAATGAGACATGTTTTATTGGTATATATCGACCACCAAGCCAGCATAACACCAATAGCTTCACTAACTCTTTAGATTCTCTTTTAACTAAATTGAAAACATATAAAAACATCTTCTTGTGTGGCGATATTAACATAGATATAGGTCCAGACAACACTGATAATCGCAGTCATGAATACTTAAACGTTCTTGGTAGTCATGGTCTATTGCCGGGCCATAATTTACCAACACATGGCAAAACATGTCTGGATCATATGCTTATTAAATCTAAATTGGATATTTCTTGCTTTGTTTTGGAGTCATCAATTACTGACCACGAAAGCGTCGCTGTTAGTGTTAATATGCAGATGAAAAATAACTACTCTATAACATCAACATATAAAGTAGACTACAATACCCTCCACGAAAGTCTGATTAATGCAAACCTTCAAAGTATTCTTGAACATAATGACCCTAATACAGCTACTAATTCACCAATTGATATACTGTCAACATGTATCTTAAATAATTCTAAAATAATCCAAGTACCTAGACGTAAACGGGTGAGCAAACCGTGGGTTACTAAAGGTTTACTTCGCTGCATTAGAAACAGAGACAATTTGTATAAGAAAACGAAAAAAAATCCTGATAATGAAGTAATTAAAACTACATATAAGAGATATCAACCAACTTTTAAAGAAAGTTAAACGCATGTATGAGAAGAATGAGCTTCAAAAAGCGAAAGGCAACAAAAAACATCTTGGAGGCTATTAGGAAAATCAGTGGTTCATCTAAGAAAATGAATTCTTCTTCTAATCTTCTTTCAAATGACGATCCCGAAAAATCTATTAATGAAGTCAATAGTTTCTTTGCCAACATAGGCCGTGAGCTTGCTGAGCGTATCATAACTCATAGATCGAATCGTCCATTACCTAGGCAAAATCCTACCTCATCTCCAATTCACTCATTTGTCCTGCTACCAACAGATGAAACTGAATTTTTTAGAATTATAAACGACCTTAAAGATCAGTGTGCAGTGGGTGTTGATCATATATCTAGTAAAATAATTAATATGTACAGTTTGTTACTCACAACACCCATTACACATATTTGTAATATATCCCTTTTACTGGAATATTTCCAAGCGCTTTTAAAACGTCGCTAATAAAGTCAATCTTTAAGGCTGGAGATAGAGACTGCGTTAATAATTACCGCCCAATCTCTATATTACCTGCATTGTCCAAAGTTCTGGAACGCTTAGTAAACTGTCGATTGGTGGACTATCTAG
Organism: Nycteola revayana; assembly: GCA_947037095.2. Lineage (NCBI taxonomy): Eukaryota > Metazoa > Arthropoda > Insecta > Lepidoptera > Nolidae > Nycteola > Nycteola revayana. The sequence continues at coordinate 31,500,099 of OX344838.1, forward strand.
AAAAATATAATCTCCTTGCTCCTGCTCAATTTGGGTTCAGGAGAGCGAAGTCTACAAATTATGCGGTGAACGAGTTGCTGGATAATGTGGTTACGAACTTGGACAAAAAAAAGAAGTGTCTGACCATCTTTCTGGACTTGCAAAAAGCATTTGACACAGTCTCTATCCCAGACCTGGTTGATAAACTGGAAGCGCTTGGAATCAGAGGTACTCCACTTATGCTTTTAAAAAATTATCTTTCCAACCGAACGCAACTAGTAAGGATTGGCAATACATGCAGTGGCGAACTCCCAGTAGTGTTTGGTGTGCCTCAGGGCAGTATTCTTGGGCCAACCTTGTTCTTAGTCTATATTAATGAATTATGTAATCTCAAACTCAATCAAGGTAAAATATTCACTTTCGCAGATGATACGGCTCTTTTCTTCTGTGGTAATAGTTGGGAAGAAGTCTTTGAATTTGCTCAAATCGGTTTTTCTAAAGTTAATCGATGGCTACAAAATAATTTTCTGACTCTAAATATTAGTAAAACTAAGTACCTTGCTTTTGCTCATAGATCAAATCTTCTCCCATCCTCCAGTTACTCCATCACAGCTCATCACTGTCTACCGAGTTCATCATTTACTTGTGCATGCCCCATCATTGAAAGAACCCATTCGATGAAATATCTAGGAATTACTCTAGACCAATCTTTGACATTTAAGCTTCATATAAAATCTCTTGTAACACGACTCCGTAAGTGTATCTTTATTTTTAAAAACCTTAGAGGTGCTGCTGACAGAAGTACCATCAAGATGGTTTACTTTGCCCTGTGCAACTCGCTTATCGAGTACTGTATCCTATCGTGGGGTGGCGCCAATAAAACTGCCATCATTGAAGTTGAAAGAGCTCAGCGGGCTATCCTAAAGGTAGCTGCCGGACTACCCTTCCGCTACCCTACGGTAACCCTATACAATGATTGGGATGTTCTCACAGTCAGGCAAAATTTTATTCTCCGCACCGTTCTCAAGAAACATTCACTTTTAAAATACGATCCCAACATGCTTAAGGATAAACGCCGCAAAGGTAATGTATGTCCTCCACAAAAATTTAAAACCTCCTTATCCCATAACTTTTTTTGCTTCTTGGGATACTTTCTTTGTAATAAAATTAACACAATACTAAATATTTATCCGCTAACCATTGGCCGTTGTAAGGAAACGCTTACGTCATTTCTTAAGACCCTTGATTAAGAAAACACGGAAAAATTGTTAACCCATATTCTATAGCTTTTTAATTCCATACATGTTATTAGATATTATCCAAATGATACCTCATATCCACACGCACCTATAACACTCATCCACATTCAATCATATATGTCACATTCACACATATAATTACAAAAAACTACTATACCTACATCCTCACTTATACTCAAACACAATCAGACACTACACACACGCTAAACTCACCACAGTTCCTACTACTGTCTTTTATTTGTTTTTATTTTTTGCTTGGTTTTTATTTCTTTGTACTGTTACTACCTTTCTGTACTTGCAATTGCTGTAGTATACATTTAACCGATACTAGTTCCAAAAATGTCTCGCATGTCTGCTTTGCTAATTGGGCTACTTATGTCTTACTTAGTTGCTATGTAATAAAACCGAGAGAGGGCACTGGTGACCTGTAATACAGGCATTCTACCTACATCAGGCACCAGTCTCTCACAAAGTTTTCTTATGTACCAATTTAACATTTAACATAATTATAATTGTAAAACAATTGTAAAACTTTGTGAAAAAAAAAAATACTTTTATTATTATTATTAGTAACAAAACTTCCATCAGAATTTATTTAAATCTACTCTATATAGAAACCATTGCACCAGAATGAATTATAAAAAAGAATAACGGTAAAAAATATATGACAAAAAATGATAAAATAAATATATTTAACTCGAACTTTGTGGTGAATACTTTGGAATAGCGGAGTCTCCTTTCACAAGCAATACATAGATTAAATGGAAACTCCTGATGTAAAAATTTTACCGAACTGTAGAAAGTGAAATAAACATTTTTTTTAATGAATTTAGCGCTAAGTATTCATCATTACCAAATGATATTATGATGATTATGTGGTATCCACAATATAATCACTACCAATATCACATACATACGTAATAAATACGGGAGCAATATTCTCCTTTCTTATGTCCTCAGAAAATGTAATTACATTTGTAATAAAATGAATGTAGATATACCTATTATCTAGTAGTAGTACATACGTAGTACGTTTAAAAAAGCAATTTAATGCATACCTTTAATTTTAATGCCTACCTTTACTTTTAAAGCCTATGTTTCAATAAATTACAAGTATGTATTTCAGTTGATAAGCCTGAAATAAATAAAAAAATACTTCAAGAACATTCAGTAAATTAAAATATACAGCATGTAAGAAAAAAAGTTTATTTAAAAAGATTTTTAAATAAACATTTTTTAAATATAAGTTTTAAATCTCAAGAGTAGCCTGTGACACATAGGTTAATAATTTTGTCAAATCCCTTGAAAAGGCTAATCAAAATAATCATCAATGTCTATATCTGGATCTAAAATCTGATCAGCCAAGGGTGTTAGATCCAGTTGGTCTAAGATCAAATTTTCACACATTTCTTCCAAATCTGTCATCCCTATTAGTATAGCACCCTGAAGCTTTCCTTTTTGAAGTACAAGCTTAATATATTCTTTATTAGGAGTCATTCTCAGTAAGATTTCATAGTCTTTACCAAGACCTTGTGCATTATACTTTCCCAATAATATTATTTGATATCCAAAAAGGTTTGTGCAGTGTGTAAAGAGCTCAAAACAAAAATCTTGCAAGACATCTTCATTTATCATTCTTCCATGCATGGCTTTAGCTGCCATTCCAGCCATTTGTCTTGCTTGAGTCCATAGTCTCAATTGGAACCAATGAGGGGCATGTTCCCAAGCAGCATGAGCTACATCTCCTGCTGCAAATACATTTTTTATTGATGTCTCCTGAAACTCATTCACAGCCAATCCTCCATCAGACCCTTTTATTGGTTCTTGGTCCCATGAAAAGTTAACAGCAGGCTCCACACCTGTAGCTGATACTATAAAATCACATTCTATGATTCTACCATTTGAAAGCACAATCTTTAATGGAAAGTCTTCATTATGAGTTTCATCAACAGAGTTTATTTCAACTTTATATATAATCTCCAGCTCTTGAGCCCCTTTGTCAGTTTTATAACCTTCTAACTGTCTAAACCAATCTGGACCTAAAGCTGCTGATTTTAAGTCTTTATTTAAAGATACAATATTATCTTCTTCACTATACACATGTCTTCTTATAATGGTCTTGGTGTTGTTTTCTAATTCTTTTGATTTAAATGTATTTTGAAAGAATTCTGCAGCACCGGAATCTATAAATGTGGCAGAGATGTAATCATCTCTGATGACCCAAATTTTCTCTATCCCAGATGTAGCATGTACAATCTCTGAAGCTATGCCACCATTACCAACAATAACCATTCTTTTCCCACTTTGAAGTTTTGTTTGAAATTCTTTTACTGAGTCTGTATCTCTGATTCCAAGTATGCGGTTACTTTTGTGAGAGTCTCTTATAAGTCTTGGTATACCTCCAGTGCAAATACAAATCACTTTGTATTTTATTCTGTTACCTGTGTATGTAAATGCTATTTGATTTTCAGTGTCCACATTCTTTAAAGAATCAAATACTATTCTAAGATTGGGATGAATTCTCATTAAAGAACTAGCTTCAGTTTCCCCAACATCAAATTTGACAATAGTTTTAGCATAGAAACTAACATTGCTTACATTTTTGACAAGTGATGAGGCTGTTATTATTACTAAAGTTTCTTCAGGATGCAAGATTGCAAGAGTTTCCACACAAGTAACCCCGGCTATGCCTCCACCAACCACCAAGTAGCTTGTTTCTATTTCCGTCATAATTACTTAATAATAAAAATCCACTATTTCTCAGGCAAAGCACAGCTCAGCTCAGTGTGTCCTTTGACCATCCGACTGGGTAGTGAGGCATATAAACAGTTCATAACATTCCAACTTTTCTATAATTTCATTAACCATACAAAAATTATATATTAAATTAAAGTTTGACTTTAATTATATCTTATGTTAACTTCTTCAATCTAAATCCATTTATTTATCAAATAAGCTTTGACATTGACATGAAACCAACGATGTTCTGTCATATTTAGTGGTGTCTATTTAAAAATACATCTATAGTTTATTTGATGTAAAGCAGCAAGACTGTAGTTATATTATATTTTTTTTTGAAATTTCATATTAGTTTTTAACATTGATGAATGAGGAGAGTGCAAGAATATTTAATGAATCTTCGTAACTACACATAAGAGTTAAAGTTTTTTTTTGTGCAAAATATACTGAATTAGTATTGGTCATAGGAATAATAAATCAGGATAATATGTAAGAATATTGCTTATAAGTCAATGGACATTATATTTTTTAAAATAAAAAATCATACACATCATTTACATATATAACTAATAAATGCCTGTAGGTACCTATAACTTTTCTCATAAAAAAATTATACCTATATTTTTGTGAGAAATGTTATAGGTGCACAAGCTTGTATTCTCACGAAAAAAGTAATACATACTGCTAAGAATACATAACATCCATAATATTTTTTTAAAGTGATTAAAATAGTACTAAGCTTAATTCAATAATTTGAAAAAATGCATCGACGTATCGATTTAATCTATTGTGTGAAACATCGAATCGATTTGATTCATAGTAAAGTAAATATCGAGTAACTATAATGCATCGATACCTATCGAATATCCCTAGTCAAGTCAAGTAAACTCAAGTATATTTACAATTACATTACCATTCTATTAGTTTAGTAGCGCAAAATGAGCGTAATTAATAATAAAATGTAATTTCTAATGAAATACAATCATATACGTACTACAAAACTCTTAATTAATAAGTTAAGAAATATTTAATAGATCTTGTACCGTTTATATTTTTTATTATTTTGTTAACTCTACATCTATCGACTGTTGTTATTACGGGGAAAATAATGTTTAGATAATAATATAAACATGAATAAGTGGACTGTGATGTGTATATTACCTGTGTTCTTATCAGTATTCACGTTTTTCCCATCGTTTCGTAGCCTGTTTTATTTGTTATGTTTAACAATAGTCCTGATTGTATTCGTTTTTGGTTTAACACTTTGGGGTCATATACTGCTGTCCTCTCCATACCAAACCTCTTTATTTTTACTGGACAGAGTTGAAAAAGATGTGCGCCAGATAGAAGAATTCTTAAAGGTACGATTCAGTAGCTAAGTTTTAAGACAAAAGATGATTCTTTGAGCTTACTAAAATAATGTTTTATATCTGTGTACACAGGAAGATCAGTTAAACTGGCCTCATTCGATAAAGAAGTCTCATTTACCAGTCATATTTGGGAGAACTGTTGATAGTCAATTACAACAATTAATTGACTATGTATTAAGAGACTTTGTGGCTCGTTGGTTAAAAGAGTTGTCCCATAAACCGGACCCAGTTATAGATAAGTTCAAAGAACATGTTTGGGGAGGGGTTCAGAACCTATATGAAAGATTGGTGCGAGTTGATGCAGAGAAACTACTGGCTAGTGACATGGTGACCAAAATTACTCAACATTTTGAGCGTATAAGAATAGCTAAGAGCTGTGCGTAAGTAAATTTCTTTTTATGAAAGATATGAAAAATGTCTGCAGGTCCTATACACAGTGCCATACATAACAATATTTTAAAAGAATAATTATTTAATAATACATTTTTAATTAAAGATAGATAAAGATGAAGGATAAATACCATAAAGTAAATAATATACAATAATCTAACTAGTATGATTCCCACTCTGGACAATTATTTGTATGAACCACAGTTGCCTGGGTAATTTCCCTAGTGCTGAAATGTTCTCTATAAAAAATATTTAATTTTGAATCTATAATGTGTTGTTGTATTTATATTTAAAGCTTATTGTCAAATCCTAGGAGATTTGCAATCCTTGATTATTATATTATTATCTTCCCTTTTTAAAAATACTAGTATTATAATTATTGTCTATTATCTTCTATTGAGGTATGGGCTGACTAATAATAATTATGTAGCTTATTGGCCCTCTGTGGTCTTTAGTATTTTTTATCAAAGTTTCTCTATATTGCTGTTTTATTTTGCAACATTACCTATATAATAATTTATTCCAATAAAAAGGAATGTTTATTATGTACAATTGATTTCAATTTAAATACAAAATTAATTTTCAATACAAAATTAATTTTCATGAGCTGTTTTTCATAACTGTCTGTAAATAAAGACAAATTTTCCAAAACAGTCAAACCTACCATGTGTGTGGAATGTGTGGTAAATTTGTATATTGTTTTTAATTTTTCAGAATGGAATTGGACCAGTCTCCAGTATTTGCCCTGTCCCCGCATTTGACGTCCAGTGATATGGAACTTCACTACCTTAGACAGATTAGTGAACTCATCATAATGTTTCTGATGCCAAGATGTTACTCATTGGCACCAACTTCACATTTGTTCAGAGAAATATTGGCTTGCAAAGGTAATTGGCTTTGTTTAGTTGTTACTTAACTTAGTAAAAAAGCTGTTCAGAACAGAAAGACAGTTGGAAATAGGGCAGATGATAGTCCCATAGGAAATTATTCTTAATATCTGTTCTGAGACTGGAAATTTGTTATTAAATAATGGGATATCTAATTAAAATAAAAGTTTTATTGATATTTGAAGAAGAATATTAATCAGTCCGTGTAGTTTCCGGCTTAGAATATACCACCCCATGTCCTCCCATGGGTGTCGTAAAAGGCGACTACGGGACATATGGCTGATGGATTGGCAGCAGCATCTATTAGCTCAAGGTTTTCATCTTACTGCGATCACCAATCCGTCTGCCAAGCGTGGTGATTATAGCAATATCCCTCAATGATCCTGGCTTGCCAAGGTCTGTTAAGAGGAGGCCCATGTTCAGCAGTGGACGTGAATGGGCTAATGATGATGATTAATCAGTAAATTGCTAAATATTCCGTTTTCAGAGAAGCTCTTTCTTTAGTCCAGACAGGATAGCTCAGCAAAATAATAATAATAATAATCAATTCGGTCCATCAGTTAGATTACCAAAAAATATTAAACATTTTTTTTTTGTTCCATAAACAAATGTACAATTTTACCTGGAAGTGACATTACAAGACCCCTCTCCTAAACTTTGTTGATCTGTATCTTTGTAATTGTTTATTGATTTGATAAAAGGTGTCGAATATTTTTTAGGAAATAAAATTCAGTTAGATGGACCAATTTTTATTTTTTTTGTTAATCTTCCATTTGTTCTTCTTATATGAACTTTAAATGTTCATTTAGGTATATTAGGTGGCATACATATGTAATTTCTGTTCTCTGTTCTAGTTTTACAACCGGCAATAGATCTTGTGACAGAGCCTGACTATATAAACCAGAAGATTATCCAGTACTTAGAAGCACAGAAAGAAGTAAATGCAATGCATATACGAACACATGAGTATGCCAAAACATTTGAAGACTACATAAGGCTCATCACTAACTGTAATAATGTTGACACACTTAAACGGTTACGGTAAGTAAACAAACTGTTTATTATTACTTTCTCTAAATAACTAGACATAATTGAGTCAAGGATGTTTCCAGTTGTTGATTGTAAGAATCAGTTTTTACCTTTACCTAATAAAAGAAAAATAAGGATAATATGGTTTTCTGAAAGTTTTGGCTTTTTGTGAAAATGGTTTTTAGTCTAGGTTTATTCTTTAAAAATAATTGGGATATCATATTGCAAAGTATTGGCTCAGCCTAATGAGACCTGTCTTGTGAATGCCCCTTTGAGCTTTGATGACCTTACTAAGACTCAGTTACACAGTGTTCATATCAATTAATGTTATTTGGCTGTAGTATTCTGAAAAGCAGAGGCACTTCTCTATATACTAAAATTTTACTGTACCTGTTTGTTACGCATTGGTATTATTATTATGAAAATCTCCGTGGCGTAGCGGTTTTCGGTTCGCTTTAAATCTCGGAGCTCATGGGTTCGTTCCCCATGCCGGACAATAAAATCCTTGTGTATATTTCAAAGATTTCCTTCCGGGTCTGGTAGGCTGAGAGACAACCCTTCGTGCCTTGGAAAGCACGTTAAACCATAGGTCTCGATTGTTATAACATCGTATACCAGAGAGCGCGCTGCAGCGTTTCCTTATGTGTTACAACATAATACCACGCTTGGCAGGCGGGTCACCAACCCGCCTGCCAAGCGTGGTGACTAAGGCAAAAACCCTCCATTGGGAGGAGGCCCTTATTCAGCAGTGGATGCTATTTATGCCTTGAGTGATTATTATTATGTATTTGCAATAAAAGGCGCTGGTCTGAAAAGAACTAAGGCATTTATATTTGTTTTAAAATTTAACAATGATAGAATTAATATAAAAAATGACAGGTACACTAAAATTTTGAATAGACAATGTTATAAATAAGTTTGATTTGTTATACTCTTTTTTAATAGTAGAATTACTTATGTATTTTCACAGCTATGATATTGTGACACAAATAATGCAAGCAACTACCCTACAAAACGTAAAGCGAGCTAAAGGCGTTGATATAGAAGTTATAGAAAAAAGTGGAGCCCAAAATGTTAGTAGGCAACAAGTATCAGATGCTAGAAAACTGAAAAGGTATATCAATCAGCTTACGATAGCAAAGGCAGAGTGTGAGACAGCTCTCAGAAAACTCGGATGGGATGGAGCTTTTCCTACTGTGGAATCTGATAGCAAAGTAAGATATATAGTAACATAAATTGTTTTTGCCTTGGTATTACAATACATTTTTTACAATTACGGAAAACACATTTCTTCACTACATACGTATTTTTTATTGAACATTACTGTCTAGTTCACTTTTTATGCTCGACATTCAAGTGATACCTACCTTTATTATTTTCCGAATCCTATATGTGTGGACTAACAACATTTTTAAATAAATGTAAAAGTGAACTTTTAAATATCATCAGTAATAGTATGATACCACTTAAGTGACATTGGCTAATGAGGTATAATTTCGCCCGCCAATAAATTTGGTACATTCAATCGGCAACCTTATTGGCTAGTCACTTATGCAGTATGCACATTATCAGCGGCGATATTTCATGTTTCAATCTGCCGCTCCTCTGTAGAGGAGTGCCAGCCAATTATGTTAATTCATGTATTAGGCTTTGAGCCAAATTTAATTCAAGTCTTTTCTATAGTTTTTTGTAACAAAGCAACAAAATCCATACTCACAAAAATTCAGACATATTAACATTGATAAATATAATATTAACATCTAAGACTTTTTCAAATTATTGAGAATATGATCAAAAGAACTGATTCTCATTGTTTCAGACTTTGCCCCTCCACAAAATAATGGAAAGTGTGACTGGTAGACGGTACCTCTCGATGTTTTTAGAGACAATGTGTTCCCAAGGCCTAGTGGGGTTCTGGATGGCAGTCGAGGAATTGAGGCATAGCCCTCGCAGCAGCTGGCACCAGCTGGGTGCCGAGATATTTTACACCTACATTAGATCACCCAGTGCTGAGATTAAAGTGGATAAGGTAGGTATTGTAAAATTAGCATAAATTGTAATATAATGCTGATCATAGCATATAGATGAGAATTTAAACCCATGCTGGTTCCGCACATGCTGTGCTAAAGAGAATACTCGATACCTACCTACGTAATAGTAATGGATCCATCTTAAGAATACTATTTCCTTATAGAGATAAGTTTTATATAAGAAATCCCTTTTACAAAAAAGTTAAATGAATAATTCTCATAAAATCAACAGATTTAATGGTTTACGGTATTTAAAGTTTTTGATAGTCTCAAAGAAAACTAGTAGGTACATGTATAATTTCAGGATACTAGAAAAAGGATGGAATCTTTTCTTCTTGGTGACAAAGGACCAGAAGTTTTTTACGAGGTGCAAGAGACCGTAGTGGATACTATACAGGAGAAGTATTATCATTCATTTCTATTGAGCGACCAGTACACGGCGTTCATCGCTGAAGTAGCTACCGAGGAGGCTAACAAAGGTATAAATTATTGTTTTCTTTTTACAAACACCGTAATCCAAAAGTATACAGTATAATTAGGAAATATCAAAATCAGGAGCCTTTGCTATAAGAGAGTCATATAAATTACTTTATTACGAAGCTAGTAAACCAATTTGAAAAAACATTTCGCCATCTGAAAATGACTTTATCTAGAAACTAGCAGCCCGCACGGGTATTAAACAAACATTTAAAAATTTATAATTTTTCACACACACACTCTCCCATACATACGTACAACTCGTTTTTATGTGGAGTTATTAAAAAAGAGTAAAATGTAGTAAATTCGAATATGTTTTTTTTTGTATTCAATTTTTTTATTGTTGTACAAAAGCCTTTCGACCTTTCTTTACTTTACTTTCTCTGCTCCTGAAAATCAATTTATTGAGTCAGAGCATAGCAGCAAAATAAATTGATTTTCAGGACCTCCGACCTGCGATAGACCAACATACAGTTGGCCATGAGTAAAACATTTTTTTCGTAGGTCAATCCCTACTAATTTGAAAGTTTGGCCTTGGGACTTGTTGATAATTGAAGACGTTTAAATGGTATTGGCAGATCACTTGGGATCATCGGAATCCTCGGTATATGAGCTAGTTGACCAGCTGCTGGGCCGGTGATAATGGTTGCTACAGTTAAATTGTCCTTCAATTCCTTAATAAGCAGCCTCGTCCCGTTGCACATGCTTGGAGGGCTTAAATTCCTCAAAAGCATAATTGGAATTCCAATTTTTAAAGTCAATTCATGTGGTGGCAGTCCAGAAGGGCTTACTGAATTTGAAACCTCCTGGGGATAATGGACTGCGTCTTCGATATTAGTAACGGTGTCTATTGATTTGTATTTTTTTAATTGTCCGGGAACTTTTTGAATAGTCAGATTGTTTATTTCGTTGACACTATAATTCCTGGGTGATACTATTGCCCTAGAACACAACCAATGAAAGTCCTTTTCGTGCAAATGATCGATATCAGGGTATACTGCATCTATTAAAATTTCTAAACTATGGACTATTTGGCCTAGAGACTCATCCAGAAGGATGTTACAATTACTGCTTAAATTTGGAGTGGCAAAAATTCCTTCCCCAAGCTTAAGCAGTTGCTGTGGAAAATCACCATCGGTGATTGAACATGAAGGTGAGCTCTCATATTCGTCCGTAATTTTATATTTTCAATCGAAGTCCATAAGGGCGACTCCATTAAGCATGCTTTGATGATATCTGCTCGTGTACCTCTGTTAATGATAGGAAGAGTGTCGGAAATCTCCAGCAAATACAAAAGTAATCCCGCCCATAAGAGGAGCGGCGACCATGCGACATTTTTCAAATAACTTACAATTTTAAACTTGTGATATCTTTCGAATGGATTGTCCAAATTGAATAATTCAAAAAGTTATATAAGTAATGGTTTTGAAGCAGACTTAAATATGAAGTTTTATTTTTATAAGGATTAATTCCAAAGTATAAATAAAAGAGCTTTTATAGCGGTGGCATTTATATATATATTTTTGAAATGAAAAAACACTTATTGTGACATAACTATAATAGTTAGACATACGCTGTCGCGACATTTTATGTAGATTATATGTTCTGCAAAGACGTAGTAAATTATTTTATTCTATAATCAATAGTTTTCGCAGCGCACGCGATGTAAGAAAGTTTTTTGGTAATTTTTTCACACCTTGGGTTACATTATTGGAGTTTTAGCATGTGGAGTTTAGAAAATTTAATATAGCCTATTCAATGCAAAGGTCAAGAAGTTACGAAGCCTATTCAATGCAAACAAACAATCAAATCTTTCCTCTTTATAATATTAGTGTAGATGACGTAACAAACTTAATCTTAAGAATAAATTAATATTTTATTAAGACGTTTCCACGGAATCAAGGGCTACGCGGATGAAGCACAGAAAAGCTAGTAAATTATAAACCCAATAACTTTATATGTTATACATTTATTTTCCTTTGTTTCACAGATATAAGCACAGACAGATCGCCGATCGAAGATCGTCAGTTGTCAAACGAATCAGTATCGTCCGCTGAAAGTGTAGCGGGTACCCTACATCTTACTGAACATTCTACGTACGCGAGACGAAAGCTCGATGAACTTCAGGAAAGGCATAATAACAAAATTCAGGTAATTTTTTGAAAATTTCAAGAGAATAATATTTCGTCGTCACCAGCCTGTATAATACACACTTACTAAAAAAGTTAACACCAGGGAAATAAATCCCAGTGTCGCGGGCGACTTTAAAACACATAATTCATATAAAGCACACCCAGGCTCAGAATTACTATCTGTGATTGATTTAAATAGTTGTCCTGGATGGGAACTTCATAATTACATATGGTCTCTGTTACTCAGGGATAATGTAACATTTTAATGGTGATAAAAATAATGCTTGTGGTTGGTTATAGAAATCCGTCCAGTAGTTTTTGAGCTTATCCATAACACACATGTATTCCTCTTTATAATATTAGTATAGATATAGATGTATTTTATTTTTATTACCTTTTTTTTCACAATACCCAGGCATTAGCCGCTCTACGTGCGTCGCTAAAGCCCGAGTCCCCTGCGCTATCCATGTTAGCCAACGAAGTGGAGAAGCTAGCCGGGGAGCAGATGCGGCTGGAAGCACATCTAGCGCGCACCGACACTTGGGCAGAACATCTGGGCCGGTGGCGGGCCACCGTGCCTAGTGCTGAGGTATGTATGTACCTTCTCTTAAAAGACTGCGAAGCTAGGGGTCGTTGAGAGATATTGCTATAATCACTACGCTTGGCAGGCAGATTGCTGATCGCGGTAAGATGTTGAGTATTCTTGAGCTGATAGATGCTGCTACCTATTCACCAGATGATTGTCCTTTAGTTGCCTCTTACGACGACCTTAGGAAGACAAAGGTCTATTGTAAGCCGGGCACCACACAGCTACAGTTATGTATGATTATATACAACGCAAAGGCTACGGGGTATATCGAACTCAGACAGATCGCCGGGAAAACGTGTAAAGGACACACATCACAGATATCAGTGAATTGATTCCTCTACACGTTTGAAAATAGTAAGCAAGGCGCTACTTTTCACCGTCCCTATTTTCATCTCTTTGGTTTAATTGACAGTTGCACTAACCTCTAAAATATTCAAACCCCAAAAATCGTGACCGCTTTAAGCTGAGGTCCAAGTCTCAGTGCTTGGTTTCTACTTTGTATTTAGGTGCAGTAGCAAAAGCCTAGGTCTAACTTTTGCCCGAAAAGAAATTGTTTCAATAACTTTTGTACTAAGTTTTGACAGTGATTATCAATTAATATATGTATAAATACATTATTGTCAAAATTTAAATCTTATATGCGCGTAACATGTGTAACAACTAAATTTAAAATGAATTTATATATTCTCTGTGATATCAAGAATCCTACTGCTGCTTTTCATTAATTTTATTTATTTATTTTTATTTAAAAACTTTATGCACAATATGGTACAAAGGCGGACTTAATGCCAAAGGCATTCTCTACCAGTCAACCTTAGGGTGATGCAGAGAATAACAAGGAAGGTGCACTTTAAAGACAAGAAGTGAGATAAATAAAAGAAATAAGTACATACCTACATTATAAAATAATGAATGACATAGAATACACAAATAATTCAATGAACAAACTACTATATATTAGATAGTTACATAAATACATACATACATATAACAAATATTACAACACTTAGTAGCAAGTGGACTAATGCGATTCTGCCAACGATTTAATCAAATGTTCTCGGGTTTTCTTTTTAAAATCATACCGAGTCTTTGCCATCCTGATTTCGAGCGGAAGATCGTTCCACAAAAGAATGGGTTTAACAAAGAAGGAAGAGTGCATAAAGCTGGAACGATGGGATGGACATTCAAGTAAGCGGTTGTGAGACGATCGGAGATTTTTATTGTGACTTGAATGAAGGTATTGAAAGTTAGAAGAAAGATAAGCCGGAGAGTAGGGAGAATCTAATAAAGAAAAAAGAGTGCAAAGTGCCCTAAGTGTTCTACGCTGCCGTATTGGCAACCAGCGTAGTTGAGTTCGATATAAACTAACGTGATCATATTTACGAAGATTGAAAATGAATCGAATGCAGTTATTCAGAATGCGGTCAAGTTTATTGAGTAGATCTGCATTCAGGTCAAAGTAGCACACATCACCATAGTCAATGATGGGAAGGATTAAAGTCTGCACGAGCATTAATTTGGTTTTGGATGGAAGGAAATTCTTAAGACGATAGAGATAACGCAATATGTTAGTGACCCTCTGGCTTGCCTTGACAGTCTGCATCTGCCAATTCAGCGTAGAATCTATGTGCAAACCCAGATTTTTAACATTTTGGCTGTATGGAATTGCTGAGTTATTAAACATAATTTGGGGCAGTAAATCTAAATTGATCCTACTGATCAGGCGCGAGCTACCAACAATAATCGCCTGACATTTGCTAGGATTTACAAAAAGACCAAACCTATCAGACCAACTTTTAATTACGTTTAGATCTTGATTCAGCTTAGCAATCACTTCAGGCAGACTGTCAATACTTGCCTGAGCGTACAACTGAAGATCATCGGCATAAAGATGATACGTACACTGAAGATGATTTGTTAGGAGGTTTATAAAAATAGAAAATAAAAGAGGAGATAGAATGCCGCCTTGAGGGACACCAGTATCCAGATCACACCAATTTGATGAGATTTCACCAACACGTACGGACTGCTGGCGCCCCTGAAGATAAGAAGTAAACCACTCCAGCGCCTCTTCAGAAATCATGAGATAGGATAGGATAGAAAGAAGGATTTTGTGACTGATGGTATTAAAAGCATTTGAAAAGTCAACCAAAACCATGACTGTTAGTTTGGTATCTTCCATGCCTGCCCTAATATCACCAGTCACTTTAAGGAGTGCGGTGGTAGTATTAATATATGATTATTATGTTTCTACAGGTGATAGATGAATCAAAGCCGCCACAGTTCGTAATAGTAGTACATATGGCTGAAGAGGAAACTGCACCTAACGAGGAACGACCCGAACATATAACCACTGGCTGGGTTTTATTGAGAACATTGAATGAATTTCAGGTAAATAACTATAAGGTTTATCAACACTCAATCATTATCATTATCATTTTTAGACGTCCACTGCTGAATATGGGTATCCTTTATTGACCTTCAGTGGGTATGATCCTTGCTTACATGCTCTCTGGGGCCTTTATTAGTTCGTCAGTTCGTCACTCGACATATTTACTTATTTTTATCTGATTTCACAAAAATAAATAATTATTGGATCAATATCCTACAATAATTTTGTAATCGCTTTTTTTCAATTTATTTTGTTTACAATATGCATATCTGAAGATCTAAATAAATATAATAAATATTTGAAGTACAATACTCAGTGATAAACGTAATAATTTATTATTTACAGGAATTACATCGAAAACTACGTCCTATGTGTTCAGAACTGAAAAACTTGGAGCTTCCATCAAATTCATTTAAATTCTTATTTGGAAAAAATGACAGGAATTCTTTAGAAAAAGCCAAAATTTTAATACAAAAATATTTAGAGGTAAGTGTTATTCACTTCATATTTATAGAAAATGTTTGAAACTAACAAGTTGTGATAGTAATGTGGGATGAATCAAAATATAAAATTTTAGTCCATAAAATATAGCTTGAAATTAAAATGACTTGTTGTATACTTCGATCAAGTATACAACTAGATACACAGTTCCATGCAAAATGGAATAAAATTGTGTCCGAACTGCAATACGTACATTTGTATATCACTTCAAGTATTACGATAAATGTCCTAAAGAGTCAAAGAATTTATTCAAATTTAAACCTTATCTACGTATAGTAAGGTTAAAAATAAAACCTGTTTAATTTGTTACATATCACCTTTGGTTTTGAACACAGGATAAAGCAATACATTTTTATGAAACTAGCTGCCACGTCGAACAAGGGAGGAGTAGAGTTGCCTTTGTTAATTTTAAAAATATTTTACCTGGGTCGATACCACATAAAAATATCTTCGTATAAACTTATAGATAATAGTTATAGAAATTGTTTAGGTTGACTTTAATATCTTGTTAAGTAAGACATGACCATAATTGTTACCTGTGCTTCGCGGAAAGAAAGGATTGATATACCAGCGTGCTTTTCAAGAATCTATCTAATAGTAATAGCTAGTTCGTGTTATCTTTCGTCGAATTCACAGAAATAATTAAACCTGTCAATTGTTTCAAAGTACATACAAAAATGTTCATATCCTAAAGATGACAATTGGATTATTATAACTTTTTTATTAAGTAGGTAGTAAGTTAGTAGTCAAATCATAAATCGGTGTTCCTTAAGAATCTGTTTCATTTCGAATATACCGACTATTATTATCACTAGCTGTTTTTCCGCGACTTAATCCGCGTAAGTTATAACCTATGCTACTTAAGGATAATGTAGTATTCCAAAAGTTAAAGAATCTTTAAATCTTCCCTGTAGTTATTGAGTTCATTCATTACAACCCAAGCAGCAAAAACTAGTTGTATAAAAGTCCATAGAACGTTTTGTAAAAAACTGTTTTTGGCCCTATAAAAAACCTAAAAAAGAGTTATTTCTTCGAAAGTGGCGCAGTTATATCTCTGTTTAGTGTCAAAACGATCTGTTAGCAGTGTCACACATCACAAATCAGTCCTATACAATCTACGTAACAGTAACGCAGGTCTCAAAATAGTGATGTAATGGCTACTATAGAACCTTTTATAGTACTTTTTCATACTAAATTAGAGTTTATGTTTCCTATACTTCACCATTCATTCTTTTATCATTCGTGACAGGGTGCAATGCCAAAATTTAATAAAAAAAAAACAAAAGGATAGTACAATCAATTTGAGGTGAGTAAGATTTTATTTTGTTATTATGATATTCGTCTAATAAGGTAAAAATGATGTACGAACGCAATTTTACTGATAAACTAGGGTTAGGTTTACCATGAATTTTAAGTACCCCTTCGAATTATTATTGAGTTTTTACTAAAATATTTATCAATTAATATGACTTCAAGTTTCTAAGGACCCTTATAGTTATATTATTATAACTATAATATTTACTTATAGTACATGTTGTGACAATGTTTTCACTATCATCATGGGTTCAGAGTGATTTTGGGGATCCGTGTGAGCATAAATAAATAATACACCATGATTTTTTTTGGTTATGTTTCTGAAGCACTGATTCTACGCATGAAAAAAGATTTCTTTATAAATTTAAAGGGTTTACTGCTTAAACTGTGTTAATCATGTGGCCACTTTTTTCTTCGAGAAAGTTGATAAGTTTTATTAAGTATATAGAAATACAAAATGTATCTAGTCAACATTGTGGTTTTTTTTTCAGAGTCATTGAAGATTAATGGAATGGAAGATTCTGAAATATTGTCACAATAATCGCTGGAGTCCTTATGTTCAATCAAAAGCTCATGATCTTTGCAAAATTCATTTTGTACGGAACCGTTTTCTATCATTGTGCCCTCAACTTGATTTTGGTTGCTATTACTGGTTAGATCGTTTGCTAATGATGATGGTGCTTTCTTATAACGTCTATTAACTTATCTTCTATATGTTCCACTGCGTTTATATCTTTAACAATTCTTTAAATCCATTTTTGTCGATCGTTGAATCAAAATGTCTGAGTATTGTTCTAAAAGCATGATAAAAATTCTTTTTCAGGATATAATTGTCATTTAATAGCAACATTTGTCTACTTTTGTGTGACATTTTTGTATTATTAAAGAGATAGATACCCTGTTATAATACTAACATATGTATTAAAGGAACTAAAGAAGACATTATACAACAAATCTGCTCTAAAAAAGTGTCTGTGTAATTGTCTTATCAGTGAAACTATAATAGGCATCTGAAAATGATTATAGTACAGTTACATTACATAAGCGTTATCTCAAACTTGGCTACATCACAAAATCATTCAATTGTAGAGTTTTTTTGACTACTAACGTACTAAGTACTATAACAACGATCTGAGTATCCACAATACCACAATATCGCTCCATAGTTGAGTGTTCGTCACTGCTAAAACGGAAGTACTATAGCAGTTCGTTTGGAACCCTTATTGTGCAAATCAGATGAATAAAGGCTTCTGCGAACAATTTTATAGAGCAATATCGTTCTGTACTAGTTATATTAGATCTTGCTATAGCACCTGACTATAACGGTTGTATAAAATGGCGTTGTAAACGTTAACCACGATTGTTTATATGTCATTTTAGCTCTATAAGCTTATAGAGCAATAATGTGTTATCGAACGCCTTTATACAATACGCTGTCACCGCTAAAACCTTAATAAAACGTTTACACAGCTTATTAGAGGTATAACCTTTAGTTATAGGACTGTATTGCTGGTTGGGAAAGATGCAAACAAATACACAAATCTTTCCTCTTATAATATTAGTATGAAGTATGATTGATAATCTCAACCGAGCGCCATTTCTTCCTAATAATTACTTATCAACATAATATTCTATGCTTATTTTTATGAAATATGATAAAACGGAGAATAAATGTTCCTTTCCCAATTATGTTTTTTTTTTTTGCTTATTTGAAACTTACTATAATTTGTTGATCAGGGCCTATTAAGGTTTAAGACAGGAAATTTGCAATAAAACTAAATAAATATTCACAGCAAATCAAGTTTTTTTCACACAATAAAATAAGTATTGACAACGAAATTGTACAAAAAAATTGGCACGTTCTTGCAATAATTACAAAAAATCACATTTCATATAAAATATACTTCTAAATGCAAAATATGTTATTAATTTACTTGAAACAAATTTAGTTTATTATACACCGTGAAATTTTAATGGTTGTTTTCCCGAAGCAGAACAACTTGCCGTCGGTAGTACTATCGAAACATATTTTTTTTTAGTCATATTTTTGATTTAAAATTATTAAAAAAAATATTAGACAACTCGAAAGCGTGATAAACAGTAGTAGCACTAGACGGAGTGAACGGACCTTGTAGGTACTACTCGAATCGCACGCGCTGCTGACAAAGTAAAGAACGATCCATAAACCTTCAAAGCAAAATAAGAGCTCAATGGTAGTTATACGGCATAAAATAGCTTGCACGCAAGAATCACAAACGAGCCGACTTCCTTTGTAATTAGCCGCGCGGCGCCGACGCCGGAACGCCCCGCGCTCTCCTTCGACTCCCTCCTTCCTTAGTTGTCCCGTGAACGTCGGAAGCGCAGTACGCGTTATCTTATTACTTTATTAGTATTATGGATCGACATTACAGTTTTAGTAATTAAGAGTACGTCGCTATGGTGCAATGGTGGCTAATTATAATTCCCATACTGCCTGGCGTCTTTACGCCGAGCTGCAACACTTGGCGTCACTCCGTCTTCGCGGAGTTCTGAACCCTCAAGTCATACAGGACCGGACGATCGTAGCGGCGACGGCTACTCGATCATGGGCAGTTCCAAGTGCCAGCACATGCACAGGGCAGAGGTCGATCGGCCGTTCTTTCACCAGAGCTCGACGAGGAGATCATCGAGTACTTCGAACGCGATCCTCGCCGAAGTACGCGAATGGCGGTAGCTAAGTTTGGCGTAAGCCAATACTACGTCTGGAAACTACTCAACTCAGAAGGACTGCATCCATATCATTTCCGCGGAGTTCATTTAATTTTTCATTTTTGTTAAATACGCCTTAAATACTTTATTAGGTATCTAATTCAGAAAATTATTGTTCTTAGATAATAAACTTATTTTAAGTTACGTTTTCTGTAAGTTATAGCTAAAAAGGTATTGGATAAAGCTTATTATTATGATTGGGTACTGTGTTACATTACCTAAGGTGTAGGTATCAGCTGATTGACTAACACCCGGGTCAACGAACGCGCGACCGATCGACGCGAGCGCTAGGTATCGCGAGGTATTACTATCGGTTCGATGTCACTTTCGAGTTCGGTTTTTCACGATTGTTAATCGGCCATTTTTGGTTTATAATATTTAGTTTTTGTATAAATTTAATAAACATTAAATTTATACAAAAAGTTAAACAACTTAGACCAAACCTTTTCGCTGCGGGAAAACAACCATTTAAATTTCAGCGTGTATAATGTTCTTTTTGACATTGTTTTGCTTTTCAATGTATCTTTTTTTGCTATATAATGCAATCTTATTTTAAGACATCTTTCGATAATAGACTTTATAATAATGGTTTTATGGTTATTATCCTCACAATTAGATGAAAATACATTTATATCTAACAAAGATGACATTACCTTGGTGCAAATCAGAGAAGTACAGTGACATACAAGTCACTTTCTGAAAAATGTTTGGAGCAAACGACATATA
The DNA here is from genome assembly GCA_947037095.2 of Nycteola revayana. NCBI lineage: Eukaryota > Metazoa > Arthropoda > Insecta > Lepidoptera > Nolidae > Nycteola > Nycteola revayana. The sequence goes on from OX344838.1 coordinate 31,520,661, forward strand.
GAGGATATTATAGAGGGCTTAAAAAATTCTTCACATCTTTGACGTGCGATCACGGATGTCCACACTCCACATCGTACAGGATCTCGAGGAAAACTAAAAATCCAATAGAAATTAATGTTTATAAACCTAATATTATTTGTTTAATAATTTAACTTTATATGAAAACATGTTTTCCTATAGTACAATCGGTATAGGAAATCTTTTTTGAAATTTTTCATTTCTATTTCACTACTACAAATAACATAATCGAAAACTATTTCGATGACTTTATTTTTAGTATATTACAATTAAATAACGTGTTAGAGAACACAAAGTTAGTATAGAGAACATAATTACATATTATCATAGTCAAATAAGTTTTCTACAAAAATACATTTTGTGACATACTTTTATTATGAGCGAAGTGACATTGTAAAATATTATAGTGACTGGGCTGTTCAAAATTAAAGAGTTCCTCATCATCAGATCAGCTCGCTGACTTCATAATATTGGATTGTCTCGCGATATACATATGCAAATGCACACAAAATTTCAGCTCAATCGGTTAAAGATATTTGCAATTGAGTTGCAAAATTCCAGCCGAACCCACATAATAACATACACATATTACATAAACATTGCAAGATAAATAAAAGCTTATAATAAAAAAATAAAAAAATACGCATCTCTATTAATTTTAGAACAGAGTTATCGTATAACCCCAACAAATTATGTTGAGAAACAATGGTATGGGTTTGTAAGTTCGGCTAGTGTCTATTCAATTTCAAAGGTTAATCTCTCGCCGAATGTCATTAATATAAACTAAAAAAATGTTTTATTATATTTCCTTGGTCAAATACTAAGGGAATTTCATACATATTGTAATAATAACAAAAGTACTTACCTAAAAAATGACACTCCATATTCCTTTAACGTTCTGGACGTGTGATTTTTACAATTTTTCACTGAGCACCGCGGCATGTTTACGCTCGGAACGGACGAATGCTACTGAATGAAAAGGCAACCCAAAACGTCAAGTGGGCGGTCATTTGGTTCGGACGCTTTTCTGTCGTGGATTGTGTATCTAGTTGTATACTTGATCGAAGGTTGTATATCATTATTTTATTAATCGACATGCGTGACTTTTATGGCAGAAGAAAGCTGCCATGCTATATTTTTTAAACTACCAGCCGTCTGCATATATTCATTAAAGCAATTCTTAAATTTCTCAGAATTCCAAGCCGCGTTAGAGCCGCGAGTTACGTATTGTATTTTTACTGAGTACCGTAAAACTATATCCACACCAAATTTGAGCCAAATCGGTTTTGGCGATTTAACCCGACTTAATATTGATAATTTAGATATGTAATGTTCATCATTACATATCTAAATGATTAATAATAGGTATTTACCTATGAAATTGCCGTTTTGTATGAAAAAATTTAAACTATTTTTTTCATGTATTTTTTATTTGTATTAATCGAAGTAATCACCCATGCAATCAATGCATCTTTGCCAACGCAGTGGCAGTTTATTGATGCCCTTCTTAAAGAAATCAGCTGGACGGGAGGCAACAAATTCTTCAAAGGCATTTTGTACTGCCTCTCGGGTATTGATTTTTTTTTCCCGCCAAGAAGTTATCCAAATTCTGGAAAAAGTAGTAGTTTGTAGGCGCAAGGTCTGGTGAGTAGGGCGGATGACGGAGAGCTTCCAACCCCAGTTCTTGCAACTTGGAGATCGTCTGCTGTGCAGAATGAGGTCCCGCGTTGTCGTGCAGGAGCAGTGGAGACGAGCGATTGACCAATGCTGGTTGGAGATGTGCCAGCTTCTCCATCATTGTGTTCAGTTCTTCACAGTACACATCTGCAGTAATGCTCACCCCGTTTGGTAAGAATGTGATGAATCACACCGGCGCTAAACCACCAAACAGTGACCATCACTTTTCTAAGGGTAAGTTTTCGTTTAGGGCATTGTTTAAGTGCTGAACCAGGTTCCAACCAACTTGCTCAGCGCTTGCGGGTATCAAACAGAATCCATTTTTCATCGCAGGTAACAATGCGGTTCAAAATTCCTTCATTTGTGTGTCTGTTGAGCAGTGCAAGGCACGTCTCGACGCGTACTTCGCGCTGGCGATCATTGAGTTCGTGGGGCACCCATTTATCAAGCTTTTTTGCCAATTTGACGCAAATGGATCAATATTGTTTTGACGCTAACGTCGAAAGCTGCTGCTAATTCAGCCGTAGATTGTGTATCATCAGCCTCCACAATCGCCTTTAATTCGTCATTGTCGACCAAAGTCTTCGGACGACCGCGAGGTTCTTTTTTCAGGTCGAAATTTCCAGAACGGAAGCGAGCAAACCAGTAACAGGTGGTGCGTTGGTTTGTAGTGTTAGCTCCGTAAACGTCGTTGATGTTGCGTGCCGCTTGTGCCGCGTTGCTGCCACGACGGTTCTCATATTCCATAATTACTCGAATTTTTAACGTATCCATGATGACGAAAATGATTGAAATGCGATGAAAATGTAACACTAATCAATAAACAAATGACTACTTTTGGAAAAAAATAAGGACGTTTAAAAAAAAAATTGAAATTAGAATTCTTAGCCAAACAAAAATTATTTTGATTTGAAATGGCCAGTACTGCAGAACGGCAATTTCATAGGTAAAGACCTAATAATAAGTCGGGTTAAATCGCCAAAACCGATTTGGCTCAAATTGACCGATCCAGTTGACAAATCGTTGTTTGATGTCTTCAAAAATGATATCATCCATATAAAATGTATAAGAGAAGAATGTACGTTATATTTTGTGAACTTATTCGATGTTTTTATGGCCTATTAGTTATTCCGAAGGTTTTAAACCGAAGATCACTTTAAACGGAGCAGCCATTCTGCAATTAAAAGTGGTGGAACTTTTTTTATTTTTTATTATTTTTATATGAAGGGTTGTAGGTAGCCACGAGGCTTTTGCTACTTCACCGGGCATAAAGGCGAGCAGAGCTCTAGCATTAATAAATGGTTTAAAAACTAAAAACTAATCAACCTGCGCGAGAGGGCGCCCCCTGTGGGGCTTGGACCTCGGCTCAGGGCGGTCGCTGGCGATGAGATTGAGGGATTATGACTTTTAGTATTTTAGGGGAGTTTTGTGCAACTGTCGCTCTACTTAACAGTTCGCGGGCCTCTCGGACTTCGGGTCTACGAGGGCATCGGATGGTTCTTTGCAAACTAAGGGTCAGGAGGACGAGAGGGGAGTGGTGAAACTAATCCAACCTTGATATACAGAGTTTCGAAGTTGACATAATAATTTACATATTTTTGTATATTTTATGTACTACTCAAAAATTGGATGTGCTGACAACATTTACACAGCATAAGCTATATTTTATTGACTATAATATACTTAGGACTGATTTTTCAATCGTCAGATAAAAACAAAAAAAATATATTTTTCAGATTTTGTATGAAATTCCTGTTATAATTTTTATCCTAGAATTGAAAAATTAGACCTTAACTAGCTAAATATAAAGTGATTTTTACTTTGGTTATTTGATGCTATTATACAACTAACTCTAACTATTGTTGCAACAGCATGCACTATTGTCTTGGTCTTGTCTTTCCCGTTGTTTATTGATATAGATACATACATGGTTATAAATAAAAAGTGGGTAAGCTAATGGCTATAAACTAACAGATTATAGATAATAATATGTCTCCATCCGGTAAACGCGGATATATTTACTTATTTTATTTTGCCTGTTTCCATCAAGTTTTAATTGTTTTATTCTCTTTAATAACCGTCATAGTACAGATAGCTCAACTTATCTGAGTGCGTGTGAACCTTATGTTTAGATGTGGTAAGGTTTATATATGTCACCGGAAAATAATACAAATCGTAAGTTGACCAACTTCCGTGCCACTCATATTGTTACATTTAGTTGCCAGGTTCAGTGAACGCACATAATTATTATATTACTAGCTGACCCGGCAGACTTCGTACTGCCTCAATCGATACATAAAAGACCTAAACATTTGTATAAAATAAACTGGGCCGTAGAGACTTCGTTTATGCGGTACTCTTACCCCTACCCTACACTACCCCTACCCTACACTACCCCTATCCTACACTACCCCTACCCTACACTACCCCTACCCTACACTACCCCTACCCTACACTACCCCTACCCTAAAAAATCTTGGCAAAAAATTCAAGTTTTTAATTAACAAAATAAAACTCAAATTGACTCTACATTTTAGTTAGAAAACGTTTGTATGAGAAAAAGAAAAAGGCTGTTTTAAGGGGTTTTCAGGCAATTATTTGAATTTTTCTCGCCGTAAAAACCATCCTTGAACTTCCACGAACATTAAAAAAAAAAGAATTGGCCAAATTGGTCCAGGCTTTGTAGAGTTATGCGCTTACCAACACATTTTGCGATTCATTTTTATATTATAGATTTACTTAATTGATATGACGCTTGACCTAACTTAACCAAACGACACTAAGTTACTGTAACAAAACAAAAAAAACTTTAACTTCAATAAGTCCTGTTGAACCCCATTGGTTTAGGTTTAGGTTATTTATTTTTTTAACTACCCAATACGTCGTTAGTTTATTAACTGCCTAGAAAGTTGATCAACTAACTGGTAAGTTACTCAACTTACGATTCTTATTATTTTCCGGTAACATATTATATAACTTACATAGCGTCGCGCGCACAGACGAGTTGAAGTATCAGTACAGTATTTTAAATCGTCGATACTGACATATTATTATATATATTGTAATTTTTTGGGTAAACTTGTATGTAAATTATTGTAAATAAAATACGCTAAATTCTAAAAGGTAAACTAACAACTTTTAAATACGACATTTAATTCCAAATGTACTTCAGTTCGTTGGTTTGCCAAGTGTTACTAGTTTTGAGTGAAATTGGGTGCTTTCTGGTTTGCAGTTTGTGCTTGAAGATGATAGACTAAACCAAAGTGAGGCTTTATACTCGTTTTTGAACCCCAGTTCAGAATATTTAAAGCAAGGTGACTTACCAAAGAAAAATAAGTTTTCGTTCTCAACGTTATTTAAAAGGTAAGGCTTATGTTTTTTATTCCTACTATATAAAATTATAAATGCGAAAATAAATCTGTATGTACTACACCTTCACGCCTAAACCACGAGAAATGCTTCATTTTATCAAAAAATCGTGCCCGTAATAATTGTCGCGTGTATGAACAAACCTATACTGGGTAATTTTTCCCATACTGTTATATGATCTATACTAATATTATAAAGAGCTAAAGTTTGTGAACTGTTTCTGAGGTTGTAGGGAGTAATATCTGGGTCTACTGAACCGATTTTACAAATCCTTTTACAAATAGATAGCCACATTATGTTTAACATTATATAGTATTGGTAATAGTATTATTCCTATGTATTATATCGTTCTCTTAACAATTGTTAAATAGATGCAATTATTTTAGTACACCTACTGTCATTGTCTCTGCACCATCTAAAGGTTGCACATGAACAGAACATTTTAGTACTGAAATTAATTAATAAAATAAATAATTTGTGAGTGTCATTTATTTATTTTGGGCTAAATTTTAAGTCAAGAATAAACAAGAATCCGAGTAGTGTGAAAAAACTCTACTATGTAGTAATCTTTTAAAAAAATACTACGAGTAGTATACAATAACGCAGTCCATAACATACTTATTTTAAGTAGAGTAATTCATAATTGTTCTTCAATTATCGTTTTTTTCACAGTACAAGTAGTGAAGCAACAAATCGGTCATCTCAAGAGAAAGAGCCGTTCACACATTTGTCAGCCGATGAAGATGAAATTTCGTTGTATCTCGATGGCAACGGCGACGCTGCTGGGAAGACCATGACTAGCTCTATGAGAGGTGAGGAATGGTAAAACGTTCTGGGTTCGATCCCCACATATAGTTGTTCTGAACCTAGGTGTGCTATGTGTCAATGAACTGAGTGTTTGTAAAGTACCGTAACAGGAATTAGTTCCGTAATGTATTTTTTTTTAAGACAAAGATCTTGATTGATTGATTTTTTACTTTTGTCAGAATCTTTATTAACCCGTTTACGCCCACTGCTGAACATAAGCCTCCTCTTTACATACCATGGCATGTGGCAAATGTAAATCGGTAACAAATCTTGAACTGAGCTGCTGCCCATCGATGAGCTGTTATTATTCGAATCTTACGACACCTGCATGAGGATATGGGGTGGTCTATTCTACACCGGACACCAACTCTTTCATCTCCTCTCTCCTTTGATGTTTTTATCAGAGCATCAAAAATTTTCTCCTGGAGAGATGTGAAAAGAAAACTGATTAAAATTTTGTATAAAAAAAATCTCAAGTAATCCAACAAACTATAAAAAGGATTTATTTAATTTGTTTTATACCAGTTTAATTGAATCGTCAGTTGTCTTTCACTATCCGATTTATTTTATTAATTTACTAAAGAAAATATTGACTAAATACAGGGGCTGGTGCAATAGCAGAGGAACGAGACAGTATAGCGGAACCCTTGTACGCGTTACTAAGCGAAGTGTTTGATATGAGGGGAGTGTTCCGATGGCTTAGGAAAACGCTCGTCACCTTTGTACAAATTACTTACGGAAGGACTATAAACAGGTCATTATATACTATTATTTTTATAATATTAATGAGAGAAGAAAAACATGCACACTCAATTTGAATGATTAGCCCAATCAACATTATTTATGAAAAATCTGCTCATATAAGGTCCACTGCTAAACTGAGAACCTCCCGAGGGAGAGTTTTGCCATTGTCACCACGCTTGGATTAGTGACCGTAGTATTATTTTATACCACATAGGGAAACGCTGCCGCCTGTTCTCTAGTATACGATTGTGTTGTGTTATGATAAAAAACAATTGTGAGCAACAGCTTAACCCTTAAACGGGCAGTAGTATGCTTAGGATTTATTGGTTTTGATCTTTATTACAAGTACATCAATTTCAAAATATGATGGGTTCTATATTCCCTCTGCCCGTTTAAGGACGTGCTTAACAGTTTAACCAGCCAGACTCGGAAAGAAATCTATTTAACATTATGATTTCTTGTTCGGTGTGGAAATCAAACCCACGAATTCAGAGACAGAAAACGGGACTTACCACGGAGGTGTAGAGGTTTTTATTTGATTCGTAAATAGTGTCTATTAGATTCACAGAACAACACTTGAGACATTGAGTTTACTTGAATTTGTCAAGTATCACTGTGATTTCTATTACCGAGAGTAAGACACTATTTACTCCAGTAAATAGTTAAATCCAAGTATTGCTCTTGCGTGTCAATCAGTTTTTTTATCAGTTCGCTGTATGATTGTTTTTTTTTCAGACAAATAAAAGAGACGGTATCGTGGTTGTTTTCGGAACAGATGTTGCATTACTACATCAGCGTTGTGCTCAAATCTTGGTGGCCCGGTGGCAATCTATCTGAAAATATTACCAATAGGAACTTCCAAGATAAAGGTGGGTTTCATACGTTGTAAATATTATAGGTATATAAAAAAGTTAAATTAAATAGGTATAGTTGAAAACATTGTATACATCATCTAAATATGTAAGGCTGAGTGACTGACTGCATGATTTATCGACAATGCACAGCCTACATTGTTATACAAAGAAACCTACAATTTACCTGTACCTATGTGCTATTGTATCCTCCTTTTGTTCTTTTGTTTTTAGGGTTCCGTAGCCAAATGGCAAACAACGGAACCCCTATAGATTCGTCATGTCTGTCTGTCTGTCTGTCTGTCTGTCTGTCTGTCCGTCCGTCCGTAAGTCACAGCCACTTTTTTCCGAAACTATAAGAACTATAATGGTGAAACTTGGTAAGTAGATGTATTTTGTGAACCGCATTAAGATTTTTACACAAAAATAGAAAAAAAAATATAAATTTTGGGGTTCCCCACACATAGAACTGTAACTCAAAAAAAAATTTTTCGTCGCACTCATACTTGTGTGGTGTCTATGAATAGGTCTTCAAAAATGATGTTGAGGTTTCTAATGTCATTTTTTTCTCAACTGAATAGTTTGCGCGAGAGACACTTCCAAAGTGGTAAAATGTGTGTCCCCCCCCTGTAACTTCTAAAATAAGAGAATGATAAAACTAAAAAAAATATTTGATGTACATAACCATGTAAACTTCCACCGAAAATTGGTTTGAACGAGATCAAGTAAGTAGTTTTTTTTAATACATCATAAACCGTAAACCGCAATTTACCTTTCATTCAATCAACTATTATTAACATCGATCAAAGTTACAACGAACTACAAGAACTTTTATACTATGTTACTTGTTGTATTCTTGATATCAAAAACAGGTAGGCACTTGCAACTAGTACGGAACCCTTCGTGCGAGAGTCCGACTCGCACTTGGCCGGTTTTTTGTTATTCCGAGTGTACATAAACTATTAAATAAAAAATAAAAAAAAATTAAGAGAATATATTTTTAAGGTACCAAAGACGCTTGGCCCCGCTAGAGGGCTCCCTGAATCCGAAATGGTACCTGGGGCTTTCACCAAACGGTGGTTCTGGAGGAGTACCCGGGGGGATTTAGTGGGTAGGGCCTCTCCTCGTGGTATGACCTCGTCATACCATTGTTAACATTGCGTTACAGGGGTAGAACTACAGGGGTAGTACTACATCCCCATCGGCGGCGGAAGGAATGAGTTTACATTTTTCCCCGGAAAAAAGTTACCAAAGTGCCCCCATTACTGGCGTTCGAAAGACCACCTGGGGGATTTAATGGGTATACCCTTGGGTATAATTAGCATATAATATATATAATTATGGAGAGTGGAGTTCTGTGTATTCCGCCACAGCGGCGGTGGTGACACCTAATGGAATAAATGGCCCACGAAAAAAAGGCACTAAATATGTGCACTGAGGAAGCCCTTTTTTAATATTCAACCACTTGAAGGGGTAAACGGGGATCAGTTTGTGCGCAGAAATTATACTTATTTGAGTTTTTAGTTCTCCGCGAGTGAAGTTGCTGAAAAACTGGTTTTATATATTTAAAAATTTAAGGCTATTTCTCAAATAAATGAGTATTTTGTAAGTTGCGTAATTCCTGCGTGCAAAATTTAAAATATTAACACTGTATATGTTTGGTACAGAACACACGCGTACACTAGCCCTGCAGCAGCTGAGTGAGAGTGTGATAGACGCGTTATCGTCTCTGGTGGGTGCGCAGGCGGCGGCGCGGGGCGCGCACAAATTGTTCTTCACGTTACAGAACACACAACACAACAAGCAACTGTTTTATGTAAGTTAGATGTTATTTTTCATATTTAATCATATTTTTTTTTATTTAAAAAGCTCGGTACTATAAAAAATTTAAATAAATTTAATATCTGCTTGAATCAAAATTAATGATCTCTATTAACAGATCGTAATTATTAATCAAAAATACTTCAAAACACAAGAACCCTTTCACAAGAAGGTTTTTTTTATGAAAACTTATTATTTTTTTATACATAAATATAAATATCCTAAAAAAACAGCTCCCTCAATCGCATTATTGTTTTATTTTGTTGTCCAAACATAAATGCGTACATAAAATTTTAGATTCTTGTGATTAATTATTATGTTATAGCATTACCTCACATATATATTTTCCCTAATAAGCTCCGACGTGACATGTATTGATGGAACGACCGGGCTGTGTGGCCAATCGCCAAAATGATGTCAGAGCGTCATATCAAACACATTTAGCTTATATTTATTTTCTAAACGAAACATAATTCTCGCTAGATAGCTAGATATATAATATAAAATCTTTCAAAAATATAATTATACACCGATTTTTTTTTGTCGTTGCAGGACGATTTGCCATCCATACTATCCAAACGTAACATTAAAATACAAACAGTAGAATTAAGAAAAATAGTTAACATTTATTATTTTTAAAGTTAAGTCATTCTTTTTACAAAAGTTTCCCTGAAAATACAAATAAACTCTAGTGCCTCACAAAAGATAATGTACGTAGTACGAACGAGCGCATATAACACAAATTCGTTGTTATTATAATCTGTAATAATTGATGCAATTGAAAAAGTATATGTTTAGATCGGTTTTACTTACAAAATTAATAATTATGGGAGATTAATAAAAAAGTTAAAAATAGCCCAACGAAAGAAAAAAAGCGATAATTTAAAATTTCAAAAATATTTTTTTAGATTTCATTTCGTTAGTTATTACACCTCATTCCCTTTCAGTATAGTGTACAATATTCTACTATTCAATCAAGACCTTACATTTGATATCCATATTGAGGGAGAGATGGATGAGAGGAGAGAAAAATATATATTCCGCCATTTTGTGGCGGTGGCCATCTTGGACCGATTTTTATCAAATTTAGCTAAGTACACTCCCGACTAATTCACCTTTCAAACAAAAAAACAAAATCAGCATCGGTTCATCCGCTCGGGAGCTACGATGCCACAGACAGAGACACGTCAAACTTATTATACCCCGTCGTTTTTGCGTCTGGGGTTAATAAGGGAAATAAATAATTAGTGAGTATTATCAACGACTAAAAAATGACGGTGTATAGGTAGTTATTTATTTTAGTTATAGAAGTTACTGTTTTATTTTACACTTAGAATGTAGAAATTTGTTATTTTAGTTCTAAAATACTATAGTATTAAGTATAGAACTAAAATAACAAATTTCTAAACGCTAAGTTATTTACAGATTGTCCTTTTCAAAATCATAATGCTAATGTTTTCAACTTTTTACTATTAATAATTATAATATTAATAATAAAAACTTTTATTTCCTATAAAAAAAAATACAATTTGGTTTTCCTTAGAGACTAACCTTAAAAAGAAAATATATTTAAAAATCAAGTACTTTTTCTATAATAATATGGCTTTTTCTTAGGTATGTATTTTTGAGTTAACTCTAGGTTTAATTTTATTGGGATTCCTTTGGCAGGGTGTAGCTCTCCTCCAATTTCCTCAACTCATCTCGGTTGTGTGCCAATTTATGCTAGTTGTTTCCTGCTACGGTTTTTATTTCGTCGTCCAACACTTCTTTTAAAAGTTAAAGCTCGGCCAATTTCTGAGGTCGTCCAACACTTCTTTTAAAAGTTATAGCTCGGCCAATTTCTGAGGTCGTCCAACACTTCTTTTAAAAGTTAAATCTCGGCCAATTTCTGAGGTCGTCCAACACTTCTTTTAAAAGTTAAAGCTCGGCCAATTTCTGAGGTCGTCCAACACTTCTTTTAAAAGTTAAAGCTCGGCCAATTTCTGAGGTCGTCCAACACTTCTTTTAAAAGTTAAAGCTCGGCCAATTTCTGAGGTCGTCCAACACTTCTTTTAAAAGTTAAAGCTCGGCCAATTTCTGAGGTCGTCCAACACTTCTTTTAAAAGTTAAAGCTCGGCCAATTTCTGAGGTCGTCCAACACTTCTTTTAAAAGTTAAAGCTCGGCCAATTTCTGAGGTCGTCCAACACTTCTTTTAAAAGTTTAAGCTCGGCCAATTTCTGAGGTCGTCCAACACTTTTTTTTTAATTGTAATTTTAGATTATACTTAGTCACTAGCTAATTGGTTTTATTCATCTCATTTTGTATCGAACACCAGACCGAGTAGATTCCTATACTCGAAACGATTGCAAAAGACAAAGGGCTGAGGGCGTAGATGGTTATACCTATGGTTAGAATGATCACTCCTATAACTATCATGTAGAAGCGAGGATTCGGTGATATTGATACACGTTCCGGTGACTTGCTGACGTAGGAAATCGTCTGAAAGAAATGAGAATTATGTACAGATTATTCAACGAAATTTTCTGCGCGATGTGTGAGTAATTGAGTAAATCTTATGTACCTTTACACGAAAGGAGATGATTTTTTACAATAACGTTAGGTATTTAATGCCCGTAATAAAATAAATACTTACACTATAAGATATGTTGTCTGGATTATTAATGAATAATATCTTTTCTCCCAGTAGGCTTTCTGCAAAAAAATAAATAGTTTATTCACTTGCCATATAATACATTTTGTAATAACTTCGAGCTAGGAATGTTCCGAAACCATCAAAGAAAATTATATGTTGTGTACAAACACTTGAGATTCGATTAGATTTAGATACATTTAACAAAAAGCTCTTTAGATTCGGTTACCTCAGAAGCATAAGGACGGATGTACTATTTACTTGAGAAGTATTTGGTCGAATGTTTCTGATGTATAATGTCACATTCGACTTTATGCTTCTAGCTCTAGAAATGGTTGAATCAATTTTGCACAAAAGCTAATACATTTTGTTTTCATAATATCAATAATATCATTACTATAAAGTAATGATACCTATTATTTGGTAGTGTTTCGGGTAAGGGAAAAGCTTATAAATATAGAATAGATTTGACTAATCCCTAATTATATAATAAATGCGAAAGTAGCAGTTACGCTTTCACGCCTAAACTACTAAAGTCTGTTTTTAAGCACAGGGATAAGCTTGATCTTTTGTAACTGTTTGGCTCTAGTAATTTACCCCTTCCAATACTTACCGCTGCACTCGACTCCAATGGTGTTAATTTCGTCTAATTCCCCATTTATAACTGTGATAGTGCTGTAATCTTCGCTGTAACGGTACATTTCATTTGCCAATACGTTCGTGAAATCCTCCTTCACCTGTATATTTGCTTGGAATCTCCTTTGTATTTCGTTTAGGAAGAGAAATGCTCTGGACCTTTGGCATAGCTGTAAAAATACGTTTTTTTTTGCTTGCAATAGTTACGTAATCTTTGTATTTTATAAGATTTATAATAAAGTAGCTCTTCCAGTTGCTGGAAGAATGCTCATCATTGAGTTAAGCTCTCTATTGTACATCATCTTAAAATGTAATTGTTTTATCATAAATAAAATTAACGTGTACAATAAAGAATAAATGTATATAATATTTATCATCATCATCATCAGCCCGTATAACTTCCACTGCTGAACATGGGCCTCCTCCCGAGGGAGGGTATTTGCCATAGTCACCACGCGGGTTGGTGACCACAGTATTATGTTGTACCACAAAAGGAAACGCTGCTGCCCGTTCCTTGATATAAGATTATTATTATAATTATCGATGGTGCTATTACAATCGGGACCAACGGCTTTAGGTGCTTTCCGAGGCACGGAGAGTAAGTCCCTCAATCAACCAGACCCGAAAAGAAAACTTGCAATTTACACAGATTTCAAAGGTGGTGGGAAAAGTGTGCAGCGTGAAGATCGAACGTCGTGGTTCGATCCCCACGCCGGACACTTCCGAGACTTAAAGCGAGCCAAATACCGCTACACTACCTACACGTAGCAGTGGTTAATCTAATTAGGACACAGTCCTGAACGTTAAACTAAATCCTGGGTCCTATTATTTTTCGTTTAACAATAAAGCTACCAGAGTTATCTCATAATTAAATTTACTTTTGCTTGCACTGTCGCATCTCAAAAAGAATAATATACATCACCCGCGTCAAATGGGTTTATCGACAGGCGTTAAATGAAACTTGTCGAGCAAATGACAAGATAATTGAAAATATTTGACAACAGCAACAAGAATTCGTTTTTAATTAAGTTGTTAAGCCGTTTTTTAGTGAAATTTTAATTTATTACGCGAAGTGACTATTTTATGTTTTTAGATTTAAAGAAAAAACTTACATACGAACGTTTTACCGAGAACCACATACCTACATCTTACTAACTATATGAATGTGATTTGTTGTTATACACGTTCATATTTTTTTTACTACATCAACAACTATAAAAAGAAAAGATGTTAATGAATTTTACAGGGCAAAATAATGGTTATTTTCTGCGACAAAACGATTTGTCTATCTACACTAATAGTGAAAACAAATAAAAATCAGCTAAGTGCTCGTCGGACTCGCGCACGATGAACATTATTTTTGTTTAACGTCGTTTCCCTGCTTCCCTTTTTACAATTGAGCTGAAATTTGTATGCGCTTTTAATACGGATAACAATCGGCTGAAAATTGAACTGTTTAGTTATCACGCTTCATAAAAAACAGCCTGGTTTCAGAAACAATAGTATTTATTTTACTTAGACGATGTCTGTCTGTCGTTTATCAATTGAACATTTAACATACAAAGTGATAGAGTTCTATAATTATTATAAGGTTTTTTTTTGTTAACAATAGTAAAAAAGTCGTTACTAAGAACGCGACTGTGATTAATACATGTTTTATTTTTGTGAAGATTAGAATATTAATGACAACCTTTATTTTCTCAAAATACTATGCATTATTTGCTAACTAAATATTTAAATTCCTAATTTTAAATACTAACTATATGATTGATCGACAACAATCAAAATTTATTCAATGGAAAATACCATCATTTCATTAATAAATAATTATACAATACGTAACGATTATATACTTAGATTGTTATAACTATTTAGTATTTTATTCTTATCTTTAAAAATCTTGTTATGTGTTTAAGAGTACATATAATTCAATAAGCCGCCTTGCCGTTGTTTTCACGACATGTACATTGAAAAATGTAGCTTTTAAAACTGTGAAATATTTTTTGCAATAGATTTATTCATTCATTTTATCCATTACTAGCTTCCCGCGTGCGGTTTCAGCCGCATAACTCCCGTTCCCGTGGGAACTTCATAATTAAATATAGCCTATATTAATCAGTGATAATGTAGCATTCAAACGTTGAATGAATTTTTTAAATCGGTCCATTACTTTTTGAGCCAATTCGTTACAAACATACTTACATACAAATCTTTCCTCTTTATATTATTGGTATAGATAAACTTACAAAATAATGTATTTATAGTTATTGATTCCCTGAGATATAAAGAAAGTCAAAATCAATAGTAGAAAACAAAATATAATACTTACTCTGTCTGTTATGCACAAGTAGAAATATTTATCTTTTGCTATATAGTGAAGCAGATATATTCCATGAGAATATGTCATCTTATTGTCGTTTACCGATAGTTTTGATAAAACTTGTTCAAGTATTTCATTAAAGTTACCATCACACGAAGCGAATTTCCACAGTATGTTCATTTCATAAGACACAGCACTAAATAAAATTGGCATTTTGTATTAAGAAAATACAAAAAAAAACACACACACACACACGAAATAAATAAATCTTCCTGTTTAAAATAAATATTTATTGCAGTTTTACGTTGATAACAGTTATTATGCCTATTATTATATATATTTTTATTAACGTCATATGAAACATTTATCACATAATGTTTAAATAATATTTTTGTATAGGTATATCACTACTAAATAAATGCGGCAACCTTAACCTCAGTGTAAGAAGCTACTAGCCATAGTTGATAATACTGGCAATTCGTGTCTACGCCTCCGCAGGTTTTATAGACGATACACATGACAGAGGAAATTCTTTAAGTATTGAGCACACTCATATGATTAATATGAATACGCTTACAGTTTATTTTAATGTATTTAAGCAAACTACGCAATAAGCCATAGGTACTTATATTCATATACCTGACTATTTATTTTGTGTCTAATTAATATATGGATATAGTTTATGCATCACATTGAAACGAAGGTGACACTCCCCTTTTTTCGCAATAATTGGTATAATTACAGGACTTTTTGTTTCATTGTTATAGAATATAATGCTTCAAACGTACTTGTAATGTGAAACTTTACTTATAGAAATAAATTAACATAATCTATTTATTTCTATGTATTATATATTTTGATTAGTGCATGAAATGACTACGTTTATGTAATTTTTATCAAACTTGATGTCTTCAATTTGCTTCTGTATTATTTCACCATCTGTGCCACGATCGTACAAAATACCGCGCGATCTAAAATTATTGGCCTGTCATTCTGCAGCTAAAATCCCGTCGAGCACGCTGAAAATGTCGCCACTTGTTGATAATATAATGCGGAATGGTGGGACGGAATACGGAAGAACACTCCAATGTAAGCTGTATCGGTTTTAAATGATGACTCTTCAACGAATTTCTTTTGGTACAATAATAGATTTTCACACACATTGTAACTTTTATATTTATAATAGAGCGTTACATCAGGTGTTAATGATTATTGTATGGAGACATAGAATAATATTAAGGATACATTGTGTTATTTATCTATTAATTATGTATAACGAAATGTACCTTAACATTTTAAAAGTGACCTAAATGTGACGTCATTACTCAACTTTATTTAATATGGAGTTGTATTGTTTTTGCGATATATCAGTTGTACCAAAAAAAAATAGGAACACTTTGTTAGTAGTTTGATATTTTATTTTTGTTTTTATTTCTGCCCTGGTCCCGTTGACTCCTTATTAGACGTGGGAAGGCTTGCCACAATCGCCATATGCTACGGTAATCTATTACATTTTAGCCTTGTCTATGTTCATTATCATCTTTCTGCCCTGGTCCCATTATTTTGGGGTCGGTGTAATATGTCATCCACTTTCATTTTTCCCTATTAAACGTCTCTTCCATACTCTCAACTTTCTTAGACATTTGTCATGTTTCACACAGTCCATCCATCTTTTTTTGTCCTAGTGTTAAACTAACAAAATATTCCAAATGATGTAGATAGTCACAACTGCAGCCCAAAACGACTCCAGTAAATAATTATTTAATCATTTGGAAAATAAATTACCCTTATTACGTTGATATTAACATTATCAAATATTCGCTTACAGCTCATAAAAATATGTATTCTCCATTGTCAAAGTGCTTGGTAATAGGTTCTCGTCTCGTCAAAAGATATGTGTTACAACCCCAAATGTTGATAAAAAAACGGTTTTCTTTGCTAAAAATATACAGAAGTACTATAAAGTTGTTTTACATCTAATATGTTTTTCATAGATGATTATATGAACTGCATGTTCCTTTATTTCAATATCTTTGTTTTGTTTCAGGATCTGTTCGAATTAGTTCTAATAGAGGTGTTTCCGGAGCTCAAGCGATACCAGTAAGTACCTACTTTTTAGGGAGAGGGAAGACAATATTTCATAAATGTATAATTACTATCTTACAGGGATCATAATTATCCTTCAACTATATTCTATACAATTTATATGAACATATGAAATACTCTATAAGAGTAATTCCTTTATGTTTAATATTTTTAACTTTTTTATGTGCCGTCGTAATGATTCTACATATCCAGGTGAATATATTTTGACAATTTTACAAAACATTCTGAACATCTCATACTTTTTTGTATTTTGTTTACCTAATATTTGTTTATCTGTTGGTGTTGTTATTTGATTTAAAAAAATCGTAGATATGAATGTATAAAATCTTCTTATGAGTCATTATTGTAGGTATAGTAATAGTGAACTGATCTCATTAATGTTCATATACTCGTACCTCGATCAATGTAAAACTTAAATGGTAAGTTCTTATTAAATAAATAATTCTTAGATAAATTATTGGTCTTGCGCTCGACTAGATACCGCGTTACCTTAAAACCATAGGCTCCGTAAATGTGGCAACTCAATATTGTAGTGTATCAACACTGTATCGATGGTATGTGACTCCGATGTCCTTATTCATTGTAGTGCTATTTTTTCACACCAAACTGGCATATTACTGCGATTATAACCAACCTTTAATAAATCTTTTGACACGTCTTCCTTGTGCAGAGCGTGACTGGCTCGGGTACGCTGATTTCGCAGATTTCGGCGTACCGCCGCATTTGTCAAGACGGTGGAATCTAGTCGAGCACGCGAGACCAATCATCTATCTAAGATATAAATGTAAGTGAGGAATTTCAACACATGCTATGCATGATGCTTTAAAACTATGCGATATGATATAATACATATTTATATAACGCATGTCAGGAGTATATATGTATTATATAAGATGCTTCTTAAATATATGCATTCCCTATAACAGTAGATAATACCATGCATTGGTGATTAAAACGCCGGGATTTAACGACTACGTACTTTTACTTACTTTATCAGCCCGTTTACGTCCGCTGTTGCATATGGGCTGTCTCTTTAACAGACCTTGGCAAGCCAGGCTATACTGCTGCAGTCATCACTCTTGGCAGGTGTATTGGTGATGGCAGTTAGATGGGAGTATCTTTGTGCTTATAGATGCCGGGGCCCATCCATCAGGTCCATTAGTCGCCTCTTACGTCTTACGACAGCTCCTATGGCTGTCGTAAGACGTTAGAGGCGATATCTAATTGCTCTACCCAATTAGAGACTATACATATTTGTGTGAGTGCAATAAGTGCGTGCGTGTATTACGACGAACACAACTAAAATTCGCTTCCTATTTGTCAAACCGCATGCATACGGCGATCGAGTCGAGAGCCGTGTTATGCGATTACCGCCTTAAAGGTGAGCATGCGGAGGTTTGGTCGATAGAACATAATTATTTATTATTTCACAAAAACTTTATCATTGTGCACAATACATGATACTATCTACTGTTAAGTGATATGGGCATGTAGGACGTATATATATTATATTGTAGCACATTATATTGAACTCGTAGTGTTTGATGTGACATTTATGATTGCGACTAATGTAGAGAGTACCGTTGGTACTAGGAATTAGTGACGTTAAGAAAATGTTTTCTATTTTTAATTGTTTCAATGCCAATGACATCGATTGACGGGAATTAATGATATAAATATATTTATGTTATTTTATAAATAGATTATTAAATTGCGCTTGTATAAATTAATATATAATTAGGTAGTGTAATGAAAATTATAATGCAATGGTCTTAGATCCGAAGTAACATCGTTCTTGAGTCATCCGTGAAAATAAAATATATATATTTTTTAATTTAATATTTTTTATTTTAAAAATTATAAAGTATATTAACATTTGTGATCTTATAAATATTTGAAGCGTCGGACTTGCGATCATGTCGTCGCCGCACGGAGGAGTATTTGGCCTCAAAATCCGGTCAAAATTATTTTTCGCTTTTTTTTTACTGGATATTATTTAAAATGATTATTTAAATACTAATAGGTATATTTAACGTAACAATCTTGAAAAAAAAATATAATAAACACTTAAGAAATTTATTTCCATAATCAGTAATAATTTAAAATACACAGACTTCAATACAGTAAAATCATTAAAAAAATACCTATCATGATACACCTTCAACATTCTCCACTCAGTTCTTTGATACTGTCAGGGCCCACTTCCACAAATAACTCAACAGTTTGTGGTAAGAAAGACTGGCTGCTCCTCAGCTTTTGCCGTTTTCGCCCACAGCTTAGAAATGGATCTGAGGTCAGCAAAAGTCTATTGAACACATCTTTGTTACACAGTTCTCTCGAAAATTTTCTTGTAAAATCGAGTCTGTTAGATCTTATACGTTTATTTCTGGCTTCAGCAGCCTCCTCAGATAGCTGTCCAATAGGCAGAAGGGCATGCTTAATTATGGCAGGACCATGTACGAGTATCTTATGTAGTGTGGGTGTCATTGGATGCCAACCATATAATTTTACATACAATTCCGCAGTCTTATTTGCGAAATCTGCAAACTTACTTTCATCAATGTCGTAACCAGAAGAAATGGCTTCCAATATTACTCTAAATTTTTGAATGAGAGATATGTCGATGCCTGTAATTTCAGCAGCTTTTTCAGGATCACTGAAAAACCTTCTGAATGTATTTCCCGAATTTGAGTTCCCGAAACCAGCTTTAGGGACGTCTACTAAGAGTCCTGTTTTTTCCTTGAATTCTCTTTGTATTTTCTCTTTTGTTTGTTTTACAATGTTTTTCTCATTTTGGCCTCGTTTTTTCAATGGTAATTTGTAGGCGATATGAAGAAGAGTCTCAAATAACCTAATTCTCGCATGTAATGTTGACAATCCGAATCTGAGTGCTTCTGGATTCTCTATCTTATTTGTCTTAAAATCGTTAAAATCTTTAGATGTTTTTTCACATATGTAACATCGCATAGTAGAGGTCGTATTTGTAGCCGCATTGCACACTTTTGCATCGACCATAGTTGGAACCAAAGTGTGCAGAACATTCATTGCTACTCCATTCGTATTTGTTAACTCTGTTTTCCTCAATTGTTTATCTTGATCCTCTATATTCTTTATTTCAGCTCTTGTAATATCGGCAGTTTCATGTACGAATCTGATCCGAATTGGACGGCAGAATCGTGGTGAAGATGGCGTTGGGTTCTGCCACAAAATTGTCCGTTGGTTTCTAATGTTAGATTGCAATCTAATGGGCACCAACGAACTTAGAAATATATTTGAATCATCTGCTCCTGAATCGTCTTGAAACTTTTGCTGATACCGAGCCTGTTGACTACCATCACAACCCCATTTTGTTATAAGTTCCATATTAATTAGCTCTTCTGGA
The DNA here is from genome assembly GCA_947037095.2 of Nycteola revayana. Classification (NCBI taxonomy): domain Eukaryota; kingdom Metazoa; phylum Arthropoda; class Insecta; order Lepidoptera; family Nolidae; genus Nycteola; species Nycteola revayana. Next base: position 31,541,022 of record OX344838.1, read on the forward strand.
GTACAGGTTTCCAGCACATCCTCAAGATACTTGCATAGTCTTGAAGTTGTGTGATTTAATAAGTCTTGAAGTTTAACTTCAGCGCAGGTTTCTGTCACACGCATAGACTCTTCCCTTGGATAACAATCTTTTTTTGCTTCTTTAATAAGCGTATAACACGGATAGATTGTCTTATTAGATTCATGTAGTATCTCATACTGACTCTTGGTCATATCACAATCGATAAAAAGGGACAAAGCTTCTGATGCCAAATGTTTCTTCGCAGACACTTTTCGGACTCACGTTATGCTTTTTTAATCTTTTTTGCCCTTGTAGGTGTGGCAGTGACTTCTTTTATAATCTTCGAAGCTTCGATATTTCCAGATTTGCGCTGACTAACACTGGCAGCATATGTTAGTTCCTGAACAGGCACTTGCTCTCGAAGTTCTTTTGTTTTTCGTCTCTTGCTACGATCAGTTAATTCCTGAAACGTCTTCAGTGGTCGTCCTTGTTTTGATGCAGACAGAGTCGACCAGCTATGTATTGTAATAGAACTGTCAAGCCATTTTTTATTTTGTACTATAAACCGTGCTTCTGTGTTGTTGGCTGAGGTCCATCTTAGCTTCAAATCAGATTTAAAATGTCTCAAATCATTCGTTAATTTATGAAATTCATGTTCTGGACATTTTGTAATCTCCTTAATTTTTTGTTGCATGTCTAATAATTTCTGATCGAGTTTTCGTTTACTACTGTCTCTAAAAAACGTGTATAATAATCTTCTAGACATTTGGATTTCATTTGAAGCCGAACCTACAACAAAAACCAACCTATTAAGTAAATATGCAAATTTACGGAAAATTACATGTGAAATAGAAACTGTCTTTAAATAAAATTGTGGGAAGATGGGTGATATATTTTTACGTGGATAACATGTCTAAGGTGTATAGTTAAGTATTTAAAAAAAACTTCTGCCCGATCATGCCCGGAACTATTACAAAAACACCTTTTTTCTAAGCAATATTGTAAAATAAAATAAAAAAATAGTATGAGATATTAGAATCTCAAAATGAAACTAAACACAAAAAAAATAACATATACTAGTGCAATGATAAAGTACATACCCTGAGCTTCAATATCCATTGATAATCCTTTTTAAAATCACCACAAACTACTCAAAATACAAACTGTAAAGTTGTTGAAATTTAAGACGTATCGAAAACAAAGACGTGTGCATTCAACATCGACTAGATTCCGACTACCTGCACATGGCGGGTACGGTCGTCAGCACATTATTGAAACCGGTTTATGGTAGCTAGACTAATGACGAGTGCGAACAATGTAAGAGCCCCCGCAGACCACAGACTTTTTATCGGCCGATAGTTTAGTCGGGTTGGCCTGCTAGTACGCACACCGAGCCAACTAAACAGTTCAGTCGGTGATGAGTGCGCAAACTATCCAACAGTCTGCCGACTATTCTCTATTTGCTAGTTTCTAACCAACTGGTGAAAAGAGTGGTCGCACCGCACAATGAAAATTAATAAAACATTGTATAGAATTGTTATTATTGCTCTCATACACCGGAGGAGGAAAATTAAAAAGAGAGCCCGAGAGTATTGGGTGCATCCTATCTTTAGTGATAGATTATTAAATGGAAAATTTTACACTATGCATTCCAAATTACTCGATTACCCGAAAAAAAATTTCGCCTTTTATCGAATGAGCATAACTAGCTTCAACCAACTTGTCAAATTAATTGGACCAGGAATAGCGAAGGAGGATACAAATTTAAGACTATCTATACCTGTGGAGGAGAGATTGAGCGTTACGATAAGGTAAGGTAAACCACAAAACATACTTTAAATTTTTTATTTTAATTCAAATGCCAAGTTTACAAGTCGTATATTTGGGAATCTTCTGAAAAATTTGAATAATATGACTGGGCTGACATGTTGGAATCAGCTGGTGATGAAACATTTTGAATGGTTGTTTGTGGTAAAGTGGGGGATGGTGTAGAACCGGATGTATAAGCCTGTGATTGTTGTTGTAGCGGCAAGAAAGTGGGGGATGGTGTAGAACCGGATGCATAAGCCTGTAATTGTTGTTGTGGCGGCAAGATGTTAGTCCCTCGTTGGTAAACAGGAAAAGAGTTCATGGGTTGTTGCAGTATGGTGTATGTTGGTTGAGAATGAGGCTGAACACGCCTACCAAGTCTTATCTGTTTAAATACGTTAAGAATACTAATCTTAGCATCGAGTTTTTCATCTGCGGTAAAATTTTTGAGTGATGGGACAAGAGACAATGCAAAGTTTTCATCTTCATCAACATTAGTCTCATTTAATGCTTTTAATATTGCTTCATCCAAATCCGTATTCTTCGAAACACGAGTTTTCTTCTGGCGAGGAGGTGCGGAAGCGGATGGAGCAGTTTCTTCATCATCTTCCTCATTTTCTATAGTATCCTGGGCCAGGTTCAGGTTACCTTCCGTTTGATGATTTTCCATGCATGGAAGTAAAAATAATAATTGTTCAAAGTATACGTATTTACGCCTCTTGACCGAAGCCTGCCCCGACTTTGTGTTCTTTTGTGCATTTAATTCTCGGCGAAAGCAAGTCCGTAAATTGGCCCATTTTTTTTGTATATCGCGGCCTGAAAAATAATAAAATATAATTAATTCATTACAGGTATCTGGCTACTGGAGCTAGTTTCAATTCATTATCTTTTGATTATCTGATGGGAGCTTCTACAATACGAGATATTAGAAAAAGTACATGTGAGCAAATATGGAATATGCTTCAACCGTTATATATGCCAACCAAACAAGAAGATGACTGGATTGAAATAGCAGACGAATTCTACAGTCGCACAAATTTTCCAAACATCATTGGAGCGATCGATGGCAAACATATACGAATGATACAGCCAGAACATTCCGGTTCATCATATTTTAACTACAAAAAGTTCTTCTCCTGCGTTTTGATGGCTTGGACAGATGCCGATTATAAATTTGTGTACATTGATGTTGGTTCTTATGGAACAGCTAGTGAATCGGAAATATTTAAAACATCAGAAATGGGTAAACGGCTTTCCGAGAATCGACTAAATATTCCTTCTGGAAGGCAATTGCCTAATGATGATGTTGGAGATGTTATTCCATTCTCTGTCGTAGGCGATGAAGCGTTTGGACTTTAAAATCATATATTACGCCCTTATGCAAAAAGAAATTTAAACTACACCAAGCGAATTTTGCAACTATAGACAAACAAGAGCTCGACGCATGGTTGAATGTACTTTCGGGATTCTAGCTAACAAATGGCGCATTTTTCACCGTCCAATTGACGTAAATATTAATTTTTGTGTTAAAATTATTAAAGCTTGCTGTGTCCTACACAATTATGTACGAATCAAAGATGGAATACATTTTAAAGACACTCTCTACAGTTGTACCATGAATAACTTCAATACTAATGGAAATAACCGAGGAAGAAATAATATGAATAATGTGCGGCAATACATGTCGTCATACTTTATATCTCCTGCAGGCTCAATTCCGTGTCAATATAATAAAGTGTAATGTAAATAAATAAAAATGTATCGTACCTTGATTTGTTTTTTCTTGGGCACTAAGCTCATTCCAATCAGGAACAACAGCTTCACAAACTTCCTCCCACAGTTTTTTCTTCACATTTACGTCAGAGTACTCTTTTAAGTTTTTCTTATAAAGTGCAGGGCGTTTTTCGACTTCCTCGATCAAGTTTACGATCAAAGATTCCGAAATAAGCGACTGAGAATTGGGCGACGCCATTTTACAAAACACGCGCGGCCGACCATTCGCTGTCAAAGCTCGGAGCGAACTGAACTATCGGCTTAGTCGGCCGACTAAAAAATCGTCGTGTGTGCGCGTGTGGTAGGGAGCCAATACTGATTATACGGTCGGCCGATAGTTTGCCGACAGTATAGTTTGAATTAAATCGGGAAGCCCATCAAACTTGTTTATCGGCCGATACCAAATCGTCATAGTGTGCGCACTTGCTTACATCTGCGTACTGATTAAGAGCCCGACCAAACTATCGGCCGATAAAAAGTCTGTGGTCTGCGGGGGCTCTAAATGTAGTCTCATTTGTTAAAATATGTTTTTGTTACTTTTGACCGGATTTTGCATACGAATACTCCTCCGTGCGCCGGTTCGATCCCCACCCATTGCACTGTCGACGTGAACAGACATTTTAGCTTAGGACGAGGTTAACTAGAATAGTGTGCAAAACCTCTGCTAGTAATCTTAAGAAAATAATATTTGTTGATATTAATAGAAGCCATGTATATCAACAACGTATATAAAATATGATAAATGGAAAAATCGTTCATATATTTGACAAAAGTTCAAGTTTTTTTGGTAAGTAGATGAATGAAAGTCGATATTACTTCGCATCCTGTACACTAATAATGTTACAAAAGTTAAGTAGCTTGTTGCTGCTCAGATATAGAAGTTATTATTTTTGTTATTGTTATTTTACTATCATCATTTGTGCCAAAGAAAGCACTGAGAATCAAAGTTCATTTAACGAACTATAAGTTTCTTCTTTAATATTTCTTAATTGATAACTGAATTTTATTATAAAAACATCTTATGGGCGCATGCAGTTCGGTGCGCTTGCGTTTTCCTATTTTAACTGTATTTATTTCGTATAATGTATATTTAATAAGTGAACCTGATTGAGCGACTATTTCTATGAATTTTTAAAAACAAATTCTGGAAGCATCTACATTTAACCGATTATTATAAATTAATGAAATAATTAAAGTACCTGATCTTTTCGGACACGGAATCTCAGAAACCTAAAATGTGCCATCCATCACTTAATAGTTAAGATTATACGCATTTTACATAAAAATTTACAATCGTTTAAGATATTCTTCTCATGATGGTCTAATCTAAGATAAAAAAACATCTCATCTTATCCCATTTGTTTAACATAACAAAAATTAAATTTAATTAACACACTATATTCACTTTCAAGTGGTATATAATCTGTTATGTTACGCGTGTGTAGGAATGACCGTGACCCGTACGATCATTCCTACACATGCGTAACATAAATACGTACCTTATCCGAAGGATTCTCTACTTGTTACCCGTTAATTTTTAGTGTTTGTCCCTATCCATGACACCATTATTTATATAGATTAAAAAAACCTCATTTTTGATTTACGGCAACGGAATAACTCATATTCCAGTATGATTGAGAGAGAGTTTATAGAGTAACTTTGAAATTTTAATGAAGGTTCTTATTTACATTTCTACGAAATCAGTATTGCCATTTATATCATATCTGTAGTAGTAAATAAAACATGGTTTTTTTTAATTCTAATTGTATAATGGTAACATTTTATCTAGAAACTATATTAAATTGAAGCGGTGCTATGGTGGTGATTGATCAAAGAATTTTATGGTAAAAAAGTAGTTACAACACACTATCTCTCGTTTTTATTCTTGTCACTATGACCCGTATTGCTTACCTGTGGACGCAGAGGTCGACTCTATGGTACACGCGTTCTGGGTACAGTCATATTCGATATTGGCATCAGATGCAATTTTTGTTTTAAAAGTGAAGTGAAATTTCAAATTGATGGAAAGCCAATTATAGCCGATCCACATTGTGACGTCATTTACAGTTTGTTTTCAATAAATATTATGAAGTAAGAAATGTATGTCCACGTTTGTCAGTAACAGTTCAGTTTTCTCGAATCCAGTTTCTTATTGGACTGCTATGACCAAAACTAGTTAAATGAAGAGACTATTTTTTTTACACATGCACATGTTGAGAAGAGCGTATTGTGAGATTAACATAATTATACAACTTTAATAAAAACTAAAATGTCGTTCTTATTTTGTCTTAAAATAACTAAAGTGTATCTAAAGCTTTTCATACATAAAATAGAGACTCGTACGTAGATCATCTCTAATGCTGTCCGTTGTAGGACAGCCATTTCTCTCAATTCGTGACATCTTTTCATTTATGTGTATGTGTTGACAGTGTTGACGATATTTATTTGTATATACGCTTCTCTGTATATTTTATACAGTACCTACTTAAAATGGAGGCATAGCTGTATCAAACCTCTCAAGTAGCCAATGTACAGTTTCATGACATTATATGACTACACTTAATTTTACAGTACACATATAGCCATGTATTGTGACCTTTAGTTTGAAATTAGCCGAAATCAAAGCTTACTGTAATAATCTCTATGATTATACATTTTGTAAAGTAAAGAAGTTGATTATTTGAATGTGTTAGTATCTTACATTCAATATTATTTTTTGACTGTTCATCTATCGGGTAATAGATTCAAGTAAAGTTCCGTAATATTAATCAAACTTAAATAACCTTGTTAACTATCGAGTATTTTCAACAATCACGTATAATTTTATTTTTCACCATGAGGCTACAATATGTATAATTGTTTTTTACTTATACACTAAGTGTTTTATATAATGCTGTTAACTATGTGTAAAATTAAAAATGTACCTAATTGTACGAATAAAGATAATATGTGTATTTTATGTTTGGTTTTTATTTGTATTTCCTGGTATAATTTGGTTTTTTGATTAGTCACATTCGCTAGTCACTTGTATTGCTTCATGTATGCCTGGTCAGTTTCTTCAAATCTAATCCTGCATTTTTCCTTATAATACCTATCACTCTGATATGCTATTGCGGAAATGTAAACCGCTTGATATTGCTTACCACTTCAATGTTTATGATTGCTTTTGAGTGTCCATACTACATTCTGTACACAACACGAAGTAGGTATCCACCCGCTGCATCTATTCACAATACTTACTCTATCTTCAAAACTGTAGTTGACAAACACGGAATCATAAGAATTCTTGTTAAGGTTATTAGGGAATTAATATATTCACTGATCATATAATTGACTACACTTATATACTTATATGTCTTCTGTTAAATTGTTATAGGTTTTATAAATAAATAACACGTTCAGATAATTTCTATTTTTTTATTCTCAGTACAATAATAAATCAGACAACAGTTTTAACACCTCGGTAAAGGAGGCTATTAGTAGGTGTAAAAGCTGTTTTAATTATTATCTATTTAATTATTATCTAGTTAATTTAATTATTTTTATGAAAACAAAAAGACGACCGTAAAAATACTGACACTTTAAATTTGGCACGCCATTTGAGTTTAGAATACGTTTTAAGTGTTAGTATCTAATACTTCCCACAGAATACGCGTGTTACGCTTACCGAACATTGGTGTCTAATTTTTTCATAAATATTTCGATGACATTAAAATAAATAATTACAGGATCGATACCGTAACTAAATATTGAATAATAATTATATATGTATATAATATAACCGTCATTGCCGATTACCCACACTACTCTCCCAAAGCATCCGGTATCACAGCACTCACTATAATAATTTCTCATTCCTTACAATCTATGTAACAAAACAACTTACGTAAAACATTTTCTTAAAACTAATATAATTATGAAAAATACGAAATACTCTCAAACCTCTTTTATCTTCAATGATCTGCTTGTTTATCTTTCAGATGGTGTGGTCTGACAATTTAATAATTTACGGTTGAATTCAGTTCCTAACATACATCATTTCGCAGTTTCTGACCCGTTTTTTTTTGTGCGTCTTTATTAAAATAAAATAAATTTAGAAAGCTATTTAGAAATGTTTTGACTGTAGGTATTATAATAGAATCAAAACTTATAAATTTATTATTTTTAATCAAATGTAAACCTACAAACTTAAATTTCCTTTGTTTAATTTGTGCGAATATTTTAAATGTACTTAAGTCTAACACTTACGTCCGAAGTGAAGTATTATTTTAATGGTGGTGTTTCTCTACATTAATGAAGATGGTTTCAGAGCGAGGTGCTGTACCCACCGTCCTCTACCAATAATTGATAGTAATAAAAGCGAGTAAGTGTTAAAATTGCGTGCGAACATCTATCGCGAAATGTAGGTTTATTGAACGTTGTAGTGTGCGCGATGACTAGTCTGTTTGTGGCGCGACATAAGTAATAATTAAACAAAAAATCAGTAGTTATTTAATTATCGTGAACAAATTATTTTTAACTGCAGCTTAACTATTTCGAATTAAAATGATGGATCGTTTTGGAGTAGGTAAAAGAGGTTTGAAGGATGTGATTTGATTGTGATAATTTCTGAATCGGGGCGGAATAATTTCATGAAATTAAAGAGTTTAACTCAAGGTAGGCAAACATTGTTTGTAGGTAGATTTTTTTATAATTCTTGTTGTTTTAATATACATAGTTAAATTGTTTAATATGGACACAATAATAAATATTAAATATTATTATATATATATATAAACATGAAATTAAGAACACAAATTTAAATTTAATTACTACTTAATACAAAAGTTGTATTTGTGAAAAGGAACTTTCGTTGTGTTAAACGTATTATAATGTCAAAAAATATGTTAAGAATGATTTATCGTCTTCAACAATATTTAAGAACATTTCATTATCTGAACTTTAAGACGATTTCATATTTAAAAATAATATTTTTTTTTATCGGAGCTGTGCCCGATGTTCGCCATCCTATTTCTACCTTAGATTTATAACACCCTGTGAAACTTTAATACTTTTTCTGTAATAAAAGTAATCTCCGAATCTTTTTAAAAATAAATATGTGTTTGGTTTCGTCGATACAATGAAGTCCATCAAACAACTGTTAGGTTTTCAGTGAATAAATTGAAAGTTAAGTAATAATTATATTTATCACTAATTAGGTACTAAATGAATAATTTGATATGAGACGAACGTGATCAATTGAACACGCTAGAGTCGCGCATCAAAACATAATCAGTGTTACTGGTACAGTAGATGTAAATTGAAAATAAAATATTATTTACAATAATATATAGTTGTCGTCAAAACAATGGTTGTTATGTAATTAAAATTTAAAACTAACTATTTACATTGATATTTTATTGTCACCATATTTAACTTGGTGAATTAACTCTACAATTTTTGTTGGTAGTAAATAAGTGCATTTGTTGTAGGTACTGTACTTGATAGAAATAAATAAATATGTTATATTGTATTAAATAATAAATAGTTTTTTCAAGGAAATGTTGATTCTATTCTGTCTTAATTCGTAGTTCCTTGTAGTGGCGTAACTATCCCCATTTCCTTCATAAACATCAGTAAATTTCCGTCTGCACGGGCCTTAGACTTAATAAGGGCCCCACAGATCGAGGGCCCGTAACATTTCACACATTTTGACAGCCTATGGTTACCCCGTTCTTGCGTTAATAAAATGCCTTCTAAAGTCATCGTTTTAGAATAAAATGTAATGCCATCTTAGACTTATTACATGGTCACATAACAATAATTATCTCAAATACTTTACACAAGAAATGATGAAAAAAATAAGGAGTTACTTTACAAGTATTGACATATGCAGCTTTGAAAGCTTGTCAGATTAATGTTATAATTAAAAAGAAATGACCTCTGTGCACATATCTTACTATCTAACTAAATACTTTCTCCTAGCATACACGTATAGTATAACGTCTTATAGAATTAACTGCAAATATTTGAGGAAGATTAGATAGATATTAGGCAGGTGCCTAAATAGGCCATGGCCAATTACTTCAATAGAGGTATGCTACTATAAACCCATATTAAAATATAAAAATTCAAAAGAAGAACTTTCACAAGTACCTATAGGCAATTGCAATCAAATTGACAATCCCAAAGCTCAATATCTTGATAATTTTATATAAAAAACAACTGGTGGAGACCAAAAATATGATTGGTGTAACTGTCTTGGAGCAATGACAAAAATCACGTTTTAAATAGGTCATTGTGTATGGCTATTTTTATTTTATCCAGGTCGGTAATATCGGACAGGTAGGTAATAGACGACCTACCGAAACAGATGAATCCCTGCGTAAATAATTAGAAAGCATAACAAAAATCAGATAACTATTACAATATGTCATGGACAGTACAAAAATACTATTTATTTAACATTAGAATATATATTTGAAAGAATATAATAGGTATAGATATCAATATATGAAAATATTTGCAGTTAAATTTGTCACAAGTTTATAAAACTCGCCTCCGTTCTGTTCGAATGAGCCGGATCCGGAATGACCGGAGGCGAGTTGGCTTGTATAAAAATATAATTTGTGTCTTTTGTTTCGTGATACCACGCTAGAATAAGTCATCATTTCATGTTACCTTTGTTAAGTTAACGTACCTTGCCATTGTTGCTGTGTGTACATTAATAAAGGCTATGAAAGTAATGTAAATAGGACTACTTGAAACCCAGAGCAATCCATGCCTGACCCCCCTACCTATAAGTAAACTTCAAGTTCCAAATTTTTAAACGGTCTTACCTTTCCTGCATATATATTATATTTGTTGCCGATTTGCCCCCCTATACGGATGCGCCCTAACTTTTTTTTCACGAAGACTTTTAAAAACTTAACTGCTTTAGGTGTACCTTCTTTTGCTCTCTATCATATAACTCACTTACCTATAACTTGTTTTTTTTTCGCCAACAGACCCCCGTCGAATCAGACCACTTTGGGAATGACTGGTCTGAACAGTCACGGCAATGCAACGTAGGTACACTATGTTGAAGCGTGGTACCACAGTCGCGACACAATATAAGACCGGCAAAGTCTAAAGGATAATTATTATTACCTTTAGGCTTTGCGTTATTCAATTTGAATATTATATAAATATTTTGTCTTAACACCTATTTACACGACATCAATGCCTTCATCAACTATGCTTCTAAACAAATTTACCTAACCCTATTATAACTTTAACAGTATTAGATAGGTAGCCATATATTTAATATGTTATTAATAGGGACTATTATAGATAAATCTTGAGAGTATAATACCTCTATACTCATATTGAGACATAGTCATATTATTATACGAGATATACCTACCGACTAGTATCTATATTAGTTTATTCTAATACAGATACGTATTTAAATGTTATTTTCACGAAAATATTAATTTGCTTACTTATTGATATTGATCTAACTAATGTATGTACACTCAGCAAAGGAGATTGTGTATACCATACAAGATTGTATGATTTTTTATATTTAACTCCGTATCAATCAATCTAAGAATCTTTAATGAATGTTCATACACATTCATTAAAGATTCTTAGATTGATTTGTTTTTAAAGCGAAATTTGATTGGTAAATTAATGAAACTTAATTTTTTGCCATTCAAAATTGACCGCGAATAATCTACCTGATCAGATAGTTCTAATACGTTTTATTGGGTAGATTATTATAATAATTTTACTAATTAATTACAAATGTCATTAAAGTTTTAAATTAAATGGAAAGTAAATCCAAAATATACGCCTACAACATTTCATTTTATGATGTACTGGTATTAATCTCCTTTGATGAATGTCACTTGTTGTGCATATCTCTTTTTTTATTTCAAATCTGCAATTGACGTATATATCAGAGAAAGTCGATGATATTACAGACTTAATTCAGGATATTACAGACTTAATCCATAAAAATAGGCTGTATCTTTAATTGATAATGTCTAAGTACAATTAATTTAAGTTTAGGACACGATAGTGTATTCTATTACATGTTTATTCATTCATTTTCCAATTTAAAATTATGTTTAAATTATTAAAATACCATCAGTTTATCATCAGATACATAGTCTTGCTCGCTCGGCGGCTTCTAAATTTACAGCGAAAGATATATCTGAAGAAATCAATAAGTATGTCAAAAAGCTTCATTCAATCCATTAATCTGATGAAGAAATTGCTGGTACAGTTAAGATTGACTTATGGCGTAATAGATCTAATGGAATATATGAACTAAGAACGGAGGCAGAGCACACTGAAGGTGCTGGCGCAGTTGTACCATCATCAAACAAGATAGCCTCGATATGATGTACGATCGAGAATTGTTCGTTTAAATCACTCGGTCTATAGTAAAAACACTTCATCGCACTGTTTAATAAATTCAACGAAACCTCCGTTCAAAAACGTGTAACAAGTCGCGGATGCGTCATCTACGTTAGAATAAATTGTCGTCTAGTTAATACTTGCGCTGAGTCCGTTTCAACTTATATTGAATCAGTGATTGTTTCAAGACAGTTCCTCATAATATTTTGTTTCGTAGTCTCCATGAAGGAAGTCACTGAGTGAATATAAGTATTGGCATTAATTTGGTGTTGTTGCGTTGCCGTTTAGGCGTAGGAGTGCAAGGTGACCGGTTCGAAGTCGTCGTGAGTGGCGGGTCTGGTCGGCGGTTGTCGGGTCGGAGGCGGAGGTGGAGGAGGCAGTAGGCTCGTCCCTTCAGGTATGTACACGTTCGTCACGCGCTCCTGTACAATAAATAACATGGCATATAACAATGTTTAATTATTGCTTTCATGGGTTATACAAAGATCTTATACCTATTAAAGTAACAGAACTAAACATGACCCTGTTAGGGCAGTGCAGTGTTTAACACGTTTGTAAGCGGCCGTAGCCCAATGGCTAGGGCGTTGAACTTGCGATCATGTGATCATCGCTTCGATCCCCACCCATTGCACTCCGACGTGGACCCACTCGTAACACAAGCATTTTAGCTACGAGGGGTCAACAAGAATACTAGTAGTGTGCCAAATAGTAGACATCAAACAAATTTTAAAAACATATCATAAACATGTTGTTTATGATATGTTTTTTTAAGATTTTGGGGGATAGAAATGAAAACGGCTAAGAAATGTGAGTTCCGGTTCAACCAGAATATTATATATCACATAAAATGAATATGAATAATAGAATGATATTATATAATATCATTTGGAAGACTTTCGGTTCAAACCGGGTAATTTCAGGTCAGATGGTATAGTACTAGGTCGCACAGTCCAGCTAAATAGCGGTAATTTTCAGTTTTGTACTATTTAGTACAAAACTGTAAATTACCGCAATTTCGGTTTAGATTTAGGTTTAGATATTTTCTTTAAGTTCTACGAATCTCAGAGGCATGTTGACATAGACTGTGACTTCAAGAATTCGTACGAATATTAACTAGAATGCTTTAAATTAGGCAATTTCAGATTTCCACTTTCTTAAGGATTATAGCGATTTATGTCTATTCACTTGTATTTTGTATAATTCGAATTCTTGAAGTCACAGTCTATGTCAACATGCCTCGGAGATTCGTAGCACTTAAAGAAAATATCTGTATTGAATGTCGGAACCTGCCGTCTTTTTTTTTCGGACGGTTAGCCAGGAAGCTTTTTTTCTTGATGGAAAATGCTATAGATCATGGCCATGTGGTCATCAAGCAGATATAATTATTTCTACTTAATTCAAAAAATCATCTGATAAACATGTACATCTAATAAACACCGTAGAGGAACGGTTGGTGGTGCTCCTCCACAGAAAATAAAGATCTTTGTTGAAATTCAGAACTTGTAAGAATTGGCTTGCAAACTTGTATTGCGCGATATATGTTAGTTGGGATGCAAGGTGCTAGATGGCGCTGCTAGTTATCTTGTGGTTTGTGCGCCTAATGTAGATGTCACTACAACTCAATTAAAAAAAATATATATTTTTTTTTAAACATAATGAGAGTTTAGCTTACCTGATTCTTGTCGTATTTGAATATTCCTTGGAAACGGTTCGGTCGACGTTCCAGCTCCGCGCTAGGACCGCCGGCCCCAGTGTTACAACTGTAGTTCGGGTTGTGAAATGATATGTGCCCGCCGGAATCACGGTAGTTCTCCTTGAGACCGGTGCTGCGGTCTTTGTTGATTTTCACTGTACACAAATATAAATTTGGCTAAGTATTTAATTATTAGGTAAATCCAATTAAAATTGGAAATTGGTTGGAACAGTGCTTCATTATGACTTCAAGATCAAACACTGTCTTCAATCAAAGTTACTATTACATACTTACATTACCATTAAAATAATAATTAAATATTTTGCTGCTACTTTTCCGGAAAGAATTTCATATCTTCATAATAGTTGACTAGTTGCCCTGTGAATGTCATTCAAATGACATTAAATGATTTAAAGAAATAAAAGTTAAAATTTTGTTATGTTAAATTCATAAAAATGGTCTAAAATATAATAAACTAGCTTCCCGCTTTTTCGGTTTCACGTGACAACTTCATAATTAAATATAGCCTATGTTACTTCTGGATGACGCAGCATTCTTATGACGAAAGAATCTCGTCCAGTAATTGAGTTTACATTCAAAAATACAAATCTTTCCTCTTTATAATTAGTATAGATTTAAATAAAGACTTACCACATGCAAAGGCGATAACCAAGATGCCGAGTACGACGCAGGTGAAAATGACAATCATAATGATAATAGCTCCGGTGCTAGTCTCGGGGACCGCAGTGGGCGGCGCTACGAAGCCGTCGTCCACTTGTGTGTCCGCGTAGTCGTAGGATATGGGATAATGCGAGGGCATTTTACCGTCCACTTTGTTTTTAGGTTCTGAAACAAACAATACAAACAAACTGATTTTCCCCACACAGGATTATCTTTTTCTTTTACTTTTTGGTCTAATCTATGGATAAGGTTGCCTGAAAGAGATCGCTTTTAGCAATAAGGCCGCCGATTGCAAAATAAAATTAGGATAATTCTCATATTATGTTACCAAAGTTACTTGTATTGTTTTATATTTTGCGACAAAGTGTACTTCTTCTTCTTCTTTAAGATTAGATTTTTTGTGTAAATTCTAAGATTTCTTGCCTGGACCGGTGGTCCCGATTGTTATAACATTATCAATAACAATTAAAACAAATTACGGGCTAATGATGACCTCCGTAGCGTAGCGGTATTTGGCTCGCCTTGAATCTCGGAGGTCGTGGGTTCGATCCCCACACCGGACAGAAAATCTTTGTGTAAATTCTAAGATTTCTTTCCGGGTCTGGTTGGTTGAGGGACTACCCTCCGTGCCTCGGAAAGCACGTTAAGCCGTTGGTCCCGATTGTTATAACATCATCTATAATAATCGTATGTCAAGGAACGGGCAGCAGCGTTTCCTTGTGTGGTACAACATAATACTGCGGTCACCAACCCGCCTGCCAAGCGTGGTGACTATGGCAAATACCCTCCCTCTCGGGAGGAGGCCCATGTTCAGCAGTGGACGTTATACGGGCTGATGATGATGATGATGATGATGATGATGATGATGATTAATTTCAATACAAAATGAATGATTTGGCTATAATTTGGTTTTATGAATGGGTATTGTTGCCTGGAGACCTGGTTGCTGCCAAACGACTTATAACATGAGTGAACTATGCAACGACCACTATATTGTAACAACTAATTAATAAAATAGTATAATTGAAATATTGTAAATCTAAATACAAACTTATATATTTGGAGATTAAACTTTATTCGTTTCCAATTTTCAGGAGTTATTAAGTTATCCATTTTCTAATAATCGATCAGAGGAAGATATGTAGATCGATTTCTTTATTTTATACCTAGATATAAAAATTAGTAAAATGTGTACATTCTCTAAGGATTAAATTATGTTAAAATAGTTCTTAATTACAAGTGATACTTTTGTTAGATTTTGCTTTACACTTTGTGATTTTGACAAGTAAAAGTGTATGTAAATACCTAAGTGCTGAATAAATTTATTTTTTTCATTAGGATTGTTGAAAAAATAGGGTATCAAAGAGAAGCAAATCGGAAGACGCGTTCAGTCAGAATGGTAACATTAGAATCCCTTGTTTATTTATATGTACTTGAAAAGATATTTCATTGTATGTAAATATATTTTTACCAGTGGAACAAGGTCGATGATCAGGTTCTTCGGGACATCCGCATATATAATCGTGCTGTATGAAGAAGCATAGATGGGAGCAACCCCCATTGTCCTCCCTGCAAGGATTCCATCCGTGTTGTTTATCCGACGACACCGCTTTTATTTCCATTGTCATTTCTAAATCTGTTCGTATCGCAGTCACGTTTTTACCGGTCCTTTTGTCAGCTCTCATTACCGCCTTTTTGTACCAATCGGTCCAATAAATGTAGTCTTTGAACTGAAATAATTAAACGTTTAAAGTTTACTTGGTGCTCAAGTATCAACGAAATTTAGATTGTTTTTTTAAAATGTTATTTTATGAGTTCATTCAGAACTCATAAAATATGCAATTTGGAGTAAATATAGCATTGAAAGAAAAAACAAAGTGATCCTATAAGGGTTCCGTTTTTTCCTTTCAAGGAACGGAACCCTAAAAATATAATTAATACCAACCTGGGTCATTCCAAATGGATTGTTGGCTTCGGGTATTAATTGAACGCGGTGCTGTCCATTCAGGTCAGAAGTGTCAATCCGGTGTCTCAGAGCGTCAGTCCAATACAGCCTCCTGTCCTTATAGTCAATGGTGATGCCATTAGGGAACCCTACGTCTTGTATGATAATCACTTTCCTTTGGCTACCGTCCAAGTATGCTCTTTCGATGCACGGCGTCTGACCCCAATCGCTCCAATAGAGATAACTAAAATATTTTAAAAAGATATTATTATAATTTTTAAAGTACTCTGTATTTATTATTTATTTATTACACACATAACAGATACAAATATTATTTAAATGGGGGCGTAACCCAATAGGTAGGGCGTCGGACTTGCGATAATGAGGTCGCCGGTTCGATCCCCATCTATTGCACTACCGACGTGAACCCACTCGTAACACATGCATTTTACCTTACCACGAGGGATTTACAAGAATATTAGTAGTGCAAAAACTCTGCTAGAACTCTTTACAGAAAAAAATTACTTCGATTAGACCCGCAAAAGGAGAAATTATAGATAAAGTCGGAACTTTGCGTGTAATACAATAATAATCATCTACATAAACATTTATTTAGTAGATATATATTAACAAGTACATAGGTATAATATACAACATATTATTAAATATATATATATATGCATGATCCACAAAGGATCGCATTTTGTTCTACAGTCATGGAATGTTTTTAGTTCTACAGTTTGCCCAAAGAAATTGTCGAAAATAAATTAAGATAAGATGAATGTACTTACCCTTTAGCAGGAAACAAAGCTAGTGCTCTCGGCTCGCTAAGGTTACTTAGTAGTATTTTTCTTGATGAACCATCCAGTCGAGCTACTTCGATAACCTGCGACATTACATCGAAGTTAGAATAAAGTTAAAATTATATTTTTTATAAATTATATTATATTACTCATTTATCGTTATTTAATTATGAGGTTCCCACGGAAACGGGAGTTACACTGCTGAAACCGCGCACGGGAAGCTTGTAATAGAATAGAATAAGTTTTTATTTTTCTCAAAAAGTTACAATTTGGTATAGGTATCTGGGTTACTAGAAGTTACTAGCAAATTGAAACCTTTGTGAGAGCTGGAGTCTATCCTGGGTTCGGGACCTGTATGTATGACAGATCTCCAGGCTCACTCCTTTAAAGATTACACTATTTACTTGCGCTAACGTACTTTAACAATGAAGAAAGGCTCCAAGTATTGAGAGAAAGAGAGTTATCTTATAACAAAACAAAAAAAAATATGCTACTTGTGTTTTTGGGGAGTATTGTCTGTCCGTGGGTGCAAAATAGATCCTCATGTGTTGGGTGTAATATTAGTATAGATTCGATTGGGTAAGTAAGTAAGTGTTTCTGAGTGTAAAATACATAAAATACCTTGTATTCGTTGTCAGTCCAGTAAATATTGTTTGCGATCCAATCGACGCCGAATCCATTTGGGATGCCCATGTTGCCTTTGACGACATCTTTCGTCTCATTCATATTCATCATATTGATGGATCTGTAATAATAATAATGTTGTCGATATAACAAAAAATGTTTTTTTAACTTAAGCAGCGAAAGTTTTCTGTGACCAATATTTTTTTTTTTAAATATAGTATAAGGTTTGAAATATTCAAAACATTTAAAAATGTGAAAAACGGCCGGTGTCATCTTTTAATATTGAATCCCAATGGAACTTTGGAGATATTTATCGAAGTAATGCAGATCATTACCGATGGATGGCACTAACGTCCCCCTTAGAGACGTGTTACAAAGAGATTAATAAATTTCGATGTCCGGCTGTGGTTCCACCGAAGCCTAATTGGTTAAGGCATTAGGGACTTTACCTAAGATACAAGTTCGAATTCAGCCGGTGGTCGAATTTTATTAATCTCAATTTTGAAATATAGTATATGGTAAACTTTTCCATTAAAAGATCAGAACACAAAAAAAAAATAGTTTCATGAACTTATGTCACAGAAAATTATATGGGTACCAATGCCAAATAATTGAATTTTAGATATTATACTGTAAAGTAGAGCATAATTCATCATTGAATTAGGCTTGCCTTTGAACATGTTGTTTCTTTGTCTAAAATGTAGTTACTTATTTTTCTGTGTGTGCAATGAAGTATACAAAAAAAAAAAAAAAAAAGTTGCACAAAATACTCCTAAAAATCTACAGTCAATCCCCCGCCAGCGACAACCCCTGAGCCGAGGTCCAAGTCGCACAGGGGGCGCCCTCTTGCGCAGGTTGCTTAGTTTGTAGTTTTAAACCATTTATTAAGGCTGGAGTTTTGCTCATCTCTATGACCGGTGAAGTAAAAATGACCGTCCAAAAAAGTCTTATTTAGTTCAAATTGTCAATGGAGGAATACACTTTCCATGCAGAAATATCGCAGCACTGAAATTAATTTACCTTCATCATCAGCCCGTATAAGGTTCACTGCTGAACATGGGCCTCCTCCCGAGGGAGGGTTTTTGCCATAGTCACCACGCTTGGCAGTCGGATTTGTGACCGCAGTGTTATGATGTAATACACAAGGGAAACGCTGCTGCCCGTTCCCTGGTTCGTTTGTTATAGATAATGT
Source organism: Nycteola revayana (assembly GCA_947037095.2). Classification (NCBI taxonomy): domain Eukaryota; kingdom Metazoa; phylum Arthropoda; class Insecta; order Lepidoptera; family Nolidae; genus Nycteola; species Nycteola revayana. The sequence continues at coordinate 31,559,927 of OX344838.1, forward strand.
TATAACAATCGGGACCAACGGCTTAAAGTGCTTTCCGAGGCACAGAGGGTAGTCCCTCAACCAACCAGACCCAGAAAAAATCTTTGAATTTACAAAAAGATTTCTTGTCCGGTGTGGGGATCGAACCCACGACCTCCGAGATTTAAAGCGAGCCAATTACCGCTACGCTACGGAGGTTGTCGTTGTCGTCGATGCCCTCGTAGACCCGAAGTCCGAGAGGCCCGCGAACTGTAAAGTAGAGCGACCGTTGCACAAAACTCCCCTAAAGAAACTAAAACCATTATCCCTCAATCTCCCCGTCAGCGACCGCCCTGCGCCGAGGTCCAATTCCCACAGGGGACGCCCTCTAGCGCAGATTGCTTAGTTTGTAGTGTTTACACCATTTATCTAGGCTGGAGCTTTGCTCGCCTTCATGCCCGGTGAAGTAGCAAAAGCCTTAGGGCTAAATACATATGTCCGTCCAAAAAAAAAAGTCGTTTACCTTATCACATCCATATCCACGTCGGTATAGAACAAGAGCTTCTGATCCCAATGGTAGTCCACGGCCACAGCATTCTGTACTTTAATCGGCAACGCTACATCCCATTGTTCGGGAGTGTCGAATGAAATCACGGCTATACTAGTCTTAGTGGCAAAGAACAAAAAGCTTTCAGGATATTTGCGGCATATTTTCGGGTTTGGATCACTGGTGTTGAATACTAAGCCTGTAGGACACGCACAAGTGAAGCCTTTTGATGAGCGAAGGCACAGGTGGGAGCATCCTCCGTTGTTGATTGCACAGTAATTTGTCTCATCATCTTTTGGATTGTGCGCCTGGAAAGGAAGTACAATACAATTTTATATGAATAAAATCTATATACTGGGTGACTTTTTACTATTTATAATTTTATGTATGTATTTAAGTATATGTGTAGTTATTGTATGTATGTATATCTACCTACACACTATTATTGCTTTCTTTATTTTCATCTCTTCTTTCGCAGGTCTACTGGAAGAGATTTCTTTAGAAATAAGTAGTACCTTTGTACATTGCCTTTTGTTCGTATTTGTTTTTCTCTTGACTATATTTCTTGTGTGTGCATAAATAAATAAATTAAAAATTAAAATAAATTATAGGGCGTGATATGTATATGAAATAGATGTCTGAGGCATAGTTATTTTATATAATTATATTTTTTTTTATTGACAGAGTGAAAATCGTAACGGTAAAAATACGTACCTAAATACCTTACGCTATTTCGCTGTCTTTTAATTCATGTATGATTGCGGCTTAGGCTTTTATTATTATGCACACGCTTTGTAGGGCGTATTTCTCTTAAGTTATTTATGAGATTTTCGAAACTATTATGGTCTGAAATGGTCTATAGATTCTATTCCACTTACACCATATTATTATCAAGACGGTAAAAAAAGTTTTTTTACATTTAACGTTTTTTTATATACCTACGGTATGTATATAAAAAACTGACATGTTCCTATTGTTTTTTTTTGTATTTGAGCATCATACCTGAACTGCCCGAATATCCATCAATCCTTCCATGTTCTTCCTGATTATGATCGAGTTCATGCCGTTGTTTTTATCAGCTCTGTGCAACGCTTGAGTCCTCCAGTCAGTCCAATACACATGTGGACCCACAATAACTAGACCATACGGGTATGGGACGTTGCTCAAAATAGTTTTCCGTTTTTTGCCTTCGAAATCGGAACTTTCGATCGTTAACACTTTAGCGTCGTTCCAGTAAAGACGACCTTCAGTTTTATCAATGGCGAGTCCGTTAGGCCATTTGATGTTGTTCTCGATGATGACAATCCTGTTTAAAATAAACATTATGGTCAATTCGGCTAGCAAAATATATCATTAATCATATTATAGTGATCGCCCAGTGTTCTAAATTAGACCATTATTTGAAAACTGAGTAGTATTCTGCACTCGTTCTCTATATAAATCTGTAGAAGAGTGCGAAATTTCATACTGTCCGTCAGCGCAATAGGCATGAAGACTAAAGCGCGCGGTTGTTTTATGCGGAGGTCGCAGCGACAGACGCATGCGATCAACGGATGCACTCAACTCACGCTGCGCTTGGCGCTGCGTCAACCGCGTAAAACAATGGTTTGTAATTATATTACCTGATATGAAATGACGCAGCGTTTATCGCATAAAACAACCGCGCGCTTTAAAAACGAAAAATTACGTGTTCAATATTTTTTGGTAATAGATTCCCAAAACATATAGGATTTTTTTTTCTTTCTTCAAACAAAAGCAGACGGACTAAATATATTTTTGTATTCTTCATGCCTATTATCGTAAAAAGTATATAGATAAAAAATAGATTACCTATGCTGTCCATCCATGTCAGCCCTTTCAATTTTTGCCGAAGTACCCCAATCTGACCAGAACATGTAACCGTATTCATAGTGTAGAGCAATGGCGCGAGGAGAATCTAAAAAAAATAAACAATACGGTTATTGGTTGCGTTGGAACTAGATTTTAAATTAGTCAAAGGTTTATTTGTTGAAATTAAAAATTTTACTATTTATATTTTATTTGTACATAATGTAAGGTTTTAAAGATTTTTTTTATTCGATCAATTACACTAAGATTTTTTTTATAAGTCTCCATATATTCTTACCTAAGCCTGTCCACACTAAAACCTTGCGGTTTGAACCATCAAGTTCTGCGACTTCAACACTGTTTCTTCCTCCATCAGTCCAGTAAATCTATAAATAAATGGAAATACATATATATTTATGCTAGATGTGTTTGTGTTTCATAATTAATAAATAATCGATAGTTGCCGTGTACCAAAAGAGACGAATTGGTTATTTAGAGCTAAAATATAAAATAACGATCGAAAATAGATTCTTTTATAATGCATACGTAAATAAATCCTTTAAGAGCCAGGCGCGGTCCGAAGGAGGTCACATAGGACATGAACCGCAAAATCGTTCAAGTCAAGTTAGAAGAGAGGTTGACAAATTTCGTTCTTCTAAATATTCACCAAGAGACAGCCCAAGCTGTATCAAATATGATATAATATTATCAATCGAATTGCCAATAAAAATAGAAAACTTCCATTTATATTACACACATAAATGGAAGTTTTCCATTTATAAAATTGTATTTTGTGCAAAAAAGTCTAATTTATTCGGCATATTGTATAAGTGACTCCCACCAAATCTGCACCGGTGGCTCAGTGGTTACGGTAGTTGCCTCTGAGACCTGGTGTTCTGGGTTCGATTCCCACCCGGGACAATTATTTGTGTGAACCACAAATAATTGTTCTGAGTCTGGGTGTTCTGTGTGTCCGTGAAATGTATGTTTGTAAAGTCACCCGCGACACAGGGATTTATTTCCCTAGTGCGGGAGTTGTCTAAAAAAATAATAATCAGGCAGCGACCGCACCTGTCAAGACCCTTGTGTAATTAATTTCGAAATGAAATATATTATTTACCTATTACTCGTTTACGATATATTAGGTTGAAAATGAAATACTAACCTTACGCCCAATGGAATCGATGACGATACCATCCACAGTGTGCAAACCTTTTCCAATGATAGTCTCAATATTTTGGCCGGCTCTGTTAGCGCGTTGAATTTTACGTTCACCAGTATCAGTCCAATAGATTAGGTCTGAAATATAAAATCATTATTAGCCCTAGCTTTTATAAACACTCTCAAATTATTTTCATAAGTAGATTGCGATTGTGATTTTTTGATAATCAGTTATAGGTATTTGTTGTAATCTATAAATCAAGCAGTTTGGTATGTATATAAAACATGTCTTTGTAACCACATTCATCAATATTAAAAAAAAGCGTAGCAAAAACTTTCGTAAATAATCATTAAAATTGATTATATCATAAACCTAAGATTTGTTTGTAATTTAAATTATATAGTTGGTATCACCATTAGAGTAGTTAAATACTATGATGTTCTTACTTGTCTTGTGGTCGACATCAACACCGAAAGCATTCTTCAGCGCAGGTAAAGGCAGCGGTACATCAATTAGGTATGGCACGTCAAGAGAGACAACCCTTATGTCCACTCGATGTGCGAATATCAAGTAGTTTACAGGACCGGTAGCACAAGTCTTGCCATCCTTCTGTAATATTAATAACATAATGATATATGACAGGATGCTGCACAAATATATTGAATGTTTAAAACGCCGAGAACGTAAAACAACTACAATAATATTTAACTTGTAACTATACTGTATTTTCAGTTCTGTATTGTACTCTTGGAAAAAGGCCTCAATCTACACAAAATCACTTTTGAATTCTGCATTAAAAAGTGAGTTTGCGTTGGAAGTTTGAGCTGTGATAACATTTTTAAGTAAGTTTTTTTTTTAATTGCCCCTTATTTTGAGATATTACGTTTACTACTTCACCGGGCATAACGTCGAGAGCGCAAGCAGAGCTCCTTATTAAATTATTCAAAGGTTAAATGATTGGATTGAGTACTTTCTGCTGAACTACGACAAAATTAGAATTAACATTAGTTTAAAAATACCACAAAAGTAATTTTGCGGTTGTTGTAATAAAATAATCAACAAAAAATACTTACGTTAATTTTAATGCCAATCGGACACGCGCAAGATTTTCCTCCAGGCTTCAGCAGGCAAAGATGTGAGCACCCACCATTATTCTTGCCACATCTATTAAAATGACGACTTATATTACATTACATACAACGTTCTGAGTCCCTTTGTTCACAAAGTTACGCAATAAAATACAATTACTTGATATTCATATAAAATTAAGTATCTCTTTTTCTGATTGGCAACTAATAACTCATATTATTCACAATGGAAAATGCATTTTAAGGATAATTCGTTATAAAACGTATAACGGAACTATCCATATACATAATGCATTTTCACTGACTATTTTTGCTATTGTGTTGAGTTAATATCCATACTCTTTTAAATAACGCCTTTGACAACTCTACCTCCATCTATTACCTTGATTGATCAAATCAGAGATTTCCTACTATGTAATACGATATTTGATCACCGAATAAGGGGTTTCTTAATGGTGATGTATTGAATTTGAGTAATAGATGAATGCAGGTTTTTTTTTCTTTTTTGTAGGTATGCATGGAGTATGAATGGCGCTCTATTGTTTACGAATGATAGTAAGAACATATTATTATTATCCATATTTGTATTATTGCGGTGGTTTCCAGTTTAGCATTCTACCCCATGTCTTCCTAATAAAATTAATATTCAGATGAGGTATGGGCAGCGGCATCTACCAGCTCAAGGTTAGTTACCATCTTACTGCAATCGCCAATCCACCTGCCAAGCGTGGTGATTTTGGCAATATTACTCAACGACCATGAGTTGCGAAGATCTGTTAAGAGGAGGCCCATGTTCAGCATTAGACGGGCATTATACGCCATACATCTTGTTTTAAACTCTGCCTATCATATCTGCTACTTGCGTATCAATGTTTACAAAGGGACCTTAGTACCCAAACTGTAAATTTCACACACAATCATAATAATACACTTACCGATTAACTCCGGCCAGCCTTTCTTTATGGAAAACTCTGACATCCATAAGTCCTGCCACTCCTGCCCCTAATGTCCGTCGGTTTCTCCCAGTAAACTTATTGGCAGCTTGGATAGATTGCGTCTCCCAATCCGTCCAGAATACTTCGTCCCCGAAGAGGTCCAGGCCAAATGGATGTGGCAGATGTTGACCTATTTTAGCAAAACAAATTGTTTTAACTTCTCATATTAACTATATAATTTGCGACTTGTTTGCAGGTGTGTATATATATATATTGTGTTAGTCCAACTTAGCCGACCATCCCATAACTTCCCATGGGTTTCGTAAGAGGCGATTAAGGGGCTGGTAAAGTGAAGTGTATTATACAGTCGGCAAGCAAGCTATAAGCTGACAATCTCCATAGCATAGCGGTATTTGGCTCGCTTTAAATCTAGGAGGTTGTGGGTTCGATCCCCATGCCGGACAATAAATCTTTGTGTAAATTCTAAGATTTCTTTCCGGGTCTCGATGGTTGAGGGACTACCCTCTGTGCCTCGGAAAGCACGATAAGCCGTTGGTCTCGATTTTTATAACATCATCTATAACAATCGCATACTAGGGAACAGGCAGCAGCGTTTTCCTGTGTTAGTACATAATACTGCGGTCACCAACCCGCCTGCCAAGCGTGGTGACTATGGCAAAAACCCTCCCTCGGGAGGAGGCCCATGTTCAGCAGTGGACGTTCTACGGGCTGATGATGATATAATATGCAAGCTATACGGCCAGTCAATGGTAAGTGGATATATTCCTATAAACGGTTGCAATGACACTATTTAAGCGGTAGCAACTCAAGTACAGGAACACAATATTAGTCAAATCTTGTAAGGAATACTTCCCCCGTCGAGGACCCCATTGAACTTACTCAAACGCTATGCCCTACCTCTCTGCAAAACATGAGCAATTTTTATTCCAATACTTAAAAAAATGTTCCTACCTATTAAAATCCTCCTGCCGGTGCCATCCATATTAGCGTATTCGATGGTTTGGTTGCCGCCATCAGTCCAATAAATGCGGTTTTCAGCGAAGTCAAGAGCTAAACCATTGGGCCAGGTCATGTTACCGAATATTATTTTCCTACGGTTTCCACCATCCATATCGGCCTTTTCGATGCAAGGAGAAGTGCCCCAGTCAGACCAGTACATTACACCACCTAGAGTAATAGATATAAAATTTAATCATTTCTGCATAACATGAAAGGCGTTTAGTGTAATTCACTTTAAGAACATGCTTTAAAGAAAGTATTGATTTCGATTACCGCATAAGATATCTTATAAGTTTGGCGGAATTGCTAAAGTATTGGAAAATTAGCCCATGACTGCAGTTTTGAGTCCTGCCTATGGTCTCAATAGATAATCAATATTCTTAGTATGCTTAATTAATGCTTAAATAGCTCATACATAATTTACTAGCTATCGCCCGTGACTTCGTGTAAGATTTTTCTATACACTTTTAGTCTTCTTAAAAGTGATTTTTTATCGTAGTCGCGTGGCGCCGAATCAAAAGTAACAACACCATACCATATTTGTTATTTTAAAATCTATATTATATTATTTCTTTTAATAAATATTATAGTCAGTTACCTTTTGGGTCAACGACAATATCCCTTGGCTTGTCAATGTTGTCCCAAGCCAGTAATGTCCTCATGCTGCCGTCAGCGTTAGCCACTTCGATCCTGTTGGTACCAGCATCGGTCCAGTACAGCTTGTTGGTCAGCCAGTCGAAAGCTAAGCCCGCTGGCCAAACTGAAATATATTGTCATGTTAGATGACTGCCTCTTTCATCTAACGGTAATATTGTATTTTACTGTTAATGTTTATTGTGTATGTATTATTGTATTTTTTCTCTCCCTTTATCCATGTTTGTGTTTTATATGTATGGCGTCCGAGCCTCAAGTGTTGTCCTTACCCATATACTTCTTTTTTTTGTTATTAATTACTGTAATGACTATTTTGTATTCGTTTTGTGGTTTCATCAAATGTTTTTCTTTCTTTCAACTAGGGGCATTTGATATTCGAATCCCGAACACCTTACTATATACTTTCACTCAATCGTGTTTCAACGACAACCTCCGTAGCGTAGCGGTATTTGGCTCGGTTTAAATTTCGGAGGTCGTGGATTCGATCCCCACACCGGACAGGAAATCTTTGTGTAAATTCTAAGATTTCGTCTATTTGGTTGAGGGACTACCCTCCGTGCCTCGGAAAGCACGTTAAGCCTTTTTCCCGATTGTTATAACATCATCTATAATAATCATTAATTAAGGAAAAGGCAGCAGCGTTTCCTTGTGTAGTACAACATATTACTGCGGTCACCAACCCGCCTGCCAAGCGTGGTGACTATGGCAAATACCCTCCCTCGGGAGGAGGCCCATGTTCAGCAATGATAATGATGAATCGTGTTTCAAAGTAATTGGAATGGAGTATCGGTGAACGGTTTTTGATGTTTGGTATGAAAAGGTGATTTTGCTTTATTGCAAGTGTCGGTATCTACATCGTTTTTGATTACTGTATTTAGTAAGTGTATTGTAATATGTACTGCGCAGATGGCGCATCTCCTTTGACCTTGGGCGCTTTGTTCGAAATCGGCCAGGAAGCGCACTATTCATTTCAATTAGTATGTCGATTGTGACATGTAAGTATATTCTTACGATTATCATTATATATATAATTCTACTGTACGTATGTCATTAAACTCCTCCTAAACGGCCGGACCAATTTGAATGATTTTTTTGTATGCGTTTGGGTGGCGCCTTGGATAGTTTAGATTCACAAATCACATACAAAATATGTATATTAATAATATTATCATGCAGGACAACGTCTGTCGGGTCCGCTAGTAGTATAAAAAGTAAGATGTGGTTCAGGCGCTATTTGAGTATTTTTTAAGAGTAAATTTTTCGTCATTCACAGGAATAAATTTGAACTTTAACAGAATTTCCTTACAAAATTTGTCAAATTAACAAAATTACTCCTCCGATGATTTTTACCTGGCTATTAAATAATCAGCCCTTTGTTTACTAAATCTAGAAAGCGATAGGTAGTATTTGTTTGAATTAAAATGATTTTGAATTTTTGAGGTGGCAAAGATTGATCAGTTCTGTATTTAATTCATAAATCTAGTGATTTGAATAAAATATATATATTTTCTGTGTAAATAGTAAAGTGAGACTTACTTAAGTTAGATCCAACGATGACTTTCTGCTGAGAGCCATTCAAGAAGGCGTGGTTTATCGTGTCCTTGTCCACATCGGTCCAGAATATAGAGTTGGTCTTGTGATCCCAATCTAAGGCGACCGCTGATTTTATTGTGTCAACGGGAATCACCTGAGTACAAACAAATACAAAAGCAATTAGGAAACAAAACAGAAAATATGTCAATTAATTGTTTTATTCTTAGTCTTTTATTTATTTCATTTTATTCATTCAGTTTAATTTCTTATATCAGCTATGCGTTACGGACCCTAATCACTACGATCTCTGGGGATTTTATTTAAGAATAGGAAAATTATGTTATTTGATAATTTTCATCTATATAGTAATCAACTACTGAGTTAAGCCGACGAACATGACAGAAAATCTAATTTTTGATTAGAGATAGGTACTATATATTGTACATTACCATATCTAAGGAATCTGTTGATTTTCTGGGATTCAACTGCTTCAGTCTTATATCCTTCTTGCGCGCGTACAAGAGTAATTTATCGGGAGTTTCTTCGCAAGTTCGGCTGAAATGGTCAAAACATACAATATATGTGATACCTTAAAATATAATATTAATTTGAATTAATACAAAACAGATAAAAAAAAATTGGAGCAAGCAGGAGTAATTAATACAGAAATAAAAATAATGTATTCCATACTTATTTTTTTAAACAGTTTCATCTTATTAATCTTATGATGATGATGAGAATATATTATATATAACAAAAATGTCTATGTTTCCTCCTTTCAGACAGATTTTAGGAGATATCTCACATTGGCTAATTTAATTTCACACAAATACTATACTTAAAATTAAGGTTCCGACGAACAAATAAATATAACACGGATAAAACGCATAGGACAGCCTATCCAATAATCCCTACTTAATATTATAATTGTGAATGTAAATTTGTTTGTTACGCTTTTACGCGAAAACTACTTAACCGATCCTCATGAACGTTTATACACATATTCTTGGAGGGAGTAGAAGTAACATAAGGACATTGGCTTAAATGCGAGAGAAGCCACGGGTAAAAACTAGTAGTATCTAAATAAAGTAACATTCAGTTAATACTATACCCATCAGCGTTGAGGTTATATCCTACGGGACATCGACAGGTATGGTCGTTACTGTTTGGGAGACAGAAGTGTGAACAGCCTCCGTTGTTAGGCGCGCAACGATTCTTGTAAGTCCTTATTTGACGCAAAGGATGATAACTGAAAGTAAGTTACATATTAATAACACTTGAACAAATACAAAATAACTTAGCATAGTCAATAAAAAGTACAAATGACGATCTTATCGCTGCTGCTTATAGCAAATTATTATTATTTTTTGATAGACATCGCTAAACCAAGATTAAAAAAAAAACTGATTTCTATGAAAGTTGACAATAAGAAAATAAACATTTTTTGATAGATATCGCTAAGCCAAGATTTTAAAAGTAATCGGTTTTCTATCAAAATTTTATTAGGCACATCAATTTTCAAAATAACGTTACGTTTGATAATAAACGTCGAATAAAGTTAAAATAATAATAAATACACAAATTTACTTAGATTATAATTTTAAAACAGTTATTCTAAATCGAAGAAGCTGAAATGTTGCCATGGACCTCCTCCCAAGGGAGGGTTTTGGTAGTCGCCACGCTTGGCAGGCGGGATGGTGACCGCAGTATCGTGTTGTAACACACAAGGAAACGCTCCTGCCTATTCCCTGGTATCCTTATTATAGATAATGTTATAACATCGGACTTAACGTCCTTTGGAAGTGCATGCAGTTTCAATGATATTGCTTGATAATTTTTTTTGGGCGGACGTTTCGTTGGAGCTACATTCGCCTTTATACTTTATTTTTTTTGTTGTACGGGTGGAAAATTATTTACGCATTTCCACCGCCAGTGCGCGAATACGCTGCAGCGGCGAATATGTGGGACTCGCCCTCTCCATTGCGTGGTATGCTAAACTCATACTCATATCCACGAGTAGAGGACCCTACACTTTTTTTTATGTTGGAGCGCTGTAACAGCATTTTAAATGAATGAAATAAAATAAAAAATATAGAGAAAAATTTTCCTCAAAAAACCAAATACAAGATTGGTATGGTTTAACGGTTTTATTCCACGGAGTTTTTTCCACGGTTTTACTATCAGATTTTTTTCAGTTCGGTCGCGCAGCAAAATCCCTGTCTCCTCCAAGCCTGCCGTAAGGAACTTCGTTCCAAAAAGAAAATGTTTATAGAAATTTTCTCACTTTTTTGCTTATAACTTCTTTTATTTAAATTTAGGCAAAAGGTTATATGAACATATTTGTAAGTAAAGCGATTTGCTATAAATTATGTGTTAACGATTTTTTTGTAGGATGCATAGTTTCCGAGATATCGCGAAAAAGGCGTTTGCACCCCTTTTTCCAAGATGGCGGCCGGGGGACAAGGGCGGCAGCCCCACAAACTTTGGGTTAAGCTTCTATTGACCACCCACATATGTCCCAAAAATAAAATTGCGTCCTCTAAGAAATGCAACATTCGGACCTTAAATTGTAACATTTCAATGGACTACACCGCTAAAATCCCCCGAACACTCCTTCGATCCGCCGTTGGCGGGGTCCGGGTACGCATAAGCAATCCGGACCATGCGTCTTTAACCTGCTGGTTAAATGTTGTGTATATGCTAAATACACATGTCGTTTCAGCGATCGTTTTATCGATCTCTTATATCGTATTTTATGTTTACCTGTGTATATCCATCGGTACATTAATCCCAGCGTGTACAGTCTGAATGCCCATGCCTGTGTATTTGTTCACTGTGGATATGCTCTTCGTGTGCCAATCCGTCCAATAAATGGCATCTTCAAATAGTGTTAAAGCAAAAGGATGTGGGAGACCCTTGTTTGTTATCTGTGAAAAAGAGAAAGAATGTAAAATATGTAGGTATCTCTACATATTGTGCTGAATGAGCTCATTACGATCTACCTAGAGTATTACCTATCTACTATCGAAACGTAACATTATCAATTTAAAATAGACACATGTTTTTACCAAATCTGGACCTCAGAAGCATAAGGATGTATGTACTATTTTCTTCAGAAGCATTTGGTCGTAAGTGCCAGTTTACGTAAAAGGCACATACGACGAATAGTTCTGACGTATGATGGCACATCCAACCTAATGCTTCTGAGCTCTAGAAATGTTTCCCTCACGAAAACGGCAATGATAAATGTGCATGGAAAAGTAAGCTTAAGTGCTTTACAATACAATCTAGGTTGTTAGTGTTTTACCATTAGATAGCTACATAGTCCAGCACTAACAAAGGCACGGCAGTACAATGTTAAGGAAACACGAATGTATCCAATTTAGTTTTTCTATAAGTTCCGTTATATTTTGTTAATGGTTGTTCGTAAAGTTTCTAAAATCTTATTCTATTAGTCGTGGAAACTTGTAATTGGCTTATTGTAGCTTACTCTATATACCTACTTATTTTTTTGAGCTGTTGTTTTCTATGTAATAAAAATAAATAATTATGTTTTTAGGGTTCCGTACCCGAAGGGTAAAAACGGGACCTTATTACTCAGACTTGACTGTCTGTCTGGCACCAGGCTGTATCTCAAGAAACGCGATAGCTAGACAGTTGAAATTTTCACAAATGATGTAGTTCCGTTGCCGCTATAACAACAAATACTAAAAATAAAATAAAATAAATATGTAAATTTATTTTTTTGCAATTTTTTGCCCGTTATCAATAACCGCAGCAGGCAGGCACTTGAAAATGGTACGGAACCCTTCAAATGCGAGTCTGACTCGCATTTGGCCGGTTTTTTAAATAATTAAAATAAGAATACAATATTACTTACCTTTTTACGACCACGACCATCAAACGTAGCTTTTTCAATAACATGGTGTTTAGCGTCCGCCCAATATATTTTGGACTCCGTATAGTCAATGGTTAAACCATTCGGCCAAAATATTTTGTCAACTATTATACTTTTGCGTCGACTACCGTCCATGTCTGCGCGTTCTATTTTCGGATTTGGACCTAAAAGTTAACATGAAGTTGAAAGGTCATTTGAAAACGTGGGTGAAGTTTTATCAAAAGTATAAATCAACTATATTGAATTGATAGTTCTGGTGTATTGAATTGTTAGTAATGTGACAAACCCCGAAGCGTTACGGCGTAAGTCTAGAAGGTAGCAACAATACATCTTTGTACAAAATCTAAAATTTATTCTAGTAAAACTTTTGCACTTTAACCAACAATTTTTTTTTATTAACTTATATTATCCTACTGTTAGGCAAAGGTCTTCCCCAATATAATTAATAAAAATTATAAACCAAGTATCTATGTATAACAACACTGTCATCGTCAACCCCTGGCAAAACTTCTTTCGAAAGAGGCTAAGTTCTATAATGATGAGTTAAAAAAAAAACTTTGTCTTACCCCAATCCGTCCAAAACACTAAAGCGTCACCCGGATGTACCGCTATAGCTCTAGGTTTATCTAAATCGTTGGCAGCTATGACCGCCCTCTGAGATCCATCTAAAGTAGTCACTTCCACTCGTCGAGTACCGGAGTCAGTCCAAAATAATAAGTCGTGTATCCAGTCAACGGCCACTCCGCTTGGTGTTTCCAAGCCCCAGCGAATGACATCTACAAATATTAATGATATCAACAACAATTATCATAGATGATCAGTGAATAATAATAATTGTTGATTTATGGTTTGAACTAGATTAATTCCACTAAGTTACTGTTGCTTGATTGGAACATCAGTACCTAGTGCGTACACAAAACTACTACAACGATGAACTCTACTATGATAAATATGTTAAATAATAAAAATATTTTTTCAGTACCTACAGTTGTTATAATAAATGCCTTATATTATAGTTGCTCAGTATATTTAAAATATTTTTACTAAAGTAAGCCTTCAGTAGGACAGGTACAAACCATAACTTCGAAGTTACTTAATTAGGGGAAAGACTAACTAAAAGTTAGTTCGTTAATAAAAATCTTACGTTCGATTTCTGTTCCTCATAATAACAACTACAATACAAATATACATCGCAATGTAATAAATAATTGCATAGAACAAACTTATAGATCAAATTATGATTGACAAGTGAAAACAGATTCGTTACCTGTTATATTGTTGTCATTCATTTGTGCGACTCTTATTACTCTCGTAACGGTTTCAGTCCAAAATATGAGTTGTTTCTCATAATGATAATCTAAAGCGACAGAATGATGTAGTCCCTTTAACACTGGCATATAGTTGTCACCCGTCAGCCATACCTGAGAATAAGTTAAATGTTATTGAATGTTGATGTTGTTATGTATTGCTATCATATGTAGGTAATTCGGGTATTTTATTATAACAAAGTTTTTAAATTGCGGTGCTAGTATGTTCGGGTCAAATCGTGTAACTATATTTTAAAGATCATAAATTTATTAGCAATACTTGATTTGCTTCCTAGAGGTCAATACAAACACGTCATGAAGGCCCAGGTGGAAAGAAAAGTAGACTGTTGTAATAGGTTTATTACCGGTAATAAATATTTCATTAACTAAAATGTACGCAAAGTATTGCACGCGGTCGGGTCGGACGCTTTTCTCTCCTCTAGTTTTTTTCTTTTTAATGTTACTTTCCCGCGCTTCGCGGTTTTCTCTATGGTCTTTATTTGTTTTTAATTGTGTTTTATTATTTTAAAATATCTTTATTGTTTTTGTATTCAGACTTGTTGTAAAAATAATGTGAAAAGTGAAAGCTTAATTTTTTATTCCATATATAAATTGTAGTATGATAGATGTAGATGTTTTAATTACTATTAACTATTTACCTGACGTATTCCAAGATTGGTTGAGAACAAGAGCGTCGGAGATTCTCCAGTAGGTTTACAAGATCTGCCATCAGGTCTCAAGACGTATCCAGTCATACAGCCACATTTGTAACTCCCAACAGTATTGGAACAGGTTTGGGAGCACACAGGGTCTTGTTCGTACATACATTCATCAATATCACGGCAGCTAGAAACATAAGTTAGATTATATGCCTTCCTGTAGAGAATAACAAAAGTTTTGCGAAGTGACATTATTTATACTGAAATTCTCGGTTAACTACCTCCACTGGACAATCGTTATGAAAAAGGCTACCGATGTTAGCTGTACCGGTAGCTCAGTGGTTACAGTAGTTGATTCTGAGACCTGGTGTTCTGGATACGATACCCAGAACAATTATGTCAATTATTTGTGTGAACCACAGATAGTTGTTCTGAGTCTGGCCGTGATTTTTGTGTTACAATGTCCCCCGCCACATAGGGATTTATTACCCTAGTGCGGGAGTTGTCTTTTTTGAAAACAACATACTCTTGATGACCGCAATCAAATAATATAATAAATTAGTAAGTTTCAGTATAAGTATCTAATATTAAGATGTTCAACTTAGAAATATATTTATTAATTCGGAGAATATTGATAAATTTAGTACCTATGGTTGTTACGATCTAGAAGGAACCCGAATCGGCATGTGCATGCTGGGTTGCCATCATAGGTAGTAATGCACATGTCTCGTTCACATTTATCTTCAGGCATACAATCTCTCTTCACTGGACAATGGTCTTCATCATCTCCTTCAGGACAATCCTTCATACCATCACAAACATGTTTTCTGTTTACACAGTTTCTGAATGCACTGCTAATAAGTTGGTCTTGAGTTTTGCAAGTATACTGATCTTCTTCGCAATGTACTTCGCAATTCATTTCGTCTTCACCATTTGTGCAGTCGCGTACAGCGTCACAAAGCCACGTTTTCTGTAAAGGATATAAATGTAAAAGAACCTTTGTATAATCATTTGTACCTAGAATTTATAGAATTTATATCAACTGGATAAAAACCTATAAAAATCACCAAACATCTAAACCGTTCGACTAAATCGAAAAACCATCCGATGCCCTCGTAGACTCGATGTCCGAGAGGCCCGCGAACTGTAGAGTAACAATTGCACAAAACCCCCTAAAATACTAAAAGTCATAATCCCTCAATCTCATCGCCAGCGACCGCCCTGAGCGAAGCCCAAGCCCTACGGGGGGCGCCCTCTTGCGCAGGTTGCTTAGTTATTTATTGACTCTGGAGCTCTGCTTGCCTTTACGCCCGTTGAAGTAGCAAAAACCTCGTGGCTAACTACGTATGTCAGTCCAAAAAAAACTAAATCAAAAGTTGTAAGATAAATGTTTAACTTAAAAATAGTTACCTACAGCATACCGCATAAGTGTGGACAGCTATCTATATGTTATCTTGGTGGAATTATATCTGTTTATTACGATTAGATGGACGGTATAGCAACAGATTCTTTGTGTATATTTGCTTTCATGCTTAGCCACTATTGTAATTAAATATCTATCAATAAGTTGTTTAGTCATATCGAGTATAACTACTAACCAGTATGCATCGTCGATCACTGCACGTATATTCGTCTTCAGTACAATTCCTCATAGAATTAGGTTCACAGTTGAGTTCGTCGCCGCTGTCGTCACAGTCCCGTTCCGTATCACATCGCCATCGATCGGGAATGCATTTACCATTACTGCATCTGTTTCAAAATTAACAGCGGAATTGTCATTATCGTGCAACGGCGGCATAACGTAAAATTACACTGGAATTGGATAATTACTGTCACTAAGTTGTAGTATTGTTTACTAGAACCAACAAATTCCTTCATTCCAAGAAATGGCCTGGAGAATTGACGCTCACCAAATATAAAAATATTCGGCGCAAATGTAAATCACATTAAAATATAAATATAATAAAGGTACCTAATTAATCAAAAACTGTTTGGAACGGTTCTAAATTAATCAGTAATATGTTTGTAGGAGTATTAAATGACTTCCATGCAACTAATGGAAAAACGTGGCAGAGAAGTACAAATGACAGGACTTACGCAGCGGATTTTGAGTACTATTCACTCTAAGTAGCAAGTTGTTACCTGTATTCGCCAGCATTGCAGTTTTCTGGCACCGGAGGGCATTTATCCTCATCGCTCCAGTCACCACAGTCATTGTCACCGTCGCAATAATTGTCCTTGGGAATGCACTTCTTGTTACTGCATTGCATTTCGTTCTCGCCGCACCGTATCAAATCCACCGCTGCATGTCAAATGAAATTTGTGATGCGATAGCACAGAATAAGGTACCTACATATATTGATATGTACCTTGATATGTAAATAATCAAGAGATTGATATTGATCAATTGCTTGATTATTTATAATATAGTTATACGGATGCTAAATTACCATTTTCTTTATGACACCTCTAGTGTAACACTGAACTGAGAAAATATCCATAATCCATCTAGAGATAAGTAGCTAAAGTATATATGGCTAGTTCTTATTATGAAGGAATATTACGGAACGTTTTTAATCCCATACTTTATTTCCGAAATTTAGTATGCTTAGTGGCCAGTTGTCTAGGTTTTTACTTAAATAAGCTAAAGTTTTGTAGGTCAGACAAAATATTGGTAAATAATTAAATTATAGGACATTTTTATAAAATTTCGAGGATAGGCAAGTGATAATGCCACAGGAAAATTAAAATTAACGTTAAATATATATAAAAATGCAAAATAAGTAATGTGTATATATACTTGTCAATATATATTGACAAGTGCCCATATATAAGCCAATTAGTTCCTTATTTCTGGAATTAAAATAAATCAAAAATATTTGAAAACTAAGGAGGTATGAATGGAGCGCACCAAAATTCCTTCACTGTAAGACCTACCCATATGAAGCTTACGAAGTAATTCATGACAACTTGTGCTACTAAAGGTTGTTGTGTTTCCTACATAGGTACTTATGAACTCCTATTTCCTACCAATAGTTACATGCTCTGTACTGAAAGTAGGTCAGTACGATTATTAATTAAATAAACATGTTCTACCAGTATTTTGCCTTAAATTAAATGTTCGGAATGTCCCAAAATTTCTATGGCTATTTTGAAAACTTTGTGTTAATTATTTTATAATTCTCGTCCCAATAAATAAGTTCTACAGTAGACGTATACACATACGACATCGTTTTGACGTTTAGTAAGATTTAGACGCAGAATTAGATGGAAAATATATTTTTTAGATTTAATTGTTTTAATTTAATTTCGCCGCTTAGCTATTTGCTCGATGGTATATGTTTATAAATGTGATTTTATGTTGTTTATAGTTTCTTTCATTATATTGCTATAATTCGTCTCTACAAATATTACATTTCTTTATTAAATTATTATTAAACAGAGTCAGTCTTCATAAAGTACATATTGAAAAGTGTGTAAAATATCCCCAATTTTACCGACGTCATTTTAATAAACAAAACGGTGATATTAAATTGCGTAGCATTAAAAAATATAGAAAAATAATCAGTTCCTTTTCATCAAAAACATATTTTACATAATTTATGATTTAGTAATTTTTTACAATAAAAAAAAATACTGACTGATATTATGGATAACAATTGATGATGAATTAATGATTTATTAAATGAATTACAGTCTGTTTTTATACATATAAAGCCGTTAATGGAAAATATCAAATATTGATTTAAAAAGTTAGTTTTTTCCGCGTCGGTAAAATTGGTTATATTTTCACCGTATTCAATATGTACAAAGACACTACCTACCTATATAGTATATCCAATTGACATTTTACCGTGTACATTGTTATATTTTTCTGATGAATTAATTAGTAAATCGATCAAATACATATAAGAATAATTTATTATTTTAATTCAATCTTTTTATTATGACCCAGAAGGCTCGAAGAAAAGTATGATAATATTACATGCAGTTTCAATTTGCTTCGATAATCTGATATTTGCATTTTATATGTTATCCCGCTCAATTATAGACAATCATGATTATAATGCTTAAGAGTTATAAAAAAAACTGTCATCTTTCAAATGATTTCAAAAATGTTGTTTTTTTTATAACTCTTTTTATAACTATGAGATTTTTTCATAAATTTAAAATTAAGATTAAAAGTAACAGTTTTTTTTAGCATTTTGTTAAAGTTAAACATGGTCATTTAAAGTCAAAATCGTGATCCTTTATTTTTTTTTTAATTCTGGCCGTTAAAAACTGCTCGATGGATTGAATCAAAACTTTGTGGTGTTTTAGTGGGCATTATTGAACTGTCAAAGGCACGTTACTGGTTTTCTCGGTGTTTCCAATTTAACGCCTGATTATTATTCCAAAAGCCACCAAAGTTCTTAGTTTCTTCATTTTTTTATGCAACGTAAAGAATAAAATTTTAATTTTTTCGAACGCCCATCTATATTGGTTTGAACTGATTATAATCTTTTCTTTTTATTACTATGAAATATACATAGTTCGATTTTACTACCAACAATGAATAATTTTGCGGGTATCAACAACCATTTTTTCAAAGTCAAAGTCAAAGTCAAAGTCAAATATCATTTATTCCGTAAAAATGGTTACATTTATTTGGAATCGTCATATTTTTTCCCCTACCGTGCAGTGCGTGACGTGGAGACTACTGAGAAACACTGCCAAAAAACTCAGTAGAACCCTCTTTTTTATAATAATATTTTATTAAATTTATACATAATTTTCTATTTTACATTGTAATTGGAGCGACTCAATCCCAAGCATTTTTGTCACTAATATAATCAGATATTTTATAATAAGCCCTGCTACACAATTTGGCTTTTATAGTTGTTTTAAATTTATTTATTGACAATACTCTTATATTATGAGGAAGTTTGTTGTAGAACCGTATACACAGCCCCATAAAAGAGTTACTTATTTTGCGGAGACGACTAGCATGTAGCACAAGATTATTCTTATATCTAGTATTAATGTTGTGTGTATCACTTTTTTTACTAAATAAATCAATATTTTTATGTACATATAATAAATTTTCGAAAATATATTGCGATGCAACGGTTAGAATATTTATTTCTTTAAATTTTTCTTTCAAGCTCTCACGGGGACCAAGCTTATAAATAGCCCTCACGGCTCTCTTTTGCAAAATAAAAATGCTGTTAATATCCGCGGAGCTACCCCAAAGAAGAATCCCGTACGACATTATGCTGTGAAAGTAACTAAAATAAACTATTCTAGCAGTATCAACATCAGTGAGTCGTCTAATTGTTTTTACAGCATATGCTGCAGAACTTAATTTTCCTGACAATTTCTCAATGTGTGGTCCCCATTGCAGTTTGGAGTCAATGGTGATACCTAAGAACACAGTGGTTTCCACAGGGTCCAAGCCATTTCCATTAATATTTACATTGGTGGAAACCTGTCTAACATTAGGTGTAGAAAACTTGATCACTTTAGTCTTTTTATCGTTTAAACACAGGTTATTGACACTAAACCAATGAACTACTTTTGAGAGTGCATCATTAACTTCGTCATAATCACGCAATTGTCTATTAATTTTGAACGTCAAGGAAGTGTCATCCGCGAACAATACAATCTCATGTTTATCCCTTACGTAGTAAGGTAAGTCATTAACGTATATTAAAAACAGAAATGGACCCAGGATTGATCCCTGTGGAACTCCCATAACAACTGGTGATCCCGAAGACAATTTACCATTAATATCGACCTTCTGAATTCTATTGCCCAGATAAGAGGTCAGAAGTTCGAGAGCCTTATTCCTAACGCCATAGTGATGTAGTTTCCTGACAAGAGTCTCATGGTTCACGCAATCGAATGCTTTGGACAAATCGCAGAAAATTCCTAAGGCATCCTGCGATTCCTCCCAAGCCGCGAATATACTTTTCAATAAATCTATTCTTCTTCTTCTATCCAAATTGCTTCTTGTGAAGCAAATTATGTCTATTAAAATGACTGAGCAACTGGCTAAGCATAATTTTTTCGAATATCTTGCTAATAGTGGGAAGTACAGAAACAGGGCGAAAATTGGAAGGATTTGAACTATCACCTGATTTAAATAATGGAATAATTTTACTGTGTTTCATCAAGTCAGGAAACTCACCAGTTGCAACACAACAATTAAATAAGCTAGCTAGGTGTGGAGCTATCAACGCAATTATTGATGCGATTGTCTTTACAGATATACCCCATAAATCCTTAGTATTTTTCATGTTTATTGATTTAAAGGCATTTAAAATATCTTTAGGGCTTACTTCTATAAATTCAAAGAAAGTATCACATTCAAGTACACTTTGCTTGAGGAGCAGCTCAGCAGATACAGAAGAAGACGAAAGAGTTCTTGTTGCAATAATAGGAATGTTAGAAAAATATAATTCGAACTCCGTTGCCACATCTATATCTTTTTTAACATCTACATCATTTATTTTCAAATGAAAGTCACGACTACGTACTTTTGCTCTACCAGTCTCACTATTAATCATATTCCAAGTGGACTTAATAATGTTAGTTGAATTTTTAATTTTATTTCTTATATACATAGACCTAGCATTAGAACAGGCTTCTCTGAATAACTTTGAGTAATTTTTAACATGAGCCTGAAAAGTCGGACTATGGTTATAAGTCTTTTCTTCATAAAGTTCATACAATTTGTTCCGACTTTTGTAAATATCAGGTGTTG
The DNA here is from genome assembly GCA_947037095.2 of Nycteola revayana. NCBI lineage: Eukaryota > Metazoa > Arthropoda > Insecta > Lepidoptera > Nolidae > Nycteola > Nycteola revayana. The sequence continues at coordinate 31,581,260 of OX344838.1, forward strand.
CCCAATCACTGAACGTCATACGGTCACTTATAGTTAATTGTTTGGGCGTAAAAATTGATCTAAAATTGTTTTAAACAATATACTCACGACAATCGGCTTCATCAGAGCTGTCAGGGCAGTCGGCTTCCTTGTCGCACCGCCAGTGCTTCGAAATGCACTCGCCAATGGCACACATGAACTGGCGATCACTGCATCTGTAGTGAACAATACTTATAAATAACCAATAGCAATAACTATGATGACTCAAGAGAAACCTTTTGGCAGGCAAGGGCCATAAGGCGGTAAAATAAACGAAAGGTCGCACTTGTGATATTGATCCTAGAATATATCTGATAATATAATAATATCTCATAGAAAACCCGGCCAAAAGTGTGTCGGCCACGCACATGAAAGGGTTCCGTAGATATGCTTATCTAAACTGCCTTATGTTTTAATTAATAAATTTAAATTAAATTTTGCTGTCGACTTCATACATTTTGTTAGGACGACTGTAAATACATAAGTTAGTTAGTTAGTATAAAAATAACTATCTATCATACAGAGTCCGCTATAGTTTTGGTTGAAAGTGCTTCGAGGTATGTATTAAATTTTTTTCAGAATTATTTATATTTCAAAAGATAAGGGGCGCTCTAATTTTTACTTTGTATAAGGTTATCTCGAGGCTGGGGGGGTTTGATCTACATAGTTTCAAAGCAGTTTTTTGCAGTTACCCTATACGATGGCGTAAGTCGAATTTAATTCATAATTCACTTTTCGTTGCATGGGATTAAAAACCAAGTGTTGGATCTTCAATATACAATCTCTCCACCAATATTGACAATTGGTGCAGTAACGGCGGAGTACGAGCCCTAACGGACGGACGGACATGACGAAACATAAACATGATCATCTCATCCTCATTTGTTCGTTCGCGGGCGTTCTTAAGGCTGGATCTTAGAGTTCGTTCATGCTTTTATTTTGATATTTATAACTTACTAGCTTCCCGCGCACGGTTTCACCCGCTTAACTCCCGTTCCCGTGGGAAATTCATAATAAAATATAGCCTATGTCCTTTCTCAGGCTCTAGACTATATCTGTACCAAATTTCATTTAAATCGCTTCAGTAGTTAAGGCGTGATTGCGTAACAGACAGACAGAGTTACTTTCACATTTATAATATTAAGTAAGGATTTATAAAACATTCATAGGCCGCAAGTAAGACGTCCGCGGGTCGCGTGTTGCTGACCGGTGATTTACCTATATAGACTATATTTTAATATGCAATAAGTGGCTATTTGTAGAGCTACACACGGTACCTATATCCCGTTAGACAAACAAACCTGCAGTATAAGTATACATTAGGTATCTATCATATACCAACTAGCCACTAGAAGAAAAAACGATACCTTAAAAAATTTAAGGCGTAAAACAGGGCATCAAAGTTTGTATAATTAAATGGAAATCTACGCGCGGCCCTTTTTTTTTGTTTATTAGGTATAGGTATATACCTAATACTGTACATCAAAGACGAGTTCTTAAACTAACTAGTGGTCGCCCAGTGGTCGAACAACGACCATAATTGAAAATAGAATATAAGCATTTTGCACTCCTTCTCTATATAAACTTACGTGTGTGAAATTTCATGCTCTTCCGTCCGCGCAATTTTCGTAAACAGAGTAAGGGTAAGTTTTAACAAAAGTAGGTATAACAATGCTATCAGGACGCGATAGAAGATATTAATTTGTTGATACATACATATATGACAATGTACGAAACTTTTAATATTACACTGTAAACATTTGCACGCCATTTTTGGTTAATATGAATTGGACTGAACTGTACCTACTTGAGAACTTTGTAACTCATATTCATGCAAATAAACTATTTGATTGATTGAACTATTTATAAACTGCACAAAAAACTGATATGTACGAAAAATGATTTATTTTTATTTTTTTGTTACGTGAATAAAATACATAATATACAACTAAAAGTAGCTAATTTAAATAAAACTAACTTATAAAATACTACTATTCTAAATCTATTTTACTTGGCAAGGTTCCCAGAATGCTGGCAGCATTACCCCGTTGAATGGCAATGCTTACCTGCTGTGCAAAGTAAAAACCAGCACTCGGAGAACGTGCCGCACTAAAGAGGGCCGCTGCAAGGTACTTATACATTAATTTGGCTCTCGGTCCCCACGGCCCCAATGTTTCGACACCAAAAGGCACAAATACATAACCATCAATATCAAGGGTACAATTAAAATTGATCTTAGTGACCTAAACAAAACAGTGTCCACGTGGTTAGCAAAATCATACCTAAGTATTAGTATATTCGTTGGTGAGCGGAAGTGTACGAGTACGACCTTGTCAACATTAGTGAAGGTAAAGGTTAAACTACATAGAAAGGTCAAAGAGAATTTCATTATGGTGTTGCCGGTATCTGCCGATAACGTCGTTAATTGTCTGCAGCGTAAAGTGACGCAGCGGGCTTTTTACTAAGACTAACACTTGATAGTGTTATTTTATGGTTTAAATCCATGTCATAATAATCAACCCACACATGAGCCTCTTTGGGTGTTTGACATAGTCACCACGCTTGGCCGGCGGGGTGGTGACCGGAGTATTATTTATAGCATATATATATATATATATATATTCAGGGAACGGGCAGCGTCGTTTTCCTGTGTATTACAACATAATACTGCGGTCACCAATCCGCCTGCCAAGCGTGGTGACTATGGCAATACCCTCCCCTCGGGTGGAGGCTCATGTTCAGCAGTGGACGTTGTACGAGCTAATGATGATGATGATAATGATGATGATATCTATATCTATATGTATATGTATAGGTACTAATATTATAAACAGGAAAGATTTATTTATTACGAATAAAGTCAAAAACTACTGGACAGATTTTGATAATCCTTCACCATTAGAATAATACTACATTATTCCTGAGTAACATAGGCTATATTTAATTATAAAGTCCCTACGAGAACGGGACTTACCCGGGTGAAACTGCGCGCGGTATATATACAAGTAAACGCTTCTCCCCGATACCTGTTATAGGATTATCATAGATTTTTTATGACAAATAAGACCCACGATTGAACGTGCTTTCCGAGACCCATGTAATCCTTTTCTAACTGCTTGTACCTATGTTCGATTGAAGTTGACCAACAAAATAATCGCTTCCGGATTTTAATCTCTTATGCAGTGGATGGGCGATTCCAACTCCAAAATGAGGAAAGTTCTATTATTGTCCTCTTTTACCACCCATTCTAGTATTCGTCGGTATTGCCAAGCCACGATAAAAACCTGTTCATAATATGAAATACAGTAATTACATTTAAATTTCAGAAGTAACATTTGTTTTAACAACACTTTGATAAAATTGTATAAAAAGAAAATTACTTTGCTTCTAATCTATATGAATTTGTTGCACCAACTCTTTAGGTTAGTAGATTTGGATAGAGGCTTATAAAATCGCTCGCTAACATTACACTGATGTCGTGGTTATATCGGGAAACCTATTAAATTCTTTGTTACAACAATATAATCTCTCATTTGTCGAAACACTATAGGCAGGTACTTCGAACTTGATCTCATGAAACAACATACTTATAAAATGACGAGAATTACGCATGCAACAACATGAGATTTCAGATCGAATAATCCTTAATGTTAATCACGTCGTTGGTTTTATTCCGTAATGAGTAATGGATATTTCGGGCAAATATATATTTCGGGCGCCTCCTTCAAGGAGGCGAGCAACGCGTAGGCGCGTAGCGCCCATGCCGCCTCACCCTCCTGCCATTTATTGATCTACCCCGAAAGCGTGCAATGTAAAACAAAATCCTGAACCAAACTGAACTTTTTATATCGTTTTATTGCTGTTTCAACCTCACTTTAAAGTTCAATGTTACGTTTTTTAAAGCTTCACTATCAATGTTAGGTTTAAATTGATACCGCCTATGATATACCAAACTATATTCGTAAATAAATACCGATTTGAATAAGAGGATACATATTGTCTTAAATTATGTTTTCCCGCAAGATACTAAAATATTTTAACGTCTTAAATATAGAACCTGCAGCGCGACTCACTACTGATTCCTTTTTTAGTATAGGCAAGTATATGTAGCTATATCGGAACAAAATCTCATTGTAGCCGTAACTGCCAACAAGCTTACAAGTGGACTTTTTATTTTTGCTCAAATAAATTTACCAAGAATTTCTATAAATTTAGATTTGTAAAATATTTTGATTATAGATTACGGAAATCGTCTATTTTTCTCGACGATTAAATATTAACATTGTACCAATTATGATATGGCTATGGCGATTTTTTAAGAAATTGTATAAGACAATGAAACCGGTTTGTCATCATTCTTAGCTTTAGGCCAAAAATTTTGCAACGTTATTTTTTATTATGCTACTGATATTTAAGTAAGTTAAGTTAAGTAGCTTTTGAGTTCCAAGAATACTTAACCAATTAAGATTGTTTGTACGTTTCTTTCAAGACGTAAAAACAACAAAATCTAGGCTAAGTTAATCTTACTTAACGTTAAGTTTGATCTTACTATTCTTCAGTAATATTAAAATTTTATTAACATAATTTTTTAACGATTAGCATTCGTGCCATCATGACTGGGCCAGTGCTGCTGTATTTATTTAGATTAAGTAAGAGTGAGAGTATATTTATTTAGATTAAGTAAGAGTGAGAGTGAGTGAGTAAGAGACTCAGGGGTAGACCTATAGACCGATGGACTGATGACCTACGAAAGGTAGCAGGAGACAATTGGATGGAGACAGCAGAAGATAGAGCACAATGGAGACAGTTGGAGGAGGCCTACACCCGAGAGGGGCCATGACTTAATATTACTATTATAATTTAGAAGCTTTTTTTTACATATCTTTAAATATTATTGTATTTTGTATTTTGTTATGTTAGGATTAAGTCAAGGAAAAATAAAGGCTTATTATTATTATTATTATTCTTTGCTATTAGATTCATATCTACAAACTTGAATAAAAATGAATTGAGAGATATGAGATATGTAGGTACCTATCTCCTCAGAGCGCTTGGCCAATTGCCTTGATTATTTGGTTGTGTTCATAATTATGAGTAACTAGCATCCGCGCGGAGTTTCGCCCGCGTAACTACCGTTTCCGTACTTCGTAATTAAATATTCGACTCAATAAATGGGCTATCTAACACTCAAAGAGTTTTTTAAACCGGACAAGTCGTTCCTGGAATTTGTGCGTTAAAGCAAACAAACAAACATACAAACAAAAGAAAACAAACTCATCTGATTAAAATATTAGTATAGAATATAGATTTAACAAAAGTACAGCAGTGTTTTTAGATAAATAGTGGATGAAGTACTGTAACAAAGATTTGATTTGATTCAACTATCCAAGATTAATTTTAAACAAATTCACATAATATGAATGATATTATGTGAATTTGTTTAAAATTAATCTTGAATTCAAAATATAGCTTAACATACATGTTTTAAGGTTGACGAATAATATTAAAAATAGCTTTTAGTATTTATGGTAGACTTGTTACAAAACAATATCACTTTTTGTAACATGACCAGTGTTCGGTGAAAAAACCACCGGTACGGTGTTGGTAGGGTATTTAAGTATCAATTATGACGTCATTTTCAAAAATATATCTATAAATATACTATACAATATTTAACAAACTGGTTTCAAAGGCATATTCAAGTTATTATCTACGTATCTATTTAAAATCTTTACATATTCCGACGCCTTATTTTTTTTTTGACCGTGTTTAATTGCATAATGCGTCCACACGCTCTCGCGGCGCGGGAATAACAAACTTTGTGATCCCCACATCAGTGAAGGGTATGTAGGACTCTCGCTCCCAAAATAAATACGAAACGGCCTAGTCGCGCCGCGGAAAGTGCTTAAAATCCCCCGGGTGAAAGGAACACCGACCTAGTCATAGAGTGTGGGGGACCCGAGTGCCAGTCCTGGGTTTCGGGTATATCCCCGGCAGCACCCGCAGATAATAGTCCAGCTTCTACTCTTTCAAATTCTCGGCCTCGTAAAAGTTCGAAAGTCCCCCCTCCCCTGGGGCCGTTGCGACTGTCGCAGTTCCTTGCAGTTCCCACGAAAACCACTGCTGCTCCTACCTATTGCGAATGCTCAGTTAAGAAAATAGTTCTGCGGAAGCGCAGATAGTGACAGACCACGCCCCTTCCTTGCTTCACCCAATTAGAGACAATACATATTTGTGTGAGTGCAGTAAATGCGTGCGTGTATTACGACGAACACAACTAAAATTCGCTTCCTATTGGTCAAAACGCATGCATACGGTGATCGAGTAGAGAGCCGTACTATGTGATTATCGCCTTAAAGGTGAGCATGCGGAAGTTTGGTCGATAGTACAGTGACTTTTTGTCGTCTTTACCGTAGTACTACAAACTACGGCGTAGCAGTCAATGTTCTCGAGTATTAATAGAACTTTTTATATTCGTTTTTGTATGTTTTCTTGTTACTATAACTTTTAATTTTGTTTTATGCCGGGTTGAAATATTTTCAGTGAGGAAACATTAGCTCTTGATGTCCGAGAACAGTACGCAAATTCAAGCTGAATATGAGCCAATAAATAAATATTTTAAATTTTTTGAAAAAAAAAAGCCGTACTGCGCGGTTTCCATTGTGTAGGTATACTTGATATGAGACCTGTGTGACAACATAACGTTGTACTGGTTTTTTAAATTTTCTTTCAATGCTACAGTAACAGTGATGTATAAAACTCCGCGTAATTATATTTTATTAGAGAATTGAACCTTTTATAAAATAGGCATAACCTATGTAATTTGTCAATAATGTAGCTGCCTAATATAATATAGGTAATAGTAAAAAAATGTCCTGTGGGTTTTGAGTTTGTTACAGACACTAAAATCTTAAAATACAAATACTTTTTATAATATTTAGTATAGATCAAAGCGACTTTGAACCTATAAACATTTATGTCGTTTGTATTTATGTTTTTCAGCATCACTCTTTTCAATTTCCTGGTCAATGAAGATAGAATTAGTAATTGTTAATGGATAACACAAATATCATTTTATTTTAATATATTATACCCATTCAGTATATTAAAACACTAACCGTTGTGAAAACCATTACACAGAAACGTGACGATTGGTAACCCGGTTATAGTGTCATTCACCTCTAGCGTACTAGAAATACTCGTATGCAAATGAACTTAGTTCGTTTTTTTCCCCACACCATGCTGAATGTAATCACATTCAACGGTTTGAAACTTCGCATGTATTCGATGCGTACGTGTGCATGTATGATGTAGCTTCGCACAGGTGTAATTCATAAAACTATTCGAAGTTGTTCGTATTGGGAACTGATAAATGCTTTTCCTCGTCAACTTGGATCATTTTTAGGGTTCCATATCTGAAGGGTAAAAACAGGACCCTATTACTAAGACTTCGCTGTCTGTCTGGCTGTCTGTCTATCACAAGACTGTATCTCAAGAACTGCAATAGCAAGACAGTTGAAATTTTCACAGGTGATGTATTTCTATTGCCGCTATAACAATAAAAATAAAATAAAATAAATATTTAAGGCGGGCTCCCATACAACAAACTTTTTTTTTCCCCTTTTTTGCTCGATATCAATAATGGCAACAGATAGCCGCTTGAAAATGGTACGGAACCCTTCGTGCGCGAGTCCGACTTGCACTTGACCAGTTTTTTTTCTACTTACCTTTTAATAACCTAAATAGCCTATATAGTATCAATACATAAATACTATTTAGGATTTATTTAATACCGTAATATTAGTACGTATATGCGTAAAAATAATTAATCAATCGTTATAACTGCATCAATGTGTTTCGTGGTGTATAATAAGTTAAAATGTGCTGTTAATAATTTGTGGAGACTTTAACATCAATATATTAGAAAAAAACTCAATTAATTATAATTTTTTAAATTTGTTTAAGTCATATAATTTACATAATATCTTTACTGAACCCACTAGAGTTACTGCTACAAGTGCTACTTGTATTGATAATATCTTTAGCAGTATAAAACCCTTCCAGCAATCTATAATTAATAAGATTCAGTCAGATCACTCTGGTCAGTTCGTCTCTTTTCCAAATTCAGTAGTGTCACAAAAAAAAAGTATAAATTATATAACATTTACTGAAAGCCGTTTAGAAAGGTTTAAAACGAATATATTAGAAAAAATAGATTTGTTGCCCTATCACAGCACTGCGGATCACATGTACAACTCTTTATTCAATTTAATTAGTAGTGAGTTTAGATCCATTTTTACGCCCAAAATTCTATCTTTAAGTGACCGTGTGTCGTTTAGTGACTGGGCAACTCCTGATATTTATAAAAGTCGTAATAAATTGTATGAACTTTATGAAGAAAAGAATTATAACCATTGTCCGATTTTTCAAGAGTATGTCAAAAAATTCTCAAAATTATTTAAAGAAGTACTACTTACATAAAAAATAAAATAAAAAATTCAAGTAATATTATTAAAGCCACCTGGAATATGATTAATAGTGAGACTGGTAGAACAAAAGTACGTAGTCGTGACTTTCACTTAAAAATAAATAATGTAGACATTAAAAAAGATATAGAGGTGGCGACTGAGTTTGAATTATATATTTCTAACATTCCGATTATAGCTACAAAGACTCTGTCGTCTTCTTCGGTATCTGCTGAGCTGCTCCTCAAGCAGAGTGTAGTAGAATGCGGCACAATTTTTGAATTCTCTACAGTCAGCCCCAAAGATATTTTGAACGCCTTTAAATCCATAAATATGAAAAACACTAAGGATCTATGGGGTATATCTGTTAAAACGATATCCTCAATAATTACTGCTATAGCTCCACATCTAGCTATCATATTCAATTGTTATGTCGCATCTGGTGAGTTTCCTGACTTGATGAAATATAGTAAAATCATTCCGTTATTTAAAGCTGGAGATAGTTCCGACCCTTCGAACTATCGACCTGTTTCAGTACTGCCCACTCTTAGTAAAATCTTTGAAAAGATAATGCTTAGCCAGTTGCTCAGTCATTTTAATAGACATAATTTACTTCACAGAAAGCAGTTTGGATTTACCAGAGGTTTCTCAACTGTGGATGCAGGAATACATTTACTGAAAAGTATATTCGCGGCTTGGGAGGATTCGCAAGATGCCTTAGGAATATTTTGCGACTTGTCCAAAGCATTCGATTGCGTGCACCATGAGACTCTTATCAGGAAACTACACCACTATGGCGTTAGGAATAAGGCTCTCGAACTTCTGGCTTCATATCTGGGTAATAGAATTCAGAAGGTCGATATTAATGGCAAACTATCTTCGGGATCACTAGTTGTAATGGGAGTTCCACAGGGATCAATCCTTGGTCCATTTCTGTTTTTAATATACGTAAATGACTTACCTTACTACGTAAGGGATAAACATGAGATTGTATTGTTCGCGGATGACACTTCCTTGACATTCAAAATTAATAGAAAACTACATGATAATGACGAAGTTAACGATGCACTCTCTAAAGTAGTTCATTGGTTTCATGTTAATAATCTCTGTTTAAATAATAAGAAAACTAAAGTAATCAAGTTTTCAACACCCAATGTTAGACAGGTTTCCACCAATGTAAATATTAATGGAAATGGCTTGGACCCTGTGGAAACCACGGTGTTCTTAGGTATCACCATTGACTCCAAACTGCAATGGGGACCACACATTGAGAAAATGTCAGGAAAATTAAGTTCTGCAGCATATGCTGTAAAAACAATTAGACGGCTCACTGATGTTGATACAGCTAGAATAGTTTATTTCAGTTACTTTCACAGCATAATGTCGTACGGGATTCTACTTTGGGGTAACTGCGCGGATATAAATAGCATTTTTATATTGCAAAAAAGAGCCGTAAGGGCTATTTACAAACTGGGTCCCCGAGAAAGCTTGAGAGAAAAATTTAAAGAAATAAATATTCTAACCGTTGCATCACAATATATATATGAGAATCTGTTATATGTACATAAAAATATTGACTCATTTTGTACAAAAAGCGACACACATAGTGTAAATACTAGATATAAGCATAATCTTGTGGCTCATGCTAGCCGTCTCCACAAAATAAGTAACTCTTTTATGGGGCAATGTATACGGTTCTACCACAAACTTCCCAATAGTATAAGAGAATTGTCTATAAATAAGTTTAAAATGATTATTAAAGCCAAATTGTGCAGCAGGGCTTATTATAAAATTTCTGATTATCTTTGTGACAAAAATGCTTGGGATTAAATCGCTCTAATCTCAATGTAAAATAAAGTATATTGTAATTAGGTCAATAAAATATTGTGATATGATATAATTTAAAAAAAAGAGGGTTCTACTGAGTTTTTTGTCAGTGTTTCTCAGTAGTCGCCACGTCACACATTGCACGGTAGGGAAAAAATATGACGATTCCAAACAAATGTAACCATTTTTACGGAATAAATGAATTTTGAATTTGAATTTGAATTTTGAATTTGAATTAGCGAATATACATACGACAGACAATCCCGTTTAGTAAATATACTTTTTTATGCATTATATATTCTATAATTTTAATATTGATATTCTAGTCTTTAGTGTAATATCTTAAGTTCTTCCTTTATTATTATTATTTATGTTACCTAAGTATTATTTTTGTAAATATATTGACATCATTTTTACAAATAAAAAAAAGTTCTATCTTCTTTACCCCGGGCAGGGGTAGAGCAGGGGTAGGGCAGGGGTATGGCAGGGGTTCTATATGGTTTTCAAAGTCGGCTTAAATAGTGATGAAAAATAATAGAATATATTATGAATTAGGATGCAACCAGAATTAAGGCTATCTTGTCTATGTGTTATAGACGAGTCGTTATGTCGTCGCGTGTAGAGCAGTCCTTAGTATTTATTTATTTACATAAGTTTTGTAACTTTTGGCCGAAAGTCTAAGCGTGACTTGTGTATTATTTTTCTTATTTAGTAGTTATGTAATTACAGGTGTGCAAGCCGTGTGGTTTCTGGCTTAGAATCGACCACCCCATGTCTTCCCATGGGTGTGGTAAAAGGCGACTAAGGGACATATGGCTGATGGATGGGCAGCAGCACCTGTTAGCTCAAGGTTTACATCTTACTGCGATCACCAATCCGTCTGCCAAGCGTGGTGATTATGGCAATATCCCTCTACGATCCTGGCTTGCCAAGGTCTGTTAAGAGGAGGCCCATGTTCAGCAGTGGACGTAAACGGGCTGTTGATGATGATGATGATAAGGTGTGCAAGATGTGCTTTTTATATTTTATCTTCCTTTTTATATTGTATCTATGTTGCTAATTCGCATGCTCATATTCTGTCTTTACTTTATAATATTCTTTTTAATCCTTCTACGCTTATATCTTAAAAGCCTCTTTCGGTTTCTTTCTGATTCACATTCGCGATTTCTAAGATCGTTATAAAACATGAAGCTGCAAATTCTCTCCCTCTCATCTAAAACCTTGGACAATTATTTTTCGGTTCGAGCAGCGCGTTTTTGGAACACCTTACCAGTGACAATTAGTAGCGCCCAAACTAATTCTACGTTCAAAAAATTAGTTAGAGAACACTTTTTGCGTGTATGAATTGTTCACAATACTTATATAGGTATGTATGTATTTATTTACGTATTTATGTATGAAGGTTATTTATTATGCATCAATTTGTATTCTATTTTATTACTTTTTGTGCGTATCAGTTAATTTATTTTTCGAGTAAATTTATGGTATAACTGTTGCACACCTACTGCGGTTATATTTGCACGTAGCCAGTGATGGGCGTAACTAGTTACTTAAGTAATCTAATTAATAATTGAATTACATAATAATTTGATTAAAATGTAATCTAATTACATAATAATTCAATTACATTGTAATTCAATTACTTTGGATGTTCTATGAAATTAATTGCAATGTATTTAATTACAAAATAATTTAATTACAATGTAACCTAATTACATAGTATTCAATTATATTGTAATTGTAAAAACGTTGAATTTGAAATGTCGCATGCTTGCATCGCATGGCTGCGATGTAGGTAGGTACTGCAAGTTAGAACCGTACGGCGCGGCGTCATCGGGAAGTAGTAAGGATATGTGCGGGGTCGCGGGGGGGGGGGGGTTATTTTACTTAATTTATTATTTCCTAAAATACTGAATTTCCTAACTACTTTCCTGTACTTAAATAAAAACTAATCAGAAAAATTTAAGAGAAAAATCAAGAAAACCTACATAAAATTGAGCACGATTTTTCTTTTGCAAATTGTGTCGATTCTACATTAGCCGAAGGAACTTCGTTCCTACCTGGTGTCCCACGACACCATTAAGTTTTTTTATAAGATGCAGGTTTCCCATCACGGCCATTACTAATATAAATGTGTAATTACGTTTTATCATCTTACTTATAATATGTAGGTAATCTGTTATAATGTAATCTGTTATAATGTAATTAGATTAAGTTGCAATTAAATTACTTTGTATTTAATTACAGTAAGTACTCATTGTAATTAGTTACTTAAGTAATCTGTTCGAAAGTATTTCAATTACAAATTACAATGTAACTGTAATTTGTAATTATTAATCTAATTACTTTTTGCCCATCACTGCACGTAGCTCCTATCCATCCAAAGGTTGTCTTTCGCTTTACGATATAAGACATAGTATTGTACTTTTTTCATTTTTTATGTTCCTTGTACAATAAATCACTATTATTATACTTTTTCTAGTGACAACTTTTGATATATTTTAATTATACATACTTTTGTTTCCATGAGTAATAACTGCAGTCCTTAATAATGACTATATTGTTTATAGGCTAATTAATTCTTAGTAACAAATACGATCTTAAGCCTGCAAGTTTTATGTGTGTAGTTATCGCGCGTAGGTTTTGGAACACTCGACAATTCTAAACAACTTCAGCGTCTCTCTATCGAACTGGCTATCTCTCCGAAAACTAACGGCAGACGGGTAGATTTAAAAAATGCCCACAATGTTTAGTTTGTGAATACAATCCCAATTACTAGTTAAATGGTACGTTAGTAGTTACTAGGTTCATTAGTTAAAACAAATAGTAGCAATTCCATATTTTGTTTGATGAATTCGCTTTGCATTAAGTATACAAGTTTATTAACTGTATGACGGACGCATGACAATGCTTTTGTTATTTCACTGAACGTAGAGCGATCTGGACTCAAGCCTAGTCTAGCCTTAATGTTGCCTTAATGTTCAGTTTTTGTATGCCTTTATGCCCGGTAGCTACCCGAGCCGGAACCTAGTCGAATTATTCTCATTCTCGAGGTGACTTTTTGGTGACATGGTTAATGGTATTTATAATAACTATTTAATTAATAGTTAATTACTTTAATGGGTTACTTTATTATGCATTGAGAAATTCTCCCGCTTTAGATCCCTGTTTTGCTTTAATATATACTTAGCTTAGTTTTTTTTGTAATCTATTTATTTTATATAAAAGGACAAGTTCCCACTGGCATACAGACACACGCACAGCCGTAACCGTTAATGATAGAAACGTGAAATTTAGACAGTTGCCCTATGCTAATGTGCGTTCGAAATACGAACGCACATTAGGACCCTTAAGGAATGAAATAGGGTTTGCATGTTTGTATGGAAAATTCTTTAAATTAGCAACGATTTTGATAATATTTCAGATTTATGCTCTTAGAACATTTAATTGAATACGTGTTTCAAGGTCTTTTGGAATTCAGCTTAAGGGTGCAAACTATTTGAAATCTGTTCCATTTTTTTTGCAAATTTATATCGTGCATAATTTTTACGGGCAACCCTGGCATTAATACTTATTTTTCAGCGGAATTGTCACAACCGTTTCTTGGCTAGCCAGGATCGTTGAGAGATATTGCTATACGTCACCACGTTTGGCAGGCGGATTGGTGATCGTAGTGAGATGGTGATCAGTAATGCAGACTAAGCATTACTTGTAGGTAATTAATTTAATTACAGTTCACTATTTTATTATTTCAACCTTCGACCACGAGGAGACGGCTACCCACAAAATTTGTTCCAGGTACTTCTGCGAAGGCCACGACCAAGGGCCACCGGGAACTTCAATTGCAAATCATCCATCCAAGGTCCTACTTTATTCTCTCCCTTATGGGCATTTTCACTTATAAGTGTACCCTGTTAAAATTACGACATTTTTTTTTAAGATGTGTTTTTAATATGTTTAAAGATCTCAACCTGTACTTCATAGTATGACGGACTGAAGATAGTATTTTATTTTTAATAAATCGAGTGCTTTCCTTATTAAAAACGGAAAATAATTGGACTTTATAGTGAAAAAGTGTCAGTTTGGTGACTACATAAAATTCATCCTGTTTTATTATTTTAAGTAATATGACTCAATTTTTATTTTCTTTTTCTACTGAATATTAAACAATCCATCGAAAAAAATATATACTAACCTTTAATTAAAATCTCATTTCTCTAAATTGAGGTTTCAACTTCTATTTTGTGACAAGTGACGCTAAGAAGATCGATTTTTTATTAATTCCCTTGATAAAGGGCTTAGTTTTTTTAATTAATGTATTTTGTAGTGTTCAATATTGCGACAGGCTTAAACAATATTCAAACAAATATAATTTAACAATGAAACAAAAGTTAAAAAAATATTTTTTGTTCACATACAAATTGGGACAGTCACCAAAGTTACATATTGAAAAACTTTAAGCTGAGATTACATGATACAAAATAAAACATAGCGTTGGTAAATAAAAGTCTTTATTCTTTAACATTTCTATTAAAAGTATTTAAACTAATATTTTTATATCTGAGGGCGGATAGGCTGTGTTAGCCCGCGAAGTTTAAGTTTTCTTGCGTTTTTTGCAATGTATAGGTCAGTTCAGTCAGCTTCTTCTGGCGGCAATTCAGAAATTTTTCTTCCTCTATTTTTCATATTCCTGAGGGCGTTCTAATTTCAGTTTTTCCCTATATCGTTTCGTTCTTTCCGCGCCACATAGTGGCATAGTGAGATTTATTAAAAAAAAAATACCTGAAAATAAAATATTGCACATTGTAGCTATGTAATCCTAGCTTTTTGTGTCAGTTTGGTGACATTTGTAGTCAGTCCTATATGTGACGGAATAAAAATGTCACCAAACTGACGTCACATTCGCGGGTAAATATTAAAGAAAAATGTTTTCTAATCACAATTAAATATTAAGTAAGAATATAACATGTGAAAATATTTGTAAGTTTTATCTGATTCGGTTGAAACAGTTGTAGGTTGTAAAACGTTCTATATTAACAAGGAAATAACGTCACTAACCTGACATAAAAACTGGAGACAGCTGCCGACACAAACAATAACAACCTTTTACTCGAGACACAGCCGCAATTTTCTTTTGAAAAAATTTTGCCGTGATCTTCTTCACTTAATGATGCCATTTAAATTATTATGAGTTCCTTTAGTAATTATTTTGAACAACTGGAACCGTCACTAAACTGACATGTCCGACCGGTATCAATTTAGAACATTTTTTGAAAACGTATTGTGGCCTTTGTTATTATAGTATAAATTGTATAAATTTAATTTATGTGACGACAAAGATATACACTATGAACACACCAAAACTTTTAAATGTATTCATAGTAGTATTTTAGTAATTTTGGTCAATTCAATGTTGGCAAGAGGTGGGACATGCCAAAAACAGTTACTATGAATATTTGAAATACGCATAAATGAATAATTAATACGTGTTTTACCTGGATTTCAGATGAATTCATCAATTTAATTAATAATTTACTTTTTTATTCCATAAATTAAACCATATGCCCATGATTAATTTTGCTATAAAATTTTGAATAAGTGGGACAGTCTTAAAATCGCGGGTACACTTAAAAGTGAAAATGCCCTTATAGCTCCCCTATGTGGCCTAGCGGTATATGTCTTGGTTATGAATAAGTGCTTTTTACTCCCGCGTCGCACAGAGGAGTATTAGATCAATCAGCTAGCCATCAGTTAAGAATATATATAAAATGCGGGCTTCACTGACTTACCTGCCCTTAGTACAGTTGGTTTCGTCGGAGTTGTCTCGGCAGTCGTTGTCTCCGTCGCACATCCAGTCCTTGTGGATACATAAACCGTTGGCGCACTGGAACTGATCCGCCGTGCAGTTGGCAGATCCGCCTGCAAATAAAATTATTGGTTAGATTGAAATTGAAAATTATATTTTGAAAATATATTTTTTTTTAATCTTTCATTATTAGCTTTAATATTTTGTGCCTTTGATTTATAATAATATTATAAAGAGGTAACGTTTGTGACGTTGTAGGCGATAATCTCTGGATCTACAGAGATTATCCCCTACAACGTCACAAACTCACAAACTGAACTTGAGTTTCTCTACGTTCAATTTCTATACAAAATATCACGTCCCGTGACTTCAGTTGTCTTTAATTGCTGCTCTGCCAACGCGATACACACAATATTTCGAGTAATGTGTTAATTCAGGATATTTTATATGGGCGAGCCAAATTTAATCCGGATGTATATGTATATTTCACGTGTAGTTACTGCGCGATCGAGTAATACCTATCCATACAACAAAAATCTTAAATAATATTTGAACATTAAAGTATTATAAGCTGCTGTCGCGCCCCCCCGCAGTGAGGGAGATACTTAATGCATTTACCTTCAAAAATAAATTACTCATAGTTACCACAATGAGTCTCGTCGGAATAGTCTTCGCAATCATTGTCGCCATCACAGAGCCACTCCACCTTGATGCACACGTTGGTGTTGTGGCACAGAGTTCTGTTGCGCCGCTCGTCGCACGCCGGCAAACAGCCCTTCTCATCCTCAGCTTGAACACATTCCACTTTACCGTCGCAACGTTTTTCTAGCGGAATGCAAGTACAGGACAACTAGGGAAAGAAAAGAGTACATTAGTTCAGAAATAGAAGTATGTGTACCTATTGTACAAGATTCTCATCCGTCTGTGTAACGTCTACTGCTGAACACAGGAGCTCCCAAAGAGGGAGAGCAGTTTTTCCATATTCAACACACTTAGAATTCTTATGATTATCATAGGTAATATTATAATAATCGATCTCAATAGCTTAACGTATTTGCCGAGCTACGAAAGATATTCCCTCATCCAACCTAACCCGTATTTATTTTACAAAAACGAATATCACTAGGCAATTCACATCCTGGACATCAGGATGTCCAATTTTTTTATTTTTATTTATTTAACCTTTTGCACAATGACAGTACATGGCGGACTTAATGCCATAGGCAATTACTGTCCCACCAACATAACTGTGAAATGCCAAAAGTAGGAACTACGGCCGCCATGTTGAAATGTCATTCGATTGTCAGTATCTACTACATTCGGGTTCTCTGTGATTTCTGTTGCTAAATTGCTATATTTACAACGTTAATTATGCCGAAAGCGATTAAAAGTGATGCTCGAAGCATTATTCTAAAGGTTAAATCCTTTTTTGAAGAAGAAGCTCGGGCGGAGGCTCCGATTATACCATTTAATCAAATATGCAAACGAATTTCGGCAGCTACAGGTTAGTGTTCCCAACTTTCTTTTTGTAAATTTCCCGATATTTATGAATTTGATTGATGTAAGAGTCAACTAACCCGCAACAAGAAATAGGTACATATCTACTGATATTTACTCTTAATATTGCCACTATTCATTCGTACTTACATATAGCAAACATTGTGTGTGTGACGTTAAGGGGTTGATGATGATAATGTGTTATTTATTTCAGGTGTGAGTCAAGGGCTCATATCTAAAATAGTAAAAGAAGGGCATGTAGCAGAAGAGACTGTTACAAAAATTCGGACCCCAGGCAAGGAGAGGCAGCGTAAAACGGGATTTATACATGTTGATGATTTTGACATGGGAGTTATTCGAAGAAAAGTTCATGAGTTTTATTCCAATAAAAAGGAGCTACCAACTATCAAGAAGCTTCTAGAGGTCTTAAAGATAGAAATTAATTACACAGGACACAGAGAAAGTCTTCGAAAACTGCTTCACAAGATGGGTTTTCGTTTTAAAAAGTCTCAGAGTAACCGTAAGTTACTAATGGAGCGTAATGAGTATCAGCTTGGAGAGCAAAGTACTTGCATGCAGTGGAAAAAAATAATAAAGGTCCACAACCTCAGCCGCTAATTTATTTAGACGAGACATATATTCACTCATCGCATACATCAGGCAAATGTTGGCAAGGAGAGGGTGTAGACGGAGTATTAGAGCCTGTATCAAAAGGACAAAGGTATATTATTGTACACGCAGGAGGGGACACTGGATTTGTTAATAATGCACTTCTCGTTTTCAAGTCTAATACTAAAAGTGGTGATTATTACGATTAAATGAACAGTACTAATTTTAAAAAGTGGGTTATTGAAAAACTGGTGCCTAACTTACAGCAGCCATCAATAATTGTAATGGATAAAATAAAATAAAATAAAAATCATTTTTATTTACGTAAACCTATTACAGGCACTTGCAAATAGTCAAAACAATAATTTAGTATTAAGTATTATTTAGATAATATCATATTTTATAATATTATTATTATTAATTATAATATTTTATAAATTTTCAAATTAAACAAGTATTTAAGTTATTATTTTAATAATATTTTAGTCTTAACGTCTTAGTTTATTATTTAACTATATTGTGTCAAATAGCTTGTTCTGTCTATAGTAGGTTAGAACAATTGTCATTATTTACGCGCTTTAATGCTACCACCGGATCCAATACGCCCCAACTGAGAAGATCCGGCGAAACAAACTTAGTGGGTTATTCTACTGCCGGTTTTAACATGACCCACATGAGACGGTCCGGCGAAACATACTCAAATGGGCAGAAAGTAGGTTTTGGTCCAGTTGCTTTAACTATTTATTGGCATACACATTTTTTGCCCAAACAGTTGTCTTTGAAATATTTGTTTATTGTGTTTTTATACTAATAGAAAAATAAAAGAATTTGAGACAGAACTAGCGGTCTATGAATATAATATATTATTATGTAAGTAGGTCAATTACAGATAGTTCACAGAACATCACACTATTATGCGTACTACTATTTTATTTGGGTACAGGGTCTCTAGGAAGTGTTACGCAAGTAGGTTTATGAAGCCAAACGTCTTTATCCTCAATATAGTCCTTAATGCTATAATAAGCCTTTAGATATGAGGACCCGTTAATATATACTTTAAAAGTTGGATCAGGCAAATCAGTTACATGACTAGGGAGTTTGTTATAAAACCTAATGCAATTTCCCATAAATGATTTATTGGTTCTACTAACTCTAAAACCGGGTATGGCAATTTTATGTTTATTTCTCGTGTTAACATTATGAATATCACTTTTTTTGCTATATTGATCTATATTTTTTTTAACAAGAATGATATTTTGGTAAATGTATTCAGAGGGAACGGTAAGAATATTAATCTCTTTAAACCTGGTACGCAAGGAGTCGCGACTACCTAAACCGTAAATAGCCCTAACTGCTCTTTTGTGTAATATAAAAATACTATTGACATCAGCGGCTGACCCCCAAAGCAGTATTCCATAGGACATAATGCTATAAAAGTACGCGAAATACACTAGTCTAGCAGTTGCTTCGTCTGACAATTGCCTAATTTTCCAGACAGCATAAGATGCGGAGCTAAGTCTACCGGTTAATTTTTCAATATGAGGGCCCCATTGCAGTTTTGAATCTAATGTTATACCTATAAAAACTGTTGATTGAACTAGGTCTAACGGTTCTCCATTTAATGAAGCAATTGTTTTAGCGTTAGTTACATTTGGGAGCACAAATCTGACGCATTTAGTTTTACCCGCGTTTAATAAAAGATTATTTGAAGAAAACCAATGTGAAAGTATACTAAGTGTTTTATTCTGTTCAATAAGGTTAGTATCTTTTCTACTGACTTTAAATATTAATGAGGTATCGTCAGCAAAAAGAACTTCATCTGACAGTTTATTTAAAATGTATGGCAAATCATTTATGTAGACTAAGAACAGAAAAGGACCCAGAATAGATCCTTGGGGCACGCCCATTTTTATCAAATGCTCTTTCGAAGCAACGCCGTCTACGTATACTATTTGTTTCCTATCAGATAAATAGGATACAACAAGATCAAGCGATTTTTCAGTCATTCCATAATATTTTAACTTCAGAACGAGCGTCTCATGATTTACACAGTCGAAAGCCTTGGAAAGGTCACAGAAGACTCCAAGAGCATCCTGCGACCCCTCCCAAGCCTCCAGTATGGATTTGATCAGAGTGCATCCTGCGTCCTGAGTAGACCGGCCTTTAGTGAATCCAAATTGCTTGTCGTGCAATATCCCATTTAGATTAAAATGTGTCCACATTTGATTGAGCATAATCTTTTCGAATACTTTACTTAATGTTGGTAATATCGAGATAGGTCTATAGTTAGTCGCGTTATTTGAGCAACCTGATTTAAATATCGGCACTATTTTACTAACCTTCATTAAGTCAGGAAATACTCCATCAGTCAGAGATTTATTAAGGATGGCTGCTAGAGTAGGAGCGATATTTTGTATTACTGTGTCAATAGCTTTAACAGAAAGTCCCCACAAGTCTTCTGTACCTTTCATTTTAATTGTTCGGAATGCCTTTACTATATCAACATCATTTACAGACTGGAAGCCGAATTTAGACCCGTTTGATTTAATATTCGTTTTTAATAGTCTTTCAGCTTCCTGAGGGGAAGAAGGCAGGTGTTTAGTGGTATCAACTGGTATATTAGTAAAGAGTTAGCAAAGAAATCTGCAATAATATTTTTATCTGAGACTAACTTATCACTGATATTTAAGCTTATAGTTTTATCCTGAATTTTGTTTTTACCAGTTTCAAAGTTTATTATTTTCCACGTAGACTTTATTTTGTTATCCGACTTTTTTATTAATACACTCATATATAGTGACTTTGCCTGAATACAAACTACTTTAAAAATTTTAGAATATTTCCTTACAGTATTTATAAAATTGTCATCAGTTGTGTAGGACCTTATATTATATAATTCATACAAAACATCTCGGCTCCGTCTTATATCTTTGGTAGCCCAAGTACTAAATTTTAGTTTATTAGGGTCGATTTCTAAACAATTAGTTTTACACACTCTCTCAAACTCCTCATGAATTGATTGTGTTAATGTATTGTACATAGCATTAAAACTACTGTCTGAATCTAAAGTTAGTTGACACAATCTCGTTTTTAAATTATGACTGAACTTATCTAGATTTTTCTTTGTGAGGGGTCTGAAATTAATAATAGATTTTTCTATGATCAATGCGTTACTAACTTTAACAATTTGGCACTTGTGGTCAGAAGGAACACCAGTTACCAAACTTTTACTGGCTTCCTCAAAGTTTGTGATAATATTATCAATGCAGGTGGCCGTTGTTGGTGTGACTCTAGTGGGCTCAGAAAATAAACAGTTAAGATAAAAAGACATAAAAAGAGCCAAAAAACTATTTTTTTCTGGTGAATCTACTAATATATTTATATTAAAGTCGCCACAGATCAATATGTTTTTATTACTTTTGAATTTTTTAAGTATTTCTTCCATTGTACTAATAAAATGTTGGAAGTCTGACCAAGGTGGTCGGTATATACATATTATATAGTAATGCTGTGTTTCAACGCAAGCAACCTCACAAATCCGTTCTACTGACATACTGCTAATATCCTTACGTTCTTTAAATTTCAAACCATCTCGCATTAATATAAGTACACCTCCATCCTCAGCAGAGACCCTGTTATTAAAACTAGCAACCGTATAGCCATTTATATTAAAACCCATTTTGTGTGCCTTCAGCCACGTTTCTGTAAAGCATAGAATGTCAATATTATACTTTTCATTAAAAAGTTCTACATCTAGTATTTTGCCAGAGAAGCGGTTTATATTCTGGTGCGATAAGACCAAAAACTTATTACACTTCTCCATTGTCTCCATTGTGATTTTTTCAGGATATACACAGTATTCTTGGTCGCCCTACAACTAATTGTAAAACTATTTACATCAGAAAATGTAAACTTGTCACTATAATCACTAACCAAAAATTGAATATGATTATTCAACATGTGAATATAATTATTAGTCTTCTCAGACATATTATGTAAATAAGGGAAGGCACACAGTATTATTTTATTGCACTTTAAGTCTAACATTCTTGTGAAACTATCTGTAATATCTTTTTTTGTTAAGTTTTTGCAATTGCCTACCAGTAATGTTATGCAAGACTTGTTTGAATGATCTGTACTTATTATCTTATTTACTAAATCTTTGTAATGTATACCTGGAATACAACAGTTGAATAAAGGCTGACTTAGTTTATTATTGAGCAGAGAGCCCAGACCTACACCTACATCATCTGAATACAGGACTGATGTAGTATCACATACATTGTACAATGAGTCAGAGCACCTCGTTGGGGTCTTGGGCTCGGAGGTAATTTTTGATTCTATTATACTAAGTAGTAAATTACTTGTTATATAATGATAATGCTCCCTATCACCGTGTTTGCATAAATAAGGCTCCAAATACGAATTCTTTAAAAAGAGATATGCAACTATGGTTGACACAAAATAATGTTGACTTTGGAGAAGAGTTCACAAAACCTCAGCTGTTAGAAATAATAAAAAGAAACAAGCATGAACCTGAATATGAAATTGAAAAAATATTAGAACAAAATGGACACAAATGCTTATACTTACCTCCCTATCACTGTGATCTTAACCCCATTGAATTCATTTGGAGCACAATGAAAAGAAAAGTAGCTGAAGTAAATATTGACCATAAAAATGCTGAGATTCCCCGCCTGGTTCAAGAAGCTTTGAAACCATTACAGTTAATGAGTGGGCACAGCATTGCAAACATGTTCACAAGTTAGAAGAAGAATAATTGAAACAAGATTCGTATTTGGATAAGCCTTTTATAATAGAAGTAAGAAGTGACACAGAAACAGAAAGTGATAGTGATGATGATGATGGTTGCATGGAAATAGGAGGTATATTTCCTCACAGCCTGGATGAAGTTGGGCGTGCAGGTTGTTCAAAAGACCATAATTATTGTAAACCTGGTTTCAATAAATAAATTATTCTAAAACTCATGTTTTATTATATCCAATTGCTAGGTCAGCTCCTGTATCTATCCTGTAGATATAAAACTAGCCGACCGCCAGCGACCTCGTCCACTGACAACTTTGTCTGCCTTATCCCGTCGCTCCTATTGGTCGCAGCGTGATGTTATATAGCCTAAAGCCTTCCTCTAAAAATGGACTGTCCAACAGCAGCTAACATGAATTTTAGGTTACAGTTACAGGTTATCTACCCCTAATCAATTCATCTTTGCCATTTTTTCGAATTTTTTTTACACACTTAATGAATGTATTAATGTATAGACATAGATAATAAAGTACTAATTATATAGATTACCTTAATAACGTATCTAATTTATTACTATGCTAAATACTAGGCAAATATGCCCAATTCTGGGAAATCTATATTAACTTGCAACACTATGTCGATGGTGTCGCCGCCACTCAGTTCACAGATAAGTTGGTGGGACTGTATATGAAATTGATGCTTATAATTTGCGGCGCCTGTTTCGAAAACTAATGAGTGTTATATAGAACTATACCATGTGAGGTACGCTTGTTAAATTGTTAAGGCACCAGATACATCAAATTTCACATCAAGAGAATGTATATAAAATCAGCGTATTATTTTATAAATACCTGGCATGAAAACTGCGACTTCAGGCACGGTTGATGGCAATCACCGTCATCAAATTGATCATCCGCATCATCGCCATGTGAGACTGTGTGTATATGTTTATACGAAGACAGAGGTCGATCTGTAAACAATGAACATTTGTAAAAAACTGAAGGATTGACAGATTAACGTGCTCTCCAAAGCACAGGTGAAAACATCACGAAGTTCAAAAGATTTTTTTTTTTAAGTTGACTTTTTTTGATGATGTTACTTTTACGTTTGAAATATAAAAAGATTTTTGGTTTACCCTGAACGTACTTCAACTGTGTAATCAAAATGTTACCATGCGTTAACGAGAACTTTCAGATTGCTGAAATATCGCCAAAAACCTTGACTAGTTTCCTGTAACTTAAACTAATTATGAACCTATCATTTTTTTAAATGTGTATTATAAACATTTCATGTCATTTATTACATAAATAAAATACATATATATGACTAAAAGTAGCTAGGTTCTAGGCACTTTTTCATTGTTTCACCAAATTGAAGACAAACATTCCGATAACTCAAAATAGGTGCGCTGTAAATATATTGTCATAATATACTTACGGGCCCAAGAATCGATGCGTTGCTGTACACCATGAGGCCAAAAGCCTTGTGGAGGCGAGGCCGCTCCTAGGCCGATAGCTGGTGGTGGAAACGGTGGGGGCACGCGGCCCATGGGCGACCGAACGTCCGAACGAACCAACGAAGTGCTGTTTGTCGGCCGAAGCCCAACTTGGGCCTCGTCTGCTTCCACTGTTAGTAATATAGTGTAGTTAAAATCTTATTTTATATATTTTTTTAAATTACGTTATCGAGTAATGCTTGATTCAAAAATACCTTTGTGTCAAAAAATATTAATTATTTTTGTAATTGTTAAGGCGGAAACATATTATTAAAACGCCACGCCACCCGACGACACGCCACGCGTGTTGAGTCGAATCAAATGTATTGTTTTCTATAGACCAGAAACACACTTGAACACCCGATACGACGCCACGCGCGTACTGATACAGGTGTTGACACGTGGCGTGGCGTAGCGTTTAAATAATGTGTTTTCGCCTTTATTGTTTTGATGTGACTAATTAAAATACACAAGTCAGATGACAAATGTTATTTATAAATTGTTATTAATTAAAATGTCAATTATAAAGCCAATGTATCCTTGCAGTGAAACAGCAGAAAGGTAAAAAGCGTAAACGTGATGGCAATGTCTACGATGATGAGGGCACCAAGAACAAGAAGAAAAACCCAAACCCAACAAACACAGACCCAAATACTGGAGGAGAGAGTGCAACAGGACATGGAAAAGTAATAAAATGAACATGTCTTACCACATATCCATAGGAAGTATAAAGTTGTTACGTAAAGTAAAAGCGGCGCTGGCATGTTGGTAGTGTGGCCAGCGGCACGGTAGCACGCTATTATCGCCTAGGTGACCTGAGCGCCGAGGCGGCGGCCCGACCGCTGCGACACCATTACGCGCAGGCTTCACTTTATTAATAAAATATAGAAAATATTTCGTTACCTACATAATTGTAAAAAGGACTAACTCGGTTTATGACATGACCGAGATGTTGAAATGCTGACACAATGAAATATATTAAAAATGCATGGCAGTACCGAGGTAGAACAATGGAAAAGACAGGGGAAGGCAGAAATTAAAATCTATGCATACGAAGTCGCGGTCAAAAGCTATTTTTTATAGTTTTACAAGTACTTGCATTTATGCATGGTGGAGATGTCCATTTTGACGTCAATGAACCTCAATATTCGGTTTACCCACTCTTGCCCAAATACGTGTTGGATTTAATAACATTCCAAATTCATCATCAAGACAGTCTCCGTTAACTTATTTTTACAATATTAAAATCAATATATCATTGCTTTGCGAGAATAACGGTACAATTCAAAAAGAGTAAGTATGGGAAAAAACCTTTAATGCCTGGATCTTAAAAACCATTTTCACAATGTTTCTCTTTTTGAATTGCCTCGTTCTTTCCGCAAAACAGCGAATTATGAGCTACCTAAGACAAAACCTTCAAAATCAACTGGTAGTTCCAGAAATCCGCTCAATAATATAAACAAACTCTTCTACCTATTTACTTATATTAGTATATTAGAGGAAAAAAGAAAATTGTATTTACCATTAAATGTAACCGTGGTGTTGGAACGCTAGTTCTGAATCTCTAATATAAGCCATATAAAAATATGATTACTAGCGCTGCTGAACTTTCCGAACAATATTGCATAATTGAGAACGAGGTATTTCCTATCGTAGAAAGTATAGTAAAATTTAAAATAGATTTTATATTAAAAACTATTTAGAAGTTTGCCGGCGATGAACTTATGTAACATGCATAAGCATTACTATTCATTAAATATAGCGGCACGTAATTATAAGCGTATTGTGTTTAAGTTTTTCAGC
Organism: Nycteola revayana; assembly: GCA_947037095.2. Classification (NCBI taxonomy): domain Eukaryota; kingdom Metazoa; phylum Arthropoda; class Insecta; order Lepidoptera; family Nolidae; genus Nycteola; species Nycteola revayana. The sequence continues at coordinate 31,607,544 of OX344838.1, forward strand.
AGAGCAACACGGGTAAAACCGCGGGGCGCAGATAGTGTAATATATTTTCGTTTCCATGGGAACTTTAGAATTAAATAAAGCCTATATTTCTAGTACAAAATCTAAAATAATATTTTCTCATCTTACTCTTTTTATATATAAGTTTAGGTAAGATAATATAAGTTTATATTTACAACAACCGACCAATTTAGGTGTAAGAATTTCTTAATAATTATATAAATAGAATATTAATATAACATGTATAACACATGTTTTTTAAACAGTATAAACATATTGTAGGTAAGTAGGAAGACTGTAAATGTAGAGAAATATTATAATTAATTTATTAAACGCATTTTATTATATATTAGCCTACCGTTTCTGTTGAAACATCAGCTATATATATAATAAAACTAAAGAGGTCGAATGTATGACATAGAAAAAACCGCAAAAAACCGAGTCAGGGGGATTTTAGCAGTAAATTAGAACACATCCATTTTTTTTCTGTCTGTTTGTACAGGATAATCTCCGAAACTGTCGCACCGATCTGAATGAAGTTTTGCATGCACACACCTTACATTCCCGGTCAACATTTTAAATACTTAACATTTCAAACTTAATAAAATTCACAGAAAATTAATGCGTTCCCGTGGTATAGTTAAAAAACCGATGAAATAACAAATACCACACGGACAAAGTCGCGGGCATTAGCTAGCAATTAAATATAGCCTTCCTCGATAAATGGGCTCTCTAACACTGAAAGAATTTTTCAAGTCCCTAAGACTAGCGCGTTCAGGCAAACAAACAAATTCTGCTTTATAATTTAAGTATACATTTATTAGTAACTAATTTCAGCATGCCTCTTGACAAAGGGTAATTGTTTCCATAGCACCCAATACCAAGTTACTCTTTTCCAGTGTGGGCCTGCCATGCATTTCAACTCATGTCCTATTCTTGGTTGTTGCCTTCTGTTTCGTTTAACTTGTTTTTCTCTTTCTATGTGGCCAGTCTATATTTGGTCAATTCTGGTCAGTATGCCTGTAACTCTGGTTTTAGCTCTTAGTTGTTCATTTCTTACACGGATATTTTTATATTTTCTTGACAAACTTCTCGTCTGGTCTTTCCATAAATCTTTGGCAGCATTATAGTTTATATCTGTGATGTTTTGTGAGTGTCCCTGTTTCACACTCATATTCCGAGAGTTCAGGAAAAATATACAGTTCAGCAAATGCTTTTTTTTATAATCTATGAAAGATTATAATCTATGCACTTACTGATTGTTTAGTCGTTCTCAGCAAATATATAAAAGGTGTCTCAGTAAATGTGCACTTTTTCATTTTGAAATAAAAACACGTATTTTATGAGAGAGTTATGATATTTTTATGGGATTTTAAAGGAGACATGTTCCGACTAAGTATAGAATAAAATATTTGGCTAATGGCCCGACGGCTCTGATGACAGGCTTTTTTCATTTTGTTTTTTGACTGTGGCTGTATTTCACCGATGACGCGTTGGATCTCTGATTTGAGCACAGAAATTGTTTCTGGTTTATTTGCATAAACCCGACATTTCACAAAACCGAAGACGGAAAAAATCACACGGCGTTAAATTGGACAATCTTGGTGACTCATTCTCATTTTTTCTCATTTCTCATTTTAAAAAAGACAACTCCCGCACTAGGGAAATAAATCCCTGTGTCGCGGGGGACTTTACAAACATACATTTCACGGACACAAAGTACACCCAGACTCAGAACAATTATTTGTGGTTCACACAAATAATTGTCCCGGGTGGGAATCGAACCCAGAACACCAGGTCCTAGAAGCAACTACCGTAACCACTGAGCCACCGGTGCAGTCGAATTTTGTTGATAGTTGATATCTGGATTTCGTGAGATAATGTATTCATGAAATCGTTGCTGCGAGAAGTCGATTGATTCATGCGCGGTGTGGCAGGTGGCGCCATCCTGCTAAAACCACATGTTGTCCAGATTCACGCCGTCCTGTTGAGGCCAAAAGAACTCTGCTATCATATTCCTGTAAAGAATGCCGTGCACAGTCACTGCAATTTCAGCCTCATCTTCAATAAAGTAAGGTCCAATCACGCCGCCTGACCAAAATCCGCACCAGACAGTTGCTCGTTGTAAGTGTATTAAATTTTGTTTCTCATGTATTGCCTGAAGATTTTCTGAGCCCCAAATTCGACAAATATGTGTTTTCATGTAGCTTTCGGGTATAAATTAGCTTCATCGGAGTAAATGACTTTTTTTTAAATTGGCATTGATATAACTTTGCTCCATTACCCATTAAACGAATTTCCGGCACTTTCCATGGTATGCTGGTTTGAGCTGCTTTGAATGTTGTACGTATGAAGGTCTTTTGTCAAAATTCGCTGCTTAGTGCATCGTAAAATTTGAAGAAGTTGAGAACGATGTCGAATTGATGTTTTCGGGCTTTTGGCCTAATAAATTTGGATAATAATCGCAATAAACTTAGGTTAGGTGAGAGTTGCCACTTGCACGAAAAAAAAAGATTCTTAATTTAAAAAGTGCACTCTTTCTGAGACACCCTTTATGTCTCAGCCATCTAGTTGGATCGGACGTTTAATGGGACGCCGACATTTAATGAAATAGCCGAAGGACAACTAACCAAATTTTTAATTTGGGTGGTTAAAAAAAACCTAAACTAAATTTAAATCACTTGCCTGATCTAACGTCAGCCAAACTAAAAGGGCTTTCAAACCATATCGTCCTGCCAATTATTAGCTAAATAATAATATAATAACTAAAATTGATTAGTTAGTCATAATTTGATCGAACTTTTAATTAAGGGGATTTTATTTCATCTAATTGCCCCGTTCACCTCACTTTGTAATATTTCAGGTTCTGGCATCAGCGCCCCGAATTTTGAGATAGTGGGTAATCAAAGTCCTATAGAATTCAGAAGCTGTTTCTCTTTTTTGTGATATTGTTTGGTTTTCTATTAACCTAAAGTATCCATTTGAATCTGTGCAAAATGTTGCTTTACCATACGGAAAGGCAATTTTTTACATGTATTTACTTAATTCAATTGTAAGAATTCATAAAACATCCTTTTTATGATTTAATGTTTATCTAACAAAGTAATATTTGTATACTACAATCCTCCACCCACATATATTTTCTTCGTATTTGTTTCTAGGAGGACAAACTGATATGTTGCTCATATTAACTGTATATAGTTGAATACTCGTAATTATGGTTTTAATTCTTCTTTATTTCCTGATTCCGATTCATAGATTTACTTCTTCATATCCGCCATAATTAGTGCATAGTCTTCACGGCGGCCATGTCGAGTTGTTAAGGTTTAATTAAACGCATGCGCGACTGTAAGTCGATGTTACAAGCTACTTGTTGATCTCGGTTTTCATTCACGACGCACCAAACCGCGCATTCTACGCAGTTATGTCAGCTTTATTATAATCTCCCCAAACGCTATTATCTTACCCACCAGATGCTTAGTGCCTACGTGGTTAAATTTAGATCGCAATTCATGTTCAATTTGAATGCACATTTTAATATCGTAACTACAAATTAAACTAATCCATGTAATTTTAACAGTTGCACACACCGATTCTAAACATAGAATGCAAATACAGTTATATCTGAAGGTCAATCACAAATATTGAATGTTATGGGGATATCACAGCTATGTACAGAATGACGAACGAAATTCTGAAGAACATTCTGATCACGTATTTATTCTGACCGATGAAGTATAAACACATAATTCGTTTAAAGCACAATATTTCAAAGCAGAATTTTCTTTTATAATATTTTGCCGTTAAAGTGAAGCAAAAACAACTCAAGTTATGAGATTTCTTCATTTTGATTTAGGAATATTTTTTTACTATCAAAATATATAAATTATGTAAAATATTTACAGAGGGAATAATTAATTCAAATAAGCCCAATTAAATATATATTGTTTTATTTTTGTTGTACAAATTGTTGCTACCAGTTCTAAACCTACCATATTTTTTAATAACAAGAAACATATAATAATTATTACGAGAAATCATTTTTAAAGCTAAATAAAATGCTAGTAAACGGAAGCACGAAATGGCACTGCAACCGGAAATGGATTGGATCCTACCAATAGCTGAATTAAAAACGACGAGCCGAGGATTATCGGATAATCTTTGAATACCTACAATTTGTTTTTTTAAGAATAAAGCTCTGCATTGTTTGTTTCACACTTAATTTTTAAATGTGATAAAGTCTATTTATAGATTTCTTTTTGTTTGAGGTTTGAGAATGTATCTATAGATTCTGAATAAGCATATATTAATACGTGCTTTTCATTTTCAATGTTACGAGTTTTATTGTTCATATTTACAAAATACCTACATTTAAAAATTGAGCGATCAATACAGTGATGAAATGCGTGGAGGCTTGTGCCCACGCCCGCCCCCTCTCCTTACTTCACCCCTAGTCTTTGAGAGCTCGACCTCAACACCTCCATCCACCCTCTGGTTTGACCATGAATCCATACACTACGACATAACACTGATCACTAATATTCCAAAAAAAATCAAAACGCCAAAATCGTTGGCGCAGATATCTACCGTACGCCCACGGACATGACACGTAATACTTTACACGTAGGAATATGACTTTAATTTACGAAATAATAATATCAGATGACCATTTTTTGCTTGTATTATAGTTTACACAGTAAGAAATAATGTCTAAAAATAAAGAAAATAAGAAAAGGTACCATATGCCATATCCACCTTATACCGTCGTAGGTTGAATAAAAATATATAAAATACATACCTCAGGCAGTATTTTTGAGCATATCCCAAAACGAGGCAATTTCCAGAAAATCCCAACAAGTGTAAATAAATCAATGATAGAACACAACACAATCCAATAGAAGCAGTCAGTTAATATAGTTTTGTCTGTCGGAGGCGCTGTAGGTGGTGTGTAGGTGGTGGCGCGGCCCGAACAGGATCGCTACTAACTGTTCCGAGCTCTCCCGGTGGCTTGCGCCCCGCGCTGTCTGTACGTTGTCGATGAATGGAACTCGCCGCCCCTTGCCCCTATATAAAACGCTCGCCTACATTTGTATTGTATTGTCTACTGTGAATAAAGCTTATAAATATACTTAGGCCTTATCACCGGTAAAATTCAATCGTTCCTCAGACATTTTTGTCATATTCTCAAGATTTATATGTACCTCAGTATTTTTTTTATTGTTTTCTGCGTCCTATCTTGACTAAATTGACTCTAAGGTTAGTATTATCATAAGATGATTCAAATCAATAAATTGTCCCACACTGAACCACTACTGTGATTAAAATTCAAACGGCGGAATGTTAGTTTATTTTTAAAACCCTGATATACAATGTATGTGGCTCTATTTTTATTGGGCCGTATTAGCCCTAGTAGACTGGCTATTTTAAGGCGGTATCACTTCGTGCTTAAAATAGCCAGTCCAAAAGAAATTGCTAAATGCGATACAGGCGATTATGTTCTATATAACCGACAGATTATAAAGCAAAAAAATCGTTTGTATTGCAAATGATAATTATAAAGGTACGACTACCAATTAAACGAAATATTTTATTTCTTCCATACTCCTCTATTAGCCGCCATCTCGAGGGTAACCCCTTTCTAACCAAATCATCGTTCACACAGTCCATCCGTCGTTTCTTTAGTCTTCCCCTACTTAGGGTTCCGTACCTCAAAAGACAAAAACAAGCGGAACCATTATTCCTATCAGGGTTCAGTTTTTGTGGACAGACGTACAAGAATGTGATCCTTTACTTTGCCGTCCATGTCTATCGAGGTCCTTTTTCTCAGGAGCGCGTAGAGGTATCAAGCTGCAATTTATATCAAATACTCAAGTCTACTATCCCTAAGAGCTGTGCAAAAATCAAACATCTAAGCCAACGCAATCAAAAGATACAGAAATTAAATCCGCATATTGCAACTCGCTACTACTCGCAAGGGAATCGAAACCTAACGGGTATCTACCCCGTTCACCTAGAATCTAGAAAATTGACAGGAAAAATGTTTTTATCTATACTTCCATACTATATATCTATACTAATATTATAAAGAGGAAAACTTTGTTTGTTTGTTTGTTTGGTTGTAATGAATAGGCTCAAAAAGTACTGGACCGATTTCAAAAATTCTTTCACCATTCGAAAGCTACATTATCCACGAGTAACATAGGCTAAATTTTATTTTAGAAAAAAAATAGGGTTCCGTAAGATATTTGGGTTTTTCGGACACAAGGTGTAAAAAATCAACCAGAAAAGTTACTTATTTTGCGTACGCTGCCTAAACTATAAAAGATAGAACCATAAAATGTTCTAATTAATTGTAGATCTTATAAATATCTACAAAAAAGTCCGCGACACACTATACCTGTCTATGCCGAGTGAGGCACAACAACCATTTTTTTATTTAGAAATCTTGAATTTTTTGGACTAAGTTTAGAACCGTTTTTTTACTCATGCTATTAATCCTTATCAAAATAAATTATTTCATCACTAAGAACAGTTTATGTAGATAATATTTGGTCTTTGAATGATTAAAATTGGACGTTTGGTTTTGGAGTTCTGACGAAATTAAAATATTACGATTTCTGCTGCACGGCCCGTTGCGAAGCCTAATAATTTTCGTGCGATTTTTTTTAGATTTCCTTCTTAAAACTACACCTATGCAAAAGTTCTTCTCAGAGCTAATCAACAGTTCTTCTTAGAGCTAAACAACAGTTCTTTTCAGGGCTAACCAACAGTTCTTTTCAGGGCTAACCTTCAGTTCTTTTCAGGGCTAAACAACAGTTCTTTTCAGAGCTAGAATATTACACGCTATAAATATTTTCTTGAACATTTGAAAATGCCTAAAATGCCTATTAATTACTATTACATTTAAATATTTTCATCATTAACAACTTTAACATCTACAGAAAGACAATCTGTGCAGCCTGCGGATAATGACTGCGTCGTCGATGTTTGTGTCGGTGTCTGTGAATTGACTGGGAATCATTTTGCTGACCGTGTCTTTCCTGGGTAGGCTTTTTGCAACGGTAACCGACATCCGCACGGAGCCGCGGGCGACCGCTATCACTACATCACTACATATTATAAAACAAAGTCCCCGGCCGCGTCTGTCTGTCTGTTCGCGATAAACTCAAAAACTACTACATGGATTTTCATGCGGTTGTTACCAATCGATAGAACGATTCTTCCGAAAGGTTTACGTATATGATTTGTTTAGTTTATGTGTACATTTGACTAATATAATATATTGATATTTGTCAGAGGTGTCGGAAAAATTAAGCCATTTGGGAGCTTTCAACGAAAACGCTGCCTAACCCCTATGAGATATAACAAAACAATGTATGGCGGAAATATTCTTCTCTTTTAGATCTACAAAAAAGTCTGCAATAGCATATGTCTATATTTATATCTAAATAAATTATTTCATCACTAAGAACAGTTTATGTAGATAATATTTGGTCTTTGAATTATTAAAATTGGACGTTAGGTTTTGAAGTTATAGCGAAATTAAAATATTACGATTTCTGCTGCACGGCCCGTTGGGAAGTCTAATAATTTTCGTGCGATTTTTTTTAGATTTCGTTCTTAAAACTACATCTACGCAAAAGTTCTTCCCAGAGCTAATCAACAGTTCTTCTCAGAGCTAAACAACAGTTCTTTTCAGGGCTAACCAACAGTTATTTTCAGGGCTAACCAACAGTTCTTTTCAGGGCTAACCAACAGTTCTTTTCAGGGCTAAACAACAGTTCTTTTCAGAGCTAGAATATTACACTACTAATATTTTCTTGAACATTTGAAAATGCTTAAAATGCCTATTAATTACATTTAAATATTTTCATCATCTGTGCAGCCTGCGGATAATGACTGCGTCGTCGATGTTTGTGTCGGTGCCTGTGAATTGACCTGGGAATCATTTTGCTGACCGTGTCTTTCCTGGGTAGGCTTTTTGCAGCGGTAACCGACATCCGCAGGGAGCCGCGGGCGACCGCTATCACTACATCACTACATATTATAAAACAAAGTCCCCGGCCGCGTCTGTCTATCTGTCTGTCTGTTCGCGACTCAAAAACTATTACATGGATTTTCATGCGGTTATTACCAATCGATAGAACAATCCTTCCGGAAGGTTTACGTATATGATTTGTTTTGTTTATGTGTAAATTTGTCTAATATATATTGATATTTGTCAGAGGTGTCGGAAAAAATTAAGCCATTTGGGAGCTTTCAACGAAAACGCTGCCTAAACCCTATGAGATATAACAAAACAATGTATGGCGGAAATATTCTTCTCTTTTAGATCTACAAAAAATTCTGCGATAGCATATGTCTATCTTTCAAGGTTAACTTGCTATATCCATTATATCTTTGAGAAAAATGATCATTTCTAATGTGGTAATTGTAAAGCTAATCAGACGGATTCAGTATTTATCCTTATCATTTTAAATGAGTTAATATTCTTAAGCATTTCATGCAGATTATTTTACCCCTACACTATATACTTTAAGTGAATAACTTAAAAGTTATCGCAAAATAACAGCGCGTGTTTTCGCAGCGCAGCGAGTGAGTTAGGCCGAATGCGATTATGCGCGCTCGATCCTTAAGAATTATTGGGCAAAATTTTTGTTTTGTGTTCGTTGTAACTATGATGGATAGATACTTGACTACCTATTTATTTAGTGTTTGTTGTATTGTTAGTCCTGAAGAGTATAGGTATTTCATACGATAAAAGTATACCCACCTATTTATTTCACTGAGTTTTAGTAGGTACCTATATTAATTTGTTTCTGTTTGTTTTGACCAAATTTCGCCCGTTTGTTAGAGGTTTAAAGACATTCTGTAGTAAATATAAGTATCAGTGTGTACCCGTGCGAAGCCGGGGCGGGTCGCTAGTACAACATATAAAGGAAAAATTCCGAAAACAAAAAAAATCGATTGTCGTGATGGGTAAACTTTTACTATAGGTTTGTAATCCTCGGAGCGCGAGTCCGAGTCGCAGTTGGCCAGTTTTTTTTAAATGTAAATTGTCTTTTATGTTTTGATCAACATATTGTGTTCAAATTGATATAATTAAAAAAAAAAGTATTATTTGAAATGGCCACATGCAGAATTGTAGGAAATACTGCCAGGTGATGATACCAGGCGGTGCGAGAACTGAATGTAGTCATGATTTAAAAAACATTTCATGCGTGTTGTTTAAAATAAATCTTTAATTAAATACACATTGAAAATAAATTAAATAAAACTTTTATTCTAATAAAAGCGAATGTACATACCCAATAAATATGACATAAATAAAAAAATATTAAGGCGTGCTTGTGTAAAAAAAAATCCTGCTTGTGTAAAGTATTTTGTTCCTAGAAATTTTTTATTTAGAAAAATTTTAGTTGCATCCCGAAGTCTGGAATTTGCTAGTGCGGTCTAGCGCCGGACTTCTCGCCGTTCTTGTTGGTAGAACCCGTCTACCATCGGCTTGTGAGAGTAATGGAATAGATATTATGTTGTAACGCAAGGAGATTTTACTGCCCGTTCCCCGATTTATAATTGTTGTGAAGATTTTATAACAATCTGGACCAAGTAAGTCCGATTCCCGCTGTGATAAAAAAAAACAATGTATTAAAGCGACCGTAACACAACGACTTGTGATCTTGTGGTCGCCGCCGGTTCGATATCTACCCATTGCACTACCGACGTGAACCCACTCGTAACGAGAATACTAGTAGACGGCAAAACTCTATTTACTAGTAGAGTTACTGGTTATCTTTAAAAAATAAATAAAAAGATTGCTTTCAGGTTATAGTTGGTTGAGGCTCTACCCTCCTTGAATAGGAAAGGATGTATAAAATATCATATATGACAATCGTAGGTCACGAACAGCAGTATATGCTGAACACAATACTGTTTATTAAATTAATCCCCATTTCCCTTGGTCATCGCATCACGCGTGAACGGAAAGACCAATTCCAAAGGTCCCTAATTCTTTTTGTTGTTGTGTTTATTATTGCCAGTCAAAGAATTTCAAAAGTTTTCAATGAAAAAAATAATAAACCAGAGCGGAACAAAAAAAATACTAAGAAAACTTAACTGCAATATTATTTTTCTAATGAAAAATAAAAAAAAAATTGATTTGTCCTCGCAGACTTGACTCGGACTCGAACTTTGGAAATGTACGACGAGTTCGTAGATAGACATGCGCAAAATGTGTCAGTAAAAAGAAATGAATGAAGTATATCTTTTGGCTCAATGAAGTAGTCCACTGATTTAGTTCAGTACTTCATTTAGTTCAGCAAATCACAACGAATCAATGAGATATAGACATGCGCATAATGTGTCATTGAAGTATACTTCATTTGAACTAAGTGAACTATATCACTCATTTACTTCACTAGTTCAGCTTATGAACAAGATACATTTGAATCAGTTTTCGCATGTCCTTCAAACGATCATCGAATTCATTTACTTCACTTGTTCAGTTTATGAACTAAATTCATTTGAATTAATTTTCGCAGGTCTTTCAAACGATCATCGATCGTGCAATGAACTAATAACGAGAATGATTATATTGTTTTGTAGTAGTTGTTAATGTTTTTTTTTTAATTATAAGTACCTATAGCTTTCATTTAAAAGCATTAAGTTATATTGTGTACGTATTATATTGAATTTAGGAATTTTCACACTGTGAACTAAATGGACTAAACTGAACTATTGAAGTATATGAATCTGCACTGAACGAAAGAGATACAGAGTGATTCCAACTGAAGTACTTCAATTGAAGGATTCATTCGCGAACTACACATCTCTATTCGTAGATGAATATGAAATATCATTACGCGCGTGGGTGAATCCGGCTGTAAAAATAAGGAACACTGTTTCTATTCAATTGTATTAAATGGAACGAACATCAAAGGGATTGGAACAACAAAACATACAATAGTTTCCTTTTACATAAATTCAATACTTGATATGGATGTTCAAAGGATTCCTTCTAACGTGTCGGTCACTGACGGTCTTATATACAGGTTTTATACCTGGGTATGATATTACGGGTACATGACGTTTATTTATAGGGAACTAGGCACTGTTGCCCGCGACTTTACTCGCGTAGATTTCTATATCCTCGTATCTTTATATAAAGGGCGGTATTTAGCAAACTACGTAGAGTTTTGTCTTCGCCTAAACCGCAATGCTTTAAGACCTAAGTGTACATGGATGAATTTCTAAAAAAATATTCGTCACACCATTTTCATTTTAGGAATGCGTTGTAGATGCCATGTGTAAATAATTTTATATTTTAATAAATAACTTGACATAAAACATTAAATATTTAATAAACAATGTGATAGATAAAACATTTAAGACATTTGCATGCACAATAGTATAACGGCTAATGTGTCTAGAAACTTATATAACTGTAACACCTTTTTGTACCACATTTTATGCAAATAAACTATTATTATCATTACAATCAATGCTTTATGGACACCGAAGTTGTGTCCATAAATTCCATACACTTTTTTACAAAATTTAATGTCACTCAGCGAGTTATTTATTTATTTATTTATTTTATTTAGAAACAAACAGTCGTATACTAACATGTTAACAAAATAAATATAGTATAAATTGTAGACAAATAGTTTCCTTACTTAACTAGATGCAAAAATATATTAAACGATATCATTATCAAAGATAGGTAGATTTGAAAGATCATACACAAAAACATTTGTTTTACGAATATACTCATATAATAGTATTTATAATAAAATATGAATATATGAGTTTATTGTGTTTACATAAAAAGTAAAATATACATAATGCTGCTAATCTTGATCAAGCCCAGAAATACAATTTAAAGCATTATTCTTGAATGTTCGTAGCGTTTCACCATAGATATCAACCTTTAAAAGTTTATTATTATATAAGCGACACGACCGCCTAATAAAACTATTATGGCATAGCAAGTTCTACTATAAGGAATATCAAATAAATGTTTTCTACGACAATCTCGCTCACATCTACGAGGTACTCTAAAGTTTAAAGCATGTAACAAAGCAGGTGCATCAATATCAGTCAAATCTCGACGATAACTCAAACGTGAGATGTTATGCCTTTCTAAGGAAGTCTCATAATCTAAATAGCTATAACCAGTACGATAATCCAGAGCCTTGACAAATCTTTTTTGAACTTTTTCAATTCTGTCAATGTGATTATTATAAAAAGGATGCCAAACTGCACAAGCAAATTCTAAATGACTACGAACATAACTGTTATATAATATTTTATAAGTTAAAACTTGTCGAAAAGGTTTACTGACCCGCAAGATAAAACCTAACATTTTATATACCTTATTTACAATTTGGTCTATATGTGGAATAAAAGTGAGTTTTGAGTCCATTATAACGCCTAAATCACGTATCTGTGTCACTCGAACTAGCTCCTTATTACAAAGGGTGTAATTATAGTTCAAAATTGTTTTTTTCCTACTAAAACTAATAATAGAGCATTTATCTGTATTTAAAAATAAGTTACTTGATTCGCAATAGGTCTCAAAGACTTTTAAGTCCTCTTGCAGCAACTTACAATCATCCAAATTCCTAATGACTCGGAAAATTTTTGTATCATCGGCGTATAATAATTGGTTAGAATTAAGCATATTTTTAGTTAAGTCATTCACGTATAAAATAAATAATAAAGGGCCTAAATGGGATCCTTGTGGAACTCCTGAAATTATGGATTTATACTGAGAAATGTAACCTCCAGTTACTACAGCTTGTGAACGATTCTCGACATAAGACTTTATCCAACGGAAGAGGTCGCCATGTATACCTAGTCGCCAAAGTTTTAAGAGCAAGGTATTATGACAGATTTTATCAAAAGCTTTGGAAAAGTCCGTGTACACTACATCTACTTGAGCATTATTATCAAGCGCATCTAAAATAATTTCAGTAAAGGATAAAAGATTAGTGTCCACACTTCTTCCCCTTAAAAAGCCATGCTGGTTCGTTATTATGTGCCGACGAACAACGTCAGATACTTGATCAGTGACTATCTTTTCCAGAATTTTGCTAAACAGACAAAGTTTGGAAATGGGGCGAAACTTTTCTATGTCAGGACACATATCTCCTTTCGGAATAGGGGTAATTAATGCCCGTTTCCATATGGTAGGGACAAAGCCTTCTTTCAGTGATTTCATAAAAAGAAGGGTTAGAGGCACTGATAACGGAGCTGCACATCTCTTAATAAAAATGGGATGGATTCCATCTGGCCCTGCCCCTTTATTAATGTCAATTGAGTTAAGATATTTAAAAATTAATTCTTTTGAAAAGAATATGTTGTTTATATCAAAAATAGCGTCACTGATTGACGGTAAGTTTTGTAAATTAATGGAGGCCCTGGTAGACACCTCAAAAACCGAGTGAAAATGTTCATTGAATAAATTACAAATTTGGTTTCCATCACTGCTAGATATTCCTTTATAACTCATAAGTTGTGGAAGACCATTTTTGGCGCGTATTGATTTAAAGTAAGTCCAAAAAAATTTTGGGTGGGTTTTAATTTTAGCCTCAGAAAAACTCATATAATTATTGTAGCATTCATTTTCTAATTTAATTGCTCTTTTCCTTAAAAGCTTAAAACTATCGTAATCTAATGGGTTGCCGTATGTTTTCCACAACTTATGAAACTTACGCTTTTCATTCATTAGCCTTCTAAGTGGCCGAGTGTGCCAAGGAGGTTTTGAATTAATTGTGCGCTGAGGGCGTCGAGGTACAAATTTTTCTATTAAACTGTTTAATTTGCTATAAAAAATGTCCGTGCATTCTTCTATTGGAAGACCAAAGAAGAGATCAAACCAATTAATTTTAGATAACTCAATAATGATTTCATTGTAATTTGCCTCATGAAAACAATATACAGAAACGGGGGCAGGTTTTAGTGTAGGTAAATAAGTTAATTTTATTTCTATTTCTAGAGATTTGTGGTGTTGATCTTCTGGTGTTAATGGGCAGTCACTAGCCAGCACAAAACAATTAATGTTACAAAAAATTAAGTCAAGTATACGACTATTAATATTTGTTACCGGGTTGTACTGTTTCAAGTTAGAGAAAGACATAAATTCATGTAACATTTTAGAAAAATGACAATTACTATCACTAAGTATCATACTTGATTGCTCAGTTAATAACCATTGTGCTTCCGTGATATTGAAATCACCAGTTAGTAAAAATATATAAAAATATGTTATGGTGCTATGCTTGGAATTTCTCTGAAAAATTAACTTCTTAATGAGGATATCCCACAGAAAACTAAAGTTACCGACATAGTCCGTACAATAAGCAAGCTGAAGTGACAATGGGCTGACCATGTCTGCAAACAAACTGACAGCCATCGGTGCTCGAACTATAGTGGAGACTGCGTCTCTGCAAATGTAAGGTAGGTAGGACGATGCCCGGCGTAATGGCGATGGGTACACTGGATGCGGAGGGCAGAGGTCCAAGTGTTATAGCGTAAATTAGAGGAGGTCTATGTCTAACAGTCGCTGCAGATAGGCTGATTGATTGGAACAAACTTAAAATTCCCGTTGAATCTTGTGTTCGTCATACTCATAATAACTAAGTGCGTGCCAAATTCAATCCTTTCAGTTAGTTGTGCGAGTTAGTTAATTAAATATGAAGATTAAAAACATTTATTTAATTTAAAAAGAATAAAACTAACTAAATGCGTAGGACATGATGGACTGCAAATCCAAATGTTTAATTTGTTATCAGAGGAACTGACTCCCATTGTAACCCATATTATAAATTTCTCCTTTGAGTCATGTTCCTTCCCATCAGCCTGGAAACAGGCTCATGTTCTACCGTTTCCTAAGACCACCAATCCTGTTTCCACAACTCATTACCGTCCTATTTCCATCCTTCCTATCCTGTCAAAGGTACTTGAGAGTGTTGTGCACTCGCAACTGTCTCGCTATCTTTCCTCTAACAACCTCTTAAGTCCTTTCCAATCCGGCTTCCGTCCTAGTCACAGCACCGTAACTGCACTTGTTAAAATAACTGACGACATCCGCTTGGCTATGGAACAAAAGCTACTCACTGTCTTAGTCTTACTGGATTTTAGCAGTACTTTTAATTCAGTAGACTTTGATATCCTCCTTGGCATTCTCACATCCTTGAATGTCTCGGCTCCAGTGGTTGCTTGGTTTGATTTATATCTTAGAGGTCGCTCGCAGGCTGTTCGTGCCAATGAGACATTCTCTCAGTGGTGTGATCTAACTGCAGGCGTTCCTCAGGGTGGCATTCTCTCTCCTCTACTATTTTCTGTTTTTATTAACGCAGTCACGAAAAATATATCTTCTAATTATCATCTCTATGCAGACGATTTGCAACTTTATCGGCATTTTAAGGTCGTAGATGCTAAGGAAGCCATTGCTGCTATCAATAATGATCTTGGAAACATTAGCAAGTGGGCGAATGCTTATGGCCTTCTGGTCAACCCCGCTAAATCACAAGCTCTCATTATTGGTAGTAGATACATGTATAATTCCATTGATCTCAATTCCCTATCACCAATAATTTTTGACAATGAGCCTATAGCCTTCTCCAAATGCGCAAAAAATCTAGGAGTCCTTATAGACAGTAATCTGTCATGGAGCAATCGCGTTGCAGAGGTAAGCAGGAGGCTGTACTGTTCATTTCAATCGCTTAAACGTCTCCAGAAATTCTTACCTTTTCAGACTAAAGTCACCCTTGCTCAATCGCTTCTTCTTCCTCTCTTAGATTACGCCGACATGTGTTTCTTAGATGCAACAGAGGAACTTATAGACAAACTTGAACGTCTTCAGAATTTGTGTATCCGCTTCATTTTTGGCCTCCGAAAATATGACCATGTGTCAGAGTTTCGTATGCGATTGAAGTGGCTGCCTATTCGACGGCGTCGGGACTGCCATATCTTGTCTCTTCTGTTCTCTATTCTTCACAATCCCAATGCCCCTACATATCTTCGCGAACGCTTCGAGTATTTGATACCTAGAGACAAACCCTGTCGTACCGCCACTTCTCTTCTTTTAAAGAACCCTCCTCATGTCTCTAGTAAATATGACCACTCATTTACCGTCCGTGCATCGCGGTTATGGAATTCCCTTCCACACCTCATTCGCGCTTGTCGTTCTCTCAACGCATTTAAAAGAAGAACAAAGGAGTATTTTCTGACTCAGTAACTATATAATTACAAAATTTGGACTTATAAGTTAGTATATGTAGTATATTATAATTAACATATATGTATATAGGTTTAAATATTAGCATGTAATTGTATATGTATATATTAGTGTGTATGTTTATTGATATGTATTTACCAATTTGGTATAAATTAATTAAAAGATTCGTCCTTTGTACACTAGCTATGCACTTTTAATCAAATGTTCTCTCATAAAGGTTTGCTGGAAGAAAATTCATTATTGAATTAAGCTCGCCTTTGTACATGTTGTTTCCGTTGTTTAAACTTTATGTTATCGCTTTAATGTGTGCAATAAAGAATAAATAAATAAATGCGTTTAACTTAAGAATATAATTTTCAAAAATAAACATTATATCTTCAATATACATGATTGGACTTAGATACTAGATGATTAGATAGATACTCATCCAAATAACAATATTACAGCCATTTTTACTTTCAAATATATCGTTTTAGTCGTCATGCCTATTCTGTTAAAGAATGTTTATGCAAAATTTTAAGTAGAAAGGACCAAGGAATCGAATACAAACTCGGCCCCACTTTTTCACCCTCTTAGGAGTTGAATTTCCCAAAAACCTTTTTAGTGGACCTATACGTCAAAAAAGGAAGCGACGACGGTCCAAATTATGACGTTTCTAACTTCAGTAGTTTTGCCTCGGCGCGGTGTTGATAAGTCAGTCAGTCAGGATATGTTACTTTATAAATAAAAATATAGATATAAAATAAAAGATATATAATAAATATAACAGACCATTGCACTGCTTTGCCATTGACATTTTATGAAAGGTTACCCTTTCAGATACGGCTACAGTTGTAAGTACCACCTACATCCATTTAATATCGCATGTTTCTTTACTCGTGTCGTGTCACAAGGACAACGTGTAGTCATTATTATAATCTACCTGTGTATAAGAAAAGACTGAGAGCTGAGCACCTTTGTAAATAATTGATTGATTACTTCATAGTTTATCAAATGCATCAAACGGCTCTTACTGCTTCTGCTACTTACTTTTTTTTCATTAGAAGGACTCACTCGCATAATTCTTATTTTCACATTCTTATTTTCACTTCGCATTCATTGTGTACTTTAATTATAAATACCGCTAGTTCTGTCTCAATATCATTCAATCTTATTGAGTAAAACTAAAATAAATTATAACAAGACAACCGTTTGGGCAATAAATGTGTATGCCTACTAAAAATAAATGATAATAACTGGACCAAAACCCCGCGTATTTGTCCATTTGAGTATGTTTCGCCGGACCGTCTCATGTGGGCCGTGTTGAAACCGGTAGTAAAGTAACCCACTGAGTTTGTTTCGCCGGATCTTCTCAGTTGGGGCGCATTGGATCCGGTGGTAGCATTAAAGCGCGTCCGTCGTTATATGCTCATGGTCCACCCAAATAATGACAATTGTTTTGACATAATATAGACAGAACAAGCATTTTGTGTCGCTAAGAACAATATAATAATAACATATAAATATATGATAATATAAAAATTATTAATTTTATAGATATAAATAAATAACAAATATAATTAATTAAAATTTTCTAATTAATGTTTGACTATTTACAAGTGCCTGTAATTGGTTTACGTAAATAAAAATGATTTTTATTTATTTATTTTTTTATTTATAAACCCGTTTTTTCTCTAAATATGTGGCTATCTGTTTTTAGGGTGGTTCCCAGTTGCCCTCCCAGTCTACGCCAACCCCAGTAACAATAGGATAAAAATTAATTCACGTCACATATTACTGAATATGTGACTTGAATTCATTTTTTTGTTGTCATTAACTGTAATTACAATATTAATTATACCTTACAACCTAGTCTCATTCGCATCGTAGAAAAATAAATAGGTACCACTACGGGCGGTGCGGTGCTAGAACTGAATATAGGTAGTGATTAAATTTTTTTCACGAATGATGTTAAAACTTTGATATAAATTTAATGCACATGAAAATGAAAATGAGATAATTAAAACATTTACATTAATTATAATAGCTACTTTATAGCGAAAATTAATAAATAAATATATGAAAAACACGTGGGCAGTTTATTATTCCACTAAAATAAAAATAAGAACTTAAATTTATTTCTAAATAAAGATTGTAATATAATGATAAAACGCATATAAGCCTCTTCGCATCCGCAATTTGATTAAAGGTTCTATAAATAGAAGAGACGTTTATAGAACATCGGAAATCAACCGCCCACTGCATAACCGCACCTATGTGAGTTTCGAGCCGCTGGGATTATATGAGATAGATTACGGGCTCTGTAGCGACATATACAAACGTATACAAAACCCACAGTGTTATTAGATACATTTTCATCTAACCAACGTGGCTTATAACGCCATCTATCGTGCAGCTTTGGATTAAATCCTGAAAGTTTAAGTCGCTGCGAATTGAAACCACTTTGGCAATGAAACGCCATCTAACGTAAACTAACGAACTGAGTTCCCAACTCTTAGTCATATACTGGGTTTCTAAACGGGATGGTTCGATAAATACCGTCACAGATGGCAACAAGACACTAGTGGTATTTGTTTTATAATACGATAAAACGATAAGGTTCTACATTTCAATCTACGTTAGTTGGCGACGATACCGCACCGTGATATCTGAAAATAAGCCATCTTCACGTAACGATATGAATGATGTCGATAAAAATGTCTTAATAACTGGGATTATTGTAAAGGATTTCCTATATTATTGTTACTGTATTATTGGAGCTACATAAACTTAAATCATTAATAAATCGGCATATTTAAAATATTTTTTGCATGCATAGTACCTAAGTCATTTTTAGGGTTCCGTAGCCAAATGGCGAAAAACGGAACCCTTATAGATTCGTCATGTCTGTCTGTCTGTCCGTCCGTATGTCACAGCCACTTTATTCCGAAACTATAAGAACTATAATTTTCAAACTTGGTTAGTAGATGTATTTTGTGAACTGCATTAAGATTTTCACACAAAAATAGAAAAAAAAAACAATAAATTTTAGGGTTCCCCATACTTAGAACCGAAACTCATTTTTTTTTCATCGGACCCATACTTATGCGGTATCTATGGATAGGTCTTCAAAAATGATATTGAGGTTTCTAATAATGTCGTAAAATGTGTGTGTCCCCCCTGTAACTTGTAAAATAAGAGAATGATAAAACTAAAAAAAAATATATTATGTACATTATCATGCAAACTTTCACTGAAAATTGGTTTGAACGAGATCGTGTAAGTAGTTTTTTTTAATACGTCATAAATCGTAAACCGCAATTTACCTTTCATTCAATCAACTCGAATATAAACAAAAAAAAATGACTTTTTTATTATTTTTTGGTAATATAAAAAAAAAACTTACTCTTCTTGATATCAAAAATAGGTAAGTACTTGTAAGTGATACGGAATCCTGCGTGCGCGAGTCCGAATCGCACTTGGCCGGTTTTTATCATATTGTTACGTGATTAGCCTCCAGGTCTGAAATACAGCTGTTAACGACCAAGCTGGCCTGTTCTGGATGGGTACACTAGTGAAATCAATAAAAACACTGTGTACTGTTCTATTGTTGATTTTTAGTCAACCTTTAATTAATTCTCAATATTAAAATACATCCACAGACCCTATTAACATTGTGAACACAACGCTTGCGACTTATAACTAATTAATTGTTACGCCATCTATCGAGTAATAGATGAACTAATATTCGTATTTGTTCTTTTGCCGTGAACATACCGCCCACCAAGGACATTATTGAGAATGTCCTTCATATTGTTAAATAAAATGACCTTAAAATCTTGACATTTGCACTAAACTTAATCTAATAAAACTATAATAATAAAAAATACAAGTTTGTCCTTAAATGTAAACATGAGTAAAAATATAACTAATTTAAAATGAACATAACATAACATAAAAAATACAAACAATTAAAACAAATAAAAAAAATAAAAAAATAATAACAAAACCTTTATATTATGTGTCTGTTACCGGTAAAATACATAACTTTGATGTTGGCCTTTTAATGGTAGAAGATTTAGTACGCAACGTCACTACACGGGTGATATTATCATTACCAGGATGTTTTTGTTCTACGCGACCTAACAGCCAACGACTTGGCGGTAAGTTGTCCTCCTTTATTAATACAATATCACCGATGGTAGGTTCAGGAACGCGAGAGGTCCATTTGTATCTATTCATCAGATTAGATAAATATTCTTGAGAATACCGTCTCCAAAACGACTGCAGCAGCCTCTGTGTTAATTGCCAGCGTGTTAAACTAACAACATTTGAATTTTCATAATTACCACTAGGTGTATTAATTAGTGTTTCCCCAATCAAGAAATGTCCAGGTGTCAACGGTAACGGTTCACCAGGATCATTTACATTCATCACGCTCATTGGCCGAGAGTTAAGACATGCCTCTATTTGACTGAGAAGCGTCGACATTTCCTCAAACGTGAGTGTAGAGTCACCTATTACTCGTTTTAAATGGTACTGCGTGGACTTTACAGCCGCTTCCCAAATACCTCCGAAATTTGGACTGGGTGGAGGTATAAAGTGCCACTCTGTACCGTTTGCTTCAAGTTGTTCTGCGAATTTACTCTGCAAATCAGTAAGCTCTCTGAGTTTTTGAGAAGCACCCTGAAATGTAGTGCCATTATCACTCCAAATTTTAGCACAGTGACCTCGTCTCGCTACAAATCGACGAAAAGCTGCTAAGAACGCTTCTGTACTCATATCGCTTACTAACTCTAAATGTATAGCGCGAGTGGACATACACACAAATACGCATATATAGCCTTTGTATGATCGGTGTCCACGACCTTTCGTTGTCCTAATAAATATTGGTCCGGCGTAGTCAACTCCGCTATGTAGGAATGGTCTAGCAGGTGTACAACGAACTGTAGGGAGAGATCCCATAAACTGAGGTTTTGTTATAGCCTTCTGTCTGACGCATGTAACGCATTGATGAACATGGGATTTGACTAGATTTCTAACTCCTAAGATCCAGTAATTGTTCCTTAGATAATTTGCCATTAACTGGGGTTCTCCGTGTAATGTTTTTATATGAGCGTCTGCTACTAGGAGTTTAACGAATCGACACGAGCTTGAAAGAACTATAGGGTGTTTGGTTTGTTCTTCTAGTTCTGCTTTTTGAAGTCTACCACTCACTCTTATTATATCGTGGTCATCGAGATACGGACAAAGTGATCTTAACCTACTTGATTTCGACTGTAAATATCCTTTCTCTTTTAACTGTGTATATTCTACTGTAAATATGTCTCTTTGTGATTTTTTTATACAACATGTTAAAGCTTCTGATAACTCTATCTTTTGTAAATAATTCTTACTACCTTGTTCTTGCTTGTTCTTCTTTAAAAAACGTCGGCAATACGCTATAACTCTTAATAGTCGACTTAAAGAAGAGAATCGTTCAAATAATGAACACTCTGGAACTGCGATTATATGAGCTTTAACAATTTCTTCTAAGTTTGTACTATTATCATTCAGTCTGTTATAATTAAGTGTGTTCTCCTTAAGAAAGGACGGCCCTTCGAACCATAGAGTATTGGTTATTAATTCACTAGGTCGTATTCCTCTTGAAGCACAGTCCGCTGGATTATGGTTTGTTGAGACATGAAACCACTGAGATGACTCAAGATTTGTCAATATTTCAGAGGTTCTATTACCGACAAATGTCTTCCATCGACTTGGGTGACTGTTAAGCCAAGCCAGAACTACTGTTGAATCTGTCCATGCTCTTATTTTAGTTTTAGGTATGTTTAAAACATCAGCTGTTTCTATTAAAAGTTTGGACAACAGTACGGCACCACAAAGCTCCAAGCGGGGAATACTGACTTGTTTTATAGGCGCTACTCTGGTTTTAGCAACTACTAAGGAAACCTGCACATTGCCCTCTGGATCTATAATTCGCATGTATATTACAGCTGAATAGGCTGCCTTAGAAGCGTCACTAAATCCGTGCAACTCCCGATCATCGTGTGACTTCGTGCCTAACCACCGTGGGATTCGAATTTGGGTAAGTAGTATAAGTTCTGATCTATAAGAAGTCCATTGATTTATTAAATTCACATGTGGCTTTTCATCCCAACCAATTCCTGCAAGCCATAATTGTTGTATAAATATCTTTGCTAAGACCACGCTAGGCGCTAGCCATCCTAAAGGGTCGAACAGACGAGCGATGTCTGATAATATTGATCTTTTGGTTACAGGTTGTGATTTTAAGTCAGGAAGATTAACTGAGTATTGAAATGTATCTTCAGAGCGGTTCCAGGTAAGTCCTAAGATTTTTATTGTATCGTTTAGCTTTATAGTTAACTTTTCATCTTTGCTGTCCTTATTATCTGTATACTCTATTTGTTCTAAATTCCCCTTTTCAATAGATGTAATGTGTTCTAATAAATATTTATTATTGGTATTCCACTTTTGTAACTGAAAACCACCTTTTAATAATAATTGATTCAATTGCTTATATATTTCTAATCCAGATTCTATGTTTTCAGAACCAGTCATTAGATCATCCATATAGAAGCAATTCAATACTTTATCTGAAGCCAATGGAAAATTGTGACCTTCGTCATATGCCAACTCATGTAGAGTTCGAACAGCCGTATACGGTGCAGAAGCTGTGCCGAAAGTGACCGTTACGAGTTCATAATCTTTTAACTCTTCATCAGGATTGGCTCTGCATAGTATGCGCTGAAAAATTGCATCATCGTCCGCAATTTTTACTTGGCGATACATTTTAATGATATCCGCTACAAGTCCGATCGGATATGTTCTCCACCTTAAGACTGTATGCCGTAAATCAGCTTGTAATGTCGGCCCAATCATTAATGTATCGTTTAGCGATACACCTTTACTATTTTTCTCAGACGCATTAAAGACTACTCGGACTATTGTAGTGGTCTTATCGTCTCTGATAACCGCATGATGCGGTAAATAAACGGCTTCATCTTTCCGTTCATCATCCTTGACCTTTCTCATATGTCCTAGTTCTAAATACTCCTCTATTACTGCTGTGTACTTTCCTTTTAATTCTTTGTCCTTTGCTAATCGCTTCTCTAATGCATTGAACCTTTTTTCAGCTATGGTTCGTGAGTTCCCTGCCTTGCAAGGAGGCTCTTCGTCACGAAACGGTAGCCTGACAACATATCTACCGTCGTCATCTCGTTTCGTAGTTGAACTGTAAAAATCTTCACACCGTTTTTCTTCTGGCGTTAACATTTTTTTGTACTTATTTGTTCTTCTATTTCCCAAAAAGCTTTCAGCATCTCATCTTCTCTTAGATAAGTATGCATTGCACTAATATGGGTTGTTCTGTCCCCATTCCGAGAACCGATGGTTCCCGATAGAACCCATCCAAAGCATGTGTTTTGTGCAATCAGATTGCCTGAAGGATTTTTTGTCATTCCTTCCTGAATGATGTTACTATAAGCATCAGCGCCTAACAAAATATCTATTTTGTTAGGTTTGTTATCCAATTTAAATCACTATTGGTACAACTGCGTTCTGGTAAATAACCAGTAATTTTTGGCAGTACATACGCTTTAATTTGCATTTCAAAATTTTGTTCTAAACAAGATCTAATTGTCAACTGTACTGTGTATTTTACATTTATGGACTTGTCGTTTCCGACTCCTGAAATAGTCCCGCGAACTGGCAATTTTTTAAGACCGAGGAACTGAGTAGTAGACTCGGTAACGAAGCAAGCCTGTGATCCTTGATCTAGCAGGGCACGAACGGTCATATATCTACCAGTCTTGGACTCTGCTTTTATTAGCGCTGTGGCTAATAATACCTGTCTACTAGACTTGACATTGTGACCTGTAGACAATCTGGTCAGTGCTATTTGCCGAGTTGGCACTATCGATGTCAGGTTTAGGTGTACTGTTTTGATCTACATTTCCAGATAAATCCGGATGCAAGAGAGAGTGATGGCGCCTTTTGCATAATCTACAAGAAGTAATCTTTCTACAATCGTAAACTGTGTGGTTACTACCTAAACAGTTAAAGCATATTCTATTGTTTGCTACAAACTCACGCCGCTTATCTATTGGTTGTTTAGCAAACGTCTTGCAGAAACAAAGTTTATGAGTTTCAGAGCAATACTCACAACGTACGTTTGATGAACTAATGGCTAACAAAGCTTTCGGTTTATGAGCAGTTGAACTATTATTGACCTGGTGAACTGAATTGACGCTCTTTTTGGGCTCTACATACTCCAATGCACGAAAACGCTTTTCAATAAAATCCTTAAATTGTTCAAATGTTGGTAATTCAATGCTGGAATCGTTGTTAGTGACGGTAAGTTCCCACTGCTTACGGGTTTCCGTGTCTAATTTGGAAGTAACGATGTGAATAATAATAACATCCCATGTAGTGACATCGGTATCTAAATTTTTAAGAGCATTTAAACAATCACAGGTTACATCAATTAAATCTTTCAAAGATGTTGCTGATTCTACAAATATACGTTTTTGTCCAAATAAACGTTGTAAAATACAATTACATAAGGTAAACGCAGGTATTAACGACCCCCCTAAGGCAATTTTAAAATCAACCATATTTTTTTAGTATACTGGTTCCTCTAAAGATTCATTGTTACGTTTTATATGCTAGTGTTATGTATAAAAAATGTATTTACTGAATCAATTACATTTAAATAAAGGATTATCTTGTAAAAAATAATTTACAATGTAACTTAGTCGATTGTTACAATTACCGACCCATAAAAACGGCTGTGAAGCTATTGACGTTTTTATGCAGCTATTCCCGATCGTGTATGAGAGGAGGCCTTTTTCCAGCAATGGAATGTATATAAGCTAGTGGTGATGATGATTACCGATCTTAATAAAATGACACAAAATAAAAATGCAAATACTTATTCGTAATTTTTTATTATCGTTATTCTTAATAAAACAATTTAGTACTCCCTAGTAATACCTATGAACTAAATAATTATAAATTTTTAAAATAATCAACATAATTTTATTAATACACATATATATTTTAATTTAAGGATTTCAAACTCTTGAATATTTCTTGAGATCATAATCATTTTTTGAAAATGATCATATTAATCATCACAATGAATTGGTTCACCTATTTTAAGAAATAAATTGCAACTAATTAGATACATATATGATTTGGTACAACTGGTGGTACACTTCACTTAAATTTTCATTCTTATATTTCCCGTCCCGTTTGTCTCGTAATGTTGTTTTGGGAATATTAAAACTTTTTGCCTCATATACACTTGTACCGTCATTAATTACTTTGATTGCTTCGGCGAGTTGTGTTTCACTGTATACTTTTCGCCGCTTTTGTGACCTCTGGAAAAAAATATAATTGTATGTTTTATGTTGCTTTAGCCAAGAAGTAGCATTTATTAATTATTAAACCTATTATGTCATATAAGTAGGTGAGAAACTACATAATCTATATACGATCGGTAATAGCTTCTTATTTGTTGCTATTGCCGACCTTCATGGGTCGGTAATAAAGTATGTAAGTATAAACATAAATTGTATTACCGACCCATAAAAAAAATATTATTTTAATTCAATTTACCTTCGGATTATAAAATAGATTATAATTGATTAATGTCACAAAAAATATGAACAAATGCACACTGTTTTAAACACAAAAATAATTATTTATTACTAGAGATGGGCCGACTAGCCGCCGACTAGTCGGGAAAGCCGACTATTCGGCATCGTTTGTAGTCGGCGACTAGTCGGCGACTATTCGGCAAAATATGCCGATTATAATCGGCGCATAACAAATGAAATAAAACAAATAATTTGTACTTGTTTTATCATTTCTAAACATTTCTTAGTGTAGTTATCTAAAGTTACAGTCTTTACAACATAGGAACGTATTAATCAGTCAGTAATTAAGCTAAGTGGCCGAGCGTTGACTAAACCGAGTGATGACGAAAAAGCCCGAACACCTCCGACAAGTAGGTATTAGAATGATCGGCATTGCCGATTAGTCGGCCGACTAATCGGCACTTTGAAAACCGATTAGTCAGCTAGTCGGTTAGTCGGCAAATACTATAGTCGGCCCATCTCTATTTATTACTGTAACTATTCAATATCGATCCTCGAAAAATATCATAACTTTGGTTAAGTTGTCAACGCTAAAAGGTAAAAACTAGACAAGAAAGTTTAGTCGCTAATAGATTTTTTTAAAGACTGAAAGCTTATATTTAAACTGGTCCATAAAAATGCTTGTGTTAGTGTGATATAATAACATAAAATAAAAATAAAACGAAAAGTTACGTTGCTGCCATTTCCGACTTATGGGTCGTTGATAGCTACCACGACTAAAACTGATGAAGCTAACACCATCCCATTTTAATTTCAAGTTTTATCGTTTCAAATTACTTTTTATTAATAAAATGTCGTAAGAAATCAAGAGTTGACATTTAAATGAATACATTTAGTAATATAAGATAAAGTATAGACGTAATTTGTTTGTATAAATGTCTTAAATAGAAAAGTCACGTACTTACTTGAAGGAATAAGGGAACAGATTTATCTCTTTTTTGCACAGCTACTCACAATAACGTAAAAGTATACGTTGCTCAAGGAATAAACACGTGTGTAACTTTGCCTACTTATAGCTAGAATAGTTCTGGAAACGTTAAAATTTGAATTACTTTTATAGGTCGGTAATAACTACAGATTTCCGATGGGTCGTTGATAGCTGCGTTTACCTTAAGTATTTCTTATTACTATAACGTTTTTCTAACAAAGTCCAACATTGACTATAGTTAGCGTCAGTTATTGGTGTATGTCTGATTAGCTGATCAGCTTCGCCAGTGAGGTGACTTTTTAAATAATTTAGTTTTTGAACATTATCAAGAGAATTATTTTTGTGCACTAATAAAGTAAATAAGTCATGGAAAGTGGTCCATTCTGAATATTTACCAGAGAAAATAGGTATAGAAATTTTAGATAACTTTACTAAAGCGCTAGACGAACTTGAGTGACTACTTAACGACTTATCATTATTATTTTCTGACTTTTTTTTTTCTTTAATTTTATTTATTAATGACTGCATTAGAGTGTGATATGTTATATATACATCTTCAGTAGAGTCATAAATACTTCCTACTTCTTCCTCTATCTCCTCTACACTTAATTTCTCGTAAAGTTTATTATTTATATCTTTGAATAAAGTCCAATCTTTTTCTAACATTTTCTGTTTTGTTTCAATATATTCCAATGTTAACCGATCTTTAGGAGACTTCTTAAAATTAACTAACGCTTTGTTTATGACATTTTGTAAAATTTTTAATATGTTAAATGAACCTTCCATGTTTCTGATATATATTAAAATTATATGACCTTACAAATTTATATTTAATTCGAAACACAACAACTATGAACTATAAATTTAATAACTATGCTGGTAACTTATAAACTATCTTTTTTAGTGTTTTGAAGCTAAATCATAAAAAAATCTTGAAAATTTTACAAGTGTTTAGAAATACAAAAAAACTTTGTAGAAATCGGGCATAGATACCCCGTTCCTTCGTTTTTTATAAAACTATTCTAAGTCTAACATGCACACATAAAAATTATTCTAAGTTAATTAAAAACAAACATTAAATATTATAAGTCCAATTTTTCTCTAAATTCTTCTAAGATAAAAGTTCAATATAAATAAAGTTCTAAATTGCTTGACAAAATAAATTCACTTGGAGATTTGAATGAATAAATTATTAAGTACTCACAGTTTTTCACTTCACTCACTTACTTAATACTGGTGACGCCCTCTGTAGGTGATGTGTTGTCCTCAAATTCTTAATTACTGGTGGCGCCCTCTGTAGGTGTGTTGTCCTCAAATTAGGTGATGTGATGTCCTTAGCAAAACAGGAACGCCCTCTGTGACGTCTTGATGTAAACATATGATGCTTGAAGTGGTGGCCTCTGGTGGGTCATTTTGTTACTGCAATAACTGCGCCTGGCAAACTCGCTGCACTGGGTCGCTGCTACGGCAGGGTGAGTGCAGTACTATTATCGCAACAAACCGCTGCAAGTACTAGGTGATAGCTCAAAAAATATTCCGATCCGGCCTCGATGGTCCAAATGTTAACGACCAAGCTGGCCTGTTCTGGATGGGTACACTAGTGAAATCGATAAAAACACTGTGTACTGTTCTATTGTTGATTTATAATCAACCTTTAATTAATTCTCAATATTAAAATACATCCACAGACCCTATTAACATTGTGAACACAACGCTTGCGACTTATAACTAATTAATTTTTACGCCATCTATCGAGTAATAGATGAACTAATATTCGTATTTGTTCGTTTGCCGTGAACACAGCAGCACGGGCTTTATTATGAGTATTTTGACTTTTTATGATATTAACGGAAGATATGCACTACATACCTATGGTTATTGTTAGGTGAGATACGCGGTTACATATTACGAGCATTAAAAAGCAGATATAGAACTAAATCTTACGTGAGTGGTACACATATTTATATGAACTAACCGGTTGTACTCACGATTTTGTTATCATCGGCAACTAACTTAGTTTAGTTGCCCGGCGCTGCGCCGTCGAGTCGACTACTCCTTGAGAATGGACTGTTCGGGATGGTCTCGATATAGAACTAAGTAATCGAAAATGTTTTTGTCAGGCAAAATATATGAAAAATAGCCTTATTTAATTATAGTTGTGTGTATTTTTCTTATTATAGAAAACGGTTTTCATTAATAGCCTTTCCTATAGTTCCGCTGACAACTCAAACTCTATCCACAATCGTCTTATAGTATAATTATATATTTTTATGTATAATTTGTATTGTTTCATTTTATACTAGCTGATATTATGTAGCCTATATGTTAATCCAGCTTTTAAACTATCCGCGTGCAAACTTTCAAATCCATTCAGGAGATATTGTGTGAAAGAGTAAAAACCAGGCATACATCCACACTTACAAACTTTTGCATTTATAATATTAGTAGGATGTATCTTCAAATCTAATATGGTAATATCTCACACGCCGTAATAGAAAAATGTGCTTCATTGGCGGGAGAAATGGAGGATGGTTATATTTTGAATTCGCAATTTAAATGAAATAATTAATTTTCAGTTGTGATTTTACTATTTCGGTAAAAATGGGTGCTTCAATAGCAATTTTTATTTCGTTATTTACTACAATTATTTATTTTATCATTGCAATCATATGAGTACCTTAAAAAAAACTATAATCGTTGCAGTAGTGTTGCCAATCGATCGTCGACTATCGATAGTCTATCGATAGTTGACGTCATATCAATAGTATCGATAGTCTATCGATAGTATCGATATTAGTGATAGTATCGATACTATCGAGAGCCAATATGTGTTTAGGAGCAATACTATCGATAGTATCGATAGTATTGCTCCTAAACATAGGTTGGTCTTCGATAGTATCGACAGTTTTACAAACTATCGATAGTATTGATAGTTTTAATCATTTAATGCAACGATAGTATCGATAGTATCGATAGTATTACTTTAAAAATATCGATACTATCGATGGTATTATAATGTAATAGTATCGATACTATCGATACCATTGCTTCCAATCAATAGTATTAGTTAATTTGTGATATCGGTAGTATCGATAGCACTATCGATATTGTTACTATTTTTCGAGGTCATCTATCGTTAGCGAAACTATCGATAGTTGGGCAACTCTACGTTGCAGAAGCATTCCCGTTGAATCACCAACAATAGTACCACCAATGCATATTTTTCTTGGTGACCTTACCATTAACTTTTGTACCACCAACATTTAAGGATGAGGTTGAACACAAAACAAATTGATAGGTACAATATAAAATATTGTTTTCCTAATGAACATCAAAATATTAAAACTTTGTTGTAACATTTTTGATGAATATTTATTTTATGCTACTTACTTTATTGGAATAGGGATAAAGTTAATGCAATTGACCGCGTATTTGCAAGATGTCCTGAAGATGTTCAAGTAAATAAATTATATCATTTTGGAATGAAAAGTCACAGATGCTTATATTTTCCACTGACTTTAGACTGAGGCATTTTTTTATTAGCTTGCTATGTAAAAATAGCAAGAAGATGATACTAAAACAGTATTAAAGCAAGGAATTAACATAATAAGGTAATAGTAAAATGACTTTTTTTTTTTTAATAAATTTTAATTTACAACATTATCTTAAATTTAATCTATGGTTAGTATCCTCTAGTATAAACATTTATGATATTTCCTGCCAAATTATTAATACAAGCGATATTCTCTGCAAATATTTTTGTCACAATTAATAATTGTTGTAACAATATCTATTTTGCGATTTTTAGCTTTGAGCTAAACATTTTTTGGGGGAAATTAAAATAATTGTGTAGTACCTAATGCTTTTTAAATATATAATTAGTAGGGTGGTTTTGTAGAATATGCTAGTATTTGAGCAAATACATATTGTATCAATGTTATTTACAATGACAGGTGTCAAATGAGCAGATTGTTTTTTTTTTATAAAATTAAACATAGGGAGTGATGTCATCACCGTGAATGATTTTTTAAGTATGGATTGTATGTTCTAATTATTTTAATTTGCTTTCATCGTTGTGGGACTAAAACTAGGTCGGTATTATCGTTTAGTTTTCGGGTTCGTCAGTTAATGTAAATAACACAGGAAAAGGAATGCGCCTATACCTACAAAACAAAAAAAAACATGGTATTTTTTTTGTAAAAGTAACATACTCGTTGTTTTAAATTATCTTTTCAATGTTAATTCTTTTAATTTTGATCATTTAAAGCAACTGATTTGGATTAATTTCCTGTTTAATTATATTAACTGGACTTGTTTACAGTTCGCATGTATTCAATATTATTTTGCATTTCAATTATACTGCCTTTAAGATAACGTGCCTGTACTGCAGTGGCGTAGCATAGGTCACTAGCACCCGGTGCGGATTCCAAATTTGCCGCCCTCTTATTTTTGTAATAAAAAAATAATAGTTATTGAGAAACCTTGCGCTTGCATCACCCATGCATAGAACCTGCATAGGTACCTGGGTATTTGGTAACATAAAAAAGATAAAAAAAAAACACTGAAAGAAATTAACTTTTTTTTTTTTCTAACTGCTACCTCCGCATTGCCGCCCCCGGCAAAGTGCCGCCCAGTGCGGATCGCACCCTCCGCCCCCCCCATGCTACGCCACTGCTGTACTGCAATAAATCTTTGAAAACTTGAACCCGAATTGTAGACATTAATCTATACATAGATCTCAAGATAAATATGTTATTTAAACATCTAGATATGATAGATACATTTCACAACAACAAGCCTAATAGGACAAATCACGTTAAAATAAATATTTAATATACCTACATATTTCTTATACACGTAAAATTGGCAGTTTTTTACAATAAAATTGTCATATTCTATTAGCTAATTACACATAATAATATGGCTACATAGTTTACAACGATAATATTACATCATTTTCTTACTTCGTTCTTATATGACATGTTATTTCTTATTAAAACCTTATTGATGGGATCAAAATGTTGAAATTATATAATTTGACGGTGACATATTCCACCCATAATGTCTAGAGGATCGAATTCCTTATTATAGAACATCCTGAGAACGTATTTTATGTGTTGTGTATAAGCAATTTACATTTAATTTTTACTATTTTTCATAAAATTGAATGGATATCCCAGTATATTGATCTTTAGTATTATTCCAGTATACATTTCACAATATGACAAGAAAAATTCGACCTTCTTAAAATTGGAATTGAAATTCTCAGTCACATACCTAATTAAATCGAAATTATACTCTCAGCCATCAACAATCACACAACATTTTATATTAATAGCATTTATTTAGCAAAAATTATATTGCAGCATTTAAAATTCAAAACTTTATTGTTAAGATTTTCAGAAGAAGTTATGCTGTACGTATTTGCAGTTTTCAACTTCTAGACAAACAATTACAAAAATAGTTTCTATAACTTATTGGCGTTCGATGTATGTTCGTTTGCCTAAGCGGTTTATCTAACTTTATAGTGGATCGTCGATTTTGTAAATTATTGAAATAAGAATCAAATATTTATTTAGTCGAATATGTAGAACGTCCAATAAATTGCATTGAATAAAAGGAAACAGACCGGGAATATGACACGGGAGTACGTGTCTATAACGTTGACGTCTCGTATCTTGGGCATCGACGCCTTGATGACCGTTGCGCCGCGACGGAGTGCGTGCAACACTTTAGGTTTGCCTGTTGTTCCATCTGGAAGACAGAACAAATGTAAATTATACCAGCCTGCCAAGCGTGATGATATAGCAAAACCCCAAAAACACTGCCAAAAAAAACCCTGATAATATCATACGACATGGAAAATATTTGTTGATCGACAGGGTGAAGGCAGGTAGTGTCTTTGTATTTGGTCATTGGTGATTCATTTGGTAGTCGAAGGTGTAGTCAATAGTACGCTTATATATACTATTAGATTTTAACCTGTTCGTTATTGTTATATATTCCTACGAATGTTAGTTACTAAAGTCTATCATTTGTAGGCTATTACAGAAATATTTTTTTAACACGTGAATCTTAATTACTTCTTTTTGTAAAAGCTCTATTTCAAACACAGCCTGATAGCTATGGAACTAAGTACCTTTGGATATAAGAATCAAATGATGGAGTGGAATCGTCGGCTTTCATCAAATATTTTCCCTGTCGGGATTTAATTTCGAAACTTCTTAATAACACTTCTTCATAAACATAATAAAAGTACATTGTGATTCAAATACAGCATGATCAGATTTGTATAGGAAACTTTTAGTTTGTTGATAACTGTCTGTCATATAACGCCCGTAACCTCAGAACATTTAGTTCAATGTTCAAGCAATTTTACTGCACACCTAAACAGGAAGCAATTGTAAGCAATCACGGGTACAATCTGCACAAGATGATAGTCAATTTCTACGGCGTGATTCATTCAAGTGTATCTATTTCTGAATCATATCCATGAGAACGAAATTACTTTTGCTGTCGCAAAGTAAAGTAAGCAGCCCACCATTCGGTTCTGCGTATTGTACTTGCAGTAATCGTCATTTTTGGGATTTTCACCTTTGCGAAAATGACATTTCAGGACCCTAATCTATACTAATATTATAAAGCTGCAGAGTTTGTTTGTTTGAACGCCCTATTCTCAGGAACTACTGGTCCGATTTCAAAAAATCTTTCAGTGTTGGAAAGTCAATAGCTATATTTTATTTTCAATAAAATTAGGGATCCGTAAGAAAATTGCGATTTTGTAACCCGAGGTGTAAAATCGAAAACCTATTTATGCGTGCGCGGAACCAAATGATGTACTACGGGTTTGTAGGTCTTATTAAGATCTACAAAAAAGTCCGCGAGAGCATATATCTAACTATAATAGTTTAATCACAATAACCGCTTTTATGTTCAGTAAAAATATTAAATTGTCTGAAGAAAGAAACTACGTTAAATGCGTATCGTTATATTAATCCTTATCCAAATTAAGCATTATGTTATCAAGGGTATTTATGAAGAAGTAAAATACTTTTTGTTTTATTCCAATCGGACATTTCGTTGAGAAATTATCACGAGTATAAAAACGCAAAGAATTGGTACCTAATAATGAGCTATTTGCCACCACTACATAGTATAAAACAAAGTCGCTTTATCGGTCCCTATAACCCTATGTATGCTTAAATCTTTAAAACTACGCAACGGATTTTGATGCGTTTTTTGTAATAGATAGAGTGATTGAAGATGAAGGTTTATATGTATGATACATCCGCATTGCACCCGTGCGAAGCCGGGGCGGGTCGCTAGTCTATACATAAAAAAATAAAATCATATATTTTTTTATAAGAATCATGTTTTTTATTTAACGAGAAACTACTTGCCATTTTTGTACACGTACCGCGTTTGAAGTGAAAATTCAAAAAATGTCGATTACTGCAAGTACCTACAATAAGCAAGGCAGCATTGGATACATATAAAGAGTCAATTCTTTCTATGTAGTGACTACCGTGTAAGGAACGAATTCAGAAATTTTATAAGAAACTATACAATTTTTATTTTTTATACAATGGCTGTATGTTTATTTTTAACTTTGTACATTGCAGATTTTTTTCTGTAAGTAGGTAATATGATAATATGTCGCGTGTCTAAGATTAATGTAACTTGATATATATTTCATAAACTACTTACTTCTAGAGTTCCTAGAGTGTGGCCTCGTTCTGTATCGTAGTTGCGTGTGGTCTCGTTGTAGTCGAAGGGACGGCGGGGCTCCCGCGGCGGCAGGTAAGGGCTTCGACCGCAGCCCTAACAGCGGTGACACTCGGCCCGTACTCGTGGCACATTCTCGTAGAGCGATAATCTCTTCAGGGGAACGTGAACCTATTAATAGTTTAAATAATTAATTCGTTCTTGGGATCATTTGGTCGATATAATGAAAGTGGTTATACATTTTAGGTCAAGCATATTATTATATCTTCCTGATAAAACATGTAGTACATATTTTATATAGATTTGTATGGTTTCTTATCGAGAGATTTACATTTCTTTAATTCCCTCCCCTAAATTAAGAAATGTAAACACAGAGACAAACTTCAAATTTACAAGTTTGTAACAATATTTAAACACAGAGTAATTCATCAACTCATCTTGCATGCCGTGTTTGATTAACTTAGATATACAACATCAAACCTCCAGAACACTTTAACTCCTTCTCGACACTGGCGCTAGTAGATAGGCTTTCCTTGTTCTTTAACTTGGCTCGTTTTCTCGCTCTAGCGCCCCAGTACGTGTAGTTGACTGCGGCGTACTCCAGCAGAGCCGCGAACACGAACACGAAGCACATCACCAGGTATATGTCGATGGCCTTTACGTACGAGATGCGCGGGAGACTGCTGCGCACGCCGGTACTTATTGTGGTCATCGTGAGTACCGTTGTTATACCTGTTAGAGAACATTAGATAAATAAACCGATAAGCGTATGCACAAAATTAATCATCAAGAGCAGAGTGATTGGGTATTTCTCAGACAATCTTTAGTGTACTGTTTCTTCACCAAAATCTTAGAAAATCAGATCTCTGTGAACTTTATATTCACAACGAACGATGTACGACCCGTAGGCATTACACTACTATGTAGTATCTTCATAAAAATGTAGACGTTTCTGACGTTTTCTCACGTTCTCAGGGTTTCTCATCAATGCATGTAGGGCCCAATTCGGCATTTAAAAGCCCCGGTGCCTATGGGCCAAAGCCAGAAAAAGTTACCGACATAATAATTGTCGACCACATTACAATATTTGGATAGTACATTTTTTATGTGAGAGAATCCAGAAAAGTTAAAGGGGTAGGAAGGGTTGCATTCACGTTTCAGCGAGAATTTCAGCATATATTTGCATACACACCTAGCGCCACTCTAGCGGATGTTGCCTCATGGTTGATCCAAAATGACACCCATGAGAGCATTACAATTAGTATGCTCGGTAGGTAAGTTTGGAACACGAAGTATCCAATGTTTCTTTGTAATTTGAAACTGAGTGACAATCGTTGGTAGATTCCCGTCGCCAACTTTTCCTGAAAAACGCAGTCTTTGAATAAGTTTATGTTAACTTGAGTGTGTATATCAAAGCGTAGTGAACGAAAACATATCTTCTGTATAGGTAGTTAGTTTAGTAGACATTACATCGTTGGTGCATGGTTGGTACCGAAGGAATGTAAATAATGCCTGAAGGTCTTTGAAATCAGCAAACATTTGGAAATAAGGCCTAAATAGCTACTTATATTATTTAAAAATAATTGCTAAATGTTCTAAACTACCGTACTGATACGTTTGTTTTGACTTCCACATTCAATTTTCAGGATAAGGTTGTAGTGAAATATATTTTTGGAAAACCCATTAAACATTTTTATGCGCGTAATTGGAATTTTACTCAGTTCAACCTATTATTAAGAATAGAATTACCTTTCTGTCGTTAGTTTCATGCCCCAGAATAGTAAATTGCGGTAACTCTGCATCTTCCACACCCCTAACGGGCGTTTCTTTCCAATACATCACTACATCCGACACCGTGTAACCATCTGTATAGGAAAATAATACGTTAACATGCTGAACCAAATTTGTTTGGGATCAAAATAACAGCTTCAATACTTGTTTTTAGTAATAATAACGCTATCGTTTTTTTTTTTAAGAAAATTGCAACTTTAATATTTTTTTTAAGAAAAATATGCTTTTGTTCAAACAAACATACAATTCACGGACACAAAGCATAGCGAGCCTATAATCAGCTCAAAAAGACACGTATAGTTAAGTCTACCTAATTAATATGACGCAGTAAATTAAGCATTGTAAGGAAAATGATATTTCGTGCGGCGGGATTGTTAAAATGTTGATGCAGTTTATAAACAGTCAAAATCTTATGTTCATCTTTCTGTATGAGGATACAGCAAAAGGAAAATTTTAAAGCACGAAATATTAGCTGTTGATGGTAAGAGAAGTAGATACAAGTTGATATATGTAGAGGTTTGCTGAATGTAAGTTATTCAGGCGGGTCGAGCATCGAAGCATAAGCTCTGCCTGATGATATATTACAAGTGTAGGAGTCACACAGCTTTCAATCTCGACGGTGCAGTTCTGGCTATCCAGAGGGTAGTAGTGGAGGTCCATCATGCAGGCTAGCGTGGCCGTGAAGCGCATGCCGTACGTGATGCTGCCGTCGCCGCCCAAGCGCACCAGCTTGTTGCGCTCCGTCACATCGTGGAGGAAGCTGAAGGCGATACATAAAACTAATTATAAAGGTAATCAGAAAAGGAATTTCTTACAGTCGTAACGTTAAACGTACTTTATATCATACTAAAGCGCGCTATTGTCATGTAATAGGGCATAGCATATACCCTATTTAGTCAGAGTCAGCGTGTTTATTAATAAATGTTATTCAGATCAATTCAAGAATTTTGAATAGAAATCTGTTTGTAGTTTTATATATTTGGATTATAATAACATTCTGAAACAATCTATATATCTAACTCATATATTTATTACCGTAGTCTAGAAGCTCGTTACCTAAATGTGAATCAGTAAGCTTTTGTAATTGGAATGTACCAATTTATTAAATGTCTTCAAGATGGGTTTCAAGATATGTTCCATCTTAGAACCTCTTATATAAGGACCATCAATAAGATTTAATCTCCTCACCTATTCTTGTCATTAGCGAAAAACGTGTCGGGCACCCAAATTTTATCGGCGAAATCTCCTGACAGCGTCAAGACCTCATCTGCGAGACCGAAAGCCAGCCTTTCATCTTTCCAATATTGATTCAGATAAAGGGTTATTGTGTAATCCTGTAAGTAATGCGATCTTTTAGATTACATTTAAACGAACACATTGAACATTCACTTGATTAATGATATGAGACAGATGCGTTGTTTGTTTACTTCGGTATAAAGAATCTGTTTTATATTAAATGTTTTTGAATAGAATTAAATGATCAAGATTTTTGTTCTAAGTTGTCAGTATGTTGTATAATCGGTGAGTGGGCGGTGACCTCTGCGTTGGCAGGCGGCGAGTGGCGGCAGAAAGTAAAGGCGAGCATCGATTGGCTGAGGCAGCACTCCGCCCCTAGTCACCGGCGACCCTCGATGTGTGTCAAGAGCCTTGCGGCCTTGCTCCCTTTTCGCAGCTATTAAAAGCTTAATGAATTACGATGGACGACCTCCTTGAGAGAAAAGTCCGTGATACGATCCAACAAAACATCCTTGAGGTCGTATAGAGACATAGTTAATGTCGTCATGCAAAGGAAGTGATGTACGTGACTGAGCGATATTGCTAAGTGTTGTGAACCAACTATCAATCTTTGATAATGTAAGCCAAGAAATATGTAGTAAACAAAAATATTGAAAGCGTCATCCGATACTTCTTCAAGATAAATTCCGCATCGCGTTATATTATGTACGTAGCATGTAATATTTACACAACATGAAAATGCACTATTATGTTTACAACCATTAGATATAAGTAAATATTAACCTTCCGGAAGAAATTGCATGAACGTTAGTAAAAACGATACGATATATCCGTTGTTTTAAAATTATTGAATGGAGAGACCGGCAGTCAGAACTCCGTCGTGGTAAAAATTTAAAATCTACTATGTGTAATTTTTTTCCAGAGTGAGGTTTTAATAAATGTAGTATGAAATTTATTTTGGATACTACTTAACAAAACTGTCATGTGAATGTCTCAACTTTTTACTATTTTATTATTTAGATTTTCTGGAAAAGTGAACTTATACACATGTACAAATTCACTTTTCCAGAAAATCAATAAAAACTTAAAAATGAAACTTCCTGTACGCATACTGTTAGGTACAGTATACGGACAGGAAGAAGTTTTACATGTAGAAGACTTCGTATTTGGAAAGAGATATATTATAGCGTTTTATGTTATACTATTAACAGAAGGGATAACAATGATGTATTTACCAAATGTCGGTTTTGTTTTATATCACCTGCGTATTTTCTAGTGCGTAATAAGTTGTGGTAAATAGTCCTACGGTGAATATTGGATGGAGCGAAGCGTACAACGGGAAAATCCATATCAACCCCAAAGTTTTTAAAGACTTATGCAAAATCGACACCATCATACATATGATGATTGTGGGTTTTACATAAACTTTAAGAATGCACTCACCATGTTAACTTCAGAGATAGCATCAAAACTGGCAATAGTGAGATCCATTCCAACATACAGTGGGTCTCCTGAAATGCAATATAGTATCATAACACGAACTAACGATGCGGAAATGCTGACGAATTTATTCGTAGGTAAGCTAAGCAAATTCAATATCATATGAAAAGCATGGTCCAGTAAACGTGGTATTTCGCAGTCGCATCCCACCGAGCGAGTCGGCGTGGTTCGTATTACATAACAGCTACATATTGTAACTGTATCTACATGTTGTTTGTTCTATTTGAATAATATCTACCTACTGATCATAGTTACTGGGAGTAGAATAATAAAGACATACCTAAATATTTATGCATAGAACATTATGTAACAGTTTGAAAAACACAACGCGTGTTTAAGAAGTTAACCGTTAACGAGATATTAATCTCGTTAACGGAAAATTCAGCTAACGCTGAGCAGTCGTGAAAAATATAATGAATTTTCTATTTGACTTTGAGGTACATACATATGTAATCGACTGCATGACTTTTTATCACACCGTTCTCTATCGTTATAATATATAGTTACGAGTATAAACTATAGGTATAATAGGTCAATGTTGGTTAAGCAAACAAAAAAAATAGTTTGTATCATTTAAATAACATTTCCAAAAATTGCTTTTATCATTTCATTGTTTTGGTTAGTGAACCTTACTTAGAGTTGTACATATAATTACCGAGTAAGCCAGTTTTTTTGTTGACCAGCAATATTCCATTATGAACCGAGCTTATGTTTTATATTAACAACATTATTATTGAATAAATCCAATATTCTATTAATATATTTGTTTACCAACTTTTGGGAAATTAATGAGGTAAACACTTACCGCCAAAGTTCGGTCGTAGTCGTATGTCGTATCCGTCGAGTATCCGTGTGACGGTGTGTGTCACGTTCTCCAGACGATCGACAAGCGTCAACCGATCGTGTCTAAACAGAAACTGATTATTAGTTCAATTCAACCATTCCACCGACTGACAAAATGGGCCGATGACATAAAAATGATAGCCAAAGTAGACAGGACACAGCAGAGGACCAAGTGTGATGACTTATGACTCAAATTAGGTCAGTTCTACGTCCAGCTATCTCAGTCCAATGACTGAGATAGGCCGATGCACAGCAAGTTTTAGGTGATCAAGATGTTTTCCATTCCAAAATGATCCCAATCTATTTATCAGAATATATTTTCTAACACTCCTGACAACATTTAACTTTCAAATTAGATGATCTTCTCTAATTTATTTCAATGCTAAATTCCTCTTCGTTGTATTGCCCCTTTATGTTAAATTTAAGTTTTATAGGTATATATTTCTTTATGATTTTGTGTAGGTATTTGTTTCCTATTCTTAGATTTTTCTGGTTCGGAGAAATTTACTCTACTTTTTTATCCCGTTTTTATCTCTTTAATAAAACATGACGGCCGGAAGTTAGTTTAGTAAAACCTCTGAAATGGCATTTCATTTTTTTTATCAGTTTACTTTTATACTAGCTTTTTCAGAAAATCTAGAGAAATAGCTGGAAATATAATGTTTTTTATATATTATTATTATGTTTATAAAGAGAAAAGAGATATAAACCCTTTTCTTTCCTTTTTCTATTATATACCTTAAGAAATGTCGTCTTCATTAACAACAGTAAGTACTCTGAGTTACGTTATGTACGTCACTTAAAAGATTTTACCATCCCAATATATGGGCCACGATATTTCTAAGTAAAGAGTCAAAGTAATATCAATATTTGAAGTTTTTCTTTTCGATTACATTTTTTACTAAATCTGATGAAACTTATTGTGTATTTATGGTATCGTATACCTATATTGTAAACTTTTATTTAGCTGACCCTTAATTTAACAATATTAATTATCATTATAATCAGCCAGTACGCTATCCATTGGCATAGTCCCCAAATATTGAGGTAAGTAAACATAAATTAAACTCAATGATTAACACAAATCAACAAAAACAACATGAATTTCATTTAAATATACTTTTAAAGACCGTGAACTAATATTATTTGAATGACAGTTACTATCAGCCGGACACAATAGGCACAGAATACGTATGTTTATAATTGGTATGTTTTGATAATAATAAACAACACATTTACAAAGTAATTAAGTATTCCTATTAGGTACCTACATTAGATTCATTCAAGGTACCTTAATACGTAATTCATTAAACGAAAATCAATCGTCACTTCGTAACTCATTTGTATCATCATCATTATCATCAGCCCGATAAATTTCACATCTGAAGGGTTTTTGTCATAGCCCGCTTGGCAAGCGGTTTGGTGTCCACGGATTCATGGAATAACACACAACTAATTTGTGGCAACGTCAAAAAAAACAAAACATCACTTTAAAATAAAACTATTATAAATTACGTTGTTATTATTTTTCAAACATTCTCTATAAAGGTATCTCATCCTAGAGGTTATTTACATTAATTTGTAAATCTTATCTGCCTGCATGAAATTACGAGCACTAAGGTAATCTAAATGAAATTTGTGTGAAGGTCCAACTGAAATGCCATTTAGCGCGAGGATCAAGGGATCTCAATTTAAATTAATTCTGTTTTATGTGGAAACTAGCGACCCGCCCCGGCTCCGCACGGGTACAATGCTGATGTTTATACATATAAACCTTCCTCTTAAATCCCTCTATCTATTAAAAAAAACCGCATCAAAATCTGTTGCGTAGTTTTAAAGATTTAAGCATACATAGGGATATAGGGACAGAGAAAGCGACTTTGTTTTATACTATGTAGTGATACTCATGTCTAACTTTAAATAACTTATTGGTTAGTAGTTTGATAAATATGATATTTAGATGGTACTAGACTATGAAAATAAAAAAAATAAGGAAAAAAATATTTTCACGAAAACCTATTAACAAATAAATCTATTTACAAACATCTGTATAGGAGGATTTGTAAGTTATTTTTACGTCCTATATTTAAATTAATTGTTTAAAGCAATAATCTTTACCTACACGTGTCAGGGCTGGTGATAATGTATCTATTGTGCATAATAGTTGTGGGCGGGGGGACGCCGGGCGGTGCAAAAAGTGCACCCCAGTATTCAGACACTTTTTGAGCGGATTAATACGAGTTTTTTTATTTTTTTTATTTACATCAGTATGAATTTTCGCAAAGTAACATGATTTATTTATTTAAAACTTTAGCACGGACTTAATGCCAGATGCATTCTCTCCCAGTCAACCATTGGTTGGTGCAGAGACAGAGTGGTAGGTGCACTGAAGGTATACAACTAATTAACGTAAAATAAAGCATTAGAAATACATACAGGTAATACAATAAGTTTATTATAATACAATATCATTTAAAACACTGTACTACACATTACAAACATGTACATACATAATATACTTAATAATTATATTGTATTCCAGATTGAAACACAAAAAATGTAATGTAAATTCCGCCAAAAAGTAATTTATTTTTTGTTTTCAGAGGAATTAATATAATATATATAAAGGTACTATGTGGTGTTTTAAAATGAAATTAGTATAGATTTACGTAAGTAACGCTTGAATCTATTAATTATAAAAGTTATATAAATCCTTGCACATGGTTATTTTATTTCTTTTGCAATAAAGTAACAAGCATTTTTCCCTGTTTCGTACAATGTACTCAAAATACAACACATTTATAACATTCGACAAGAAAAACGCATAAGTATGACTATCCCGTTAATCGAGTCAGGGACCTCAAACAGTGTGCGTCCTCGATTATATAAAATATTCTTTATACAAATTATATTATCTGAAGACTAAAAGCGAATTTAGGAATCAAAGTTCAAAATATTTGCGGCGGCGAGCTTTGTCGAAGCCGCGCGCTGGAATGTCTTTGTGCAAGTTATGTGCCTGCGGCTTTATGATGCTATACTCACAATATGTAAAATTAACGACGATATTAAACTATCAACTGCTATTTTACAGTTCTCATAACTGAATAAAGTAGCACTGTGCAAAAATATTGACTTTAACTTAGTTCCTAATTGTTATAGTATTACTTGAAAAATACTGATACAATAAAACGTTTATGAACTTCCACATAAAATTAAAAAAGCGTGTTAAAAACAGACACTATTGACAATCATATATCATCGTTAAATCTAAACGAGGCTTTAACTAAAAATTAAAAAAAAATTAAGCAAAGAATATTACAAAGAATTAAATTTTAAAAATATAGACTAAGCAATAAATATTTGTACTTACTGTGCATACGTCAGAAACGGCAGCACTAGAACAGCAACCGCTTGCGCGTTCAGGACGATCCGAAGCGTGCGACGCACGCTCATCGCGCGGTTGAACGCGGGCGCGGGTGACGCGCATCGCACGCTCACCGCACGGCCCCAGCACGCGCCGTCGCGTTCTCACCACTCATTACCACCCATATATATATACCCTAACATACTAATACGAGTGAGAGCTTTAAAAAAGATGTCAAGTAACTACTTAAGTACGGAACTTAAGTTATGTATAGAGTTCGGTAATCGCGATCGCTATCGTATCGTTGGCATGAGCGGCCGCGGCGGCAGCGTCGGTCGGAGTGCCGCCGCGCGTGCGTGCCTCGGGGCCGGACGGAGTCGCGATTGGCGCGAATTACTTCGCAACTTACTTAGAATAAGCTAAGTCCAAACTGCGAGATGAAAGCTGAAGAATAATATTTTGAAATTGGGACTTTGAAATTGTATTACTAAAATACTTGTACAGTCCATGTTGTCATCAGCCATCGTTTGAGTGCCTATTTTTTGTAGAAGCACTTAAATCATCAAGAAATTAATTATTTGTGCCATCACCGCGGCACCGAGATTAATTAACGGCTTATTGTTGTCGTTGTCTTTGTAATATAATTTTAATAAACACGGCGCGCTATCTGCCTGTTACCGTTCCCGTGAGAACTTCATCATTAACCTATGTTAGTCCTACATAACGTAGCTTTCTAATGGTGCAAGAACTTTTAACGTCGGTTACTGGGCCGACGTTAAACGTCCCGGAGCCTATTTAATGCAAAAAAAATCTTTCCTCCTTTTTTAATATTAATTTAATATATATGTATAATGTATATCTATTAGATAGATACGCACACAACCACTAAGAACAACAATTTGTGG
Organism: Nycteola revayana; assembly: GCA_947037095.2. Lineage (NCBI taxonomy): Eukaryota > Metazoa > Arthropoda > Insecta > Lepidoptera > Nolidae > Nycteola > Nycteola revayana. Next base: position 31,651,735 of record OX344838.1, read on the forward strand.
TACAAATAGCGGTATCATGAGGCGATGACTTCCACGCCTGTATTAAATAAATAATAGTGATTCAATTAGAAGACAACAAATTGAGCTTCTTCAAACTTCAATCCGTATATTCCTGAATTCTTTGGTCCTAACAAAGAGTCTTTATAATTTCACCATGTCTGTCGCACATGCGTCAAATTATCAAAACTACCTATATCAAGCTAGGTCCTAGGTCCACTTCGAGCACGCAGTGCCCCTATCTAAAATTAAGTTTCCGTCTAACTTTGGCAGATACTCTAACCGTCTGGAAGAACTCCTTTTCAATACCTATATACATTCAGTTACGAATTTCATTTTGCATTTGTCTTTTCGCCATAATTTACTAGCTTTTTGAAGTTCTTGTTTATTGTAACACAAGTAAAAACATTTATTATTGAGAAAATTTCCAGAAAATGTCTAAACCTTCTTAGTTTGGTTGACAATACATGGTTAACTACTAAATAATATATGCACATAAACAGGGTTCCTGAAAAATACAAAACCAAGTTTATAATGGCTTAATCAAAATACTATTTGTTTTTGTCCGCCGCGGCGTCGCCCGTCCATCTCATCTCCCTAACGTTTCCCGTGGATGTACCAATTTTTTTTTTTTATACATACATTATCTCTTTTAAAATAAAAAAAGGAATCTATTAAATTGAACAATTCGTTTTCAAATTATACCCATATATATGTATATTGGCTATTAATTTAAATATGTGTATGATATGTATTAACATGTTTGTTTAAAAATACCTAAAGGTATATTAAGAAATGTACCTAAGTTTTCTTTTCGTTTTTATAATTATACTAGCTGTGCCCGCAAATTCGTCCGCGTAGAATAGTGACTTTGAGTAGCGATACTTCCATACAATCTACATCCCCGACATTCAACCCCCTACAACCCTTTTTTTGCAATAAAAAGTAGCACACGTGTGTATAAAATTTTATTCATTCGAAGGTCCGTATGAATAAAATTTGATACACACGTGTTGAACCTGAGAAATTACATAGGAGGACATAGGCTACTTTTTATAGCAAAAAAAGGGTTGTAGGGGGTTCTCGTCCCCGTCATTACGAACTCAATAAAAAATAATCAGCCGAGAGGTCGTCTTTCGCAAGTTATGCGCGTATATAACTTTTGGTTATTCCTTCATTTATATTATATGTAATATCTATATGTTCGTCAATACTACTTGCTGAAGCTAGCTAACCAATGTACACATCGCTGTCCGATACCTTCCAAATCGATGTTGTTAAATTCCATCTTACCCACATACATACCGTAGCGACATAAGAGCATTGTTTTCAACGCAACGTCTAACTACGAAGGTGGTACTATGTAGGCAGTATGTTGGTGTAAAGTGGCACACGGTACAGAGCACGTGTCGACCTCTAACGGAAGCTATTTGGCGAGGTCGGCCTCGCGTCCGCTCACAGATTACACCTCCAGTTTATCAAGTGACATGTTACATTCTTCTGTACGAGGAACAAGAATAAATCATCTATATTATATGATATGTCGAAGTAACACGTTATTATCATTCTATAATTACATATGCTGCATTCGTGATATTAAGTGATAATGCCTACACATAGCCTAAGGACACTATATGTAATAAAATATACATTAATTATAAAAATATTGTTATAAAACAACACAAAGAATAAAATATAACACACAACGATAACCGCCTTAACTCTCTGACCGGTCCATTATTTAGTGAATATTAGAGATGGGCCGACTAGCCGCCGACTAGTCGGGAAAGCCGACTATTCGGCATCGTTTGTAGTCGGCGACTAGTCGGCGACTATTCGGCAAAATATGCCGATTATAATCGGCGCATAACAAATGAAATAAAACAAATAATTTGTACTTGTTTTATCATTTCTAAACATTTCTTAGTGTAGTTATCTAAAGTTACAGTCTTTACAACATAGGAACGTATTAATCAGTCAGTAATTAAGCTAAGTGGCCGAGCGTTGACTAAACCGAGTGATGACGAAAAAGCCCGAACACCTCCGACAAGTAGGTATTAGAATGATCGGCATTGCCGATTAGTCGGCCGACTAATCGGCACTTTGAAAACCGATTAGTCGGCTAGTCGGTTAGTCGGCAAATACTATAGTCGGCCCATCTCTAGTGAATATATAAAACATTATTTTTATAGCACCTAAACCAGTACGTCACAATGTATGTGTTTAAGACCTCAACTACCTTTATTTAAAAGGCACCATGAAAATGATAAATTATAAAAATAAAGGCGAGCAGAGTCCAGCCTTAATAAATGGTTGAAAAACTACAAACTAAGCAACCTGCGCAAGAGGGCGCCGCCTGTGGGGTTTGGACCTCGGCTCAGGGCGGTCGCAGGCGATGAGATTGAGGGATTATGACTTTTAGTATTTTAGGGGAGTTTTGTGCAACTGTCGCTCTACTTTACAGTTCGCGGGCCTCTCGGACTTCGGGTCTATGGGGGACGCATCGCGTTCGCTGGCGCACTCTTCTCCGGCGGGTCGGATAGAGTCAAAGTCAAAGGTCTATGTCTAGTTTCTTGCAGTCTTTTTACTGCTAGTTGGTAAGTTAATATTAGTTAATATTAAGGGTAATGTTTGCGAGTCTGTAGGAGGTCATCTCTGGATCTACTTATCTGAATTCTTTACCAAAGAAAAAACACATTATTTGTGAGTTTCAGGATTTAAGACGAGATTCCCACGGGAACAGGTGCCACGCGGGTGAAACCGTGCAGGACAGCTACACTACAGTACATTGTAAAAGAAATATTTAATATGTTAGGTACGTATATAAAAATCAACAAAGTGAGTAATAAAAATAATTTGTCACTAATACTATTATTAATATATGTGTTGTACCTACTTACGTCATAGGCACACACTTATGCATTTAACGTTATGAAATATATCTTCAATACAATTTCGCAGCTGCTACAAATATTTTTAGACACTTAGATATTACAATTTCTAAAGGTATTCAGTCCCAAATCTCGCGTGATCTCATCTTATTTCACTTCAATAAGTACACGAATAAGGGACGTCGTGTATTGCGATCAATGACTATATTTCTTATAGGTATTTTATCGGTGTTTTATCTCGACAACAAAAATGATTTATGTGGGTAATCTATGCTAGCAACAGACCGATTTAAATTTTTTGGTATGCCTTTAATACCGTTGTAACACAGTTTATAATTAACTAGCTTCCCGCGCGCAGTTTCACCCGCATAGTTCCCGTGCCCGCGGGAACTTCGTAATAAAATATAGACTAAAAGACTATAACCTTCCTCGATAAATGGACTATCCAACACTGAAAGATTTTTTGAAATCGGACCAGTAGTTCCTGAGATTAGCGCGTTCAAACAAACAAACTCTGCAGCTTTATAAAATAGACTATTTATTATCAGATAAGCAGGTGAATCAATTATTATGTGCCTCTTTGAAATTTGTTGTTTAGTATAGTCTATATTTCATAGATGCTCAGAGGTTTCCCATGTTGTATTTTAATGTGTTCAAATTCTGAGCTAATATCACATTATCTGTACTCTACTGTATCGTCTGATACAGTTAGTACTATATTGCTCGAAAATAAAGAGATAGACCTGCTGGGAATTATCTCCACCATACAGAATACCATGACAGCCAAATAATATTATTGATTGATGTTGTTATCCTGCGCATGAGCAAGATCGCCAGAGTTCAAATGGGATTGGAGGAAGGGGCTGGCACGTTAAGGGTAGCTGGTGGTACGAGTTCTCCTAGCATTTGGACTCCTATGTCATTTAACATGTTAACTGACGTTTTTCTCAAATGTCAGTTAACTTCTCATTCTATTTAGTTCACTTTACTCAAGTTTAAAATAAAAGTTGCGGCGTTCCAGTGCCGGTGAAGGGGTACGCGGGACTCGTCCTCTCCAGCACCCTACCCACTAAAACCCTCTGGGTACTTCTCTGTCCACCGTTGGCGTGGGGCCTAGCAACCCATGGCTTTCTGGGACACCATCTTCTTTAATTTTTACCTAAGATAGATTCTCAGATTCTCTCTTACGATAAATGCGGTAACTATGTATAATTGTAGTGAAAATAATGTGTTTTAAACGGCCAAAAACAAAGCTTTTCGCTCTTTGTATTCGACTCCTACGCGAAGCAGGCAATACTGATGAGTGTTGTACCTAAAAGACCTTCGCCTTCCACGAAATCCGCAGTGCAATTAAAATGAGTGCTATGCTACTTACACTTTTACCAAAGTGGCACGATCGGCGTTGTTCCGCGATTATTCGAATTTGATGATAATGTAAGGTCCGAGAGTAACTTTGGTGAACGTTTTATACTAATTATATCCTCGTCGGTAATTAATTTTAATTTTCATTCTCTGTGATTAAATTTCAGCGGATAGTATATTATGCTTGTTGGATAAACAGCTCCATAAAAATCTTTCATTTTAATCAGGTCTTGATTTAAGTTCTCTGCGCGCTGTATCGTTTCTCCAGTGAATGTTGTTTAGTCTATCGATTAACAAATAAGTCTTATTATGAAATAGTATCAGTTGTTAACTAACAAATATTTATGTACATATTAAAATATGTTTATATACAATTTTTCAATGTTGAAGTCAAGCAGGTACAGGCGACTTAATTTCACTAAGTTAAGTTTTAATAGGATTTCTAAAAACAATCTTGAAAATCGCCTACTTATATCAGGTAAATTGGTCACTATTAAAAATCAATTGCAGTTCGTCTTGCTAACTTGGTTATTTAAATAAGGCTCCACTGATTGTGTAGTCCTTTTTATTGTGTATGTATAATCAATACTAATATATTAAGCTGAAGAGTTTGTTTGTTTGTATGCTTGAACGCGCTAATTTCAGAAACTACCGGTCCGATTTGATAAATTATTTAATTGTTAGATAGCTCATTTATTGAGGAAGGCTATATTTAATTATGAAAGTTAGGAGTTAAACTGTACCTACCTGGCTTCATTCGTCTAAATGTGTCATCATACAAACCTATTTTGCAAGTGTATAATACCTTCAAATATAAACTTTTTAGTTGTCGTCTATACTATACCAGTAACCGTAAAGCTGTAACAGTACACTATAAATATTTACTTGAATACTCCTTATAGCAAGAGTAGTACAGCAGAGCGATGAGCCGCGACACATTCTCACAGCGCACATTACACTTGGAAACGAGTGGGATTTTATTTCAAATCGGACTTGGTTTCTCAGTCGGTGGTATCGTGTTATTTTTAGGGTCACGTGATGCGTAGCTGAAGTTTCGTCCATTATTCGAATGTTTTTACAAAGTACTGTAAATATTGTGTGGGTACAAGTACAAGGTACAAGTAAGACTTGGCCTATTCATTTTATTGGTTTCAAAATGAAGAAGCTTTATGTAGAATATTAAGAGAAAATAAGAAGCGCTCGGGCGGTTCTACGACGTAGATGAATTGTAGTGGTTTTACTACGGCGTAGCATACTACGAAAATTGACGGAGTAGTCACTGCATTGCATCTTAATAATAATAATAATAAATATTTTTTGGGCATTCATAATGGTTTTAATCCGCATTGTATTGCTATATTCTCTTTCCGTGAAATAAATAATAATGATTTAAGGCTTGTTGTTGGTAAAAATTAAAGACGTTTAGGAACTTAACATTATTTTTGTGTTCAGCGATAGATAAAATTGTGCCCTTGTCTTACCCAATGTGCAATATGAAAAAAATTAATAATTGAATTAAAAATTAAATCTAAAACTTATAAATAAAAAATAATTTAATCCGTCGTGTAATTTTGTCAAGACTTGTACACCTCAGTTGATTTTTTTTTGTATTCCTAATTAAGATTATAAAATGATTAATTATATTAATGAAACATATTGTATTATAATAAAATATTAAACGTTATATATTACTCTTTACATTATCACGGTAAACATCTCGAAAACAATGTAAATTAACGCAAACATTATCATTATAGTATAACGAAAGTTGTAACAAATTTGTGCGCAAACTATGTATTAAACTATTCATAACAAGGTCACAGAAATGCCAGTGAAGTCATAATAGCTGGCTTTAATTCGTTCACAGAGAGAATGTTATAAAAAAACAGATAAAATCAATGTTTGTTTATTTAAATGAAATTGGATATGTTTAAGTAATAAGCTTGAAATGTTTTGAAATGATATACAACTGTTATAACTTTGTTTAAATGAGTTAAGGTTGCATGCTGTTTGTAACAACAATATTATATGTACTTTTTTATAAATGTATTCATATGTGAAGAACGGGGTTGTTACTGGTCTAGACTTCTAGATTCTAGACCAGGGGTCTCCAAACTTTGACGCCTTAGGGCCATAACGATTTTTTCAATATGTTCGAAGGGCCAAAACAGTTTTAATTTTTCTATCCTTAACTCTTATTTCTAGACTAGTCGCAAAGTGTGCGACCGAGTAATTATCATTTTGTGTTGTCTTTTTCAACTTATCACAGTAACAACTCAACCAATTTTCTACTGATAATTACCCGATACACCAAAAACGATTGTTTTGATCGTAGAAAAAAATAAGGTATTGATACCAAATAAGGTTTCCGAATGATAATAAACCACCCCATACATTCCTATGGGTGTCGTAAATAAACGAAATAAACGAAATAAACGATTTTTATTCAGCACTTAGGTATTTACATACACTTGTACTTGTCAAGAAAATTTACAATGCATATAAAATTAATTATGAATAGGTAACATTTAGTATTAAATTATGTTTAATTTATTTCAGGTGTGCTAGAAGTCTGTCAGTCTTGTGTTAGTAAACAAGCTCTTAATATTAACGTTAATATCTATTTACTATATTTATTTTATTCAAACATTTTATGAATGAAAATAAAAAATAAAATATTATAACACATTTTAGAGTGCAATGACCGGCGTAAAAGGCGACTAAGGGACCTACACCTGATAAATGGGCAGCAGCATCTATCAGCTCAAGGATAATATACTTACTGCGATCACCAATATATGCAATTTCCCTCGACGATCAGGATAGTCCTCTTGCAGACCTTAAGCAGGCCCATGTTCAGCAGTTGAGGTAAACGAGGTGATATAGTAAAAAAAAAAACATACCACAGCTTGGTAACAAAATTAAAAACAACAAATAAAATTTAGTATTTAAATTCCAAAAAATTAATTAATATCAATTTTATTTATGTCAAGGCTTTTGCTATGAAGTAACAAAAGCCTTAAACCTTATTAAAATTTGCCAGTTCTACCAAAGCATTTACCTTCCACCTGTGTGAATTAGAAAACCCGCCAAAAATAGACAAAGCCTTACTCTGTCTTATAATTCGCGACATTTTTCAGTATATCTCATCGATCTGTATTACCTCTAATAGTAGACCATCAGTCTATGGATCGAGAAATCCTATTATATGAGAGGGCTACACTAGCTCAGAAGCAATCAAACGGGCCTTAGGGATCGTTTCATTTATACCCCATTGTTCTACGCCTGCCCGCTTTGCATTTTAGATATCAGTTGCCTTTATTCGTATTATTAAGTTATTGAACTCGATGTACATGTGTTTACGCATAATCTATTCAATTTGAATTTTAATGGAATCAGTAATTTGAAATCAATGTTAAAAATATATTGGACAAAGTGATAATTGGAAAATAATATACGACTATTCTACGATAACTTCGTGTTCAATTTAAATCCAACGCATGCAAAGCACTTTAAAATTCTTTGTAATTATTTGTTGCATAAATATTTTATTTTGACGAAGCTTTGCGGGCAATTTTAAGTACATTTTTATTGTAAACAAAAATAAATTGATCGTTATCACAGGTTGATTTCAAATAAGTTTTATTAATAAAAAGTTTTGTTAGGTATTTCCGATCACAACATATCATTGAAAAGTATGTTTTACGCCGTATGTTTTTTAGATATTAATACGCATGCGCGCAGCATCCGTCGCTCGGCTGCACACTAGAGCGCGCGAACCGACAAAACGCTGAACCACCGCGCCTCCGAGAGCGCCGCCACAGAGCTTATACTATCCGGATAAACATACAGATCGATCACAAACACAACCATAAACATAACACATTAAGGATAAACATAAAACGTCGGAAACTTCTTCGGAAATTATTTTATTATATATCAATAATGACGGCATTCAAACTCTTCGCGATCCTTTTCAGGTGAGTCAGTAATTTTATATTTTAATGTAGAAATGTAATTAGTTAAAATTGAAATTAATTATTACAGATCTTTCTCATAAAACAAGTAATATTATTTATAAGTCTTCACGGGGTCCTTTGGCTGGAGTACTTATAAAAAATTGTCGACGTGTATTATTAAATTAATTAATCCGTAAAGTTTTTTTTCGTTAATGTTTTAAAGAAAGTGAACAGTTGTACTTAAGTTATAAAACTAGGATATATAAATATTTAGTAAGTTTATTCCTATTTAATATTAAATAGGAATAAACTTACTAACGATTTTATTTCACGCGGTAAGAAATAAGTAAATAAAACTACTAATCGTAACTTTGTATGAAAAACCATGAAAGTTTGATTGTGTTATTGTATACTATCACTATTTGATCGATTATCCTCTCCATATGTATGGGTGGGGGCCTAAAGTGATAAAAAACTTAAATTCTATGATGTGGACTGTATTAAAATAAATATGGAGCTGATACAAACATATCACCGAAAAAACAGTAAAAGAATGAATTGTTTTTTCTTGACAAATTAAAATGTGGAGAATTTAAATCGTATTTTGACCCTCGTCAGACGTCTATTTAATACGTCTACACTGACTAATTAAGTTTAATAAAACAGACTTTCAATTCGTCGACTTACATCTGCAATAAAACAAATATTATTGCAATGCTAAGTAAAACAACTTGGATTTCCTAATCGAGTGTATATTCATTAAAATGTATGCTAATTGGCTCAATGTAAACAAACAATAATTCGTGGTGAATGTTTTCATTGCTTCTTTAATTTGAAATTTACAAATACTCGCATAGAAATAAAATCTCAATGTAAAATCTATGTATGTTAACGAGAATATTTATATCTATACTTACGAGTATATATAAAACTAATGAGTTTGTTTGCTCAAAAGCGCTAATCTCAGGAACTACTGGTCCGATTTGAAAATTTATTTCAGTGCCTAGATAGCCTATTTATCGAGGAAGGCTATAGGCATTATTTAATAATCCAGTTCCCATGTGAACGGGAGCTACGCGGGTGAAACCACGCACGGAATAATTTAATGCACGGAAAGTTAGTATTTTATAATCATGAATGTCAATCATTAATCGGGCTGAATCGGGCTGGCTAGTACACGGCGCTCCATCAAATATCAATAATATTATAAATGTACCTATTTGCTGAACCAAGTGCCGATTTAAAGTGCATATTATAATTATGGTGGAAAATCTTTTATTTTTTATGAGATTATATTATGTGCCTTAATAAATGAAAATTCTTTCTATAAGTTTATTATTAGTTATTTTAGTATTATTAGATACATATATTTGGTAGTTACTTAAGGTAATTTAATATATTCGCAGTTTAGGAATGTTCAAAATATTCGCAGCTTAGTGTAGACACTTGGGCTTAAACTGATTTACTTAAGGGAGTTGTTTAAACTTTTAATTGCTTTTTAGGTCGGTAGCTTCAGAATAGTCTAAAGTGTGAAGCCATTGTTTACATCTAGGCTATTAAATAAATCATTCATGAGTTTTATTACAGAGTTCACTACATTATTACGAAAAACTTAATGTCGATAATCAAAATGCCGATTGCTGAAATCCGATTAATTTTAATCACGTTTAAATCATATATCGTATTATCATTATACCTAATTTTCTAAATTCCTAATGTCTATAAATATGTTTATCAGAATGTATTAAGGATACCGAACCATAGTCAATCCAAAATATCATAGAATAGAGCTTCACTCGCTCGCCTTTGCTCTGTAATGGTCAGTTCTAACGAAGGTGCAGAGACCTGGTGCAGGTATATAAGATAAGACTAGCGGCCCGTTCCGGCTCCGCACGGGTGCACGTTTCTAGTAAAAAAATATAGCCTTTGTTACTCGGGGATAATATATCTTATTGTAAAAGAATGATCGAAATCCGTCCAGTAGTTTTGAGTTTTTTCGGAACAAACATACAAAAATCCCCAATTCAACATTTTTCTCTTTGTAATATTAGTATAGAAGAAGAAAACACAAAAATAATATTGACACACGCCTATTGTTAACAAGGTACATGTTTTTAAATTTCCTTTAAAGTTACTTATAGATTCAGAAAAGTTCAAGTCATATATATGACTTGAACATTAGGTATACTAATTGTATCAGTATCGTAATTTAAAAAGTTTAATCGGAATATTGAAAATCAATTTAATGTTAGTTATCGCATTGTTAACCGATCGAGTATTTGATTCTTCGGACGTATGCAAATCGTATTTACTAATAAGCCGTCTCGTAAGAGAAAATGGACATCCTCTCAAGGTGTGGTATTTACCATAGTCACCACGTTTTGCAGGCGGGTTCGTGGCCGCAGTATTATGTAGGTAATCACACACACATGGAAACGCTGATGCCCATGCCCTGGTATACAATTGCTACAGATGATTTTAACAATCGGGAACTACAGCTTAACGTGCTTTACGAGACACGGAGGGTAATCCCTCAATCAACCAGACCGTAGACCCGAAGAAAAGCTTTGATTTTATACAAAGATTTGTCCGGCGTGAGATCAAACTTTTTGATGCGAATGAATGGATAAAAACGACGCTATTAAGTTAACAAAAACACGTATAACTAAAAAAAGATAAACAAAATACCGCCAAGCGAACGAATTACCAGCCTTTTTAAAGACTTTTCCCTTCAACCGTATTAAAAGCTTAATACCAAAACAATTAGAAAATTCTATCGTACCGAAGTCAGTAAAGACGAAAAAATCGCTTTTTAATAGGAAGCTGGTGCCCGTGTTTTCCATGCTCGTCAAAGAACTTTGCCGATTAAGCCGTGACGTTTTTCTCTTTGTATAATTAAAAAACATGTGCGAGTACCTACTAATTTTTTTTTTTAAATTTGGTTTACGGTAGTTGTGACATTTAAGTCTCTAGGTATTAATATATAAAGCTGAAGTGTTTGTTTGTTGGCATTAATGTGCTAATCTCAGAAATGTTAGATAGCTCATCTATCGAGGAAGGCTATATATATATATATAGTAATAAATATTTTTTGTATAGAAAAATAAACTGCGCCCCTAGTGCCACTTTATTTACTGCAATAAGAAACCAATAGTCTCTAGAAATTATTATTAATCAGGATATAAATTACGCGTTTCTTTTGTAAAGTCAGTATATTTTTGTGTCAAACCGAAACATACTTTCGTATGTTTCGGTTTTCGTATGTTTAGAACATAAATTTTTGACACCAAGAAGAAAAGAAGAAGATAATAATGGTCATGTTAATGAGGCTTCGATTAAAGATTAGATATACAATAAAAACAAGTGCAAAATAATTATATTATTTATTTTGAGATACCCCAATTTTAACTTCTACCGCAATTTTAACAGGAACCGTACCTGTATACAAAAATAAATTTCATAGTGTAGGGTCACTTATGATTGAAACCCATATGGAAATCTATTCTAAATTTGGGCAACCTTAAGGTTCATTTTCATTCATAGCGGCAATGTTGCGACAATAACCACATGACACACATCTGTCGTAGGCATTGGAAACAGCTTGATACATTCTCATACTGTGACTAATCGCTACTGTGATTACAGTAGTTGCTTCTGAGACCTGTTCTGTGTTTAGCGTCTGGGTGTGCTTTTTGTACTTACATGAATTATGTGTTTGTAAAGTCCCTCATGATACAGGGATTTATTTATCTAGTCCAGGAGTTGCCTTTTAAAGCAAGAAAATAAGTCTTACTTCTACCTGATGCATAAAGCTTTATACTGCCATTAAACGTAACAGTTTGGCGGGAAGATGTTATGTACAATACCATTGTATTTCTTGTAACTTTTGTTTAAAATGAAAACCCTTTGCCTACAATTTACACAATAGTTTTGCGTCTATTCCTGGTCACGCATAATATAAAATACATCAATCATAAGATTTTAATTCATCTCCACTGAGCTAGCTTCTAGCTACACCAACAATTCCATTATTCGACCCAGTAACGGCGATAAAAAGCTAAGGCTAGCTCAAACCATTATAAATATTACCGATTTTCAGCTTTTATTTCAAAGGGAAAAACGGGTATAAACGGTGGTTAAATGGTAAAGTTTGCGAAGCAGAACATACTTGGAATAGTATCCCACATTCCTGACAAGAGCTCCTTATGATAGGTATTTATGCATTGAATTGTTCCCAACAAGGAGAAGAATTTATAGCCGTCTTTGAGGTTCTAAATTTGAATCAATACTTAAAACGAATAAATATTTTTGAGAGATAACTTAAAAAAATAAGATTCGAAAAGAAAAGTAGTTATTTTGTAAAAATGTTTTTTTAACAGAATAAATGTTAGGATATAAGTTTTTCTTAGATACCTAATCTAAATTTGTATGTAATAATGTGTGTACCTAGAAAGTTCAATCATTATTTATTTTGTTTTATTGTGTTCTTAAATAAAGTCGCTGGCTTTGTTCATGATAGTTGTTATTGGCACGGTTTTAGCTTTCACAATTATCAATACCTATTAACTTTGTTTTATATCACACTTCTGATACTTACACTATTATATTTAAATTTTATTGGTTTGTTTTTATTATAAGTGAAGCATTGCCAATCTTTAAAAAGTGTTCTATATGTACTGATAAAATTGATAACTTAGAATGCTTGTAATTAATGTAAGAGATACAGAATGGCTTGTTTTCCGAGTGCGGGAGCTGTCTTGTTTAAAATTAATATACTCCAGTTTTCAGTTCCTACGTCTAGTGCAGTTTCAGCAGCGTATGTTCCGGTCCCGTAACAAATTCAAAAATAGGTAAACGGTAATCGTTTACCTATTTTTGAGTAATTTGTGCCTACTACAACCACACAAACTTCACCTCTATGATATTAATATAGATCATTAATTAAAAAATAACTCCACGAATATATTAAAAAAACCGGCCAAGTGCGGGTCGTACTCGCGCACGAAGGGTTCCGTACCATTTTCAAATGCCTGCCTGCTGCCGTTATTAATAACGAGCGAAAAAATGGCAAAAAAAAGTTTGTTGCCCCATTAAACATTTATTTTATTTTATTTTTAGTAAGTACTTGTTGTTATAGCCGCAACGGAAATACATCATTTGTGAAAATTTCAACTGTCTTTCAGCGAAGTCTTAGTAATGGGGTCCCGTTTTTACCCCTCGGGTACGGAAGCCTAAAAATGAGATGAATAAATTTAGACCACCGGCAGGATTCAAATTTGCATCTATTTATATTAGTCATAATCTTTGATATAAACAATAGAACATTATATATACAGTTCACATATAGTCGCCAGGCATATGTGTACTGTATAGTTGTTTCTATGGGAACATAACATAGGAACAAATAGGGGAAGAGAGGGATGAGGATGATGTAGTAAGTGGAAATCTGTTGTCTCGGGCGGATTTCCACGCATTAGAGATACATCGGAGCTTTATACCGATAAACTCGCTGCTGCTTCGCATCATGGTATATTCTCTTTGGTACCTACAAAACAGAATTATTATTTTTTCATCTTTACAGTGATTCTAAACTAGAAAATATCGTAGGAAGGCGATTTTTTTTACTTTTGTTCGACATGGATAAAGCAAAACTACTCTAGGTAACATTACGAAGTAATAAAAAGAATATTTAACCTTTATATTTTACGCGATTTAAAGTGGATTTTTTATTCATAATGTTTATTAACGCGATAGTTTAAAATCATTTGGTAAACACTAGTTTCTCGTTGTGTCACTGAAAAAAGATAATATCAGCGACGAGCCTAGGGCGGTAGGCGGCGGGTTTCGGCCCGCCGCCGACGGCCAACACGCCGTCTGCTAAACGAATTAAACGATATTTATTCAGCACTTAGGTATTTACATACACTTGTCCTTGTCAATTATACACAATGAAATATAATTAATATAATTAAATACAAAATATCGCAACTAAAATCTATTGCGGATTAGCTAATAGTCTGTCTGCCAGTCTAGTATCACGTCATATGTATAGTAATAACAATAATTAATTATATAATTAAAATCTAAATATAATTTAGCTCTATAGAAAGAAAACAGTATTTTTACTTAGGGCTAGGACCACGGCTCAGGGCATCGCTAATGCTATGAGGAATATTACTGTGACAATAATTATATTTTAAAAAAAGAGGGAGTGATCACTGGCACGGACTACAGGCACTGGATCATCGGATTGGGACAGGGGGCCAACGCGTCCTCGGTCGGTCCGGCGAGGATCCTAGCCTAGCTAACCTGCAGGTTTCTCTAGCTACCTAAGTGGACGGCCCGGAGAAGAAACTCAGAAAGAAACTCCGGTTTTCTTTTTTCCGTCTTCTTTTGCTTGTTTTATCTCTTTTTTTCTATTTATTACATTTAATTATTTTAAAGGATGTGGGCTAGTGCATGCCCAAAACCGTTAGTCACTAAATTGTAATATAGTAATTTATTCTACTCAAGCTTGCTTGCTTCAAGGAAAACCTCTTGCATACTAAAATAAATAAACCAACGGCAAGTGCACCCACCCACATTTACAAGACTAAACAAGCTATACGAGATCAACCAAGACGACAGCAATGCAAAACCAGAGCAATTAAAACAAATACCCCCAGCGACAAGCCGACCAGCCACCGCAAGCAGCACCCGTTCACGAGTATGACGAGTGCAAGCCATCGACGCAGCCATCGTCTCCCTCGCCATATAAGAGGGAAGGAGACGACCCGCCCCACACCGCCACCGCAAGCCATGACATTCATTGGGAGCATGACTATCTTACAGCTAGGAGCACGTATCCATTGATTTATTGCCAGGTTGACCATCGTTTAGCAAGTTTTTATGATATATCATTTGAGTTTTACAATATCAAGTACAATGTTTTTTTTTTAATCCAATAAGTTATATAAAAAAGCATATGTCAGAAAATACATAAAAAATTTAGAAAGTTTTATGATATATCATTTGAGTTTTACAATATCAAGTACAATGTTTTTTTTTTTTTTAATCCAGTAAGTTATATAAAAAAGCATATGTCAGAAAAAACATAAAAACAATGCAAAGTATGTCAATAAGGTAACAAAACGGCATAGAGGAAAAAAAAACTATATAAACATTAGGAAAGAGACCCAATAACACATTGTACAGTCATCTTGGTTAGTCCAGCGACCAGGCATCACTATCATTTAAATAATCATTTATTGTATAATAAGCTTTTTTGATTAAGCATTTCTTTATTGCTAATTTTAATTTAATTTCTTGATATAATAGATAATAATAAAATTCTTGAAATTCCTTGGGAACTTTATTATAAATACGGATCGCCAACCCTACAAAGGAAGAATGTACTCTATGTAAACGATGATTTTCAGCAAATAATTTATGTTTATTTCTAGTATTTAAGTCATGAATTCTTCTCTTTTGAAATAGATTTCTATTCTGTTGAACATAAAGAATATTAGAGTATATGTACTGAGAAGGAACTGTTAATATCTCTACACTCTTGAAAAACTCTCTTAGAGAGAACCTCGAGCCCAACTGGTAAATAGATCTCACCGCTCGCTTTTGTAAGATGAAAATACTTTGAATGTCAGTAGCCTTACCCCAAAGTAAAATTCCGTAAGACATGATGCTGTGAAAATAGCTGAAATACACCAGACGAGCGGTGTCAACATTAGTTAATTGTCTTATTTTTCTGATAGCATAAGCAGCGGAGCTTAATTTCCTAGCTAGGCAGGATATGTGAGGACTCCATTGCAATTTTTCATTTAATGTTACACCTAGATGCACTGTGGATTTTACAGTCTCTAAAACCTCATTATTTATTACAAGATCGGGTCCAATATTTGTGACATTGGGTGTGGTAAATTTTACACACTTTGTTTTCTTAGTGTTAAGCACCAAATTATTTACCGTAAATCATTTGGTCAACTTAGCGAGAGCATTATTTATTTCGGGAAAGTCATTTCTATTTCTATTCACCTTAAAAATAAGAGAAGTGTCATCGGCAAAAAGTACTACATCACAAATATTTTCCAAATAGTACGGCAAATCATTAATGTAAACTAAGAACAAAAAGGGACCCAGAATGGACCCTTGCGGAACGCCTAATTTAACGGGTAGGTCCTGGGACTTAACTCCACCTACATCGACACATTGAACTCCTTGATAAAGGTAAGAGGTCAATACGTCAAGTGCCACTCCCCCTATGCCATAGTTTTAATAATAGCGTATCATGGTGAACACAATCAAATGCTTTTGAAAGGTCGCAGAATACCCCAATAGCATTTTTCGATTGCTCCCACGCATCAAATATATGTTTTATTAAATGAAACCCCAGCATCAGTTGTAGAACGCCCTTTTGTAAAACCAAACTGGTTACTGTGCAAGAGGTTGTTTAAATTGAAGTGCCTAAGAAGCTGCTTGAGTATAAGTTTTTCAAAAAATTTACTAAAAGCGGGTAAGATTGATATAGGGCGAAAATTTGTGGGATCATCCTTAGAGCCTGATTTAAACAGATATCATCATCGTATTATCTTGCATCATTTAATTTAATCTGGAAAAGTACCAGTGTCAATACATTCATTGTAAATAACAACTAAATATGGAGCTAAAATGACAATTACGTTTATCATAATTTTGACAGATATTCCCCATAGGTCGCCTGTGTTTTAAGGCTCGAGGGATTTGATAGTTTGGATTACATCACTAACAGTAACATGCTTAAAATCAAATAATACTTTGCACTTTGGCACACTATTAGTTAGTAGCACTCGAGCATCGAATTCAGAGGAGTTCAGAAAGCTAGTAATAGTTACAGGTATGTTTGCAAAAAATCTATTAAATTCTTGAGCTACGTCCTAGGTCCTTACTTACAATTTTACTATTTACTTTTAATTCTCTTTGTTTATCATTAGTAACAAGTTTGCCACTTTCTTGATTGCATTCCAAGTGGCTTTTATCTTATTATCTGATTTTTGTATTTTATTACTAATAAAATGAGCTCTAGCTAAATGGCATATACTTTTGAAAATACTGGAATACTTCCTTACATACTGAAGGAATTTAGTATCAGTTCTATATTGCTTCATACCATATAATTCATATAATCATAATCATCGCCCGGCTTTTATAAATACCAGGAGTTGCCCATGCATTGAATTTACAATTATTAATATCAAAGGTTTTAGTTTTGAACTTATGTAGGTATTCATTATTAACTACATTAAAAACTAATTTATAATTACTATTAGGACAATTACCATCTAGCATTGTGGGATTTAGTTTAGTAACAATGCATTCTTTAAATCTTTGTATCCGACTAGTAGTTACGGGTCGGCATGTAATCTTACAAGACTTTTTCTTATAGTTGCAGTTAAATACTACTAACTGTCCACAGTGATCCGATGTTAAGTTATTTATAATCTTTGAACTTATTGTATCAGAATTAGTGAAAATATTATCAAGACAGGCGGAAGAGTGTGATGTGATCCTAGTTGGCTCATAAAATATATGTTTTAAATTAAATGACTTGAAAAGGTTTAAAAGTCGATCACTAATAGGTGTCACTTCAAGAATGTTTACATTGAAGTCTCCACACACTACCATTCCTTTCCTGACACTACTTATTTTCATGAGTGCATAACTGATTCAAACAAGTTGAAATTACCTTGTGGGGGGCGGTAAACACATATTACGCTCTTTATATAAACGCTCTGCCCATTTGAGGATGTTTCGCCGGACCGTCTCATGTGGGTCGTGTTAAAACCGGCAGTAGAATAACCCACTGAGTTTGTTTCGCCGGATCTTCTCAGTTGGGGCGTATTGGATCCGGTGGTAGCATTAAAGCGCGTCCGTCGTTATATACTCATGGTCCGCCCAAATAATGACAATTGTTCTTAATATAATTTAATATAGACAGAACAAGTTATTGGACACAATATAGTAAAATAATAAAGTTAAGACTAAAATGATTAAAAACAATAACTAAAATACCTGCTTAATATGCTCATTTAAAAATGTTAAAATTATACATAGATTAATAATAAATTATTGTTTTGACTATTTGCAAGTGCCTGTAATAGGTTTACGTAAATAAAAATGATTTTAATTTTTTATTATTTATTTATTACTTGGTGCTCAAGCTCCACACAAGACAACTCAATGGTGCGTTCAAAAGAGAGATTCACAATGTCAAGCCTAGTTTTAGCTTTTATGTTAGATGAAACTATAATTTATGATCCACCGTGAATAGATTCTTTTCTTACAAACGCACTCTGTACAATGTATTTATCATTATTAATATAAGGCAAATGGAAATCTCTTAGCCAATGTTCCGTTAAACATACAACATGAACGCTAATCATATAAGTACCTACAAATAATGTAAATAGCACTACTCAGAAAAGAATTATAACATATAATAACTTCAGCACAGTGTAGGTTTTATTCATTTGTTGTACGACAATTTCCATATGCTAAACACTTGCTAGCATGTGTTTGGCAAAACAGTAGCAACATTTTTGCCTCTTAGGGAAGTAATATGTACAGGAGTGATCCATTTAACATGAAAAATAGCATGTGGTTTGTTCGACATTTTTCAGTAGACATAATGACATCTCACGGGACATTATCCTAATTAGTAAGTACCTAATGTCATCACCTTCATTATGCTGGCGACGATCGCTAATTACTTATTACCTATAGATTTTTTGATCCATAGACAACGACGCTCGATTTTTATAGATTGGCTAAGACAACTGCTTTCCAAGACCCGGCTTATACAACACGATTACATATGAAACTGCTAAATAAAATTTTAATTAATTATTAATTGAATACTGTCTAGTATTTAATTAATATACAATAAAAAATGTAATATAATGATATTTGTTTCAATTGATTAATTATTGTTTACATTCAAGTTTACATGTATTTCACCCATGTTTTTGTAATTATCATTATGTATTATTCTATTTTGTTTTGTTTTTTATTATATTTTTATATAAAATAAAATAAAATAAATAAAAGTCATTTTTATTTACGTAAACCTATTACAGGCACTTGCAAATAGTCAAAACAATAATTTATTATTAATCTATGTATAATTTTAACAATTATAAATGAGCATATTAAGCAGGTATTTTAGTTATTGTTTTTAATAATTTTAGTCTTAACTTTATTATTTTACTATATTGAGTCCAATAGCTTGTAGTCCGGTCAAATTAGAACAAAAAATAAGAGAATCTACATAAATTCCCAACAAGCTGAAAATCGGTAAGATTGTTTAAAATACAATGAAAAATAAAATTTGAAAGTTCCTTATCATTCTCCTGTATGGAATTTTTTTTATTCAAGGTCAAAGGTCAAGAAAATTTGTTTTTCGCGATTTTCAGCAAAACGGTAAGTTTTATCATAAAAATACCTAGACAAAAACTGTAGATCATAAAATTATCTACAAAAATGTATCAATACTTTCTTTCTACGAGCCACCGTTTTTGAGATATATTGATTCAAAAAGTTGTAAAAGTTGTAATCGTCATAATATGCACACGTTTCCACGCCACCTATGAGGTAGTGTACTTAGCGCGTTTTTTTTAACGTGGTTTCCCCAATAGGCCTATTTCACAGGTCAGTTGTGATCCTTTTTAATTTAAAACTATTGCAAAATAATGGATATTAGCAGAGATTGAAAAAATAAAAGCAATTTAAGTTGAAAAAAAGTAGTGAAATTTAATCGTCCGAGTCGTAACTTTCGAATTGTAATTTAGACTTAAAAGACCTTGGTCGAACAGCAGTCGCCTGAACTGATTCGCCGTCGAATCAGTCACGTGAGTACACTTCAATTTAAAAATTCAATTCTGGTAATAGCTCGGACTCGTGACAATGCTATTTCAAAAGCTGTTCTTGCTCGACTCGAATTTGAATATGATTTAGTTACTGCGGAAGCTAAATATCATGATGATTGCTATTCTTCTTTCATGAAACCTTGCACTGGACTTAAAATCGGTCGTCCTAAAGACGAAGCTACGGATCGGGCAATGGAGGAAATATTTACTTACATTTAAAATAACGATGACTGTCAGTTCACTTTAAATGAATTACACAATATTTGCAAAACTACGACTTTAGATAACAGAACGATTAAGCTTCGACTAAAACTGAAGTATGGTGATAAACTTATTATCACTGAGAAATCAGGAGCATCAACATTCATATGCTTAGTAGATAATCATCATGATATTTTGAATCAAGCCTGGTACGAGAATAAAAAAATGAATACAGAAGAAGAACGATTCAGAGACCTGAACGTAGCTACAGCTATCATTCGCGAAGATATTCAAACCGCAGTGTTTTATAATTCTAACTACCCTCCACCAGGTCGCATGTTTGAAGATTTAAATAATGAAATCCCAGAATCGTTGAAATATTTTGTAGAACAAGTGATTTTAAAGAATAAACGATCAAATTTAGATCATTTAAAATTAATATGCACAAATATTTGCCATAGTATCATGACTGCTGTTCGACCAAGGTCTTTTAAGTCTAAATTACAATTCGAGAGATATGACTCGGACGATTAAATTTCATTACTTTTTTTCAACTTAAATTGCTTTTATTTTTTCAATCTCTGCTAATATCCATTATTTTGCAATAGTTTCAAATTAAACAGGATCACAACTGACCTGTGAAATAGGCCTATTGGGGAAACCACGTTAAAAAAAACGCGCTAAGTACACTACCTCATAGGTGGCGTGGAAACGTGTGCATATTATGACGATTACAACTTTTACAACTTTTTGAATCGATATATCTCAAAAACGGTGGATCGTAGAAAGAAAGTATTGATACATTTTTTGTAGATAATTTTATGATCTACAATTTTTGTCTAGGTATTTTTATGATAAAACTTACCGTTTTGCTAAAAATCGCGAAAAACACATTTTCTTGACCTTTGACCTTGAATATTTTTTTTTCCATACAGGGGAATGATAAGGAACTTTCAAATTTCATTTTTCATTGTATTTTAAACAATCTTACCGATTTTCAGCTTGTTGGGAATTTATGTAGCTTCGAATGTCTAAATTGACCGGACTATTGTTCTGTCTATATTAAATTATATTAAGAACAATTGTCATTATTTGGGCGGACCATGAGTATATAACGACGGACGCGCTTTAATGCTACCGGATCCAATACGCCCCAACTGAGAAGATCCGGCGAAACAAACTCAGTGGGTTATTCTACTGCCGGTTTTAACGCGACCCACGTGAGACGGTCCGGCGAAACATACTCAAATGGACAGAGCGTAGGTTTTGATCCAGTTACTTTTATTATTTATTTGGCATACACATTATTTTCCCGAACGGTTGTCTTTATAATATTTGATTATCTATTACTGTTTTTATACTAATAAAAGAAGCTAATTTGAGACAGAACTAGCGGTCTATTAATGTAACTCATTAGGCCGATTACAGATAGTTCACAGAACATCACACTATTATGCTTACTATTTTACTTAGATACAGGGTCTCTAGGAAGTGTTACGCAGGATGGTTCATGAGACCAAATATTTTTATCCTCAATATAGTCCTTAACGCTATAGTAACCTTTAGATACAAGGACATGTTTAATATATTATGCTTTAAAAGTTGTATCAGGCAAATCAGTAACACGACTAGGGAGTTTGTTATAAAACCTAATACCATTTCCCATAAATTATTTATTGGTTCTACTTACTCTAAAACCGGGTATGGCAATTTTATGTTTCTTTCTTGTGGTAACATTATGAATATCAATTTTTTTACTATAATGATCTATATTTTTTCTAACAAAAATGATATTTTGGTATATGTTATATTATAGTTATATTATATATTTTTTAACACCGTTGCTCGTAAAGCTGATGTAATTCCACCGGTTTTAAATATGTAAAGCGGGTCATAAAAAACGCGTGTGTTACCAAAGCAAATAGTTAAGTTAAATAGTCCATACAAATTCCATAACAGTATTATTTGCCATTTCGCGCGCTGTTGCTATTCAAATTTAGAACTAATCGCCGCGCGGCGCCAGTCAGTAGGCAGCGCTAGCGCGCTGTTATAATGGCGGGAAAGCAACAGTGTGCATTCACAGATTCAGTTTATTTAAAATAAAAAAAATCAGTTTATTCGGTAATTTAAAAACTTGGCTGCATGCTCTAACGCCTTTGCCAACATTTTCACGCAGCTACGGCAGAAAATAATCCTCGCGCCATTTTTCTCAAATTTTCTTTTCTTTGTACTTGTATTGTGAAAATTGTTTTTTTTCTGTTTCCTCTCAAATGTGTTAAAAAACGTCGTACGATATACGAGCGTATTGGTTATAACATGCGAGGCGAATTTCAGCCCGAGCCGAAGGCGAGGGCGTAATTGAGCCGAGCATCATAACGCACTAATATCGTAATGTACTATTTCCTTTTTAATTATCACTGAATAATATCGTAATATATAAATTAATTATTTTTAATTTATGTAATAGTTATTGTTCTCAAGTAAGCGACATATTATGTTTTTATTGAGAATAAGGTTTCTTTAAACCTAAACCTATACGCGATTCATTTCAAAACGCGATAAGATAACAAATATATCAACTTCTTCAATATACTTATCATAATCATAACTCAACGATATTTTGTTTCGATTAAAACATGTATAATTGATTTTTTTGTGTTACGAAGCAGGTAAGCTGGATGAGAACCAAAAAAAATAATCCATTCTAATATCCTGGAATTATTATTAGAGATTCCATTAATTTTTAATACCATAAACCAAATTATGTATCAAATTAGGATAAAAATATCTTTGTACCTTACCACGGTCCCTTTCCTGCGCAATTTAAATTCGGGTTTATTTTATACATGAAGTAATAAATGAATTTAGACGAGCTCATCGTGTTCATACTTTGAATATCTAATACTTAGATGCATAAAATTATAATAATTATGTCTATACTTATCCTTACTAATATTATAAATGTGAAAGTAACTCTGTCTGTCTGTCTGTCTGTCTGTTACGCAATCACGCCTTAACTACTGAAGCGATTTAAATGAAATTTGGTACAGATATAGTCTAGAGCCTGAGAAAGAACATAGGCTATATTTTATTATGAATTTCCCACGGGAACGGGAGTTGCGCGGGTGAAACCGCGCGCGGGAAGCTAGTACTATAGTACCGTACCTCGTTTATATATATATAAACGAGGTATACATAATTATGTAAGTAATGAATATACTAATTATTTAAGACTAGCAATATATAATAAATACCAGTTTTTTTCTGTTAGCCCACTTGTATCTGCTGCTGGACTACTCGGGCCTGATTGGCCTTTATTTTAACAGACTATGGCAAGCGAGGGTTGTTGAGGAATATTGCCGAAATCACCACGCTTGGCAGGCGGATTGGTAATGGGAGTATCTTTGAGATGATCTACCCTTTAGTCGCCTCTTACGAAGATAAATGAGATAAGATAATATTGATCTTAGGAAGATATGGGTATATGCTAAGCCGGAAACCACACAGCTAAGCCGAAAGCCAAAATAATACATTTTTTAGGTGAACAATTTAGTCAGTTCAGTCATTCAATGAATTTTAAAGATAAAAATAAATTTTATTTTTTTAGTTTTGTAATTGTATCTTTCGGCTAAACGCCTCCTCCAAAGAATACTTAAGAGTAGTTTTTAAACTCGTAACAAATGATTTATTCTATTATGTGTTTCACTCTAGTAACTAATACTTTCGGATATTTTTTATCCTCAAAATACGTTTTTGTTAAAGGCTACCTTTTAATAGTATTTTTGTTCATATAAATTGCGTGAAAATTCGCTATTATTGATTGACAACATCGGGAGCAGTCAGTTTTTTAGTACAAAATTATAAGTAAACTAATTATTTGACGGAATCGAAATACCTACATGCGTACCCTTCAGAGCATAGAGAAGTGTAAGATTCATCAGTTAAATTTAATATAGTAAAAGTTGGTATATACGGTAACTTAATACTAAACAGAATGTCCATAAACTGATTTGATTATCTATACTAAGATTATACAGAGAAAAAATTGTTTTTATTCCGAATAAACTCAAAAACTACCGGATGGATTTCGATAATCCTTTACTATTATTAGAATGGTAGATTATCCCTAAGTAACAAAGGCTATATTTTAAAAATGTCTGCAAATCCCTGACGGGCCGTTAGTGTAACTATAAGATTGTGACCGAAATTAGGTAGCAATATTAAATATTAAAAATCTGAACCATAATAGAGGGAAATAACTATTAGACGGGCGTGTAAATCAAAGAGCTGATCGCACAGAACCACTTCGGCATCTGGTTCAAGCATGCGAACCCACCTAATCCGCCGAATTGCCAGTAGCGAAGCAATTTAGTAAGGATACTACCTAATCCTCCATTCTCAACGAACATAATTGCATAATCTGTACGCTGACACAAGTCTGTGAAGCCATGATTTATGCAGAACTAGGTAGGTATAATATTATATCTCGTTGTTTTATTCATAAACTAGCCTTACTGCGTGGAGCTTGATCACAATTCCTTATGTTTTCAACTCGGGAGGGATAAGGTAGTTTTGTAATGGATTTAAGCAGATGGAATTTCATATCAAATAAATTGATTATACATTATTTATTAGTGAATATATACGATAGTAACGGATCTGTGTTCATTAATACCTACACGTTAATTGTAGTAAATGGAGAAATATTTAAATACAATTCTTACAGCATTGGGGAAATTGAAAAGAATGTATTTTCTATTATTTTAACAGTGTGATGGTAACGGTCTATTATTTCCTTTTACCTTCCCAAAATAAATATCTATTAATTTAACAGATAATAAATACTCAATTTCGTTAATTTGTCCGTTAAATACGTAACGTGCTAACGTTTCACCTTAATATAATATTACATAGTTGCTAAAAACCTTAAGTCCGAGAAGTCCGCGAACTGTAAAGTAGAGCGATATTTGCACAAAACCCCCCCTAAAATACTAAAAGTCATAATAATCCCTCAATCTCATCGCCCGCGACCGCCCTGAGCCGAGGTCCAAGCCCCATAGGGGGCGCCCTCTTGCGCAGGTTGCTTAGTTTGTAGTTTTTATACCATTTATTAAGGCTGGAGCTCTGCTCATCTTTATGCCCGGTGAAGTAGCAAAAGCCTCGTGGCAAACTACGAAAGTCCATCCGAAAAAGAAAAAAAAAATGCCAAAATTCTTATAAATTATTTTATTATATTAGTCATCATATTTAATTCCCCAAAGTCTTGTTCAATACATCTACGGTAACTTGTTTACGTTCTCAAACGTTTTGTTTGTAAGGAAATCGGCCATAAATATCAATCAAAACATTATTCATATTTAATGGAGCACTATTATTAATCTTATTCCATAAACAATAACATCAATAGATATGATATTTTGTGTATACTACATAAGTTCGAATATCGTTCATTCAGAGTTAGTTTTTTAAAGTAAACAAGGACCGATAGTGGTCATATTTTGTTGAAAATCGTAGTTTTATGACTGTTTGTGGTTTCCGGCTTACATCTTTGCTATGGTAAGAGGTGACTTAAGAAGATACACCTGATGATTAAGCAGCTGCATCTATCATCTAAAGGTTACTTGCCATCTTATTGTGATCACCAAACCTGCCAAGCGTGGGAATTATGGCAATATCCTTCCACGACCCTGCTAGTACTGACCTGATCTCAAGGTCTTAAAAGAGGAGGAGCACATAGGAGCACTCAGGACTAAACGTAAACGTTCTGAAGAAGTAAAGGAGTAGTTTCTTAGATTGGGAGAATTTTGTAAAATAAACTAACTTAATCAGTAGGTATATAACCTACACTGCTGTTATATAGACTTATTGTCAGATAACAACAAATAAAAACAGATTTTGATATAGTCCTAAATATAGTCCTAGTGTTATAAGATCGGCGTGGTATAGAAAATAATGTGACAGCTATTCCCAAAAGATATTAATGTAATAAATGTGTGTCTCGATTATCACTCAAATTCATGACTTCATATTACATTACAGGTTTCCCTACAATTAAATAAAAAAAAATACCTAGGTACCTACATACCTGCCTTGGAAACTGTCGTCTATGATATCATCATCATCAGCCCGTATAACGTTCACTGCTGAACATGGGCCTCCTCCCGGGGGAGGGTATTTGCCATAGTCACCACGCTTGGCAGGCGGATTGGTGACCGCAGTATTAAATTGTACTACACAAGGAAACGCTGCTGTCCGTTCCTTGCTATACGATTATTATAGATGATGTTATTACAATCGGGACCAACGGCTTAAGGTGCTTTCCGAGGCACGGAGGCTAGTCCCTCATGTGGGGATCGAACCCACGACCTCCGAGATTTAAAGCGAGCCAAATACTGTAACGCTACGGAGGTCTTTTTTTGATTATGTGTACACGGACAAATACATAGTATAACATTTAATAGTATCAATAAAGTGGCTATAATATCCGGTGTTAACAGAAAATATCTCACGCCGAAGGTGCTTATCGCGACCAACGATGCGTTCAGGGAGATCCTTTCAACACTCCAACTTAAGTATAAGAGGGTCGATTTACAAGAGCCCTTTATACCTATCCTGATGATGAAAACGTGACCCGCAACTAAAATTATATACCTAACTATTAAGCATAAATGTGATTATAGTATTTACTATAAATATCGATCCAATTAGCTATTTGTCATAATACTTTTTGTTTTACTATACCAAATCTGACATAAAACCTTCTCCATATAAGCTAAAATATATCTACCAAATTGCATGGAATTTCCGTAAAAATGGGTCCAATGTTTTTTTCTCCACGTTATCATCAGCCCGTATAACGCCGAACGAGGCAAGCCGAATACACTGCTGAACAAGGGCCTCCTTCTGAGGAAGGGTTTTGCCATAGTCACCACGCTTGGCAGTCGCATTGGTGACCGCAGTATTGTGTTATAATACACAGGGAAACGCTGCTGCCCGTTCCCTGGTACACGCTTGTTATACATGACGTTATAACAATCGGGACCAAAGGCCTACGTGCTTTCCGACTCACGGAGGATAGTCCCTAATTCAACCAGACCCGGAAAGAAATCTAAGAATTTACACAAACATTTCTTGTCCGGCGTGGGGATCGAACCCACGACCTCTGAGACTTAAAGCGAGTTTATTACCACATCAAGGCTGACAATCGCCTACACGGTACCAACTGTCCGTTAAAAAGATAAACATAACAATACACATGCATATTAAAAAAAACTCTAAGTAAGATAAGATAAGATAAGTAATTAACTTACACGCGCCTCGCTTTAAAAAGTTATACAAAAATTCAACTCAATATTCATAGCAGACCTTGGATGAATGATCGAAGTAACGGATATTTAAGGTGCTGGAAGATCTACCATACGATTTTTAGTATTGACATCAGTCTTTTTGGCGATTTTAGGGTTCCGTAGCTCATAAGGAAAAAACAGAACCCTTATAGGATTATAAGGGTTCTGTTTTTTCCAATCGTATGGTAGATCTTCCAGCACCTTAAATATCCGTTACTTCGATCATTCATCCAAGGTCTGCTATGATGATGGTCTTTGTTGTCCGTCCCTCTGTCAAGAGCCTGTTCCTCAGGAACGCGTGAAATTAAATTTATATCAAACTAGCGACCCGCCCGGCTTCGCACGGTTGCAACGCTGGTATATTATACATATAAACCTTCATCTTGATTCACTCTATCGATTAAAAAAAAGCATCAAAATCCGTTGCGTAGTTTTGAAGATTTAAGCATACATAGGTACAGACAGACAGCGGGGAGCGACTTTGTTCTATACTATGTATTGATACTCACATTTACTGTACCTTGGACCATTGAAAATCAAACTACTATGTCAACGCAATCAAAAGAAACAGCAATTTAAGCCGCAAATTTTGAAACTCTCAAGTACTCGCAATGGAATCAAAACATAAAGGGTACTTCCAGTCGACCTAGACTCTTGAAATTTGGCATGAAGCAATGTTTTATACCACATATAAAGGAAAAATTCGATTGTTGTGATGGGTGAGCTGTTACTTATATACCTAAAGGTTTGTACTTGTGCTCTCAGTGCACAAGTCCGACTCGTAGTTGGCCGGTTTTTTATATGAGTTGAATAAATGAATTTTTACTTATTAATAAAAATAAATTTATGTATAAAATATCTTTATCTTTATGAAAATATGATTTACTTACTTAATTAAGCACATAAAATAACTGGCACTAATTTTAAATATTGTGTTGGTTATACATACCTAATTTTACCTATAGGTAAAAAAGTATTAAAGATAAGAAGTTTGAAACTTTACTAATGTTATAATGTTAATTGCCAATTTTGTTATCAAACAAATTCATTTAGCAGATTTTTATAAAAAATATGGACTTATAAAATCACCGATATGATTATAAACATGTTGAGACCTGGACAAAATATAATTTTATTAATACTTAGCAGTCCACTGCACTCTTCAATCGGATAACCAATAACACAATAATAATAATTAAACACTTTGACGTTGTGACTTTGTTTTTTTTTAGAATAGGTTTTAATGTACTCCAAATCCAAACCTACTCGTAACTGTCATAAAAATACGTCTAATAACAAAACACATACAAAAATTATATCTAACTTGTATTATTATATCTAACTTGTAGTGTTCTGTTTCATTTGAAACGATATAAGTATTTTACGGCCACTGATATGCAATATTTGAATTGTTTTTAATACCTACAACTACCCTTCGATTGCGTGACGTTGAGGCTTCTACGACGTTTATATTATTTGTCTGCGTGTCTTTTATCAAGTAAAACGTTATAAAATAATCTTATATACAACTCTTTTTTTTATCCCCTACTGACCTCCACTATAATTAATCTAATAGATTATATATATGCAGCGCACTCTTTCCGAGTTATTCATAATAACAGAGAAGATATAGGTAAAAGTAGTTAGTATAAAATGTTCCATAGCTAAATTTTCAATTTTGACATTTTAAAATGTTACTTGCCTGTTAAAGGACTTCTGAGCCATCTTTTGCGTGCATACATGCCTTTTCAAACGTTCGCATTAATAATATAGGATGATGTTATCAAACTTAGCCGTCGCTGCTCTTCAAAATTAAGTGACATACGTTCATTAAATACTTGCCGACGACATATTGTTAATATGCACGATAGAGCTTTAATCGTCGCTAAGCGGTAATTTCTCATGTCGGCAAGGGCGCTGATCCGCAAGGGCACGACGTCAAACTTGACAGAATGCCAACTATCGACCGATGTGATGTTGTCAATGTCAACGACCACTCATGTCACTCATTATCACTGATCAAGTATTTCCGTTAAGTTAGCCATTATAACGATTGTTTCGTGTTTTTAATTAGTGTCCACTTCTATCTATATTCTATTATACTATGGGAACGCCTATAATGTTACAAATCTTTCCTAAACCTAATTCAAAATTATAATAATTGTATTACTTGTGTAGGACAAAAAAAAAGATGATCAAATACGGCAATCATTTTTGGAGTAGTGTAAATAAGACTGTTAGACAATAATTCGAAGTATCAACAATAATAAGTCGCTACGCTATGAGTTCCTATTGTTTTATTTACAAAGATATTCTCTTACGACTTCGGTGCTTACTTAAGATCAAACAACATTTCGCAATACTTTGATAAAAAATGTTCTACGCCTAAAGTAAGAGAGTAAGTACATCTATTTTATCTTTGGATGATGAAAATAATATAAGTATATTCAAAGGTTCCTAAATCTATGTCTATACAAATATGTAAATGAAATTGAAGTGGTTCTGTTTGGAAAACGTAACAGATATTTACTAAATGCATATGAATTTCTATAGGGTAACTAAAACATTTTTTTATTAATGTTTGTCTGAAAATTCTGTGTGTTGGTCTGTTTGTTCCGGATTATCTTAGTGACGGGACTTTAATTGGTAAATAGCTTATAAAATGCTTATTTTACGCAGATGAAGTCGCAGCTAGTAAGTAGTGTATGTATAACTACAAAACGATAACAAGTGACTACTACACAACTACACAGGGATGCTGGTATGAATCCCATAAAATCTGGTCACTCCTTTGAATCACAGACAACGTTGAAAATTTTAAGTGAATATTTAACAAGGCGGGAAGAGCTATTACCAACCCTCCTAAAATGATCTAAATCCAGCTATAACGTGTAAGTGTATTACAGCCAAATAATATATTTATTTATTCTTCCCTGGTAAATTCGATGAGGGTATAACGAGGGACTGGCTGTTAAAGCCGGTTGACTAAACCTTGGAGAACGTAAGGTTAGGGTTACCACTTCACCGCGTTAATATAATACGTTCTCCTACATTCCATAGCAGGAACTACGAACTTACTACGTACCTACCTTCTCAGGTCTTATAGCTTTACATCCTAGTTTTTGCATTTCCATACAATTCACCTCATCCTTTGTGTCGCAAACAAAGTTTAGGAAAACATTGAGGAAATGGGTTTTGAAGAGAAAAGCGTGTGTGTAAAGAATATTACTATTATAAGCAACCTGACCTAAATAGACTTTAGACGATGTTTTCTTAAACGTTATAAAATATTGGACAGTAATGTTAGTATAAACATAATGTAAGTATTCTGATAAGTACTAGAGTATGTACGATCCGAAGATGGGATTTGAAGCTCTGCGAAGCACATCGATTTAATGACTTTGAATTATTTGTTTTGGCTTCAATACTAAAAATACAACTTCTGGGAAACATTTTAAATAAAAATAAACTGGAATCTTCATTTCGATATCTTACCTAATGAAACTATCATCCGTTTAAGGTAATCTTTG
This sequence comes from Nycteola revayana, assembly GCA_947037095.2. NCBI lineage: Eukaryota > Metazoa > Arthropoda > Insecta > Lepidoptera > Nolidae > Nycteola > Nycteola revayana. The sequence goes on from OX344838.1 coordinate 31,682,915, forward strand.
CAGCTTCATATTAAAAAGGAAGAAGGCTGGTCGACAGCCAAAATCAAGTCCCCATAAATATAAAGAAGTAAAAAAGCGATCCGTCATACAACGTCACAACACAAGACTTACAAATTGTTCTCCATGAGCGATTACTTTGACTATTATGTTATCTGCTGAACGTAACATCACGGGTCCACATCAATCTTGTAGGTTGAAGTCAATAATTGACATTTTTATCTCTGTAACTTCATGGCACGAGATTGGATGGCGATTGTGAGCGACTCATTTCTATATTCTCTCTTATACTTGCATATCACTTATTTAAAAGTTATAGATACCTTATTTTGCAGATATTTAATTAATACAATGCCCATTAGGTATAAAAAGTTTTGTTCCTTTATTTAAAATCTGGTTACCGTCACGGCCATAAGTACATAATATTTTGTATACATTTACAATCTATAAATTTTTACAGATTGTTAATGTATACTTTATAAGGTACTTATGATATGTAAATGTTATTTAAGGGCACATTTAAAGCAGTAATCAATATATTATGTTTCCCAAAGAGATAAATGGCAATAAACTTACCTCCTGTAAAAATATTTGTAAACCAATATTGAAAAATGGCTGTTAGCACCTTGTTGATTATATTAGCTCACAAGCTTAAGTAATGTTGGCATTCAAAACCTCAAACTCTAAAGCCGTTTAGGAGCAATCCAATCAGCTTAACAACTTCTTGTGGCATGCAATCACTTAATAGTTTCAAACTGCAATCACGATTAAACAGAACTTGGATATTTGTTCCGTCAGCTGCTCATAACAGCTCATTAAATGTATGGAACCATGAGATCGAGGAGTCTCATGTCTTTATGGGTAAACTAACCTTTTATAATTTAAAACACAAACTAAAAACAAAATAACTTATACTTCAATAATTACCTATATCCAGAGGAAAGATTATAAATTTATCTTATGTTTGTAAGTTTGAAGTGAATAGTTTGCCTACATAAAAAAAATACCTACATGATAGAAAAGTAACTAAAACTGTAGGTATCTTATGAAAATATTCCCACTAGAATTGGATCTACCATATAATACTATAGCTACGTTTTCTAGCAAACAAAGGACCAAATACATACTTATATGTAACATTTTTTGAACAGCATTAAACTTGAAAATATTTCGTCTGTCTAAACTTCAATAGTTCTAAAATTCAACTACGAAAGAAAGTCGTAATTATACACCAATTTGTATAGATAAAAACAAAAAACCAAATATAGGAAAGCAAAGGCACGCTTTTCGTATTAGATAGACCTACTCGTATATTCTTCCTTATTTACAGGATAAACATATTTACTTTTAACATGGCTTACACAGTTAGGGTATAAAATTGTTCTGGTTAGTCTTTTACTACTTTTATTGCTAAATTTACTATTTTACCTTGACTTTTGTTATTAATACTAATTATTATAAAGAGGAAATAATAGAATTTTTGAAAATTTGTTAAGAATAAACACAAAAACTACTTACTGGACAGATTTCAATCATTCTTTCACAGATTTCCTTAGTAACATAGACTATATAGAATGGTGAGGTATTAAATATTTTAACAAATCTATTAAAATCGAAACACGTGTAAGCACGCTATAAAACTCGAGACCCGTTTCAATAAATTTGCAATTCAATCTTAACTAATTCGATTGGAAGACAGGCACCCGTCCTTCTAGTTAATTCATTTAAATGGCAAAGACCACCCTTATGATGTCCCCAATTACTTGAGATCTATATGTACTTATATATTTTCTACACAACGTATAATAGCTTAATTATTAATGGCATTCTATCGTATACAACTCGTAATATAACTGCTTCTATTTTCTTCAAAGCTGGGTGTATAACGAAGAACACAAATATAATGATGACCACTGATGGAAACGTATCGTCTAAGTGTCATTTATTTTACATTTCAATACAGCCTTTTCCCACATGCGTTACGTTTTATTTCTTGTACAGCACTCGAGACATTTTCCTCCCGAAGGAATTTACCCTTTTCTTCGGTAAAAACAAATACGTATGTCCGCTTTACCTTGCCACAGTTGTATAATATTGTAATAATATTTGCCAACGATGACTGCAGCGACCCTTGCAAGCCTCCCCGACATATTCATTTCCATTTAGGAAACATACTTTAATATAGTTTATTCGGACGAATATGAAAATTGAAATTTTATTGCTGTGTTTTCGCAATCACAATCAAATTTGAAATACATTTGAATGTGTTTCAATAGTCTAAAACCATATTAGCATAAATCATAAATCTTTATTTGAATAAATGTGGTGACTACAGGTGTTATTGTTTACATTAAGTAAGTTTCACACATTTGCCATATTGTACCTTTACTTTTATTTTTATTTACTCATTTATGACACACTATTGACACATTGTTATACATTTACATTATTCTTTATTATACATTAATATTTGTAAAAAAATACAATAATAATTATATTCATTTAAAGTTATCAAAAAACAAAATAAATAAATAATATTCTTTTTACTCTATTTCAGTGTAAAAATAATATTTTTTTTTATTGTATTTTTCTTAATACAATAAGAAAAATTAAAAACATTATTCATCAGTCTTTACATTTTAAATACTCCTCTACCGAATAGAAGCATTTTTCAATTAAATAACCGTATTTTAAACTTTCTGATAGGTAATTTTCGCACACTATGAGGAAGATGGTTTAAAATTCTTACAGCCATGGCATAACTATTCCGACTACACAATTCAGTTCTTACTGGTGGGAAAGTGAGTTTGTTTGGATACCTAATGTTAAAGTTACAAACACCCTTTTTACTGAAATAGATTACGATTCAAGTTAACACATATTTCAAATACATAAGCATGAGACTGACAGCAGTTTAAGTTTTCGCAACAACATTATTATTGCATTGTTGGTTTCAAAGTAAATAATAGACAGAAACAGCGTTTATTTACTCGTATATAGATATTATTTAGTGAAATGCATGAAAAAGTTACCTCGAATCAAAATTAAATAGTAGACACCATCAAAATTCATAATTCGTAATAAATCGTACATATATTTAATTGCAATGGATATGTTAATAAATATTCATTACAGTTAACCGCAAATCCTATTTAATTTCATGCTATAATGGTGGTTTAGCGTAAACCATAGACACACAGATGATATTATGCTTACGGGTCAACTTATAACGTGATAAATAAAGTATTCGTATAGCGTAATTAATGAAGAAGGGTTCGGTAATATAACAGAATTTTAATTGGCTCCGTGATAATGTTGGTATAAGAAAATTAAAACTCCTTGTCAAGATTGACTATGCAAACTTCACTAACGAGCCAGCTATCACTACCAGTATATTTAAAACGATTTTCTAAGTACAATAAAACTGAAAGAAAACTTTGCTGGAATAAGTTTATGTACGTTCGTATGTTCTACCGTAACTTAAGAGGTTCTCGTTCCAGCTTCGATGCCCGGGTCTGGCAAAAATGTGTTAGTTAGAAAATTGGTGTTATTTTACCCATGCCTCAGAGTGCACGTTAATCTGTCCGTCCTCAGGATGATCTCTCCGGTCTTGTCAGTAGGACCATTCTATTAGATTCTCCTTAGGATTTCGCCGCCGTGAGCGAATTCGATCTGGAGGACGATATTTATCGAATTAAGTTTACGTATTGTTAATCCTAGGAAGTATAGATTGCAGTAAATCTAGGTTTAACTTAGGTCAGGTTTCGTTCATTAGGTGACACCCCAATATCTCGCTGATTTCTGATGCAACTGAAAAAAAAAACAGAACATCTGTGAAATAATAAATACGGTAACCAATATATTTCGAGCAACAAAATAATCAAACTATAATATTTTATAAGTGGCAAAATTAAAAATCACGAAGCTTGTCAGAAATTATCAAAAGTGCGATCGTATCCTGAGTTGACAATTTGATACATTTTGTGCCAGGTGAAGTGTCCTCGTGGCTCCGAGCACTCTTGTCACTTCCAATGACAGCTCAAACCACTTTTATCACGGTAACAAAGAAAAATAATTATTTAAGGCTGGATTATCGTCCCAAAATAACGAAGTAGCAACTTTTTTATTTTGGTGAGGAAAATAACTTAGTTTTTAAATATATTTTGCTGTGTTGATTGCAAATATAGGTGCATAGGTTTTTATCATATATCCAAAAACCTTTGTTGGTCGTAGTTTTTCTTTGAATGATGTTCATTATTTCGAAGAAAAACCGGCTAAGAGCGTGTCGTTCCGTAGCCATGCATATCTAAAATGCCTATTTTTTTAAATTAATAAAGTTAAATTTAATTTTGTGGTCGACTCCATACTTTTTGTTAGGACGACTGTAACTACATAAGTTGGTCGAGTTGTATTAAAATAACCATCTATGATACCGAGTCCGCTATAATTTTAGTTGAGAGTACTTACTTAGAGGTATATATCACACATTTTTCAGAATTATTATAGTAATATTTCGATAGGTAAGGGGGGGGGGACGCTCTTATTTTAACTTTGTATTAGGTTATCTCGAGACTGGGGGGTTTGATCTAAGGCAGTTTTTGTTGCATTTCAAGAGACTTTTCCAATGATACCCTACGCGATAGGGTTAGCCGAATTTTATTTTTTAAATTCACTTTTTGTTGTATGGGAGAAAAAAAAATAGTTTCCATAATTTTAAAAACCAAGTTTTGGATCTTCAATATACATCTCTCCACCAAGTTTCATGACAATCAGTGCAGTAACGGCGGAGTACGAGCCCGGACGGATGGACAGACGAAAATATAAGGGTTCCTTGTGGACTACAGAAAACTAAAAAAATAATAAAAAACACGCTAAGAACCTTATGTAAATACAAGCCGCTGCAAACGGAAATTGTAAATCAACAAACGGTACACTTAGTCTGTAGCGCAGAAGTGCTACGCTGTAGCAAGCGTAATACGTTCGTAGCATCTATGTATGTTCACAGAAATCTCCTACATATTTAATTTAGTTTGTACCACAGGTATTTTCTATTTAAATCATACGTTGAATGTTATTTACAATATTAGTATTATTTTATAAATGAATGAGCTGATCGTTTATCCTTAAAATATTCTTATAAAGTGCTTCACCTATTACAACTTGTAAAGAAATTATGGATCCTTTTACATTGCCCAGCATAAGACTAGTGGTACAATGCATAAATTGAACTAAAACTTCAATGACAACAACCGTTCCACTTGTCCGCATATACCTAATTCTTTATTATTTATAGCTAAGCATGAAGGTCAAATCCAGGTTATAGAGCCTGGTAAAACTTTATTAAACAGAATATAGATAAAACTTAATTTGTAGTATCTTTATTCTTAACAACTAAAAGCTTTGTTGCACAGTTTTGACCCACTTTCAACCTAATGATAGTTTTTATCATACATTTCTATTAGAGCGAGTGACCCGAGTTCGGTTCAATCGTACAAGTTTTAACTCAATACTTTATTGAAGGAGGACTGAAATCCAACCTTCTTGTCGTATGCAAGATTAACTGGAAATAAAACTGGAGTTTCTTTGACTTCAATTTTCGTACAATTTGCCTAGGTGTTAAAAATATGCTGAAAAAATAAATAGTAATTAGATACATGCATTATACAGGGTGTCCCAAAAGGTTAAGTAGCTGGGAAAGGGGGTGACAGGGGTGGACACAATGGTCACTAGAAAAATAAAAAATAAATCCGCTCTGGGTATTTAAAAAAAAAATGGCATTTTTTTAAAAACATAAAATTTTACACCTTGTTATTTTTGATGTTGATGACCTTGTTGTTATTGAAGATTACATAAAAGCATTTTTTTTTTAATACAGCCATATTTGTAGGTACAGTTAGCACAAGGTGTAAAAGGAGAATGCCCACGGCGCTATGGACAAATGTACTCAATTCAACATTTTTGTGTCTTCATCAAATCATCTTTAAAATACTCGATGGCATGTCTAAATACTACCTCAAAAGATTTAACACAATCTACAATGGCATTTTCGAGATATTTACAAAAAAGAAATTACTATTTTGAGGTTATGTTCGACCAAAAATTAGTTCAAAAAGACTATTTAAAAGGGTCTGAATGGGTTTACGGGTGAGCTTGGTGTCTTTGAAGCACATTTGTGTAAAATCTGTAACGGTTTAGCTCTGTCAGGTGGCTAGGTGAAGTAAAAGGCTCGACTCGAAGCACAACGTAACAAAGACAACAGAAATAACTGTAGGTATTGTATTGCAAAAATATGACAGACAGACGCGCAATAAATATCAAATAAGGTTGCACCCATACTGATAAAAGATCGATTTTTTATCGATTTCCGTAAACCAGCCAGTGGTATTTTACGAATACAACTTGGCACCGATGCCACCGTTTACAACCACTGATATTAAAAATACCAGCAAAAACATGTGATATAGAACTCTGTTATTAATTTACAATAATAAATTGAACAATCAATACAAAATCGATATCATTTTATTTTATGTAGGTTGGTACGCACATTACCCGCAATAGAAAAAATGGACATCCCTAGCCTAGAATTGACAGCCGATAGTAAAAAATAGCGTACTATAACGACGGAAACATAAAAGTACTAATTATTGTTAAAAAAACTATCCCAATATAAATATCAATCAAAGTCTTTTTAAAAAATATATTTTGATTTTAGATATTTCATGCCGTTCAAGGTTTTGAGACACAAGTCATTTATCAAGAGTACTGCTCCTGGGCAATCTCCTTTTTAGTCTTTTAAAAAATGCCATTTATTTTTTTAAACACCCAGAGGGAATTTTTTATATTTTTCTGGTGACCCTTGTGACCATCCCTATCACCCCCCTTCCCAGCTACGTAATCTTTTGGGACACCCTGTATATTTTGCAGCAATTATACAATTCACCGCACACAAAACATTATACATTACATTATGGCTAGTAATTGAATACGATGTAACAGTTCAAGTTAGCCGAAAGCCGAAATGTATTCGGCTAAATGACATTACGCCGAAATGCAAAACTGCCCAGTTTTGTTATTAAATGCCTAACAAAAATGTACTAAAGGCTTCATACATTGTATTTACAAACGAAACACCATTATATATTGCAACCGTAGTGTAAGTATTACCTATAAAAATCAAGCGACACTCTTACCTGTTTACATAACAATAACCATCAACCGCTACATTTTATCCCATCAAACGTGTCAACTTGTGAAACCTTGATACACATTTCGTTCAATCAGTCGTCGACATCGAACCCTCTCAGTGATAAGAGATTCCTTTGTCGAACACCCTTTGAGCTGTGAAGCTAACCCAAACTGAACTGATAAACGAACTCTGAGTTACATACATAATGTTGGACTACATAATATCACACTGTATTGATAATGCACCTGGTAGACAGAATATCCGAGTAAGTATCAATATATTTGAGTAATAATTACAATCACGCGTTACTTTGCGGAAATCCATATTAATCTAAATTAAAAAAGACAAAATATCTAGTGAAAAAAGCGGCATTAACACCATATATTTTGTCTTTTTTATTTCATAAATACTTTTGAGGTTTTTAATATCATTAGCATCATCAGCCTGTATAACGTCCTCTGCTGAACATGGGCCTCCTCCTGAGGCAGGGTATTTGCCATAGTCACCACGCTTGGCAGGCGGGTTGGCGACCGCAGTATTATGTTGTACCGTTGCTGCCCGTTCCTTGATATAGGATTATTAAAGATGATTTTATAACAATCGGGACCAACGGCTTAACGTGCTTTCCGAGGAACGGAGGGTAGTCCCTCCACCAACCAGACCCGGAAAGATATCTTAGAATTTACACAAAGATTTCTTTTCCGGTGTGGGGATCGAACCAACGACCTCCGAAACTCAAAGCGGGACCTATACCGCTACGCCACAGAGGTTGTGTGTTTTTGATATGACGAAATATATTTAGGAATATTTTTTAATTATTCTATTATTATTATTAAATAAATTGCATCCTATATAGCTGCATTATTTTACCAAAATAATATATATATGTATATATGTTATTATAAATATGTATTTTAAAAAGGTAATCATTGATATTTTAATGATTAATCAAAAGCGAAATTATTAATTCTTGGTAGTAAAATCGATCGTTGTATAATATGTCACTGGAAAATAATACGAAGTTGATCAAATTTCTCGCCACTCATATTGTTAAATTTAGTTGCCAGTTTCAGTGAATTTGTATGAATTTTGACCTAACCTAACCAAACGCATAGTCGAATTATACAATTGTAAAAAAACAAAAAAACTTTAATAAGTACTGTTGAATACCATTGGTTTAGGTTTTTTTTTAACCACCCGAAACCTCGTTAATTTAACAACGAACTAGAATGTTGATCAATTTACGATTCTTATTATTTCCGATGACTTATATACTTTTTTAATACCATAAAAAGGTAATGATAGAAAAAGGATCAGATAGAAATATCCAGACAAAGGCGAGAACCAGATATGAGCACTAAAATAGATTTTGGTAAATTTCGCATGGCCTGAAAACAAAACTCTAATATGAACAGATCTAAATTTTTTTTTTTTTTTTAATTTATATAATGTTTATTTTTTTACACAATTAAATTAATTGAGATTTGTTTATAGAATGTCCTTAACTGGAACCTATTTTGGTTTAATATAATAAATAGAACCTATGTTACCACAATTACATTTCCGGGAGTACAAGATCCTAGATATCAATCACATGACAAATAAATCCTTTCTCAGACTGGCTAACAAAGTCCAAGAACTAATTTCCATTAATGCCAGTTGCAGCCGGACTGAGAGCTCTGAGGATTTTCTGCTTGTCATATAAAAAAGTCGGGTAGTAAAGGAATAAAAATTTGTTTTAATCTTTATAAGAACTTGATTGGTTGAAGTCAGTATTGTGTATGTTGTTACAGACCATAGTATCGTTTGACATCTAAATATCAAATACTTTAATTAATATAAATACCTTATTATTCGTAAATAAGTTACTAATTATGGTACATTTTTCCATTTTCTTGTTTATAAAGATTAGTAGCAGAGTTTCTGCACACTACTAGTAGTCTTGCTAACCCCTCTTGCTAAGCTAAAATGCTTGTGTTACGAGTAGGTTCACGTCGGTGACGACCACATGAGCGTAAGTCCGACGCCCTAGGCATTGGGCTACGGCTGCGTACTTTTTTAATATGCCTATAAAATTATGCACTACACTAAGAAAATCGAACCTCAATTTAAAATATGTAGCTGGTTTTTTTTTTAATTTATTAGATTCACCAGCGCAAATCGGCTATTAAAAATACAGTAACACCTACATTTCCCAAATAGTTGCTGAGCTCAAATAAATCGATAGATGTGAGCGGAGGCGACACAGCAATCAAATCAATGCCGAGGAGGCGCAATCATGCGATGTTTGATTACAGATACATTCAATACAAGTTCCACAGTTAACTGAATTATGCGAATCGAGTGCACATATTCTACAACTAGCTCTTTTGCCCGATACTTCGTCCGTACATATTTCGATTATTCCGCACAAAGTTTGAATCCTCGTTTAATCTCATAATGGTATGGATTTTGGAAAACCCTTTCCTAACAAATGTCACATAATGATCTGCTTACCAAATTTGAACTGTGTGTTGATAAATCAGTAAATTATTATTTTTTATTTAGGTATATACAAACATATATCATTTTGTAAAACGAAATTATGTAAAAATAAAGCAAACGAGCATCGATTGAGATTAGCTTAATAAAAAGTATAAACGAAAACGAAATTGATATTTCTTCAGTTCCTTTTGTAATATGTTACTGAAACTGTTTCAATTGACCAAGTGTAAAAACGCACAGCGATTTAAACAAAATATCCAACAGTCGTATTCGTCCGCTTTAAACCTCTTCCAAATCCATATTTTGTGTATGTGATATAGCAAAACAAATCTATGTAGAACGACGTTTCAAGCACAAATTTTATGTAGGTCTGTGCGGTCTCAATGAATAAATACATCTGGTCCGTCGAATTCAGAATCATGACTCCGAGGGAAACCTTTTTAACATAAAGTAAAATAAAAAACCGTAGAGCGGGCGCAATGCCAAGATATCGTTCTTAAAAATACCTAAGTATTGCATAGTTAACGGTGCTGAAGAGTTTGGAGACTCTCAACACGACCCCTGTTACTTAATATTCAAGCAATTAAAACACTGGCTTGGGATATCTGGGTCTTTGTTTCATAAAAGTCTTTAGGAGATTATGAAATCATAAAATATAATGTTATTATAAATAATGATGACCCTTTGAATCCGAGTATAACTTGAACTCTTCGAATGTCTTTTAAATCTCAATTTATTCAATAACTAGCTTTCCGCGCGCGGTTTCACCCGCGTTACTCCCGTTCCCGTAGAAACTTTATAATAAAATATAGCTTATAACCTTCCTCGATAAATGGGCTACCTAACATTGAAAGAATTTTTCAAATCGGACCAGTAGTTCCTTAGATTAGCACGTTCAAGCAAACAAACTCTTCAGCTTTATCTATTACTAGCTTTCCGCGCGCGGTTTCACCCGCGTAACTCCCGTTCCCGTAGAAACTTTATAATAAAATATAGCTTATAACCTTCCTCGATAAATGGGCTATCTAACATTGAAAGAATATTTCAAATCGGACCAGAAGTTGCTGAGATTAGCGCGTTCAAGCCAACAAACTCTACAGCTTTATAATTTTAGTATAGATTTTCAATCTGGTATACTTGGTTGAAATTCTGTTATTGAAGTGAATGTAATTTTTTGATTTATAATCATTTTGTTTTTGTGTAAAATTATTTTAGAAGCATTAACTTTTATTAAAAAATATTGTATTAAATTATGTAAAATACTGTTAATAAAATAAGCAGGAAAAAAAATATTTCAGTTATCTAAAGTAATCATTTCAATCACTACTCAGAATGATGAGAAACTATTTTGATAAATTTACCAGATAAATAATTACCGTTCTTTACGTTCTCGCCATGTTACTTTGGCCAGGAAGTAATGAAAATGAAAGAACAGCATTAACAAATATGTAAAAAAATCTCTATAATCTTGCGCGTATAAAAATTACTACACAATAAATATAAAACTTTTATCTGTGTGTACAGCATTTTCCAAGTTGACGCGAAAGGAGCAATCTACTTGACGACTAAAAATGGAACATTTCCAATAACGCTGACATCCCTGAAGTCCCGTGACGACACAACAGCGCAACACACTCCACCCGCACTGGCGGCCACCGCTGACAATCTACGACACAATACCTCCGGGGGATACGACTACTGGGATGTCTCACAAATGCTATTCTCCAATTATATTAATACGACGTACGATGACGTTGACGGGTACACACTCAAGCAAAACACTAAGCGAAGCATCAACGATGCCGTTTCGAAAAACATTACGCTCGTCTTAGAAAATTTGCTCAAGAATTATGAGAATTCACAGTTACCGACTCATGGAAAAGGTACGGTTTGGGAAACGTATACGAAAGTTTCTGTTCACAGATAATTAAATGCCACATTATATTGTGTTTTATTTCAGGATATCCTACTGTAGTTCAGACAAATATTCTCATAAGAAGTATGGGTCCTGTTTCCGAGCTCGATATGGTGAGTCATTTAACTAATATTATGTTACAGATTCTCGGGATAGAATTTATAGTTTATTTCTCGTAGTCATTCATAAATATCAATATTTCCGATTAAATTATTAAATGGTATTTAAATGATTTTTTCCTCGATTTTTATCAGATATTCCTATTCAGAATATTGAAAATTTTGACGCATAAGCTTAGATATATCGTAAAAATAACCGAATCTATTAAATATATACTTCAATTTAGATATCTTTAAAGTGTACATGTGTATACTGTTAAGGCCTTCGTTTTAAAATTCTTCACTTAGGTATTTATTTTGTGTGTCACAGGATTACTCAATGGACTGCTACTTCAGACAGTATTGGCGTGACACTCGCCTTTCCTTTCTCGGTCCGATTCGTTCGCTGTCACTCTCTATAAAGATGCTCGAGAGAATTTGGCGGCCGGACACATATTTCTATAATGGAAAACACTCATACGTCCATACTATTACTGTACCTAATAAGCTGCTGAGGATCAGTCAACATGGCGATATTTTGTATTCAATGAGGTGAGTAAAGTGGTATTATTGAAATAAAAAGCGAAACCTACTTTAATCCTTGCATAGCATAAAGTCGGTTTAAACGTGTCTCTATATCCGCTTTCTTGTTCTTAACTACGAACGACGAAATGAGGTGTTAAAACACCAGTGAAAATACAAATACACCTAAACATTTCATTTATTTGTGGACAAAAAGCTACTAAAACAAAATGAACAAATGACTAAAAAAAATGTTCTGATAGTGTTCGTACTATACACGTTAGAAGAAAAAATATGACTACAAAAAAGCTAAACAATAAAAGGCTATGAGAAAAATACATCATATAGCCTAAAAAACTAATATTACAATGTTCCGTCAATAGAATAGCGATTAATGAAATAATCCCCAGGCATGTTGGAGGAAAAGATAAACGTTAATTATTTTTCTTCAGCTTATAAGTTTTGTCACACTCATTCTTTAACAAATTCACCCATGGGTTTAGTTATATTATACAACAAAAATAATACGCATATAATTGTTATATACAAAGTAATGATTTTTAAGAGCACTCATACGGCCCGTGTGCGAAATGAGTGATCCAAATGAATCGTTATAAATTTGGATCGGGACGTGCCAGTGAATTCTCAAATTGTAAATAGTTTTTAACCATTTTTTAATATTAAAATGAAAACCATAATGTCTGTATATTCTGAGATAATGACGTTTTCTTAAAGCGCGCCGTTTGAGTGATCCACTTTATTGGCCATATCATTTTTATCTCAGGTTTAACCATTTTTTTTACTTTGCCGTAAGGTTTTAACTATTTTTTACTAAATATTCCTTAATTTTTGTTACAATTAAAGAGAGGATCACTAATGAGTGATGTGGATTGCCACATGCACATCATTTTATATGGATATTCATACTGTGTGGCCACCGTCTAAATGGCAATGTGACTATTGTTTTATTGTATTAGACTAAGTACAATCGATTTGTTAACATTATCGTCAAATTGACTTTCATTTATTTACTTTCTGTGAGACATTTTGTGATACGATTAGCCACGCGCTAAACATACCTACTACTTTACAAGTAATCGGTAGAATTTACTGTTATAATATATTAGTAAGTCAAATCACTATAATATGTACTACGGAATAACGGGCACGTATTCCTATTGACTGCGGGACTCTAAAACATCACCCTTTTTTAATTGGCGGCATGAAAAATATTCATGATCCGATTACTCGGTGGATTTTGCATGAAACGCTAAGGATTATTCGAAAATACTTGTTTTAAAATTCTCGCTACGAGATATTGACTGTATTTATCAAGGTTTAGTTTCGCAACTCGCTCTATGACAAAAAGAAAACAAAAATAACTTAGTATCGTGAAATAGTAGGTACGTGTATTTAGTAGGAATTGAACTACAGCAGTGGCGTAGCTTGGTGGGCAAGATGCACAGCTTCAAGCGAGTTGGCTGACCCGCTCTTTTTAATGCTTAGTCTAGAGCGTCGTTTAGTTATTTACCTCCTATGCAGTAATGTACCGAGCCCAAGATGGGCTTGTACCCCTGATGCGGTGGTAACTACGCCTCTGCTCCTATATAAATTGATTTTCTCTTGTAAATCGTGAGACACGTTACAAATGATGAAGGTATTTTTAACTGTTCCTGTACTACCTACTACCGTCTTACCGGTTTTCACCCGCGTATTGCCATAAACCGTGTATTCCTTATAAGCCGGAAGGGCTTCTTCTTGAATCACTTCATCTACTGGTAAAAACCGTAAGAATAGAATATTTTTTTTATATTTATAATAGAAAAACCACCTCTTTATCGCGATTAGATAGACATACCTAAGCCGCGGAAGGGCTATGTTTTACACAAAGTTGATGGTAACGTAATGAAATAGTTGATAAGCTGTTTTTTTTTTTGACGCACGAATCTATATTTTGGGTCGAGGTATTTGCTTATTTACTGGACATTAAAGCGTTCAGGGTTCCAACCTTTATAATCCATCTATACGCAATCAGCAAACATTGAACAACAAATTAGAAAAAGTTTAAAAACGTTCGTCGTTTAATTCGTTTGATCAAACAGCGTTAAAAACACATCGATTAATTAAACGCGGCTTATTCAGGCTACACGGTCTAGGTACACACGATAATCGGTTTAGTGCGGAAATTCTACAACGTCCAACTCAACTCAACAACACTCGTTTATTTGGCCTTTAGTCAACTGCTTTAGTGTTTTATTTGAGATGTAACACCGTACAGTTTCATAGCAGATTACTAAATAGTTCCTAATGACTCATAAACATTTTTTTTCTTTAAAGATTACTAGCCGAGTTTTTGCAGTTCCAGATACAATGTTGAGTGACCTTAAACCGTCACATTTGGCCTTTTGGGATATTTGTAAGAAGCTCAAATCCATTACCTGTTCCTCCATGCCCCCTCTCAATCGCCCAAATCAACGCCCTGCGTTTGACGACGGTGAGAAGGCCGAATGCCTGGCTAATAGTCTAGAAACCCAATGTACGCCTAGTACTCTACCTGTAGACCCAGTCCACCTCGCAGAGGTCGACGCCGAGGTCGAACGTAGAGCAGCAATGCCCATACCCGCGATTTGTGTCCGTGCCGCCGACGAGCCCCCCGACAATAGGGAGGACGACGACAATGACGCGCTACCGGCAGTTACCCTAGACGAAGTTAATCAAGGACTTACATCCTAGAAAGGCCCCGACGGAATTACCAATCGAGTGCTTCAGCAATTCTCGATCCCTCTGCTGCGCCTCTTGACCGCAATTTTTAACGCGGCTCTAGCAAATAACATATTTCCACACCAGTGGAAAGAAGCCACCGTGATTGGTATTCCGAAGCCTGGCAAGCCAAAGCAGGATCCCACTTCTTATCGCCCGATAAGTCTTCTCAAATCATTGGGAAAACTTTACGAGCGCATAATATATGCCCGACTACTAACATTCACAATGAATAATAACCTTCTTCCAGATGAGCAGTTTGGCTTTCGAGCCAAACACTCCTGTGTTCACCAAGTGCACCGCATTGTCGAACACATCCTTGTTAAATCTGGAAAACACAAATGTCATACGGGAGCACTCTTCTTTGACGTAGCTAAAGCGTTCGACAAAGTCTGGCACAATGGCTTAATTTATAAGCTCTACCAACTCAAAGTACCGGACTGTCTCGTGCACATCATACGAGACTACCTCTCGGGGAGAACCTTTAGGTATCGTGTAGAAGGAGATTACTCTTCCCCTCATCCGATCCAAGCAGGAGTGCCACAAGGCTCAGTACTTTCGCCACTCCTTTTCTCGCTTTACACAAGTGACATCCCGAAACCCAAGAAAGCCCATCTGGCACTCTTCGCGGACGATACCGCTTTATACTACTCGGGCCGCAGTCCTACCGCAATTCACGACGCTCTACAATCCGCATCAAATGCCCTAGGCAAATGGTTCAGAAAATGGAGAATCGAAGTCAATCCGACAAAGAGTGCCGCTGTACTCTTCTCGCGATTCAACAGTCCACCGGTCATTCCACCGGTCAAAATGTTCGGCGAACCAATCCCTTGGGAACGGCAAGCCAAATATTTAGGCGTAATCCTTGACCGAAAGCTAAACTTCAGAGCGCATATAGAAACCGTTCGTGCACGGGCTTTACTTACGCTTAGTCCACTACACTGTCTTTTAAATTCACGCAGTAAACTATCACTTGATAACAAGGTTAGGATTTATAACACGTGTATAAGGCCGATTAAGACGTACGCGAGCACCGTATTCGCTCATACAGCGTCTAGCAGTTTGTACCACTTACAAACTGTTCAAAGTAGATTCACTCGACGTGCCACCGGGGCACCGTGGTTCATTCGAAATCGCAACTTGCATTCTGATCTCCAACTGCCCTCCATCAAGCAGTGGATGAAAGAGGCGTCGGAGCGCTTCTTTGAATCCGCGGCTCAGCACCCAAACCCGTTGGTTGTTGCAGCATCTGACTATAGGCCTTTGCCCACAAAGCGTCGTAAACACCGTCGGCCTCGGGGCGTCCTTGACGACCCGGACGACGAAATCACAACTTACCAACTAGCACTACAGAGACTGCAAGAAACTAGCACCACTACACAGAGACCACTCTATCCGACCCGCCGGAGAAGAGTGCGCCCGCGAACGCGACGCGTCCCCCCTCGCCCTCCCGACCCTTAGTTTGCTAAGAACCTTCCGATGCCCTCGTAGACCCGAAGTCCGAGAGGCCCGCGAACTGTAAAGTAGAGCGACAGTTGCACAAAACTCCTCAAACTAAAAGCCATAATCCCTCAATCTCCCCGTCAGCGACCGCCCTGAGCCGAGGTCCAAGTCCCACAGGGGACGCCCTCTTGCGCAGGTTGCTTAGTTTGTAGTGTTTAAACCATTTATCTAGGCTGGAGCTCTGCTCGCCTTTGTGCCCGGTGAAGTAGCAAAACCGTCAGGGCTAACTAAATATGTCCGTCCGGAAAAAAAAAAAAAAAAAAAAAAGTTTTTGCAGTCTACTAGTATTCTTGTTAACCCCTCGTGCTAAGCTAAAAACCTTGTGTTACGAGTGGGTTCACATCGGTAGTGCAATGGGTGGGGTTCGAACCGGCGACCTCAAGATCACAAGTCCGACGCCCTAGCCCTAGCAATCGGTCGTAGAGAATTATCAATCTCTTTGTAACATGTCTCTAAGAGGAATGTATAACTTGATGATGCAGGCTTAAATTCCGCCGGTAGTCTAAATTTATTCATATCAAGTTTGAAACTTAACGTTATTTAGCTTTACACAGTAGTGATTCAATTTACGTCACCGATACCACGCCATTACGCCATAATCAATAACGTCTTAATACTGTTAGTTTTCTGAAACATGAGACGACGAAGAAAGAAAATTTTACCGCAACAAACATTTTAATGTGAAATCCTATAGTCTTAAAAGAATTTCCAATAGGGTGTGAAATAGGTGTTAAAGAAAACCCTATTAGGATTTGCTGCAAAACTTATTAAGATTTAAAAAGGTAAAATGTAGGTTCCAGCTTAATCCTTGAAATAAGAAGGTGAGCATTAGATCGTTAGTAGTAATAAGAATAAGTTTAATACGCCTTTGCGTTTAATATATAATTTAATATTATCTCATCTGACAACCTCCGTAGCGTAGCGGTATTTGGCTTGCTTTAAATCTCGAAGGTGGTGGGTACGATCCCCACACCGGACAGGAAATCTTTGCGTAAATAATCTAAGATTTCTTTCCGGGTCTGGTTGGTTGAGGGACTACCATCCGTGCCTCGGAAAGCACGTTAAGCCGTTGGTCCCGATTGTTATAACATCATCTATAATAATCGTATGTCAAGGAACGGGCACGGTCAAGCAGCGTGAGGTACAACATATTACTGCGGTCACCAACCCCCCTGTCAAGCGTGGTGACTATGGCAAATACCCTCCCTCGGGAGGAGGTCCATGTTTAGCAGTGGACGTTATACGGGCCGATGATGATTATATCATCATGTTAATGATCTAGGTATATAACTAGTTCTATGTACGAGCACTTTTATTATAAAGATGTCAAAAAACAAAAAAAAAATCCCATTAGAAAGCTAGGAAATTAAGCTTTGGAAAAACATAGAATATATACTTAATAAATGAAGAATAACTAGATCTATGCGAGTGAAACCTCCTGAAGGGTAAGTTAGTGTTTAATCTTTTATATTTATTTCAGGTTAACTATCAAGGCTAAGTGTCCCATGGAGCTTCGCAATTTCCCGATGGACCGACAGTCGTGTCCTCTTATCCTTGGTAGCTGTAAGTAATAATCTCTTTGTAACACGTCTAGAGATTAATACATTTTGATGACCGGCTGTGGTTCCATCGTAGCGTAAAGGTCTCAGCTCATTAGAGCCACCCGGCACCCACTCCGCACCGCCTCGCCTCCTGCGGCTAGTAATCTTTATATGGACTTGTATGGCTATGCGTTCACCATATCAACTCCGTAGCGTCACCGGATCCCTTCCACGCGCGGACGGCGAGTGGACCACTCGGTGACAACTCGCTGCTCGCATGCCTTACGTTGACGGCGCGTTGCCAACGCGCGGGTCCCGAGTGGACTGCGCGCTGCCCAAGTATGATTCACGCGAGGACGATACTTGGCGATGCGCCGATTGTTAACAGACTACTCGAAAATTCGTGGACCAAGCGGCGTCCACTCGTTGACCACGCGGCGTTCAATCGTTGACCGCGCGGGTTTCACTGGTAGACCGCGCGACGTTTATTGGTGATAACGCGGCGTCCACCCGTGGACCACCTGCCGACAAAGAGTGGACGCCGTGCGACGAGGCGGTGCGGGGTGAGTGCCGGGTCGCTGTAATGAGCTGTGACCTTAATTGGTTAAGGCATTAGGGGCTTTACTTAAGATGCAGGTTCGAATCCTGCCGGTGGTCGAATTTTAGTAATCTCGATTTTGTAATAATTCTGAAGTCGCAAAGTTCTATCATGAATATGATAGAATTTTGCGACTTGAATTACCTACAAACTGGAACAGAAAACACTGCGATAAGAAAGATTGAATTCATTCTCACCAGCGTTTCTATAAATACACAAATTTAAGCAATACAAATAATTATATATTGAATTCCGTATGTATTAAAAATATTATTAAATATGAAAATGAGCGACAAAGTTAACTGAAACAGATAAGAACATACCGAACCCCCACATTGATGAGTAGGTAAGGTAGAATATTTCGACGTAAAGGGAAACCTGATAACGTTAGGTACAACTTTTACCTTCGTCAAAATAATTATACATAGGTACAAACTTTTATTTTCAAACGTTAATTAAAAAAATATTGTAGGTATGTCCCCATTAAAAAACAAAGTATTTGTTTATCTTAAAAAACAAAATATTTTCTTGTAGGAAAATTTTACAAAAAGCTTTAATAATAGACAACGATACTTTTAACAACACAATGTATGCACCTAGTGCCTATGTGTTTACACATGTGTTTTTAATTGTGACATTTATGACACGAGAATTCCTTAGAAACAAGGATCGTATGTACCTAGTGTAAACGGTTAATAGCAGAATGGCAGACATTTGTACCGCATCTTAGAGTCGGTTTAGTTTTAGTATGGCGCATTGATTTTTTGTCCTATTTTAGACGCATACTCGAACCAACAGCTGGTGTACCAATGGCAAAATTCTGAAAGTGTGAACTTTGTTCCGGGGATGACACTCTCGCA
Organism: Nycteola revayana; assembly: GCA_947037095.2. Classification (NCBI taxonomy): domain Eukaryota; kingdom Metazoa; phylum Arthropoda; class Insecta; order Lepidoptera; family Nolidae; genus Nycteola; species Nycteola revayana. The sequence goes on from OX344838.1 coordinate 31,702,382, forward strand.
GTTTGACCTGATCAGCTTCCCCTACCGAAACTTCACGTTCACACGAAGGGAAGGTAATTTTTTTACGTTATTACTTTTATAGTTTTATAAGCCGGCAAACTAACGGTTGGCCGCTTGAATTCTCAACACCACAATCGAGAAGCTATATTTAACCCAGTAAGGCAACTCTACGCAAAAAGTAATGATTGATCCTCCGTGGAGTTGCGATATAAGTCTCGCTTTAAGTCTCGGAGGTCGTGGGCTCGATCCCGACACTGGACAACAAACCATTGTGTAAATTCTTAGAATTCTTTCCGGGTCTGGTTGGTTGTGAGACTATCCTCCGTGCCTTGCCGAAAGTACGTTGGTCTCGATCGCATACCTCGCTCGTATACCTGGGAACGGGCACCAGCGTTTCCTTGTGTGTGAAAACATAATACTGCGGTCTCCAACCCGCCTACCAAGCGTGGGAACTATAGACTAAAAAACTCTTCCTTGTAAACAGGCACTCGACAGAGGCCCTAGTTCAGCGGTGGCGTTATACGGGCTGATGAAGATGATCATATAAGAAGGGGCCATCCATAAAGTACGTCACATGTTTAGGGGGGGGTAGGGGCTAGACGAAGTGTGACATGTTGGACAAGGGGTGGGGTGGTCTTAAATTTTGTGACATCACATTTCAAATTTAATAAATTGAATCGCGATATTTGAAATATTAATAAAAACTAAAAAATAATTTCAACTCTATCTATATGAATCTATAATACACACGCTGAAATTTAAATGGTTGTTTTCCCGCAGCGAAAAGGTTTGGTCTTAGTTAAACATTCAATTTATACAAAAACTAAATATTATAAACCAAAAATGGTCGATTAACAATCGTGAAAAACCCAACTCGAAAGTGACATCGAACCGATAGTTATACCTCGCGATACCCAGCGCTCGCGTCGTTCGGTCGCGCGTTCGTTGACCCGGGTGTTAGTCAATCAGCTGATACCTACACCTTAGGTAATGTAACACAGTACCCAATCATAATAATAAGCTTTATCTAATACCTTTTTAGCTATAACTTAAGAAAACGTAACTTAAAACAAGTTTATTATCTAAGAACAATATTTTTTTGAATTAGATACCTAATAAAGTATTTAAGGCGTATGTAACAAAAATGAAAAATTAAATGAACTCCGCGGAAATGATATGGATGCAGTCCTTCTGAGTTGAGTAGTTTCCAGACGTAGTATTGGCTTACGCCAAACTTAGCTGCCGCCATTCGCGTACTTCGGCGAGGATCGCGTTCGAAGTACTCGATGATCTCCTCGTCGAGCTCTGGCGAAAGAACGGCCGATCGACCTCTGCCCTGTGCATGTGTTGGCACTTGGAACTGCCCATGATCGAGTAGCCGTCGCCGCTACGATCGTCCGGTCCTGTATGACTTGAGGGTTCAGAACCCCGCGAAGACGGAGTGACGCCAAGTGTTGCAGCTCGGCGTAAAGACGCCAGGCAGTATGGGAATTATAATTAGCCCTAGCGTACAGTTGCACCATAGCGACGTACTCTAAATTACTAAAACTGTTATGTCGATCCATAATACTAATAAATGAATAAGATAACGCGTGCTGCGCTTCCGACGTTCACGGGACAACTAAGGAAGGAGGGAGTCGGAGAGCGTGGGGCGTTCCGGCGTCGGCGCCGCGCGGTGAATTACAAAAGAAGCCGGCTCGTTTGTGATTCTTGCGTGCAGGCTATTTTATGCCGTATAACTACCATTGAGCTCTTATTTTGCTTTGGACGTTTATGGATCGTTCTTTACTTTGTCAGCAGCGCGTGCGATTCGAGTAGTACCTACAAGGTCCGTTCACTCCGTCTAGTGTTACTACTGTTTATCACGCTTTCGAGTTGTCTAATATTTTTTTTAATAATTTTAAATTTAAAACATGTCTAAAAAAAAAAAATATGTTTCGATAGTACTACCGACGGCAAGTTGTTCTGCTTCGGGAAAACAACCATTAACATTTCACGGTGTATACTGTTTGAATTGTTTTGTTGACGAGTTCATACCCGCTCTGGTGACACGCCGCTCGTGCCGACTATGAGCCCTTTGACTAATGCCGCCAAACGCACCGCACGAGCGACCTCGCGTGATTTCATTGTTTCTATATTGACTTTCGCCGAGTGAACGACGTCGTTTTTTTAGTTCTACTATTTTGTCGATACAGTTAATTTTTTAAAACTTATTTTAATTAAACAAGTTCAAAATAAACAAAAAGATAGGTAATATTTACCGTAAACTGTATGTAACTTACAGTTCAACTTACGCTGATAAAAAACAGCATGCGTATATACAAGAAGTTAATTCCTTATGGAAAATTTTGAAAAGTAGTGAAAATATTGAAGGTGAAGTGTAATCTAAAATCAAAGAGTTGCAGATACAAAAGCAAAACAAGCGACTGTATTAAATATTTTTTTTAATAAAATCTATTGTGGAACTACTATAATTTAAAGAAAAATAGATGTAAAATTGCAAATTTGTGACGTCACCGTAGGGAGAGGGGGGTTCCACAAAATATGTGACCACCTGTGACAAGGAGGGGGGTTGGTCTAAAAATCATGATATACGTGTATCGTACTTTATGGATGGCCCCTAATCTGTATTTCAAAATACTACTTATCTTTATTAATTCTTAATAAAGATGCTTGCTTGCTTCCGGCAATTTATTAAGCATTAATACTGAGGGAAATAACGTGTGGATGTGTAACTTATGAAGATGACCTACTCATTTACCAAGGGAGTTTATTTGCCAAACACGAATAACCTCCCATATTACGAGGCCTATACAAACAGAAACGTATTAGGTAATACTCGGAAAGACCCTTCCTTTCGATTATATCGCCTTATTGAAAGAACGAATGAAAGGACCGATGTTATATACGTTGGTATCTGTTTTTAATAATTTTAATAAAGCATCTCGAAATATGTTAACGCTATCAATATTGGAGGTAACGGGAAGCTCTCGATCCGCCGTCGCCTCTCGTAACAGGGCTTTCATCTTTGCTAATCACGTCATGACCCTACGGAACACTTCATCCGATTACCTCTTAATGTGATTTTGCGCATATTGGTCTGGCTGATAATATGTAGATAATTCGATCGCAACTTTCATTTTGTGAATATAGTAACGTTACGTTAAACTTATCTTAGTCGTATTTATAAATAAATTCTTAACCTAAGAATAAAAGAATGTATAATTACAAACATTTTTTTAAATGTTAGAGCAATTAGAACAAACAAAGTGACACATGGCATTCTCAAGTAACTTCATATTCGAAGAATTCTTTATTTTTATTTTTAAAGTAAGTAGGTACTCTCGACTAGCATTAATACGCTCTGTGAGGGCACTAGGGACTTCCCCAGTTGAGCAGGATGCTACATGATCCTATAGAATTCCACAGCCAAATAACATGATTGATTAATATTGTGTTTCTGTGCATGTGCAAGGCTGACCCCACATTGGGGTCGTACGCGTTCAATTATATGTACCTACCTAGCTTTGGCGACCTTACGCTGGCCCTATATTAGCTATAGGGTCAACGTAAGGTCGCCAAAGCTCAGAGTGGAGCAGGAGAAATGGCCGGCAGGATAAGAGCGGCTGTTCATATCTACAGTACGTGCCAGTATTTTAACACCTTTGCCACTTAACATCAATTAATTTGCCAACTAAAATGACTAAATAAAATAATAAAAAATAAAATCTAATTCTTTATTTTTTTTGTTTTGCTTGTTGTATTTTTGGTATCTTTGTTTAGATATATCTCAATGAATACAAACGTAGGGAAAGCATTCCTTGTTGAGTAGCTCCATCCACGAGCAAACTCACTCAACTGAAAATTACTTTACCCATTTACTATTTACCGAAATTTTCTATGCTCCGAACACGACGCGTTTTAGCATTTTTATCTTAAATTGCCTCAAGTGCTTCTTTTACAAATATGATTTGCTTTTTTCGTCTCGGAGCAAATAAAAAATAATGTGAACAGAATTGTAGGAGCCGTGCATTGACACGAATCGGCTTTTACGCGTCGAAAAATTCACGTCGACAAATGGTACACGATACGTAAGCTTAAGGCTTTAGTTTTCGATATTATGTTGCTTCTTCGATAATACTTTCAAACTAGTTCTACCTATGTTCAAACCCTACAACATAGAAATACAGCTACAAATTTCAGCTATTATTGTAGTAAGATCGTTTAAGAATTTTGCAAATATAGATATGTATTAAGTATCTTATTTAAATCTAATTCAGAACTTACAAATAGTACAGTTTGACATCTTTAGTCATTTTAGATTAAAAAAAGTGAAATTTGATAAAGACTATACTTATTCATAAAAGCTCTCTAACTCATTTCTGTCTCAGCAAAAGTGTTAAGTGCAGCACACGTAAACAAATTATATCTTTATGGACGGAGAGCTGACGCCCGAAACGGCCAGGTAATTTGATCATTCATAAAAATGATTTATCAGCTTACCTGGAGCATTCTAAGCATAAAACCGTCGACCTGGCAGGATTCAAGTGGTGGACGTGGAAGTTATGGAGTGGAAAAAATAAATAAAAAAGTTAATATGATCAGGATTACTTTTTATGCCAAATGGTTTGCCTACCTCCCCAAAGCACACAAAAAAAATCTGGCGTCATTTGGTTGGTGGAAAGGTATCGCCAGGCTTAATTATAGTGAGGAAAAAAATTATTATTTTTAGGTTATAAGAACAAGGCTGGCTTTTTTTGTGCTTAAAGTCTATTATTCCCAGAGGCTAGGAAAAAAAAGCTAGCCAATAATAGTGGTGGGAACATGTCGAAAAAAATAATTGTAAATTTATATTTTTTAATTGTATTTTGCTCGAGAAAGAGCTAAGGGGCATGAAAAAGAGCGCGTGGAGGGGATACACGCGACGACGGCGTCCGTGCTCTCTCGGCGCGTCGTTCATGTCTGGTAAACCGAACGCGCTTGGCTGTCCTCGTCGCACTCGTTGAGTGGAAAGAGGCGAACGTTACCGGAGCGCCAGCTGTTTCAGTACTTTTAGAGCTAATTCGTTACAAACATATTTACATACAAAAACCTTTCGTCTTTATAATATTATAGTATATATAATTTTGTTTCTTATCTTTGGCTATACAACGTGATTTTTTAGCTGTGCAAATACACAGCAAACTGATTTATTATCTATTTTTTAACTCTAAAGTTCGCTGTGTATGTACAATCAATAGAGCATTAAAAGTATTAAGGGTACCTGTTGGTAACACCGAGATTATATTTTATTGCAAGGCACTAAAGTTCATTTAGCCATGAATTGCCGTCTCTCTAAGTATTTTTATAAAAAACATGATGTCTATTATACAATTCTAATGTAACTTGTTTATAGTAATAAGGATGGCAAATAGTCCTATTATAAGCAACGATAAAAAATCACGTTATAGGTACCTAAAATATGTTAATAGGTATTATATCAAAAACTAATTAGTCAATCCTTTTTAAACTTGTCTACAGGTGATTATTCAGTTCTACAAGTATCATTCAATCTGCAACGACATACTGGCTACTTCTTAATACAAGTGTACGTGCCCTGCATCCTTATCGTAGTCCTTTCTTGGGTCTCCTTCTGGATCCACCGAGAGGTACGAACTAACACTTGTAATATATTCATTCCATTCATATGGTAACTTCAAATACAAAGCTATTCACTGCCAAGTACTAAAGATTCTTTTAAAAGCTAGTTTAAAACGATATGGTAAGTACCACCTACTATTTAAATCTGTTAATTCAATTCAATGTAGGCACATCTGAATGTTCTGGATAAATATGGAATTTTGTCTCGTGGTATTTGGTTCATGAACCCATCATAAAGCAATCTCGGTTGTTATAACAACATTTTTACTTCATTTTCCCTCAACAACACGTGAATTACCATTATTTTTACTAACAAATACCTACTCAAGTTCGAGAACTTGAGTAGGTATTGACGACCATGTTTTTAGCATTTAACAACATCAGAGCATTGTACCTACTACAGTTTGCTTGATGCTTGCTAGCTTGTAGCTTGATTACAATTCCTTTTGTCAAAACATATTATAATGGTTCTACCATCGAAATTTATTTTATTTAAATGGCACACCAGTTGGCAGCAGACTATTAACAATACAGCACTTTCTTAATCTATGTATAATTCTTAGTCAAAAAATGTTTACTACCTTACCATTCAGGATATAACGTAATTTTACAGGCTACATCAGACCGCGTTGGTCTAGGCATAACTACCGTTCTGACTCTCTCCACAATAAGTTTGGACTCCCGTACAGACCTGCCTAAAGTGCGGTACGCAACAGCTCTCGATTGGTTTTTACTTATGAGTTTTTTCTACTGCATCGCAACGCTCTTGGAGTTTGCTGGAGTACACTATTTTACTAAGGTCAGTATGTATAATACGCTTAAGGTTATATGTATAATAGGTAAGGTGTAGTTGCTTAAGGTTTTAATATAATTATTTATTTTGCTACATTCATTTTGGAATCAGATTATATTGTTCAGTCAATCAATTAGTAACGAGCTAGTTTAGTAGTAGTAGTTTGTTTACGACTTCTTCTATAACATCCTAACAGGAACATTTCCAATAACGCTGTATATTCATTAAAGGGCGTTTCCATTGAAATAAGTTAAAGTAAGTAAGTAGGTACTGTGAAATTATTTAAGTTCCTTTAGTTCTAGACTAATAAGTAAAGTAGCTCAGACAGACATCACAAACATGGTTTCGCAAAAAAAAGTAAATGCAAATTACAAAACAAAAAAAAAAGTTTTGTATACAATCCAAAACTGTTTATATGCGTATAAATTAGGTAATAGCAGTTGGACGTAGGTACCTATACTACATTTCCGAAGATAAAATATACTGAGGCGGATATCTATATATATAAAAGAAAGTCGTGTTAGTTACACTATTTATAACTCAAGAACGGCTGAACCGATTTGGCTGAAAATTGGTAGGGAGGTAGCTAAGAACTGGGAGAAGGACATAGGATACTTTAGGGTAGGGTAGGGGTAGGATAGGGGTAGGGTAGGTGTAGGGTAGGGTAGGGGTAGGGTAGGGTAGGGGTAGGGTAGGGGTAGGGTAGGTGTAGGGTAGATGTAGGGGTAGGGTAGGGGTAGGGTAGGGGTAGGGTAGGGGTAGTGTAGGTGTAGGGTAGGGGTAGGGTAGAGGTAGGGTAGGGTAGATGTAGGACAGCTCGTAGATTTTGAGGCGGTACGAAGTTAGCCAGCTGGGCCTAGCCGGGCCAGCTAGTATGATTTATTATAGTTTCTATTACTTTCGCTATTTAACATTGTAGGTACTTAAGACATATTTAACACTAGCTTCCGCCCGCGACTTCGTACGCGGATCCTGTTGCTAACTCCAGCGAGAACGCGGTCGTCAAAATCGTCAAAGTCAAGATCTGAAACGTCTGATGTCGAATTTAAAGGCCCGGGACAGCTATTCAGAGAATGTCGAAGTCGATCAGAATTCAAACGTTCGTTGCGCTCTTCTTCTGTCTCTTCATGCCGTACTCCAGCAATTCTTTCTCTCTCACTTTCTAACGGATTATGAATAGTTTATTGTGTGCGTGTTAGGGACAATGTATGATAATCTCGATCATCAGTTAACCGCCTGAAGACTAAAGCCCAGTTAGTAGATGAGCAAATACGCTGAAAACTCAAGCGCAATTCTCTATCCGTGAACGTCTCCGACTCGCGAGACAATCCGTGACGTTCACGATCAGCGGACAGTCGCGCATCACGTTCCGCACTTGTCTCTAGAGACCTAGTGTTAAATTAAAGGCGTGTGCGTTGAGTTCAATCGTATATTTGAAACTGACATCTACATCTGACATTTAAGATACCTGTTACATTGTACCATTCCAAATAGTATTGCCACTTATCTTATAATAATATGTAACACCTCCCTGCTTAAATCTATGACATATTTCTTAAATCTAATATCTTTTTCTTAATTCTAATATCTTTTTCTTAATTCTAATATCTTTTTCTTAATTCTAATATCTTTTTCTTAATTCTAATATCTTTTTCTTAAATCTAATATCTTTTCTTAAATCTAATACATGGTTCTTAAATTTAGTATATTTTTATCAATCTATATTACTTACTTTCTAAATCTTATTACTATACATCTCAATAACATGACAACACAATAACTAAATATATTCCTCTATTAACCTCTTCACTGGCTTACGTTGGCGCCGTTGAATCGTCGGTTGATTATTAACAACCGAAGACTTAGGGCTTGGATTACCTATCTCCTGTACATTGGGCACATTACTATTCGCAGAAGATTCTATCTCGGTGCCTTCAGTTAGCTCGGGGGATGTGGCCGCCGACATAGGAGAGTTATTCTTATCCTGTTCGTTAAGCCGATCATTACTATTTGAGGGATACACCAAAGAGGTCCGGGAACTTTTAACAGGCTTTACTGGTTGTACATCCCTAATATAAACTCCATCATTCTTTCTAGTGGCCTCACTTACTGTTCTTAACTTTAATTGATCTATGTGCCTATGAACCTCTGTGCCGTGAGAAGACCTAACATTGTAATCCGTATCACCTTTTCTCTCTATGACAGACCCTGCCGTCCACTTATCAGGATTACGGTATTCCCTGAACCAGACATGGTCCCCTGGATTAAATTGTCTAATCACACCACCCGCAGTCTCTACCGCGCGCTCTTGACGAGCTCTAACCTGTTCTTTTTGGTCCGGCTTCAAGCAATCTAAACGCATTCTTAAGTTACGCCCTAACAGCATCTTAGCCGGACTTTCCCCGGTAGTATAATGCTGTGTGTTTCTGTACGCTAGTAAAAATCTACATAAGGTAGAATCTATTTCTGATTTGGATTTAAGTGCTTTCTTAATACTCCTTTTACATATTTTCACGGCATTTTCTGCTGCTCCATTAGAAGCAGGATGATAAGGTGCCGAAAACATCTGTTCAATACCGTTATTCTTTAAAAAATCTTTAAATTCAGAACTGAAGAATGGAGGGCCATTATCACTTACTAACTGTCTTGGTAACCCGAATCTCGCAAACATTTCACGTAATTCCTTTATTACCGCTTGTGCCGATGTACTTTTCATTCTAATGGCTTCTATCCACTTTGAATGAGCATCGACTACAATGAAATAAGTAAGACCGCTAATCGGTCCTAAGAAGTCAACATGTATCCTGGACCACGGGCGATCTGGCCATGGCCAAGCTCGAGGTGCATGTGCCGGTGGCGCTTCCGCAACCGCCGCACACACTACACACGTTCGACATGCCGTCTCCAAGGCCTCATCCAACCCTGGCCACCACACATAACTTCGTGCTAATGACTTAGTTTTGACAATACCCATGTGACCCTCATGAAGTTCCGCTACGACCTTATTTCTACATGAGTTAGGTATAACTACTCTGTGTCCCCACATAATACACCCTAATTCGGTATATAGTTCATTTTTCCGATTGAAATAGGGTTTTAATTCCTTGATATCTACCTCGGCCGGCCAACCGTCATTTATATATCTAATCACTCTGCTTAATATGTTGTCTGAAAAAGTTTCTTTTTTTAATGTTTGATAGTCTAATAATAATGCTTCTGTAGCAAAATGTAAATAAGTTTGTTCCGGTGTATCTAACTCTTCACTAATAATGTCTTCTTTATGTTTACTAATTAATCTAGATAATACATCTGCCGTATTTTTATCTGTGCGAATGTATTCTATAGTAAAATCATAAGCTGAAAGTTTAATCGCCCACCGCTGTAAACGACTAGCTGCCGTGTTTGGAATCCCTGCCTGAGGGCCAAAAATTGAGACTAGTGGTTTGTGATCTGTGCGTAATGTAAACTTCCTACCATATATATATTGATGAAACTTATCTACCGCGAATATAATGGCCAGAGCTTCTTTGTGAATCTGACTGTAATGCACTTCGGCGGCGGTGAGCGCCCGTGACGCGTACGCCACCACCCGCTCGCCGCCGTCGCTGGCACGCTGAGTCAACACGGCACCGAGACCCCGTGAGCTAGCATCGCAAGTCACAATACTCTCTAATGACATATCGAAATGTGTCAGCACTTTGGTACTACATAATAGTTTTTTCATTTTATCAAAAACATTGGAATGCAAATTAGTCCATTTCCAATGTCTACCCTTCCTGAGCAGCTCGTATAACGGTGCCATATGTGTACCCAAATTTCTAATAAATTTACCATAGAAATTCACCATTCCAAGAAATGATCTCAACTCAGAAACATCATTCGGGTGAGGCATAGATAGAATGGGTTTTAACTTATCTGGATTAACACGCACACCATTTTTATCAATAATGAATCCTAAATATTTTACTTCCGCGGCCATGAACTCACACTTTTCTTTTTTTATTTTTAAACCATACTTCTCTAAAATTGTAAATACCTGTTCAATTTTCTCTAAATGGGATTCTAACGATTTACTTTTAATTAAAATGTCATCATAAAATACTATCACATCTGACACGTTTTTGAACAGATTCATCATAAATTTTTGAAAAATGCCTGGACTAGAAGAAAGACCATACACTAAACGATTATATATAAATAGTCCTCTGTGTGTATTTATAACTGTGTACTTTCGAGAGGCTTCATTTAAAACTATTTGATTATATGCCTGCGACAAATCTAGTTTAGTAAAATAATGATTACCACTTAAGTTACTAAATAAATCATCAACTTTCGGAACTGGGTACCGATCAACCAATAAAGCCTTGTTGAGTGTCACCTTATAATCAGCGCACAAGCGTATCCCTCCATCTGCCTTCCTTGCTATAACTAGCGGTGTGGCCCAGTCGGACCGGTCAACGGGCTCGATGACGCCGGCGCGCAACATAGCATCCAGTTCCGCGTCCACCCGCGTGAGCAGTGCATAAGGCACCGGGCGCGCGCGGCAGTAGATCGGTTCAGCTCCATCCCGCACATATAACTTGGCCTCTTCACCAGTATATTTGCCCAATGTACCGTCGAATAGGTTTTCATGTCTGGAGATAATATCATTAAACATGTTATGTTTACATACTTTAATATTATTACATTTAGAAAGTTTTGGTATATCTATGCTTAACTCTGATAACCATTGTCGCCCTACTAAACTTGTAGTGCCTTTATCAATTACATATAAATCCAACTTTTTTTTATTTCCCAAATATTCAACATAAGTCTCTAAGTACCCTATCGGTTGAATCACAGAACCATCATAGAATTTTAATTTGAATCGACAGGACTTTAAACATAAATTTTTAAAATGTTCCAAATACATTGACTTGCTTATACAGGATAATGCCGATCCTGTGTCAATTTCCATACTTAACTTTTTGTTATTAACTAAAAGCGTCATACGCACCGGTTTATAATCAGTTAATGACATCTGATACATAGGTTCATCGCCGTCACCACACACTTGTTCAGTCTCCGAGTCTTCGCTCGAAGCCGGCTCACGTAACCAATGCGCCGCCCGAGCATCCCTGCTGCTTGTCTGGCCACTGGCGTGGCCGCGGCCGCGCCCTAACGACCGCGCCGCGTTCCCGCGTCGCCATGCACCCCCTTCGCCACTGCTTGAACCAATCACGCGCCCGCCACGTGACCTACCACGCGCGCTGTTACCGCCGGCATTTTTACGTAGATCGAAATCTTTTTTCATACATACTCTTTGTAAATGTCCTAATTTTCCACAATAACTACACTCGAATTCCTTGTATCTACAGCTATGTACACTATGTCGGTTATTTCCGCACGCTGAACATTTATTGACCCCTAGATTGTGTATATTTTCAATGAGTTCCCGATTCCGAGCCTGTTCCCGCGTTCCCTCGACGGCTCCGGCGTCCCGCTCGGCTGCTTCCAGGGTGTTGGCTAAAGCCACTGCCTTTTTATAATCCAAACTTTCCTCCGCGAACAACCTCTGCCGTATAAAATCACTGCTTAAACCGCATACAAACTGGTCTCGTAGGTTCTCTTCAAGATTGGATTTGAATTCACAATAACGTGACATTTTCTTTAAGTCCGCTACATAGTCGGCTATTGATTCCGCCGACCCTTGGCGTCTTTGTCGGAATCTATACCTCTCCGCTAGTAGGCTAGGCTTAGGTTGCAGGTGTGCTTGCAGTAGATCCACCGCCTCCCTAAACGTCAGGGATGATGGTTTCTTTGGACTCGCTAAAGTCGACAACAATTCATAAGTCGATTCACCAATTAGTGCTATTAACGTAGGTAGTTTGAGTTCGTCCGTTATTTTGTTGGCTACAAAATACATATCTAGACGGTCTATGTACGCCGACCAATTCCCATTCTTTATGTCGAATTCTCTCACTTTACCAACCGACATTGTTGCAAATAATGGATTTCGCTTCAGTAACAACTTTAAATTAATTATAATTTTCGTCCATTGTCCTCGTCGCCATTGTTAAATTAAAGGCGTGTGCGTTGAGTTCAATCGTATATTTGAAACTGACATCTACATCTGACATTTAAGATACCTGTTACATTGTACCATTCCAAATAGTATTGCCACTTATCTTATAATAATATGTAACACCTAGAAGCAGATGCGTAGATACGCTGAGAACTCAAGCGCAATTCTCCATCAGTGAACGTCTCCGACTCGCGAGACAATGCGTGACGTTCACGATCAGCGGACAGTCGCGCATCACGTTCCGCACTTGTCTTTAGAGACCTAGAAGCAGATGCGTAGATACACTAAGAACTCATGCGCTATTCTCTATTCGTGAACGTCTGCGACTCGCGAGACAATGTATGACCATCACGATCAGCAGTCAGTCGCTCATCATATTCTTCACTGGTCTCTAGAGACCTGGATGTAGATACGTAAATACGCTGAGAACGCAGACGTGCTTCGCGATCCGAAGAGGTTTCCACGGAGCGAGCCTGATGTTCTCGAGCAACATCAAATCTCTCCTGACGTTCTTCGTAAGATTCTTGGGATCTTATGATCCTCAATCTTTAAGCTGCTTTGGAAGATTGGGAAAGATTTGACCTCTTTCTAGGTATGGTTATAGTTTTATTCTGAAGATACCTGATCAATTAAAATCTAAGTGACTGCTCCCCCGCGTTACCGTAAAGGCTTCTATATATTATATACTAAATAAAAAATAACTCGCATTAATTAAAAAAATAATGGGTGTTTTGGCCAGTTATTTTCAATGATTAGGTAATCGAAAATCAGTCCTAAACTGTTACCGCCTTCACCGCGACGAGGTACTCCAAGCTTATGTTACCTATTTTATAAAAATACCTACAGTGAAATTAGTGATAGCTTTGATTTCCACATCAGATGTTTCTGATCTTCGATTTTTATAAGTCAACAGGAAATGCCCATCAGACCGAACAACTTTTGCTAAGACGTCATTCCTATATGTGTTATGGTGTAGCTGGGCGCTTGGAATTCCACAACAGGTGTTCCAGATCTTCAATTTTTATATGTCTACAGAGAGTGCTCATCAGACTGAACAACTCTTGCTAAGAAGCCATTCTTATATATGTTATAGTATAGCTAGGCTCTTGGAGTTCCATTCCACATCAGGTATTCCAGATCTTCAAATTTATTCTCTCAGCAGAAAATGCTCATCACATTGAACAATTTTTGCTATGGTACCATTTTTGTATCTCTTATAGTTTAGCTGGTCTGTTGCGGTTCTGCATCAGGTGTCCAGTAGTTCCGAAGATTAGCGTGTACAAACAAACAGACAAACAGACAGAATATTTTTTTTGGATTCGTGCTCTTTTACTGTTTCCAAACCCCCCTCAATTATTTTTTTATACTTATATTCAATGTACATACATAGTTTTTCTACTGTTTTATTATACAGGGTTACAGGAAAAGTCGACCTAGATCCGTTAAGGGCGTGTAGTACACATCATTTCTGAATGATTTCACTATGGAACCCCCCATCCTAAACTTAACCGTTTTCGAGTTTTTCGAGTTTTAATTTTTTTTATGAAATAGCCCAATTTTTCGGCTATTGAATTGAATATTTTGATTTTTTTTGCCTCTTATGATTATTTTTTTGGTTTTTACATGAAGAATGAGATGCTTAATGACCTCAATGACTAAAATTGCACGTAAGTTAACTAAATAGGTCGTTGTAGACGATCGAAACCTAAGAAAATAAGTACAAATTATAAAAATATATTTTTCTTTTCTGTATATCGCAAAAAAATATTATGGCATTTGCTCTGCAGATGTGCTTAAAAACATCTACATTTTATCAGCTATCCAACGAGGTATAACACTCTAGGGTATTTATTAACCTCAAAGGTGAAACTTAGTTTCTAAGGCTACATGGCAGTCAGAATAAATAGCGCTTATTTAATCTAATTAATTTGACTTAAGTTCAGCATCATCATTTCAGCCTCCTGGCTTCCACTACTGAACATAGGCCTCCCTCGGCTGGGTACAACCTTCATGCATTCATCGATGTCCCGCTATCCTGACCTAGGAGATCATTCAGTTTTTATAGCTTTTTTTTTTGTTCAGATCGTCGATCGTACAAATAATGACCGTACGCCAACCATTAGTTGAGCGTAAGTGACTAGTTACTGGCTTTTGTTTGGAAAATAACGTAATCGGTGCGTTGTTAACGCTAATTCGCATACAAAGTCACTCACGCTCAACTCATAGTTGGCGTACAGATCGTCAATGATTGTAGTAAGCTAAATGAAACAATAAATCAGTTCAAAATAACATTTATTCACCTAATGTTTTTGAATAATTTTTTATAGTTCATGTTCTACGTGTCCACCTCTATTTCGCACACATTTTCTCATTCTTTCACGTAGTCCAACTTTTCACTACACCAGTGGTTAATGTTCTTCTTATTTCGTTAGCAGCATTAATTATCCTTTCTTTGAGAACTTCCACTGACGATATGGGGTTGGGCTCACTGTAAACGAGGCTCTTCATGTGCCCCCATACATAAAATCCATGGGGGTCAGGTCGGGACTTCTGGCTGGCCAGGGTAAAGGCCCACCTCGTCCAATCCATTTGTTAGGATAGTTAGTGTCCAACCATTCCCTAACGCTTCTTCTGAAATGAGCAGGGCAGCCATCATGTTGAAACCACATGTCCCGCAGTAATTGTGATGGGAGATCATCTAGTAGATCACCTAAGTCACCTCTTAAGAAATTTTCATAAGTTTCACCATTCAGATTGTCTGGAAGAAAGTAAGGCCCAATCAAATGGTTGGAAATGATGCCCATCCACACATTTACACTAAATCGTCGTTGTGACCCCTTTACTCTTTTCTTATTTGGATTGCCTAGTTCTTTGAAGCCCAATAGTGTGCGTTATGGTAATTAGTAATCCCGTCCTGATCGAATTTGGATTCATCTGTCCACAATATTAATTTTAGGAAATTCGGGTCCTCGATATCTGCATTGAGCATGAATCTGCAGAAGTCCATGCGTCTCGCGGGATCTCCTTCTTCAATTACATGTACCGGCGTGTAGTGGTATGGATACAGGCCTGCCGTATGAATCGTAATCCACACTTTCCACTGAGTTAGGCCCAGTTCACGGGCAACAATATTGGTCGAAGTCGTTGGGTCTCTTCTGAACCGTTCTACGATTTCGTTGTCTTGTTCCTCGTCGTCATCAATGACACGTGGTCTTCCCAAGTCCGTACGTCGTCGCGAAACAGAGCCAGTTTCACGAAGTCGTCGGTAAACTATGTACTCAGTCCGAGCTTGTGCGGACACGCAATTGCAGTATCCGTAGCAGATAAGCATATCCGCATATTCCTCGTTCGAGTATGTTGCCATTTTCAACAGTCCAGTATCACAAGCACAAATCAGAGTCCAGTAAACAAGCACAGTAGTCACAGTTAGAAAAATCAGTCTAGAAACAAAGCCAAGTCGAGTGGGAATCCGGAAGCACAATAATTCGCATCTACCATGGACGAGTCGCATGAGCAGACTAAAATGGATGGCAAGCAAACAAACGACCAAATACAAAACAATGGGCATGTTGTATCCCCAAACTTGTTTTTGCACATTATTTTTCTCACTCTCACCTGCATAAATCGTAAGTTGTCTCGCTCACACGCACCGGATTAACGTGAAGGACAATAGCCGAGGTACCCGTTAGACCTACTACCTGAACCTTTTTAACTATGTTTTTTTCTATGAGTTTAAATACAACCCTAGGTTGTTATACCTCGTTGGATAGCTGATAAAATGTAGATGTTTTTAAGCACATCTGCAGAGCAAGTGCCATAATATTTTTTTGCGATATACAGAAAAGAAAAATATTTTTTTATAATTTGTACTTATTTTCTTAGGTTTCGATCGTCTACAACGACCTATTTAGTTAACTTACGTGCAATTTTAGTCATTGAGGTCATTAAGCATCTCATTCTTCATGTAAAAAATCAAAAAAATAATCATAAGAGTCAAAAAAATTCAAAATATTCAATTCAATAGCCGAAAAATTGGGCTATTTCATAAAAAAAATTAAAACTCGAAAATCTCGAAAACGGTTAAGTTTAGGATGGGGGGTTCCATAGTGAAATCATTCAGAAATGATGTGTACTACACGCCCTTAACGGATCTAGGTCGACTTTTCCTGTAACCCTGTATGTATAGATAATAAAATCTTATTATTACTTTCAGGTCGGTTCTGGTGAAATAGTGATCGATGATTCCGAATGGGAAGAGTTAATAGAAGAAGTAGGAGGAGACGCCTTTGCTGCGCGACAGCTGGCCGTGCGCCGGCGCAGCTCGGCTAGATCGACTACCAACTTTGTTAGTATCACCGTATCTATATTATTTATTCCTTATTCTTGGAGATATGATATAATAATGCCGTAGCTCAGAGATATACGTAAGCCTAGCTTAAGTCACTGGGAGATCGTGGCTTCAATTTCCGCGCCGGACAAAATCTTTGTGACAAATCAAATATATTTTTGCCAATCATTAGTATGGCACCTTGTTACCACGGTTGCTATGGCAAAACCCTTCTATATTCAGCAGTATGCACGCTATTGTTGATACGAAATGAAGTACCTACCAAGTACCTATATCATTTAAAATTCCGTTATAATTCTTGAATGTGTTGCACCATTCCAGAGTTTCACTCTACCCGCTCAAAGCAACCTAGCAGAGAACTCCGCGGAGGCTACCGGAGTCCGTCTGACGATGGAGCGCACCACACAGACGGAGCGCCGCGTGCCGCGCTGGAGACAGCTGCTGTACTGCCTCGCGGGGGACGACCGCTACAGGCGACAGAGACAGATCGAAGCAGGTACGATCTCAGACCAAATAAAAGTAAAGACGAAGCGCACGAGTAACGCACTGTAGGCGGTATAGTGAGAAACCCGAGACATTTTTTTTTTTTTTAATGTTATCTGCCGACTTTTTCAGCAATTTCAGCCAGTGCGATACGAAATAAAAAGTACCTACCTAAAGAAGGAGCGCTGATGTGCAATTAATGCACTGAAGCCGGTTTTTTTGTGCATTAGTGTGGGTAAAATTGTTGCTATGTTTTTTTACAGCCATTATTTATAACATTTTTGCCAAATGTTATAAAAATAACGTTGAACTTTGATTTGTACCTACACCCTTTCATGACGCCAGTCGGCATTTTTTCAAATAATAAAGTCTGTTATGACATCAAGCATAACATCAAATAACAATAGTCACTATAATATACTAGGTACTATACATATAACAATACTAAATAGTATTAAAAATTAACTAAACATAAAAATCTAGTATGAATTACATTTCAGGTAGCCGAAGTCACATCAACAGTGTATCACACATCGACAGGGCTGCCAGAGTTCTATTCCCTGCGTCATTCGCTCTGCTCAATCTGTTCTACTGGATGGTCTATGCCTTCTCCAGTGACGACTTTGCTTGGAGCGATAACCCTATGAATTCATTGTCGCATTGAAAAAATAAAATTGATGTAAAATGGAATGTACTTACCAGAATTATAAGAATAATAATATAATATACCTACCATACTCTATTTACAAAAATGTATTGTATACGACAACCTCCGAAGCGTAGCGGTATTTGGCTAGCCTTAAATCTCGGAGGTCATGGGTTCGGTTCCCACACCGGACAAGTTACCTTGTGTAAATTCTAAGATTTCTTCCCGGGTCTGGTTGGCTAAGGGACTAGCCTCCATGCCTCAGAAAGCAAGTTAGGTAAGCCGTTTGTCCCGATTGTTATAACATCATCTATAATAATTGCATACCAGGCAACGAGCAGCAGCGTTTCCTTGTATGTTACAACATAATACTGCGGTCACCAACCCGCTTGCCAAACGTGGTGACCTAGGCTAGGAGGCCCATGTTCAGCAGTGGACGTTATACGAGCTGATAATGATGTAGGTATTGTATACAAAATATATTATCTCTCTACTTAACTTAAAATAGAAAATATTAAGTTACATTATTTATGTTTTATTTTCTAGGAAGAATGATTATAATTTAATTTGTATATAAAATTTCTGATTTGCTTAACGTGTACGTTAATATTTTTGATAGCTGAACGTTAATTTATATTGGTACAAAGTTTTATACAATTTCGTTACACTTTTTTTTAATACACCATAAAGGGTTTTTTCTATGCAATACATAAAATTTATAAACTTTAAAATTTAAAGTGAAGTAAGTGTAACTACCTACTAGTTAAAGTTTAAATAGTAAATGCACAGAAAGTACGAGCCAAAAGCTCTCAGATCAGACAGCAAAGAAAAAATAAAATAAAAAATCTTTAAATAAATTCATAAAAAAACAAAACAACTCGAGGTAATTTTGTTTGTGTAATGTATTGTTTCATTTTTTTATATAATATTAATTCATTTGAGTTTCTGAGAAATAAGTTTAATTGAAGTCAATAGTTGTTGAAACAATTTATCAAATTCGACTTATAAAATACAAGAACCATTTTGTTTGGCTGAATATTAAATTTGACATTATCAGCCAAACGAGGTTATATGTAATACGTGTCTGCCAATGAAGGATACCTACACCACTTTTGTGTTTGGCGCCGAATACTGAAGGCTAAAATCCAGTGAAATCATACGGAATCGGTTATTTGGTATCAAAAAGTGTAAATCGTAGAAGTTGAATAGTGAATGTGCGATTTGTTTGTGTATTAATTGTTGTAACAACGCAAGCTTTATTACTATTTATTTATCGATATAATTGGAAGTTCGCGAGAACTTATATCGATAAAGAAACATACCATCTGTACAATAAAATGTTTTCGTGTCGTAGTTAGGTCTCCGAAAGTTAGGTAGTTAAGTGTATTTAGACAAACTTAAAACAAAAGGAGAAAATAAAAAAACTTTGTTTATTTCATCTGTTTTATTATTTTCAAAAACTAAAGCCAGTATAAGATCGAGAATCTTTTCGAAAACGGTACTTATGAACACTTTCATCTTATGAGTTATCGAATAAAATATGCTTCATATTTTATTACAAAACATATTGATTAAATATAAACATTCCTTAGTCTCTTGAGTGGGGCTCTTCAAATGACATAATAAATACATACTTAATTTAACATATTACATAATACACACTTCGTTGACGACTTTAGTTAGATCACAAATTTGCTCAATAATATTACATAATATGTATTACGATATTTATTACAGTATTTTTTCATTTTAATAAAAAAATAATACGTAAAATAATCCTATTAATTTACATTTAATTAACTTTTCAATAAATCGGTAACAAAACAACGAGACAGCATGACCAGAGGATTAATCAGGTTACGTAAAAAAATGCAGCAACCACGGGGCAGATGAATTGCATAACATAATTTTTTTTTTTTTTTTTTTCTCGTAATGTACAGTGGTTGACAAAAAATATCTTAAACGTTAAATACATAGGTTTGTTCCTTGTGAGAGCTGGAGTCTGTGCTAGGCTCGAGGCCTGTATTAAAACGAAAAAGAACAGCTATATTTGGCAATTAGTCACCAAAACACGGCATGCCAAGTCGTGTAACTATATTGACTAAACAAATGATATGGAAACGCGACATTTTTATACGTAGTCAGGAATCACAATGCAGATCATTTATTAATAAGTATAATTCCAATAGAAATCAGAAGTCATTCCTATTATCTCGTAAATTAACAAATAAAGCAATATTTCAAATGTATTTTACTTATCTATTATATTCAAACATTCAAAGTGATATATGAACAAAATTTACTACGTATATGAATAAATAACGTATGTATATAACAATAAACAAAAATTTGGCCTCTTTTTAAGGCAACGTTATTAAAACATGCAAACATTTTAAATAATCCAATGAAGTAATAGAATTCACCACGTTTATTTGCCGTAGGTATATAAAATAATGCTTACATAATAATTGTTAAGCTGCCGTACATCGTCAACGAAGTACAATCCTTATCGCATTTATTACACCCAGCCCCTCAAAGCCATAAAAGCCGATCTCTCATAGCCGTACCATGGCTTTAAGGCCTCTTGTGATCAAAAATACAACTAAAATAAGTTAAAATGTTAATATCCGAAGATAAATATATATTTTTAAATATATAATAATAATAACAAGGCCTCGCATTTCATTAATCAAAACACTGTCAATTCGGGTTTATTTTCCATATTTTATAACCGCACTATCGAATCCATCGTGTATCAGTTTATTAACTTTTCTAGCTGTATTAATGATCAATGCAGTAAAATCGCAACAACTGTCAAGATTAACATGAATATAGAGACGCATTGTAATCTCCGGATAAATCATCAAAGTATAGACAATAATAAAACACTCAATTACCATTATAATTATAATATTGATTAATAATAATAAAATCGAATCTATTATTCGTTTTAAATATAGCTGCTCATAAATAGCTGCAAAAGACAGAGAAATAGTTATACATTCTGAATCAACTTAAAATGTATTACAAAATATATGCAAAATTTACGTGTTAGACGTGTTTACGTCTAAACAGAAGTTCATATTAAAATGACAGTAATTTGAAGCTTATCCATAAAAAGATCAGAATGTTACCATTCATGGACGTATTTTCTTAATAATGAATATAACAAAAAACATTGAAAGTTGATACAAATTGTACACTAATACAGTTACGCCTACTATTGTTATCAGAGAAAAACTTGCTGTTAAATACAATAATATCTGAAGTCCATAATATATAATATACATATTAGACAATCTTTTACAACTATCACAAATACAAAAGTTACTTTGTCATCACTGAAATCGTAAGAAGAGGTAAATTTCGAAAGAGAGCTAATTAGGCTTACAAGTACTCCAGTTTTGGTCCAACATTCAGTATAAAATACAAATTCACTTCGTTGTAAAACTGCCATCTTTCTAGACACCTTCTTTATTTAGAAAATAGACAATTTGAAGGCATGTAATTTTAAATACATAGTGGAATGTATAGATTTTTTAAGGCTTTTATCATAAGAAGACTATCTATTCGCAGGTCAAAATTGGTAAATATATTAGTTGTATACATATTTTTTTGTATTCATAAATACTAAATTGAAATAAATTAGTAAGGAAACTTCTAAAAGATAATCTATATTAATATAAGTAAGATCATACTATATAAATATGTATGGGAATAATCTTTCCCTTTGAATTTTTTTCAATATTTTTCTAATTTATCGTCAACGTTATTATACAAACCAAGTTTCGCTTACTAATTAGATTTCACATAATATATACATTTTCTTGAATATAGATAAATACATATTTTTGAATACATTTCATGGACAAAATGTCCAAAATGTTATAATGAAAATATAATACGACTAATAATTATACTAAATATTATTGCGAACTATTTCAATGTATTGCTTTGTGTTCGGCATTCCATTGTATTTATTGTAAAGAGCAAAATATTCGTAGGTCCCGTAAGAACTTATTGTGTTATTATAAAAATATCTGTGACGAGCTTTATGATCAAGCTATTATAAAATATTCAAGCTATCAGAAAGTACACAAAGAAGTTATTAGAATACATATTATATTCTTTTTTAAGGGCTAATTTTAATAGTTGTTATGTTACGTTTAGCTGTGTTGTCGCGGTCTGACAGTATCACACATAACATACGACTCATCTAATGTAACGATCAAAATAGATAAAAACACAATTGATTAGGCTTTGCTAATATCCATAAGAGATAAAAATAAATAAACAGTTTAACCGCATTTTTTCGTTGAGCATGCTAGTTATATTGAGCTTACTTGTTGGCTATTTCACTACATTATCTGACATAATTATGTGATAATATTAAAAATTCAATATAAAATGTGCTTTTTAAAATTTAACATGTAGTGGCACTCAATATTATGTATGTGTACTGAAAACAAAATTGTAGTTGAAATTTAACGGAAATAAATAGTATGGCACTCTACATACACACATGAGTATGAACAGAAAGAGTGTTTAGATTAATTGTAAACATAGCGTAATTCTGCTTTAAATATGAATGCTGCACTATGAAAATATAATCTAAGTAAGTATTCTTTCATTTAAATATTAAATATACTGGTCAACAAAATTTATGTATTTTTATGTCACAGAAATATTATTTTTATTCTTTTGTAATTCAGTATTAGTTAAAAACTAAACAGGAATTAGAATTTATATATCACGTCACATTTTTGAGATATTTGCTTGTAAACATAAAACAATATGCTGATTTGGCTATATTTGAAAATGTATTAAGAATAGTTAAATAATTTTCATGATTATATTTTATATATAAAATTGATAGTCATAAATCGAATATTTTAAAACCAATTTACTTAAAGTTTTTATGATTTTCTAATGCAAAGATATTAAATATTTTGTTGAACTATATTTTTCTCATACATTTTAATAGAGTCATTTTGTGTGGAGTTTTTGTCTTTGACACTAAAATATTAATATTTACATATAGAAACAGTACAGCAACAAAATCATAATTATTAATTAGAATTTAGAATAGTCACTTGCCAAAACGGTCGAAATACAATTTTACTAATAGATTTATTAATTTATTTACCTAAATTGAAAACAGGTCTATACGCCATTTTTGTAATGTTTATTCTCAAATATCTCCAAAATTAGACGTGATAGAATATTTTTAATTATTAAATGGTACTCTCATTTATTGACAATGCCAGATAAATGTATTTCTTTTTCTGTGGCAAAAACTTTGTCGACCAGTGATATTAATGTCTTATCATACAGAAAGTTTTGTTATATTGCACTAATAGTTTCAGTACCCAATTATCTCTACGGAACCAGACAGACTAAATTGACAGAAGAAATGTATGTCAAGCGACGCGCATACGTATATATTTATAATATAATATATTATTATACATATAAACCAACTACTCGCTACCAAATATTAGTACCATTTATTTAAAAACATCAATTACTATTAAATTATTATAAAACATTATTTACTAGCCCAAGTGGGTTATATTACTTTCTATATACAAATATAAATTTATTTTTCTTATTTTTTTCTTTATAATATAAAGAAGGTAAATTTGAATATACAAGTCATGTAAATGGCAATGATCCAATTTTCGTTTCACTCGCTGCCGTTCAATAAAAACAACCGCTCCATTAAATGCCAATGTCAATATTTACAACTTATCGTAAAAACTGAACCATTCCCATCCAATATTGAAGACTAGAACACTGGTCACAGATATATAGGTATAGGCAAGGAGATTATACTTGCATATTTATCTTTACTTATCCCAAACGTTACATATTCACATGCACACATTCATTGTCCATTTAAGCTATAAGAATAACAATAAATTAATAGCCTGTGCAACCACCCGAGTATTTTGTCAAGCTTTAAAACATCTCACACAATAAATAAGAATTTCATATATTCACATCTCCAATATAAATAATTAAATCACAGATTCTATTCTTTTACAAAAATTTTGTCTACGAATCTTTGCTACGTACGACAAGATAAACGTTCATGTTATCTTTGCCTTTTACGTAGACGCTGCCACGGGGCTCGAACTCGTACCGGTCGGAAAGCACCGGGATACAAGCCTCGCCCACCTGGATCCGCTTGGGAACCCCGGTCGAGTCCATTCGGGAAGCGATATTCACAGCATCGCCCCAAATATCATAGTATAACTTACTTGTACCAATAACTCCAGCCGTGACATCGCCGAAGTTATAACCGATCCTGAGTATGAAATCAAACTCTAGCAAATCTTGGTTGAAGTTTTCTACGACCTTTTGCATTTCTAAAGCGAACTCCATAAGCTGGTACAGATGGTCGTAGGTCCCGCTCGAAGCGTGGCGCAAACCGGGATTAAGACCACTAGCTGCCATGAATGTGCTACCTATCGTTTTAATTTTCTCCACATGTTGAAATTCCGGTTTTTCTAACAACTCATCAAAGTCACCTATCAACTCGTTAAGAACTCGTAAATATTCTTTCCCTTTCAGATACGACTCATCGTACATTTCATTGAAGTTCACTATACTTGCAAATATGATACCAACATCTTTATGGTTTTCAGAATATTTAGCAGTGTTCTTCAGTTGATCGGCGACATGACGCGGTATGATGTTGTGAAGTAACCAGTCGGCTTGATTCCGCATATTTTGCACTCTCTGTTTATCTCTGTTTGCTACTACATTACTGTAGAAACTCAATCGGTAGCTTATTTCAAACTCTCGATTCAAGAACCACACTAATATCAACAACAGAGCGATATCTAAATAAAGCTCTGTCAAATGCAGTTTATGTTGCGTTCCGTCGAAGCCTAGAGTTCCGTTACTGACCAACCAATCCGATTCGTTTCCGAAGGAAAAAACGGTAACATTTGGAAGCTGTATCGGTTGATTGATTCTTAGATTTACATCAGTATCTAGCATTTGAGTATTCACTTCATGGCAACCAAGTACTGCGAAAAAGAGAAACAGACCGGCGTATATTGTCACCAGAGTATTTTTCACGAGCCAGTTCATTTGTGTGAAATTACAAAAATGTACTATGCATATGCAAAGAAGGTACACGTAGAAGGATTGCTCGCCTCTGAGGATTGTCATTGTCGTATAATAACAAGAGAAATTTATAAGAATTGCAAGAATTGGCAAACTGATAAGCAGTCCGCCGGAAAAATGCCACGGATACCAGTTAGAAAGATTTCTATATATTCTCACTGACCTAGGCATTGACTCAGTCACTGTATCATGGTTAGTCTTAAACTTTAAATAATGTCGGTAAGAACACAAGGACATAGCTAGAATTTCAATTAGTAAGAAGATGATAAACCAACCGATGGAATAAGTCCAATTATTATACAGCATCAATATCGAAGTGGTGACTGCTAAAAAAATTATAGCCGATACTAAGATATCCAAGGCAGTATTAAACCGAGAAGTGGTTAGGGTTGGTGGAAAATCTTCGGAATCATCGCTTCTGTGTGCTCTGTCTCTGTAATGTTTTTCGATTTCCTCTGATTTGAAGAACAGCGTGAATCTGTTAAGGGGCGGTTGTACAAAGTAGTTAATACCAGATCGTGCGTTATCTTGCACGCACCGAATGAGTTGTAGATCAGATTGTTTGCGTAATTTTTGTAGGGACTGTACTTGTTGGTCATTGAGGGGCGGGGGGAGTCGGCTTCGGGAATGCATTTCGTTGAGAGAAGACTGACTCGATGTGTAGTAGCCGGAGACACGGTGCGCCATCATATCGGTGTGCGATGTTGCTATGTGGTTCAACGCGTAAATCTGGAAACAATAAATATGGAATATTGTCGGAAATCTTTTTTTTTTCTTCTAGCACTTAAAACATTTTGTATTCCTACGGAAGGCCCCATTTGATGCAATTTTTCATTTCATATTTTGATCTTGTTTCAAATATATGCAATCATCATGTTCATAAAAGAAAAAAAATAATCACCCTACTTTGATTAACTATTTCTTTGATAATTACGTATCTGGGCATTTAAAAAAAAAAATGTATCCGTATGATCTTTCGGTGTTTTTCTATATGTCTGTTTTTGAGTTGTTTGAGTATATTATATTCAAACAAAATTATGAAAAATAAAATAAACCAAATATAAGTTGGGACAGTCACATATCTGACACATTAATACCTTTACTTGTTATTATAATTAGTATGATTTGTATGTTTGTATCGAATGAACTGAAATAATACTTGACAGACTTCAAAACTTGTTTAACCATTAGAATGCTACATTATTCTTTAATAACATGGGCTATATTTATTTCTATAAAACTAAAGGATCCCAACAAAAACACAAATATTGTAACCCAACGGAAAAAAACCATAAAATATATTTTACCGAATGCGCTGCTGAAACTATAGATGAACAAAAAAAATCTACTATTTCAAAAACAATTACTACAATTTAAAAATTTATTGATCAAAACAAATATTATCACTACTAATATTATAAACGCGAAAGTATGTAAGAATGTATGGATTTAGGTATGTTTCTCTTTTCTCTTTGACGCAAAAACTACTGAACGGATTTAGCTGAAAGTTTTCACTCGGATAGTAGATCAGTTGGATTAACATATAAGCTACAAAACATCACCCTCCGACCCACTGGAGCTGAGTAACGTAGGTAAAACCGCGGGCGCAGATAGTAATATATAATAAAAAAAGAGTACGCATTTATTTTTGACACAAAATATATGTTTAAAAACTTTGGACAACACAAAAGTAAGGTGTGCATCTTTTTTGAAAATGCCCTTATAAAGCTATTATAAAACAAAATTAAAGTCATATTTTAGGATTAGATCCTCTAGGTCAGTGGTGGCCAACTTAATAAGACCTAAGATCGACTTTTTACTGTGTGCGATCGACTTTATGGCATACATAGCTTTGATTCACGTATCGTATAAGTCAATCAAATGATAAATTGCTATATTTTCAGATTATTATACGATAAACACTAACTTTGTGCGTCTGTGGCACGAAGTTGTAGACTAAAATATCACTTTTTATTACATAAGTTGATCGACTGTAATAGCTGCCGGGATCGACCAGTCGATCGCGATCGACCGGTTGGCCATCCCTGCTCTAGGTAAACTAAAAAAATCGTAATAAATTAAAAAGCTTGATCTATTTGTCATAACGCGACCTATGTTTATTCGGTAAAGTTATTAAATATCATGGTCAGAGCGCACTTCTTGAATATAACTACACTTTCCTTTTAGACCATGTACAATAAATGGAAACGGCTGACGCACTTGAGTCCCTGACACTCGAAGACGCGATATTTTATCTGTTTGCAAGATGACGCAATTCGCTACAAGAAAGCATAAGTGATACGTAACTTGATCCATCAAACTAAATGACTGTTATACCTATTATGCATCATTTATTTGATATTTATGCTTGCTATGAGAACGAATTTACATACACTTATTAATAAACAAACATGAATAAAATACGTAACTAAAACTAACTAATTAAAAATGAAACTAACTTATAAAATACTACTATTCTAAATCTATTCTAATTGGCAAGGGTCCCAGAATGCTGGCAGCTTTACCCCGTTGAATGGCAATGCTTACCTGCTGAGCAAAGTAGAAATATACATAATATTCATAATTATAATTATACATAATTATTATCATACCTTAAAAGTTGGTTAAATGTTTCTACTGGATTTATACATTTTTTTTTTCAAATTAAATGTAGGTATTCTCTTGGATACTTGTGTTATGTTTCTTAATTGTATTACTTTTAGATTTTATGTGGTACCCAGAAGAAGCTATGAGTTCCGATAAAATATACATAAATAGCTTTCGCGGATTCACGCGGAAAGCTTCAGCGACGGCGGCGCCCTGAGCCGTGGTCCTTTTCTTACCCCTTAAGGGTACACTCAGGCGTGTGTCGCTTCAATTTAAATTGAATTTGGCTGAGTACCTCTGATCTCGTCATTTGACCGGTCAATAAACTATATGCTTTTATTAATATTAGGTCTTTACCTATGAAATTGCCGTTCTGCAGTAATGGCCATTTCAAATCAAATAATTTTTGTTTGGCTAAAAATTCTAATTTCAAATTTATTTTATTTTAAAAACATGGTTTTTTTTCCAAAAGTCGTCATTTGTTTATTGATTAGTGTTACATTTTCATCGCATTTCAATCTTTTTCGTAGCACCTAAACAATGCCCTAAACGAAAACTTACCCCTAGAAAAGTCATGGTCACTGTTTGGTGGTTTAGCGACGGTGTGATTCATCACAGCTTCTTACCAAACGGGGTGAGCATAACTGCAGATGTGTACTGTGAAGAACTGAACACAATGATGGAGAAGCTAGCACATCTCCAACCAGCATTGGTCAATCGCTCGTCTCCGCTGCTCCTGCACGACAATGCGCGACCTCATACTGCACAGCAGACAGTCTCCAAGTTGCAAGAACTGGGGTTGGAAGCTGTCCGACATCCGCCCTACCCTCACCAGACCTTGCGCCTACAGACTACTACTTTTTCCAGAATTTGGATAACTTCTTGGCGGAAAAAAATTCAATACCCGGGAGGCAGTACAAAATGCCTTTGAAGAATTTGTTGCCTCCCGTCCAGATTTCTTTAAGAAGGCCATCAATAAACTGCCACTGCGTTGGCAAAGATGCATTGATGGCATGGGTGATTAATTCGATTAATACAAATAAAAAATACATGAAAAAAAATCGTTTAAATTTTTTCATACAAAACGGTAATTTCATAGGTAAAGACCTATTATAACATTTCTGAATATAGCATAATAGTTAATAGCATTAATAAAAACTTTTTTTTGACACAATACTGTCAGACTTTTAACACACAACAAATTTAAACATAATTCAATAGTAAATGTTTCTTATTTAAAAAAAATGATATCGTTAATTTAGTATCTCCGGTTCCTGTAGGACTACTTCATGCAGGAATAACATAAGCTAGATTGTAATATATTAATAATAATTAATTCATATATCACCTGTATCATAATTTTATAACATTTTGTAACTTTACTACTGCGTTTTACGGCTACGTTTTAATGTGACTGTGTGTTTGTTTGTCCGTGTATAGAATACACATACTTAATCTCCAAAAGGGTAGTACCGATTTAGACGCAACTTCCGTTGCTTGATAGCTTATAAAATCCTTATTATACGCGGACAAAGTCGCAGGAAGCAGCTAGTAACCACTACAATTTCACAATGTATATGATTGATGGACCAAGGTCCACACAGTTATTATAAAAATAAGCGGAAAATTAAAATTGTTTTGCATTGCCTGAAAAAATTATACTTTTTACGAACGAAGTAATATAAAGTTACACATATATCTGCAGGTGTTTGAAATTTATTAAAATAATGTTCACAACTGGTTCGCAGTAGGTGAAAAAAGCTATATGTATTTCAAACATGCGTCGAGTTTATTTATAACCGGCAGTTTTGTTTATGCGGTACTAAATTATAATTACGATGAAATAAATCTAAACCCCAATGTTATGGAGGTCAGCGGTCTTTATATTGTATGAAGCATCAATCATATTTTGCATGAAAAATATTTTTATCTATACTAATGTTATATAGAGGAAAAGTTTGTATTTTTCGTATTTTTGTATGTTTGTTTAAAAATAAACTCAAAAAATGCTCAACGGATTTCGATAATTCTTTCACCATTAGAATGCTTCCAAAAGTAACATAGGCTACGACGGCTTCCGCCAACGACTGCTCTGAGCCGTGGTCCAAGTCCCACAGGGGGCGCCCTGTTGCGTAGTTTGTAGTTTATAAACCATTTAATAAGGCCCTTAATGGAGCCCTTCTCGCTTTTAAGCCCTGTGAAGTAGCAAAAGCCTCGTGGCTGACTACATAAATGCACATCCAAAAAAATAAACGAATAAGGATCTGCACTTGCACATTCTCTTTTCCTTTTCGGGCATTTTCGTGCTGCATAATTTTATAAATAATTTTATTCACGATGTATACTTAGATTGATGTATGAAAGGTATGTTATTTTATTTATACATTACAATACAAAATACAAAGAACTGCGCGACCAATCTTTTTATTTAGACTTTACCTTATTTTCGCACGGTTTCACTCGCGTAGCTCCCATTATTTGCGTGAAATACTTATTACATATAGAATACGATACTTCTGCATAACGTAAAGACTATGTTAAAAAATTTTTGGAGTCTTTAAAATTTTTGAATAATAGGCATAAAGAATAAAAAGATCTATTTAGTCCGTCAGTTAGATAACTAATAAAATAAAAATTCTACCTAGAAGTGACGTCA
Organism: Nycteola revayana; assembly: GCA_947037095.2. NCBI lineage: Eukaryota > Metazoa > Arthropoda > Insecta > Lepidoptera > Nolidae > Nycteola > Nycteola revayana. Next base: position 31,732,756 of record OX344838.1, read on the forward strand.
GATAAAATTTCAACGCGCTATATCTTCGTCTTTTTTTGTATGAGGAACGAAAATAAATTCGTGTCCAATATTTTTTGGTAATGTAACTTTTTTTATTTTATTATTCTCAGTGGCAGACAAGCAAGCGGCACACCTGATGGTAAGTGTTAACCGCTGCTCATGGACTCAAGCAATGCCAGGGAAGCAGACTGTCATTGCACAAGCCGCTGCCTACCGTGATAGGAGTGCTCTTTTTAAAACTCGTTTGAAGAAGGACATGCAGCAGGGACATCATTCCACAACTTACACGTCCGTGGAAGAAATGACCGCTGAAAACGTACCGTACTGGACGGAAACGAATCCAGGTAAAAAGGATGTAGCTTGTTGCGACGCCGAGTGGTACGGTAATAGAAGGGTGCCGCTGGTACCAGGTCGAACAGTTCCTCGGAGCATTCCCCGTGGAAAAGCCGGTAGAACACACAGAGGGAACCAAAGTCCCTCCGTTGCTCTAGCTACTCCAGTCTACCTATCCGTGAGATTGGGATCATCGACGATACGCACAGCCCGTCTCTGTAGGGAGTCAAGTGGGTCAAGCTGGTATTTAGGAGCGCCTGCCCAGAGATGTGAGCAATACTCCACGTGTGGCCGGACCTGCGCTTTGTATAGTGCAAGTCGTAGGCTAGGTGTGAAGTATCGCTTAGCTCTGTTCAGGACGCCCAACTTTTTGCTGGCCAATTTGGCTTTGTCTGCCACATGACTCCTGAATTGGACCTTGCTGCTTATTTCGACGCCGAGGATTCCAATACTCTCGGAAATACGAAGAGATACACCTTGGAACTGAGGCGCTATGTCAAACGAGTCCTTCTTCGTAGTGAACGCGCAAACTTGTGTCTTCTTGGAGTTGAAATGAACTAGGTTCTTTTCACCCCATTCCGAGGCCCGCCCGAGAGAGCCCTCGACTTCAGACACAAGTTGTAACCGTCTTTGTTGTATTGCATTTCGAGGGACTTTCTGATGGCTGGTATATTGCGCATCACCCGTGCTGTCATCTGCATAGCAATGCATGTTCTCAATTGATAACAGGTCATTGATATGCAGAATGAACAGTGTAGGCGAGAGCACCGAACCTTGCGGAACGCCAGCGTTAATAGTTTTGGTATCGGAGCAAGAACCGTCGACAACGACCTTAATGCTCCGACCGTCCAAAAAACTAGCGATCCACTTGCAGAGTCCCTCGGGAATTCCATATGAACTGACGGACCCAATGGAGTTTTTTATTCTTCATGCCTATTATCTTCTATATTAACAATCCACTTTGTCCTGATTTACCTTCTGACGGATTAACACATAGCTTATAGAAATGTAGCGGACAATACCTACCTACATTACAAACAAAAATGTAAACGTTTTTTGGAAGTATGGTATGTTATTTTGTAACTTACTATAAATTGTATATAATAAAAGTAAAAACTTGTTATAATGTTTATAAGTTTGCTACGGGTTATATTGAGATAAGCCACTCAGTAGCAGTTCTATTATCACCTTCAGCGCCAGTGTATCATTTTTGCACACACTTGTTATAATAATGTGTATCAAAAATGATACACGCGGCCCATTATGCTTAGAACACTGTGTATCGTTAAGGCACACGCTTTTCATACATTCAGTATGGGGAAAAAATAGCTCTGGCCTGGACGAAACTAATGGTATATTTGGGTTGGGGATATCATGTATAGTTTACAAATTATGAATAAATAACCATTTGGTCGCTGACGTCTATAGAAGATTTACCGTCATTGTAATCAGCAATGCGCTGTTATGGAGTTAGTTACAGTAATTTGTTTCCAGCATTACGACTATCATCAATTTATATCTAAATGATTAAACTAATACCTACTAATCATAATAATTAGTCATTTAACCTTTAACATTTACAATATTATTAAGATTACTACTGCAGACGTTCAACATGAGGAATAACAATAATATTTTGGATGGAATAATGTAATTCACCAATCCAGGTGATGTATTCAGTCGCACGAAGCCATTCGCGTGTTCGATGATAAAAATAACGATGATTGACTTAAAGACCTTTGTTGATTGTAACACACGTTGATTGCCATACAATCGTTTTGTACTATCTATCGCATACGAGTATTAAATATACGACAAATTTATGCATAATTTCAAAAGGCGGGATGAGGAGAATGTGCAAGTATAGCCTTATTAGTTTAGTTTTTTGGACATGCATTTATTTAGTCAGCCACAAGGCTTTTGCTACTTCACCGGGCATAAAAGCGAGAAGGTTCCATTAAGGGCCTTATTAAATGGTTTATAAACTACAAACTAAGCAACCTGCGCAACAGGGCGCCCCCTGTGGGACTTGGACCTCGGGTCAGAGCAGTCGTTGGCGGAAGAAATGAGGAATTACGACCTTTCGTTTTTTAGGGGGCTTTGTGCAGCTCTACGTTACAATTTGCGGGTAATTCAGGTCTTCGTGGGCATCGGATACCTCTTAAGCATATTAGAGCAGTATATTACAAGACTACACTCTGCTCATAACATTTAACAACGGCCCCGAAAAAATACGTCAAACTATAAAAAACAGGAAGCCTTGCTTAAAATTAATAACATGAATTGCCATTTATATTGATTTTTTCGTTTTTACGAGGATTGTTTACCATCTTGTCACATGATGACACATGATTATGAAAACCATGACTAGGGGTAAGTCTCCCGGTCATGATAACCTTAGCATAGAACATTTCCAACATGCCGGTCCGCATCTTCCTAGGGTCTTATCTATGCTATACAATTTTTGTGTAAGGCACTCATACCTGCCTGCTGAGTTGATGCGGACGATTGTTGTACCAATTGTAAAAAATAAGACAGGCGACGTCTCAGACAAGGAGAACTATCGACCGATCTCATTGGCTACTGTAACTGCAAAAGTGCTTGATAATGTGCTCGAGCGGAGGATGTCTGGACAGCTCAATTTAAATGACGCACAGTTCGGTTTTAGAGCTGGGCTGTCTACAGAAACAGCTATTTTGGCGCTCAAGCACACGGTCAGTTACTACACCAGCAGGAATACACCTGTTTATGCTGTATTTTTGGACCTCTCGAAGGCGTTTGACCTGGTTAATTATAACGTCCTATGGACTAAGTTGCGTGACCAGGTACAACCTGAGGAGATAGTTGAACTTCTCAGTTATTGGTATAATAACCAGATTAACCAGGTCAGATGGTCGGGTGCTTTGTCGGAGACGTATGGTCTTGAATGTGGTGTAAGGCAGGGTGGTCTGACCTCCCCAGCGCTGTTCAGCTTGTATGTGGATCAGTTGATTGGGGAACTCAGCAGCACAGGGGTCGGATCTTCAGTAGATGGTAAAATTATAAATAGCATATCTTACGCGGACGACACGGTGCTGCTGAGTCCCTCGATTGAGGCACTCAGACGATTGCTGGAGGTTTGTGAGAGATACGCCTTGACGGACGGTCTACTGTACAATGTAAAGAAGAGTGTATTCATGGTGTTTGGGGTTACTGCAAAAGGTCACAGGGCAGTGCCGCCGGTGTACCTATATGGTGTTGCTCTAAACAGAGTGCCGTGTTTTAGATACCTTGGACACATTCTAGTTGAGGATCTTAATGATGATCGGGACATAGAACGGGAACGGAGAGCGTTGTCGGTCCGATGCAATATGTTGGCCCGTAGGTTTGCAAGATGTACGAGACCAGTCAAGATCACACTTTTCAAGGCTTATTGCCAGTCATTTTATACATGCAGCCTGTGGGTCAAGCATACGCAGAGGGCCTACAACGCTCTTCGTGTCCAGTACAACAACGCCTTCCGGGTGCTGTTGGGGCTGCCGCGATTCTGTAGCGCGTCAATCATGTTTGCTGAATCTACTACCGATAGTTTTTCGGCAATCATGAGAAAAAGAACGGCATCATTGTTGCGCAGGATTCGTGGCAGTGCCAATGGCATCCTGATGGTGATTGGGGATAGGTTGGACGGCGTTTTCCTGGAGTATTGGACCCGTATGCATACCTACGGGTCTGATACTGCAGGAAAATACATGAATTTAATAGTTTGTTTAGTTTAGGCTTTATTCTGTTTGTTTGTTTTTATGAATTAAAAGTAAGTACTAACATAGTTACGTAAGTTGTATTACTAACAAACTATGGAGCAAGTCTCTGAAATAAACGATTATTATTATTATTACATTTTCACATTACACACTTTATACCTAAATCCATGTCTTATGCAGTAATGCAGTAGATGATTAATGTGGTAAATAGAATATCTACATAGAATAGAATATTTTAACTTTACAGTTCAAATTCCTGTATTTGGTCACGAATGGTAAGTTATTTCCACGCTTTGTTTTTCTCTATTTAACCTAAAAATACCGCGTAATGTAATTTATTAATTTACCTGTTGCTGTATACTGGATCGTCGACTGGTGCTCCTGATACCAGAGTCCTTCCGGCTGTTGACCGAGGGACAGAGGCTGATGACGTCATCCGACGGTCGTGACGGCTGTGGCGTCGGGGACGGCAGCGGCAAGTTCAAGCGACGGTCTTTTGGACGTATCAACTCGTCTTGTGTCGTCAACGTGGAACTTCGCGCACGACATACTGGTACCTGCAATAATAAATAAATATAGCACTGGATTGTAATAAAGATTTTTTTTATGACCACTTATTAAGATTAAACATAACTGTGTTGCTACCCTGTAAATAGAGTGAAATTTACATGAGTATTATAAATCATTTTACGTTCGGAAAACATGCACGATTTTTTAAGTTGATAATTAGCTTCGGTTAACGTTAACTGGGTATACAAAAACTACTTATCATGTTTAGGTATATTATTATTGTAAGATTCTGAGAGATTTAAACAATCTGTAACGCTACAACGGAACTCAATACATTATTTTTCGGACTGACTTTCGTAGTAAACCACGATGCCTTTGCTATTTCACCGGATATAAAGGCCAGCAGGGCTCCAGCCTTATTTAATGGTATAAAAACTTCAAACTGACCAACAGCATGAATGCTCCCGCTGTAGGACTTAGACCTCGGCTCAAGGCGATCGCTGGCGGGAGTATTGAGGAATTTGGACATTGGAACTCAATACAGCGCAGCCTCTTAAATAAGTGAAATTGTTTGTTGCTCGTTAGCTGCACCATAATCGCTATCGACTTTTTACGCAGACGCAGTTTATTTATTCTTCATATTTAATTGTAAATTTTAAATAAATTAGGTTTTTTACGACATCAAAAGTTTCAAGAGTCGGAAATGTGAACAGGTTTATGAAAATAATTCACATGGTTGCCCCATGTGAATTAATTTTTATTAGAGGATTTTATTGCGATTTAACTGTGTCGATTCCTTCAATATTCATAATGTTTTGACAGCCGTTAATTTATTTTAACTATTCATACCTTTTCTCTGTTACTAAGCCAAATAAGTTTTGGATGTAATATCCGGAACCAATATAATATTAAATGAGTTTCAGCTACCTTTCATGAAATCCCAAAGGTTAATTAACGTGTCACGAAATACACTCATTCAATTTATAGGTTATAACGTCTTACCCCAATACTCGATAACACTAAACTCGTCAATATCCACAAAATAAATTAAGCGTAGGTATCGCCTCTATACCTATGTATAAAAATAAATTTAAGGTATAGCTAGTATATAGATTATACTATAGGTATTGGCCATGTTTCGTCGTTTACCTCAATATCAAAATCTAGAGATAGATATAAATAACATTGAAGTATCTGTCTTTCATAAAAAAAATAAAAGGGTTTTACGAAATGCATATGAATGTTCATAGGGGTTAGTCACTATCTGGACATACGAGACTGGACATGAGTGTGTCGAGTTGGTGAAACTCGGAATTAGGATCACTTATTATTTCGTCATCTGAACACGCCAATATTTATATGTGTGTCAACTTAGTGAAACTTAAATTTAATCTTTGTATGGTATCGTCAACTGGACACACACTCACATTTTACCCAATTTCATAACAAAGTACAGTCACGAAGATATTTTTTTTGAATCACATTCATGATTGGCCTCTATTAGGCACGGATCATTTTGTATGTCATGGTAAAATTATTCTCCATTTGTGAATTTGCTAAGATATTACACCGATAGAGATCGAAAGTCCACCATGTTACTATACTTGTCTATAATCGTCATCGCGGAACTAGTTTTATTACACTCTTTTGTATTCCCGAGGTGGCCGGTGACTAAAAATGTTGCAGTCTGCTTTAATTGGTTGACACAGATGATAAATCCCAACCCGGTACAATTTGGTCATATTAGCTGTTATCAGTTTACTTTATTTTGTGTGTGCATTAAGTGCAGTATTTGTGCCATTTAACAGTGACGTGGATTTTAAAATAGGTAAGTACAAACTCAGTCAATTTAAGATAAAGTACCGTTTTCTTCTTCTTTTATCAATGCCACTTTTTTATTTTATTTTATTTTTATAAAAAAAATCATATAATTTTTTTTATGTAAAGACAAATATGTCTATAGAAAAAGTCGCAGGCCCGTCAATAGTTAACATAAGTACATTTTCATTTATCAATTCACAAAGAAATCGTCTAGTTTTATTAAAAGATGGATACAAATATATACACCTAAGGACAAATAAAGATAAATCTTCAATGTGTCGTTGTTCGAAAAAGTTAACTTGTCCAGCTGTAATCAAATTAAATTTAACTAATATCATTATATTAAAAACAACTGATCATTATCATGAGGGTCAACAAATAATGAGATTCTAATAATTTTAATGATTGCGAGATAGCTTGTATTTATATGAATAAATCATCTAAGTAATATAAATGTTTGATAGCAACAAATTGGTTTTATTTCAAAAAAAATCTTCTTTCTCGCAAAAGAACTGGGTATGTCCAGTTGACGAAAACATAAAAAGATTAAATTTAAGTTTCACTAAGTGTGAAGATGACGAAATAATAAGTGATCCTAATTCCGAGTTTCACCAACTCGACACACTCATGTCCAGTCTCGTATGTCCAGATAGTGATTAACCCGTTCATAGCGTACTAATAACTAAGAACACAACATGTCTAGGGTACTAATAAATAAAAACACAATCTGTCTGCGTGTGTCTGTTTCAGTTAATCTAAGTAATATATAATTTTGTTGCCGGAGATTATTATACAATACAGATACATTTTACCGCTCTATAAATTGGTTCAGATATTTAAACGGATACTTCGTTCGAATAATTAGTAGAGTCGTCAATCGCACAGATTACGGAGAGGAAAATATTTAAGAAAATAATAATATAATAATAATAAATTTATTTATTTTCATTGGTGCACAAATTTATACGGTAGGTACAATACATTTAAATAATCTAGGTATAAGCCGCGCCAATAAAGAAACGAATCTAAAATGGCGTCCCTAAATGTCACTGACAGATGATAGGGTCAGCAAATAAAAAGAAAGATAGAAAGAAAGTTTGTTTATTGTATATGTAGGTAAAATACATTTATTAGTTTTATGTGTTGAAATGTGTAACGTATACAAAAAGATACATAATCTGTCATAAAAATTAGAACTGTTTATTTGCTTACTTTTCTTTAGCATTTTTTACCTTAACCGCTCGCAAGTAAGTCGTTTTTTTCCGTTAGCTTTCTTTACGGATTTCTTTTTGCATGCAGTACGCGCCGTGTGTGACTAAGATATCAACAGTTTAGAGTGAGAGCGCATGATCGCCGCTGCCATTTTAGATTCGTTTCTTTATTGGCGCAGGTTATAATACAATATGGTGCCTGTATAGAATTAAATCTGTGCCACAGGCGCTATGGATATAGCTAAGTAGCCAAGATTTCCGTTGGGTACGGTCACGACATAACTAATATGAAAGATAAACAAGACTAACTATTAGGTATGATGCAAGAGACATGCTACTACTAACTATTATTATTTATAAAGGAACACAGAGGTTTTTCGAATCAGGGATTAATTGCACGCAAAAAATATTTTAGCTAAGTCAATTTGTTAAGTAAATTTAACTTACATAATAAACTAACAATAACATAAGAAATTTGTTACAAATGTTCATCACTGCAGGGTAATGGTTGCCCTCGTAGACCCGAAGTCCGAGAGGCCCGCGAACTGTAAAGTAGAGCGACATTCGCACAAAACTCCCCTAAATAAACTAAAAGCCATAATCCCTCAATCTCCCCGTCAGCGACCGCCCTGAGCCGAGGTCCAAGTCCCACAGGGGACGCCCTCTTGCGCAGGTTGCTTAGTTTGTAGTGTTTAAACCATTTATCTAGGCTGGAACTCTGCTCGCCTTAATGGCTAAATACATATGTCCGTCCGAAGAAAAAAAGAAAAAAAAAGGTAATGAAGACAGTTTTACCATTATTGTCATATCGTTCCGCAATTACTTCCCCAGATCAAAGTTGAAAAGTTACTCATTTATTATTTTAATTTCTTAACTAAAGAAGGCGTCCGATAGCCTTGACGTTGATTAAATAAAGATGGAGGGCAAAAGTATCACACCACCTGAAACGTGACAGTTTCTTTTGCACAAATTTCCTAGAAGTCAAAAAGTGATGTTGAAATAAAAATGTTTATAAACAGTAATTTAGCAATCAGGCTGCCAGCACGAACCAAACCACGTTTATATTATAAGGCTTTTATAATCAAGCTATGGGTACTAAGATAATCAAACGGAATTGGGAACATTACCGTCGGAATAGAGATATTGCCAATAAACAGCACTCAAAACTTTGCAGGTATAACTACCAAATGAATGTAGTAATAAACAAAAACAAATTCGATTATCAGCGACAATTAATTATAAAAATCTGATTAAGAAATAAGTTGCGTAAACAATATCTATGACGTCTCGAATAAATACGTCAAGGGCGAGAGACAAAATCATAATCATTTATTTGCAGGAATAATAATATACAAGTTTTAAAATACATTTCCAGTTGGTTTAACATACATAGTGACATAAATTCCACCTGCTAGACAATTTAGGTAGACTAGAAGTAAAATATTAAGTTATATAGTCCTTTCCCCAACAGAAATACTCTTTTAGGTGTGTAAAATGTTTTTTCCAATAGCAATTTCTTCAATTATTTTTGGAACATAAAGTAAGGTAACGATTTAATATTGATGGACAAAACATTTTAAATCTTGCCACACATAGAACAAGATTTTTTTAAGTAAATGGTTGTAATCGGAAATTTTGATAAAACAATTCTGTCTGGATTTCTAGTATTACGACAATTTACATCAGCTCCTTTGTGGAACAAACTATTATGCTGTTTTACAAATGTACTTGTTTCAATAATATACATACACGTCAAAGTTAGAACATTAAGCCTTCTAAATAATGGTTTGCATGATATCCATGGGGCAACCCCACACATCGCTCTGAGACATATTTTTTGTGCAATAAATGCTCTATTCATATTTCTTGAATGTCCCCATAAACTAACCCATAACGTAGTATGGATGATATACAAAAATATCCGTGATACGCAAGTAAAACCAGATGAAATCTTCTTTAGTTTGGCAAGCACATATAGATATCTTATTAGTTTGTTGCAAATAGGATCTACGTGAGCGTTCCAATTTATATTATTGTCTATTCTTATACCTAAAAAGTAGTTTGACTAACTTCAGATATCTGTTGATTGTGGTAAGTAACTTTAATTTGTCTTTTATTCTATTTGCGCCGAATTCAATACTGAATTGAATTCGGCGCAACTGAATTCAGTAGTAGCCATTCTACTACTGAACTTATTGTCTTATTAATTTCTACTTCAACAGATTTGTCATTACTTCTACTGTTTTGTCATTTTTGTCATTAGTTCTACTATACTATTATATATTGGCTATACTTCAATATGAAGTTCCCACGAAAGCGGATGCTACTCGGGTGAAGCCGCGCGCGGGAATCTAGTGACTAAATATATCTATCACAATAAAAATATCGAGCATACAAATGTTTGACTACATTTTTTTTTTACGAAAGCCATTTTTCCTTTCTTGTCACAACACGTGTCCGCCAGAAAAAATAGGCATATTTTCATTCACGATTGTCTATTTTAAAATGTTTTATTGTTTAGTACAGCAATTAATGTTATAGTTACATTGTAGTATATTATGGTTCCTACATGTTTATTTTTACACAGGACGTTCGTCACTATGTTATCTTAATATAAGAGTAGTAAGAGTGTGCGACGAAAACAATGAAATTAGTATATAATACACTAACACGTGGCCCAAAATATATTTGTGGGATATGGCGCGCTGTGGAATGTTAAGTTTTAAATGTTTAAATTATTTTGCTATCTCCCTAGTACATATTATATGTTTAGATATGTATATTGATAGTTTAGTCTTCTATCGAAAGCCTTAACAGTAGGTACTCATGTATTATATGATTATTTGGTACAAACATCTTTTGTGATACATAAAAGCAATAATAAATATCTTACTTATTTATTTTAAACTAGCTGTCCCGTGCGGTTTAACCCGTTCCCGATGGAGCCTCGTCTTAAAATTCAGCCTATGACGCTCAAAAATAATGTGGCTTCCTGTCTATCGTTCACAGTTATTTCAAACAACTATCAATAATATCAATTTCATTAGAAAACTAATATTGCAGTTAAGTTTTTTTAAATTTCTAATGTTTCGCTCATCTTTATTTTTATATGAATCTTGACCTTAACTTACCATAATATAATAGATAAAAAATTTGGCGAAATTGGTCCATCCGTTCACGCGTGATGCGATGACCAAGGGAAAAAGGGATTCATTTATATAATAGATGTACTTCAATATTTATTTATTTTATTAATTTATATTGCTTTTCACCATGATACTTATCTTTTTCGTGTCTTAGTGAATAGCATAGGTATATACTTGAATCCGGCTTTAGGATTAGCGAGCTACGTTAAGGTGCCGAGTCAAACTATTAAAATTGTAAGTGAACCGCGTGCTGATACATTTTGGGAAGATTTGATCGAATCAATTGGTTTTGATTTGAAAGAATCTGTATGTGTTTATGAAAGTATTTTCTTGTTGATTTGAAAATAAGTATTTGCAGGTCATATTTAACTCTATGAAAAGGCACACAAAGTTTCTACTACACACGGAACTAATTTATAATAAAAATAATATTAGGTATTGCATACTCTTCACGCATCTCATAGATGTCTATCAATTTCTATCTATCAGTAAGTCATGACTCCTTACATGACAAATGATTGAACAGTAGTTCTTACAAAAGTTAAAAACCATGTTTTCTTATCAAAACATACATTATCTAAATATATTGACTGTCGCATAAAAATAACTACTACTACTACTAACACAAATATTCCATCGCAGGTAGACGTTACCCAACGACGATACAACTACGATTGACTATGATTGATCTATATTTGACTAGAAAAATAATTTTCGAACACCTTTAGGTCTAGGACCGAGATATAAGTTGCTAATTCGTAAACTCTTGAAAGCAATAATGTTGTGAGGTGGTTTTCGTACATTTGATAATCTGATAGTTAGTTAGGTAGAGTATCTATCGACTGAGTCTCCATTCTGAGTTTGAGTTTATTATTCATTATTTTTTGTCATTTCAGTATACCAGACATATAAAATTGCATGAGAATCTCCACACCTGTCGCCGGCTATCGATAATATGCCATGTGTTTTCTCTAATTCAGCACAATTTAAGCACCCGTTTAAGTGCAATAATGACAATCTAAAACATGCAGAAGTTAAATGATGCGACGTGATACATCAATAGTTTTAGTACACATCAACAAGATATACGTACGTATATAAATAAATACCACGTCTATAGGTAATCAAACCAATTCCCCGTACGAAGCACAATGTTGTTGTCCAATAATGCACAAAGATCGTTATCTTAAGTATAATCATACGTAAGGACTATTTTAGGTATATACCTAATAAGCATTCATATCTAGACATGCGGGGTCAAGCCGGCGAGCAGCACCTCTTTTGTGCCCTTTGTTACTCAAACACCATGTGACTTAAACACATCAAATTTGCTATATCAGGGATCTCAGATCCTGAGTCTGTAAGCCTAAAATTTATAAACACAACTTCCACGGTTATAACTTATATTTAAAAGACACTTTACGACTGATTGACCTTGATATAGATTTAAAAGTAATTTAGTTCCAGATGACCCAGAAAGTTAAAATTTGGCATCCAGGTATGAAATTGTGTGAGTAAGAATATATTCTTTTTAAGTAATTGATTATACACACACAGCATCTTTATAATTTCGTCATGTCCAATGTCCATCTATCGATCCGTCGGACCGGTATAATCATCAGCCTGTAACCTGTAGTACATCCAACTGAACATGTGCCTCCTCTTAATGGAGAGTTATTGCTATAGTCACCTCGCCAGGCAAGCGGGTTTATTCGAGTTCTAGAAACTATAGTCTGTTGGATTCATTTTTCTCATTGTTTAAATAATCACTTTTTTTCAGACAATAGTTTAAAAAACGGTATTTTTTTTTAACTACAAGAAACGTAACGCAACGCAATACTTATTTATGTACTCTTAAATTTCTATGCAACTAGTTCTACGAGCTGTAATAAATGAATCAACGGTACTGTTGTACTGATTGCTGCTAATTTGTTATTGTTACTACAAATTAACAATGTCCAACCATAGCAATATTAGTTACAATTACTTTGAACATGAACATATCAATTGTCAACTATGTTACCCGTTCATTAATTTGGTAATGCTTGAAAATAAACTGACCAGTATCAACTTCTAATATACAATCCTTGATTTAAACAAAATGTATAGACTTATTTGGAGACACGATGTGCCAGCTTAGTCCCGTTGTAGTTTCATATTTAAGCAGGGGTGGCAGTTTCGACAAAAGAATGTATATTTAATTTTTATAGTTACTATTAAATGAATAGACGCGTAGCCATCCAGCTGGGTTTTTACCCGCGTATCTCTCGATCTTATGGGACTTTATCATAATAGGTCTGTCTTTAGATTAGATTAATGTGGTAGGCGATTTTTGTCATATGGATCTTCTGTTAATATTTAGCATAGAAATTAGGAACATTAAACTAACTGTGAGTAATATTTACCTCAATATTGTTAGATCTTCCATACTGCGACCGATAGCTGCTACTCCTCGCGAATGGTGACATGTTCGATCTGGACTGGCTCAAGTACGACCGAATATCGATAATTTCTCTTTCAAAAGACGCCATATCCGGACTCAGATGTATGTTTAATTTGCTGCCACTAAGTACTTGTCTGTTCTTATTGTCTTGAGATTCTATAACTATAGGCACTTGCTGGTAACCGTTGGTAGACTGCAACCCGACGTCTCCGCGCTCAAGGAAATGTATAGACTTATTCGTTAGATCTTGCTTTTTGATTTCGTGCAACGGTGTGTCTGAATGCTTCCTCAGAAAACGTGGGACTTTCCAATTTTTCAATTTGGTCGTGTACTTCCCATAACTCCCTAAAGAAATCAAAAGTTAACTTTTAAGGGATTTATTATTATTGTTATATGTCATTATTGGGTACATAAACTAAAAATTGTTAAAATGTTGTTTTGTGGCGAACATTCGATTAAGTTGCATTTATCGTGGTGTCGAGCAGACTCAACAAGGTTAATTTTCGCGTTAATAACCGATAGTGACAAATTATTATTATGATAAGCAAAACTTTACATAATAAAGAGATTCTCAATTCGGTAATATACATTTTATGAACCTCAATGAATTCGAAATTGGGAATACCCACATATTGGACTCTTTGCAATGAAGAAAATGATATTCGCAATAAATTAAGATTTCTTATTATTCCATTATAATATATACCGATATTATTTTTATTTTATGTTATTCTATTTTATGATAATTTCGTGGTTATTATAAAAGAAAATATATTATTATTAGGTACCTAATAATAATATTATTAATCCCGCACTCGGGTTCACCCGTTCCCGAGGAAACTTCATCATTGAATGTAGCCTAGTACCTGCAGTTCTAATGGCGAAGTTTTTTTTTAAATCGTTCTATTAGTTCCGAAACCATCAAATCTTTCCTCCTTATAATAAAAGTATATATAAAGGTAAATATTAATCGAATTTTAAAGCTAGTTTATACAAACAAATCTAAAGAAATGTTTCATGTAGTTAGTAGATGTAAATTGAAATTGAACTAGACTTTCTTTCAATACGCTTAAGGTTCTACAAATGTCTAATCTTTTAAAACAATTGAAATAAAGAAGTGTTTTTCATTTTGGCCATAGTTTCTATCGGTCAAGTTTTATATATCATTGGCGCCACGAAACATCTCGTCCGTGTCATGATCTCAGTGACAAAGAGACCTCACTCTAATCTTATCAGCTCTTGCTTCTACAACAGATAAGCAACACTGGTCCAGGCTTGAGTTTATTATAATACCCGCTTAGTCATTACAACAACGAAACAACATTAACAAACAGTTATTTTCTAACAAACACATCGAATGTTTAGATGCTATAAATAATGATGATGTCATAAGCAAAACCTGTGATTAAAACCACATGTAAGTATTTAGGTACAAAGTATATTGTAATCGCGGTAGAAAAACGATCGCAGTAAAAAGAGCATTAGACGCGACGCCAATTTAACAGTCCGGTCGTAATGGCGCTGACTACAATGTTAAAAAAACATGGCTGGTAATTTTCCCGTTACTGAATGCATGTAGATTCGTTTAAACGTTTTAATCATTTAGTTTTAAAATCTCCACTATACATGTTATTTCGTCATCAGCCCGAATAACGACCACTGCTGAACATGGGCCTCCTCCCGATTTGCTATAGTCACCACGCTTGGCATGCGGGTTGGTGACCGCAGTATTATGTTATACCACACAAGGAAAGCAGGAACGCTGCCCGTTCCTTGCTATACGATTATTATAGATGATGTTGTGATAATCGGGACCAACGGCTTAACGTGTTTTCCGAGGCACGGAGGGTAGTCCCTCAGCCAACCAGATCCGGAAAGAAATCTTAGAATTTACACAAAGATTTCCTGTCCGGCGTGGGGATCAAACCCACGACCTCCGAAATTTAAAGCGAGCCAAATACCGCTACGCTACGGAAGATGTCACAAATAATTAAAATTTAATTGTAATGATTCCAGATGACTTGAAAGTTAGAGATAATAAGGCACACATTTATTTTTTAGTTTAAGACTTGTACTATTGTGTAGGTATTCTGTGGTTTGAGTTTTATTGTGGATGTTGATGGTAAAGTCAAAACCCTTGCCCATTCCGTGAAAAAGTTACTCTAACCTATTTCAAATGAGCAACATATACAGGGTGTCCCAAAAGGTTAAGTAGCTGGGAAAGGGGGTGACAGGGGTGGACACAATGGTCACTAGAAAAATAAATAAAAAATCCGCTCTGGGTACTTGAAAAAAAAATGGCATTTTTTTAAAAACTTGAAATTTTACACCTTGTTATTTTTGATGTTGATGTTGATGACCTTGTTGTTATTGAAGATTACATAACAGCATTTTTTTTAAATACAGCCATATTTGTAGGTACAGTTAGCACAAGGTGTAAAATTTTTAGTCTTTTAAAAAATGCCATTTATTTTTTTAAACACCCAGAGGGAATTTTTTATATTTTTCTGGTGACCCTTGTGACCATCCCTATCACCCCCCTTCCCAGCTACGTAATCTTTTGGGACACCCTGTATAAAATAATACTACTGGAATAGATAAAATACTAAAACACTAAATAAACAGATACTAACCAACAGACGTAGGGCTTTTGGAAGAGGTATCATTTCTTTCTTGGAATCCTTTGTCTCTCTTCTCATCCGCTTCAGTATCAGAGTCAAGTATACTCGGCAACGAACTAGCTTTTGTCCGGAAATTGAATGCGCCAGGAGAAAGGAAATTGTTGGTATCTTGTTTACCTTCCCCATTCTCTTTTAAAGCCTCGGGGGAATGGTTGCAGGAAAAGGCGGATTGGGGAGAAGCAGCTGGAGATATTATAAGACGTAAATTAATAGGATTTGAAGGAGTGAGGGTTTTCCCATGATCGTAAGGGGTAAAAAGATGTCGACCTTCGATGAAATATGTTTTATGACCTGTACAAAAAAATACAATTAGTAAATACGGTAATAAAGCATACTACTATGAGGAAGACCATTATTTATATCTAACACTTACCAAAAACGTCATCGCCTTCTTCCAAAATATAGGAGCCCCCAAGAAATTTACTAGTTTCCTCTGATATGTGAACACGACCTGGTTTTCCTGTAGATTCCATTTTGTTAGCAAAAGATACATCATTGCTCCAGACGTCAAACTTAAACCTCCGTGTGCCGACAATACCACACAAGACGGTGCCTGTGTGAACACCCACCCTCATATTTATTCCTTCACCACGAACTCTATCGAACTCTTTTATTGCGTCTATCATACCTAAAAAAATAAAATAAAGAGAAATCTAATCTAAGTAAATTCTCAAAACTGCACTATTTTCTTGAGGATACTTTTAATACAAGAAAATGTGAATTTCCGAGAATTCACTTAAATCATATATCAGCTACCTTTAACTAATCAACAGAATATAACGTAGTAAATAAGATTTTCATGTCGATGATTTGAAGAAGATAATAGACGTATTTGTACAAATGAGTTTATTGAATAAAACTCATTTGTATAAAGACGTCATCTTAGTAGAGCATTCATTCCAGCGTGGAACACACCACTACTATATCATTATCATATTTTCATCTGATCTACAATTCTAAAAGTGGTTGTACTTAATGACTGTGAACATACAGAAGATAACCACATAAAATAATATTTATAAATCTACGTAGAAATATAAGTTATCTGTTTCATGATTAATATATTTCTATAGTCTTCAACTGACTTAGATACGATCAATTGCTTTTATATAAAAAATAAGGAGATTAGATTACAGACGACGCTATTAATGTGTAAAGGTATCAATAGACCGGTCTTGCCGTTAGCTATACACCGTGTGTTTTAAAGGTTGCTAAAGTATTAGCAACCATAAAAAAACACACGGTCTGTATTTCACTGAGTACAGCGAATTTATTAAAATTATTCTCGGTACCTATTAAAATCGATCTACGTATACCAATTTTAATAACATTAAAATTAGAAGATACTTTAATTAATTATGTTAAAATGCCTGGATATAAAATATTATACTATCTTAATGCATCACAAACGGTTAAGATAAATATCCTCTCAAATTGTTCACTCAAAGACTTGACTCAAAAAAAGTCGCACGTATTTTTCTCCACTGAAGCCATATAGGTACAGAGAGCTCTAAATAATTTTAAATAATATTACCTCACTATATTCGATTTATTAAACAGTTCATCAATAATTCTTATAATTAGTACTTCAGATTATAAGAATTATTTTGACTTTGAATATGACTTGAAAATTACTGCCGCACCGGCGGCATTGCCGCAAGTTCTGAGCAACTTGGAGAAATCATCATAATAAAGTTTAGTAAAGACCGTAGGGAATTTGTAGAAGACCTTCATCAATTTTCTTTTCTAATATCTTAAAAATTCTACGGAAACTTATCTCACTTTTAGTATTTGATGCTTTACTTGTAGACATGGTAAGCCTCCTCCTGTAGAAAACGGTCCAGACCGTTCTGGACCGTTTTCTACAGGATTTAAGTATTAAATCTATATTTCTATTTAGAAAACTGGCAATCGTTCAATAATCAAAAATGGCAAAAATCGTTCATTTCATTTTGCATAGTTCATTTCATCGTGCACGCTTCATGATCTGATTTGATTAAATTTTTGAATCGTCCGTCCTCAGTGTCTTAAAAAAATTGCCATCGCTCGATATCTGAAGGTATATAATATCTAAATCACATAGTTCATACTAACTATATTACGAGCGATATAGCGATATATCATATAAACAGAAAAAAAATAGTATCTTCGCATAAAACCACTTCGAACCTGCATTAGGGATTACTAAGTCATTCTGTGATATAAATATCGTATTCGTTGATATTATCCTTGAATAATAAACATATTTACTTTGTAATAACAATTAACTTACCTAGTCCCATTTCTACACAACAAGTAGCGTGGTCTGGTCTCGGCTCCGGACATCCAGATACACAGTAGTAACAATCCCCTAACGTAGAAATTTTCTCGCACCCATGATTCTGACACAACTCATCAAACTTCTCAAACAGATCATTTAATATATTCACTAATTCTTCAGCACCTTTGTTACTTGACATCTTAGTAAAACCAACTATATCCGCAAACAATATGCTTACATTGTCCATTGAGCTCATATTGAATGGTCTGAACAAAGATTTTATATCCGATGCTCCTGGATGAGAATTTTTCAAGTTGAGCGGATTATGCTTTAGTGTAGATTCTGGTTCGAGTACTTGCTCTTCCATCAACCAATTAGCGACTTTTGGAGGCATCACAGAAAGTATCATCTTCTCTTTTAGTTGCTTTTCCATTTCAAGCTGTTTTCTCACTAATAAACTCTGCCCTACTTTCATAAACGTGCCGCGCATACGTACGAAAGTCATCAAATATATATGTACACCTATGATGTGCACACAAAGCTGCAGTAAAACTCTTACAAACATTCCAGGGCACTGCCATTCTTGTTCTGACAAATGTAATACAATATTCAGTACTTCAAAAACGACTGAATATAAAATTCCAATTATAACACAGGCATACAGTGGTAACGGTGTCAGTGTATATATAATCAGCAATATTTCTATGCACATGGTGAAGTGTCCTGACTGGCTGATGTCAGCAGCTTGCGAAAAGGCTGTTTCTAAACGCGTGGTCATCGTCACCAATGAAAGGCTGAGCGTACACAGAGCGAGTGCCATTACCAGGGACAGTTTGAATGTATACACTTTATAAATATTTGTAAATGTGACAAACAGCATAACAGATGTTACCAATAGAACTCCAGCAAATATAGAACATAAAAATGGCCACTTCACGGTTACGCCATTCAAACCAAGTACCACAAAGTAGACAAACCATGATATAGAAAATATCAAAATGTATAAAAGTGCAAATCTGAAAGGAAAAATAAGAAAAACATCAAATATTTTGAATTAAAGAAAACGTGTCTCCAAGCAACAGACATTTACATTCAGTCATGCAACGATTTTGTTTTAAAATGTGTCAATGAAGACTTACCTAAACCTAAGTCTTATTTGTCTAAAGGAACTATTTCTGTATTGGCCTTCGAGTATCTCCGAATCAAATCTATGATTCCACCAGGTTCCTGGTGCCGCCCTCTCAAAGGCAATGGGTATAGTGAGGCCGCAACAATTAGTGGTGGGATTGTTGCGCGCCAGATAGGCTTGAACGTGAGGCGCAAGTCGAATTTGAGCATCCTCCCCTTCTGAGCAGTCGACATCATGTTTACTGTCAAACTGTTGGGACCCATCACTGCAGCTCACACACCCACTAGGAGCATTCATTTTTTTACAAACAATCGCATGTTCCCCATTCTCAAATGCTGGTATAGGCCTTTGTGCCCACGTGCAGGTCTTTTCTGTTTAAAACAAATGTAAGGAATTAAAATACTTAATATAATGTGATGTCCATTTTTTTTCCGACGGACATTCGTAGTTAGCCACGAGGCTTTTGCTACTTCACCGGGCATAAAGGCGAGCAGAGCTTCAGTCTTAATAAATGGGGATGAACGTCCAAGAGAAATTAACCAAGAGAAGGCAACACTATCTCACGGAACGAGCGTATCAAGCAACAGTAGCAGCAAGACTAGTTTTAGTGAATAGGTAGGTAGGTAGACTATGTTTCAATTAAATATATAAAAAGGATATAAAAAAATTGTGTGCTGTAGCCAGTAGGGAGGATTGTCAAGATCGTCAATAGTTTTACTGCCACGGCTCGGTAATTTTCCCACTGCTCCTTTGTGACCCAATTAATGCTTTTACAATGCGAACATGTTGCTACCCGGTATTCCGGGTAGCAACATGCTACCTGACTCGGCAAATGAGAAACGCTGCTACGGAGACTCTACGTAATGCCCATCAAAATTAAATCCATAGAAATAAAAAATAAGACGGCGTTCTTTTTATCAGTAAGTCGGCAAATTGATATACGGTCTACGGACCTCTTGATCGTAAGTGAAGGTAAGCACTTACGATACCTGTATACCTAGTATACCGATGTCTTTATACCTACCTAGTGCTACGAATGCTACGAACGCTTGCTATATGAGAGGTATCATCACTGACGCGTTGCCGACCTTAGTCCCCAACCTCCCAATTGAACCCTTTAATTAACGAGGTTGTTTTCAGTTATCTTTACAGTATATTTTGACTACTTACATCATTCTACAATCCCATAAATGTGCAGATTGTAATCTTAGATATTTTTTCTCAAACCTCAATTAAAGCATCAACTAACATACTTAGCCATTACCTTTAAGTAACAGTTAAATCAAATTCAGTTTGTGAAAACTGAATTAAAATATCATCATCATCATCAGCCCATATAACGTCCACTGCTGAACATGGGCCTCCTCCCGAGGGAGGGTATTTGCCATAGTCACCACGCTTGGCAGGCGGGTTGGTGACCGCAGTATTATGTTGTACCACACAAGGAAAAGCTGCTGCCCGTTCCTTGATATACGATTATTATAGATGATGTTATTTATAACAATCGGGACCAACGGCTTAACGTGCTTTCCGAGGCACGGAGGGTAGTTCCTTAACCAACCAGACCGGAAAGAAATCTTAGAATATACACAAAGATTTCCTGTCCGGCGTGGGGATCGAACCCACAACCTCTGCGATTTAAAGCGAGCCAAATACCGCTACGCTATGGAGGTTGCATAATAATAAGATAACCATCCAGCATATTCCAAATTATGTTGATAGTTAGATTTTGAACAAGAATATTAAATAATCATAGAATTATTAAATCAAAGTACCCAATTGTTCATGCTTCTAGAAAGGCATTTGACAATTAACACAATTCTTTATGGGTGATTAGTTAGTTTAGGTCTGGTTCATAATATCTACAGTCACTACCTCAACTGCTGCCAAATTGATACATCAACAGTACACCAAATTGATTGTATGCTACATAAACATTTTATAATGATTTATATCAATAAATATTAGTAAATTGTAAATTTTATTTAATATAATAATATAACAAAAATAAAATGTTGTTTTTTCTTTAAAGATTACTGGCAGAGTTTTGCTATCTACTATTATTCTTGATAGCCCCTTGTGCTAAGCTAAAATGCTTGTGTTACAAGTGGGTTCATTATTAGGGACAGTACACCAAATCAATTGTACACCAATTGTATTAAGGGTACACTGCAACTGGCGAAACTAAGCCAGATTTAAATAAAAAACAAGAGTTTTAACTTTTAGTCCCTATTTGCTTAATTTGTATATAGCTTTTTTAAGTTAGGTACCTAAAATTATTGAATAATGTGTATGAGTATACTTATTCTAGATAATATTAGGTACAATAACATTAAAATTGTCTTGAATGTTAATAATAATATAAAAGTAAATAATAATAATATTTATAATGTTAATTTAAAAAATATAAGAAGTTCACATTTATCATTTCTTTTTTTTTCGGACAAATATACATAGATAGCCGTTATGCTCTTGCTACTTAACCAGGCATAAAGGCGAGCAGAACTCCAGCCTTAATAACCTGCGCAAGAGGGTGCCCTTTGTAGGGCTTGGAACTTGGTTTAGAGTGGTTGCTGGCAATGAGATTGAGGGATTTCGTTTTTTAGGGAAGTTTTGTGCAACTGTCGCTCTACTTTTCGCGGGCCTCTTGGACTTTGGGTCTACAAGGGCATTGAAGGGATGATACCGCAGGGGTAAATCAGTTTTTTGTGATGGTAACAAAGAACCTAATAATTTGTATTTGCTTGTATTAATAAAATTATAAGGTCAGGGTAAAATCCTAATAGGTCATAGGAGTAACAATATAAAATAGGTAAGAAACCACTGAATAGGATAATAAGAAAACAAATGTTTTTATCCAAAATTTAAAAAAACTTTAAGTATTAGTTATGTAGACAGTTAATGCATCTTACCATTTATATGGTGTACTGTTGATACAATACTGTTGATATATGATAAGTTTATTTAAGATGTCTAAATAATTTGCACAGTCCTACAAAATAAGACTGTTGAATATTATTTGGCACAGGCATGTGTCAACTTTTGTGCTTTGTTAAATTTAGGTAATGAATTAGATGAAAACGTAGAAGAGAAGTATAAAAGTCAATCTGCATTCTCCTATCCATATTATAAGTACTACAATATAATATAATACTATCATTTATATAAATTTCTAATGCTCTTTTCTATGGGTAAGGAGTTTTTGGATTTATAAATAAGCAAACTAAAATTGTTCAACTTAACTCAAAATATCCATATTAAGTATTCTATAATTTAAGAAATTAATCAGCTACAGAGTTCATATCAACAGGATTCAAAAAGGATTGTGATGTTTCACACATTTTATAACATATTTAAGAAATAGAAACACTTTTTTTTAACAATATTTGTTTGTACAGACTTAAAACAAATCAATATGTTTAACCTTTTTTATTTTTAAAATAAAATATAAAATTAGAATAGGTTTCTAAATAATGTAGGTTTATACAGAATAAGTAGGTATATACAATCTTAATATATTTATTTTTCATATTGTAGATCAATAATACGTAGCCCTCAAAGTTTCCCTTAACTAAGTACCTATATAGGCATTGAAAATTTAATTATTAACTATCTAGACATTGAAAATTAGTGTTAAAAAATTCAAGTAAATGATGAGACATGTTTTTGGATTTCACTTTATTAGTGCTTAGACATATATTTAAGCAAAACAAAACAAATTATATATAAGATACATCAAAATAGGAATAACATTCGATAAAAAATAAAATACTATTGCGAATTAATTAAAGATTCTTATTCAATAAATGTTTGTATAATATGAATGAAATTCTGTAAATTTTAACTATTTAATATTCTCATGTAAAATACAACGCCCTTTTAAAGAGAAACATAATTATTTGTTGTTTTTACTTACACATTCATTCTCCTCAGCTGAATCTTGACGTTTATTGATCAAGGTTAATGCACTTCAATTTTATGTAAACAATATTTTTTCAAAAAGAATGTAAACATGCTCACTTTACTTTACAGAATTTATAATTGAAAGTGATATTTATTTCAACAGTGAAAAACATTAATAAAATACAATACAGTCAGTTCACAGTCCAACTCTGTGCAATTTTTTTTCTGGGTATTTTTTAAGTTGCGTTTGACGGCTCTGATGTCTTCGATATTTTCAGCTTATACTTTTCTAAAAATTTACAAACTGACTACGTTGGTCTCTTAAGCCTTTAATGTTGCCACCTTTAATGTTTTCTATAGCTTAATAGAATAAGTAAGTAAAATATTAATATCTGTCTATTTTTTATATCAAATCGACAGTAACTTTCACTGATATAGTACTAACATAGATGGAGGGTTAAAAAGCAACCAAAAACGGTTATTTCACGCTGTTCTTACATATGACCTTCATAGAATACCAGAAAAGGATGCATATATGGCGCCCCTTTCGTAAATTTGTAGGTCGTCACAAGGTTAAGGATGCGATAGTCGATAATTTATATATCGATAGAACTAGAACTCGATTTCAAAGATTAATCGATCCAAGTATCAATCGATCACTTATTTGAATTAAATGTTAATTTATAATTTTTTAATACCATATTTTACTAATAATCGGTCTATATTAATAATGAAAGATTTCGTTTTATTTCAATTTTTTATCGTTAACCTGCCTTTGTTTCAAAACAACTCTTATGATTTACAGAGATATCTCATCGGTACAATAAAAGGTACATTATATTTAGATGAGGTATATTTAGTTAAAAGATCCCAAAGGGTTCCCTGTTACACAGATATAAATAAGAAAAACTATTTAAACGACATAAATGTTTTTATTCAGCGCTTAGTTATTTAACTTGTCAGAATCACAATGTTAAAAGTATAGCTTAGATTATTTTTCTATTCATTCTTACTCTAGACGCGATATGAGCAAATGCGATGCTCGCGTACGTCATAATCGAAAATATAAAATCATTTTATCAATCATAGAAAATATTATTAAAATGACTACGGTTACCCACAATACTGATATGTACATATAAAAAAAATCTAACTAAAACTAGCTACTACTATACCTAGTATAATGAAAACTATTCTAAGCGTATGCCGCTAAGGATAACATACCTACTTAATTATTTTGATGGTGTATTTTTTTTATTAAAAGGTCCCCAGATTTATACCCCAGAGTACCTACACATAATTATTAATATTTATTAATATATAGTATTTGGGCATTTTCGATCCTCAACCAATTGTATGTCACTACGGTTATCTAATATAGGTACATACTTATATATTTACAATTCTATCAAGTGTACTATTATTTTACCCTTGAATTTAAAATTGGCAAGTGTAATGTCGGCAAAGCATTATGTTTTAATCGCCTCCATTTAACATTCGTGTTAGGCATAAATGAATTAGATGTAAAATGCTTTGAACAAATTCGACTGTGTTTACTCAATTTCCAATCTTGTCTAGCAACGCGTCGTATCCATTCATTTTTAAAATTTTCATTCTGGGGAAATCTGCATTAAAACATAAACTCATTATAAATTCTCTATATATTTAGACAACTTTTCCAACTTACTGCCTGTTAAATGCTAAAGTGGCAAAATCTTAACAGAGAAGAATGTCTACTATTATCCTTAGAATAAATCAAAATGGCGGTTACCGTTATTTTATTTTTATTAAATTATTCAACATTTATTCTATTTATCGATTTTCAACATTTATTCTATTTATCGATACTTTCGATCGAACATTATGGTAAACATAACCTTAAATTTTTTTTTGATTTTTCGAATGAGAATATACGTAAACAGTGCTTAAATCCCATCTTAACTATGTTTTACATGTTTAAACTTTAAATTTCCATATTAAAAGTATAATTTTGGGACTTTATATCATACATTTACCAAATAATAAAGATAAAAACTCACCGATGAAATGTTACACAAACAGGATCATTTTCCTTCTTACCCGAATGTGAAACGCATCCATAATAATACACGACATTTTATTAGTTATGCTCAGCAAAATATACCTAAAATAATTGTTATTTAATATATTTTCGTCGCAATATCGTAAAACTTATTCACTTCTACCGCGAATACACAAATGTAAACAATGTACATAAATAATGCGACTAAAATCAGTTGAAGTCACCTTGTATGACGTTTATATGCCAAGTTACTACTTTTATGCACATCAGTATAATAAGGAGTCACAAATGTCAAAAAAGAGGTCACTTGAAATTTGGCGTGGACAACCTTGCATCAATGGAAGCTATTAAAATAGTCACTGACTCTTTCGCTCTTATGTAAAATATGTATTAATTAGAGTGAGACCAAAAGATGATTTTTGCTGTTGCTTCAACCCAAAATTAGCCTGGTTTCTATGCTTATACTTATTCTGAGGTAACTTTGACCCATAGGTACCAACATTATGTTTAGACAGAAACAAAACCAACATACTAGATAATAGATAGACACTAAAGAAGTCACTTTTTAAAATAGGTGTAACTGAATTAATAAATGTTTAAATAAACTGCCTCCAGAGAAGCACTTGCCATCGGTCTATGGCTGGGTCCGAACTACACATTACACACCTAATAGGCATGAGGCAAGATTTTGAAATACTCTTGCGCAACGTGGGTAGTCATTTTCTAAGTACGAAAAACACAATATTTCGGTAATAAATTTAAATTTAACGAAGTTTAAGCCATATTTCTATTAAATTTCAAATAGCGCGCGAAAAAAGGCCTCAAGTGTCATGGCGTCGGCTATGATGTCACGCTATTGTAAAAAATGTCATTGAGTCCACTGATATAGATTGAGTCCGCCAAACCTAACGTAGTGGTTAAATTCTCTTTGATGGTTACAATATCGTGACGTCATGCGCCGTGATTGGTGTTTCAGTCAAAATGGCCGATTGCAGTATTTTAATCTTTTATTTTATTAAAAATCACATTAATCTCAAGGTTATATATAAAAATAAATAAGTGTAATAATTTCTTTTTATAGGTATGTACTTTCCCTTAAAAACATTAAATCTTTAATTTTTTGATACTGTCATCACGCCTATTAAGCACCATATAGAATAATGTCTATGTTGCCAGAAATACTTAAACTGAACCAAGTGTTTCCTAACTGCGGATAGTCGGAATTACGCACGATGGGTTCTGTACCATTTTCAAGTGCCTACCTGTTGACGTTATAGCCCAAAATAATCAAGTTTTGGTTTAGGCACCGTCTTCTGAATGGTTATAAAAAAGTAACATCGTCCTACTTTATCCATATAGGTAGGTACGTCATCCTACATTATACGAGTCACATTGCTCTGAGTCGGGACTCGCAATCTTTCCTTAATTTGATGTGAAATTAGTATTTTTGATGAGCAGTTATTATATTATTTTGATAAACAATAAAATATATTCCTTAATATTATAACCAGGAAAAAATCTTCCTATCAATTTGCTTTATGTTGGTAATGTGATACTGATTTATGCATAACATGCTGGATTTAATTAGTATTACATTATAACTTGTTAGACTATTAAATAATTTACCATATAGCATTAATCAGAAGCAATAATAACCAAATAAGTGTTTTATTATTATTTATTAGAATATATTTTCAATCAGTAGTAGTTATTTTCAAAACATAACAGTTACTATATTTTCAAGAAAATACAAATGCAATTGACATAAACTATGCAACATGTTACAAAAATATTAACAAAAAGAAAAGCTTATATTTGAAAAGCCCACATTTTAAGATTGTATAAACATGTAGAGGTAACTAGGCAATGTAATAAAAATAATGTTATTAGGTAAATCTTTTAACAATTAATATTTTTGTTAATCATTTTATAAAATGAAAGTAGAAAAATGCAAAAAATATAAATTATCGTTTCTGAATGTTCTGTAAACAGTAATTACAGCCCTGTAAACAGTAATTCAGTTAACAATAGTTAACATACAAATCTAGACCTCAGAAGCACAAGGACGGATGAATATTAAACTCTAGAAGCATTTGGTTGTAAACTAGCACTTACTACCAAATGCTGAAGAATTGCACATACAAGCAATGTTTCTGACATATAATTGCACATATGACCTTATGCTTCTGAGCTCTTGAAATAATAAATATCTTATACTTAAAGGAAGACTTAATCCTCACAATTTGTTTATAAATTATTAATTGCTTTGTTCATAAATTTTACACAACAATGTAAGGCACATTTATAGAACCATAAATATTATTGTCATTTTTTAACACTCTAGCAATTGTTTTATTGCTTAAAACATTTTACAACAGCAACCAATTGTATATAACTATAAAAAATATATTATAAGTTAATTCCATTTACAATTTGGAACATTACCTACTTTATACTTAACATCTTCATGAAACTTTCAACTTTGCAATATAATATGAATTTTAAGATAATTTCATTTAGTCACATTTAATATCACTGGTTATCACTTTTTATCATTATAAATACCAAAATATAATATCCATATTAAATACCACCATTTAAAAATAGTTATACAAGTCTAGGTAGGAATTATTTATCTAACAGCAATCTTAACAACGTAATAATTCCACATTAAAAATTAAACATACCTAGTTTAACTATTTTTGTAAGTTTAACTATTTTTAATAACAACCAAAAGTTTGCTTAATGCTCTTGAATGAAGGAGCAACAACTCTCAAGACTTAATTTTGGAAATAGAAACAGTTTTAACTTAGTCATTATACATGCCATCAAGTAGAAAGTCCATACGCTTGTAGTGCCTGTTTTTCCAGGCCTCCTTCCCCCTTCTTATAGCCATGAAGGCAAGAACAGCAAACATGGGAACTAACAGAATAGTTATAACAATAGGCATTACCATCCCTGGGTGGCTGTTGGCACTAGTTGCTTCATATTTTTTAACTTCTTTTGATGGGATTTGGTTGATATCTAATGTTTCAGGTGATATTTTTTGTGTATAAATTTCCAAATCTTCATATACAAGTTTCAATGGCTTTTTTGGTAGAGTTTTATTTACCTGATTTGCTTCAGAAACAGACTGGTATGCAGTTGTGTTATCCAAAGGTACATTAAAAATTTCTAATGTTTTATTTGCAGGCTTTTGCACAATACTCGAGTTATCAGGGTTGTTTATAGAGGAAATAGAAGTATCATTATGAGGAAGTGAAGTTTTATTGTCCATACTATAGTAATCAGACATGAAAGCGCCTTTACGTGCTTTGATTGATGTCTCTTTAGCTCTTCCTGCTTCTATGTCCAATTCAAGGGCGGTTTGATTAATGCTAGGTAAAGCTTGTATTGGTATTTCGGAACCACCCTCACTCACAAGTTTGATTTTAGTTTCATTGAAAGAAGTTGCTGCTGATGTAGGCATGATAGTAGTACTTGTTTTGTTCGCTACATTTTTAATGCTACTGCTATAAATTATGGGTAAAAATAAAATATTACACACAAGATAAAATAACATTTTGTAGAAAAACGAAAATTATCAAAATTGTGTAAACTTTGAAGGAAAATAAAACATTACATTGACGTTGACATTTATATAATGACGTTTACCAAGTTGTCAATGTCATAAATCAAAGAGTAAGAGATATACTAGACGGCACACAATCCTATAGAGGTATTGTAACGTCCACTTTTAATTCGCATACGTAAATAACGCTTAACATTGGGTTATTCCCGAAGTTTTCCACTGTTATGTTTTAAATTTATAACCTGCCTATTTCATAATGTAAGGACCTAAAGTTATGTCCCAATGATGCTAATATAATATGCGTGCTAAGGGGCCATCCATAAAGTACGTCACATGTAAGGAGGGGGGAAGGGGGTCGACGAAGTATGACATGGTGTGACAAGGGGAGGGGGGTACTCAGTTTTATGACATCATATTTCAAATTTAATAAATTGAATCGCAAAATTTGAAATATTAATTAAAACTAAAGAATAATTTCAACTCAATTTACATATTAGGTTGGAGAAAAAGGCTTTTCGCATTATAGTATGTATGAACTTGTAATAAAATCTTCTCTTCTCTATCTATTTGTATCTGGCTGGTTTTGGTATCATTGAAAGTTTAAATTTTAAAGAACATAATTCAAAATTGGAAAATGTGTGATTTTTATTGGTTTTTCGTACTATCAAGATGAGTGAATCTAATGAAGAAAAAAAATTGCGATATTTATGGCCCTATTGCAGTGTCTGTGAGAGTAGCACAAATTTGGTTTAAGCGTTTTCAATCCGGAAATTTTGATGTCAAAGATGCACGTCGCTCTGGTCGCCCTATTACAGATAAAATGGATGCCATTTTTGAAAAAGTGGAGCAAGATCGCTATATCAGCAGTTACGACGTAGCTGAAGAACTGAGAATTTTTAGATGTAAAATTGCAAATTTGTGTCGTCACACTAGGGAGGGGGGGTCTAACAAATGTGACCACCTGTGACAAGGAGGGAGGGGGGGTCAAAAAATCATGAAATACGTGTGACGTACTTTATGGATGGCCCCTAATAACGAATTATTACTATGTGAGTAAAACTACTTTATTAACAAAATATGTCTTTATTCCACATGACGATTAATAACAAAACTAATTATCTTGAAAAGAATATATATTATTATAATTACCTTAATCCTAATGTACCTTTAAATCGAATTAATTAATATACTTAATATTAAATTATAAAACACAGGTTGAAATAATTTGAACTTACTAATGAAATACATAACTTAACACTTTTTATTTTCGGTCCTTCAATTATAATTATAACTAAAATAAAAACATTAAATCATAAACAATATAAGTACGTCGAAAATATTTGTAACTTGAATAGCTTTAAAGTAAAAACTGAAGAGAAGACCTAAGGTGCAGAAGGTTTCGATCGTTTAGTCCTAATACCAGTTTTCTTACTGTTGATCTTTCTTTTATTTCTTTTTCCGATTGCTACGTCCACTGGATTATGAGAACCGCTCAACACCTCATCTAAAAACAACAAAAAAAACCTCGTCACAAAATCAAAATTAGGACAGACACAGCAACCTAAATGGTTCGGGTTCCTCAGTGGGTAATTAATTGAAACTCCTATCCTACTACCTGGGTTTGGGATGTATTTGAGTCTATATGTTTGTTACTTAATCACCGAAACGACAGCAATGGATAGCAATTAAATTTGGCATGCAAAACAGCATACATTACCTGGATTAAATCTTTTTAAGTACCTATATTTAAAACATCGAACAGCTAAATTTAAGTAAGAAGTAAATATAATGTCGTTGTGGTTAAGTGTAAAAATACCGAATACTGACCTATTTCCAAACTAAAGGTTCATTTATTTTACGAAGACGCGGAGCGTGGCGCGTAACGTCGAGCGGTGGTTTTTTCCAATTATTGTACGGCGCGCGGCGGAGCGTAAAGCAGTCCTTCTTATGTCTTACTTTACTTCATCAGCCCGTTTGTTTACGTACATATTAGTAAATAAAAGAAACGCGTGTAAAATCGCTTTCCGTAAACGCAACCATACAACATCATTCAGTGCGAGCCGCGCTACACAACGCCAAGCGCGTACTTCGGAATCCCCATACTTAATGAGGCCTAACTGAAGACTAAAGGTGCAAGTTGGAAGCGGGCGACGTGAGGCGGCGGACGACGTGTCGCGGCGACACGTGGTTTCTATGTATTTCTATGAAATTACGTCGAGCTTCGTGTCGCTCACTGCGAAGGGAATTTCATAGAAATACATACAAACCGCGTGTCGCCGCGACACGTCCGCCGCCGCCTCACGTCACCCGCTTCCAACTTGCACCTTTAGTCTTCAGTCAGTTAGGCCTCATTAAGTATGGGGATTCCGAAGTACGCGCTTGGCGTTGTGTAGCGCGGCTCGCACTGAATTATGTTGTATCTTTATTTATTATTTTATTTCTGCCATTACGTAACACTTAAGACTATTTTATGTTCATTTGGTACCTCTGTCCGCTGCGTCGTTGGTAGAAACTTCTTGGTAGTTGTTGACAGTAGCATCTTCTACGATTTTCATAGGCACGGGTTCTACCATTTTGCCAAGTGTAGTGGCGTTTAGAAGAATCTCCTAATAAATTTATAAACTAATCAATTCACAAGTAAGTATGTATCTAACAATCTCCGTGGCGTGGGACAACGTACCTTGCGTAGCTTTAAGTCTCAGAGTTGTGGGTTCGATCCCCACGCCTGACTGTCATTGTCTAAATTCAAATATTTTTTTCCGGGTCTGGTTGGTTGAAGGACTGTCCTACCGTGCCTCGGAAAGCACGCTAAGCAGTTGATCCTGATTGTTATAACATTATCTATGTATAACAATCGTTACTATATCAGGGAACAGGCAGCAGTGTTTCCTTGTGTGTTACAACATAATACTGAGATCACCAACGCGCCTGCCAAGCGGCAATGATTCTGCAGTGGCCGTTATAAGGGCTGATGATGATGATGATGAATTAATTAATTTATGCCTATCTTTCATCTTTCTATTCTTCACCTACTCGTGCCTACATATTTCCTGGTAGGTAATGTTTCCTTCCAATTAAATTATTTTAAGATAGTTTACCTTTTCATCTGGAGTCAACACGTCGGCTACGGGATCAGGCTGGCTCTGCGATAGAGTCTGAGCGATCAGTCCCTCCACCATCTCGTGTTCGTCTTGTTGGAAGAACTTGGCTTTAACTGCTTGAAGCCGTTCAGGTATTATCTTACGAGGGGTGATCAGGCTGTAGGAATATGATTATATTAAAAAGTAGGTACCTATGCAATACAATAATCCACCAAGCGGTAAGCGGTGTAGAGTCATTAAACACAAATCATATGAACGCAATGAGCGAACAGCTATTCCTATCATAAACTTTAAAATATTATATTTTTTATTATTATCATGAATAAGTATACGTATAATACCTAATCTACTCTAGGTACTTAAATATCATTATTGTTTCTTCTAAAGTCTGTCGTGTTACACATCGTGTACTACACTGTTTTTGTCTATTTACCTTAATTTACATTCTGAAAATGGTTTGCTGAAAGAAAACTTGTTAATGAGTTAAGCTCGCCATTGTACATCATTTTTAAATGGTATTTTTCCCAAAATTGTCTTTCATTGTGTACAATAAAGAATAAATAAATTAAATTAAACTTCCCGAACTTAATGCTTTAATTTAAGAGCGTTGCGAAGATAAGTGAGAATCTTCGCGGCACGCCAAGATACTTTTGCTAGTACAAAATAAGCTGGATAAGATAATTTTGTCCGTGGGAGGACGGCTAAGAATAAAATACTTCCTCCCCGCCAGTGTTGCCAGTATGATTTCCCAAAAAAGGACGGTTGGCTTTCTGAAAAGGTACGGTTTTTAACTTCAAGGTACGGTTGGTTTTTTTTTTCGGTTTGGCTTACATTGATTACTTTACGTTATGTTAAGTTACGTTAAGTAGCCTCGGCCCAAATGCCTCGGCATTTGCTACTTCACCGGGCATAAAGGCGAGCAGAGCTCCAGCCTTAATAAATGGTTTAAAAACTACAAACTAAGCAACCTGCGCAAGAGGGCGCCCCCTGTGGGGCTTGGACCTGGGCTTAGGGCGGCCGCTGGCGATGAGATTGAGGGATTATGACTTTTAGTATTTTAGGGGAGTTTTATGCAACTGTCGCTCTACTTTACAGTTCGCGGGCCTCTCGGACTTCGGGTCTACGAGGGCATCATATGGTTATTTGCAAACTAAGGATCAGGAGGACGAGAGGGGAGGTACGGTTGGGTCGGGATACTTCTGCAAGAACTAGATCAGTTTTTTTTTCTTCGAGTTGGCTGCCTTGCGACCATTGTTTGGAAAAAAATAAATATAGATAGGGAAATTAGGGAATCGAACAAAAAGAAACCTCATTTCAGTATACAAAGTTCTCGACAGGGCGCGCTGGAGTTGTCTTTTGGAATCATTTTGAATTTGAAAATATTTTTAAAATCAGAGGAGTTTTTAAACATTTTTTACATAAACAGAGAAATTGTAGATGTTTGAAGAAGGTATAAAAATCGTTAACTCAAGTAACTATATAAATTAGCAACGAAAATCGTATGAATTTACTTAAATTATTTCATCATCATCATCATCATCAGCCCGTATAACGTCCACTGCTGAATATGGGCCTCCTCCCGAGGAAGGGTTTTTGCCATAGTCACCACGCTTGGCGGGCGGGTTGGTGACCTTAAATTATTTACTTAATTTAATTTAATTAAATTAGATATTTTTCCATTTTTCTAAATCTACTCAGATCTAAGTAAACTGTAGTCAATTGTAGATCTAAGTTTATCTGAATAGATTGAGATTGATTTCAACAAATGTATCTACATTTGTTGAAAACAATCTCAATCTATTCTTAGTTTCTAAAAAAAAAATATTTGATTTAAGTACAAAGTCTTTTTAGATCTAAAAATATCAATTTCCATCTAAAAATATCAAATTACATCCAAATTTTTTTACTGGTATTATAATACAATTAAACAAAATTATTGTAATTTCTTTTCTAGTTTCTGACAGGTATGTAAACAACAGAAATTTGTACTCTTGTTGAAAAACAATATAAATAAAATAATGCTTTTTGTTCCTTTAAATATAAAGAATAGTATCGCATAATATCTGAACTTCCTCATCACATTATTTCTATGATAAATTAGGTATTAAGTATAAAAAAAAATATTAATTCACCGCATCATTAACGAATTTAATGACTTTACTCCATTCCGTAACTCTGTATTGATTTATAACCTCATTTCTATAATTGATTTACAAATGAATTTGTTCGATATTGGCAGTCGGTAATAATGTTCTACTTTACCATATCCTTTTGAATATTCGATTCCCTATCGCTTTTTTTCCAACATATGGTCGCAGACAGCCAATTCGAAGAAAAACTTACTGATCTAGTTCTTGCAGAAGTATTCCGACCCGTACGGTTTGCTACAATGTTGAAAAATTCTATAGTCTACTCATATTCTATAACAGGAGAAGGCGATTTTTTTTTGCTTTTTACCCTTTGTAGTGAAAAATAAATCACTAATATAGAAAAGGTACGAAAAAGGTACGGTCTACACTGAGGTACGGTTATGGTACGGTTGTGTGATGAATAGTACGGAAAACCGTACTTTTTGGTACGGTCTGGCAACACTGCAGTCCCCGCACGTTGGGAAAAAACGCGTGGCGTAAAAGTCGACAAAACCCAGCACGCTTGATGGTAGGATTTAATTATCCGTCCGCTTATTTTGTACTAGCAACCACCCTCACATGTAAGGCCTGCGCCAAACAGTTTTACTGTGTTTCGTAGTGAGTATGTGAGAGCCAGAGCCCGAAAGGTTGTCTACTTGAATTGCGTGTTCCATCTAGGACCCTGTCTGTGCTTACCATCAGGCAAGACTAGGGTCAAACGAAATCAAGAAAATAATTAAAAAAAAAAAAACTTTTTCGATATCTACATACTTACTAAATAATTGTAATAGGTCAGACTTACTCATATTCAGAACTATCATCAAATACCCCATTAGTATTGAGCAACTTCATAAGCTTGGCGGAGTTCAAATCGGTTATATGGAACTGGTTAGCCAACTCCACTGCACCGATATGACTCAGCCGCGAGCACCATTCTAATGTGCGACGAAACACGCACAAACACTGTAACAGTAGAAAATACAGTTCAACAAAATATTTGTAGTCCATTGGTTAGGTACCTGTATATGTAACCAAATATAACGTAGACCATATTAAAACTAATGTTTTATCGGGTAATTGTCCTACTACAGGCATAATGTACTACAAAAACAAAGCAAAAACCTCGTGGCTAACTACATATGTCCATACGAAGAAAATCTAGTGCGGCTCTGCTAATAAATATGTATAATATATACTTAGTTACATATTACTGTTGCTTCGCGCCACTACGCAATAAACTTCTGTTACGAACTTCTACGCAATTATATTACTTGTTCTTAATTAAATACTGTTTGCTCTATAATACTTCAAATACTAATGCTACGCACTAAAATACAGCAAATACTGCAATATACACACTATATACACAACTGCTACGTTTCAAGTTTGTAGAGGAACGATTGGTGGTGTTCTTCCACAGCAAAATGAAGATCTTCTTTGCCAGGCGAGGTGGTTTGAACAGCCATTTGTTGATATTCAGAACTTATATTATGTTCTAATTGGCTGGCGAACTTGCATTACGCGATATAGGTTAGTTGCGATGATAGGTGCTAGATGTCGCTGCTCGTCTTCTTGAAGTTTGTGCACACTATGCTATTGCAACTTGTCTACAATACATCTACACTCACAACGGCTACCTTTTTACTACCATACAGCTACAAACTATTCTACTAATACAACAATGCTACAAACACACCTCCCTCCTCTTGCCAGCTAGTTGAACAACGCGGACGTCAGTTGGTTCCCTGTGTGGGTCTGCGTCTGAGCAGTCGGTACAACAATGACGTGTGGTACTCGCTGTCAGACCAAAGCACGCTGCGTGCTGTTGTGTGTGACAGTACCTGGTAAACGTATTTTTACAATTTTGAAAAGATATTATTTAAAGACTGATTTTAGATGAAAAGCTTCACGGTTTTAAGCTTATTAAATGTTTTAAAAGCTAGAGGAACCAGGAGGCTAATCGAGTAACATATTATTATTTAATTTATTTTGACTTCGATAAAAATGTCCTCGTCAGTCAGCGAATAAATTGTGCATGCCTGCAAAAAATATTTGAAATACTTATGTCAATTTATTAAGCTAATGTAGCTTGAATAATACAGTTACAGTCGTTACGTGATTAGCCTCCTTGACAAAAGAGTATTGAGTAATTAAAGACGTGAGTGAATGAAGGTGATATGTAGCATTTTCGAGTTTTTGTCTTTTTTTGCATAGATGAAGGTGATATGTCAATACAATACGACTACAGATCTTAAACCGTCTATTTAAGGCTTTACGAGACAACTACATTCATCTTTGAACCTCATTTCAATATCTAAACTTGCAGAAAAGTTTACTTTTGTTTATGTAAAAAGGAGTTATGTCAAGATTTTTTTTCAAATTAAATAATTAAAATATAAATTTGTTTGGTTGCTTTCATACTATTAATATTTAAGGTTATTTACACAACATGGCATCATAGTTTAATACAAACATTAGTTTTGTAGCGACATAACTCAAAAAATAAAAGTGAAACTTTAACTTCGATTTACTCCCAATTTAAACTTATCACCTTCATCCACTCACGTCTTCAATTGTCGCTCTACTTTTATTGGCTCAAGAACTGCGGGTGGTACTGTGGTGGTACTGCGGTAGGTACATCACACAGTGAAAAAAAGACTTATAGTTTTACGTAAACTTACTGACAAGTGAGAAGAACTACGTCGTCATGATCAAACATGTTGCACGGACATTGGATCCGTTCACCGATGTCCGATGTGCTCTTCTGAACTGAACTAGCTGTAACCAAGCAAACACTCGCAAATCTCGGTTATATTATAAAAATTACATCGATTTTTAAACTAAATATGTGATTTGTGTCTCATCATAAGTAGGTACCTATGTAACGGGTTGAGACAATTATACCTACTTAAGAATACATATAATTAGAAACTTACTTTCAAAGTCATTCTCCCGAGGAATATCAGGTGGATTTTGCGTCGGCTGGAAATTTAAATATTAGCTATTAGTTAAGATCATTTTAATGCAAATAATAATTTCAACCATAAAATAATAAACCTATTATAAACAAATAACGCAATTCATTTACATGATGACTCTTAGGGAAAGCAGTGGGTGAGTTCTGTTGAAATCAGACTTATAGTAGTAGGGGAGCCCACGAGGCTAAATGGGGATTTACTCGAGCGTCGTAGAGACCTATTGGGATGCAAAGCTTAGATGATAAGAAGAAAAAAATGTTATATGATATATACCTTTACATCGGTGGGGGAAGCGGCTATAGATTTTTAAATATGTAAAAAAAAACTGTTGCATGGACATCCTCGAGCGCGTCAGATATTGTTAGCATCAATGACCTACGTATTTTTAATAATGTACGTATGTTAATCTGATCGTTTGCATGATGCGGGTGGTTGTATTTAACGGATGAAAATGAAAAAAAAAAAAATTATCGAGCGCGTCAGATTTTCTAAGGGAGTGTTAAGTACACCAAAAAAAAGCTCTCATTCACTAATCTGACGATTTCGATGGGACGCAAACACGCGGCCCTTTCATAATGTGCAAAAAAAATTCGCCATTTTGAAATACTCAAGCGTGTCAGATTAAGATATATATGGTTCATCTTTATGTTCTAAACGTACTGTCTCATAATCTGACGATTAACTAGAGGGATTCGCCTGATCTGACAAAAAAAAAATAGAAAACTTGAGAGGTGTCGTGGGACACCAGGTAGGAACGAAGTTCCTTCGAAAGTATTTGTTTGTAAGCACGATTGTGCCCCTTATTATTTACTAGCTAGATACGAACCGTGGCCACAGGAGTTCCAAAAAAAACCAATTTGTTTCAACTAAATTTAATTATAAATCAATATTACAATAAAAACTTAATTCTAAATTTAGACCTAGCTAAGTCGGCGATCGACCAAAGAGTGAAGTTATTTCCACGCTTCTGTAATACCACGAACGGGTGTCGTCTTCGGCACGTTGCGCAGCGTCAGCAGTTAGGTAGCGCGGTTATTATTATAGTAATAATGAGGTGAATGCATAACTAGCGATATCCCTTGACTATGCCTGCGTAACACCTCCCCCCGTAGAACAGCGACTATTGAAGACACTTGTCGTAAATTGCGCTGGAACATGATCTGGACCATTTCGCCTTGCATCCGGAATGGCATACACCATCTGTATTTCAGAATTATTGTCATCTGGTAATTTCTTATTAGACATCAGTCGTCCTGAACGATATCTTCGATATGCCAAGCCACTAGCAAGTACACATGCACTGAATAGTAGAACATATGTTGGTATAGTCGTGTGATAAAGGCTGTCAAATGAACTCGTAGTAAGGTGAATCGGTGGCTGCATAGAGATCTTAGTATTAGTTGCATGTAGATGATCGAGGTTGATTGTATTAAGTTTGTACAGAGGCTGCATCTTCGGGAGATATTTCTCAAATTTCGGTATGTCTACTATTTTCAAGGCTTGACCTTTAATACGATCATGTATATTAGAAATTCTAAACTCAGGAGTTTCAAGATAACAGTTTTGTGGTATCATAGCTAGATAGCTTCCTTTAATTTGTTTGTAGAGATCTTGTGCACAGGAAAGATGTATCCTCGTAGACGTCGGAAAACTGACGGTGTAGTGTCGGTCGTCCAATTTCTCATAAGCGGCCTTCTGAAGCGATACAACGGTAGTTGTACATTGGGAAATCTTCTGTTGCGTCTCGACGAGAGTCTGGATACAATCGGGAGATGTTCGGCTATTTACGTTGTGTATCTCTTCACATAGATACCCTTTACTGAACTTCGGGCATTCTGCCTCTATGTACTTGAAATCTTTCGAATGGATTGCAAGGAAACGGAAATCGGGAGTAAGGATTTCATTATATTTATTAGGTACAATAGATAATTTATATAAATTATACAACTGAGGTATGATAATAGGGAATTTAAATACTATTACTATTTCATTGCCTATATAATAAGAGCCTAGTCTTATTACATCATAATATTCGCGGATATCTAGGTCTATTATCCTATTACTATTATATAAACTATGCAATCTACTCAATAAAGACTTAATTGAATTAATATCTATTACTGAATGATGAACTGTCGAAGATTTTATAAACGCCAAAACTGTTTGCAATTCAGATATTTCTTGAGAGAGACTATCTACGTTATCACTTATTACCAAAATCATTTGTGCCAAATGAGCGTGTTGATTTAAATCATTTTGATTGATCATACTGTGGCTTATATTCCTAATTAATACTACTAACTTATTTTGATTATCTACTATATTATCAATAATGCTGGAATGCTGTTTTATCCAGTCTTTAGTCAAACTTACGTGACTATTAAACTCTGTTACTAACTTATTATTATGGTCCTGAAGGGACTTTACAACATTATTAAAATGTATTGCGTCAGTATAGTCAAGATTTCCTGAAATACTTTTTATGACAGACCCGAGACCATCAAAAAGTCCTCTTTTAACGCGGTTCAATTCGAATGATTGCAACTGGTTAAGTACAGATTGAAGTTTTCCTTTTAGATGCGTTATATGCGGCTCAAATAAATCTAAAGTTTTATTATATACACTAGGATTAAAATTATCAAACTGTCTATAAACTAAATCAACTTTATCTTGTACAGATTTTAAATTTATGTATTGCAAAAACGAATGATAATGCGATATTATGTTACAAGGACCTAATTTAAAGGGTAACACGCCCGGTCCATTGTCAAGATTATCAAGTTTTATCTCTTGCATTAGAGCCGGTTCCATTATTAGAGGTAGCAGCAATAGTAGAGTCCTGTAATAATTGAGAACTTTTAGGTACTCGTTTAAGTCTAGATTTTGCGATAGGGCCACGTTTCTTTCGAGTATAAAGATGTATCGGGAGATCTGCCATTACAATATCATGGGTATAACGAGGGGCTATTTTCTGTCGTGAAGCAAAAGGATTTTTAACAAATATCTGTTGTTCAGGGGAATACTGTTTTTCAGGTTCTCGTGATTTATTAGCTTTATCTATAAGTTCTTTGCGGTAGCTCACACTATTTTCATGAATTAAATTATAGGCTATATTCATTTTATTCTTATGATCATTTAGATATTGCTGTAACAGATGAACAGACAAATCTACATCTAATGGATCGCGTGGATCGAAATGACCAGTTATAATATCAATCGGCCTACACTTTGTAAAGCTGTGTATAGAACTGTTATATGCTAAAAGAGCATATGGCATTAGATTTAAGATAGATTCATTTTTCTGCTGAACTTTTAAAATCCTTAAATGTTCTAAGACTGATGAGTGGAATCTTTCTACAATGCCGTTTTCGTTAGGGGTGTGTGGAGCTATTCGATGATGATGAATTTTATGCAATCTGAAAAATTCTGAAATTAATTGATTTGTGAATTCTGGTCCGTTATCAGTAATTATGGTATATGGAATTCCATGGTGCGTACAAAACTTAAGTAATGCTTGCACTACACTTACTGCGGTCCCATCTCTTAAGTAATAGGCTTGTGCGTACTTTGAAAATGAATCTATAATAGAAATGAACTTTTCACCCTGAATGGTTAACAAATCTAAATGAACTAGCTCAAAGGGTTTACTTGCTGGCGGTACCAACCGGAATTGTGGTTTTAATGGATTTCGGTCATATTTAGCTTGACCGCAAACTGTGCAATCATTTATAAATTTTGTTATATGTTCACGCATCTTCGGCCAATAGTACTTATGAGATAGAGCCAAGTAGCACTCATTGATGCCTCTATGGTTTGTCTTTCCATCATGATACTTATTAATAATTTCTTGTTGCCTTAA
This sequence comes from Nycteola revayana, assembly GCA_947037095.2. NCBI lineage: Eukaryota > Metazoa > Arthropoda > Insecta > Lepidoptera > Nolidae > Nycteola > Nycteola revayana. Next base: position 31,773,612 of record OX344838.1, read on the forward strand.
ATATTCCCTAATGTTTTCTAATTCTATTTTAACTAACATGAGATTCATTGACGAATTTTTGAATGTTTTTTGAATAATGGGTATTATTTGGTACATAGCTAAAGGGGGTTTAATCAATAACCCTGTCTTAATTTTGGGATGAACATACTCTTTGATGGCATTAATTACATCTTCCTCAAGATTGGATTCAGATACCTGCACAGATGTTCGCGTATGTGATTCAAATGGTTTGTTAACAATATCTCGGCCTTTTATATCACCTACAACGGTCAAAATTAACTGTTTAGTGAACTTATTGAGGGGCTCATCTGTGATCGGGACTTCTAAGATGGGGTTCTCTTCTTCGGTATGCACAGTTAAAGTTTGGGATCCATCAGCATCTTCTGGGGATGTGATGGTTCTAGAATGATTAAGTGATGGTTCTTTTTCTGAGGGGTTTACAACTATTGAGCTAATTTCATCGTTATGAAGTTCAATTCGTGATAAAGCATCGGCATTTGTATTACATTTACCTTGCTTATACACAACTGTATAATCATACTCGCTTAGTTTCAAACGCCATCTTGTAAGTCTAGAATTTGGTTCTTTGAGGTTCATTATCCATTGTAAAGGCTTATGGTCAGTTATAATTTTAAACTTACGGCCAAATAAATAAGGTCTAAAATACTTTGTAGCCCATACAATGGCAAGGAGTTCCTTTTCTATTGTGCTATAATTAAGTTCACTGGAATTTAATGTTCTCGAGGCATAAGCTATGGGTTTATCTGAGCCAATTGAACCCTGTGATAAAACAGATCCAATTGCAACGTTTGAAGCATCTGTGGTAAGTATGAATTCTTTTGTAAAATCGGGATATTGTAAAATAGGGTCATTTGTCAAAAGTGTCTTACAATGTTCAAAACTCTTTATATAATTTTGGTTAAAATCTATTTTAGATCCCTTTTTTAGACATTGGGTTAACGGTTTAGTTATGCGAGCGAAGTCAGGTATAAACTTCCTGTAATAACCTAATAAACCTAGGAAACGTTTTATTTCAGTAGCTGTCTTGGGTAAAGGATAATTCTTAATAGCACTTATTTTATTAGGATTCGGTTTTACTCCATCGCTACATACTACATGTCCTAAAAACTCTGTTTCTAATTTTAAAAATTCCGATTTGTCCATTTGGACCTTGAAATTTGATTCTCTCAACCTTTTAAAGACTTTCTCTAAGTTAATCATGTGTTCTTGCAATGATGTACTGAAAATTATGACGTCATCTAGATAAACAAGGCAAATATCACGGAGGTCTCTAAGAATATTATCCATGACACGCTGGAACGTAGCAGGACTTGACTTTAGACCCATTGGCATCCTTAAATATTCGTAGTGGCCATTTTCCACATTGAAAGCAGTTTTATGAATGTCCGCGGGGTCCATTTCGACTTGGTAAAAACCACTAGCTAAATCTAATGTACTAAAATATTGACACTTGCCTAATTTATCCAGTATGTCTGAAATATTTGGAATGGGATACCTGTCATCTATCGTTTTTTCATTAACCTTTCGGAAATCTACTACTAATCTCCATTTCGTTTTGCCTGAAGCGTCTGCCTTCTTTGGTACGACCCAGATAGGAGAGCTCCATGCAGAATCAGACGGTCTTATAATATTCTGCTCAAGCATTTTACTAATTTGATCACTTACTTCCTGTTTATGAATATACGGGTAACGATAACTTTTAGTATGTACTGGTATCTCATCAGTGGTTTTAATCCGGTGTTTTATTTTATTAGTAAAAGTCAAAGGTTCGCCATCGAGATAGAACACATCAGCATAACGTGCACATAGGTTTTTCAAATTGATTAACTCTTCAGGATTTAAATGGCTAGTACGTAGGCGTGATAATACTTCTTGGGTACGATATGAAAGATTGTCTTTGCGTTCACATTCAACATTAAATATCTCGGCTGATACAGGGCAATCCATAAAGAAAACTACATCATTAGATGAAACATTACTTATTTCTACCCAACCTCGATTATCCTGAACTTTTGTAAAACAATCCGTGATTAAACAATTACAAATTGTTTGATTAGGCACAAATACATCTCCGTCTTTCGAATTTATAGGCAATCTAACTAACTTAGATGATTGAGCAGGTATTATATCTTCGTATAAATTTACATTACGCGAGTTATACATTTCAATAGGCATTTCAACATTACGCGTAATTAATTTCCTATTTTTGAAATCAATTTTCGATTCCCAAGCATCCAATAAATCAAAGCCTAATAAACCATCGAAATAGTTATGAAAATCATAAATATACAAAGTAACGTCCGCATTTTCACCGAACTCGCGAAAACTGGGTAAAGTAATTGAATAATCATTTTTACTAACAGCATGAACATTTGTAACTTCGAACGGATCGTAATTAAGAGGTACATTTGGAAAATACTTCTGTACGGCTTGCGGTGTTATAAAGGATTGATTGGCACCCGTATCAATGAGAAATTTTAATGGTGGGTTAAGTATTTGTATATAACCAAGTTGTCTTTGTAACTGAAAGTTAACTTCTATTTTAGTTTTTCTGATTTCGATGCCTTTAGAAAATTTTCCTCCTTGTGTGAAGTTTCATTAGAATCTACTTCTTCAACTATTAAATTATCGGAACATGGAAATTGTTCGTAGTTAACGGGATAATCAGAATATGGTTCGTACAAGTTATAATCTTGATAGTAGTCTGTGCAATAATAATCATTGTCGTAATTAAAATCATATCCATAATCATCGTTAAATTCATTAAGGTTTACTTCACGGGTTTTGAAATAATTGCTCGGTGGAGGGTTGCCAGACCTACGCCAATCATGTCCAGGTACAAAGGGCCTTGATACAAAGTTACTTACACCACTCATAGGGCGCGGTGTATTATTAGAATTATTAGGTACCGGATGAGCTGGTTGTGGTTGAGGTCGATATGGCATTCTAAACACATTATTTTGAGCATTATAGTTTGGTGGTGGTGCACGGAACATTTGTAAAGTACGTGATGGACCACGTGGTTGTTGGAACTGAGGCATATTTGGTTTCCACCCTTGATTAGATTGAGCAAACATGGGTTGAGGCCGTGATGGACCAGGCATATTAAATATAGGTTGCTTTGAGGGACCAGGTGTATTATATACCGGTAAACGCTGGGCAAAATTATTTAATGGTAAATTAAAATTACTGCTGGATGTCTGCTGAAGTTCCTTCCTAACAGATGGTGGGGCATCTATACGTTGTTGCATATAAAGCGTATTAAGTTCGTCTTGGACGTACTCTAAGGCTTTTTCCATGGTGTCGGGTCGCATGCATCGTATTCTCGAACCTAAAGGATCCTTTAATCCACGCAAGAAACATTGTAACGTTAGTTTTTTGTAAAGATCACGCTTAGCTTCGATAGTAGTAGCAACAGTTTCATGTAATGACACATACGTCATTATTGTACTGAATAAATTTTGACAGCGTTCATAAAATTCTTGTGGAGTAGACGACCCTTGAGATTGTAAAGATAAATCATTGTATAACGTGGTTTCATCGCGATGGTCAGCGAAGTTATTAATGAGAGCAGTTTTAATTCCTTGCCACGTGTCTGCAATACCGTTCGAATTTATAAACCTGGCTGCAGGTCCCGTTATTTTATTTAAAATACCATTTATTAATGCGCAATTAGATAAAGTGTAACCCTCCTGTGTTTTAAAATATGTTAACACTAAACTATCACACAGTTTAATGAAACGTGTTAACACGTGGGGGTTACCGTCAAAATCAGGCAACATCCTGAGGGCTTTTTGGATACTATCTAATAATTCGCTTGCCATATTTCTATCTTGACCTAAAGGTCTATTTTCGTCAATTACTCTAAGCCTACTACTAACTACACTAACACCACGTGATTCCCTAGGATGGAAAATCTTGGCGGCCTAATTATTACACACACAAATATAAAATATTAATAAAGATTTTAAATATAAGTACGTGATAAAAAAAAATTATATATACCTACGTATATAATTATAATATAGGTATATCAGTATGAACTAAAGTTATATTATAAAAATAGGAAAGTAGGACAGGTTCCGTGAATAGGACTGTACTATACTCAGGATAAAACTACGAAGGTAAGGACTTGAAAGATTCAATGTACTTACAACATAACTGGTTTCTTCTGCCGAATCGATGTCTGGATTCACTCCTGCCGGTTCAACTCGTAGATTCTTGAATCGTTGCTCTGGCTCGATGTGAGAAGCCTAGCTACAATTCTACCATTAGACTGCGCCAGATACGAACCGTGGCCACAGGAGTTCCAAAAAAAACCAATTTGTTTCAACTAAATTTAATTATAAATCAATATTACAATAAAAACTTAATTCTAAATTTAGACCTAGCTAAGTCGGCGATCGACCAAAGAGTGAAGTTATTTCCACGCTTCTGTAATACCACGAACGGGTGTCGTCTTCGGCACGTTGCGCAGCGTCAGCAGTTAGGTAGCGCGGTTATTATTATAGTAATAATGAGGTGAATGCATAACTAGCGATATCCCTTGACTATGCCTGCGTAACAAGCTTTCCGCGCGCGGTTTCACCCGCGTAACTCCCGTTCCCGTTGAAACTTTATAATAAAATATAGCTTATAACCTTCCTCGATAAATGGGCTATCTAACATTGAAAGAATTTTTCAAATCGGACCAGTAGTTGCTGAGATTAGCGCGTTCAAGCAAACAAACTCTTCAGTTTTATCTATTATGGCAAATAACTCATTATTAGGTACCAATTCTTTGCGTTTTTATACTCGTGATAATTTCTCAACGAGATGTCCGATTGGAATAAAACAAAAAGTATTTTACTTCTACTTAATTTGGATAAGGATTAATATTATTATATACATTTAACGTAGTTTCTTTCTTCAGACGATTTAATATTTTTTTATGAACATAAAAGCGGTTATTGTGACTAAACTATGATAGTTAGATATATGCTCTCGCGGACTTTTTTGTAGATCTTAATAAGACCTACAAACCCGTAGTACATCATTTTGTTCTATTGTCAATATTTTTTGCAGCGCACGCATTAATAGGTTTTCGCTTTTACACCTTGGGTTACAAAATCGCAATTTTCTTACGGATCCCTAATTTTTTTGAAAATAAAATATAGCCTGTAACCTTCCTCGATAAATGGACTATCCAACACTGAAAGAATTTTTGAAATCGGACCATTAGTTCCTGAGATTAGCGCGTTCAAACAAACATTAAACGGCTTGAACGTTTGAGTGGCTATAGCAAAAAGTGTCGTGACAACTTTTCGTAAGAATTTTTTCCGTCTAGCCCCCTTTCACAACGCGCGATAAGGAACTTCGTTCCAAAAACGGTTCACCTTAAAGGCCATCCCTGCAACTTCCCGCTAATTCCATTCCTGGGCGCTTAAAATTGTACTTATGACATTTTTGAGCTCAAAATATAATTTATGTGATATTTTGAGCTCGCTGAGTTCAAAGAAATAATATTTCTATGCATTTGAGCTCTCCCAGCTCGAAAGTCTGATAGAAGTTTCATAGAACACCATTTTTGTAATTTTCAAACCGCAATAACTTTTGAATGGATCAAGCAATTTTCACGCGGTTGGCGGCATTCGACGCAGTTTTATCATCCTCATAAGTAATTTTGCAATTTTAATTGATCGAACCACAAATTTCGGAGTAATCCCGAAAAAATACTTTTTCGGGTTTCTTTCGTTCACGATATCTTTTGAACGAATCAACCGCTTTTGACCAGCTTAGTGGCGATCGACGTGGTTTTTCAAGCTCAAAGGTGGATTAGTTTTTGAAATTGATCGATAAAGCCGGTTAAAAGTTATTCCAAAAAAAACACGTTTATTTTTTTGAGATTTTTCACCATTTCTCAAAATCTATCGGTCCAAATCGGTTCAAATTCACAGGAAATCTAATTTTGAGGGAAATATTCAGAACGCCGTTTAGTAGATTCCGATCGGTTTAGTCGTTCAAAAGTTATAAGCGAGTAATATTAAATATAGCATAATTATAATTTATAGCACTGTGCGTGATATAAATCATTTAATGATGATTCCATCGACAATTCGAGGTTATCATATGTTCCTCGAGACTTTCGGATAACCGGCTTGCTCCGACGATATTCCAAAATATTTACACATTTTTTTAATGTTTCTACCGTAAATTTAATTGTTTTTTGTAAGGTACTTTCACCACAAAATACACATTTCAAATTAATGTCACTCATATTAAATATTTATAATCTTTAATTCACACAAATAATATTAAAATAGCAAAAAAATCATCAGTATCAGTGGTACCACTGGGTCGTGGTCCTAACCCCTTAAGGGTGCCCCCAGGTGTGTGCCACTTAATTGTATGTTTTTTTTCCAATTTTTTCTATATTGATCCATTAAAGTCTAAAATAATTAATATGAACTTAAACTTATTATGAGTAGAGAAATTAATGACCAGCTGACGGACGGACTACTTTGTCTGTAATATCCTACAATTTGCTACCGGTTAATTAAGTATCTAGTTTAATTAATATAATAAGAATAATTGTGTAACATTGTGATTCTGACAAGTACAAGTGTATGTAAATACCTAAGTGCTGAATAAATTCATTATTTTACATTATTTTAAAAGCCAAAACGTTGGAAACACGTTGTAAACAGTATGCCACGAACGAGTCTTTATGATCAGCTGTGATGGAGTCATGGCAACAGAAACCAGAGTGGGGACGGAGTGAGAGAGTAATAGATAGAGAAAGAGTGAGAGAGGAATAGAAACGCGGAGAAGGAAATGTAGGCATAACGCAGCTGCACGCATTTAACTTTATCGACGAATTTTTGTTATTTCGGCTTGCGGAAATCGTCAGATTATATATTTTTCATTATTCTTGAATTATTTCCTTCAAAATAAAAAAAAATTTTGCTACGCTCGAGAATGTCGAGATGACGTTTTTTTTACAACTTTGTTGCCCTCCCCTTTTTTTACGTCACTCTCAAATTGTCAGATTAGTGGAATATACACTTTTTAGGATGTAATTAACTCACCCTACCTTAATCTGACGCGCTCGAGAATTTCTGATGGTCAATTTTTTTTTACTAATCTGATCCTGTATCCTTCACGGGCGGCCTTATATATGGGCCTCATGTTTTGTGGAGGTACTTAACCGGGTACAAGGTATCCCCCTGTATATTAATCTGCCGCGCTTTAGTAAATCCTGAAAACCCCACATGGGCTCCCCTACTATAGGTACCTATTATAAATATATTATATTTTTTATTGAATTTCATGACAATTATTGAATTTTAGAAGATGTATCTATTGTATTTAATATGATTTCATTTTGTAACTGTATGGTGATCAAGGGCCCTGGGGCAAAAAAAAAACTGGTGCCCCTAAACTGTCTAGATTTCAATATAATTATATGTACATATTTTAAAAGGCAATCGAAGGATTGCTAATAAGGTTTTGCCCCCCCCCCCCCCTGAGCTCTGGGGCCCCGGGGCACCGTACCGCCCAGCTAGCAGTTCGATAGCTACGCCGGTGTTGGCCGTCCTTTACGAACAGATTTTTTTAGTAAGCAACTGACTGAAGTTTTTCTAAATTCAACAAACGGACCCTAGGAGCTCTAACCCCAAAAAAATCGATGAAAAGTCAAAAAATTTAGGATTATTTAAAAAAAACTTAAAATCTAAATATCTCAAAATCTTATCAGTTTCAGACACCATGTCATAGGACCAAATCCATCAGTGATGACCTGAATAATAACGTCTTTTAATATTCAGTACGACTTTCCCGGTAAGAGCGGTTTCGCACTACGTCCGATCCGAATCCGATCTGGACCCGTGAAAATATGGTCCGTAGTAGCCGTAGAACTATTTCTATGGTAATTTACACACTATATTCGCACTAGATTTCTTTCTAAATTTCTAGAATCGGATTAATCTAGGATCGGACAAAGTGCGAAACCGCTCTAACCCTGTATATATTAGTATAAGAAGTTTGGTACCACTCAAACTCACAGATACAACTCCAACAGATTTCAATTACCCTTTTCAGTATTACATTAAGAAAGTAACTACTTACGTTTGCCTCATAAGTGGAGCTGGTATTGTCGCTAATATAAGTTCTAGCGAGGAGCCTGTGGTACGGAGTCTCGACCAGACCGAGGATCACAGCGTCGGATACTGTAGATTCCACATGGTCTTGTGTGTCTTCACAATTGTAGAACCCTGGCGCTTGGTACCCGTCGGGGGCGGCTGTGACCATAAATAAGTATTATCATCATCATCCCGTATAACGTCCACTGCTGAACATGAGCCTCCCTCCGAGGGAGGGTATTTTCCATAGTCACCACGCTTAGCATGTGGATTGGTGACTGCAGTATTATGTTGTAACACAGAAGGAAATGCCGCTGCCCTTTCCTTGATAAACGATTATTATAGACTAGCTACCGCCCGCGACTTCGTACGCGGATCCTGTTGCTTATGCCAGCGACAACGGGTCGTCAAAATCGAAGATCTGAAACGTCTGATGTCGAATTCAAAGGCCCGGGCAGTTATTCAGAGAATGTCGAAGTCGATCAAAATTCAAACGTTCGTTGCGCTCTTCTTCTGTCTCTTCATGCCGTACTCCAGAAATTCTTTCTCTCTCACTTTCTAACGGATGATGAATATTTTGTTGTGTGCGTGTTCGGGACAATGTATAATAATCTCGATCAGCAGTTAGTCGCCTGTTAGTAGATGTGCAAATACGCTAAGAACTCAATAAGGAAATTAAACACTTAAACACAGCGTGATTCTCTATCGGTAAACGTTTCCGACTCGCGAGACAATGCGTGACGTTCACGATCAGCGGACAGTTGCGCATCACGTTCCGCACTTGTCTCTAGAGACCTAGAAGCAGAGGCGTAGATACGCTGGGATCTCAAGCGCAATTCTCTATCCGTCAACGTCTGTGACTCGCGATACAATGCGTGACGTTCACGATCAGCGGCCAGTCACGCATCACGTTCCGCACTTGTCTCTAGAGACCTAGAATCAGATGCGTAGATACGCTGAGAACTCAAGCGCAATACTCTATCAGTGAACGTCTCCGACTCGCGAGATAATGAGAACGCAGACGTGCTTCGCGATCCGAAGAGGTTTTCACGGAGCGAGTTGCAGCCTGATGTTCTCGAACAGCATCAAGTCTCTCCTGACGCTCTTCGGTAGATTCTTGGGATCTTATGATCCTCAATCTTTTAGCTCCTTTGGAATATTGGGACAGATTTGACCTCTTTCTAGGCATGGTTATAGTTTTATTCTGAAGATACCTGATCAATTAAAATCTAAGAGACTAGAGTCGAATTAGCTTAATCACTCCTTAGTCCGTGTTTATTAATAGTGAAATTTGTTAGTACCGGGTTAATGCTTAGAGTTAATCTTTCTTTAGTCCACGTTTGTTAATAAGACGGTTATAGTTTAGCTTGTCTGTTGCGGTTCTACATCAGGTGTTCAAGTTTCCAAGATAAATTATAGCCTAAATGTTGCCTAGACTTAATACCTATACAACAAAAAAAATCATTCAAATCCGTCCAGTAGATCCGAAGATTAGCGTGTACAAACAAACAGACAAGCAGATAAACAGACAAACAGACAGATTTTTTTTGGATTCGTGCTCTATTCCTATTTCTACACCCCCCACAATTATTTATTTTTTATTATATATTCAATGTACAAACACATTTTTTTTACTGTATTATTATAATTATGTATAGATGATGTTATAACAATCGGGACCAACGGCTTAACGTGCTTTCCGAGGCACGGAGGGGATCTAATCCTTCAAATTTAAGAATTTACACTTAGATTTCGTATCCGGTATCGGGATCGAATTTATACCGCTACGCCACAGAGGTAGCCTTATCTTATTTCTTACTTCATTCAATAAATTATTTTTAGATTATTACTAACACGGACCAACGGTTTCGAACATCATTTATAACAATCGTATACCAAGGAACGAGCAACAGCGTTTCCTTAATTGTGTGTTGCAATATAATACTGCGATCACCAACCCGCCTGCCAAGCGTGGTGACTATGGCAAACCCTCCCTCGGGAAAAGGTCCATATTCAGCAGTTGACGTTATACGGGTAATGATGATGGTGATGAAGTAAGACCTTACCTTCATTATAATACAAACGCAAGCTTATATCAAAAGTGGAAGGCAGTTGGGTTTGAGAAGCTTGCAGGATAACCACCATGGCTCTTATCAGATGCAGAGTTCGTTCTCTCACGTTATTGAAAGAGTACTTAGAACTATGCTGGGTACCGTCTTTGTTTTTCGACTGGAGTATAACTTCATCGGATGTATATTTGTATTCGAATATATGATATTCTACCAAATTCTCTAGCTGACAATCACCATCGTAGAAACATATTACTAGTTGGTGGAGCTGAAAATGTGATACATATATTAATTTATAGAGGACTGGAGGGTAATTGCGTAAATATATAACTATGACCTCATTAAAAATGTTTTTATTACTGCAATTTATAATACATTTTCTTTGTTTTTGTTACCATATTACAGCTTACCTACAGTGACTCGAAAATCGCTTGGGATGGTATGGACACGTTATGCGTAGGGATGACATGCATGTGACGAAAATAATGCTGAATATGAAGATGAGGGATATGTTGGAAGAGGACGGCCAAAAAAACTGTGTGAAAGATGATATGTCTAAGAAAAGTGTGAGTATGGAAGAGACGTCTCATAGGGAAAAATTGAAGAGGATAACATATTGCCCCGACCCCAAATAACGGGAGCAGAGCAGGAAGATTGTGATGATTACAGCTTACCCACAATTTTTTTTTATCATGATACCTATTTTATTTTTAATATCCGTGGTACCAATACTGTGTAAAATATAAATAATTATTTCATACTTTGCAACCAACTTTTTCTCATTTTACAACAAAAATATAATTTATTTTGAACACAATAAAAATATTATTATAGTTACTAATTTATACCTAATTAAATTTGGAATTTATAAGACGAGATCACATAAATAACTTAGGTATATTGATTTAAGTTTAAGGTAGTTATCGTCCAAGGCGGAGTGCAAGTAGACTTGCTGGGTAACTTGTTATAAAATAAACCCGACTTATTAAAAAAAAGGTTTGCGGATATGCTGTAGGTATGACGCTCTATTATTGATATTTATTTTCACATGTAATTATTGAATTGGACAGCCATATTATTTATTCATAATATTTTATAAACGGTGAAGTTCCTACATAATGGATGGGATGATAGATACTCACATATTTCTTATCGAACGCTTCAAAAGCTTGAGCAAGTCCGGAACTGACGAATTGTGCTAACTCATGTTTGCACTTTTTCTTTAATACTTTTAAACGTATACCACCTAGACTTTCAACAGTATAACTGTCCTCAGGAAAAACATTTTTTAAATAGGTTATTGTACTGATAGCCACAACAGTTAGTTGTTTCATAAAAGTTACAGAGCTTGTATAGGTTTCTGTGGCTTGGCGCGGAAAAAGTCTTACCCACTCTGAAACGATCTGAAAAATACAATAAAGTAAGTATTAACTCAGAATGTGTACATCACTATAAGGTCAATAGTCCACTAACTTGTGGCGTAAAAGTTGCAATTGCCGTCATTATGAATTAAACTTTAATTTTATTCAATAGGCACCAAACAAACGTGGCACAACTTTTCCAACTTTCCCGCGTCTATTGAGAACATAACGAATAGAGCTATTGGGTGACACCATAGAATAAGACACCATAGACTGTTAAGCGAGGCGGTAAAAAATATTTTAATGGCTATGATAATGCCTAAAAATACGAGCGCTTATTTAACGCGCGGCATTATTTGGTGTGCATTTTTTTCTGTTTAACTATAATACAGATAAAGTTTGCATTTATTTTCAAAAATAAAATATTTTTGAAAATAAATGCAATATAATCATTTTTTTTAATAAAAATGGATTAAAGCAGTAAAAAGGAAATTAAATTGGTAAATTGTATTATTAGAAATCTTTAATTTATATTGAGAAAATAGATAAAATAATTTGTCTTGTTTACAGATTGATTTTCCATTATGAAGGCGTAAACAGATAATTAAATATTAATAGATAGTTTCTGTTCACACGTTTGTAGGTATACTAAAAAAAATTAAACACTTCGATTTTTTTTTTCAAACTAATGACAAAGAATGAAACAAGTGAAAAAATGGCAGCCATTTTGTAAAGTTTACGAAAAAAATATTACATTTTCAACATCACGGATATTTGCAAATATAATATTAATACTAAAGAGCAAAATGTTATGTCCAGGAGCGTGTGATATTCCAAATGAGAGTGTACGTAAAGGAGAAAACGAAATACAAAACAAAAAGAGTAAAAAAATCACTGAAGGAGCTCCAAATCTTGAGTTGAAATCATATAGAAATGCTAAAACTTGGAAGAAGTCTCTTACGAACTTCTTCCGTAATCAACCCCGATCAACTAAGTCAAATGAAGTAAGTACCTACTAGGTTTCTAATTTTACCTGCAACTTCCGGTTTGTTCCGAGCGGATCCCACGTAACGGATCCCATTGATGGGTTTGTGGAATCCGCTCCATGGAGGAATGTGAATAAAAATCGTACCTATTCTGTTCCGAAGGGATCCCATGTCCGAAGGGATCCCATGTCCGAACAGATCTCAGTCCATTATTACTAATGGATCCCTACTAAGTGTAGGTAAATGTGGTCCAAAGTTTGTGTGGAGAAATCATAATTTACGCGGACGAAGTCGCTAGTATTAAATATTAGTCTAGAACTATTAATAATTTGCTTTTATTGTTCGCGTCAGAGTTGGGATCCATCAGGAATAACCAACTAGGATCTGTTTTGACATGGGATCTGTTCGTGCAAGTGATCTGTTCGGAAAGGTTTGTTCGGGGCGTGGGTATGCAATAATACAATAAAATTGTATAGAAAAATCACAATTTACATTGATGAAATCGCGGTGTCACCCGCTATGTCGCTATTAAATAATAGTCCCTACTATAACATTTTTGTTTTTACTATGCGCTTCAGAGTAGGGTTCCATAAGGGATTAATGGACTGGGATCTGTTCCGAACAGTATACAAATTTGTATCCACATTACTAACGAAACCGATGAATGGGATCCGTTTGTGGGATCCGCTTGGAATAATGGAACAAGCTTTCGGAACGGAATACTAATCTTTGGTTTGTTCGGAGCGGATGCCACATATAGATCCCATTCATGGGTTTAGTTAGGAATGAGGATACAAATTTGTATTCTGTTCCGAACAGATCTCACGTCCGATTAAAGCTTGCTGTCACCACGAACTTACATTTGTGAGTGAACGCTCTAGGCACTCGCTCGTCTTCGTGTCTCAGCTTACATTGCGCAAACTAGCAGACGACGCACTTGAAGCACGCGTTCAGCTTGATATCAACACGAGTTCCGTTCTATTACAGTGAGTTGATTGCGAGTCGATGTTTGCAGCAAGCGCGCTCACTAATCGCAGTTTTATCACTAGAATGCACACCACGTGCTGCCTGTGACGTACAACCTCATAGTCCCTGCTCGTCTCTTTATCTAATGCATTGATTACACCTAACGAGTACAGCGGCGAGTCAGTCGATGAGCTCCCGGCGCGCGGCGTAGAGAGTCGCCGAAATAGATTGGGATTCTAGTGACTCTCTCGCTTCTCTGCTCGACCTAGCAGTCGGCCGAGCACTCGTTAAAGTATTTATACCAACCGAGCACTCGGCCGAGAACACTGATTCGCCACTGTACTCGTTAGGTGTAATCAATGCATCAGTTTACATTACATGAACTAGCAGTCGGCGAGCTGTAAGCTCGCGGTTAGCTCGCTTAGTATTAATTCACGTTGACTCGCGGTCGCGGGTCAAACATATCCCAAGTGTTCGGTTTAAGTAGCGAGTAAGCTAGCGATTGGCGCGCGCGGTGCGTTCGCAGCAATATCAAACGCGGGAGATGTTGGTAGGTATTCACGTCGAACTAGTGGTTGAGTGCGCGATGCAGTCGCGACGACAGGTAAGATCAACCAGTATGAACTTGTCGCTTGTCGAAGAGTTATTAGTTATCAGTTTAGGCTAGAACTCAATAATTGCAACTTCTGACAACACGTCACACTTGCGCAAACGTCTGGCGGCCTATGTACACACCAACTCGCCACGTCTAGCGTCTCCGCGCCCGTGAACAAGTAGGTACTTGCAGTGCACAATCCGTTCGATTACAGGGTATTGACTGCCAATCGAGTTTTATGGTTATAGCTAGCGCCGCCATTGGCTTTTTCATAGAAACATCATGAATTAATATATTATACCTACAACCACGTTTTAGCTTTCAAATTCGAATGACTAGTTAATTGCTGAGTTAGAGCCGTGCCGTTACCAATACCATGACGATCTAGTGTGTGATAAGCGTTTTTAATACTAAAATGCACTAATTACAGGGCGATCGACCTTCGGAGAGCAAGGACCGTTTAAATGACAACGATTTAAGCCCAGACCAAAAATGGCAATCGCTGGGTAAAATATTTAGACGACAAAGTTTCGAATATTGGAATAAGACCCCGAAGCCTGGAGAACCATCTCAAAATAAACGTCTGGGTGTAACGAAGGTGTTATCAAGTTATTTTGGCAAATCCCAAAAAGCTGCATTGGAGACTAAAGATTAATGTTTATTGAGTTACAATTATTTTAAATAAATACATGATTTGAATTACTAAATGGATTTTTCTTCATACTGCTATTTGTTAATTAATTTGTCCATCTAATTTGGAGCGTGGAACGTAAGACAGAAACACGTTTGTACGATATCACTATATACAGAAAGCATAGTTAATAGAAATCTCTATTGCCAGACATCAGGTTTCGCCGAAAAAAACGTTTGTTGCCCGTGGTAGGTACTACCGGTAGTACTACAATGGATAAAAAAGTACTTTATCGTCAGAACCCCTGGACCAAGTGTGATATTTTATGTTTGGAAACTATCTAATTACAGTACCTTTTTGATACTATTTGATTCCTTAATTAAATGATTTAGTACCTCTATGAATTGTGAAAAAACATGAAAAGAAAGTGGCCAGACATTCTGACGTCAGGTTGTCTGGACCACATTTTTTTTAAATAGTTAGATACAGTATAACTTTATAATTTCTTTGTAAATATTTAGTACCTTTTTAGTACCTTTACATACGTTTTTCACAAAATTTTAAACGTTCCAGAAAAAAAATTACAGGGTATGAAAATTTTATATGAACAACATTTATTTGCAGCATACATAATATATTACTGGTAGAACTGGATGATGATAACTCAGGGTGGGGTTCGTTGGTGAGTTTTGGGGGAGGCCTATGTCCAACTATGAACACTGTACAGGATGATGATCATATTTAAATTATGCAGTTTGGAATATACAGGGTGTTAGTGTAAACACCGTTATCCTTGAAACCAGTGATTTGGTTTCACTTACAGAACGCAAATTCAATGAAAAAAAAACGTTTTTTTTATCCAAAATTTAAAAAAAACTATCCGACACCGTCCGTAAATTCATGGATACTATGCGCCCGAGTTACGTAATCACTGCAAAGGGCGCTGACCTGCTGCACTGGCCGTCCGTTTTAACTACCTACATAAGTTTTAACTACCTACATTTTAATAAAAACACAATATTACACATAACCTGTGATGTAACTTTCCCTTCATACTTTTCCTGGCTGGACAGGCAAAAATACCTACCTTGTGTTGCGTGACGAGTCCAAATGTAACTTAGATTTAAAAAAAAAACAAACGACTGGGTAGGTATCTTAGATGCAACGGAAGAACTTTTGGATAAACTCGAACGCGTTCAGAATCTGTGTATCCGCTTCATTTTCGGCCTCCAAAAGTATGACCATGTGTCAGAGTTTCGGTTGCAGTTGAAGTGGCTGCCTATTCGACGGCGTCGGGACTGTCATATCTTGTCTCTTCTGTTCTCTATCCTTCACAATCCCAATGCCCCTAAATATCTTCGCGAACGCTTTGAGTATTTAATACCTAGAGACAAACCCTGTCGTACTGCCACTTCTCTCCTTTTAAAAACCCTCCCCGTGTCTCTAGCAAATATGACAACTCTTTCACCGTCCGTGCAGTGCGTCTATGGAATTCACTTCCACATCCTATACGCGCTTGCCAGTCTCTTGATACTTTCAAAAAAAAAACAAGGGAGTACTTTTTCTCTCAGTAATGTATTATGTAATATGGACATATAAGTTAGTAGGTATAAGTAGTTTATTAAAAATAGTAGGCATATTTATTAGTATGTAGTTGTATATGTATGTAGTTGTATATGTAACTATTAGTGTGTATGTTTATAGATATGTATTTACCAATTTGGTAACAATTATTTTAAATCTGTTGTACACTTGTTATGCACTCATTATCATGTATCTTTTTCCTAAAGGTTTGCTGGAAGAGAATTCATAATTGAATTAAGCTCGCCTTTGTACATGTTGTTTCCAATTTATAACATTTATTTTATGTAATTTTCCGTGTGCAATAAAGTATAAATAAAAGTATTTTAGGCGTATTTAAAAGTTAATCACATTTTTGCCGGTACGGTGAACTGACCTAAACTGGTGTAGGTAACCTTGGAGTAGTCGCCACCATCGTTTCTCGGTTTGGCACAGGTTGTCCAGGGAATAACTCTGCGTACATTCTTCGAGCCTCGTTCAGGTTATCACCAGCCGCGGCATATGCCCGAACCATATCGGTCCACTGTACGTTTGTGTACGACATAATCACTACACACTACAGAGCACGCGAGAGGCGGCGGGGAATGTATAAAAAAAATTTTTTTTTCGTTGAATTTGCGTTCTATAAGTGAAACCAAACCACTGGTTTCAAGGATAACGGTGTTTACACTAACACCCTGTATAATCCAAACTGCATAATTTAAATATGATCATCATTCTGTACAGTGTTCATAGTTGGACATAGGCCTCTCCCAAAACTCACCAACGAACCCCACCCTGAGTTATCTTCATCCAGTTCTACCAGTAGTATATTATGTGTGCTGCAAATAAATTTTGTTGCTATAAAATTTTCATACCTCTGTAATTTTTTTTCTGGAACGATTAAAATTTTGTGAAAAAAGTGTGTAAAGGTTTTAAAAAGGTACTAAATATTTACAAAGAAATTATAAAGTTATACTGTATCTAACTATTTAAAAAAAATGTGGTCCAGACAACCTGACGTCAGAATGTCTGGCCACTTTCTTTTCATGTTTTTTCACTATTCATAGAGGTACTAACTAATTTAATTAAGGTATCAAATAGTATCAAAAAGGTACTGTAATTAGATAAGTTTCCAAACATAAAATATCACACTTGGTCCAGGGGTTCTGACGATAATAAAAGTACCACGTAGTAGGTACACCAAGTGATCCAGTAGAGTACCACAGGAAGTTCTCTTTTTTACTCATGTTACACCCAATTCAGTTTAGTTCTACAGATGTGGCCTTTGTGGAGAGGCTACCATTTCGTGATACCAATCCGTCACAGGAATGGGTCGTGGTCTACTTGCTTTCACCTGGATGGACTACAAGCACTTTTTCTAGCCGATGGTCCTCCTAAATGTTGAGTAATATGCAAATCAAAAATGTCTATAGGGCATAGGCTATGGTCCACCAGTAAATCCACGTGATTTTCATTTTACTACAATTGAAAAATGAATGCCGAAAGAACAACTGAAAGTTGAAAAAACAAATTAATGCATTTACATTTACATTAACTTAAGTAAAACAAAAATAATACTTAAGTATAGATAAAATCAACGTAACTTTTCCAAAGCGTATCCTACAGTAATTTTGTATTTCTATTATGTCGTCATCATCATTTATATATTTGGTTTTCCTTTTGTTGAAAGGACTAGGTTCAAGACTCTTCAGTTCAGTTAGGAGGCGCTTTAGTTACCTATCGTAATTAATAGAAACATATAGTAGATATAGGTACCTAATCAAAAGAAAGGTACTTCGAGGGGCTCCTATTTCTTTCCTTAAAAAAAGAATTACCACGAAGGCTTAGGCGGGAGCGAAGCGGGAGCTCCCGCCTAAGCCTTCGTGGATATTTTTTTATATGTTTAGCTTCTAATCTAACGAACTTATCCGAGTCGGGGTTTTGTAAAAACTCTTTTAACGTTACTTGATCGCAAAAACGTGCTCAGTTGACGTGAGTTGAGCAAGTTCCTTTAAGAAATTAATAAAATTTTTTTTGCAAAATATTGTTTACTCTTGACATAGAAACATAAGACTAAAGCTATCAAAACCAACAGTTATAAAACGAATAAATGAAATATATCAAAAAGGTTCTTTGTAGTAAATACGACCTTCTTGACATGACCTGTCTTCTTTTCAACTGTTAGTCTTTGCAGGTTCCTGCTCTATGGCACAGATCCTGAAGCCGAGGCTTGAATAATGGCTTTGTGAGGAAGTCAGCCAGTTGATTCTCAGTAGCTACCTTCTTGACTAAAAGATGATTTTCCAAAACACGCTCTCTAACAAAGAAGTGTCGTAGTTGTATATGTTTAGTTTTCTGATGCCTTTCATGCGGCGGACAAAGCGCTAATCTTAGCGCAGATTCACTGTCTATATACAACTCAGGAACTTTACTTTCATCGCATCTATCCTTTAGAAACTTAATAATACGTGATAGCCAAAGTATCAGAATCTCTCTAGCAGCTTCACTCGCAGCAATAATTTCGGCTTCCGTTGATGAAATTGCTACAGATCTTTGTCATTTACTTTGCCAGGAAACGGGGCCGCTGCATGCAATCATATTATGCCACTAGTTGAGCGTCCAGTCAACTTATCTCCCCCGTGATCTGCAATCACTGTAGCATTTTAAATGGTGTTCAGCCAAATGTTTATACGTGATTCCAATATTCAAGGTGCCTTTGACATAGCGAAATATCCTCTTAACTCTCGCTACATCTTCTGGTGTTGGGTTATCGAGTTTTCGTGATACTACTCCAACAGCAAAGGCGATATCAGGCCTAGTACCGGTCATCAAATATGTGAGCGCACCAACGGCTTGACGATAAGGAAATACTTGAGCTTCATCTTTCTCCTTTGTGGTTATCACTGCGTCTTTTACGATAGGAGTCACGGCTGCTTTGCAATCTTGCATTCCAAATCTCTCTAAAAGTCGCTTCGTGTAACCTTTCTGGTCAATTTTGAATGGACCGTAATTTCTTCGTTCAATTCCGATTCCAAGGAAATAACTGCCACTTTTCGTAGTTATATCAAAGCGGTGCCTCATTTCTTTTAGAAACTTATTAGTTTCTTCTTCACTTGCCGACGCGATTAGCCCATCATCTACGTACAAGGCCAGAATCAGTTTCTCCTTGCCGCTCCTCTTTTGAATAAACAGGGGTCGCTCTCACATTGCTTGAAGCCAATTCTTAGAATGTGATCTGTGATGGTGCTGTTCCAACAACGTGGAGCTTGTTTTAGTCCATATTAACTCTTTATTAATTTGCAAACTTTACCATCATTACTCGAGGCTTCATATAGATTTCTTCTTTTAATGTCCCATATAAAAATGCTGTTGTAACATCAAATTGAGACAATTGAAAATTTTCTTGTGCAGCTATGCTGATTACTGTCCTTATTGTACTCACATTTGCAACGGGGCTGAACGTTTCATCATAGTCTATTCCTTTTTTCTGTGAATAGGCTTTGAACACAAGTTTGGCTTTATATTTCTCTATAGAGCCATCTCGAAAAATCCATTTGCAAGGAATAGCTTTCCTTTCTGGAGGTAAATCTACCATTTCCCGAGTTTTATTCCTCTGTAGAGAATTAATTTC
This sequence comes from Nycteola revayana, assembly GCA_947037095.2. Lineage (NCBI taxonomy): Eukaryota > Metazoa > Arthropoda > Insecta > Lepidoptera > Nolidae > Nycteola > Nycteola revayana. The sequence continues at coordinate 31,793,555 of OX344838.1, forward strand.
ACTATTCATAGCTATGCGCCTTTGGTCTGAGTTTTTGGACGCCATTGCTTCTTTAAATGTACTTGGTTCTATGAGTGCTTCGTCATTATTTGAATTTACGCTTAGACAAACACTGCAGACGTAATCTTTAAATCGAACTGAAGCCTGAAGAGATGAGCGATTTCTTAGAGTAATTCTTCCTTCTGCCTCAAGTTCAGCCGGCTTTATGAAATATATCTGATGTTCTGTATTTTGTTCGATATGTTCAATATTTCTGATTGCATCATCCATATCTGGATCATTATATGAATTTGCTACAGCTTGCTCTATCGACGTTTGTATCTCACCTAGCCTCAACTTAGCAGAAGTTGAGGCTAGGTTATCGAGTAAAGAAAGGATCATTATTAAGTTGAAAATCATTGTCAAGTGATGGACTCTCAATTTGTTCCTGTAAGCTAGTCGATGGCTCTTGGATCTCGTTAACGTCATCGTCATTTTCGAGCGTTCCGAAGTTAATCAGATGAATAAGAATATTTTTGTCTTCTGTCTTATAACATCGGATTTTTCATTATCTGCAATAGGACTCAATAAGGGAATCTCATCAAAAATGTCATCTCGTGATCGTGATCGTCGATAACCGTCATCTGAATCATAACCAATCAGTATCCCTTTTTGTGCCTTTTATCGAACTTTTTCCTTCGTTCCTTAGGAATGTGGGGGTAACAGTTAGAACCAATTGTTTTTAGACGATTAATCCTTGTTTTTTTATGGTGCCACAATTCATACGGTAATTTACCATCTATAGGTGTAGGCCCTGTTCTTTTTAGGATGTACACCGATGTGGAGACCATTTCTGCTCATAGTGCTGTACAGATTTTTGCATGTGCATTCATCAAGCTGCGTGCCATTTCTACCACTGTTCTGTTCTCCCTTTCTGTAGGATTCTGTTGCGGCGTATACGGCATTGTAATTCGATGATTAATGCCTTCTCTGCTCAGAATGGTTTGTACTTTGTTGTTGACAAACTCGCCACCCCCATCGCTAAGCAGTTCTTTTATGTGAACTCCAGATGCTTTCACTTCAGCTAGCATAAGTTGCAACTTTGCATGTACTTCTTCTTTCTTGCGCATAAAGTATAGACATCTGTATCTTGCATAATCATCTTTAAATAGAACAAAATATCGTAGCTTTGAAATGCAGTAGGGAAAGGGTCCACATACGTCGGCGTATACTAATTCTCCCGGTCGTGTATTGTATTGTATATGTATTTTGAGTTTAAATAGTCCTCCAAACTTTTCACGAGTACCAATTAGTTTCGTTTGTCCATCTACTTTCATAGAACATTTCAGTGCAGTAGATTCAAACACACTTTTGTCCAACCTGTCATAGGTTGCAAGGACTGAGTATAAATTTCTGCTGATGTTGGGTACGTACCACACGTCTTTTAGCAAAATTTGCTCTGCTTTTCCATTTACGTCAGCCTCTCCAAGAATATTACCAATTCCAATGGCTTCAATGCATTGACCATTTGGACCAGTTACTGTATGCTAGCTCTTGAAAAAGGGGAAACTTTGAAATAGGTCTCCTCTGTTTGTGATATGGCTAGTAGCTCCATTATCTACATACCAGTTTTGTGAGTCCTTTAATTCGTTAAACCCTTCAGCCTGTACTGCTAGGACTGTCAGATTGTTAGCAGTTTTGGATTGTTTAGGTGGTCTGCCATCCTTAATCCATTTCTTACATTTTCTTATAACATGTCCTTCTTGCGTACAATATTTGCATTGTAACTGCTTTTTGGTAAACTTCTTTTTATTTTCTTTACTAGACCTTGCAAAAAGAGCTTCAGTTTTGGTCTCATTTTCATCAGTAACGTCATTTTGACACTTTTCATGTGCACACAACTAACTTGTCTACAGTCCCACCAACTTATCTATGAACTGAGTGGCGGCGACACCATCGACATAGTGTTGCAAGTTAATATAGATTTCCCAGAATTGGGCATATTTGCCTAGTATTTAGCGTAGTAATAAATTAGATACGTTATTAAGGTAATCTATATAATTAGTACTTTATTATCTATGTCTATACATTAATACATTCATTAAGTGTGTAAAAAATATTCGAAAAAATGGCAAAGATGAATTGATTAGGGGTAGATAACCTGTAACTGTAACCTAAAATTCATGTTAGCTGCTGTTGGACAGTCCATTTTTAGAGGAAGGCTTTAGGCTATATAACATCACGCTGCGACCAATAGGAGCGACGGGATAGGGTAGACAAAGTTGTCAGTGGACGAGGTCGCTGGCGGTCGGCTAGTTTAATATCTACAGGATAGATACAGGAGCTAACCTAGCAATTGGATATAATAAAACATGAGTTTTAGAATAATTCATTTATTGAAACCAGGTTTACAATAATTATGGTCTTTTGAACAACCTGCACGCCCAACTTCATCCAGGCTGTGAGGAAATATACCTCCTATTTCCATGCAACCATCATCATCATCACTATCACTTTCTGTTTCTGTGTCACTTCTTACTTCTATTTTAAAAGGCTTATCCAAATCGATGCTTCCGACAACAAAGGTCGTAAACACCAAAATAGCACTTTTGGTAATCAACCAAAAACAAAAAATAATTTCGTTTTTGGCTTATATCTTTTTAACTTTAAAAGTTGTAAAATTGTGTTCTATACAAGAAATACGTAAAATACGATGGTGTATCATAATAAATTATTGCTTATTATGTCAAAGCCTTATTTTAAAAGTTAGCTTGGACATACACCCCAGAAAATTCAAGAAGTTGGTATTTACGACCACTAACAAATCAATGGAGAACGATTTGTCAAACGGAAGTTAGAAGTATGCACCAGTTTTTAAATACAATAGTTCTGGGTTTGGTTTTAAAAACCATATACTGAAATAAAAATGAGTGTAAACACCACGATCTGATGCGATGGTATGTAACAAACATGAAAATATCTGAAGCAAATCAATGAATTTAAGACTGTAAGTTGAGTTTTCATTACTTGTAATAAAAACAATAAAATAAAACACAAATTGACATAATTAAAAAAGGTTTTTAATTGTATACGCATACGCCCCGCATACCTGCTTTCACCCTAGAAAGTATTGTTGTCCCCCTCTTACAGGTCTCAAGTTTGGTTGTCAGGAATGAGTGAGCGATGCGGTGCGGAAACGGCAACACACACAAAGGATTACTCTGTATAATTTTATACTCGGCGAAAGACAAGTGCAGCAATACTATCAAAGATTTACACCACAGATATTTACTAGAAATGTGCTTTACATCATCGGATGGTTTTTGTATCTCAATAATAGTCATGACCAAAGCAGGCCGTAATAATTATCTATGGATGTTTTTTCTGAATTATTAGATACGAATAGGGAATGCAATCTTGGACCAAGATTGGCTATTCAAGATCTTGGCGTCTTTTTTCTGAATTAAGATTGGTCAGTTCGAGATCTTGTCGAGATTTGGGTCGAGATCTTGGTCGCGAATCAAGATTTTCGGGATTTTCAAGATTGTGCAGAATTACGGCAAATTGATAGTAACCAGTATTTTAATATTATGTAATATAATGTATATTTTTAAAATTAACAACATTGGACCAACAATAATCAATGTTTATTTTTAAAATTAACAAGAAACAATCAACATTTTAGTGACAATGAAATAAATGCAATAATGCAATGAGATCACAAATTATAACCTATTATTTACGTTTAATGAAGAACAAAAAGTTTAAACCTTTTGTAAATGACTTCTCAAGAAACACAGTACGCTTAAAGTGTCATCACCTAATCGGCACCGCATATCAGTGGCTAAATAGCCCGCGGCTGAAAAGGCCCTTTCACTAGTAGGGACGAACGTTAAAAGACCGTTAAAAGCGAATTTCAGGTATTGTCCTCTTCGTCTCAAAATCTCGAAATCTTGTTACAATCTTGGACTGATTTGTCAAGATCGTGACCAGGATTTCGAAATTCAAGATTGATGGCTTTCAAGATTGAATCTTGGAAAATCACTCAAGATCTTGGTGGAATCTTGATCTTGCAGGATCAAGATTGCATTCCCTAGATACGAACGTAAAACACAATTACTTGAAATCCAGTGAGTAGCGCCATTTATTTCTCAGAAAAATTAAACATTTGAATTTCTTAACGGGGTGTAATTGCGACATATTTAAACTTTTTGTGTTACTACCCCTTTTTAGTATGAGAATATTAACAAAATTATTAGGAGTACGACCTACATAATTCAATTTTCAAACCAATTCTCCAAGACCAAGTGACATTACGACAATTGTTTCTCAGCAGAGCTTACGTTTTAAAAATGATTGCGGGGTGTAATTACAATTAATTATGTATTCATGTTTTTACGACCGACAGCTGTTTGTACGTTGTATTATACGACCTGCACGGTTATTCGGTTCTAAGCAATATGAGTTATACATACCCTCTTTTCTAAAAAATCTTGATTATACTAGTAAAATTTTTGGGTGTAAAAGTATTTTTTTTAGGCGAATATTTTTTTCACATTTTTAGATCGACGCAGCGCCAAAAATTAAGTAGGGCTGCATTCTTAACTCATTTTCGCCAAAATGGCGTTTACGACATTTTTTGCCGGAAGCATCGAAATACGAATCTTGTTTCAAATATTCTTATTTTATTTTTATTATATTATTTATATCAAGCAAATATCTAGGAAGATATCCTCGTGGCGCTTTTTGTGAATCTAAATATCTGGGATCAGCGGTTTCTTGAATAAATTTTACGGTGAGAAGTGCTATCTATGAACAAAGACCTCTGTCTACAGTGCTTCTAGGGACCAAAATATTTACGAACAATGTTTTCTATCAGTAAATTTTTCGGCGAAACGTGATGTCTGGGAAAAGTGATTTTTATTAACTATGCTTTCTATATATCTTAGTGTAGCTACGAAGGGGCTAGGCGGGGCAGTGCCCCGGGGCCCTCAAGCTCAGGGGGCCCTCGAATCCTTACCAGAAAATCTCAATCAAACTCAACTTTTGAAAATTTCTGCCATTTTCAAAATAAATATGACAGGTGGCAACTCGAGTTTAATCATGGCAACACAGTTGTGAGAAATTCCAAAGTTGTAAAAAGGGAATTCCCCTAAATTATTTGTGTGGGTTGACCGTGTTATTAACGTTTGCATCAATTTGTCGGATATCGATATCTGCATATTATTATTTACGATTTCTACTTAACTTTATTGTTGAATGTGATTATAAGGCGATAATTATGTTTGCTATATCAGTAGAATTAGAAAAATGTACTAAATATTTTTTTTTTTCATCCATTGATTATTTATTAACATACAAGTTAACGTTTTCATAAACAGGGTTTCTTTTAAATTGGCCAATAGATACCTAAATCCGTAAGAGATACCTACAAAAAAAATTGTTAGGAGACTTTAGCTCTATCTTGATGTTAAAAAAATTTTGGCGTATTTTTTTTTGGTCAGGTGTGACTTGTCAGAAAATTCTATAAACACACAGGATTACTTGCATAATATATTATATTTATTTTTAGGCAGTAACATGAATAGAATTAATTCTTGTTCAATTAAATAATAGTTATTAGGGATGGGCCGAAATTCGTTTTACATTCGGTTTAACCGAACTTCGGCAGCTTGAACCGAACTTCGTTATTCGGCCGAATTTCGGTTAAAATGCCGAACATTCTGCACTAAATATACTTGCACTATCATAATATAAATTAATGAAAAAACATATCTGTAGTAACAGTGAAATAAAATAAGTCTGATATACTCATAGTCATTTATTTGAATTAGAAAAAGTAATCATACGTGATAAACAAATAACTTAAATTGGTCTTTTTAACTACCAGTCTCAAAAATCTTTGGTTACTTAATCAAACAAAACACAAAATTAAACCGCTCTTCTTACTAACCAAACCAGCCTTAGAAATTTTTCTTACTTAATCAAAAAACAAAATTTTACTACTCTTCTCAACAAGTCTTAGAAATCTCTCTTACTTAATCAAAAAACAAAAATTAAACTACTTTTTTTAACAATAATAACCAACCATTAGAAATCTCTCTTACCTAGTCAGAACACACAATGTAACTGGAAGATCTTAATAATGAGTTTTAGCAATCTTTGCATAATATTTAATATTTTGGACTATTATTAAACGGTATTTCTCTCTAATATAGACTAGTTAGTAAAAATAGACAGCTTTTCATATTTGAAATTAACCAGAGGTAGGTTATGGTACGAAAACACTAAAGACTTGGCATTTTCTGGTAGAAGCCTGTTTCGTTTTTGTTCATACACATTTCCTGCCTCTGAGAAAAGTCGCTCAGAATATAGAAGACGTCATCTTCAAAACAAAGTAACAAACAAATAATGATAAAATATATCAATCAAACCAACAAAAATCACGTAAAAACCATTAATTTAATTTGTGTAATGTAAACAATAGCACGTGACAAGCTGGTGACGTCTTTACAAATGACTAGCTGGCTAACAGCCCTAAGTGCGAGCGAGGCACATCTAGCAATATTTGCAGCAAGTGCGTAAACAAGTCACAACACGAAAAAGCGCGGCGAAATTGAACCGAAGTTCGGCCGAACTTCGGCCGAATTTTTCATTTTTACCGAATGTTCGGCCGAAGTTCGTATTCGGTTCAAACCACATTCAGCCCATCCCTAATAGTTATTGATTTTAATAAAAAAATATACCATAGCCATATAAAAGCACAGTGGTGACCCCCGGATTTTCTACTCTTTTTTGCCAATCTATACGTGATGTTTTTTTGTCATTTTTTAAACCGTCAAATGTGGTAACACTGGCGGCGATAAAATGTTTGCCGGGGGTTTGTAAGTTTAATTATCATTAAATTGCGGACTGGAACTAAACGTAATATCTTACTAAAGAACCCCCAAAGCCTTTGAGGGGTGATAAAATATATCGATTAAGATCCCTTATAAACGGATAATAATATCTACAGCTATGTAAAGATAGGGTAATCAGTGACATCTAGTGATAAAATGCAAAGTAGAATGCATCGGCGATAGGTTAAATAACTAAGCTGGTGCAACGTATGTATGAACAAATAAATAAATAAATATATAACAAACCCTTGAATCTTTTCTATTTCGTTTTATTGCCCAATACCTAAACCAAGTATTAAAATAATAAAGTTGCTTAGCATTTTTTAAGTATTTGTATATTTAATGATTTTACTTCAAAAAACCTTACCAGTTTTAATAGCAGTGGGCCCCATTTTTAGGGTTCCGTAGCCAAATGGCAAAAAACGGAACCCTTATAGATTCGTCATGTCTGTCTGTCTGTCTGTCTGTCTGTCTGTCTGTCTGTCTGTCCGTCCGTATGTCACAGCGACTTTTTTCCGAAACTATAAGAACTGTAATGGTGAAACTTGGTAAGTAGATGTATTTTGTGAACCGCATTAAGATTTTTACACAAAAATAGAAAAAAAACTATAAATTTTGGGGTTCCCCATACATAGAAGTGAAACTCAAAAAAATTTTTTTCATCGCACCCATACATATGTGGTGTCTATGAATAGGTCTTCAAAAATGATGTTGAGGTTTCTAATGTCATTTTTTTCTAAACTGAATAGTTTGCGGGAGAGACACTTCCAAAGTGGTAAAATGTGTCCCCCCCCCCTGTAACTTCTAAAATAAGAGAATGATAAAACTAAAAAAAATATATGATGTACATAACCATGCAAACTACCACCGAAAATTGGTTTGAACGAGATCAAGTCAGTAGTTTTTTTTTAATACGTCATAAACCGTAAACCGCAATTTCCCTTTCATTCAATCAACTATTATTAACATCGATCAAAGTTACAACGAACTACAAGAACTTTTATACTATGTTCCTTGTTGTATTCTTGATATCAAAAATAGGTAGGCACTTGCAACTAGTACGGAACCCTTCGTGCGAGAGTCCGACTCGCACTTGGCCGGTTTTTTTATTTGCCCCAGGGCCCTTGGTTACCTAGCTACGCCACTGCGTACAAGCGGGTCTCTGTCTTACGATCAACTCTCTATAATTCGAGTTTATATGCTCAATGAAAAGCTAATTGCATTATATCTCAATAATAAAAAAATAAAACTTATTAGTTAGTAATGAAAAAAATCATTAATTATCTCGAGACCTCGATACAATCGAAGCCCGGATGGTTTAACCACTAGACAAACTGGGAAACTTATTATTTTTATACCTACGGTCTACATTAAAAAATAATGGATTTTATTTAAAGTGTAAAAAATTATAGTAATATGAAAAATTTCTTAAAACTCAAAAGACATATTGCAGGCTGGCTTTGAAATAGCCAAATAAAAAAAAACAAAGTATATTTAAATGCTTCTTTTTGTGTGTGAAATATAATTTATTGTTCTAATATTTTCATTTACCAACGCGTGATGACTTTAATTGTTGATATATTTTAATGTGGCAGCGATTTGCGTTTATGTCACCCTCCGTTAAGTTTATATAGTATGAAAGCCCTTGAATACACAGTGGAAAAAAAGTCTTAGTGTTAGCATAGCAACAGCACTTATTCCTATTTTAGGGGATATTGTCGTAGAAAGAAGACAGGGTGCCTTTTTGCGGTAAGTCTATACATTCATTTAATCAATTTGATATATCAGAGGTGTTTTATGGTTATACAAACATTTTCATATTGAATGAGGCATTGTCTATTCGTTAATGCAGAATTCTACGTATGGTTTTTCCTGGTCGATTCATGTACTATTCATGTATTCATGTCGATTCAAGTAAGTACTGTTAACAGATTATACATGTCTGATAGCATGAATTTTCGTAAAAATAAACTCATAGCAACCATACTTCTATTATTGATCATCATCAGTAGTCTGTATAGTGTTCAAGCTTCTATAGTATTTTACAGGATGGAGGCATAACAGTAACTATGATGTTGTCACAGTCAGTAAATTTTATGTTTTATGAAATTGACATGTTAAATGCTGCTGCACTTTACCTGGTATTAAATTGTGAAAAATGATGAAGACAGATGGACAACTGCAACTACACTTACAAAGCATAATTATATTTCTCTATCAAAATCTGAGTTATGGAGGGTTGGAGCATCCAAATTAAATCTGTATCTGTTGCTGGAAAAAATCAATTGTGTTAAGTAAAAGATTTCTTTTGAGGGCTCACTGACTAAATACTCATAAGCATGGAGACCTATCTTCAATTTAATTTTTATATTTTGAATGGAAATATGTAGTTAGTCACAGGACTTTTGTTACTTCACAAGGCACAAAGACGAGCAGTGCTCCAGCCTTAATAAACGTTAAAAACTACAAACTTGCAACCTGTGTGGTTGCTGGCAGGAGATTGACGAATGATGACTTTGCTTATGTCCAGCAGTGGATGATCTATCAGTTGGAAATAATTGTCTATCTATAGAAGTGACAATAACTAAATAATTGGTTGAAACTACAATAATTGGATCTCAGTTCATTAGTAGATTGTTAAAAATGCTTAGTGCGGGGCCATACAAGATAAACTCTTGTTCATTAACGCTGTATTAGATGGTCTAGCACACAGTCTATCATTAAAGCGATGACTACAGATGTTAGTGTTTGAGTCTGCTAATTTTAAAAAAATGTTTAGGTACATTGTTCGTTCTGATTCTTTTTTTTTTCATTTGTACATTGTGTAATTTGCCAGGAGGCTTTTGCTACTTCACTGGACATAAAGGCAAACAGAAGTCACTTTTCTATTTTATGTTACAGAATTGGGTTCTGGAACATAAAATAGAAAAGTGGCTTTTTTAATAAATTCAATTAATCATTATTTGTAAGTATGGATGGATGGATGGATGTTTGTTACTCTTTCACGTAAAAACTACTGAATGGAATTGGCTGAAATTTTGCACAGGGATAGGTTATATGATGGATTAAAATATAGGTTACAAACCATCACACTCTGAACCACTGGAGCAGAGTAATGCAGGTAATACCGCGGGTGTAGCTAGTTGCTCATAAATGTTGAAAGTCAAATGGAAATTTTTGAATTTATAAAAATTAATCTGAATATTCCTCAAATATCTTTAAAATTAGTATCACCAATTTTTATAACACCATTGTCTCAGGTTGGGTCCTAATAAATATAATTTGATATATTTCATTGATGTACAATTTTTAGATTGTTAATGCAATCATCTATTGTTTGTAATGAAATTTTTTTTTTTTTTTAATAAAATTAGCAAAGCAAAGCTGACATCCTATCTGACGGTTAAGATATATGCTCTATTAAAATCTTTTGTTTCTTTTGAAGTCTTTTTAAAAATGGCTAGCAATTTGGCTAAGACCAGGTTCCCTCTCAACCCATGTATATACCAGGGGTATGGCGGGCACAACTAGTATTGGGTGATGATTTTATTTAAAAGAAACATCCATTTTAATATTAATATATCAATAGAAGAATATATCTGACAAGCTTGGCCCATGCAGGTTTACATGTGTTTCCTGGCTATTTAGCTATCAATGTATATGTAAGAATTTTTTATTTATTCAGTAATTGAGGAGACTAATTAATGCAATCAAACAGGTTTCAATTATCATTAAGTGAAGCTTGATCACCATCACCATTTACTTAAGTACTAAATATAGTATAGTAGAAATATAGTATCCCTTATAAACAAGGAACTTTATTCATATTCTTTTAACTGATATTTATAATATAACTAGTTGCAGTAAATTTACTTACAATGTTTTTTATTATTGCTTTTACCTACTATGAATTAATTAAAACAACAGGATAAACAGGAACCAATAATTATTCTGGTAATGCACTAAAAAACATAATACACAATTCCTCATTACTGCATTTTATTAATCTATAGATGTTACTCTAAGAGTTAAAAAATAGATTGCGTCAATGGTGGGTAACACCAAGAGGTTCAACTAGTTCATCTATATATAACAATGTATATGTACTACATTGTTTTTTTTTGAAGAACAAGCAGAGCTTTTTTCAATCTACCTAGTAATCTTGTTAACCCCTTCTGCTAAGCTAAACAGATGCTTAATTCTTCATAAATGAAAATCCAGATATGGGTCATATTTAGTTCAGTTACAGTCTTGTTTCTCTAAAACCAATCAAAACAACTAACAAAGCTTGCTGTCAAATGAAATTTGGTTTCGGAAAGATGAATTAATAATGTTTATTTTCCTTGTTTACAGATGAATAAAGACGATACTTGGAAAAAAACTGGGTGCCACAGGAAAACACATATACATATAAATTATTTATACACATTGTAAGTATTGACATAATAGTAGTAGCATAAGATGATCACTCGAAGATGGTTCCACCCAGCGCTAACAGGAGTGGAAGCAGAAAGGTTACTAATGGAATGTGGTCACGATGGCTATTTCCTTGCACGGCCCAGTATGAGTAATCTGGGTGATTTCACTCTTTCAGTACGCAGAGGAAATGAAGTGACCCATATCAAAATACAAAATAATGGCGAATTTCTTGATCTATATGGTGGCGAAAAATTCGCAACACTTTCGGAGCTGGTTCAGTACTATATGGATAATCAATTTCAACTTCGAGAGAAAAATGGAAACATTATCCGGTTAAAGACACCACTGAACTGTGCCGACCCCACCACTGAACGGTGGTATCATGGACAACTGACCGCCAAGGAAGCTGAACGCATAATGATGGAAAACGGCAAGAATGGTTCGTTCCTTGTGCGTGAATCTCAGCGCCAGCCCGGAGATTTCGTATTGTCGGTGCGGACTATCGACCGCGTGACGCACGTCATCATTCGCCGACATGATGGCAAGTACGATGTAGGCGGCGGACAGCAGTTCGACGATCTCGTCGGTCTGATCGAACACTACAGGACCTATCCTATGGTCGAGACCACTGGTGAGGTGCTGCGGTTGATACAGCCCTTCAACGCTACTCGAATACAAGTCCGCCATTTCTACACTCGAGTGAAGCAACTCCAAAAAGAAAACGAAGGTCCTATAGAGAGTATGGCTTATAAGCAAGGATTTTGGGAAGAATTCGAAACGTTGCAGATGATGGAAAATCTTCAATTATTTGACAGGATGGAAGGATCGAAGCCAGAAAATATTAGAAAAAATAGATACAAAAATATAATACCGTTCGATCATACAAGAGTGATACTCAAAGACATACCACCGGACGCGCCTGCCGGAGCTGACTACATAAACGCTAATTACATTCGATGCGAGCATATTGACTCGTCACACGACTCTACTGGCACTAATGGCAGCTATGAGAACGGTTCCTTTAGTCGCGACAGTGGACTTTCAAGTCGGGATAGTGGGTCGTCGTTAAGTCGTGATAATACGCCTTCTAAAAAGGAAAAGATGTCGCCGAATCAAAGTTTTTATGTGGTCAATGATGAAAAAACAGTTACCAAAACTCAAGGCAGCGCTTCGAAGATCCCATCTTTTGAGCCTTGCGTACTCCGCAGTAATCCAAATTACGTCAATACAACTATTCCAAAATCAAACGAAGAAACTGAGAATGGCATCGTCGATCACGTGTATAATAAATTGTACATCGCCACCCAAGGTTGTTTGGCACATACGATATATCAGTTTTGGTCAATGATATGGCAAGAAGACGTTCGCATCATAATCATGACCACTAAAGAGATCGAGCGGGGTAAGGTTAAGTGCGAGAGATATTGGCCAGAAGTGAACACCACTGAAGTTTTCAGAAAGTATACGATAACCAATGAGTCGGAGTCGTCCACTCCGGATTATACATTGCGTCGTTTTGTGGTATCGAAGAAAGATGAGTCTGTGAAACGAACTATATATCATTTTCACTTTACAGCGTGGCCGGACCACGGCGTTCCGTCAGAGCCAGGGCGTGTACTAAACATCCTGCTAGACGTAAACTACCGCCTGCAGCAGATCATGACTGGGCCCGACGCGCCACCGCAGGCCGTCGTATGCGTGCACTGCTCCGCTGGCATTGGCAGAACTGGAACATTTATCGTCATCGACATGATACTGGACCAGATTAGAAAAGAGGGATTCGATTGCGAAATAGACGTTCATCGTACCGTACAAATGGTGCGAGACCAACGGTCCGGAATGGTGCAGAACGAGGCTCAGTACAAATTTATATATATGGCAGTCTTAGAGTTCATCGAAACCGAGAAACAGAGGATTGGTCTCGGGCCGGAAACTACGTTAGACTCCCCGTGTGCGCACTCGCATCCTTCGCCATTTTTATGAAGAGCCTCAAGAAAGTTTTTTTGGATTTTGGATGAACGCTTTGTGCTATGATAATAGTGGACGTGGTGTTGGATAAGTTTTAATCTTTCAAATCTTTTAATTTTTTAGCACTTTATCTAATTCGGTCGTTGGTCTAATCTATCAGTTGAATTGTCGAATTATTATTAAATATTAAACTTTGATAAAATTTGATACTTTTGCTTGGTATTATGTACTAACAAAAAATATTATACTGCATTATTTGATGCTAATGTGTCACCTTTTAAGTAATGCTCACTACTCATCGATGACAACGAACCTATATATTTATGTATAATGCTGTATTATACGTTCATTGTCATTGTTATACAGATAAAGTAGATAGTCCTTATCATACATATATGTCGAGGATATACTTTATATTCGTACTCCTTATTACTTTTATATATAACTTAACCATATCTATGATACTATATACTTTTAAGGTACCCGGGGCGTATATGCGTGTTTAGTATCTTCCTGTATGCGACATATGCATTCAACTTATCACATATTGTCTAAATTACTTCAGGTGAAATATTTCCACTTTAGGTATTAAACAAACAATTGAGCGAACTTGAATTAATTTATATTTGCCAATGCAAAGGCATTAATATAAATAAATACTAGCGGCCCGCCCCGGCTTCGCACGGGTGGACTTTTATACCCTACCCCTGCCATACCCTACCCCTACCCCTACCCTACCCTACCCCTGCCATACCCCTACCCTACCCCTACCCTACCCTACCCTACCCTACCCTACCCCTACCCAAAAGTATCCTATGTCCTTCTCCCAGTTCTTAGCTACCTCCCTACCAATTTTCAGCCAAATCGGTTCAGCCGTTCTTGAGTTATAAATAGTGTAACTAACACGACTTTCTTTTGTTTTTAAAATGTATTCTGCTATTCGAGACGGAAACAAATCCAACAAATCAAAAACCATGGCAATCGGTCCAGCCGTTCTCGAGTTATAAGTGTTGTAACAAACACGACTTTCTTTTATATATATAATAAAATAATATAATATAGATGAATTCGTATTTCCCTTGGTCATGGCATCACGTGTGAACGGCTGGTCCGATTTGGCTAAATCGTTGTTTGTTGTGTTTGTTTGACAGGAGAAGGTTCTTATAAAATAAGAAAATTGCAAAAATTTTAAAAATTAAATATTCTACTAACTTAACCACCATATTATATTTTCTTACTATTTTCTAAAGTAACCTTAGTGCTTTTGACTATATATTATTTTTAATGTAACCTTATGGCGTAAGGCATAACATTGAAAGAATTTTGAAGGTGGATGTAAAAAAATAGAATTTCTTAGTGCAATTTAAAAAAAAGTTTTAACTTTAAAATATCCAATATTATGTAGAGATTTAGTTAAGGCATGCATGCATGTCATCATTAGGTCAAAAACTTCGAAAAAGCGTTGTGAATTTCTCCCGTCTAAAAATTATATTGTAGGTAAGCATTGTATTCAAATTCTTTAACCTACTACTGTTATTAAATTTGTAAATGAATAGACCAGTTACTGGCTTTTACATTTGCAAAATAAATACATAATCAATAAACAAAATAATGTTAAAATCCAAATTTTATATTCAATACCTAAAGAACGAATGCACCTTATATCAAAATAATTAAATTACAAAAATGCTGAACAACATCAGCGCATATAGTCAGAAATTCGAGCCCCAATCTATTTAATTATTTAAGTTGTGATTTGTCAATTATTTCAGTGGGGGCAATACGCAAATATGTTGAAATAAAAGTCATCGACAGAGATTTTACGCACAAATATTCAATATGTCTATTTATTATTATCAACTAATTTAGTACGCCTAATTTTATAATTCATATTAACCCCGGGTATATCAAGACATATAATCATTTTCTTTAAAAAAAAATATTTTATGCATTAATTTCTACAATTTTTGTTAGGGGCACTGTATAAATATTTGTTGAATCAACTAATGGAAAAACTATAACGATACCTGTAACTTGGGGTAGTTTTAACTAAGATAATCATTAATCATTTCAATGAAATTGGATGGTATGTTGTAATAATTTAAGTGTATGACACGAAAATGAAATGTGTTTGTAGATATAAGTTGCTTTTCTTAAACATATAGTTATGAATGGTGCGATGCTGAGTTACATTGAAGATAGAAACCAAAATACTAAAGTAAACATTTAACATATTTTGTCTTGTAATAGCTTAAAGGGTAGCCCCTTTGGCTATTAATATGCCAAGATATATAACAGGAAAGAAAAATAAATAGCTTGAGAAAAAATATATGTGGTGTGTCCTTTATAAGTGTGTTTTGATCAATGTCTTCAATAAATTAATTACTGTAGTGCTGTTATCGCACCACATTTTATGTGAATATTAAATAACACTTATGCAGGCTTGTATTTGTATAAACGGTGACCTGAATAATTTATCACACTATTGTTTTAATTTTGCACGACAAAGAAGTCTAAAGGACTTAATGTGATCTCGAATTGGAGTTTGAATTGTTTTTTTTTATATAATGAAAGTTTATGTACATGTGTGTAATTTGCAATTAGGTATTGGAATTAGATTTGTTATGAGTTTATGACTTCAGCTATTCATCATTAAATCAGAATGAGAGCATAAATACTATATATGTTTATCGGTACATACACCATATTATAATTTTATGTGTTAAGGTCAATGGAAAATTTAAAACCAATCTATTTGTTATACGAACCGAACATTGGAAAATATATCAACTAATAATAAATCATTATTCTATTACTTAACACAATACCTAAATGGTAAAATTTATGAAAAACAATATGAGTAATGTTACGAGATTCCATTTCAGGCTATGATTTTATTATTATGATATAAGAAAAACTTTTTATAAACAAATTTTTACTTCACGATTGTGATTTTAAATGCGGTGAACGGGTCTAAATCGCATAGAAATTGTAGGCTAAATAAGTTTTGTTGCATCCCAGTGCTTGCTAAAGTGTACGGGAAATAATATTTAGCATTATTGTATGTGTTTTAAACCCGTTTGCTTATGATTTAATTTGATTATGTATGAATTTAATAATATTCAGATGACAATACAATTTTCCTTCAAAGTTTAGCGGATGTGCGTACTATAGAAGAACTCTTTATAGGATGATGTAAACTGTCAAAAACAATAACATGCTTCCTTTCGTTTAATTTTAAAGTTATTATACCTATTAATTTAAAAATTGATCCCGCAATAATGTGGGTTGAAATTTTAACCATTCACAGACTAGATTTTGACTTTGCAACCTGACAAAATATTTTCTATCTTTAAGTATATTATTAACACAATATCTTGTGTATGGGGCCATATACTATTGCAAAAAAACATAATAATAATAATATTTATTTTGCCAAAAATATGGTTATTATACATAGATGTTACCTTAATTATACAAAATATCCAGCATGTTTCGCGTTTATAACAGCATCCAAAAATTAGTACAGTTAGTTTAAATGCTATGATACTATGACTTTACCTATATTAATATATATATATTTTCATATCTTCATCTGCATCTTTAATAATCACATTTATTAAGTATTCGTACCTTTTAATATATTGGCTTGCGAAACACAAATCGTTAATATCATAGTCATTAGCTGATTAAAATATACCTAAACATGGAAGATGACTAAAAAACTGTATAAAGTTTTGAGTACATACAATGTTCTGCTGTTGTATTCAATTGTCACAACGAAACGTGTTTTTAGTTGTTGATTCTTCGTAGGCGGCGACACTATTCTCCAACACTCCCCACGCTTTTCATAACCATCTTTTGTGAGGAAGAATGTATATATATATATACCTACTTGTTTAATACATAAAATATTGCATTAGATTAGATATATTACCTAATGTTACGATTAAATCACATTAAATAGTAACTAAAATATATCGTAAATATATATTATCATTTTTTACTAATTATTTTCATCTGCTGTATGTTATTTTCAAGACGTCAGAGAGAGTCAAGTTAGTTTTCATTGCACGACTCTAATTAAACAAGACATTAGGTACCTACTAACTAAAATTCAAATATGTTTTTGTAAAGGATGATGAGACATTTTGGTACCCGGTCCAATAACAATAATTATTGTATTATTGAATTGGTCTAACCTATAGGAGAAAAAAATTGTATGGTGACGAAACCTGAATGTTAGTATCTTCAGAGATATTGATATATGAATATGTTTCATTTGTTCACCATAACAATATAAGTGTCATATTAAAAACTTAAGCGATACAACTGAAAACTTGATTTACTGATACCAACCTAGGAGGCACCACGGGATATATCGGGAGCGGAGTGGGGGGTGCGCGTGATCGGCTGATACATCTCCAATTATCAGTCAGTCACTCGTTCGTTCCGTTCGTGAGACTACGTTACGCTACTGTCTACTACTTTATTTTATCTTTCATATTGACCCGTGCTTTTCTTTTGGACTCCGTTACCCGCTAAAATCGTTGACTTCGGCTTGTTTTATGGACTTGATTTTCTACCAAAATGGAAGGAAATCACAATTGTGTGATGTGTCGGCGAGGTTTTTTATTCTTAGTGACTACTCACACCCGCATGTTCAAGCAAAAACGCATGACACAAAAATCGCTCTAACTCCTTAAATACTAATATTTGAGACAAGCGCTCAAGTTTACATTATTCTACACAAAAATACCTTTTCAATGATGTATAACATGTTTCTATTGGAGTGGGTACCAGACTCCATACATTCTGCCCATCATCCTTTAAACCTTACCCTTATAATACGTACTATGTACGTATTCTACCGCCTTTGTTTAAGTTTTAAACACTCAAATTTTAACATATAGATATTTAACGATGATAGATCATAACTGTAATTCATCAATTAATGGGATTCATGTAATTCATCAAATAAACAGAACATTTAAATCAAATAGAATCCAGAGCTCCAATTTTCTCTGATATAACTTAATTTTTGTCTAGTATATAGCTTTATTTATTAAACATAAGTATCAAGGCCTATCTTAAAATCTGTTACACGATTTGGATCTCAAATATAAGGATTATTTGTTAATTGCGTGCCCATGTAACTTGAGCACGTCGTCTCATGGTTGGCAACGCACGCACTTTAATTTTTTTGAATATAATTATGCGAAAGAAAAGTTTATTGTTTATAGATTTTGTATCTGGAAAAATATAATACTTACTGATCTGTTGTATAACAATATAGATAAAATAATGGTGTATGAACTAAGTCTAGAATTCAATTTTTACCATACCATCTTATAGTAATAAATTATTGAAAAAAAAGTATATTCTTGTCAAACTGTAATCAGAGGTGCTTTTCATGTAAAGTATTTTATGGAAATGAGGTGCGTTATTTCATTGTTTTCTTTTTTATATATATGCGTAGATTACGAAGTAATATGAAATTATGTAAAAAAATCGGGCAGTGATAATTTTAACTTTTTACAATTACTGAAAAAATATTACTTATAAATGTTATATAATAAAATGCTTTATTTAGAATTAGTGAGTTTCAAAAAATACACTGGGCAGTGTATTTTTGTGTGACCTCTTCGTAAATGTCAAGTTATGTTAAATATTTATGTTATGGTGAAAATCGGTGTAAAATACGTGGATACTATCTGGTGAAGTTGTGGCATTCAATTTGAATGTACCTAGTAGATACTTTACTTTGATTGTGTTATAACAGATAAATAAATAAAAAATACATTACACCTTCTGTATCTGTTTTACATATGAGTTTCAATGTAAAAATATGCTTAGGAACCTATTTGACAACGATTATTTAACGCACATTTTGATGTCGTATTAGTAATAGTATGTTTTTTATTTTAATTTTTTTATTGTCATATTTTGAATAACAGTGGCGAAAATAAACACGTAATATCATGTCCAAATAGATGTTTCGTAATATTTGTATTACCTTGTAAGCTGGTTGCCCCAATATTTTTAGTATTCTCTAGCTGACGTTTAACCCGCGTTGGGTTGCTGCCCCGCCCCAATATATTCTAATGTAATTTTTAACATTATTATATATTATAGTTTGCTTATATTATGTTTACCAAAAGTCATGTTTTTTGTTGTTTCCGTTCTAAAATTTTGCGTGGGTGAATTATAAACTCTCTTAATAGAGAATCTGTGCTGAACTAATATCGCATTTAAAAAACTGCGGCACACATATGTTTGCCACTGCTATACACAAATACAATGACATCTCTTAGACATTAATGCTGCACAAAAATAATAAATACTACAGGTACTTTAATTTATTCTTACCCGTTAAAATAATAATATTATATCTCAAGCTAACTTTTTATTGTAGTAAATTAGATTTAAGTGATATCAATAAATTTATCACTGCTTGAACTATTCAGAGCTACTATATTGTGTTGTTGGCATTTTATTTAAACCATTATTCCAATTTGTATAACTACTCTAAGGTAATCCCATGGAGGTAGGAGACGAATGTCGTCTGAAATATATGTTGTGTTTTATTGTATATTATCAAATTAACAATAAAATGTGATAATACCAATCATGTTGCTGTTTCTCTTTGCCCTTTCCTCTGAACATGGCATACCTGGAAGTGTCAATCTCTTATAGGAAATTATATTCCCGTTGTCCCTGCCATATCCCCGTCACGGATAGAGGGACGTGATTAAATTTATTTCCCGTTGTCCTCATAACGTACATTCGGCTAACTGGGAACAACGGGAAGTAAAAGTTAAATTTAGTTGCCAGTTTCAGTCAACGCTTATAATTATTATATTATTTACTTCACATAAGCAAACAAAACTTAAGTCCGGTTGAACTACATTGGTTTTGGTTTTTTTTTCAAACCACCCGAAACCTCGTTTAGTTTTTCAATTTACTTGACAGTGTACAGGGACAACGGGAAGTATTTTTAAATATTTAATTGAAGTATCCCCGTAGGACGGAGACGGGAATAAAGGTAGGTAATATAAGGGTTAGATGGGTAATTTATTATAACGTACCTAACGATTAAATTAATTTGATAAAATAAAAATACGTTTGCTACTCGGGGTTCACCGAAAAACCACATCTGCTGTTCCTCACGGAGACGCAAATCAGATGTCCAGCTGACGCAGCATACTTGCGCTACCCATGGTACACCCTGGAGCACAATTTTAAGCCACGCGCTGGCACCTGCGTGTATGCTCGCGATGACATCTGCGTTCGACGTCTCCGTAACATTGAGGATTCCAGTTTCTCCGTATTGTGGTTTCTGGTGGACACTGGCTTGGAGCAGATACTCTATGCCAGTGTCTATCGGTCGCACACCGACAACATGGAGACAACCAGGTTGTTTCAGTACCTTTCGGACTCGGCTGAATTAGCTCAGCTCAGGTGCTGCATCTCTATTTGTGAAGAATTCACAACTAGATGCTGCTGGTAAAAGTCCACCCAGGCTACCTCATTGCACTTCCACTATGCCCGAGTTGCACATTCGGCAAAAGGTGGTACTTAAAATTCTTACCACTCTAGATGTGAATAAGGCTAATGGGCCTGATGGCATTCCTGCCATTGTCTTGCGGTCATGTGCGCCTGAGTTGTCTCCTGTTTTGACTCGCCTCTATCGCTTGTCCCTGACGACTGGTCGAGTTCCAGTACCCTGGGAGATTGCCAATGTTCAACCGGTTCCCAAGAAAGGTAGTCGTGCCGACCCTGCCAACTACCGACCAATCGCAATCACCTCCATACTCTGTAAGGTTATGGAGCGTGTGTTAAACAACCGTCTCCTAGCATACCTGGAAGACAACGACCTCCTCAGTGACCGTCAATTCGGATTCCGTCGAGGCCGGTCTACTGGGGATCTTCTTGTTTATGCTACTCACTTCTGGAGCGATGCCATTGAGAGACACGGTGAGGCTCTTGCCGTGTCTCACAGTCTCGGTGAGATACTTGTCTGATGCGAAGTCTGGGTCAAAGGTCCAGTCGTTCAAGGAGTCGATGATTGAGGGGGTGAACTCGATCTTGGAGGCTGTCTCCTGGGGTGATGGCAACGTGGTTGGGTTTAACCCGTTTAACCCCTCAAAAACACAGGCGTGTCTTTTTTATTCATGCAAAAATATTTCAAAAAAGCTAAATTATGGAATTGCATTGAAAATTTATTACAATAATTAAGACATTTTTTATTGAAATCATATCGTAACGTAATTGTACCCCATATTATTTTTTTCATTTTATTGAAATTGTTGTCAATTTTAGTCATTGTCAACTTTCTTTACATCGTGCACAAATTACATAACAGACTAGTCGCTATTAAGGTCAACAGTCGACAAAAGTTGCCGGCAAAGGTTTGAAATACAAAAATACAACATAGGTATTTACAATGTTTTAATAATAAAAGTATAGGTACCTACTTCTATATGATTAATGGAATTACTAACTGCGCCCCGCAACTTCGCTCGCATTAGATTTCATCTGTTTAGATGATTTGTTATACTTATGGTAATTTTCTTACCATGTTCAACCATAGAATAACATTGATGATTTTTGATCAGCTAGAGACATTTTTTTGTTTTGTTTTTGTAGGATCAAGCAACAACTTCTGCCCACCTGTTATTTAGTGGCAAAGGAGTCCAAATGAAAGGACCTAGTGTTTCTGTGGCAGATGTTCAACATTAGCCACCCTAAATCCATACAGGCAACTAAATACCCCATACGAGAACTTGATTTGCTGTTTACTGCTGTTTTCATTACAACAATATACTGACTATAAGAAAAAAACCCATAGAAGTATTTGATTTTATGGCTAGTATTTGCAATAACAAACCAAAAACTTGCTTGAGATTTTATTTTAGTTCAATAAACAGGGTTTAGTTCAACCATATTCAATAAAAACTCGGTTACTCATATCTAAATGAAACCAGCATTATTAACATTATTGTGTAGCTTTAAACAGAAACAAACTTAAGATACACAAGCATCTGGTAAGAACTGTGAACCCAATAATTTGTAATTTTACAAACTTTTTTACTACAACCATAATATTGACTGTTGTTCCAAATTTTTGTATCTTTAGGAAAATAGGGCCAAAATTGTTCAGTTACCATGAAATTATCATGAACTCTCCACTTCTATTAATTCCACTCAAACTTGTCTGATAGGTTTGGCATAGACAGTGTTTTTTATGTAAATTCAACAGATTGGAATCTGTTAAATTTGGCCATTAAAACAGGTAAATATTTACCATATTACAACATTACATTGTTTTAGAAATTTGTTAGTCATCATTGTTGACTTGAATTTCTTCAATGCCATCACTCTCTGTTACAAGAGCTCGTTCAAGAATCACACGGCCTTCCTTGTATCTGAAAAGTATATAAAAACTAATTAAATATGACTGTAGATCTGCAGCGTGGTTTCTGGCTTAGAATAGACCACAATGTTTATAATTCTTTTCTTTTTGTTTTTTTTCTTTTTTAAAAAGACAACTTCCGCACTAGGTAAATAAATCCCTGTTTCGAGGGGGACTTTACAAACACCCAGACTCAGAACAACTTTTTGTGGTTTACACAAATAATTGTCCCGGGTGGGAATCAAACCCAGAGGTCCCAGAAGCAACTACCGTAACCACTGAGCCACCGGTGCAGTCGACCATAGAATTGACCATAGAGGATTTTATATAACATATATTTATGTTATATAAAATCCATAAGAATTCTACAAGATAATAATGGGAATAATGGATGCTACAGAAGGTATGGAATAATTAACAGATATTTTTTTTTTATAATTATAAAGCCTCATATTCATGTTAAAAGTTTTTGAGCAACAGTTGATAAACATTGTTGATGAAACAGGGAGAATGCTGATTATACTTTGTTTAAATCACTAAAGGTTGTCCACATGTTAAAATGTTGCCCGAGGAAATTGCATAATTTTATAATTGTTCCAAACTACTGCCATGTTTATAAACTGTTGCAAACACATTCACACAAGTCAACATTTGTTGTTAAACTTATGTTTACGCTCGTCGGATGAGAGCAACACTGTCAACTCTGCAACAACCAGTGTTGCCAGCTACATGTTGACAGCAACTCTGCAATGCGTTGATTCAACACTGTTGCTAAACAAATGTTTACCATGAATACAAGGCTTTAACATAACTTAGTTATGTCATCTATATAAATAAATGTAAAAATTTACAAACATACACACACATAATATATATATTATTGTTTTCTATAAATATTATTATAGTTTAAATCTTTGGGAGTTAGGTTGTTTGTTACTCAATCATGCAAAATGACTGATAGAATGGAAATTAATTTGGGGCAATTTGTGTTAATATATAAGATTATTTCTCTTTCAACTGAGCTCAAATTGATCTTAATAAAGGAATATATAGAGCAATAACAATATAGATATTAACAATACCTCTGATTCTCTTCAGTGGCAAATTCATACACCCATCCAAGTTTAGTGCCACAATTCTTGCAGGAAACATCTCTCACCATGTGACGGCCTGTCAACATCACCCGGTCCTGAACCTCAGAGTACACTAGGTTCACAACTTTGTGAAACAAGAATGCTCGACCTAGAACATTGCAAAACATGAATGAGTTTACTCTAATAAAATAGAATTTCTATTATGCATTGACAGTAAACACTACGTAACTCTGTAGACTTGTTTTTAAAGACATATGGTCATGTTCTTGACAGTTGGTAGCCTTAAGCGCGGATTTTCGGGAAGTTCATAGAAACAAAATAATTAACAATATCCATTCGGATTCTTCTACAACGGCTAACCAGGTCAATGCAAATGCTTTTAAAAGTCAGTGCGATATTAGAAGTTAATTCATTGAATTAAATGTATTTTGACCTATATTAAGAACTGTACATTATTGACTAAATTATATTAGGCCACACTTACCCGTAGCGCCCGTAAACCGCGTGCTGATCAGTTCGGAACGATTAGTTAGGTTAACGTCACAAGAAGCACACGAAAAAAGTCTTGTTCCTCCAATGTGGTCAAGAAAAATCTTGCCCATTTTTACTAAATACTTTGTTTTTCAAATTTCAATCAACAATGCTATGAATGAAGTGACGTAAACAAATATGATTTTAAATTGAAACGTCAGTCACGATATCAATAAGATTGACGTTTTTCGCTTCGTTTAGAATTCATCCGAAGAAAACAATAGGTATAGTACGCATGTTTAGGGGCATTTCACATCGACGACGTCGCAAAGTAGTAGCGAGTAATGATTTTTCTTTTTCAAAGATTTCATATTTAGTAGTGATACACTCTAATTAGATGTTTTTTATTATTCTTTCTTCCAAAGATACGCCTGCTCACACATTTTTTTTAACTCAAATCTATAAACCTATGATTTATTTATCTATTTCCATGGTAACAGTCATCCTGTGAAATATGATTTTTGTAAAAAAAGTAAACACAGGTTACGTCTATTATTATAGTTTAACCAAAATAAAATAGGACTACCTAATGACTAGATGTAATGGAAGAATTAAAAGAGGAAACCATTCACCAGACAGCACTCAAATTAGCCGAAGAAATAAAAAATCTATCTATTTACAAATCCTTTTACAGCGATGTACAGGTATAATAATAATCTTAATAGGTTGTCAGCTAGTCTATTTTCATATATTTCTATCCATCTCTACATTATTATATTCAGATTACCTTAGAATCTATTACTTATCTATTATTATATTCAAGTTTTTCTACAATGAGTACCTACATGCTAAACGACCCTTTTCTTAATTAAAGCAATTTAGTCTTGTGATGTAGGTACCTATTACCCAATAAAAAGTCCAGAATCTAACAAAGTCTAAGTGACAGAGCGTCGATTAATTGAACGGACACCGCATTTTGTTAAACGGCAATAAGGCCTAATACCTAGGTATTTACCATGAGAGAAATTGCTAACAATTTTGTAATAAAACGATTTTTATAAACAAAATTGTTGGCAATTTTTCCCATTTTTCTCGGTAAATATTCAATTATAAAGTACCTACCAAATTTTTGATAAGGTCAAGATATTCGTTGAAATCCTAGGAAACTTTTTCGATTAATTCGGACAATTGACGCTCTTTTTCGACTTCTTTTTTGGGGTTAGTAGTTATCAGCGATGGACGATTAGACAACTTGCAGGATTATTCATGTAGATTTTTTATTTCTACGTAGAAGTTAGTGTCATCACCTAACGTAAAGAAAGAAGACTTCAAGCAAACGTTACAGCAAGCTATGAAAGAAAAAGGTTTAGATACAAAATTGAGGAACACTGTTTTCCATTGGGTTAGGACGCAAAGTAAACAAAATGTAAGTATAATTCAATTTTGTAATAATAATAACACAGAATATTTGCTTAAATTATTCCAATATTATGAGAATATTGTAAACGTTTTCCAGGATTTGAATATATATCTGGATCCTGTCTTAATTGTAATTGAATAGGTAGGTACAATTTTAGAAATGTACCTACAATCCTAAAAATATTTGTGTGGACATGATGAATTACGCAAAACTCCCCTTTCCCGCAGCGATGGGATATGTGTATGCTACCTGTACCGCTAGAAGGTTTACTCACTAATACACCCTGAGTGCTCGTCCAATCACCAGTGTTGACTGCACTGGGAACTGCATCAATATGATACCCGGTGCATGGACATGGAAATGGAATGGAATGGAAAAGACTCTCGTACCAATGTCACTCAACTAACTCCAAAAAAAAAGGTTGCTAAATTCAAATTCCCTTCCCAGAAACTCGACCCACTAGCATCGTTACTAAAAGCCAGTACACAATGGGAGAAAAGGATACATAAATCATTAAATTCAATGTGCACCGACTTGGAGACTTCACTAGCTAAAATTAGACCTCAAAGTGAATTTGAAGAGTTGTCAGACAAATGGAACGAACTTAGCACTTACAGTTTAGGTAAGTATTTTTTTAATTTTGTAAATGTGACTTAATTTCTTAGACCCTGAAACAAAAATAAAGTTTCGGTATTTATAAGAGTCACCCTTCAAAGTAGCGGCAAGCGTAACGTAATTTTGCACTTAAGTATGCACGGAATTTTTGGAATAATTTGGAACAAGAACGACTTTCTATGCCATAATGCCATCATAAGTTTTCTTTACTTTCTAGATCTTTCGAAATACAGGCCTGTTTATGCACCAAAAGATTTCTTGGATGTGCTACTTACTTTATCTGGATATGTTCCTTTTACAAGAGAGTGAGTACTTATTATATTTAAATAACGCATATTAAAATATATCGCTATCGCCATCATAACGGTTTAAATGGTTTTGCATTTATTTACAGAGATGAACCAAAATGGGAGTTCGCACATCTACCGCTACAAGTTAAAACGCTTGAACAGTTAGTAAGTACCTATCAGCTACCAAATTATTAAAATGCTACCTAAGTACCGGTTGGAAATATGTAAGGTTTCAGGGAATCTTGTAATTTCATTTAATTTCAAACTACTCACAAAGCGTTTATTTCCTTTATCACATAGATCATTTTTGTTATAATATCCTTGCTGACAATAATATTTTAAACACGAATCTGGTAGCAACACTTACCCGTGCACTAAGAGTACGTTACTGAGCTCATCAATCTACCTATGTTTAGTATTTTAAACGCCTTCAGGAAGTCTATCTCTAACTGTGGAAGATTAAGACGATGGTGATAATACGAATTCAGAGGTACTGACGTAGTACAGCCACTATTATTGTGCTAAAGTCCACCTTGATAATTGTTTTCTCCACAGCGCGGCGTGTTCTCCGAATGGTCGCAAGGGTCTGCACTTCTAGGCGCTGCGGGAGGTACTTTTGAGGCGGAACGAGTGGCGCTTGGCGAGCGAGTTGCGGCGTTGGGCTACGCGCCCGTCGCACAGGAGTTCCTCAAGAAAGGAGCGCCTCAGTGTTTGCGTGCTAAACTTTGGGCGCAAGTTCTTGGATCAGAGATTAAAGCAACAGTAAGTTTGTCTGCCCGTCGATCCGAATTTTATAATAACTATGTCTGTTCCTCTGAGAACTGGACTGCGGCCATTCACGACGCTCTACAATCCGCTTCAAATGCTTAGGCAAATGGTTCAGAAAGTGGAGAATCGAAGTCAATCCGACAAAGAGTGCCGCAGTACTCTTTTCGAGATTCAACAGTCCACCGGTCAAGATGTTTGGCGAACCAATCCCTTGAGAACGGCAAGCCAAGTACTTAAGCCTAATCATTGACCGACAGGTAAACTTTAGAGCGCATGTGGAACCGTGCGTGTACGGGAATTTCTTACGCTCAGTCGACTACACTGTCTTTTAAATTCACGCAGTAAACTATCACTTATCAAGTGATAGTTTACTGCGTGGTTAGGATTTATACCATGTGTAGACAACCGATTATGACGTACGCGAGCACCGTATTCACTCATACCGCGTCTAGCAGTTTGTACCGCTTACAAAGATTACAAACTGATTCACTCGACGTGCCACCGGGGCACCGTGGTTTATTCGTAATCGCAACTTACATGCTGATCTCTAACTGCTTTTCATTAAGCAGTGGATGAAAGAGGCGTCGGGACGCTTCTTCGAATACGCGGCTTAACACCCAAACCCGTTGGTTGTTGTTGTTGCAACATCTGACTATAGGCCTTTGCTAACAAAGCATCGTAAACACCGTCGCGTCGGCCTCGGGGAGCAAAGCAGTAATAATTTAGCTTCTATCTTATTTTTTACAGCAAGCGGCTTACTTCAGTCATCTAAAAAAGAACGTTTTAGAAGTAGATCTGATGATAGATAAGCTGATATTCAAAGACGTGCAGCTCACAGCTTCAAATGACGACCAGTACTTTGTGTTCGAGGACTTATTGTACCAGGTAAATTGATACACATTTTCCTTCGTATGTAATTACGCCTAGCATGGCAGATGTTCCATTGATCGAGACTAAGGCTGACCCCACGGTGGGCCCTGAGCTCTCGGCCCCGTTACTCACTACCTTAGCCGTCGTCCGCATGTGAATGCGCACGTCAAATATGGGGTCAGCTTAAAAGGGTGGCTTTAGCACCTGCTAAAGTTACCCTTTTAAGCTGACCCCATATTTAGATAAGAAAAGTTGTGTTCTATAAAATACCTATTTCATAGAACACAACTTTTCTTATCTGTTAAAATAAGATTCTGTATTTTGCGAATTTAACCTATGTTAATTTGTTCATCATTTCAGCTTTAGGACGTGTACTGCTCCTCGATATATTTCTCTCTCATTGGTTTTTTTACCCAAAACTATATTGTAATAGTAGTGATATTCCTAGATATCAACACAATTCTAAATCTATACAATTCATATGGGAGATATTCACAAAGAATTTTACAAAATATTTACCTTATGATGACGACATAGGTTTATTTATTGCTTTTTACATGAGCAAAATTAATCAATTAATTTAACACATAAAGAATGCAATTTTCGATCAAACTGTTCGTTAAATAGGTTCGATCGTACCACTACTGTAGCAAGTCTCAAAATATTACAGGTGATGTTATGTTTCTCCCGCGATGTGGAAATCATGCAGCACTTAAAAGGCAGCATCGGCAATCCGCCTACCGTCACTGTGAAGGGTAAACAGGCACCGGACAGCGTCACAGTGTTCCCGCCCAGCGGCGTTATACCTTTCCACGGGTTTACTATGTATGGTGAGTGTAGTGTTCACTACGTAGTCGGTACTAATAAAACACAGGATCACTGATATGATAGTGCTTACACGCTCGGCGGTCAGACTGCGGTCTGCAAGTGCCCAGCGAGCCGTTGCTAGGGATATCCGATATACCTACATCGATGTATTGAAAACATTGATTTTTACAATGCAATACATCGAATCGATCTGATGTTTTGAAATTCTTTTGATATAGGTACCTACTCGATGTATCGATGTTTTTTCAGTTTAAGCATCGAATCGATTATAACCAATCAATTACATAAAATCTCAAGTTAGACCACTAAAATATTACCTACTTAAAATCTTTTTTCGTATTTGTTTATTTAAAAAAGACAATTTTATTATTCAATAGTGGACTGACAATATAATGCCGTCGCGGCCGACGTGTAGGTACATACTAAAAAAAAAATATTGGCAGCAATACGCACTTATTAAATTTTAGTAAATTTGTTGTTATAGCTGCAACCAAAATACATCATCTGTAAAAAAAAACAATTGTCAAGCAATAGCGGTTCTTGAGATACAACCTTTTTTTTTGTCCGGGGGGAAATTCATTTACGCATTCCCACCGCCGCCGCTGCAGCGTATTCGCGCGCTGGCGGTGGGATATGTGGGACTCGCCCTGTCCATAGCGTGGTATGCTAAACTCATACCACGAGGAGAGGACCCTACCAACCACTAAAACCTCCCGGACACTCCTTCGATCCGCCGTTGGTGGGGGCCGGGTACGCATGAGCAATCCGGCCCCCCGACGGCACCCACGGCCAATATGATGCCGCGGGATCTCCAGGGCCACACTTACAGTGGCCCATTTGCCCAGTTATAGGGACGCCCGGAGTGTAGAGGCGTCCCGGATCGCGGATCACTCCGGCGTACAGCTTGCGGCAGGTGCTCCCGGGTCTGCCGAGATTCGGCAAAAGCCGGCCAAGAGTACCCGCCGCCGCCACCCGCTTCGGGGCCAGCCGCTGGAAGTGGGCCCCGAAGCTCCATCTGCTGTCGAGGACTATGCCTAGATATCGCATATTGTCCCCGACAGCAATAGATTCGCCGCCCACTATGAGGTGGGCGCCTGCAGGCGGCGCTCGCCGAGGCCCATGAAAAGTAAGGGCCTCGGTTTTACCGAGCGCCACCTGCAGGCCCAAACAGCGAATACGGGCGACCATCTGTGCCACGGCTGCTGTGGCCAAAATGGTCGCACGCCGATGATCGGGCGCGCGGGCGGTCCCCAGTGTGTCGTCAGCGTACGCTATCACGCTAACCCCCCGGAGACCGCGCATCCGCAGCGCCCAATCAAACCCGATGTTCCACAGGAGCGGCCCCAATACCGACCCCTTGAGATACAACCTGACTGGTCTTGAGATACAACCTTGACCTTGACAGACAGACAGCGAAATCTTAGTAGTAGGGTTCCGTTTTTACCCTTTGGATACGGAACCCAAAAAAAGTACTCGATGCGTACAAAATATTGATGTTTTCACCCGATACATCGAAGGACATCGATGTACAGTTTCGATTTATCGAATCGAAAAAAACATCGATGTTTTTTCAAAGTGGACACCCGTTGCTCTCTGTTCCCCCACCACTGCACACCTCACTTTTTTACAAGTCAATTTGTATTATAAGTACTTGCAGCCCGCCCCGGCTTCGCACGG
This sequence comes from Nycteola revayana, assembly GCA_947037095.2. Lineage (NCBI taxonomy): Eukaryota > Metazoa > Arthropoda > Insecta > Lepidoptera > Nolidae > Nycteola > Nycteola revayana. Next base: position 31,824,268 of record OX344838.1, read on the forward strand.
GTATTAAACAAACATTTCAAAAGTTCTAATTTTTCACACACACGCACTCTCGCATACATACTTATGCTGGCTATCCACTAAAAAAGGGTAATGAGCGGAAACGGACCTAGCGAACTGAGCGGAGCGGAGGAAATTAGCTGTGCACTAGTTCCACTAAACTTTTTTAGTTTCGGCATTTGCCTTCCACTGCCAGCGAGTAGCGGAGCGAGCGAGGCTGGAAATGAGGCTAAGCGAATTTTAAGCTTCCATTAGAAGCGGACTTGGAGGCCTGCTAGCCAGTATACAGACAGCCTTGATAGAAACAAGTCATGTGCACGATGTCGGACGATTCAAGTGATGATGATTTTTATGAAACAATAATGAAATTTTTGCTTCTTTGCCACTATGAGAAGAAAAAAAAAATGGAAGCGTAACAAACCCAGATTCTGGATGAGCAACCATTTATGACAAAGAGCTGTCAAAGGCGATCTATTGCGAATGTTAGCTCCATATTGCGCAAGGTCACGGCAATTACTAGACCGTTCAAGGACGTTCGGTAGCGGTGGCTGGAGGGGGCGGGGCTGTGAGCGGAGTCCGTTCAAAACTAGCGCGCGACGCCATGACGCAGCGGACCCATTTTAACTCGCTCAGTCCGCTCCGTTTACTCGCTCGCTGTGGATGTACTTGTATGAAAATCAGTATTGCTAGTCGAGCTCGAGCGGAGTCCGCTCGGAATCCACTCGGCTCTTCGACCACTTTTGTGACTCTTTGAACTCGTTTTGTCCGCTCCGCTTATTTTTAATCAGTGGAAGCACTTATATGCCATTCGTCATTGCGAGTTAAACGGACTCTAAATGGAGTCCGCTCCGCTCGCAGTGGAAGGCGGGCATAACTTTCTCGTTTTGCGTGGGGTCATTAAAAAAGAGTAAAATGAAGTAAATTCGAATGTTTGTTTTTTTTTTGTAAAAAGGCCTTTACCTTACTTTACTTTCTCTGCTCCTGAAAATCACTTTATTGAGTCAGAGCATAGCAGCAAAATAAATTGATTTTCAAGACCTCCGACCCGCGATAGACCAATATACAGTTGGCCATGAGTAAAACATTATTTTCGTAGGTCAATCCTTACTAATTCGAAAGTTTGGCCTTGGGACTTGTTGATAATTGAAGCCGTTTAAACGGGATTGGCAGATCACTTGGGATCATCGGAATCCTCGGTATAGGAGCTAGTTGACCAGCTGCTGGGCCGGTGATAATGGTTGCTACAGTTAAATTGTCCTTCAATTCCTTAATAAGCAGCCTCGTCCCATTGCACATGCTTGGACTCTTGTCAGGAAACTACATCACTATGGCGTTAGGAATAAGGCTCTCGAACTTCTGACCTCTTATCTGGGCAATAGAATTCAGAAGGTCGATATTAATGGTAAATTGTCTTCGGAATCACCAGTTGTTATGGGAGTTCCACAGGGATCAATCCTGGGTCCATTTCTGTTTTTAATATACGTTAATGACTTACCTTACTACGTAAGGGATAAACATAAGATTGTATTGTTCGCGGATGACACTTCCTTGACGTTCAAAATTAATAGACAATTACGTGATTATGACGAAGTTAATGATGCACTCTCTAAAGTAGTTCATTGGTTTAGTGTCAATAACCTGTGTTTAAACGATAAAAAAAATAAAGTGATCAAGTTTTCTACACCTAATGTTAGACAGGTTTCTACCAATGTAAATATTAATGAAAATGGCTTGGACCCAGTGGAAACCACTGTGTTCTTAGTTATCACCATTCACTCCAAACTGCAATGGGGACCACACATTGAGAAATTGTCAGGAAAATTAAGTTCTGCAGCATATGCTGTAAAAACAATTAGACGGCTCACTGATGTTGATACGGCTAGAATAGTTTATTTAAGTTACTTTTACAGCATAATGTCGTACGGGATTCTTCTTTGGGGTAGCTCCGTGGATATTAACAGCATTTTTATTTTGCAAAAGAGAGCCGTGAGGGCTATTTATAAGCTTGGTCCCCGTGAGAGCTTGAAAGAAAAATTTCAAGAAATAAATATTCTAACCGTTGCATCGCAATATATTTTCGAAAATTTGTTATATGTACATAAAAATATTGATTTATTTAGTAAAAAAAGTGATACACACAACATTAAAACTAGATATAAGAATAATCTTGTGGTACATGCTAGTCGTCTCCGCAAAATAAGTAACTCTTTTATGGGGCAGTGTATACGGTTCTACAACGAACTTCCTCATAATATAAGAGTATTGTCAATAAATAAATTTAAAACAACTATAAAAGCCTAATTGTGTAGCAGGGCTTATTATAAAATTTCTGATTATATTAGTGACAAAAATGCTTGGGATTGAGTCGCTGCAATTACAATGTAAAATAGAAAATTATGTTTAAATTTAATAAAATATTGTAAAATATTATTATAAAAAAAAGAGGGTTCTACTGAGTTTTTTGGCAGTGTTTCTCAGTAGTCTCCACGTCACACACTGCACGGTACGGGAAAAAATATGACGATTCCAAATAAATGTATCTAACCATTTTTACGGAATAAATGATATTTGATTTTGACTTTGAAGTTTGAAAATGATGCTAAAACTACCAATTGGTAGTTTTATGTCATAAAACTACGTTTTATCAGATAAAACTTTTCAAATAACTGTCATTTTTCATATAACTTACAATTTTAAACTTGTGATATCTTTCGAATAGATTGTCCAAATTGAATAATTCAAAAAGTTATATAATGTTTTTGAAGTCTTATGTAATGTTAATATACATATAATATAGTAGTAATGTTATAATGAAGTCATTTATTTTGATAAGGATTAATTCCAAAGTATAAATAAAAGAGCTTTTACATCGGTGGCATTTATATATATTTTTTTAAATGAAAAACCACTTATTGTCATAACTACACCCGGCGTCACAAAAATCGCACCTCTTTAAAAAATCCCTTCAAAGTCATTTTAACCCTATTAATCAATGGTAGACATATGACTATAAGATATCATTGGAAAGGCAATTTATTTAAATTTCAGAGTAAATCAATGGATTTGGTTTTTTGTTTACCAGGGAACAAAAAAAGCAAGCTAATGCAAATGATTAAAAAGTTACATTTTATTTTATCAGCAAAAATTACAACAAAGTCCTTAAAAACAACTTAAAACCTAGTGTTACCCCCCCTAGCCCTGATGACTGCATCCATGCGTTCTCCCATGGACCTAATTAATGTGACAACAGTCTCTTGCGGAATGTTATCCCATTCTGCAACGACGGCATCTTGGAGGTCTTGGAGAGTGGTAGGGGCAGGATCACGTGCCCGTACTCGCCGTTTCAGTTCATCCCAAAAGTGCTCAATAGGGTTCAGGACTTCGCGCCGGCCAGCGCATAACAGGGATTCCAACTTCTTGTAGGTAGTCTCTTACAATTAAAGCGGTGTGACAGCGGGCGTTATCGTGCATTAACGTGAACCCACTGCCAACAAAACCCGCATAAGGGACAACCTGCTCCTCTAAGATCTCTGTTATGTACCGATCGGCAGTCAGCGACCCTTGCCCGCGAGCACTTCCAGTCCGAGAAACACACACAAGGTTCGTTTTGCCGTCGATTGACATGCCGCCCCAGAACATGCACGAGCCACCCCCGTATTCCACTGTCTCTTGAATACAGGCTTGTATACACTCTTCGACGCCTGTCGTTGCAGAAAAGACACACCCTCATCTCATCCGAGAAGAGCACAGCCCTCCATTGGTCTATTGTCCAATCCACATGGTCACGGGCAAATTGCAACCGGTCTCTCCTATGCTGTGCAGTCAATTTTGGCCCTGTAGCAGCCCTGTGAGCTGCAATTTTCCTCTCTTGCAGTGTTCTTCTAATCGTAGAGACGCTTACAGAAGTTTGTGCGAGCTGATCGCAGTTGTTGTTGCAGCTCAACAGCATTGGAGAACCGATTACGTAAAGACGTCGAAACAATGAAGCGATCGTCTCTTTCGGATGTGCACCGTTGTCTTCCAGATTCACGTCTTCGGATGTAGCCACCAGTCTCTTGGAAGCGTTGGAACACTCGTCGAACGGCAAAAAGATTCAAGTTCAGTTGCCGAGCAACATCATATTGCCGCATCCCTGATTGCAGTAGTGCAATGACTTGTGCGGCTTCATCTGCAGTGGTATCCATCTTCTGGGGTGTTTTTCTTGCTATAGCTGTTCACGTGTGTTCACTTCAAAGGTTGAATAGCGAATGACCCACATTGTGGTCTTCCACGAAGACTCTAGTGAGCCCCGGGGAAGCTGTTCAGGCCAGAGGCCTTTTTGGTGGTTTCACTCGCCACTTGTGAAAACAGGTGGGTCATTGGGTGGGGATCCGAGGGCCCTCGTGGTCATGTCCTTGGGGTGGAGCGCGCGGCTAGCGAGGTCAAGCCCCTACAGTTGAGTCCGTAGGGGCGATTAGCATGCTAGCGGCGCTCGGTGTCGTGTCCGGTGATTCATCGCTCCCTTTGACGCATGGCGAGGTCGAGCCCACCGGGGAAATGCTCCCCGGGGGCGCCCATTAGCCAGCAGGTAAAGGGAGCGGAAGTCTTCGTCAGGGGGGGGCCACGGAGACGAGGTCACGTGGCAGGGCGAATCTGTCCGGCGGCCGACGGTGATACGGCGCAAGCTCCCGCAAGTGGCGGGCGTGCGCACCGTCAGTCCGCTCGAACATCGTCGGGCTCAGGCGTCTCACGAAGTCGTCCAGGCTCTCCATGCGCAGGTCCCGGGCTATGGTGTCGTTCCGTACAAAGTGGTGGGCGTTCACGATGGTGCGCAGCGTTAGTGATTGCTGCGCACGTAGCCGGCAGCGGTTCGCCTCGGAGACGAGGGCGTACCATGCCGGGTCGGCATACGTCAGGCGTGATCTTATGTACGCCTTGTACACACCGAGCTTTGCACGGAACGGCAGGTGGGAGGACAGCACAGGGCGCAGGAGGCTTCGCACAGCGCGCGTCTGGACGACGACGTTGTTGACGTGGGGCTTCATGGTGAGAAGTCTGTCGATGGTCACGCCGAGGTATTTCACCCGCGGGGACCAATCGATGACCTCTCCCATGAGCTTCAGCTGTGGTAAGCCCACGCTTCCCACGGAGATCGCCTGAGTCTTCGCCACGTTGACCTTCAGTCTCCAATCCTCCAGCCAGCAGGGAAGGGCATCTAGTGTGCGCTGCATCTTCGTCACCGCTGATCCACATTTAACCCGGGTCGCCCGTTTTATACCCTTATAGGGAGGTGCAATTAGTGGCCGTTGTAATGCGTATTTTGACAACATTTTTTTAACGTTACGTGCTAATGAGATCTGTTGTGTTTAGGAATTCTAACTGTTGTTAATTTAAAGGTCGTTATACATACTTTTAATTGGCTTATGTTTAACTTACCATTAGATATAGTAAAAATGATCACCAAAATTAAACCCGCATTTTAATGTAAAATTGTAACCAAAGTTTTAACATTTCGCTATCGTATTTAAGCAAAATGACTCCAAATAAATCATTGTTAACCCAAAAGTAGTAAATGATCACCAAAAGTACCTAAATGTTTTACTAATTTACTATTCGGTTCTGGCACTCGCCGGCCGCTGCCGCGGCACCGCTCGCTTCGCTCGCTCGGCTCGTGCGTTGTATGGCCGCAGCTCTAACCTAACCTAACCGATTGTCATTTTTCATTGATTTTATTAAGGTAGAAATAGCGCAATAATTTGCTCGCTAAGATTTGGTGATCATTAACTACATTTGGTGTTCGAATACAATTTGAAGTGCAGTCGTGACTAAAATAGCTAGTACTATTATAATTTTAGACTTTATTTTTCTGGTGTCAAGTATATATTTTTGGTGGTCATTATATTTTATCCCCTTTTAATTGATACCAATATTAATTGCGTTTAATGTATTCGTTGCTGGCGGGATATGCTTTAAACTTATTTTCGAAGAGGTGCGATTTTTGTGACGCCGAGTGTATGTATAGTTAGACATATGAAGCGAATGCACGCGCGTGCTACTTCGCCACAGTACACTCACTGGTGCAATATGGCGCGGAGCTATGGGGTCGTGCCGCGGAGTGGGAGCGGGCGTTCCGCATGCAAAAACGTGCTATCAGGGCTATTGTAGGCATACCCCAAGATGTATCAGCAAGACCTTATTTCCGAAGGTTAGGCATCATGACATTGCCATCTATTGTCATAATGCAAGTGGCACTATATGTTAGATCCAACTTGTCAGAATACACCGCGCATAATCAAGTACACTCACATAACACAAGAAACGCGGGTAAGCTTACAGCGGTTAAACGGTCGCTTACAAAGTCGTCCAAATTCACACATGTAATGGGTCCTGAAGTGTATAATAACTTGCCTGAAAATATTATCACTGCTCCAAATTTTTCTTGTTTTAAGTCTCGTCTAAAACGGTGGCTTGTTGAGCAAACTTTTTACAATTATGACGAATTTGTAACTTCTAGATTTTAATTGACATGGCGAGATGCCCGACTATCTATTGTACTCCGACGCTATTAATAAGTATTTTGACATTATGATTTACCTTAAGATTTGTAGTCCTAGACATTATTAGATATATTTTGACATTATAACTGTGACATTTCAATACTGACATTTAGCATTAGTGATTAATTTAGATTTATTTAAAATACAATTAATTTAAAATGTTTACCTACTTATAACTTTGACATGTAAAATAACTTTACCAAAATAAATGAATATGAATATGCTGTCGCGATATTTTTTGTAGATAATTATATGTTCTGCAAAGACTTAGTACGTTATTTTGTTCTATAATCGATAGTTTTCGCAGCGCACGCGATGTAAGAAAGTTTTTTGTAATTTTTTCACACCTTGGGTTACATTATTGGAGATTTAGTATGGATCCCTAACTTTTTTGAAAATTTAATATAGCCTATGTTCACCGGAGATAGTGTAGCTTCCCAACAGTGAAAGATTTTTTCAAATCGGTCAAGTATTTTCGGAGCCTATTCAATGCAAACAAACAAACAAAAAAACAATCAAATCTCTCCTCTTTATAATATTAGTAGATATAGATAAACTATAATACATACACATTCCAAGTACTTGCAGTATAGTGAAATTTATTTACACGATGTTGCTATTAGAAGTTTATAACCTAGATAATTGATAGGTCTTGCCCGTACCATAGCTTAAAACCATAGCCTAGCATCTAGTGTGCATGTAGACGCTACCGATATGATACCGTATTGTGATCCCGATGTCTTTATTTCTCGTAGTTTTATTTTTGCAGTTTTACTACGCCAACTTCGATTATAACGAAAGTTTAATAAAACTTTCGACACATCACTCGCACAAAGCGTGACTGCATCGGGTTTGTCGATTACGGCGTAGTATTTTTTTCCGCATTTGTCATGTACCTACCCGAGATACCTAGACCAGCGCGCGAGATCAATTCAAATTTATTTATTTGTAAAAGTGTGGTTTGTACATTGGTGGTCTTATATATTAAAATGAAGTTTTACACATTTGTCATACTTACATCATGACATACAAATCTTTTATCTAAATGTATAAGTTAAGAATGATTGTGTCAATTTAGGATTATATTAGTTTTTATTATTTTTGTGGCAAATTTGTGTAATGTGCATTTGTGGTGTAGGTAGATAATGAGTGATTTCTGATTACTCAAACATAGATAGTCAATCATATAAGTAACCAATATTATTTTTAATTTTTTCAGAAAAATAATAATTAAATGAATATTTACATTTCAGCGACTCCATTTTGTTATCTGTTTGACGACCCGGTACAACTTTACTATACGTTTAGAGCGTTTTATATTCGCTATTGGCATCGATTGCATTATATATCGACACATCCACAGGTAAATAAATTTCATATACACGCTGAAATTTAAATGGTTGTTTTCCCGCAGCGAAAAGGTTTGGTCTTAGTTAAACATTCAATTTATACAAAAACTAAATATTATAAACCAAAAATGGCCGATTAACAATCGTGAAAAACCGAACTCGAAAGTGACATCGAACCGTTAGTAATACCTCGCGATACCTAGCGCTCGCGTCGCTCGGTCGCGCGTTCGTTGACCCGGGTGTTAGTCAATCAGCTGATACCTACACCTTAGGTAATGTAACACAGTACCCAATCATAATAATAAGCTTTATCCAATACCTTTTTAGCTATAACTTACAGAAAACGTAACTTGAAATAAGTTTATTATCTAAGAACAATAATTTTCTGAATTAGATAGGTACCTAATAAAGTATTTAAGGCGTATTTAACAAAAATGAAAAATTAAATGAACTCCGCGGAAATGATATGGATGCAGTCCTTCTGAGTTGAGTAGTTTCCAGACGTAGTATTGGCTTACGCCAAACTTAGCTGCCGCCATTCGCTTACTTCGGCGAGGATCGCGTTCGAAGTACTCGATGATCTCCTCGTCGAGCTCTGGCGAAAGAACGGCCGATCGACCTCTGCCCTTTGCATGTGCTGGCACTTGGAACTGCCCATGATCGAGTAGCCGTCGCCGCTACGATCGTCCGGTCCTGTATGACTTGAGGGTTCAGAACTCCGCGAAGACGGAGTGACGCCAAGTGTTGCAGCTCGGCGTAAAGACGCCAGGCAGTATGGGAATTATAATTAGCCCTAGCGTACAGTTGCACCATAGCGACGTACTCTAAATTACTAAAACTGTAATGTCGATCCATAATACTAATAAAGTAGGTAATAAGATAACGCGTGCTGCGCTTCCGACGTTCACGGGACAACTAAGGAAGGAGGGAGTCGAAGGAGAGCGCGGGGCGTTCCGGCGTCGGCGCCGCGCGGCGAATTACAAAGGAAGTCGGCTCGTTTGTGATTCTTGCGTGCAGGCTATTTTATGCCGTATAACTACCATTGAGCTCTTATTTTGCTTTGAACGTTTATGGATCGTTCTTTACTTTGTCAGCAGCGCGTGCGATTCGAGTAGTACCTACAAGGTCCGTTCACTCCGTCTAGTGTTACTACTGTTTATAACGCTTTCGAGTTGTCTAATATTTTTTTTAATAATTTTAAATCCAAAAGGTCTAAAAAAAAAAAAATATTTCGATAGTACTACCGACGGCAAGTTGTTCTGCTTCGGGAAAACAACCATTAAAATTTCACGGTGTATATTATACTCAAATTATATTTATTATTATTCATAAAGTAGGAGGAGTAGGAGAGGGGTTGGGGAGGGGTAGGGTATAGTTAGATAATAAGACAAAGATTGTGTTTAACTTTAGTATATGTAATATATATAAAGGAACTTCGTTCCATCCGGGTGTCCCTTGACACCTCCAAGTTTTTATTTTAATAAACGTATGTTAAGTTATATCCGTATTTTTGTTTTGAAGTTTCTATATTTGCTTTGTTTTAAATATTATGAATTTATAAATAAATGTTATGCAGTTTTAATAGTACCATATTTTTTCAGGGTATAGTTTCATTGTGCCTTTTATATGAGAGACTTCTAGAAGCTAACGAACCATTGTTATGGATACACTTTCGAAATATCAACATTAACCCGTAAGTTTGTAATGTTATAAGTAGACTAACTCATTTGGTTGGCCCCTCATTGGGCCTGCGTGGTCCTCGATCGTTGTCACAAGTGGACGATGGCGGGGGTAGCGGGTGTAGGGACAAGAGCTCGGCGGCGCGGCGCTCGCGCACGTCCAATCACCTGTGTTGCACTATGTAAGTTAAGTCTTGTCTGATACATATACTGTTACGTAGTTACGCGAGACTAAGAAAATAAACTAAGGTGCCTTATTTTCTTTTCTTAGTCAGGTTACAATTATTATTAGTTCGATATTATTAGTTCATGATAACTTCTGTTTAGGGCGGAAAATTATAAGTCAAGCTAAACTTAAACTTAAACTCTCCTACGCTCACTAGTGCCCGTGTGATGCGAACATTGGTATAAAACCAATCACAGTATACAAAATAAATAGATTATTATTAAAGAGATTTAACGTCTACTCTTACCACATAAGTTATTCAAAACTTAGTACCTTGTAGAGGAACGGTTGGTGATGTTCCTCCACAGAAATTGAAGATCTTCTTTGCCGGGTGAGGTGGTCTGCCCGGCGGCCGACGGCCATTTTGTTGCTGTTTAGAACTTGTATAAGTTCGAATTGGTTTGCGAACTTGTGTTGAGCGATACAGGTTAGTTGGAATGCTAGGTGGTAGATGTCACTGCTCGTCTTCATGAAGTTTGTGTGGGCTACTGTAGACGTCGCTACATACGAAACCACACACAATCTAATAAAAACAGTTTATTTTTTTCTTTCTCTTGCAGAATCAAAGTAGTGTTCAAATGGCTGATGCGAGCGTTTAGTGGCCACCTCGCTCCTGATCAACTCCTTCTGCTGTGGGACGCGATTCTTGGCTACGACTGTTTAGAAATCCTACCATTACTAGCACTAGCAATACTTAGCTTTAGGAAAGAGAATATTTTCCAAGTGAACACCTTACAAAATGTAGACGCAGTGCTAGCCGATTTATCTACTATTTCTGTTATACCGTTGTTGCAGTTAGCGTTGATGAAGCCTTGAGTGTTTTACGTAATACGAGATTTTTTTTTAAACTGACATCGGAAACGGTAACGAAACTAAAGGAGCATATTTTATATGCTCCTTTAGTTAAAGGAAATTATAGTAAAAGTAGTAAAAGGAAATTATAGTGCTCACATATATGTATAATTTCCTTTTATAACTGGCTAGGTTGTTTTGGCAATTGTAAGTTTTAACCAATAGATATTTTAGCAATTTGACGTTCAAAACCTGGACATTCATCCTGGACCTGTCGGACGCATATTTTCGCATCCGACACTATTTTTTTCTTTATAGCTGAAATGTATGGCAGTGTTGCCAGAATAACTTGATTTTGGTGTTACCATTTTATTTTCGGAAATAAAAAGAAATGTTAAGACGACCGTTATTCTAAACAGGTATAATGAGTTGAAATCAATTTTGTACATAGTAAATCATATTTTAGGTGAACATTTTGTAATTTTAGAAACGAAGTTAATATTTTCGAGTAGAAATTATTTTTGTAAATGATCTCAAATACGTTAACGAATTTATGTTTATCAGAGGTATTACACAATGTCCTGCTAACATGTTATTGAATCTAATAGGTAATTAAAATAGTAAACTGATATAAATATTGGTACCTATGGCCCATTTTTTTACGAGTTTTTTTTTTTATAGAAACTGAATTTCGTTATATAACCAAAATTTTAATTCTTTTGTGATCTCGATTGCCGACGTGATTGATACATAGAGATTACCAACTTTGGCACGTAAAGATATCACAACAAATGTGACTGCATTATATAAACATATTTTTCAACAGCAAAAAAATACTTGCGGTACCGTATGTTCACAATATTGTTTAGAGAATGGGAAATAGTTATCAAATAACCTGTTTGTTTTATTATTACAACATTATATTATTTGAGTTAGAAGCGCCCGCATCACGTACTGTTGTTAATCTTTATTTTATAGTGTTTTTATACTAGATGTTTTTGTTTTAATTTGTAGACTGATATCTTTTTAAAATAAATAAAAGAAAGTACAAAATTGTTACCTCATTAAATTTATTTTTTCTTGCACACTACACACCAGTTGCCTTCCTCGTAAAAACTCTTTTCTATTTCGAAATTGGCATGTTTACATAATTCGTCCAATTCATTTTCTTCGAACACGTGATAGTATCTAAGTAAGGTGTTGTCAGCTTGGTCTGCGAGCTTGTTATCGGCAATTTTCCTCAGTTTCCAGGGTACTAATAGATCTTTGTGTTTGAATTGTGTTCTGTTCTCGTGAACTGGGAGAGCTACGCCACCGACTGTCACTTGTTCGGTATCATTTTCAATCAGATGTTCCTGTTTGTTTTTGCATAGATAATTGGATTTGGTCTGATCTTTAGCCCAAACGGTGATGAGCGCTCGGCCGCCGACTCGCAATAGACGGTGGATAGTTGATATTGCTTGTAGTCTTCTCGCCTGGAAAACGATAACGCTTGATTTTAAAGAGCATTAAAAAAGATGCTCATAGAAAGAGAACAGAATAAGACTCCGCCCAAAATCATCATGGCGTAGTACAAAATCCGGCAAAAAGTACGTCGAGAGGGACTTAACAAACACATAACTCATGGACACACGGCACACCCAGACCCGGAACAACTATTCGTGGTTCACACAAAAAATTGTCCCGGGTGGTAATCGAACCCAGAACACCAGGTCACAGAAGCAACTACCGTAACCGGACTGAGCCACCGGTGCAATTTACCTCATTTGTTTCTGTGACCCTCATGCATGTCTTATTGAAAAATACATATGCAACTACTAGCACTTAGCACTCTAACACTTTTAATCAATTTTAATGGTGTACTCATCATCTCCCTGCCCATATTCTAATTTATGTGGGGTCGTCAATTTTCCCTTAATTATTATGCAAAGTTATATATGACGGTGCCTCGATATTACACTCACCTGGGTACTGAAGTGATGCACGACAGCGATGCACACCACGACGTCGGCGCATGTATCACGCAACGGTGCATACAACATGTCCAGCCGCACGAGCCCCGCGCCCGGGATAGTCCGCACATGCTCGGAGCACGCGCTCAACAGACCCTCGCTGCGTTCGCACGCCAACTGAGCAAACAATAAATGCAATTAGCAAGTAATTCTAACCATTAACGATATATATCGCCTACGTTTCCCTAAGAGACGTGTAGAAAGAGATTGATAAATACCGGTTAGGATTCACTGTGGCCGGAATTTAACGTAAGATGCAGGTTCGAGCCTGTCAATTGTCGAAGTGTTGTCGTGGTGTTCTAAAAGTAAACAATAAATACAGTAATTCACTGGGTGGCTCCAGTTTCATTAATTTTTTTGTACCTTCTGATCTTATTTTGTGAATAACTTCACTGCACTGTTCTTAAGTGCTGAAAATGTTAAGTAGATGTTGATAATTTGTACAAAAACGACAAATAAAATATTTAAAGGTTTATAGCATTATAATATACTAGCTGACCCGGCAGACTTCGTACTGCCTCAATCGATACATAAAAGACCTAAACATTTGTATAAAATAAACTGGGCCGTAGAGACTTCGTTTATGCGGTACTCCTACCCCTAGCCTACACTACCCCCACCCTACACTACCCCTACCCTACACTACCCCCACCCTACACTACCCCCACCCTACACTACCCCCACCCTACACTACCCCCACCCTACACTACCCCCACCCTACACTACCCCCACCCTACACTACCCCCACCCTACACTACCCCCACCCTACACTACCCCCACCCTACACTACCCCCACCCTACACTACCCCTACCCTACACTACCCCTACCCTACACTACCCCTACCCTACCTTTACCCTACCCCTACCCCTAATCTACCCCTATCCTACCCTAAAAAATGTTAGCAAAAAAATAAAGCTCAAATTGACTCTACATTTTAGTTAGAAAACGTTTGTATGGGAAAAAGAAAAAGGCTGTTTTAAGGGGTTTTCAGGCAACTACTAATAAATTAAAAATTAATTAAAAAAACATTGTCCAGCGGACAAAATTGTGAATCTAAACCATTTTTCATCAAATTTCATCAAAATCGGTCCAGTCGTTTGAGAGAAGTTCAGTTCAATTCTTCTGTGAGTGTGTATGTCACACTCACAGAAGAATTATATATATAAAGATTGGCCTATGCCACATTTCAGTTGTCTGGTTCTGGTTGTGAATTAAAATTTGGACACGATAACGTTACGATTTTATAGACATACCTGTACAATATCGTTTCGTGGTAGAACATTCTTTCCATTGCCCGCGCCTAAGTCGAGTATTATGCTACCTGAAGGTACCTCTCGCATGAAGTCCACTACTTTGGGCCACGGCTTGTGCCGGGTAGTACTGAAGTGACCCGCAATTTGTTCATAAACCTGAAATAATTTTGTAATGATAAAACGTCGCACAGACGCAATTTTTTTTAATTCTTTATGAAATGTTCAATTAAAACAACATTTTTTATATGATATATTAGTTATTACCTGATGCACATGCAATTCTTCTAAGTTTGAAGCCAAATCGTTTTGTAGATTATCTGGCGATATTTTTTCGGCACTATCACATAAAGGCTTATACACACATTCGCAAGGACCACTTCTCGTCCACCGAAACGTCAGTGATATACGTGTCTGCCTGGGTATAGTATCATTAGTAATCACTTTCACTTTATATGGAGGATCCTTTATAGTGCGGTATTGAATAATTGGATCCCACGTACGAGGTTGTATACCATGCTGCCAATCATATCTGTAATGACATTAAATTTGGTGAGCAGGAGTATTAAAGTACAGATGAGATAATAATTTGTTACATGTGTTAGGTGTACCTATATATCTTAAGAGAAGGTATACAAACAACCAATAATGATGATTTATTAATTTGGAAGAAACTTAATTGGACTTAAGATCAAATATTCATTTGATTCAGATTGTTCAAACCATCACTCGCTTCAGTCTTGGAGGTCGTGGGTTCGATAATCATGCTGGACAAGAAATTGTTGTGTAGATTCTAAGATTTCTTCTGGTAAGTTGCGGGACTTCCCTCCACGGCTCAGAAAGTATGTTAAGTCATTGGTCCTGATTGTTATAACATCATCTGCAACACTTGTGTGTTAAAACACAATACTGCAGTCACCTACCCGCCTGCCAAAGGTGGTTACTATATAAGCCTCCCTCAGGAGGAGGCCCATGTTCAGCAGTGGATGTTATATGGTCTGATGATGTTCAAACCAGCCAAGAGGCATGAGTTGTAAGTTCCACATTCTGTCTTATTGACCTTGACAGACAAAGTATCTTTGTAAGCAACTAAATAAATTAGATAACATATGGTATGCAGTACCGGAATTAAGGTTAGTATTATGAGTGATACTAAAGACTTTATGATGATGATATTGTATGAAATAAATTCTCCCATAACTTTCAATCATCAATTACATTACAAATCACCTGGCATCATGTTGCATAACAAGAAGAGATCTTGCCTGAATTAGAACTGGTACATATTTTCCGGTGTGGTGCTTCCAATCCATCACAATGTCTGAACCGAGGGAGAGAGACAGTATGGTACTGCCAAATGGACTGTGCTTGTCAACATGCAACGGTATTCCTGGAGATAGGGTAAATACAGAAATGATAAAAAGTTGTAGTAGTACTGTGCTTTTTTACCATTTATGATTGATCACCAAAATAATTATTGCTATCTGTATTTTTTATTTTATCCAAATGCCAGTGTATCGGGAGGTGGTGAGAGGCTTACATCATGCCTGAATTATAAATTTTAATAGGTATGTATTTGTTTTAATGAAAGAATTAAATTTATAATTTCACTTAAATTTCTTCACAGCCATAATCTACTGCTATTTGAATATTTTTGAAGCACTTTATGCATTACCTTTTGTGATAATGCCACCAGTTGTAACTGAACTGTTATTCCTTTTTTCTTGCTTTCTGTGCCATTTGCTATGTGTATAATAAAGAGTTATCTAGGTATCTATGCAGCCTGTATTAATATGATTTAGTAGATATTGATATTTTACCTTGACCGGGGCTGTATTTGTTAACAGTCAGCTGATCTGGCGTTCCAACATCATATCCTTGCTCCTTTAATCTTTTCCAAATCACATTACACTCTTCTGGTATTTTATCATCCAAAGGAGAATTTAGATCAACATCATTAGTACCATACCTAAATTCAAAGCCATAATGTTTAACTTGACGATTTTTTAAATTATTCAATTCATCAACCCAATCAAAAAGTTTCATAAACTGCTGTTCTTCCTTATAGTTAATCAAATTGTTTATTAATAGTAAACCTTTTGGATCTTCATAACGACAAACAATTTCTGTGTTTGGTACTGTAAATAAAAATAATAAGTTTTTATACCTATTTTTCACAGTATATGCAAAATAATAATTTCTAGTAATTTTGCATTTCAATGATCAAATTTTAAATGAGCAATACTTCAATTTTTTTTGGAGTTGCACCCTATTTAAAGTTTCATGTTCAATTTAAGGTTTTATCAACACTTTAAGGTTTTGTAAAAATGTTGAACAAATCATTCAACTATCATCATTTTCAATTTAACCATTACACAAAATTTTCAATTCAACTCATTTTCTTAGAATAAAGTCTGATCTGCAGAAATACCAATCCTGAATCAAACTGATTGAACTTTATTCTACAATTGAGCCAAATTTTTACAAATTTATTGTACAAAAGTTTTTGTACAATAAAGTGCTGATTATTCAAATTATGCTTAATATTGTTATAGATAAGTATGTGCCAAGTAAGGCAGTTTGATTATTCAAAAAGAAAATGCTTTTTGAATGTTGGAAAATTTGTTAAGATAATTGACACTATATTCAATTTTAACAACTATTTACGATAGCAATATATTAAATTACCTGTTTCCACAAAACTCATGTATATTGGAGCACCACTGTCGCCAGATTTCAGCTTTCCATCAGTGGATTTATAAAATAACAAAGCTTCTTCTGTTGAAGCAAACACTAAAAATGAATGTGTTTCACCTTTTTCAGCTATGAATTTAGGAAGTGCTATAGAAAGTTTCTGATCTTTAATAATTTGGTATATTTCATCTTTTTCTATACCAGTAGCTTGTCCAGCATTACATAAAACAATATTCTGTAAGAAAGACAAACAAATTATGGAGGATATTTCTACAGAAACTTGATTTTGTGTGTATTATTACTTATACATAGTGTTATGAAGACATATATTTGAATATTCACTTTTATTTAGAGGACGGTACAGGGAATCTTTAATAATCAAACATAAAATTCACACAATATTGATTAAGCTACAGATACCTTTATATTTTACCTAGTTTGTTACGTGAAATATATTTTATAGTAATAAAAACAAATAAGTGACAAAATCTATTTATCGAATAGTCATAATTTCAGTAAATTTACAATAAAATCTCAAAAAACATTGCATTCAGCAAATATGAAATGCATGCAGTTTTTATTCATATTTGTAGTAAGAATATTTTATAGATGACATATAATATTAAGTAGGTATATATACTTAGTATGATCAGGAACCCTCATATTTAATTAATGTAATCTCTTAAAGTACTCGACAATGTATTGAAAAACATCACATACTGGACAGTAGTTTTCGGTACAAGTTATTCCTTTAGAACTATTTAACCGAGCAGCGAATCTTCTCCTTTTGCGTTCTGTCTTCTTATCTTCGTCCATAACTAAAAGTTTCAGTAAATATTGCTTATGTTACTTTACAGAATATGCTTCACTCAAACGCGTACAATTTACGTTCAATCAAAAGCAAAACACGCACGTGAAAGTAAATGTCAAGTATAATTGTGAATTTCTCAGTAGGGATGGCGATCTGAGATCGATTAATCGAAGAATCGATTTTTGGAGCCAAAAAGATCGATTTTTTAAATCGATATGTAGTACTTAATCGATTCAGTGAATCGATATTTCACCCTTAAAAATCGACATTCGATTTTATGACAGACTGTTGTTTTTAAAAAGTTTAGAAATTAAGCATTGGGAACTATAAGCTACACTATCTATTTTCTTAACTTTGTAAACCAATACATAAAAAAATAAATGTCTCATTTTATACCTGATCTGATATTTTGATATGGTAATAAAAATATTTTTTATCATCGAATCACCTGATTTTACTGATAAGAGATCGTTAAATTATAATATGTGTCATGTTTTTAATAAAATAGATTTATTTACAAAAAAATAATTTAATTTAACGTTATAAACAAAAACTTGAAGAAAAGATCGATTTTTCAGAAATCGATCTTTTTGGCCTCGATTTTTTTGTGGATCGATTCATTAGGTCACGATTCGAATCGATTTAAAAATCGATCTTTTTTGGAAAGAATCGACATCCCTATTTCTCAGACTAAGTAAGTACTGTGGTGAACTTTCAATTTACTGACACCTGACACGATGTCAAATAATGTAGAATCGCAAAGTAAAAATTTGAAATTTGTAATAAGTACGCATCATAGTACGCAAGAAATATGAATGTTCAGTAAAGATATTAGTCACTCTGATTAAAATAATTTGAGTTATGTAATTTAGCTAAACTTTTACGCTACTATTGCCATTCCCGCTGTGAAGTGCGTAGTTTGACACCGCCGCATAAAACACTGATTCCGATAGAAATTCACTAATAAACAATCTGTGTAAATTATTTTATTTTTTTGGAATAAACAATACATCTTATAAAATATTCTATTTTTGTTGTATTCTAAGATACCATAATTAATAAGACTTCATAATTTATTTATTTGGAATATTTTTTGTATATCAAATTCAAAAACGGCTATAAAAATCGAAATTGTACCAATTGGCCCTCATTGACTGTATTGCCATTTACAAAAACCATGTAGGTAATTGTCAGTGTCACTACGACAGATGTAGATTGTCAAAATACCAATCGGCTCGGCATTCATCCCGCCCCGCTATCACATCTAAATTACATGAATTGGCTTTTGAATAATTTTGTGTGTAGCTTCTAAGAAATGACCATAATATTAGTGTTTTAATTATCATAATAATGTTTTGTTATTAACTATGGGCCCACGAAGGAAGGTAATTAGTACTAGTACCTAGTAGACCGATTCATTTATGTGAAGATGTAAACAATAATTCAACTTGTTTAATTACAGGAAGTTCATGTTAATAGAAAGCATGTAGTTTGTATGGCCTCAGACTTCTTCTATCCAAATACGGGAGGAGTAGAAGAGCACATCTATAATCTGTCACAATGTTTGATCAGACGTGGACACAAAGTCATTGTGATAACACATTCTTATGGGCAGAGAACTGGAATTCGTTACCTCACCGGTGGTCTCAAAGTGTACCATTTGCCTATAAAAGTGTTTTATGCCCAATGTGTGTTACCAACCATGATATGTAATATAGCTTTGGTAAGATACATATTACTTAGAGAACAAGTGGAGATTGTTCATGGACATTCTGCCTTTAGTGTATTATGTCATGAGGTATCAATCATAGGTAAATTAATGGGATTAAAAACTGTATTCACAGACCATAGTTTATTTGGTTTTGCAGATACATCTGCTGTGTTGACTAACAAATATCTTCAAATGTGTTTATGTGAGTGTGACCACTGTATCTGTGTGTCACACACTGGGAAAGAAAACACAGTGCTCAGAGCCAAAGTAAAAGCTTACAAAGTTTCTGTCATTCCAAATGCTGTAGATGCTTATAGTTTTGTTCCTGATCCCACTAAAAGAGACCCTAGTGTAATAACAATTGTAATTGTATCCCGGTTGGTGTATAGAAAAGGTGTGGACTTGATGGCTGCTGTAATAGCAGACATGTGCTCAAGACATCCAAGACTGCGGTTCATTATAGGAGGTGATGGACCTAAGATGTGGCTCCTGCAAGAAGTGAGAGAGCAAAAAGGGTTTCAACATTGTGTTACACTGTTAGGTAGTCTCAAACATTCACAAGTCAGGAATGTGCTAGTAAAAGGAGACATATTTCTAAATACTTCCCTAACTGAGGCTTACTGTATGGCTATAGTGGAAGCTGCATCTTGTGGACTCAAAGTGGTGTCTACTCGTGTTGGTGGCATCCCTGAAGTTCTACCTGACAAAATGATTTATTTAACTGAACCAAATGTTAGCAGTTTAGTGGCAGGGATAGAGAGTGCTATGAAAGATATAGATGATGGCAATATTTTGTGTCCATTCCAATGTAACACAATGATAAAGAAAATGTACAACTGGATGGATGTAACAAGGAGGACTGAGAAAGTGTATAACAATATATCTCTGAACAAAATAAAACCTTTAGGTGCACAACTACGTAACTACCTCACATGTGGTGTCTGGCCATTTTTATTAGTAATAAGTTTAATGTATTTATTACTAAAATTGACTGAAAGAGTGTATAAGAGAAAACACATAGATATAGCTAAGGATTTGAAGTTATAACAATATGTATATCAGGGGTGGCCAACTTAATAAGACCTAAGATCGACTTTTGACTGTGTGCGATCGACTATATGGCATACATAATGTTGAATCACGTATCATGTAAGTCAATCGCATGATAAATAGCTATTATAACACGACAAACACTAAATTTCTGTGTCTGTGGCACGTATTTGTAGACTAAAATATCACTTTTTATTATATAAGTTGATCGACTGTAATAGCTGCCGGGATCGACTAGTCGATCGCGATCGACCGGTTGGCCACCCCTGATGTATATAATATCAGGGATTTTTTTTTTCATTTAGAAAATTTGCACTTTCTTACAATGGCATTAATATCCTAAATCCTACTTGATGTGTTTAATAAAAAAAGTAAAATACATATTCCATTATAAAGATATTCTTTATGTTTTTAACAATAAGAGATAACAGAATGTGCAAATGAATTAAGGTGACAAAGTTATTAGGTAAATGAAAATAATTACCAAAGATTTAAATATGTTTATTTTGGAATGATATTTATACATAATTATATAATTAACATTGTGAAAAGAATAATTACATAAAATGGCTTAACTGGTGTAACAAGCCATTATGAATTACCATTATACTATAAATAACTAATATAAAATGAACAAATAACAGAAGCATCTACTTTTTATTACTCCATTCCAGTATTATTTAACAGTACTTGATTAACTTTTACATCAATATATTTATTATTTTCTCTAAGTTGTAATAATAATCAATTTATGTGATTTGAACCAAGACTGACATTAAGGTACACAATCTTAATCATTTGTCTTCTCTGATTCATGCTCTGTGAACAAAAATATTTTATTTTATTTTTTAATAAACTGAATTTAAATTTAATTGTATTATTATCAATTTTCTATGATAACAATCAACAAATATACATCCAACCAAACATCCCTACACATATTTGCAGTTATGAGTCTTATTTTATCTACCTAATATCATCTTAATTGCAGAAACCCAATACCTCTGGAATACTCTTTATAACATATAGCCTATGTATATATAGCAGGTGCATAGCTACCACTGTATCAATGATTGGAAGTGAGCGGTAGAGAACCTTTACAACAAGCCTAGATATAACTATATAGCTTTATCAATTACATAGGAATCTTTAAAATATTATAGGGTAGCACAGGTGTTTGATAAGCCAATTAGTCTGAATAGAGACATTAATAGGCATGAACACTAATTTTGAAAAAGTAGCAAGTTCAAGCGTTCCTTTTCAAAAAAAAATGAATGCAGATGACCTAAGTCAAGTAAGAAGTCAGTGTATAGTTGTTTAACTTATTAACAAATAACTGTAACAAGTTTATATGTAAAAATACTTTTTTTCTTAAATCATAACTTACACTGTAGTAGTACGCGGTGGGTGTTTAGGTCGGACGCCGGATTGTTTCAACTGCAGCACGATGGAACGTAGGCGCGCCACGTCACGCCCACGCCTCGGCCCGAAGTCACATAACTCGGCGACACGTGTCCACTCGTTACCATCCTCCACACCATCCTCGGCACCACGGGCTAATGCTTTCTCAGCATTCCTTCGCAAATAATTGCCATAAATTATAGTTGTAATTAGTATTTCATATATATAGTATGATCCCCATGATTTGGTATTGTAATAGTAGTGGAAGAAAATGTGATGTATCATAAACATAAAAAAAGATTTGATATTAGGTAATTATAAGAAAATTTACCCCCTTCGAAATAAATCGAAATAAAGCTTACATTTGGTTATAAAATCCATAACAAAGAAAGTTGTTACTTTTTCTCAATAACACATTTCAGATTCAAAGCCAATAAATAAATTCAAGCTCTCTATGATAATATCAGTTTATTAGTTTTCCATACAAATTAATATTATTATGTATACCAGTGATAAAATGTTCAATCACCTTTTATTATTTTATTCTTATGAATCTATATATATAAAAATGAATTGCTGTTCGTTAGTCTCGCTAAAACTCGAGAATGGCTGTACCGATTTTGATGAAATTTGGCAGTAATCATCGCATTAACACAGGGAAGGTTTAAACGCGAAGAAAAAATGGTTAAGTAGGTGTAGGGTAGATGTAGGACACCGCGTAAACGAAGTCTCGAAATTTATTGATTGAGGCAGAACGAAATCTGCTGGGTCAGCTAGTTAATTATATAAAAATCCACAATATGAACAAGTGATCTTTGTGTTGATTTATTGGAATGAACAAGTAATTAATGATTTTCCATGTGGACCCAATTTGAAAACATCTATTCACAAAGTTGTTTTACTATTTATTAATTATACAAACCATTTTAGATAGTATTTTGCTTACAGTACAATATCATCTTTAATCATTCACCAAGGTACAAGACCTTTCAAATCATATACTAGTTGCTTAAGTATACTACATAAGCAATTAGTATCTGATTACTCCTGATTACTCAAGAGCATGTTGCACTAACAAATTATTAATTTATGTTTATCCCATAACCAAATGTTCAGTTTTGTTAGTTGGTACATCTTATATATCAGATATACTTACTTAGCAGACTCTCTGACAGCATTGAAAAGAAAATAATACAATTAGTTTAATTGCTCATGCATCATCATTCCTTATATTGTTAAATGTTTTATTAATCTTTATACAGCTTTATATATCTTTAAATAATATAATGCAACAATAATTTATTATGTTAAGTTGTAAACCACCAATGAATCATAATGTAACTTTATTTGTTGTGTATTTTTGTACTAAACTTAACTAGATATAACCATGAAGCATGAAAGGAGGGGGTGAAGCCATTAATGCTATGCTTGCTTTTCCTATATGTGCTGAATTTATTGTATGCATTCATATATTTTTATGATTATACATATTTTCTCTCAAAGAGCTCAATGAAGCAGAACAAGGTACACATTAACAATATAATTATAGCATATCATCTATTTTATATCCATATGTAATACAATAGGCATGAAGGCTAAAAAAAAATATTTAGTCCGTCAGTTAGATTACTAAAAAATATTGGACATATCTTTTTTTATTTATCAATTCAATAAAAACTGAAAAATATACAGAACAACAATGAACTAGCAGAGGGGGCTTGTGACATCACTCCTAGGTAAAATTGTACCTAAAGTGACATCCACAAAATTTCAATGTGCTGTATCTTCGTCATTTTTTGTTTGAGGAGTGAGGAAAATATGTGTCCAATATTGTGTGGTAAAACTTACAGACTAAATAGATTTTTAGTCTTCATGTCTATTGATTTATGAATCCACTGAAGTAATAACCCTTAACCATTACTCAATAGATACAGTCTACCATAGTTTGCACGTCTATGCAGAAAGCACCCATAAGAACTAATAATAATATTCAAGTATAATAAATTGATAATACTGGTTCAGACATACCTATTGGCTGCCTTAGTCTTGGCTATTTGTTCCTCATGAGTTTTGTACCAGTCCTCCAACTCTTTCTTAGCAATTTTAATCATTTCCTCTTTCTTTTGTTCTTCTTCAGCATCTTGATATATGCAAAGAGAAAACAAATATTATATACCTAGTGTAATCAAAACATCTTTATTTAGGCAACAGATGGTCAGTGGGTATTGTTATGTGTGGCCTAGAAATGTATTACATTTTTCATTTTTTATAACTACCTGACTACACATATAATTATTATAAATATTTGAAGAAATCTAAATCAATAAAAAGATGTAACACATCATCAACCTTCATTTAGCATTAATTGAATGAAATGGTCTTATACATTTTATTAAGTAACAAATAATTTCCCAATTTAAGTTATAAACATTAAACGGTAGAGAATCTTCCCTCCGAGGAAGGATATAAATACATTTTTTCTAACTTTTACAATATTATCTATGATACTTGTACACTAAAGTATAAACAGCAGTGCTTTCCTACGTATTAGAGATCATGTCACTAATCTTTAGACTGGTGACTATTGCAGAAACGTCTCTTGGCAGACACCTTAGTCTATCATTCAACATAATGTTTGGGCTGATGATGGCTCATTATTAACCTCATATAAAACTGATTAAAAGGAAGCTTACCCTTTTCTTCCAGTCTTTTCTTTTGTTCCTCACGCCAAATCTTTATTTTCTCTGGCTCTTCTCTCTCCTGTCTGAACACACTAGGCTGTGCAGGATCATCTTCAAGCAGACCATTTGAGTCAAATGCTGAAGCACTAGGGACTTCTGTAAGATTCGATATGGATGAAATTAATAAATGATAGATATTTTCTTGTTAGTAGTATTATTGATTACAAAAAATTACAATGTAAGTATGTAATCACAATAAGAATGTTGTCCACAATATTGATTTTTGTTTTTACGTAATTGAAGGGAGGAATCAGGAATACGGGACAAGAACTTTCTTATATTTCCACTTTTTTACAAGTTGCTTACCAACGAAGTCGTCAACCAAGCCGTTTGAGGAGGATACGACAGGGGGCGGAGCGCTGGTTTCTAGCTCATCCTCAAGACCAGCCAATTGATTTTGTTCCCGGGCTAAGAACTCTGCCGCGGGGTCTACTTCAGGCTGAACGAAATTATCACCGAAATCGTCCATTTTTTATTTTATTAGAGCAACGATACAAAGTAGAAAAACTTCTAAGTAGGTATCTACAAAATGTCACTAAATTCAAAGACAATAGCAAGTAGGTAGTAATCAAATTATTTTTGACACGATGACAACTCACTCTCCAGTGTTCACTGTGTTCAGTGTATTTTTAACTCTATTAGGTGGACATAAAATTGAATATACAAAAATTTTATTAAAAATTAAAAACCCATGTATACTATTTTTAATTGGCAACCTCATATTTTAATAAGGTCCAATTAACACGAGTTTATTTTCCGAGAAGCCGTTTGGTCTCAAAAGCTCTATTAAACCATGGCTCCTAGCTGTTAAGTAAATTGCCGGAATATTTCTCAAACCTATAAAACATAACCTGCTATTCTTAAACTTTTAGATCAATTTCAATAATAATGAATTTGTGTGTGAGAGGAAAGTATTTAAAATCAAACTTAATAGGGTCTTTATTCAGATTTGCTTCTACATCAACGGAAGCTATTGAACAAAATGATCAAGTGCTGATAGATGATTCCGACGATGCCCAGGCGAAAGAAGCTCAGATCGAGCTCAAAAGGAACATCTCAAGGTTATCTCCGGCTCATAGAAATATCATGAATGGGAGACGACCTTATGAGGAACCTATGACTGTAGCACACCTCACTGTAAAATACAACAGAAAAATGTATGGGAAGTATGGAAGTGCCAGTGGAGTGAACCCGAGTAAGTTCCTTTGACTAAATCAGTATCCGTATAGAATAATATTTACAACTGACATGGTCAGCAATGTGGTTCTATGACTTGTTGTAAATAAAATTAATTTTATTGTAAACAAGAAAAATATTTAATCTTAAGTAGAATCCTAATTTATAATATGCACTAATTTAGAGTTGAGCTTAATATTTCTAATCTAAAGATTCTGGGTCCATATTGGCTCACCTAAAGTTTTTTACCCGAAATTGTGCTTCCTAATGATTTAATAATAATAATAATAATTTATTTCACAAAAATACAGATTTCATTATGTAAAATAAAGACAATTTAAAAGAGCTTTGGTAGTAACACAATACAGTACAATCTAGAAACTAAAATCTGTGCACAATAAAGAAAACCCTGCCTCTCAAACTAGGTAACCTGTATCTTGAGAGACAGTGATTCAGCTTAAAATGGATGCTACAATATTTTTATAGTAGACTGTGTCGATCTACCCGAGCGTTCTAAGGAAATATTATGTAGGAAAAAAAAAAATATTTACATTCACTTGATATGTGTGTATGTGTGTGAGAGTGTATGTGTGTATGTGTGTGGGCGCGGGTGTGTGTGTGTGGGTATGTAATTAGAAATATGTACATAGGTAGTTAGACGATATACTTGAGTAAAGACTCTGTTTTCAGGTAGTCCTGTTTCAGTAGCCATTCCGTTAGTTTTGATTTTATTTCATGTTTATTTAGATCGACTATGTTTAATTTTTTGTGAATTTGTTTGTAGATGTATGTACTTAATGTGTAGTATTGGTGTTGAGCGAAGGCGGTTTTGTGGGGGGTACTAATGGGTAATTTCTTCCTTTTTTTAGGGTCAGTAGGGGGAACACTACCGTGTTTTCTTAAAATAGACCGTAGTAGGAAGAGCTGGCGAACAGAAAGCACTTGTGAATCAGCGTATAGTTTCGTAGTGGGATAGCGATAAGGTTTGCGAAGCATTACCTTCAGCACGGCTCTCTGCGCTCTTTCAATCCTCAGGAAACAGGTTTTGTTTGCGCCACCCCATACTGTGATGCAATATCCAATGACCGATTGACATAATGCATGATACACCATCTTCAGGGTTTCAGGCGCTGCCGAGTCTCTGAGGGATTTGAAGGTATGCAACAGTTTCATAGACCTAGCAGTAATAGCGTCAACCTGTTTGTCCCATCGTAGTCCTCCGTCTATTTGGACACCCAGATATTTCACATTATCTGTTCTTGTGAGTTTCGGACAGAAACAGTGTGGGGAATGTGTGGAGCAGGTGTGAGCTGTTATGGAGAATGATTTTTCAGGTAAGTCGTTTCGTCGAATAGCGAATGGAATGTACGAGGTTTTATCACAATTCAGGGTAAGCAAGTTTAGGTTGAGCCATGTCATGATAGTTGTTATTGCCACTTCAGCGTGGCATTTAACGCCATCCCAACTTGGCCCGTAAACTATGACTGCGGTGTCGTCTGCATACGCAATGATTTTAGAGTTGGGGATGGTCAAATTACACAACTCATTGACGTATATTTGGAACAGGGTGGGGCCTAGAATACTTCCCTGAGGCACACCGTAAGTGTTTATTTTTATTTCATCACTTACATGTTCTCCTATTTTTACTCGTTGGGTCCGGTTGCTGAGATAATCTTTAAAAATTTCGAGGGAGTTTCCTCGTACCCCTAGGAGTTCCAATTTAGATATAAGTTTAGGAACAGATACTGTGTCAAAAGCTTTAGAGAGATCCAAAAATATCCCTAGACTTTTAACGCCACTGTCAAGGTTCCTCGCAACCAACTGTGTTAGATCCAGAACTGCATCCTCCGTTGAGATTCCTGAGCGAAAACCATACTGATTATCTGCTATGAGCCGATGTTTGTTGAGAAATTTTTTTAGAGCATTATTCAAGATCCTTTCCAGTATCTTGGAGAGTGCTGATAGAACTGATATGGGTCTATAATTGTTGACACAGTTTCTGTTCCCTCCCTTATGAATCGGATGAATAACAGCTTTTTTAAGCGCATCAGGAAAAATGCCTTTTTGAAGGCAGCAGTTAAAAATATACGTCAATGGTGGCGTCAAGGTCTGCCGGCAACTCTTTAACACTACGGGAGATATGCCATCCCAACCAATTGCGCAATCATTTCGCAGTTGCAGAATAAGTGACTCCACTTCTGTTTCATCAACCTCAAGTATTACAAGAGAGTTTGCGGGGTTGGATGTTGTAATGTGACATAATCTCCTAGGTTGGGTTGTAGGTTGATGAGACTCGGACAGGATTTTTTCTGCCAAGTTCGTTCCTATATTGCTGAAAAATCTACACACTTCGTTCGCGGATGATGTAGCGTTGTCACAGATGTCCAACAGTTCGACCGGGCTAGTTTTCTTTTTGGTGGTATTTGTGATTTGTTTAATCGTTTTCCAAAGTGCTTTAGGGTTATTCCGAGATTTTTCAAGTTGGCTTTTCTCATAGGCAATTTTAAGTTTTCGGAGCAAGTCATTACAAAAATTCCGGTACCGCGAATAGGTAATTTTCAGGATAAGATTGTTGGGATCTTTCCTTAATCTGTTATGCAATCGGTCACGGTTTTGTATACACTTTAAAATGCCTGCGGTTATCCATGGTTTTATTATTCTTTTTTTCCTAGGGATTTTAATTTGTTTTGTGTGCTTGTCAATGACTGAAGAGATGATTTTAATGAAGGCATTCATGGCTAGATTGGGGTCAGCAATTTTGTACAAAGGGGAAAAATCAGAGTTTTCTAAATCCAACTTAACTGCTTCGTAATCTATGCGGGTAGCTATGTGACGTGGTATAGTGTCAGGGTTTGTGTTAGCAATATTAAATAACACTGGTTTGTGATCCGTGATGTGTGAATCTATTACAAGGGTAGTAACAGGCAGGGTACTTTTAACAAATACATGATCCAGACAGCTATCTAGTCGAGTGTTGAATCGGTGGGTTGGAAGTAGACCGTGGGAGGCATTTAGGATGAGATATTCGAGACAGCGATTATCTGTACTATTGGGTTTAAGATCTATATTAATGTCGCCTACGAGAATTATATTTTTAAATGAAGATAGGCTTGCGTAGACATTATTTAAACTATCCAGAAATGTTTCGGTACTTTCTTTGGAACTGTATGACGGGGATCGGTACACTGCCACGATAGCGATATTTTGGTTAGCCATATTGCATACCAAACAATTCCCACTCACAAATTCTGGTTCCCATTCTGAGGTCCGGAGAGTTTGTTTTTTAAAGATAACAATCCCATCATTTTGATTATTGTTTATAATAGTACAATAGGAATCATATCCAGCTAAAACCGGCATATTACTGACTTTGCTAAGCCAACATTCAGTAAGGACTACCACGTCTATATCGAGTTTCAGTAAGTGTAGTAATAGCTGAGCTTGGTCAAAGTTTTTATTTAAGCTACGGATGTTTAAATGTAGTATTTTTATGTTGTTGTTAGTGTTATTAACATAGTCAATACAATTTTCTGGGGCACAGTTAAATGAGTCACCTACTGTTAGCAGGTCAAGCTCGCTGCTTATACTGATTATACTATCCATTGGGGAAGTGTAGAGAGAGCAAGAGGTGACCCAACGCGAAGTCTTGTGTAGTTAGGACTTGCCTAATATGCAGTTTGTCGTTTATTATTTGTTTTTTTGTGTAGGGTTGAATGTTATAGGTAGTGTCTTTGTATGAGTGAGTTGTGAGTGTACTCTTGTGTAGGATATGTATACCATTTTGAGATTTTATTTGTGTGGTTAAGTGAATGTTACATAATTTGTGTATGTTTATAAATTTAGAAGCAAGTACAATTTCTAAAATTAATAATACTATACAGACGGATGCTAACATAATAAAGTTTTTGACAATATGGATTACTAGTCACTTGCCAGTGTTACCTATATCTTGTAGACATTTCTCAGAACTGATTAACATTTGTTTGTCACCTTCTTGTTTGCGTATAAATATGTTACCGTTTGAGACCCAACAGAACTTAAAATTGTGTTTTTTCGAGAACTCTCTTGTTTGATAATACAGTTTTTTGGCGTTACCCGGAAGCTGTTCCGTGACGTAAACCGGATGACAAGTTCCGGAAACGCCAATGAGACCAGTATTCAGTTTATCTTGCTTTTCCCTGGTTTTGTTGAAAGTTCGAACTGCAGATATGAGTGTGTTCTTTATCATAACAGAAGAAAATTCTGCTATAATCGGTCGTGATATGGTCGATGGGTTCGATGACTTCCCCGGCAAGCGATAAATATCCCTCAGTTCAGAGTCCTTAATGGAGACACCTACAGCTTGACCAATGCTGCATATTGTTTTTGCAAGTGTGGCATTGGTTTCAGTATTACTTTGCGGTATATTTCGGATTTCGATGCCCGACGACCTTGATTTGTGATGCAGATCTTGTATTCTTTTCTCTAGACTTTCTATATACTCATTCTGTTCCCGGCGTTCCCTTCTTAGGTCTTCAACTTCTTTCTTTAGCTCCTCAAACCGTTGGTTTATGAATGACATGGATCTAACCATCTCCTCGTTTGATTTTTGTATTTCCGTGTTAGCTGCTTGAATCTGGGTGTTCTGAGATTTAATTTCCCCAATGTCGGTTGACAGTTTAGCCATCAAGGCGGTTTGAGTCGCAAGTACCTTCGCAAATGACGAGTCTTGTTCCTCCTTCCAATTTGCGAGTTGAGTTTGGAGGTCGTGTGTGCTTAATGTAGTGGCGCCTTGTGGCGAGTCCGCCTTCCGGGCTCTTTTATTTCGATTTGTGTTTACATAATCACTCACCACTGCATTGGCTATATCCGATTCCGATTTGGTCTCGGACTGACAAAGGTTTTTTGTTTGTGTTTTCGGCGTGCTGGGGGGAGTGCGTCTCATAGTGGACATATTTACACAATCGACGGGTTGGTTTGAAACAGGTTTCTGTCCAGTGACTAGTCTACTTGAGCTCTGCCAATCCAAACCAACCTATGTAGTCACAGGTTGACTCATTTATTCCGGCGTTATGGAATTTTTAATAACTTAGCAGTTAGTTAGCAGAATTCGTCAATACAACCGTTGATGTTTGTATACGGTTGTGGTAATGGAAGATTTAAATTAAATAAATAATTTAAACTTTCAAAAAGAGATACAGGATGCGGGGCTCGAACTCGGTACCGCTCACGACGCAACGGCGTAAGATATTTAGCGGCTTACGCTTCGGGACCACCGGAGCTATGATGATTTGTGCAAATTTGGTGTTCGGGTCCAAGTATTTTGTGGGACGCAGACAAGTGTCATTAACCCATTCAAGGTCAGAGCACTTTGACACAGAGACAAAGAAAGATTTTTTAACGTTCACTTTTATAACTTGTAATGTTTTTGTTTGTAACTCTGTTGATAGTTTATACACAGTTATATTTTTTTCACTGTTTATTGCAGGTTTTATTTAGCACGTATTAGTGTAACTTTGGAGTAGATTACTGCACTTTATACTGGGTTAATGAATTAAAATGTTCGCGAGTAAAAAGAGCACGTCCACATGACACCGAGAGTAACGGCCGAATCTCTTTGTAATCCGAATGATCACTCCTCCTAAAAAATTTCATTCATACAATTTGTTCTGCTACTGGCTATGTTTCATAGCACTTATGTTTCCGAAAATTGTTATAAATAATATCATTAATGTAAATATATTTAACTCCTACTGTTTTTTATCAAAACGCTTTTATCCCTAAACATAATTACCATAATATTTCACTCATACTTACAAAGAAACATTTACCAAGTGTAATAAAAAATATATGTTTGGAATGATTAAAGGTCATTTTACAGATTTTTGTCTTAAATGAATGAAATTCATAAACATGACTCATTTACGGTTATGTTTATGGCCTGGGAGCTTAAACTGCAGTTTTAACCGTACCTAAACCAATAACTATAAGACCAATTCGGTTCTGGCACTACGCCGGCCGCTGCCGCGGCACGCTCGCTTCGCTCGCTCGGCTCGTGCGTTGTGGTCACAGATCTAGCCGAACCTAAACCAATAATTATGAATAGGACCAATTCGCTTCGGAATCTTGACTGAATGACTGGAGCAGGACTCTGGCTTCGCTCGCTTGGCTCGTGGTTGCAGTTCTAACTTAACTTAAACCAATGACTATAAATAGTACAGTGGTATATATGTACAGTATGTTAAATAACAGAGGGTGTTCCCTTAAACTCGTTAATCTATATCATTAATAGATTAAAACAAAAATATCAGCATAGAAAAATAAGCATAAAATAATCCGAATTCAAAAAAATAATTAATTGGCAATAAATTCGAAACCTGTTTAAAATCAAAATAGTAGCGCGGAATAGTACCTAAGTACCTAACGTAGTACTAGCATTGCCCAAACCGGCAACGTCGCATGCTTAATAATGCTTATAATTTAAAGATGGTGGCATCTACAAGCAAATTTTAAATGCCATTTTTTATAATACACAAGGTATTAAAGGTTGTTACATTAAAGTCTTTGTTAAGCCTTGTGGTATTTCGTAAATCGGCAGTGGCTCCGCGGTCCTGACGTCATTATGGCGGACCATTTTAAAATAAGATAAAGTAGAACTATACAAAGGTACTAATATTTTAAATAAAGGTACTAAAAGGTACTGGCATAGTATTAAACATGTACACTATCCAACATGCAAATTTTTGACATGGCTCCGCGGTTCTTACACTCACGATGTTTATTGCTACTGACATTATGAACTTGAATGCTTCGGAATTATGAACATTAGAGACAGAGTAGTTAGGAATTGTGATTGTTAGGAAGAACATTTTCGGATTTCCAATTATCAGAGTTGAAAATTTGTTATTGTTAGAACCCCTGGACCAAGTGTGATATTTTATGTTTGGAAACTATCTAATTTCAGTACCTTTTTGATACTATTTGATACCTTAATTAAATTATTAAGTACCTCTATGAATGGTGAAAAAACATGAAAAGAAAGTGGCCAGACATTCTGATGTCAGGTTGTCTGGACCACATTTTTTTTAAATAGTTAAATACAGTATAACTTAATAATTTCTTTGTAAATATTTAGTACCTTTTTAGTACCTTTACATACTTTTTTCACAAAACTTTAATCGTTCCATAAAAAAAACTACAGAGGTATGAAAATTTTATAGGAACAAAATTTATTTGCAGTATACATAATATACTACTGGTAGAACTGGATGAAGATAACTCAGGGTGGGGTTCGTTGGTGAGTTTTGGGAGAGGCATATGTCCAACTATGAACACTGTACAGGATGATGATCATATTTAAATTATGCAGTTTGGAATATACAGGGTGTTAGTGTAAACACCGTTATCCTTGAAACCAGTGTTTTGGTTTCACTTTTAGAACGCAAATTCAATGATAAAAACATTTTTTTTTAATACATTCGCCGCCGCCGCCCTCGTGCTCTGTAGTCTGTAGTGATTATGTCGTACACAAACGTACAATGGACCGATATGGTTCGGGCATATGCCGCGGCTGGTGATAACCTGAACGAGGCTCGAAGAATGTACGCAGAGTTATTCCCTGGACAACCTGTGCCAAACCGAGAAACGATGGTGGTGGCTACTCCAAGGTTACGTACCTACACCAGTTTAGGTCAGTTCACCGTGCCGGCAAAATGTGATTAACTTTTAAATACGCCTAAAATACCTACCCAGTCGTTTGTTTTTTTTTCTTTGTTGTTAAATCTAACTTACATTTGGACTCGTCACGCAACACAAGGTAGGTATTTTTGCCTGTCCAGCCAGGAAAAGTATGAAGGGAAAGTTATATCACAGGTTATGTATTTTTATTGAAATGTAGGTAGTTAAAACTTATGTAGGTAGTTAAAACGGACGGCCAGTGCAGCAGGTCAGCGCCCTTTGCAGTGATTACGTAACTCGGGCGCATTTTTTTTTTTAATTTTTGATAAAAAGAACGTTTTTTTTTCATTGAATTTGCGTTCTGTAAGTGAAACCAAACCACTGGTTTCAAGGATAACGGTGTTTAAACTAACATCCTGTATATTCCAAACTGCATAATTTAAATATGATCATCATCCTGTACAGTGTTCATAGTTGGACATAGGCCTCTCCCAAAACTCACCAACGAACCCCACCCTGAGACATCTTCATCCAGTTATACCAGTAGTATATTATGTAAGCTGCAAATAAATTTTGTTCCTATAAAATTTTCATACCTCTGTAATTTTTTTTCTGGAACGATTAAAGTTTTGTGAAAAAATTATGTAAAGGTACTAAAAAGGTACTAAATATTTACAAAGAAATTATTAAGTTATACTGTATCTAACTATTTAAAAAAAATGTGGCCCAGACAACCTGACGTCAGAATGTCTGGCCACTTTCTTTTCATATTTTTTCACTATTCATAGAGGTACTAAAAAATTTAATTAAGGTATCAAATAGTATCAAAAAGGTACTGAAATTAGATAGTTTCCAAACATAAAATATCACACTTGGTCCAGGGGTTCTGACGATAACGAAAATTTAGGTGAACTTTGGTGCACCCAAAGATTCTATATGTGACCAACAGAAACTGTTACAGAAACTGTGTTAATAAAATATGACTTCTGCAATTAAAAAAATATATTTGGTGTCCTAAAATCTAAGATTGGTTGGGCCTGACTTACCATGCATATAAAATTGGCTGAACTATGGAAGTTACAATGAACTTAGAACTAATTGAAATTTTTCAGGTATCTGCTTTCCAACACAACAAGATATCCAGGAGAGGTTGGAGTATGAAGCAGTGGCCTTCCCTTACACTATCAGGCAAATGATGGATACAGCAGCACAGAAGAGAAGAGAAGAACAGCAGAACATACAGAAAAGAGATAATGAAGTTGCTGCCAAGTTTGCCAAGCTGGAGCAGTGGAAGAAGGAACTCAATGATAAAATTGCTAAAAAGGCAGCAGAAACTAGTGCAGCCAAGGTGAGTTTTTAAAATTTCTTCAGAAATAAGGTCATTATCCAATCATTGAAACATCCAAGTGTTAAAAGGTCCATTTGTTAAAATGTCTATTGATGAAAATGTATAATTGCCAAAACATCCAATTATAAAAACTGTCCATGTGTTTCTTAAACATTGTGCCATATGTGGCGCATCCCTTTCTTTCCTATCCATTTTTCTTCAATTGGTACCCAAAATTTACTTTCCCTTTGTCTACTCATTTCTTGTTATTTTACAACCAGAGCTATAAATATAGGAATCCAAATTCACCATATTTATTGCCACCCAAATTTTATTCAGTAGATTGAACACTAGTCTGTGCAGACACTTTATATTATAGCTGCTGCTCTTTCAGTTGGAACTGAACCTTTGAATTTAATAAATATGTTTACCAATATTGTTGTTCTATCTGGTAAAAGCTTGATAGCTTCACTGAGCTAGCAAGCCAGATAGGTATTAAAAAGACAACAGAAACAACAGTGCACTAAAACACACAGAGAGCTTAGAAGAGTTCCTTAAACAAAGAATCCTTACTATATACTATATATAGGTTTTATAAATGTGAAAGTAACTCTGTCTGTCTGTCTCGCAATCACGCCTTAACTACTGAAGCGATTTAAATGAAATTTGGTACAGATATAGTCTAGAGCCTGAGAAAGAACATAGGCTATATTTTATTATGAATTTACCACGGGAATGGGAGTTACGCGGGTGAAACCGCGTGCGGGAAGCTAGTATACAATATAATTGTATTGTACAACTAGTTTTCTAAGGAAAAACAAAAGGCTTAAATAATAATAATAAAAACGAATAATATTTATATTTCAGGAAAAAAAGGAGAGACTGGTTGAGGAGGTAAGAAGACACTTTGGCTTCACTTTAGATCCCCGTGATGAGAGGTTCCAAGAGATGTTAGCCAAGCGGGAGAAAGAACAGAAGAAACTCGAAAAACAGGCTCGTAAAGAAGCCAAAGACAAGATGATCATTGCTAAATTACAACAAAAAAATGTGCAACTAGAAGATTCTAAGAAATGAATGATAGTAATGTTAGTTAAAAAAATATAGGGTTCTTTAATGTACTAAAAGTGTTTTTTGTATTCACAATATTCATTAGCCATTGCATAGCACTGAAAAACTAACAAACATAAAATATAATGAAGTACTGCTCTGTTACATAACAGAAGTATTAAGAACAAAAAAACTCCTTAAATTAATTATAATCAAAATCATTTTATTATTACATAAAACACATCCATAAACAAAACATATCAAAGAGTCAGGATGATTCGTCGGAAGACGAATACAGGGCCTCGCGGGGGTTGATAGCTGGGGTGCGGGGGGAACACACCAATGTGTCCGAATCACTCGCCACGCTGCTACTAGAGTTGCTCTCGTACACACTCTGTTAAGGTAAATAGGCTAAAGTCGATTCCATACAGGCTTACATCCAGTCAGGAACTGCCAGCCTCAAGCTAATATGTCATTATGCACTAATTTTTAACTTAAGGATGGCAGGGAAAATCGACCAGTGTGACTATTATTAAAAAATTAACGGTTCTATATTAATGACGTCATATGCAGAGATCTATGATAATATTATTACGATTATTGCTGTCAGCGGTCATGGTAACATTACTAAATTAGGTGTCGTGCATGTTAGGTCATGTTTCTTATATTGTTAGGTGGAGTCCGCTAAAACGTTTTTTTTTGACGGACCTCATATTGCTTTTAGGATGCTTACGCTACTTCGGTGGGCATTAAGGTGAGCAGAGATCTAGCCTTTTTTGAAAACAAACTTATATAGAAATATGTTGGTTATCGCATAAACGCAACGACAAGGGAACTTGTGATCAGTTTGATAGGTCGCCGCTGCGTCGCTGTAGCCGCTGTAGCCGCTGTATCTTTGCGGCCTCGGCCTTAGTGTCTTAATGTTCATGAATACGAGTATAAGAGTCGCTGACCAAAGAACGATCATGATGTGGATAAAATTGAAATCCTACGTCGACTAGTTATAATAATGTTATGAAAAAAAAACCGTACCTTTTTAAGCTTTAACTGCTGTGAAATGATGTCATCAAAAATACCAGAGTCATCTGCGCGCGAGGCTTTTGTGTCGCCAACGTGTCTCTCTATAACCGTTGGTTTCTGGGACAACATTTTTATTATTAAGTTTTAAATTTCATCTGTTGTTGGGAAAACGTTTTTTCTGACGGAGATGTGTAGTCAGCCACTAGGGTTTTGCTACTTTACCGAGTGGGAACAAGGCTCCAGCTTTATTAAATGGTTTAAAAACTACAAACTGAGAAACCTGCCCAAGACGGCGCGGCGGCGGCGTGGGGCTTGGAACATGGCTCACTGGAGGCACTGGTTCATTATTTCATTATACCATGTGAAAAATACCTCAAGATTCAATCAAGCCACAGTAGACAATAATTACTGTCTAAACAATGAAGATGTGACACAGCTCACATGCCGAACACGTCAGCATTAGCACTGACCAACATACTGCTGAATTTCCCATTAAGGAGACAGATGGTAGTGCTAGGCACTCTGTATCCTTTCTCAAGAGAACAAAAAAACATTATAACACGTGTAGTGATTACGTTAATAAAGATATTTTTATGTTTTTTTTTTCATATGAAAATTGAATGATATTTAAGGTGTATCAGCATGACTGGAATTGTGTTGGCTGTTGCGGCGAGGATTAGTAGAAAACGTAGTAGAGTAAGACGTCCACAGTAAAGTTACGTTGAAAAAAAGTAGTCAATAACACGTTGCTGTTTTTACTCCTTATGAAATTTTACATTACATAGGTTGTTTACCTAATATGTTTTGTTAATCAGCCGTTATTAAGTCATAATTTTAAAGAATCAGCGTGTAGGCAAATGACTTCGTATTAGTTTGTATTCAATTATTTGTATGTGGGACGCGATGTTATGCAAAATGAAGCAATCATAACAAATTTATTTAAATTCACAAATAAATTTCGTGACCCAGCATATACATATTTTGGAAGCATATTTTTAAACATTCTAATAGTAATAAGCTATGACATTGCAGAATCCGAAAATCGCCTTACCTCTTCAACATCTTCTCTTCTTTGTACTTCTCCGAGCAAATGTGCTGACTTTGTTGTCTTTTTTACTTTAACGCCATCTGTTAGTTTCTTGTGAGCACTTTGAGCTTTCTTCGCAATAATGTTGACACGCAACTCTTGTTGTTCCTCTATCGGGTTTTCAGGGTATATCTCCTGCGTACTGAGTGAACATAAACAAAAAAGGAATCGATTATATTCGTCTTTGGAAGTAAGCACGAGTGTAAGTTACAAATAACCATAACAGAGCGTAAATCGGAACTATGCGGTCAAAAAATAATAATAGGTGCCAATAGGAATAATAGGTTCCAGTCGAAAGGGAACAGCTAATACCAGGTAGCATTCTTAGCATTACTTACCACGGCATCTTATCTTGTAATAGCGCTGTTGGAGTAGAATTTTCACATTGCCTACAATTAAAAAATATTGTAAGATGTTTAGAGTTAAGAGTAGAAAAAATGTGGGAAATTGAATTTAATTCTTGTTTGCGTTACCTATTCACTATTTATTTATACAGACGCGATGGCTCTAGTCCGTTCATCTGTTTTAATAAAACTAGGTAAAAAGGTAACGCTAAGCTCAAAACGGTGCTATGGCGGTATATTATTAGTTAATAATGTGAAAAAGTATTATCTTCTACATTGTGTTTCATTAAAATCCGTTCGGTACTTGTTTGTTTCAAGTTTACAGTGTTCAGACAAATTTAAACGGCGAGGAAAAACAGTAAAATAGCCAACCCATAACACTGGTTGTTCTTGATGAATTCGTAGATATCTTTGAATGCCTGCTGGATGTAGGATAGCGTGTTCTGGTCGATGGGCACCGAGCTAGAGGACCCGGAGCTGTTTGAGAAGTCTCCCGAACGAACGCTGGCTTCGAGCGAATGTTCTGAACCTGTTAAATTTATTTAATTAGGTATAGGATTAATAGGACCAATTTATCTCTCAATCTACAAACACAATCGTGTGGTTGTAGAGAATTTGGTTTATCTTCCACAGTTTTGAGAAAGGACAGCAGGTTTAAATGCAAAGTGTAGACCCCTTCCCAGCAATGATAGATTTTGCAAGAAGGTACTTTCTCACTAGTATTTTGACGTAGATGAAAATGACTTACATTTTCAAAGTTATCTCGGTCCTCCCTGTTCTTCTTTATTTCACTAAACTTGCTAACGATGCAGATTGTGTATTTCAAAAGAAGTTTAACTTTATTTTCATTGGTATTTAATTGATTCTTACCAGAAGAGGCACAACTGGCCCACAACTGCATCTGTTGCTGTTTTAGCTGCTTCATCTGGTCCACCAGCTGTATGTTAAGCTCTTCTAGTTGTTGTCGATGTGATATTTCTTCATGCAGTTGTTCCTCGAGTACTTCGGCGTAATCTCTGTAGCAGAAACATTATTTCGTACTTATTTTCACTCGGGTTTCTAAACAATAGGCCTCGACTATTTCAACTAAAGGAATATGCTATGTTATGGCTGCCAAAAAGACAAATCTGTGCGATTTCATTGGCCATGATTTGAATGTACCTAAGCTAGAGAGATGATTATCTATTAAACTTACTTCTCTTTCCTAGATGTAGCTTTGTTAGGATATTTTGCGCTGGGCACGCTCTTCACGTTGGATGCAAGTCTGTCTTTGGTAATACCAGTCCTACGATTTAAATGACAAAATATTGCTTAGTTAGAAAATGAACGACTAGAATTCAACTACAATGACTGAAGTCACTAGTCTACTAAGTGTTCTGGACATTTGAAAACTATTCAAGGATGCCCTAGCCTGGACCTCTGTTCCAGTAGGCAGACCTACTTCACAATGGAGGGTAAGATTCTACTTGTAACATTTCAGTTCCCCCTGCCCGCTTGGAACTCAAAAATCCATTTTCTTAACCGTGTCTAGAATATAAATTTTAATACCTACTTATTTATTAAAATTACCTATTTATTTCAATTCGTATTCTATAATATATCTAGTGCTGTATTAAAGGATACGAATTTATGTTAGTTGATACTAACTTAGACACAGATGATTTGAGCTTTTCACTTGAAGACCCACTGACGCTAGCAAGCCATGAGAACTGTGGAAATAAAATATTAAAATTATTTGTTATTTGTATATCGAGAACATAGAAAAGAACAACGTATACTACGTAAGTAAGGTAACTTACGTATTTACTTTATGGTAGGTAACTGTAGAATGTACGCTGTAAATTGTAGTTACAGTTTTTCTTCAATAACACATGAAACTGAGCAGGTAATACTTTTACTAGTAACAACCAGTATTATGACAATCACTACCTAACTACACTTAACAAGCTCGTGAGGGCACGGAGGGTAACTATGTCTGTCTGTCAAACTGACTAGACCCAGAAACAAATCTTTGATTTAATATAATTAATTCCGGTACGGGTTTCGGACATACGATTTCTAATATTTCATGGAAAATAAAAGTATTACTAAAACTCCGTAGCATAGCGGTATTTGGCTCGCTTTGAATCTCGGAGGTCTGATCGATCCCGGACAAGAAATCTAGTAGTAGTTTCTAAGATTTATCTGGTCTGGTCTGGTTGGCTAGCGCACGAAGTGCCACGGAAAACACGTTTAGCCGCTAGCCCGATTGTTATAACATCGTCGATATCACTATTGTATCGCAGGGAACGGGCAGCAGCGTTTCCTTGTATGTTAAGTAAAATACTGCGGTCACCAACCAGCCTGCCAAGCGTGGTGACTATGGCAAAACCCTCCCTCGAGAGCAGGTCCATGTTCAGCAGTGGACGTTGTACGGGCTGATGATGATGATGAAAACCAGTTAACTCTACCTGTCCCGCCATTGCTCGTTCGTGTTGGCGGAGCGCAGCGCGTATCTTAACAAGCGCCTCAGTGCTAATGTCATCATTGTGTCGTAAGTCAAGCACCACGAGTGTGGTGTTGGACTCCAGCGTGCGCAGCGCCGTCACCGCCGCCTCCTCAGTCAAACCGCAGCATTGGGCGTCTAGAGCTGCACCCAAGAGCGTTGCCAAGACAATATTTATGAGAAATAGTATTAATAGTTAAATCTTATCTATACTAATATATAAAGCTAAAGAGTTTGTTTGTTTGCTTGAACGCGCTAATCTCAGGAATTTCTGAACTGATTTGAAAAATTCTCTCAGAATTAGATAGCCCATATATTGAAGAGGCCATATATTTTATTAAAAATTAAGTTCCCACAAGAATGCGAGTGACGCGGGTGTATCTGCGCGCGGGAAGCTAGTTAATAGATAATAAATTTATAAGTAGAATGATAGTTTAATGACAAATCCTCGTAGCTATCTTAACTAATTAATATTAGCTTACCTAACTTGTGTCTGCCAGCATATGTATAGATATCTATATAAAATAAATCATACGAAAATTTGTAACAGTACCTTTGATCCACAAGTCATCACTAAGAACATCAAGTAGCGTGCCCACACCAGCGTCACCGAGTTGAGGGTTGGCGCACACGGAGATGCGGCGTAGGCCCGCCATGGCGTCCAGCTGTGGCAGTCGGTAGCGAAGAGTGTGCGTCCAGTTCTCGCTGTAACGGTGGATCTTCTGGTACTGTGCCAACGTTATTCAAGTTAGATAGATAATTTGTGTTGTGGTTGGTAAATGTAGGTAGGTGGTCTAAAGTAGGATGTTAAAATAGGTTGAGCTTCATCATCATTAGCCCGTATGGGCTGATGATGATGAAGCAGGGAAACGCTGCTGCCCGTTCCTTGGTATAGGTACAACTGTTAAAGATGATGTTATAACACACAGAGATATTATAACAACAGGCACAGAGGCCCTCAACCAACCAGGCCCGGAAAGATATATTAAAATTTACAAAAATATTTATTGACGGTGTGGGTTGAGCTACGGAACGGATAGATCTCTATCCATATGGTAAACTATAATCTAATAGGTAGGTATTACGGTTTGCTAAGTACTGGGCTCAATTACCTACAGATGGCGTAAACGTATTTATTCAACTTACCTTGATTAAGTCTGCAATGTAGGTGGTTCCCAATGGTGTCAGGTCACAGCCAGAGAGGTCAAGTGTGAGCATGTTGGGTAGACAGCGGACAGCCTTGCACACAGCCAGGCAGCCTGCGTCTCCGATCATGCAGCGCGGCAGGTGCAGGTGTTGAAGCGAGTTGTTCGTGAGCAACGCCTAATCTCAATTATGTTAATCATCATCATCAGCCCGTAAAACGTTCACCGCTGAACATGGGCCTGCTCCCGAGGGAGGGCTTTGCCATAGTAACCCCGCTTGGCAGGCGGGTTGTTGACCGCAGTATCATGTTATAATACACAGAGAAACGCTGCTGCCCGTTCATTGGTATAGGTACAAATGTTATAAATCATGTTATAACAATGGGCATCAGCGGCTTAACGTGCTTTCCGAGACACGAAGGGAAAAACCAACCAGACCACAAAAGAAGACATTACACAAATTCTTGTCTGGCGTGGGCATCGAACTAAAGACATACGAGGCTGTCTATGTACTTACCTATTAATTAAATCTGCGAAATTACAATAGACAAAATCTAAATGGAAATAATGAAATAATGAATTTATTCAGCACTTAGGTATTTACATACACTTGTACTTGTCAGAATCACAATGTTACACAATTATTCTTATTCTATGAATTAAACTAGATACTTAATTAACCGGTAGCAAATTGTAGGATATTACAGACAAAGTAGTCCGTACGTCAGCTGGTCATTAATTTCTCTACTCATAATAAGTTTATGTTCATATTAATTATTTTAGACTTTAATGGTTCAATATAGAAAAATTTGGAAAAAAAAATAACGGTTGATTACGTACCTACGGAAATTGGCAGGTTGAACAATCATGTAACATTTTTTTATGATAGACGTAGGTAGGTTCAGCTAAGCATGGCCCTACGAGACTTCAATGGGAGTGCTTTCCGTCATTACCAGCTTATCCAAACCCGTCCAACCAAC
This sequence comes from Nycteola revayana, assembly GCA_947037095.2. Taxonomy (NCBI): domain Eukaryota; kingdom Metazoa; phylum Arthropoda; class Insecta; order Lepidoptera; family Nolidae; genus Nycteola; species Nycteola revayana. The sequence goes on from OX344838.1 coordinate 31,866,785, forward strand.
CCAAATTGAGTTAGAAATAAGTTCACTAAGTAGGGCCGGATTTAGAAGTCTGGAGGCCCTGGGGCAACAATAGAGAATAGGCCACAAATTCGTTTCCCTCGAAGTGTGAAGAAAATTTGAAGTAGGTAAGTATGTCTAATTAAAGTGAACAAGTATACATGAATAACCGTTATTAAAATATTTAAGAACTCTAACATTAATCATGATTCTACAAAGTACTGTAAAGACAACACCGAAAAAATAATAAAAGAAAAGTTGTCGAGTTTACTCGTCATTTGAAAGATTTTAAATCTCTATTGTGGGGGCCCCTCTATTGTGGAGGCCCCGGGGCAGTTGCCCTGGATGCCCTCACTTAAATCCGGCCTTGATGCTAAGTGGAAGTGTTGGAAAAAAGCGTTTACCTCGCATAAAGGATTGAAGTAGGGTACTCTAAGCGGAAGCCCCTCTAACATTAACGTAGTCAGGAGAGTGGTATTAGAAAGCAACTGCGCTGTTGCCTCTACGAGATTGCAGAGCATAAAGTTTGTGAGCATCACGCATCGATTGTTTACGGTCTTCGCCAGTCGCTCGCAGTCTATGTGATCGAGGACTGCCAGAATAAAAGTTTTGTTAAGCATATCGAAATTAACTAAGTAGCTATTTCAATACTTTAGGGTCTATGTGGTCGAGGACTGCCAGAATAACAGTTTTGTTAAGCATATCGAAATTAACTAAGTAGCTATTTCAATACTTTAGGTATATAAGAAGTAGGTACATTACATTTTCCAAAGAAATATTCAAAGAGTACCTCGAGCTTACTTTGAATTTTATCTTTTTTGGTATAAATCAGATACAAAATAGAATTTTATATTTACTACCTACGCTCCACAATAAGGTCAATAATCTAAGAAAATAGTCCGTTACCAACCAGTTTTGACCTGTTGCCGACATTTTATACAAACTGAATGTAAGCTTAGGTCACAGCTAAGCGCGTTTAATATTGGAGGCCAATCTGCGTATTTGATCCTATCCACACAAAAGTCCAAAGTCTTGCCATTGTTCGACGGTATCACATATCTGAGCGGAGTCAAGTTCTGTAGTTTACAGCATTTCAAATAACATTGATGGAATATTCGGCTACTTTTCACTTCACCTTTGCCGACCATACTCAAAACACCAAAAATCAATAAAAATGATTCAACACTATAGATAACACCGTGAAAAATAACCCGGCTTTTTCGTCTGCAGTTAAAATGTTTGTAAATAAATATTGATAAGTTGATTATACTTCTAAAATATTGTAAGTGACAAGTTTATTTGAAATAGGAACAAAAGTGACATTGGCACATTTTCTTAAAATTATTTGATTGTATTTATGGCATATCTAAATCTAGAGTGTTGCGTTCGTGCCATGTCGTGAGTGTTGAGACAAGAAAATCAATTCTATCGGGTAAAAACATTCTTATCGTTATCAATTACCGGTCCCTATATCTCCTGGTGGACATAGCCAGAAGGCTAGGCTAATTATGACTATAGCCCAAGTGTCTAATGTACCAGTAAACTAGGTAGTGACATCTGCAAAAAAGTCCTAAGAAAACTAGCAGTGCGATGTAGAATATAAAATAACACTTTACTTAATATCGCACAATAGAAGTTCGCGAGACTACGGGCATTGCACCTCGCCCGGCAAAGGTCTCTAGTAGTCTCTTTTTTGTGTAGGATACCACTATCCGCTCCACTACATCCCTAACTGTTATTTATTTATTTTAATTTATCTTACTCATCAATCACATCAATAGTTTAGCTATTCCAGAGAGTCTTCAGTTTTACATAATAACATTGTAATTATAATAATTTCAAGTTCGATAAATAATAATAAATTAGTCATTATTGACAACCTCAGTGGCTAACCAAACCTCCGTGGTGTAGCGGTATTATTCTTCATGTGCGTGTGAACTGAGGGACCACACTGGGAATTTGCGAAATGAAAATCCTAGGATTTATAAGTAGACTTAAAACAATTGTAAAATGAATCAGGGAATTTGTAAATAATTTGGCGGTTTCTCTGAGACTTGAAGAGACTTATATACTTACTTATACTGCTAAAGAAATCTTTCGTGTATATCCAGATTAATTCTTTCCGGGTCTGCTTAGCTGAGGGACTACCTTCCGTGCCTTGGAAAGCACGTCAAACCGTTTGTTCCGATTGTTGTAACACCTCTATAAGAAGCGTATAAACAGCTATAGTCAGCGTTTCCATGTGTATTACAACATAATATGGGTCACCAACCCGCCTGCCAAGCCTGGTGACTATGGCAAGACCACCCTAGGGAGAAGGCCCATGTTCAGCAGTGGACGTTGTACGGGCTGATGATGATGATGAGTCATTATTCATCATCTTGCTTGCATGTCCTACATATTTACAGTTCAAGAAACTATTATTCAAGTCTTTAGTAATGTATACGCAATAATCAGACAATTCATTAACGAATAATCATTTAAAAACAAAACACATGATAGTTTTATTCTTTTTATTGAAAATATTTGTGACATTCGTTATAAAAAAAACGTCTCATAACATAGCCGAACCTTCGTAGAACAATATCTTATAAAAAAACTTTCGGTTTTATAAAGTTAACAAAATATATATTTTTAAGTATCTCATAAAAATTATATTCATTTACTCCTAATTTGGTATGGTTATAAATATTGTGAGTGCTTAAAGATATTACATCAACGAGGTTCGCGCTTAAAAATGTTCGTAAAACTATAAAAACAATTTACAAAAAGTTATAATACCTTATTTACTATCCGATGTTAATATAATCATGGCTCCAGGAAAATGAAAAAAAAAGTTTCCAACAAAATTTCCAGGGCTTTACAAGAGGTCTTTAGAGCCTTTTCATATATTTAACAATCAATACTTAAAACATCCATTACCTGTGTTGAGCCAAAATCTAGATACAAAATGGATATTTAGGTAACAATAAATGGTAACGTTTAAGGCACTTTTATGTTTTTCTTTTAACATATAGTTCCAATATACGAAATATTCTGGAGGCTAATCATGCAACGATATTACTATGTCTTTGAAAATTAGGTTTTCTTTTTTTTATAATTAAATATAGGCTTACGTTTGACCATAATCTCGCTTGATGGACGGCGAAGATAAGGCCTATGATGATTCACGCGTGCCTAGAAAGTGTCTGTTCACTTTAGCTTTAAATATGTCCAGATTATAGCGTTCCGGAAAAACTGACCCCGGCAGAGAATTCCACTCCTTAGCCGTCCGCATTATGAAATAAGAAGCAAATCGCTTCGTGCGTATTGAAGGAATGTCTACAACATAAGGGTGAAACCGCTTGCCGCGCCTGGTCGTCCGGTGAAGGTCTTCGCTACTCAGCGTTTAGCATTATTTTAAATATGTCAATTTATTAAGTTAATGGCAGTAGCACATCTAGGTTGTGGTCCTAACCCCATAAGGGTGCCCCCAGGTGTGTGTCACTTAATTGTATGCTTAAATAATTTTTCAATATAGGTATACCTATAATCATTAATGTAAATATAAACTTAATGTGAGAAGAGGAATTAATGACAATCGGACAGACGGAGTACACTGTCTGTAATGTCCTACAACTAGCACTCACAGGTTGCACTTGCTAGTTATAGTTATCTTAGTGGTTTTATTCACAGAATAAGAATAATAACCTATTAATTACAGTTCGTTTTCATTGTGATTTTGACAAGTACAAGTGTATGTAAATACCTAAGTGCTGAATAAAATCATTATTTCATAATGTAGCTTCAATAATACAGCAACAATAACACAGGTAATGCGTAACAATAACAGTAATTAAATTGAAGTTATAGTCATATCGTTACGTGTTTAGCCTTCTGGTTTATCCTCCTAACCCAAGCTAATTCGAGCCATTAAACTAGACGTACTGAACGTATTTTTTTTTTCATAAAAATAAGTTTTGTTTTCAGTAGCTCCCTAAAAAATATGGGAGCTACTAAAAATCAAATTTCTAAATATAATAAGCCATTTTAATGTTTAAAAATTGTGATAAATTGATGTTTTAGATTTGGCTATGTTGAACTCCATAAACACATGCTAAATAAGTGGGATGCTGTATTCGCACCATAGTTATTATGATCTGTTTCAAGTATATAAGAGAGCTTTTTTTTTATAAATATAGTGAGAATACACCATAATAAAACACAGTATCATTAACTAATATTTTACATATTTTTATAAATTATTAAACTAATTATACAAATAATAACTTTTAGTAACAAAATATCACACACAGGTTACAGAGTATGTGATAAAACATGTATGATCACTATCAAAGACTTTATATAAGCCCATTAATTGGCTTTTATTTTAATGTGGACCATTGCTTTATATTTTTTTATTTACCAACGCATGTAGCACATAATAAAAAAAACCTCAGTACCTACTACGTAGAGCAAGATTACATCACAATAATAATATAGCTGTAAGTATAATATTTTTGTCAATGAAATTGGATAATGTACCATATGGACAATGGGATTTACATTTTCTTTGATTAATAAAAACCATTCCACCCAATAAATGTTACGCACTGCATGGTTTGATTTAGCTGGAAGTAATAGTTGTTATACAATAATTAATGTGATAAGAAATATATCATATCAGATAATGATACTATATAGATCGTTTTCAATAACATTGATAGTTATTTTGTTTAGATCCGCATAGATACCGTAAAATATTTATTAACTTAGAATTAATTCCTGTAATTAGTACTTTTGACACAATACAATATACATAAATATTATAACATTTTCAATAAGTGCCAATATTTTGCACAATTTCGAGATCAGTATTAGTGCTCTGTATGAAGATGAAGTCAATTTCGTAAAATTTCACTTTTAAGTAAACATCGTCCCGGTACTGGTTAGGCATCAGATATTGCATTTTAAAGTACCTTTAATGTGTTGTACTGAATCTTATATATTAAAATTTAATCGAAAGCCGGTTGCCAACCCATTAACTTTCAGTAACCGGTATAAGGATTTCTGCCAATCGAGCACCTGAGTGTAATGTTTATATGCCTTTAGTCTAACTAAAATACATTGCACACATATTAAAAATACACACGGCATCTGTGACAACATAATTTGTTAATGAAAGCTAGGCTTACACGTTTGAAGACATTGTTTTTATTAATTTGTAGAAGTATTTCATCAAATTTTATTCACTAACCTAACCATTTGACGCCATTTACATTTATATTATTAGTTTAATTGCACTTAACTCATATTGTTAATTAGAAGTCAAATGGTTGCAAAGGTAATTTCTGTAAACATAATCACTGTCTCATGATTTTATGAGGTAAGCATTTCAGTATCATTTTCGAATCATCAGTATTACGGAATCAGCCTCATTCTAGATCTTGAATGATGTATACAGGGTTATTTTTAGAACACCAACAACCTTTTGGGGAATAGAAGTACTCATGATTATGAACAACTTTTACTATGGGAACAACCCTGAAATCGCGGAAAAAAAATTAGCTGTTCCATACATTTATGTTTACTTACCTCGACAAAATGTATGGAACAGCTGATTTTATTTTTGCGATTTCAGGGTTGGTCCCATAGTAAAAGTTGTTTACAATCATCAGTACTTTGACCCTCTAAAAGGTTATTGGTGTTATAAAAATAAGCCTGTATAGATATTAGTAAGTAGATACAGCATTATGTTTACCTCTATAACAATGACATAAAGGATCTTACACGTTCTAATCTGACGTTTATCTGATAGATAAGGGCCCATGACTCGTTGCCACGCAACTTAATCTATTCTATTGTTTAATTTTTGATAACAATGAAAAAAGAAAGTCATTAATTAGTATTAAAGAGACATTCATTTATAGGTTTGATTCTACTAAATCCATTGAAACATATTGATATTAAGGCCATGTAATATTTGAATTGGTAACAGACTATTGGCTACAGTATAATTATTAAAATACCAATACCAATTCAACTGATTTATTTCTACTGAAGATGGTAAAGAGGACTTGGGACTATGTGAACTCCTTAACATAGATAACACTTATCTTTGTGTGATGCTTTTAGTGATTTCCGATATGTTGCCAAACCCTCAGGCCTGCTGCATTTTCTAGCTGCATCAGGATAAACTACTGGACTTTTTATAGCTGCAACTATTTGTTTCGTATGTATCATAGACGATGACAACATCAACAAATTCAGTTTTCCTTCCCTTGGTCAAGTTTCAATCCCAAAATTACTTCATGTGTATCTTCTATTCTTCTTCTGCTACTTGTGATACTGTATTTGCTTCCTTTTCATATGTCATTTCTATGCCAACTGTATATGAGGTCTTCGATCAGCCTCCGGTTGGTCATCGCTGTCCGAATCGTTTTGACGTGCGGTCCATTCACTTTCGGGGTCAGAAAATATGTTCCTATCGGCTAAGGCGTCGTCGTCCATTGCTTCCATATCTAGGTCGTCTGTATGCAAAGAAAAAATAATTTAGTCGTTTTAAAGTTTTGAATTAGGAATACAAGATAATGGATCCTAATCTAGCTAAAAGTCACTAGACTGAAAGTTCAATGACATCTCGACATTGTTTCAACTTACGACTTTTTAAGTCAGGGTTAAAGGGTAAAGCGTACTTATTTTGTAAAACATCATGTTGATTTATCAAATGGGAGATAGCAACAGACTTTCTAGTACCGTTATTGCTTCGGCTATATCATTAATATGAAAATTGTGTTAGAATAGTCTAACATGATCATTGATCGCATAATAATAGGTGTTGATCACATGGATTATTATATCATTATATAATATTTAGATGGGAAATGCAGTGATTTCAATATAAAGAACTCACCGTTATCCGCGATGAACTCGGAGCTCCAATCATTGTCGAACTCGAGTTGTTTGTTGAGGTCCCGCTCCGTGGGGGACTGCACCGCGTCCGTATCAGCGTCCGTCACATCGTATATTTCAGTCATTTTCATCTGGAATTCAATAGGTTATATTCTTTAATATATTCTGAACGAAAATAACGAAGGCAAAAGGCGAGAGCAAGAACTGTCGTCAAGAACAGTGTCATTTTGGTAGTCTTTATTGTACCAGCAATGAGAATTATCAAAGGAACACATACTCGTGCACTCTTAGACTGTGGATTATTTATAAATAGAAGAAAAACAACAATAATATTTCTTACCAAGAATCCACCTTACTGTAAATTGAGCGTGCACTCACGCTCAATTTTCAGAAAAGTGGAGTCTTCTACAGTTTATATATTCGTTGTTTAAGGCCCTGTACTTCAAAAGGTATCCAACCCAAAAACAACTCAGTTGTCCGTCTATTTGTTTATTGTCAGAGGCAGAGTTATGTTGGTGATATAGCCTACGCTTTGGAATTCAACTGCCCATTTTACCTTTTTTGATGTCTCTATATTCTTACTTCCATTTTAAAGACCTCTATTTTAAAAACTTCATTATTAATTATGTTAGCCAGCCGCATCTTGTTTATAAATCGCATCCGCTGTACAATTTCGATGTAAATCATCACTAAATACGCGGTGTGTTTGTATCTCGGAATCGAAACAAACAAAGACACCGCTATCGTGTTTACGAACTACCTACCATTAGTCACGGGGGACAAAGTGCATGTGAGATAAATTGATGTAAATATGTACAATTGTATTTGTACGTACTAAGACTATTATTTACCAGTTCTTCTCCGAGAAACGCAAAAGGATTGTAAACTAATATAATACATGTACCTATCGTCGTTGACAGTCGTTGTGAATATTGTGAAAAATTTACTACGCAACGCAACTAAGTAAATAAAACCCCAAAACGATATAAATGTTGGTATATAAGACACAAAAAAAGATATATATATATATATATATAAAACACAAAAAAAGACATATTTATAAGACACAATATATATTACAGTAATAAGTTTTCTAATGAAGAATGTTTACAAGGAATGGCATCAATAATTACCGTTAGGTACCTATATCATCAATCAGGTTCAGGTTAGTACCATTACTTTATATTTGTTTACAAAATCGTGTTTTTCATTTCATCTTATTATATCGGTACCTAATTCCTAAGTTGTTTGGTTCTATCTATTTAAATCTCCAAAACCTCCAGGGTTTTACAATTAACATTAAAAGTGCTATATACATACATACAGTAAGCATAATGAAGTAAATGTGCAAAGGTAAAATTATAATATATCTCATAAAATAGTGTTTAAATAAGATGCATAAGAACCATTAGATAACCTGTGGTGAGTAAGTATCGCATGATGGTGGCGTCATAGAGACGCACGCGCACAAAGCTTACCATTGGTCAGAGATAGCACGGGTCAAGTATGCGCATTTATCACTCACAATATTTTGCAAGCGGAAATATATTATGCTTATCATAAAGCAGAAAAAATAAGTTAGTACATTGTTAATTATACCTATATAATAGCACTAAGCGCCTTTTGATCCGATATTTGAGTACCGATTTCCGTGTTTTTAACATAATCAAATCTGTAAAGCCTCGGATTGTATATATGACCGGCTCAGTAAAGAAAGAAAATGTGATTTTTTTGCCTGTAGACGCAGTCGTAGTCTAGAATATATTACGGGAAGAGTCAAAGTGAAAGTAAGTTGCAGTTTACCTTATTCTCGCTGTCGAGGTAGTAGTATGCAAGTAGTGCCTCGTTATGCGACGTCACGTTCAGAATGTGTTCAAACGTGTCCACGTCGTCGTGCGGCAGTCGTGGGTCGCCGCCGTAGGTGATGCGGAACTCACTCGCGCGCCTGCATGAACAACATATTTCTTCATTTAAACATCATATAAGGAACAAAAATGGGATAGGATCTTGCGGGTTAAGCATTTGAAAACTACGCCAGAGTATTATGAAAGACTTCTTTATTTTACGTTAATATCATTATCCCTAATACTCATACTAAGAGTAGGCAATGGGAATCATAAAAAAAACAATTTTTCAGTAGATTGATTGCATGTGCAGTTTTCATACACATCGCTATACAGTCAAGTCTATTATTTCTTAGGAACTACAAAAACTCTATCGGACTATATGGTACCTCTATTCATATAATTTCGGAAACAAACATCGATTTAAATAATCAAAAATGGGACACAAGTTATGTAGAAGCCTATATTAGTGTCGATTCATATGAGATCATTCTAGGTGTTACACAGAGGCCAGTTGGAAATCCAATATGCACTTGGAGATAAAGAGAAACAGGCAAGACAAGACATTCTGTTGTTGACTTGGAACCATTGATTATCATAATTATCCATAGGTAACAGAAATTGGGTGTAGCCATTTCATGTAGTTATTCAGTTACTAAAACTTGTTAACTTGTACACATATTTGCAGAAATAACATAAATGTAATATGTAACATTAATGCTATGAATACAATGGCAACTAGGTCTCTATACATCAATGAACACAGGAAGATTACACAATGTAGTAGTAGTTAGGTATTAAATTACTTTACGAAACAGAAGACGAGGCCAAGTGATACATTACGAAGTTTCTAGAAAAAAATGTAATTGATAAGAATAACGCACGCCACTATTACTATTAAGTATGTTTAAGCGTAATAGTAACTTCTTGATCTGGTTTCAAAAAAGTTATCGATTGTGCTATTAAATTAATTCCTGTATCGCCAGGGACAAACACACAATTCAGGGACATAAAAGACATCCAGGTTCTATAATTTAATTATAGTTATTCTATATATTATTATTATTTCTAAGTGATTCAACTATGTGGGCTTATCAACTGGGGAAGTGCCTCCACCTTACAGAATATTAGTCAAACAGGTATTGATATATATAGGTACATTATTGATTAATGTTGTGTTCCTGTGAGCCATAGCTCACGGGGAGGAAGGTAAAGGGCCGTTTGTTCAAGGGAGACTACTGCTGTAGGTATATAAATCTACTAGGTATACAGGCAATAGTTGTCCTTGTAATTGGCGTAAGCCACTTACTAGGTATTAGGTAATTAAAGCACAGAAGCTATAAACGTAACCGTTGAATCATAAATGAAGACTAAACTATATTGAGATCACATCCTATCAGAGTCTCATTTAACCTAATCTCAGTTTTATAACATTAGCTTAAAAGAAGACAGCAAGAATTCCCTATCTTCGTCACCTTATTCTTATGGACGGAGAGCTGACAACCGAAACGGCAAGGTAATTTGATCATTCATAAAAATGATTTATCAGCTTACCTGGAGCATTCTAAGCATAAAGACGTCGACCTGGCAGGATTCGCGTGGTGGATGTGGGAGTTATGGGGTGGGAAAAAAATAAAAAAAAAAGGTAAAGTGATCAGGATTACTTTTTATGCCAAATGGTTTGCCTACCTCCCCAAAGCACACAAAAAAAATCTGGCATCATTTGGTTGGTGGAAAGGTATCGCTAAGCTTAATTAAAGAGAAGAAAAAAAAAATTATTTTTAGGTAATAAGAACAAGGCTGGCTTTTTTGTGCTTAAAGTTTATTATTCCCAGAGGCTAGGAAAAAAAAGCCAGCCAATAATAGTGGTGGGAACATGTCGATAAAAATAATTGAAAATTTATATTTTAAATTGTATTTTGCTCGAGAAAGAGCTAAGGGGCATGAAAAAGAGCGCGTGGAGGGGATACACGCGACGACGGCGTCCGTACTCTCTCGGTATAACATCTATTACAGATATGTACAACATTTGTTATAAAAATAGTGAACAACAGCTTAAAAGTTAAATAGGTATTATATAATTAAATTTGACAAATTGTATTGCATGCATAGTCACTTTCTAACTAAATAAAATAAATTGTAATATTTAAAACATGGTTATTAATTAAAACGAGATGTCAAAATATAAGGAGCAAATTAAATGAAATTAATAAATAAATTTTTAATAATAACTTAATTGATTTTATGTCAATTTGGCAAGCTATTTCTGTTAACCGTGTTGCAGTTATTGCGTTGCATAGTTGCGGTTACGCGCCAATTAAATTTTTTGACATGCTGAAAAATTTGATTATAACCAAAAGATTCGTTTATTGCACCATCAAAGGATACAATGAAGACTCTAGTGTAGATGACAGGTCAAGAAGTGGTCGCCCTCGGTCTGTTAGGACTCCAGCAGTGATAAAAGCTGTGAAGGCGCGAATTCAAAGAAATCCCAAACGTAAGCAGAAACTGTTGGCCCTTCAGATGGGGTTAAGCAGAACCACGGTGAAAAGGGTGTTAAATGAAGACTTAGGGCTTCGGGCATATCGAAGAAAAACAGGACATTGTTTGAATGCTCGTCTAATGGACCTGAGATTGTAGAGATGCCGCGCTTTGTTGAAGCGGTACGCGGGAAAAAAATATCGGGAAATTCTTTTTTCGGATGAAAAAATTTTTACCATAGAAAAGAGCTACAACAAACAAAATGATAAGGTGTACGCACACAGTAGTGAAAAAGCGAGCAACCGTATTCCGCGTGTCCAACGAGGTCATTTTCCATCCTCGCTCATGGTATGGTTGGGAGTTTCTTATTGGGGCTTAACAGAGGTACAGTTTTGTGAAAAAGGTGTAAAAACGAATGCAGTTGTGTATCAAAATACAGTCCTGACGAACCTTGTGGAACCTGTTTCTCATACCATGTTCAATAACAGGCACTGGGTATTCCAACAAGATTCGGCGCCAGCTCATAGAGCGAAGAGCACACAAGACTGGCTGGCGGCGCGTGAAATCGACTTCATCCGGCACGAAGACTGGCCCTCCTCCAGTCCAGATTTGAATCCGTTAGATTACAAGATATGACAACACTTGGAGGAAAAGGCGTGCTCAAAGCCTCATCCCAATTTGGAGTCACTCAAGACATCCTTGAAAGGCAGCCGCCGATATTGACATGGACCTCGTTCGTGCTGCGAAAGACGACTGGCCGCGCAGATTGAAGGCCTGTATTCAAAATCACGGAGGTCATTTTGAATAAACTTTAGTGTCATAACGTGCAATGGGTGGGGATCTAACCGGCGACCACTAGATTACAAGCCTGACGCCCTAGCCATTGGGCTACAGCCCCTTTTATAAGCCCAACGAGCAAACTAAATTTTAAATATTACAACTTTTTTGAGGAACTGGAGTTTTATGGAGATATATATTTTCAATCTACAAACCCTATATTACTATTTACTAACCCTACAGTAAAGACACATAACGATATATATCCTATTGCAAACGAAATAGTATCGATTTAAATCAGGAATGACGTCAAATGAATCCATGTTTATATTCTGCTATCGGGACTGGGTTCACGGGTCGGCCTAAGATCTTATTTATATTTTTATAGCACTACGTGAATTCTTGTGTGGTATATATTTTTTAATGTAATCTTAAGTACAAAAAGTTGTTATTCCGTATTATTATATTTTGTAACATCTTTATCAAAGCATGCAGATTACAAATACTGCATGTATATTTTATACGAATGGGTACAATAATTTAAAAAAAGTGGAGCTACTTAATTGTGTTCAAGTAAGTCAAAATCTGCAATAGTGACTGCTTGGAAAGGCCCACAAGGCAGAAGAAAACAAGGAACACCCTGTGCTAGATGGGAAGATAAAATTGTAAAGGTTGCTGGTATCAACTGGTTTCAAAAAGCCCAAAACCAGAGCGAATTGGCAGTCTTTGGAGGAGGCCTTCACCTTCACCCGTAGAGGGGTTCCTGCAGATTTATAACATAAAACACATAACATTAGGTACCTACTACATAATTATGCACAAACCCCGATGCCTACCGACAACAATTAGTCCGGTTAATCGAGTTTCTACTGTATTGTATAATATTTAAATACTGTAACATTTAATTGCATCCAAATTAAAGGTTTTTATTTTTATTTATAAGCCGAAATCATGAATCAGTTACTGCTATTATTGAAATCTGAATATAATAGACGGAACTCTGTACATTTGGATTATGTGCCAATAAATCATTATAAGTATAAATCACAATCTAGGAAGGCTTTTGATTTACATTTATAATGTTTGAATGGCTCTAGTTCTCGAGGGAACCTAATTATAAAATATAACCAATGTTACTCCTGGACGTGGATTTATTTATTACTTATTCATTACTAAAATAAAAGGAGTCTCTCTTTATAATATTTAGTATCTATGGATTAGACTTTCATAAATACTACGATTTAATTCGTTAACACCTTAATCCTATGCATATCTTAATAAAAAATATATCCGTTTGTATCGTTCACCTTTTTACCCAATACTGATAAGTCCTGAAAGTAAATCCTAATCTAAATTTATTATGTAGCTATATATTTTGATAAAATATAAAAATCATGTGTAAACGTTGTTGTATGTACCGCATGCTGAGGTTACTGTACCTAATGACATTCAAAAAATAATGGAAACAAATTATATATTGTGTGTTATTCAGATGTCATTTTCAATCGACAGACGTATATTTTATTATATTATTATTTTTATATACATATACCTTAATATGTTAAAATATCCCCATATCTACGCAGTGAAATAGTAAACTATTTCCACACCAAAACAACTTTAAGATGCATTTTTTTTAAATACGTCTAAATATTCATAAGGGTTTCTTTTTTCTTTGTTAATTTATATTTTGTTTTAACAAAGCAGCTTACATTAGTACTGATGTGAACTAAGGTATGTAGATTTGGCATTCATTCAAGTCAAATTCTGAAACTAAAATAAATGATTAGCCATGGTGAACATGCTATTCCGAATTACATTAAATATGTAATTGAAGTTTTTATTAACTTTCTATTAAACAACAGTTTTTTATAGAAAAATGTTTCCAAACGGTTTATAAACTCCGTCGTTGCTGCGTTGATTTGATTTTCTTTATAAATGATTTCAAGGGACTCGTTATCTTGTATGAATATAATTTTATCTTACAACTTTTCACCAATCCACGTGTGTCAACACGTGTAAACTCGGGCCAATTATTTTTTATTGCGAAGCTTACGTATTACATTATTTATTATATGTTGCGTAAGAAGAAATTTACCCCCAAGGTCTTAGATTAGGTAATCTTAAGATTTTAAGGCAAAAATCTAACTGCGCAAACTTTTATCTGATTTACGCACAAAATGGAGATATAATATACGGATGAATATTGTTTATCAGGAAATTATATAATAGGTATTGCGTTTTTTATCAAAATATGTATGTACTTACTAGATATCTTTACGCATTAAATGAAAATATAAGTTATTTTGCGGTTTTATAGAGCTGTAGTGAACCTGAAACTAATATTATTCTACACTCAGGGGCACATTTAACCGTCCACCTATATTTTGTAAATTTCTTCAAAATTCTATCGTTAATTCATTAATTTTGTTATAATGATACATTGGGTAAACCTTTACGAAAACAAATGAAATATGCGTAAGTTGTGAAATGGTTTAATTGAAACAAAAAAAAATAAAAATGAGAATTTGCAGTTTTCTTACCAAAAACAAAAGTTAGAAAAAATTTAATTAAAAAAAAGGATACTCTAAATGGTCGCATTAATAATGTGTATTTCCTCCTCTGGCCCTAATGACCTCTTGTAACCGATTTGAAAGCCCGTCGATTATGTCTTGAATGTCGCTCTGTGGAATGTTCTCCCACTCCTCAACAGCCACAGTTTTTAGCTCAGTGATGGTCGTAGGAGATGGTGTACGACTCCGTGTCCGTCTTTTTAGGTTATCCCATACATGCTCTATAGGGTTTAGGTCTGGACTCTGAGCTGGCCATGGTAATCGCTGAATATTGACGGCGTCCAGGTAATCCGTTACAATTCTCGCGGTGTGTGCACGTGCGTTGTTGTGCATTAAAACAAAATTATTGCCAATGAATGGCGCAAACGGCATTACATGTGGTTCTTAGACTTCTGTCACGTACCTGTGAGCATTAACGCTGCCTCTATCGAAGACGACCAACTCTGTACGGGCGTCGTAACAAATGCCACCCCACACCATTATCGAGCCTCATTCGTAGCCCACTGTTTCAACCACAGCATATTCAGCAAACCTTCCACCACGGCGTCTATACACGCGCTGGCGACCATCTGGACCTCGTAAAGCGATTCTTGATTCACCAGAGAAGAGAACTGCTTTCCATTGTTCCAAAGTCCAATTTAAATGTTCTCGAGCAAATGCAAGTCTTGCTCTTCTGTGAGTTGCGGTCAGTTCTGGGACTCGAGCTGGTCAAAATGATCCCAGATTCCTCTCTGCTAACCTTCTTCTTATTGTTCTTAGGCTCATACTTACATTTCGTACTTCAAACAAACGGTTACGAGCCTCAGAAGCGGTTGTGAACCGATTTCGAAGAACGTTCGAGACGATGTAACGGTCGTCTCTCTCTGATGTACACCTTCTACGACCTTGCCCTGGCCTCCTCGTGTAGGAACCAGTCTCTCTGTAACGCCGGATAGCATCTTGAATAGTGGTTCGTGGGTATCCAAGCATTCGTCCATTCCAACGCTGGCTGAACCCAGCATCTGCGAGTGCTACAGCCCTGGCTGCTCCAGCGGCGTCCAATGGCATTTTTCTGGTGTAAATGAGGTCACGGCACTCGCAACACCTCAGATTTACTCGAAAAAATGGTAACAAAACAATTTAAAACAAATGTATCCTTCACACAAAACCAGGGGCGAGACTGTCAAATTTCGACTTAACTCATTATTATTGAATAAAAACCACAAAAGTAAACAAAAAGCGGGTCTGATTGTTTTGTTTATTCCAGACATACCCACTTATGAAGTTACGCCTAGTAGTCAAAGCTTAAGTTATCATAAACAAACGATATGGAATTAGATATGAGTGGACGGTTAATTGTGCCCCTGAGTGTACGTACCAGTAAACAATCAAATAGTGCCAAGTCAGTCCAATATTTATAGAGGTTTCTTGGAATAACTGAAGCCGAAAACTGGCCACCATCACAATCACATAGTTGTCTAATAAATGTAATATTTTATCTTTCACGTTTACATATTCCCCAAATCAGCATGTTTTTTAAGGCTCTTAATGTTAAGAACAGGAGATGACGCGATATGTGAATTTGTTTCCATTCTTTAGCGACGTGTCCATAGTGATTGAAGTTAACTAGGTATTTCAAGTCGCTATCTCAAATGTTGAAAAATATTTTTTGAGACAGATGTGTATTCCACTTCTTAAATCAATAATTATAAGTAACTAGCTTCCCGCGCGCGGTTTCACCCGCGTAACTCCCGTTCCCGTGGGAAATTCATAATAAAATATAGCCTATGTTCTTTCTCAGGCTCTAGACTATATCTGTACCAAATTTCATTTAAATCGCTTAAGTAGTTAAGGCGTGATTGCGTAACAGACAGACAGACAGACATACAGACAGACAGACAGAGTTACTTTCACATTTATAATATTATATATAGTAAGGATTCTCTGCTACAATCACAATAATACAAATTGCAAAAAAATGTCTCAGTTAAAAAAGAATTACAGTAAATTATCAATGAAAATATTGAAATTTATATACCGTGGGAAATAATGATGTGCTTACATACCGCTATCAATTTCCACATACGCAGCATTTTACACAAATGAACAAACAATTAATTAATTTAGTTTGGAAATAATTATCAATATTTTGTTATCATGGTAGGTACGTAACTTGTGGGCCATCTATGAACCGAGAAATGGGGCAAACCGATAACAGTTTTTGTTATCGTGGCCCGTGTCAATCACAGCTGTGCTCTCTTTGTTAACAACAACAATAACGTCAGTTAGCTTAGAATAGTTATTAACTTGCTTACTATAGGAACTTATTGGATGATTAATTTAGAAAAGGGCTCCAATAAACAATCCATATGAGAGGTGCCTTTTTTGAAATATGCAATTTTGATGGAATTTCGCAAACGATTATCTTTTATGACGTTCATCACCATCAGCCATCAGCCCGTATAGAAGGCCTAACGCTGAACATGGATCTCAAACAAAAGGAATGGCAAGGTTATTTTTTTTTTGTTTGCTTTTCCCTGAAGCAATTAATATATATAATGAAATTACAAAAGAAATTAAATAAAATTAAAGAAATTACGAAAGTGTTCAACCAGTGTGTGTTGCCAGTGATCCGAAACGTGGTGCTTCACTATAGGCCTTATGAACAGGCTCAGAGTCGCTCAACGAGCTATGGAGAGGGCTATGCTCGGGGTTTCTCTACGAGATCGGATTAGAAATGAGGAGATACGTAGAAGAACGCGGGTTACCGACATAGCCCAACGGATTAGTTCGTTGAAGTGGCAATGGGCAGGCCATATAGTACGGAGAACAGATGGCCGTTGGAGCCGAAAAGTTCTCGAATGGAGACCGCAAGCATAGCGTAGGATGTCCACCTACTAGATGGACGGATGATCTGGTTAAAGCCGCAGGATCACGGTGGATGGAGGCCGCTTCTAACCGCAACAACTGGAGATCTATGAGGGAGGCCTATGTCCAACAGTGGACGTCCTACGGCTGAAATGATGATGATGATGATGATGCAATTACTACTTAATCATCGATACTTCGCAAACAATAAATATGAAAACAATAGATTGGAGTAAACTTTTTCTGTAAAAACATATTATGTAAGTATAATTTTATTGTTACGTTTTGATACTCGTAGTAAATCGCCAATGTTTAGCAACGATTCTGTACAATCGGAGATCATAGATTCAGTATATTTTTTTTAACTAAAACCAAATTTCAATTTAGTTAAATATTAAATACTTGGGCAACCGAGTGTCGCACAGAGACAACCCGATTTCCATTAGCACTGACATCTAAGTTCTAACTAAATCGATATTGCGCCCTAAATTCTGTATGAATAGAACATTTGTGTACTCAAAGTAAGTGCGATAAGAGTGCGGTATATAGTAAGTAAATATCTAGATAATCCTTTCAACAGCTGCACCGAATATCTTTGTTCTGTGAGTATGATCCAACTTTCGGATTATCCTGGCACTACTAAGACGCAATTAGTAATATTAATACGCAATAAACAATTGATCACCAACCATGATGTTTTAATAAAATATAAAATGAGACTCCAAGTATCATTGAGCATGTAAATTGATACGATACATGTAATATTTATACGTTTGTTTTATCATAATTCTTTTATTTGTCGTAGCAATGGAAAGTACGAATATGAGTAAGTATACTATTATAGGTTTTATCAAAAAAGGGATTCTAATAACATCCTGGTAATTAAAATGAATAATAAACCAAGTTTAACTATCTACGGAAGGTCGAAGATTAGATACATACCTAGGTAATTTAATTTTTTGATAACACAGTGTCAAGACTTATAGCTGTCATTGACTGACTAAATGTTTAATTACGTCAGGTGTGCTGAAGAGCACAAGCTTCTCAATAATTCTAGACACTTATACCTACTTTTTTATGAAACACTGGCAAATCTTACCTTACCCATTAGATAGGGGTGGCTCACTAAATAAGACTTAAGATCGACTGTTTATTTTGTCCGATCAACATTTTACATAATGTTGAATCACGTTTCGTAAAAGTTAATCGAAGTCGGCGATCAACCGGTAGGCCATACCTGCATTAGACGTGCAGCGACATCTACAGTAGCCGCACAAAAACAAGAAGACGAGCAGCGCCATCTAACACCTAGAATAGTGTATGAAGTTTCTTTTTCCCTGAATATTGGATATATAATAAACTGACATTGAAATTATTTTTCACTATTGATTTCTAGGTAAACTTTAAATACAATACATAAAGTGAGACTTTTTAAGCATTAGGTTACGGAGATGGTGAATTATAAATGTGAGTGGAGTCAAATAAGAAATCAAAAAGATAGTACCTTCTGTCCAACTGCCTGGCTTCGTTGCTTTCCCTCTTGGCTTCCATGGTGAGCTTGTAGTATATCCTTGCTGCTGCCTCCGACCGGTCATGCGTTGAATACATGAAACCGTGTAACTGCTGCAATAGGTTTAGGCTCAGCTTCCATACAGACTTGCTCATCTTCGGCGTGCATGTCACGAACCTGGTCAAACAAATATAAAAAAAATCAGAGAAATTTCAGCACAGCGAAGTATACTTACTGTATCTTTCATAGAAGTAAAATAATGTAAAATTGTTTTTTTTTTCGGACGGACATAGTACCATTTGCTTCTTCACTGTACATAAAGGCAAGTAGGACTCCATACTACGAAGTATGCAACTGGCGCAGAACGAGCTTAAAATGCCATTGTATGGGATGCGTAGTAAAATAGCTTAGCAAATGCAAATATTCTTGTGACACGTTATAACATGTCTTAGAAGCCGTAACTGTTACGCTCGTCGCTTGCTAAATCTAGGATTTGTATCTCTCCTTACGAAACGGTTACGTATTATAATATCTAACCGTATTCTAACTATTTTTGAAATGACTATGGTCGATTAACATATGTTCATAACGCATACCCAACAAACAAAAATTGCTCTTGTAATGGCTTATATTGCCAAAAATAATATTCTTATAGGAGCC
Organism: Nycteola revayana; assembly: GCA_947037095.2. Taxonomy (NCBI): domain Eukaryota; kingdom Metazoa; phylum Arthropoda; class Insecta; order Lepidoptera; family Nolidae; genus Nycteola; species Nycteola revayana. The sequence goes on from OX344838.1 coordinate 31,886,365, forward strand.
GCATTATCGCTAATAAGGATGCATTTGGGCACGTTTTATAAAGACAATAACCTTAAACCCACCTTATAGTTGCTTTATTGTCGACTTTTTTTCTTTATACGTGTCATATTATGACAAGGAACAAGGAAGTTAAACTTATAATGGCAAGAAAAATGTCTTTAAAAGCCAACACACTTGTAAGAAACATATAGAAAACGTTAATACGGGCGATCACCCTTATACGTGTTTTATTATGTTCCGATACAAGGGAGTTAAACTCATTGTGGCCAATCAAAGGCTCTTAAAATGCCGTAGGCCCTTATAGCCGTCTGTTTATGATTCTGCAATAAGATTTTTCTTAGTGATTTATATTTTCGCAACAGTTTGGCAAATAAAGAGAAACGTCAACCATTTTTACTGAAAAGTGAACGGTAAGTTATTATTTTATGTTGTTTATTTACCTGATTTATGTAATCGTTTATAGTGAAAAGTTTATCGGGGATTCCAATGCATGATAAAATGTGGTATAACCTGCGCCAATAAAGAAACGAATCTAAAATGGCAGCGGCGATCATGCGCTCTCACTCTAAACTGTTGATGTCTTAGTCACACACGGCGCGTACTGCATGCAAAAAAAATATCCGTAAAGAAAGCTAACGGAAAATCACGACTTACTTGCGAGTGGTTAAGGTTAAAAATGTTAAAGAAAAGTAAGCAAATAAACAGTTCTAATTTTTATGAAAGATTATGTAGTTTTTTGTATACGTACACATTTCAACACATAAAACTAACAATTGTATTTTACTTAAATATACAATAAACAAATCTTTCTTTTTATTTGCTGATCCTACCATCTTTCAGTGACATTCATGGACGCCATTTTAGATTCGTTTCTTTATTGGCGCGGCTTATACGCTGTGTGTTGTAGTAACAACCCGCCCTAGAATTAAAGCTGTTTTTGGTCTACAAACGTTATTAATTATTTCGTCATGTTATAAATAGTGCTATTATAAGAGCAAAACGATTCGCACATCGTCTACAAGGAGTCTATGAGACTGAAGACTTTATAATGGCAACATTTGTTGCTTATGCTATCGCCATTTTACATACTGTTAGGGTTCCTTTCTCACGAACAAAATCCTGTCCCTAGCTAGTCTTGTTCCCATATGTATAAAATTTATGTTTCACTATGGTTGGGTTGGTTGGAAGACATCTTTTTATAGGGATAAGTTTGCTTTTGTGCAATAATTTTAAGTTCGAAATATAATTATAATTGAAAACATAAAGAATAAAATTATATATATATATGTATTATTTGTTTGTTGTTTGTTCGCAGATATTGCAATGGTAGTATACATATTGGCAGATGTTGACAAATTCCTACAAAGTAAAGATCTTAATTTACATAATATACGATGGACATGGAAGTGGACACATTTTATTGCTTACGTTAATTGCTAAGGATCTTTCATTTTTAAATTGTTGTTAGAAAGACTGATGATTGAAGTCCTGCATTAAATAAGGTTTAAGAAAAGAGCTTTGATAGTAAAATACCAAGAGAAGGCTCCCAAATCAGGCATCATTCACAGGTTATTTTCAAATAGCGATTTCTATAGTGAACCAGTGCATTGAGGTCAGTTCTTAAACCAACAAATACAAAATTAGCCTTCCTTTAGACAATGCCCGATTTGTGAGCCACTCTTCCTCTGGATTTTGATATAGGTACGGCGGCATGATAGCCTACAAAAAATGATGACTTTAATAAAAATACGTGATTTTCAAATTAGTTGTTTCATTTTACAAAGTATGGATTAATGGTGTAAAATACAATACCTAATTATATTATACATTTAATCATTTACATTTAATGTCAGCGCATGAAAAGTTATATATATTTTTTGATTTACTGGAGATGTAATCTTCACGTTTATAAATATTAATTAATGAAGACTTTAAGGGGTTGTAAAAGGCGTCAACTTTAACTTCAACTTTAAAAATAGGTCTATATCATTATCGCTATCGCTATAATTATATTCTTCCTATCTGGTTTTCGCTTCATTTTCATTTTTTATAAAATAATCCTTTGCGGAACCACTGGCTGATTCGTTGGTATCGGCTTGGTCATTTTGTAGCATCATAGGAGTAGAGGTGATGGGTGTAATGTTTTCGTAGACGTTTTTAACTTTTCTTCTGTAACTACCGCTCCTTTTAAACTTCTTCCAGTCTTTTGAATCCATTTTTAAATGTAAATTCCACTTCGTAAAAAATTCACACAATCTGCTGTACTTTCAAAATGGTGGATCTAGTTATGTAAAACATTTTAATGTAACCACGTAGAGAATAATATCTTTATAATCACTGTATAAGGAAATACGAATTGCTTTCATCCTTGTAAAGATCATATACAAAGTTAGAAGTCGTTTGTTAGATAGACGTCTTATCAAATGCTCCTATAAGTTAAAAAGCATCATAGTTACCTTGTGCATTACTTTTCTAAGAATAATTGTCCATATTAAAAGCCTTTATATGGCTTTGAATATTATATGGCTAAAAAGCAATGTAACTGGCCTCTATATTCTTATAGAGTGTGTGAGAGTTCGAAATGTGTTCTTCTGAACACATTTCGAACTCTTATTGTAGCCGTATTAATTGGATTTATTAACGTTTACCCAGCCAAATTATAAAAATAAAGGTAATATTTGCCACATCTTCTAATAATGTGCCACTATAAGGAACATTGATATAATAAATGCTCTTTTATAACAAGTATAAGTAAAGTAAATATTAATTTTATAAGCTTAGTTTGTTTGTTGGGTATTGGTGGACTCAAGTACTGTTTTATTTACATAATGTTGATTAAACTTAATTTAATCTCACTAACGAACGATTAACCTAATGATTTTTTAAGATATTGAATATCTATATACGAAATAGCTAATGGACGACTCACCTACAGATTATTAATACTGCTTGCTGGGTTGATTTCTAAAACTAGCTCTAGGGAAGTAGCGCTCGCCGGCCGCTGCCGCGGCACCGCTCGCTTCGCTCGCTCGGCTCGCGCGCGGTTGTTCACGGTTCTAACATAACCTAACCAATTTTACCCAGTTCAAAATGACGAATCATTATCTCCCGCAGAAATGTTTTCACCATTTTTTAATTATCTAGTCGCAGGCATATTGTATGATTCATCATTTTGAACTGGGTGAAATAGGTTAGGTTATGTTAGAACTGCGACCAACCGCGCGCGAGCCGAGCGAGCGAAGCGAGCGGTGCCGCGGCAGCGGTCGGCGAACGCTACTTCCCTAAGGCCCTAAGCCCCGCAAAGCATGGCCCCGACTACGCTATTTAGGCAACTTTACAGTATTAATAATCTGTAGGCGAGTCGTTCGTTACTTCAATCAACCTTAGGTTAATTAATTGTAGTTAAATAAACCGTAGGTGAATCGTCCATTATGGATTTCATCCATTAGTTGTCATAAAAATCTGTGAAACGACCTTTAGGTATTCTAAACAGAAGGTCTTATGATCGTTGTTATTTCAAAAATAGTTAAAATACGGTTAGATATTATAATACGTAACCTACGAAACACCGTGGTAAATTTTATTAGTTTAGTTAAAGCAATCCAGTTCGGACTATATAATAATATAATATACACTATATGTATATGGAACGTACGTATAATATTAGGCCTAATTCATATTAGAATTCGGTTCAAATTCTTAATTTCAAATCCTTTGGTTTCCAAGCATTCATCACATTGACGGTATTTATTACCTAACTAGAATTGGCTGTGTGCTGGTAAGGAATGGCTTATTTCTTTACAAATAACTTATGTGCTTCTACCAACAATGTACCTAAATAGGATGTTATTGCAAAATTAAGATACATCCAGTAGATAGAGGTAGTAGGTAGAGATATTGGGGGTAACAATAACAGGAAACACCGATATCAGACGCATTGCCAGCTTATCTTATAAAGTAAATTTATTATTGTAGTTATTAAAGAACAAAATTGGACATTGTAAATACAAAAAAATAAGTTAAGTATTTATTCATAATTATATTTAAGTTCATACTCGATGCCAATGACCTTAAGTACGTTGAAGTGACTAAGTATAATGCGTCACATAAGGACTGGAAAATCAACCATTGAATCAAATTGAAGAACGAGTGGAGTGGTATTAGCGAGAAATTGACCGTTTAAAAGTAACCATCGCACACAAATGACGATTGACGTGTATGCATTTGAATTGAGAATAGCCATGGAGAATAAAAAAATCTATTTAGTTCGTCAGTTAGATTAACAAAAAATATTGGACACGTATTTTTTTTTCGTTCCTCAAACAAAAATTGACGAAGATACAGCGCATTGAAATTTCGTGAGACGTCACTTCTAGGTACAATTTTACTTAGTAGTGACATCACAACTACAAGCCACGGGGGCTTATCCTTCTGAACTAAAGTTTGTTGTTGCTCTGTCTCTTTGTTATTTTTTATTGATTTGATAAATAAAATAATATGTGTCCAATATTTTTTAGTAATGACGGACTAATTATATTTTTTAATCTTCTAGCCTATTGACTTATTATCTGATGCTCTGGTGAGGTATTAAAATTTTTCGTTTATGTTCATGAGGCGTTGGTTATGATCATGTAAATGTTAAGAAAGTATTGGTTCATTTGAACAAGCGTTCTAGTTGTTATATGCAAAAACTTTAAATTGTATTTTAAATGTTAAAATCCTTTAAAAAAAAAAAAAGAATTAAATAGATATTTTATTTTTGTCACAGCTTTATCTTTGAAGGCAAATGATTCGAGAAAGATACAATCAAACAATATTCTTACATATAAGATCGTAAATTACGCAATAAATGTCCTTATCATTATTAACAGTTTAACAAAAACAATTGTGCGTCAATTCAGTTGAAGTCAAGTTTAACACTAAGCAATGACGCAATTAGCCTAAGCACGCAAAAACGCATGATTTAATTTTATTATTTTTAGCTTCAGATAAATATTATGTTTATAATACGAGTACCACATGTGCTGATACTTATATTATAAAATAACAAAGCATGGATAAGTAAATGCTAAATCATTCAATTTATATCTCCACTAGTGAGTTCTCACTCCAAATGAGTTCTTGTAGTTTTTTTGTTCAATCGTGTTGCTGTAAGTTCCTTCCGAATGGACATTGCACGTGCATTTTCCGCAATTTTTTAAACTTAATATAAAATTGAACCTAAAGAAACGATGAATTAATTTCCCAAATAACATTAAAAAAATATTACATAATATAATGTACCTATTGTTGAATTATATCATAATTATCCATTCTAGAACCATATCGTCTTCCACCTGATGATGAACGATGCGCCCGCGCCGCCGCGCCGTTACACTAATATATGTAGAGTCGATTGATGGTTTTTCAGTTAGTACCTACCTATTTGTATTGTTGCATGTTTTTGTACTTCCCGCACATTATGCACAATTTTGGTGTAAAGCAAAAGCAGCATTTTGACATTTTTTTTATCTCATTTCAATATATAATAATATTATAAGTACTATTCAGTGGCCAAAGGATCAAAACCACAAATATAGATATACCTAGATAATACAAGTATCACGATCTGTATGAAAACCAAGCGTAGCCATTTTTGAAAATACCTATTATGACGACACAAACACTATTTAGTGCTGGGAAAGACGCCGCCGCGTAAGGTGGCGTCTTTGAATCGATTTGCGTACTCAATTTTGAATAAAGTTCGGCTTTGTATACACCATTTCTCAATTACTACACGAATACTATTTATTGCACGGATATACATTTATTGAGAAATTGTGTATCTACAGTAAATAATTATTAAGAATCGTGCAAATCGATTTATGTATCGATTTTATGACAGAGAAATGAGATAAACAGAGGAAAATCAAATTCCTGATCGGCAGTTAGGACTATATATTTTTTACAAAATTGTTAGTATTTCGTAATGCTGGTGTATACTTCGACGTACTGTTTTTGTTCTTCAACTGTCTAAAATAAATTTCTTGAGTTGTTACGTTGGTTGTTTTAAGCATATTAGCTTGTTCATAATTGATTACATGGGGAAAGCTAAAAAAGTCAAGAAACGGTACGATTAGGTATTTATTAAAATTGTCAACATAATAAGTACGTATATAATACAAAATCATCGGTCTATTTCCGAAATCCATTCTCGAAAATCGATTTGTGTTGCATATGATGAACAGCACTAAACGCAAAAATTGACAAAAGTCCCTGTTCTACAAAACCGAAGCTATATACGATAGTATCGCTTGTTTCGATATTCATCACTTGTTAAAACAAAACCTCTTATCAACCGCTCCAAATAAAATCCGCAATGTAATACGAATGTTTTGTTCTTCTCAAATCTAGTATTATCAGGTATTAGACTAAAAATTGCTAAAAACAATTGTTTTTTAAATTAATTACGCATAATATTCATCACAAAATGACTTACCGATGGAAGGAAACGTTTACTTTATTTTTTCTCCTCGCATTTGTACAGTATTTACTATTAATAACAGCACAATTTACCATTTTAATATTTTTAACTGACTACCTACTAGCGCTATACCCTAATGCAGACTGAGCGCGAAAGTGGGCACTTACGATTTTTGTACCTAAGCTAGGCACGCGAAGTAGTTGCTCTTGTGTTATCTAGGTATATCTAAATCCGTGATCAAAACTAATACCTGAATAAAAAAAGTTTTCAATAAGACACGAATGATTTGTTTTTTTTTTGTTTACACCGTTTACTTTTAACCCTCCTCTACAAATTCGCTGTCTACGACCACATTTGCTACTGTTAAACAATTCTAAATGGACACAACTAAAAACGCTGGACATCACAAGACACAAACTTCCACCAACATCAATAACTTGGTAACTGACCTAGTCATAACGTTGTTGTGACGGACACACTTCTTTCTACGGACGAGCACATTCCCAGTTACTTGGTATTGTACCGCGTGCGTTTCAACTTTATCCGCAACATAGCTAAAAAGCGTACGATAGATTAGACAAAAGCGCCAAAAGGTAAAACAGTACAGGATAGCAACAGAACAAAGTCAATTTAAAAACAAGGACAATCGAACGTAATACGAACGAATTTACGTATGCAAATATATATGTTTTATGACGTTTCTGCGATTCTTTTAAAACTTAACCTTAAACAACATGTTACGTATGCATGCATGCGTCTAAACACGGGTAACATTTTAACCTAAAGAAACGATGAATTCATTTACCAAATAACATAAAAAATATATGTACTATATAGACATCTCGTATTAATTAGGAGATTAATACTACTTGGATATTTTATTAATTAATTATTTCACTCATTACTTTATTAGTTAACTGTTTAATTTAACATTTTACTGAATAATGTATTAGTAAGTACTCAAATTATGTAATTTATTAGGCTATTCATTACGATTTTACTAATGAAGTTTTTTATGGATTCGCCCAGATTTCCCGTGGAATTTAATAATTAAATATAGCCTGTTTCTACTGGATAACGTAGTTTTCTAATGGTGAAAGTATTTTGAAAATTTATTCAATGGTTTCGGAGCCTATTCATTGCAAACAAAAAATCAAATCTTTACCTTTTATAATATTAGTACCTATAGATTACTCTTGAAAAACGTAGCTATCTAATAGTGTAATATTTTTTTTAATAGATTCCGGATGCTATTCAGTGTCAACCATCCATCAATTATATCCATTTTTTTTATATTAGTATTGATTTTAATCTATAATTTTCACTTAAATTATAAGTGAAAGTTCATTTAGTTATAGAGGTTAACAATAAACAATTGTTCAAGCATCGTTGAAATGAATATCCTGGTTACGTACTACAAAGTTCTTAAAACAAATAATGTTACCAGCTTCAATTATTTATACCATAGTGTTGCAACTATTAGAATATAAATATGTGTTGCTTAATTGTAAGCATATAATATATATCGTAATTGTCCTTGACATATTTCTATGTAAATTGGTATATTACATTTTACGTCAGTGTATCATAATAAGGTATTTTTATCGTGTAAAGCAGTCATTAATTACATTTACATTGCAACCGTAATAATTATGTTAAATTACAATAACGTTTTATCTTTTCTGAAATACTCTGTCCTAAACTTATACTGCCAATTTGTGATTGCGAAGTAAAAAAACAAACTTATATTACCACATGACGTGATTTAAAAATTAATGTAAAGCAACAAATCGCGAATATTTTTAATTAACTATACTAATATTATAAAGCTGCAGAGTTTGTTTGTTTGTTTGAACGCGCTAAACTCAGGAACTACAGGTCCGATTTCAAAAATTCTTTCAGTGTTGGATAGTCCATTCATCGATTCCTCGATGAATGGACTATCCAACACTGAAATATATTTTTATGAAGTATAAAAACGCAAGGAATTGGTACCTAATAATGAGTTATTTGCCATAATAGATAAAGCTGAAGAGTTTGTTTGTTGGAACGCGCTAATCTCAGCAACTACTGGTCCGATTTATCATATCTATAGCCCATTTATCGAGGAAGGTTATAAGCTATATTTTATTTTAAAGTTTCTATGGTAAAGGGAGTAACGCGGGTGAAACCGCGCGCGGAAAGCTAGTTCACTTATATTTTAACACACTTGCAATTCGGATAATCAACTCCCGATTTAAGTTATAGTTAATGTTACCCGGTGAAGTAGCAAAAGCTTCGTCGCCGGCGCTGACAACATATTCCGTACGAAAAAACAAAAGGTATAGATGCAATGCGAGAGGCCCGAGAACTGTAAAGTAGAGCGACAGTTGCACTAAACTCCCTTAAGAAACTAAAAGCCATAATCCCTCAATATCCACGCCAGCGACCGCCCTAAGCCGAGTTCCAAGTCCCACAGGGGACGCCCTCTTGCGCAGGTTGCTTAGTTTGTAGTTTTTAAACGATTAATTTAGGCTGGAGCTCTGCTCGCCTTTATGCCCGGTGAAGTAGCAAAAGCCTCGTGGCTAACTACATAATGTCCGTCCGAAAAAAAACTTTGCTCAATATGCCTTTGACGTACACGTCGATGTATATCTTTATTGTAGCTTAATGCAATGTCCATTTCATAAATAAAAATCTAAACTCTATTTCGATTTAGACTAGTAGATAAATAGATTCAACACCTTTTATTTTATTCAACGTAAGTATTCTTAAGTACTTATTATTAAAACTAAAAAATACATTCAATTTAACAATAAAGTTTGGTAATTTAATATAAAGTAATTGGCCACGCGTGTGAAATTATCTACAATGTGATAAGATTTATAAAAACCTTGTTGTTTTTAAAATATTATGTACTGAACTATTGAGAGACTTAAGTTTATAAACTAAACATTTACATGCAAACAAGGCTTACAATTATTTTAATTATTTATTTAAAAAAAAAATGCGCTGAATTGTACAGCTACAGACATATCAAATGTCTTTATATGGTAGGCACAACTTGTACCTCAAGGTTTTATTATTTATATCTACTAAAGTAGGTACTAACTTGCATTATTTAGATATATAATACACTCTTATTGTGCACAAAAAAAACGACTTAAAAGACTTATGGTAACTCGGCCTTCCATTTTTTTTGTTGGCAACCGAGGAAAGAGTACCTAACACTTATAGGTACATAATTATTTGCTATACATAATATAATCTAGGACATCAAATTACGATATAAGCCGTCAATCAATGAAAAATATTTATTTGGTGGTTAAATAACACTGCGTTACACGATTTTGGTACCCACGTAAGTGTTAGCTGGAATGAATAGCTAATGAGTCACAGATTAAATGTTCCAAACATACGTGGTATCTATCACGTCTAGTTTTCGAGGTACATGCCAAATTATTTTTTCTATTACCCTCACTTTAGGCGTAAACGAAATAGTTACCATTTTTGATGTGTTGTACTTTTTTATTATTTTGTTTTGTTTAGTAGTCATTTTTATTCGCAACACAATCCAGGCCACAGGGCCTAAAATGCGAAAAAGCTAGTTGACGACATGTTAGAAGCATATAAAAAGTTGGGTTGCAGAATGTCGTTAAAAATTCACTTCCTTCATTCTCACTTTTCTTTTTTCCCATCTAATCTTGGTGCAGTCAGTGATGAGCAAGGTGAGAGGTTCCACCAGGATGTAAAGAAGCTTGAAGAACTATTTCAAGGGCGTTGGGACACAACTATGCTAGGCGATTACTGCTGGCGTTTAAAACGAGAAGATCATTCAAAGCACAAAAGAAAAAGTTAAAGTTTTGCGATCTTTTGTGTTAAAACTTTTTATAATGTTTTTTTTTGTTTTTTTTACCCTTAATGATAAAATTAAACTTGGTTAATGTGAAAAAATCTGGTTGATTTAACTAATTTTCTTTAAAATATGTTTTAGCATTTAAATTTCTAGTAAAATTTGGCACATTCTTATGGAAGAAAAATGAGACGTGATGAATGGAAATTTTGTATGTATTTTTAATAAACTATAAGTATTCATAAGAAAACATGATATTTCAAAGCGGGTACTCAATTTTTTTTTTCATTTGTAACGCAGTGTAATTATACTGACTCAACACAAGCACTAAGAGCAAGTGAAATGCACGACACAGCAGCGTAACTTTCACCACCATTAAACAGACGGCATTACTATATTAATGAATTAGTATCGCCGCATCGGATACATTCTACCGATACTAAATCCTAATAAAACCATTTTGCTAAGAAAAAAAATAACGTCCATAAGAGATTGCAAAAGTAACTAGGTACGTGACATGTCTGTTTTGTTTGTATTTTTATATAATTCAACACATTTCCCGTGTTTGTTTATTGATGTTTAAAGCCGCCGTAGCACAACCCTAACAGGCTCCTGACGTCTTGTCATGATGTACGGAAAAAAGTAAATAATTAAATTCGCGTCGTCTATGACCCATGATTGTTAAATAGCGAGTTCGTAGGTACTCCGACTCTACTGTCTACTGTCGATTTTCGGGTGGCTGTGACCACAACACACTTTTTTGTTGATATATTTCTCGACGTAATTTAATCTGAATTATTACCACAAGGGCCTGCCATATACTATAATTATACTTTTGCCTTTAGGCGTAATTACCATACGTTCCTATGAATTTAAAACTTTGACTACACCTGTCCAACAAATGGTGGCAGGTCGGTATCGCAGAAGTAATCAATAAAACATAGTTATCGCTGCGTAAAATACGTACCATAATCTGTTATAACTATGAACCTATGAAGAAGGACTGATATGACAAAATATCAGTCCTGCCTGAGTTTGAGCACTTCCAACTTATCTCAGACACTGTTATAAACATTTCTAATCGGTTATCACCATTAAGTAAATTACACACAAGAAGAGCTAAGACACACATAATAGTAGATTGTTTATCTAGGGAGCAAACAACTATTTTAAAGGCGAGAGTGTTTTATTAAATCCAGAGCGCAGCGAGGGATTAAAAGTATGTCACTCGAGCTTAAAATAGTGTTGCTCCCGAGGTGGACACTCTACTTTTTATCACCCTCTACGAGAAAATAAGTAAGTGCAACTTATGAACAAGAATTTATTAACGTACAATGAAGAACCATAAGACATAAAATATCAACTTTTTTTAAATTTGGCGCGCTCGCATTTTTTCAGCCAGACACATATTCAATACATTGTTCCCGCATGGTTTGTGATTCACCTCTTTGCTGATTGAAAAATTATTAACAATATCCACATTCCAAATTCAAATCAATTTTGGTCCCTAAGGGATTAATGAGCTATTTTGGTCCCTGTTTACGAGGAATAAACTAGCTCTTTTTAAATAGATGTGATGAAAAATATATTTAAATCCCTTAAACATTTAAACAATATTCATTTTACACCATGTAACAACAATAGTATTCGGATACCTAATATAATGTCAGGTATTGGTTCTTTTAGGATCGGTCCTAAAAGAACCAATACCTGAACTTACTTAAAAATATAAATTACCTACTTTATATCCACAAAACATTTACTTAGTTTTGTTGCGAATGCGATACTGAATAACAGCCACGGTAACACGGTATCGGACACCAATAATGTTCCATCCAGTACCTATTACTGAACTTAATTCATTTTGAAATCCAGATCCCAGTATTAAGGGCTTTATCAGCATTACATCTCCATCGACCTAAACCTATATCATAACTGGTGCAATGTACTCACTTGGTGAATGTAGCATACATGATGTCGATAGGCACTCTGTATGGCAGCGTGAGCAGCGTCAGGTATCGCATGGCTCGCTGTCGCATCACCCAGTTGACTATGCCATTGTTCGCCGAGTCTATGGCATTTTGGAATATCGTCATCACGGTGTCGGGGAGATCGTCTACGAGTGCATCCTGAAATATACCTTTGTATTAGTAAAACTGTGTAAATGTGCATTATTTCTAATGAAAATTGTAGGTATGCTATGCCAAATACTATTAGCAAATATTATTTTTAGATTTAATAACGAGAATTGAGTTACTATCAGGAGTATCAGCTTTAAAGTTTCAGAATTTGGACTTTATGACTATTTATTAGGAGGGAAGTTAAAGCAAAGCCTTACTGTATACAATTTGTGATGTGAGGCCAGTTTGTGGCGAGTGCGAAGGTCAGCGGAAAGGACATATAAAGGTTTTTATTTTCAATACAATAAAATCTGAAATATCAATGTACAAATGGTAATATTTTTGCATTTCCTTTCGATTTGTGGCTCTTTTGTTTTAAGCAACGAATTGTTGGTTTAAAAGAGAGGAATAGTCTGCTCCTATATTTTGTATAAAATCAGCTATATAAAGTTAGCACACAGCTATGATGGCACAATCGATTAAAAAAATATGGAAAATAATGCTTGAATTTGTTGCTAATTTGTTACGGCAATCCTTCGGCAATCCGACATTTTTTGCTAGTTTTTTTCATAGTGAATACATACTAATACAAATTTATTTTTTTTCTCTTTACAAACATTGTTATTTTTCTTATTTATAACATATGGAGAATTACAGAATATAATGATGGTTTGCAAGAGACTGGTGTCTGTACTAGGCAAGCCTGTATTTACAGATCACCAGGTTCTCCCCTAGCATGACTGATTGTTTGAGAACAATTACAATTTAAAAATTATTATACATAGAATGTTAAAGAAAAAAGTCTGGTTAGTTTATGTGTGGGTGTGTGTATGTGTGTGTGTGTGTGTGTGTGTGTGTGTGTGTTTGTGTGTGTGTGTATGTGTTTGTGTGCGTGTGTGTGAGTGGACTTTACTGTGTTGATATATATATCATGCGGCTGTGCCTAGGATAATTAGGCTGGCACAGCCACAGTTAAAATATTGCTTTCAGCACCATGCAATATATGAAGACACAGCCAAATACATATGGCTTAGTATATGTTTATACATAAAATCGATCTTTTGAATGTGTGGCTGTGCTGTCTTGCAATAATTCAGCACAGCCTCATAATTTATAGCTATGCTAACTAAATAGTAACACAGCCAAATTTTGAAGAGTTTGTGTGTGTGTGTGTGTGAATATCAAGCAAGGCAATGATGAGTGGCTGTGCAGCCTTGAAAAAATGTAGCACAGCCACCAAACCTATGGCTGTGCTAACTCCATAGTTGTTGGCACAACCTCAGATTTTCGGGCTGTTTGTCTTAAAATAACTCAGCACAGCCATCAACTTGTGACTGTGATGACTGAATAATAGGCAGCACAGCCAAATCCTTACACACTCTAAATATTTAAACGTGGATGAAATTTATAATTTTACGGCTGTGTTGGTTTATAAAAAGTTAGCACAACCTGATATTGACAGACATATGACAGGAGATCTGAGTAAGAATCTAAGAGACTAGCTCTAGGGAAGTAGCGCTCGCCGGCCGCTGCCGCGGCGCCGCTCGCTACGCTCGCTCGGCTCGCGCGCGGTTGTTCACTGTTCTAACATAACCTAACCAATTTTACCCAGTTCAAAATGACGAATCATTATCTCCCGCAGAAATGTTTTCACCATTTTTTAATTATCTAGTCGCAGGCATATTGTATGATTCATCATTTTGAACTGGGTGAAATAGGTTAGGTTATGTTAGAACTGCGACCAACCGCGCGCGAGCCGAGCGAGCGAAGCGAGCGGTGCCGCGGTAGCGGCCGGCGAGCGCTACTTCCCTAAGGCCCTAAGCCTCGCAAAGCATGGCTCTGACTACGCTATTTAGGCAACTTTACAATATTTTAACTGTGGCTGTGCCAGCCTAATTATCCTAGGCACAGCCGCATGACTCACTATGAAAAAAACTAGCAAAAAATTTTGAATTGCCGTAACAAATTAGCAACAAATTCAAGCATTATTTTCCATATTTTTTTAATCGATTGTGCCATCTTGGCTGTGCTAACTTTATTGAGCTTATAAAATCGTTGATAATATTTTTGTACGGGACGTGGCCTGGTTATATAATCTCATATCTACTTATATCAAACAATTGTTTGATATAAGTAGATATGAGATGGCTGACTAGGTACATAGCTATACAATTGTATAGCTATGTACCTAGTCAGCCATATTATGGCGTTGATATTGCTTACCTGTCTATGTGTTTTGCATTCTTCACATTCAGGGTCATATTCGTAAGAGGTATCATCTAATATATCTTGCAACTGGAAGGTCGACTGCACCGCAAGACATCTTGTGCAAGTTATTAAATTATTTCTTTGCAAGAACCGGAGTGCATCATCAAATCCTTGTTTACACATATTACTGAGAACTTCAGGTGTTGGCGGGAAGAGGATACGAGCAAAACGGTTCATATTCTGTCTAGATAGTTCTATGCTTGTGTTTGCTAGATTGACCTGTTGAAAATAAATATTAATTATAAACTGGTTAGCTTTTAAATTGGATTTTGATTATTGCGAGTTATACATATAACATAAAAATTACGATCAATGATATAAAAAAAGAGAATCAAATACTTACGTGGAACAACTGTTGACTCAAATCCCTGGGACAGATATCGCTCTCACCGCAGAAAGGGCTGACTGTGATCGTGTTTTCGTCCAACACTGGAAGGTTATCACTGAACCCGCCGTCCATGTACCGTATGCCATGGAAACGCGGAGGCAACAGCCCGGAGAATACTGGTACAAAGCACGAAGCTAACAACGCCTAGGACAAAGATATATAGGTACGCTTAGTTCGCAATAAAAAATAAAAACAAAACTGCGAGAACGGAAAATGTAGATTTCAAACTTAAAAGGTATTCCCAAAGTTAGAAGTACTTTAACATTTCCTCTTTTTGTTAATAAGTGAGCCGTGTCATGTGGATTCGATTGTGTAACATCCATATTTGAATGGTCGATAAAAGTTAATAGCATTGTTTACTTGTTGTGAATATGTATTACGTCTGGATGGACTATTGTTATTGGCATCGCGTGCTAGATTAAATTATGCCCACTTGCCAAGAATTGATTAAAGTAATACTTTGTACGGTAGGTAGTTGGAATAATATAGGTAGGTTTTGCGATGATGCAGTGAAAGTGGCATTAATAGCAAAGCAAAGTATCGTAACTCGGACGATGAATGGCCAGAAGAGTGTGGATATTTATATTATGCTACAGGAAAAGGTCGTTATATAGTTGTAGCAGGAAAATTGCTAAGAAAAGTGTCCCCAACCAACCTAATTTATTGCGGACGTAAAACTTTCTAATAACCGCAATATCCATAACACTTAGGAAAGTACGAGTAGTTATAAAAGAAACCCCACTCAGAGGATAATTATTCAGTAAACAAGTAGGTACACTAACACGTACCTGCATTAGATCTTCCTTGGTGGGGAATTCGGATACTATGACGTTTTTTCCATCGTAGACCCTCGTAAGAGAAATATGGAGTTTACCGCTGACTAATTTGTGTACATCGGGTGGCAGGTACCGATGAAGACCCTCTAAGAGGACGTTTTGTATGTTGAATGACGGGCTGAAGGGTCCTAGGGACCCCGCCCGGGCCTCGCTCACCACACGCAGCACATCACTCGTCAATTCACCTATGGATATCAACATTTATCAATCATCCAGTAAAGGTCATTTGAACATTTTTGTTGTTAAGTACTGAATTAGGTAGGTAGGTATAAAATAAGGTACCTAAACACCCTGCAGTAGCACGCGCGCGTTGTACTTATTTGGAATCCATTAAAACACAAGAAAAACGGTAATTTAAAAAACTTAAGTTTTTTGTCTTATTTTTTTAAATAAACACTACAATTTTAATTTGGCGCCAAAAATCCGTCATTTTGTTTTTTTTTTTAATAAGTATATATATTCTCAGTGTCACGCTCACAGTAAACACGAATCTTCTAATGACATCTTTCAAGCTAAAATCCATCATGTTTTTAATCTACATAGCGAGCCAAACATTTTAATTAGTCGCCAAAAATCCGCCATTTTGTTTTTAGTATTTTGATAAATTTGATAGATATAATATACCCACTGACCCAGTGTCACTCTCACAGTAAACACGTACCTACGTAAAACGTAATACTAACGACACCTCTCAATCTAAAATCTTTATCTATCTAAAATAATTTTTTTTATAACATTAACGTCAACATCAACAGTACATTTGACTGAAATATAGTATGATACTATATAAATATTATGGGTGGCAACGGTAATACAGACATCCATAAATACCTTCTCTCAAACATAACCCTCCTTCTAGCGCAGTCTAGTAAAAATCCAAATCTAGGACTAGATTCTCTGAATAACTTGTTTCTAGAAGTTAGACTTATCAACCTTGAAACGTCAGACCTACATAGGAATTTGTAAACAACTTCGTAGGTAAGTAGTTTTTAAATTGATATCTACTAGTGTTGCCTATCGATAGTCGACTATCGATAGACTATCGATAGTTGACGTCATATCAATAGTACCTATCGATAGTCTATCGATAGTATCGATATTAGTGATAGTATCGACACTATCGAGAACCAATGTGTTTAGGAGCAATACTATCGATAGTATCGATAGTATTGCTCCTAAACATGGGTTGGTCTTCGATAGTATCGATAGTTTTATAAACTATCGATAGTATTGATAGTTTATCGATAGTATCGATAGTATTACTTTAAAAATATCGATACTATCGATAGTATTATAATGTAATAGTATCGATACTATCGATACTATTGCTTCCAATCAATAGTATTAGTTAATTTGTGATATCGATAGTATCGATATTATCTATACTATCGATAGCACTATCGATATTGTTACTATTTTTCGAGGTCATCTATCGATAGTTGGGCAACTCTAATATCTACCTATATTGTTAATGCAGGACATCCCTTAACAAAGGTTGACTTGATCATAGACCTACACACTTTAAATTTTAAGGTAATGCAGTGTTTTAGGCTGTCTCAGAACCTATAAGAAACATGTTGTGGAGGACTGAGTTTATTGCGCGTTTAATTTTTGGGGGTGTATCATGTCATTCATTTGGTTTAATGGCATAGGTACCTACCTACTTAAATGGCAATGCAATGAGTAATAATCATTATACCTAATGGAGCATTGTTATATTAAAATAATTATTAGTTAGGTACAGCTAAATAACAATAAGTAGGTACTTGCAACTTGATGTATTTAATAATAATAAATAGAATAAATTTATTAGTACCTACTAATAAATTTATTCTATTTTTTATTATATATAATAACATGTCACTTCCTGGCTTCCTCACATTCTGAATGATAAGGGTGACATAAATTCGACTAATTGTATACCTACATAATAATATTCAAAGTTAAGTTAATACATTTTTATTCAGTCAATAGACAGTTTCTAAACTTTAAGGATGGATCCACTCTACATGGTTATGGTTTATATAAATATTAATAGCCAGTAGAGAACAACAATTTATCAGTGTACAACAAGGATATAAATTGCATGTGCTAGTGCAAGATCACATGCATGTTATGACCTTGTCATATCATGTCTATTTATATAAGTATATATCACAATAAGGACTAATAGTAGTAAAGCATTGTTTGTTTTACTTTACTCCTGACATCATATAGGAATCAAGTTTATTACAGCATATTTATCCATCTATATATATAAAACAAAGACGGGTTTGTTACAACACTTATAACTCGAGATCGGCTGGATCAATTTTCATGGTTTTTGTTTCGTTGGATTTGTCTACGCCCTGAATAGCAGAATACATTTTAAAAACAAAAGAAAGTCGTGTTAGTTACACTTTTTATAACTCAAGAACGGCTGAACCGATTTGGCTGAAAATTGTAGGGAGGTAGCTAAGAACTGGGAGTAGGGTAGGGTAGGGTAGGGTAGGGTCGGGTAGGGGTAGGGTAGGGGTAGGGTAGGGGTAGGGTAGGGGTATGGTAGGGGTAGGGTAGGGGTAGGGTAGGGTAGGGGTAGGGGTAGGGTAGGGGTAGGGTAGGGGTAGGGTAGGGTTAGGGTAGGGGTAGGGTAGGGCAGGGGTAGGGTAGGGCAGGGGTAGGGTATAAAAGTCCACCCATGCGAAGCCAGGGCGGGCCGCTAGTATGATATAAATATAAATATTTGATACTCAATCTGAATTAAACATATTGTGACTTAAGGTTGTTGTAATTCTGTGCAATAAGCAAGGATTTTCATGTCCAAGTTGCCCTCGGGAACAGATTGTTGAATAATTATATTTAATTTATATTTTATTTCAAGTATGCATAAATGCATAAATAAATATTGTACTAGTACAAGGACACTTTACTTGTTTAAATGAACAGAAATGAAATTTGCATTAATATGAAGTATGTATATTACGTACATATTATAGGGTACGTATTGTATGGTATTTATTGATCAAGTTATCTCATTTTCTTCATTTGTACTTTTGATTTGATACAATTGAATTGTTATTATAGTTAATATTATGTTGTTATTGTTCATAAATTAATTTTGATGTTATTTATTAATTATAAATAAATAAATATTTGAGAAATGTACAATTTTATTACACATTTTCCTATTACTTTAGATTAAGAATTAGTTCCTAATTTATTATTTTGCTATCAATAACTTGAGAACGAGTGGTGGTGGTAAAAAATATATAAAAGGTGTTCTAGAACCGGTACGGTGTACTCAAAAGCCAATTAAGAACCGTAAGTAAAAAAAAAAATCCTATTATTTTTGTAATTTAAGTAAAAAATAAAAAAATGACATGCTCTTTTTTTAATTAAAATTAAAGCTGAGTAAAAAACAATCACAATCGACAATTTTTAGATATTTTATATAATTTTGGGCCAAAAAAATTTTTTTTTTGGAAGTAGCCCATTTGATTGATTATTTACTTAAAAAACGAGTGGGCTACCTCAAAATATCAAGTAAAAATTATTATTTTTCATTTGAAAATTTTATTTTTTTATAAGTAACAAATTCTAACCCATGCTAAAAAAATAAAAAATAAAAAAATTTTCAACCTGCCCTAGTACGTAAGTATATTTTTTAACCATTTATTTTAATTTAACATGCTGATATTTAACAATATTATTACTTATTAAGGAAAAATCATTGTTTTTTTATATATTTTTATTGGACTAACATTTGATTAAGTTTTTTACATTTCAAAGAGTTTTAAATAAGCATTTAATTTAGCTTTTCTCTTAATTTTAATAACTTTAAACATAAAGTTATTACAATTAAGAGATTATGAGCTCAAAATTATGTAAATAATCTTGAGCAGCCGATGTATATGTTATTCCATAGGATTTCTTTAGAAGTAATAATTCATTGATAATCTACCTAATGATTTTTAGAGATATGAAATTTGTTGAAGACTTGATTGATGAATATTTTAACAACAACTAGCTTTAATACATTGTTTTAAATATACATTACAGAACTTAATTAAATAAATTTTAATAAACTCAAATAATATAAGTAAAATATAGATAAAATGTGAATGGAAGAAAATTTACTGCAGCTTTGCATTAACCCAGATACTCCTGAAACTATTTAACATTTCAGAACTTAATTATGATGAAAATTATCAAAATTTTGAAAAAAAATCCTATTCATCTGGAAAAATTTAAGTACCATGGGTGTTATAAAGACCAGAAGGTACAAGCCCTACTACACCACGAAATATATATTTGAAGTAATATATATTTTGTGTCATTATAACATCCGGTAGGAGTAAATGGGTAAAGTTTACTAACTAAAGACAATTTATTTGTTAGTTTTAAAGCTATTGTTTTGTAATCATTTAAATACTTGTGTACTACCATAAATACTATTAAAGAATCAAATTTGGCATTTTTTAATTATAGTTATTTGAATTGTGTGTTAGGTTTTTATGTA
Source organism: Nycteola revayana (assembly GCA_947037095.2). Taxonomy (NCBI): domain Eukaryota; kingdom Metazoa; phylum Arthropoda; class Insecta; order Lepidoptera; family Nolidae; genus Nycteola; species Nycteola revayana. The sequence goes on from OX344838.1 coordinate 31,906,770, forward strand.
TACATTTTGAATTTTTATTTTGAACTCAATTTCATTTACTATAAGTATGGCAGTTTAGAATTATTTTTAAAATTATTTATTTAAATAGATCAGTGAAATAAAGAGGAGAAAATCTTTAGCTCTTATCAGGTACCTTGTTTATTTAGAAAGTCACAACTTTAAGCATAAATTGGATAAAATATGCATATAGAGAAAGTCTTACCTATAGGTAATTCACACAAAAGGCAACAAGCTGATATTGCCCCAAAAGAGGCTCCAGATATTTTGCCTAATAACAAATGGGGTGCATACTTTTTAAAACACACTGCTACCCCGATGTGGTAAATACCAAGAAAACCACAACCCGCGAACGATAAGTTCATTATTCACTTCAAAATAATTTACACCACAATGAAGAAACAACTAAATAACACTACCAGATGTGTCCAATGTGTACAAAAATATGAATTAGGTCGTAACACCCAACAAAACCTTATCACTTGTTACTAAATTAATTCTCCTAGATTAGATTACTTTAATAACAGATAACTTTTGCGTTTGTCTAGTTATGTATCGGACTGCCCTCAAAAAAACACTTTTGAGAACTATCACGGAGGAGAAACTCGTGAAACTAATTTACTAAAACGTAAACAAGTCTGTCTGTCAGTTGTATAAAAATACAAACTGACATACATCAGAGAAGTTTGACACTATTTGACAGTTAGCACAGCAGTATATATGATTGAATAACTCAAAATTAAATGTTTGTCGTATTATAGAGTTTATTTAAATGTATATTCAGGCTGAGGTGGCGCCCTAATTTTGATTTATGCAAGGGATAACTATTTGGGTGTGGGCATCACTAGTCGCGGAATATTACAAATTATATTCTCTTTGACTGTCAACGCCAGATTGTTTTTTTACACAACACACTTGAGACTTGAGAGGTCTGCACACTGGACTATTGTTTTACTTATTTAAATAATATGACGAGGCACGCTAGAAACTGTACTGCAGGAGCAGTATACACTTACCATGAAAGGAAGAAGGATGCTGCCGCCTCTGGTTATGGTACTCAGAATGAAAGACTTGGAAAGGATTCCGTAAAAAGCTTTGACTGCTGCAGTCTAACATTACAGCCATGTAGAAATCCTGTGATCACTAAGGATGGCTATTTGTTTGATAAAGAGGCTATATTAGAGTACATTATTTCCAAAAAGACAGAGTATACCCGAAATTTGAAGAAATATGAGAAGCAGTTAAAAAAAGATCAGAATGAGAAATCTGAACTTGCTGCAGCGGAAAGAGAAGCGAATTTAATAAAGTTCATGAATAGGGAGAAGAATATTTCTAGTGCTAATAAGTCACAAGACAGTGGACCATCAACCTCCTCTGTATCAAATTTAGCAAATGGAAAGGATAAGCAACTGCCCAGTTTTTGGGTACCGTCACAATTGCCTGACGCAAAGCATACAAGGATTGAGAAGCCTGATTCCACAGTGTACTGCCCAATCAGTCAGAAACCATTAAAGATGAAGGACCTAATTGAAGTCAAATGGACATTAGTAAATGACCCAGATGACAAGAAGTCTTTGATTGCTAAAGAGAACAGATACATGTGTCCTGTAACTCATGATATATTGAATAATTCTGTGCCATGTGCTGTTATCAGGTGATGATTAAAATTAATGTTTCTTAAGGACTTACAGACAACCTCCGTAGTGTAGCGGTATTTGGCTTGCTTTAAATCTTGGAGGCCATAGGATTGATCCCCACGCCAGACAGGAAATCTTTGTGTTAATTCTAAGATTTTTTCCTTTCCTTTCTTTGGTGGTACAACATAATACTGCAGTCACCAACCCGCCTGCCAAGCGTGGTGACTATGGCAAATACCCTCCCCTGGGAGGAGGCCCATGTTCAGCATTGGACATTAAAGGGGCTGATGATGATGAAGGACTTACAAATATTTTATTGTAAAAGAAACAGTTTATGTAAGCTTATATAAAATGTACAGTAATATTACACAATATTTCACAGCAGCTTTTTTGTATATAACGCAGGTTTGCTGGTTGTTCAATACCGGTTAAAATAACCCTTTTCAAGGCATTTTGTCAAATATTTTACACCAGCAGTCTGTGGGCTAGTCATACCCAAAAAGCAGACAACGCACTGCGTATTCAATACAACAATGCCTTCAGGGCGCTGTTGAGGCTTCTGCCTTACTGTAGTGCGTCAGGGATGTTCGCTGACGCACACACTGACGATTATTTCGCGATCATGCGCAAAAAAAGTGGCATCAGTGATGCGCAGAGTGAGGGGGAGCAGCAATAGCATTCTGAAGGTTTTTTCAGATAAGTTAGAAGGGCCTACAGTGGATGGGTTTATCAAGCTACATGTCAGACATGGGACTTGATAAATCTTTCCTCTGATTGGATGCCGTGTCTTTTTTTCTTGTACTCATGTGTGTCTAAGTGTTACTAACATAGTTTTTAAGTTTAGTTTGTTAATACTAACACTTCGACGCCTGAAAATAAACGATTTTTATTTTTATTTTATTATTTTTATTATTATTTGAACTTTTTGTGCATTTCTGATAAGCCATCTAAAGCTCATCTTTTTGAGTGAACAGTAATTGACTGATTATAATCATAAAACCTATATAGCCTAAAATGTTTACTACAATTTCTATTTTGACATATATTTTTTATATGTTGCAGAACAACAGGCCATGTTGTTACTATGGAATGTGTTGACAAGATAATTAAGAAGGATTGGACTCACCCACTGACTGGGGACAAATTAAAAGAAAAAGATATAATTCCAGTTCAAAGAGGAGGCACAGGATATGCTTCAACCAACCAAAACTTAGAAGGAAAGAACGAGAGGCCAGTATTGCAAGTTTAATTGCTGGATTATAGTGTAATGTAATAATATAAGACATAAATGTCAAGGGAAATAAAAATATTGATCTTTTTTTTTATTTGATTGTGCTGAGGTTGGCACAAAATAAAAAATACTTGAATGCTTTGTTTGATTGTGATTTTCTGTGGCCATAACATAAAATATAACTTAGTAGGTACCTACATCCACTTGAATGTACTAACTTACTTTAATATACCTACTCACAAAGTAAACTGTTCACTAAATTAAATTAAATTTGGTGGAAGAAATCTATATTCACCAACCAAATATAACTTAGGATCAATTCAGGTCAAAAAACGACAATATATTGGCAAAACACAAAAAAATAGAAGAAATAAAAATATAGGTAGGTAGGTATATCATTGATATCCTATATAATTAACATTTTTTTAATGAGATGGTAGAGCATAGTTTACTCAATGAGCTTTTCGACTGGGGGAGTATGTGTTTGAGTAATTTCATTAGAGCTTCCAAGGGGAAGGGAAAAGGGACAGGAGGTTTAGGGCGGCTGGGGTGGTTTACTGCTTTACTGCCATAACTTATCTTTTAATGGGATCATTATGTCAGATACCTTCATGTGGATTATTCCAGTAAGTTTTAATAACATGTAAGATATTGGTTCAATAATAAACTTTTTTTTCTGTACCTAATAAACATAATTGATTTCATTGAACATCTTTTGTTATTAAAACCATTTATTGAGATTGGAGCTCTGCTCGCCTTTATGTCTGGTGAAGTAGCAAAAGCCTCCTGCCTAACTACGTAATGTCTGTCTGAAAAAAAAAGTCTTACTGCAGCAACAAATTAATTACCATGCATATAGTAATCTAATTTTATATTATAAAAAAATATTACATATACCTACGTTATATTTTTTATAATATGGAAAAGTATTTTCACTATAAAATACATCTATTACTAAATAAATAAAACAAAATTACTTTAAGTACAAATCTATTATTGGTCTAAAAATATACTTAATATATTTGTTCTAATAAAATCCTTAATAATAATATTCTTAATCTTACACTCAATGTACTACGATTGAAATGTGAACAGATCCAGTTGGAAGTCCACACTATTATTTCTAATCTCAGTCTCGGGGTATGCTAAGTCATTACTTAAAGTATCTAAAAAGTTTAATACTGATTCCCCTTGGGTGGGGAGAAGGCGGCTGTCGGTCGACTCCAGTGAAGGCATATCGTGACTCACACTTTTGCTAATTGACTTGTTATCATCACAATTTCTCACATGTAATAATGCCGACTCAATCAAGCTATCAGATTTTGATAATGTACTCTCTGATTTCACACTTGTGCTTATAATCCAATCTTTTAACTCGGAATCTATTAAATTAGAGTCTTTACATGACAAATCTACATCATCTTTAAATATGTCACTTAAACTATTATCTGAACCCGTCAAAGGCAAATGTAAATTATCAGTGGAATTAGGTAAAGTTATGTGTATGTTATTGTCAGGATTTGGCAATTCAACATTTAAACTGTTTTCTGAATCTGCCAAATTTACATGTAAATCATTTGAATTTGGCAAAGGTACATGTAAATCATCTGAATTTGACAAAGGTGCATGTAAGGCATTATCAGAATTCGATAATGTGATTTGAAAACTATTGTCAGAATTTGGCAAAGATACATGTAAATCATCTGAATTTGACAAAGGTGCATGTAAGGCATTATCAGAATTTGATAATGTGATTTGAAAACTATTGTCAGAATTTGACAAAGGTACATGTAAACCATTATCAGAACTTGACAGTGTTACATGCAAATTATTGTGAGAACTTGACAATGGTACATGTAAATTATTTCCAGAATTTGACATAGTAACACTTGGACATAATGATGGGTTATGGCTGTTATCTGAATTAGACATAGTCATATGTAAACTATTGTTAGCAGTTGTTATAGTAGGCAGTAAACCATTCTCTGAACTTGGTAATGTGACATGTAAGCCATTATTTGAGTTTGGTAGTGTGACAAGTATATTGTCAGAATTCTGCATGGCTACATGTTTACTAGAATCAGGGTTGTTGTCACCATCAAGTTCTAGAGACCGAATTACTTCGTACGAGCTCATTTTACTAGGATTAATTTGAAATTTGCGAAAAACCGCCGCAGACGGCTTTATTGGTGATGATCTGATGTCAAAATGTGCACTATGAAATTGTACATAATTTGTTTGAGGTTTGCTGATAGTTTCTGTGCCAACTTTGTCTGATTGTGCGTTGTTGATGATTGCACCATTTACTTTACAGTCTTGTGGAGTTTCCAATAGCTTTGTTACATCATCTTCAGCTGCAATATTTGTACTATTACTTTCAGGAATAAATATGTCTTCTGTCCCCAAATCAATCAAACAATCTCCTTCTGATTTTAATCTCATTTTTTTTGCTGTCATCTCATTGGTTTTAGATTTAAGTTTCCAGATCCTTTTACTGACTGTTGGCCATTTGGCAACTGAATTTATCCGTGCACAGTTTTCAGTTTCTACATCATTCCCAGCAATTTCCTCAGGATGTTTGTGCAAATGATTATTTGTTTTGGGGTCTATGATGAACTGATTTAGCTTTGGAGGATTGTGAATACAGAAGCCGTTTTTGTCTTTAACACAATCTAATGCGTCAACGTCAATATTATACTTTCCGGGGTTCAAACCAAATAATCTGAAACAAAAAAATAAGGTAGCAATAACATAGTAATAATTTAGATTACTGAATTTGAAGAAATGGTTAAATCATATAATAAAAATTTGAATTTAAACAAATATTTTAGAAATGTTTTTTAGCTATATGTAATTTTACTTTTGGTAGGTTTAGTTTTAGAATTATTCTGTTAAATAATTTATGCATTTCAAAAACAACAGACATTTGTAATTTTTATTTTAATGTTTTATGTTTTGAAAGTTACCTGTTCTGTGTTTACAAATGACAATTATTATAAATAATAATAATAATAATCTTTATTTCATAAAAAATAGTATTTAGATTACATTACACTTAGGTGCTATGATAAAACAAAAGTACACAAAAGTTTTAGCATCTGTAGCCGAACTAGGAAGAACCTGTATTTCGGCTAACAGCGCTAATCCCCTCGAGTTACATTATAATTAAGTTCTTAAATGCTAGCATTTTACAAAACAAGGGATAGTTACAATCTAAGGTTACAACGTTGGTTGGATTTGTGGTATGGACCTCTCTTTGTGTTAAGTGAAATGGTGAGTGAGTGACTGTGAGAGGGTGTGTCTATTCGTGAGTGTGCTTGCGATTTTTATGAATTAACACATGAGTTTGTCAGATACAGGGATATATTAAGTATGTCTGTAATAGATAATTGTATATATGATTGTTTATATTTATAATTAATTATTGCTAACATTAAACATTACTACTGTTTAACTTGGTACAGTTAAAAGTTGCTCAGTCTCATCATATGTAAGACTTTGTAGGAATTCTGATACTTTTTTCTTGCAGCGATTTGTATTGAGTGGATAAATATTAAGTTTTTTATTAAGTTAATTGTAGACATAGGGACCAAGGAAATTAAAAAATGTTGTACTAAATTTAGTGCTGTAAGACTTGTGTTGATTACAAACCATATAATTTCTGCGTGCATTCAAAAACTGGGGGTCGTAATTTGTACAAGTGTGTTGCATAATAATTATCTTCAATATGAATAATTGTCTCACAGTTAGTACTTCACACACCTGGTAAAGTAAGGAAGTAGAGAAAAGTATTGGTTTAAAGGTGCTGACCTTTAATATTGCATGTTGAGCAACTTCAATAGGTTTGAGTGTAGTTAACGGAGCACCTCCCCAAACGGATATACAATATGTTATAAGTGACTGGCAAAGAGCAAAGTATAATCGTTTCAAGATATGAGAATCAGCAATGTGTCGTAGATTTTTGAAGATGTTTATGAGTTTCTGAATCCGCCCCGATAAAACTCTTATGTGTTCCTTGAAGTTAAGATTTTTATCTATGGTTACGCCTAAATATTTGATGGAATCAACCCGCTCTAATTGAGTACAAGAGCAAGAACTATACGGCGAACACTCATGTGGAATAATGGCATGATCGGGGCTAATCCCCGTGTCTGATCTGATACTAAAGCAGATGTATTTAGTTTTGCCGGTATTTAATGTTAAGACTTTGTCATTTAGCCATTTTCTTATAGTATCAAATCCTGACTGAGCGGCAACAAATACATCGTTCCAGTTTTCAGCAGCAATAACGATAGCAGTATCATCCGCAAAAGATATAATTTTGCCCTGGGAAAGTATTATACTAGTAAGGTCACTAAGATATAAAAGAAACAAGGTTGGTCCTAATATGCTACTCTGTGGAACCCCGTGTGTGACTAGGCGGTCAGTGCTAGTAAGATTTCCCACACGAACACACTGGCGGCGGTTTGTAAGGTAGCTTTCGAAGAGTTTTAACTGCGTGCCTCTGATTCCCAGCCTTTCTAGCTTAGTCAAGAGGACTGAGACAGAGATTGTGTCAAAGGCCTTTGCCAGATCTAGAAAGATGGCAAGGCACTTCCTTTTTTTATCCAAATTATCACTGATGTAACTTAAAAGGTTGTTTACTGCTTGTTCAGTAGACTTACCATTTCGAAAGCCGTGGTTGGGTGAGAGCAAGTTATTATTTTCAAGGTATCTATTAAGTCTTTTATTGATAATTTTCTCCAAGAGCTTTGAAATAGAAGGGACTATGGATATTGGCCTATAGTTGTTGATGGAATCTCTGTTTCCACCTTTATGTATAGGACAGACTTCAGACTTTTTTAACGAATCAGGGAAAATTCCATTTTGGAGACATGAATTGAAAATAAAGGTGAGAGGGGGAACTAAAAAATCTTTGATTTTTTTTTTAAATTTATTGCTTATCCCATAGAGCTATCTATTTTCAAGTTATTGATGAGGCGGTCTACCTCCCATTCATCAGTTTCCTCCAATACAAAAGAATTAATTGCGGAAGGCTTATCAGAGTTGGTGTCTACACTAGTGTCTGTTGGGTTTGTATTTTTATGCCTGATCTTATCGGCCAGAGACCTACCAACACTTACAAAGTAGTCATTTATTTTATCCAGAGAATGTTGTGGACTGGCATCAAGAGATAGAAGTTCGTTAGAGTTGTTACAATGTTTACTAGTGTTTGTAACGTCTTTTATTACTTTCCAAAGTTTCCTATTATCATTTTGAGCCGATTGGACAAGGTATTTTTCATAAGCTCTTTTTACTTTTTTAAGAATTGAGTTGCAATAGTTTCTGTAGCGTGTGTATGTCAATTTTAATATAGCGTTATCTGGCGAAAGTTTGGATTTTTTATGCAACTTATCTCGGTTTCTCATACAGCGCAGTAATCCTTGTGTTATCCAAGGTTTTATGATCTTCTTTCTTCGTGATAAGGTAATGATTTTGGTGTGTTTATGAATTGCAGCCTGAAGAGAAAGGACAATATGTTCCAGAGAAAAATTTGGATCAACCGATTCATATACTAAAGTGAAGTCAATTTTTGACATTTCCTCTTTTAAGCCATCTTCATCTATTTTTTTAATGGTAGTTATCGTATAATGTTGTGGTTTCTTAAAGTTCATCCATAATAAAACCGGGTAGTGATCAGTCAAAGTTGTTTCTGGTACAATAGTGTTGCAAGCATTTTTAGTTTTAAGGAGTATATGATCGATACATGTTTTACTCTTAGGCCTAGTAATTAACGAATGCGAAGGCAGCAGGCCATGACTAGCAGCTAAAGTAAGGTAACGCTCAGCTTGATGGTCAATTTTTTCTGAATTTATTGCAATACTTATGTCTCCTATAACTATTATGTTTTTGAAGGAAGTGAACTTTGTTAAAACATCATTTAGAGATTTAAGAAACAAGTCTAGGTTTGTATAAGACGGTGACCGATATATTGCAATAATAACAATTTGATTTTGGAGTGTTGCTATCAAGCAGTTTCCTTCGCTAAAGTTTGGTTCCTCAATTGTACAAACAAGGTGCTCTTTATAAAATATGACAACACCATCATTTTGTTTTACATTATTTTTTGTCATAGATGAACGATAACCCAATAAGTTGGGTATTACAGTTGTGAGCGACAGCCAGCTCTCCGTAAGAACAAGTACATCACATTGCAGTTTTAATCGAGTCAATAATATTTCAAAACCACTTATATTGCAGTTGACGCTGCGTATATTCTGAGTAAGAACTATGAGGCTATCGGAAGAAGGCAAAATTAGTCTGTGACAGTCATCGATTGCGGAATGCTGCGATTCTGATACTTTTACCTTATCAATGTTATCTGCTAAATAATTTAAATTATCGAATGTTAATGAAATGTTTAGTATAAATGTCAAATATAATAATACAATTTGAAAAGAATGATCTTAATTTATTCATTAGTGGAGTTATAATGCCTGATGAAAATAGAAGAGCAAAGTTGCAGCTATGCGAGAAAGTTATAAGAGACACAAGCTGTAATAGTAGTTTACATTTTTGTGTTGTCATTACATTATGGTATCTCAATGAATTTAAAGATTCATGTTTAATGTGTATTAATAGGGTTGTGTTATATATGTTTGTAAAACTATTTTTTAGTAGTGATTTGATAATAAGTAGATTAAATATGTGGTTATGTAGAAGATTCTGCTTTTTTTATTATAAGTCATAAACTACATACTACACACCTGCCAACATCGTCATTGATTGTACATGATTGTCCTTCACTGCCATCCACTTTCTTCAACAAACATGGCAGCAAAGACTTAAGTTTTACAACCAGTTGCTCCAGTTGTTGTATGAATATATTTGTTTTATCATCACCTGAACCACTCTTGATGATGGCCAGTAAACAGTGGAACAAGTTAGAATGTATCTTCATTGGTATATGTGTTGGATGGTTTTCATAGTGTTTTTGGAGACGATAGATACTGCCAAAATCCTGAAAATTTTAAAGGTGTTTCTACATTATTGCTGACACATGTTGTTATTATTTAATTATTAGTTCTAAAATAAATAAATTTTGTAAGCATTATTTACAGTAAGTCACAGATACAAATGTAGTAGTACTACATTTTAAGCACATCCATGCTACAAAGTTGGGACTTCATTAACACAATAATGTACACTGTACAGCTACTAGATAAATGATACAAAGCTACAAAAATGTGAATATATATAATATTGCTAGATTTCAAGCAAAAAAATAACTTACTTCAGAACACTGAAAGCATGAGAGAATTGTTTCATTCTTTTTTATTTTAGTTTTCTGTGGCGAGTCCTGTGGTAACATTTGTCTTGGAAATTTCACTTTTCTTCCACTCCTAGTAACTTTTTCCTAGAAACATAAATTAACATTAAAACATATACAATATATTTTTGTAGTCTTGTTCCATATAAATGGCAGGGGAGTCCTAATATAAATACAGCCACTGCAGTAGATATACAGCACAAGCCACCCTCATCCTGCCGGTCCGTTTTCCTTCCCCACATGAGCTCTGGTAACCAGTTCACAGGAACACAAAATTAATTGAAAATGTTATTTAGCTATGGTAGTTTAAGAAACTCTGTGGCTTAGTTATTTATAAGGCTCACTTTAAATCTTGGAGGTTGTTAATTCAATTCCCGATCAATACTTCCCTAATTTCAAAGTCTAAGTCAATCAGGACAATATTTAATTTTATAAGACTACTTTCCGCTATTTACTTGCATTGTGCTGCTACTCTTAGTCTCATTGTTTGATGTTTCATACTGTACATAAGTAATGAAACATCTATATATTGATATACTATATAAGGCTATATACATTGAAAATACTTTTTTCTTCGCTCATGTTAAAGAGGTGGATATCCCAAATCATCCTGATTTGTGACATTTGGCTTGTTAATAGTTATGTTATCATGATACAAAAAAAAGTAAATAATTTAATTGAAACAAACTTTTTCTTAAATGCACTATATACTTAAGTAATGGATAATCTCTGCCCCTTCCATACATTATATGTGAAAGATTGTCCACAGAATGAGTTACATGAAATATTGGGTTTTGATCTGGGCTTATTATAAGTTGGCATAATTCTAAGTAAAACTTTTACAGAATGCAAATAACTTATTACAAGTAGCCACTCTTATGATTTTACTGGCTTTAGGTTTACTAAAACATTATTTATTTTAGAAAAAACAAAGAAAGTATTGAATGATTGATCAGAATGTTTGTTTTTTACACAATTGAATTATTGATTTTTGATCAGACAGTCCTCATGTTTACAGCACAGCTATAATACACTAGTCTTGCCTTAGTACCATATCTTGTACAAACATTACCTCAGTTGGAGGTTCTGGCTCTTCTTCAATATCTTCTTCTAAAATCACAGGTTTTACTTTTTCTTCCACTCTCTTCACAATTTTACTATGACTCTTTTTATCTTTCATCACAAATTTCTTTTTTGCAACCACTTTTAAGTCTTTTGGTGATACAACTCTGGAGAAATAGAAATTTATTTATTTATCAGATAAGCAGTTAAAACTAGTGATATGTATTCTGCTTTTCTGCACTAGCACAGTGGTACAGTGAATTGAGTAGTTATCTTGAGATCTCCCTTTTATACACCCCTCTAATTATTGCAGTCAACCAATAAAAACCTACTCTGATCACTAAGTTACATAGCATAGTCTTTACCAGAAAAAACCTGTACAGAAAAAAAAACTGTCACAAAGCAAAATACTTGTTTTTATTTTAGTTAGCGTCCTATCATAATATTACAATTTTTAAAAAGCATATTATTACCTAACATATGGATTATTGCTTTAGTAACATTTTGGAGTTATTCATATAGAAAAACTAACATTATGATTGTAGCCTTTGTGTAAATTATTTGAGGTAAATAAATATATTTAAAGAAAACTGATTACTCACTTGTAAATATATTTTGTATTTGTAACAGGATCATATGTGGGTTCTGATACTGTTTTATCCGGATCACTAAACATATTTAATGCTTTTTTCACCATCTTGACCTGGTCATCACTTAAGTGATTGAGACTGTAAAATGGAGTGAATAACATTACAACTTTAGTATATAACACAAATGATTATCTTATTCTCCTCATGTCAAACGATAGTTCAAATTTAATTTGGCCAAAATTTGACTACTTTCAAAACATAATCCGGCTGATGTGGGACATGCCGTAAAAGCAGTCAGATCCAGGAATGTAGGAAGTTAGATAGCTGTAAACCAAATCTCCTACAAATATGTAGTCAAATATGAGAAATTACTTAATCAGCACACATTAGGTATAACATAATCCGAGAAATACATAACTCAATTCAAGCAGACTGAGTTTGTTTAGCATATACTTTTTGTGTACAGTCCTTCTACTTAACTATTTCTGAATCACAGTAGTAATACTCCATATTAATGTCTTGTAAAAGCAGAAGTACCATCTTTTGAAATTTCAGATCTGAGACTAGATTTCATGTTAGCATAGATTCAACACACCATGGGTGTCATTGTATTAGTATAGATAAATGCAATTTACCTATGATATGATTCCCCTAACTTGATTAATTGTACAGATGTATGTTTGGTTGGCTTCGGGTTGAGTGTGTTTGGAGCTAAAGCTGCATTTGCTGTGATGGGCTTTCTGAAAATAGAAATATTGACATGGTTCATTCACTTTTTAAAAGTCAGTAATATGCTAGCTCCCAAAAGAGTGGATGTTTTTCAGTTGTTGAATTACATTACAAACACTAAATTATGAGCGCACGGAAGATTTGCTGACTGTCGTCAAATAAAAATAGGTTTCATATTACTGTTTGAAGTATTTTAAGTAGATAAGTATTTTTATTTAATGTTTAGTTAATTATATGCATAGTTTTATGTCTATAATAAATATTGTTAAAATTACATAAATAAGATCATTATTTTATACTAATCAAGTGCCCATAGCGCCTGTGGCACAGATTTAATTCTATACAGGCACCATATTGTATTACCTAGATTATTTAAATGTATTGTACCTACTGTATAAATTTGTGCACCAATGAAAATAAATAAATTTATTATTATTATCGAGCGTGTTCTTTTTCTCAGCTCGTAGGCTGGTTTTAGCTACATTTACGGGCCAAAGCCAAGTAAATGCAGTGTGTGGTGTGTATTTAGGATGAGTGTGTATTTTCTTCCTCTAATTGCATGAATTTTCTAACTATTCTACAGGTGTTTAAGATGGTTTAAGATTGTTTTATTATTATTATTATTATTATTATTATTTGTCTTGCTTCCTGAAACATCCAAATAAACTGGCAAATAATTTAATGGATCTGCAGGCAGAACCCAGCAGCATTTAAAGATAAAGATAGATTTACCAAGACAGTTGCAAACCAGAGACACTACTTCTACACATATGACAGATTATCTCATAACAAAAAAAACTTTTTTAAACGCTAGTTTACATGAATTGCTAAATACTACTATGACTAGATATGTTTAAGAGTATGTCTAAGAGGTTCACATTTTTCATTTATTATAATAGTTTTTAATACATAAATCCACATTTTTCCTACATCAGTTTATGATAAACTAAAACTAGTTTGTGATGTCAAAAATAAACTTACTTTTCTTTTGGTGTAGTCTTTGGTAATAGCTTTTCCAGTCGGGGTCTGGATACAAATGGAACATCTTTAACTTTAACTATCTTTCTGTTCATATCCAGTTTTGGAATTGTACTGTTTACTATTGCCTGATTTATTGTCGTTGTTGTTGTTGTTGGGTTGTTGGTGGTGATATTTGGTTTCACAACAATGTTTTCAACAACATATTGTTTATTTACATTTTCTGTTTTAGGTAATAGAAAACTGGCGAGTTTCAGGTTATTTCTGATTAGTACACTTTCTTTTTTCTTTGCAGTAGATCTCCCCGGCACATCGAAGTTAACAAATCCATTTTCAATGTTCCCGCTGTTTTCGTAAAATGATTTCAGGTTATTAACAGGCTTCGGTTGTTCAACGGTGCTCGGAGTTAATACATATGTATTAGTCTGAAATCAAATACATAACATTTATAAAACACGAACAAAGCCCGGTAAAAAATAATAACAAATGATTGAAATTTACCTGTGTGGCGCCAGGATCTTGTATGAGGTAAATCGGTGTGTATTGACAATTATTTACAATAATTCCTTCAACAGAAGTATTCATATTTTTAAGTACAATAATAGTAAATTATAATTCATTCCACTATAAGATATATATCAAGAACTTTTAATAAAATTTTGCTAAAAATAATAATACCACCGCGACGTTGACAATGTTGACATAAATTATAGACTGGGTTGCCAGCTCAGATATCGATATAATAATATGCCGACACACTGGGTTACGATTTTCTTTAAAAATTTACCCGGAAAATCACATTCTTGCTAGAATTTCATGACGATAAATTTTGACAAAATATTTTAAAGTAAAGTTTAGCATGAGTTAAATGTTTTGTAGTTTTGTAAAAGTGGCAGTCTTTTACTTTAAGAAGCATTTTATGTATTCTTTGAACTTTGAATATTCGTAAAAATTTGGATAAATAAAAAAGGTGTAACGTCGTCTAGCAGCTACCAGCACAAAGAAATATATTAAACGTAATTTAAATAGTACAGTCAGCATCAAAACTCGATGACCACATTCAGATTTTAAAAATCACTGTAAACTATATCACTCATAAATTGCTTAACTAAATAGGCGCCAGTATTAAATGAACATCATTAAAGTTCAAAATAAACTGAACACTACTCGTCAAAGGTCACTGAATACCATTTTGTAAAAAGATGCTGATCGTTATAATGTCCGAAAACTTCATAACATTCAGTTTTATATAAGTAATATAAAATGCTTGTTTTGGTTAACAAAGTGTAATCACGGCAATGTCCAATAATAACTAAACCTCATAAAATTACAAAGGTAAACATTAGTTTGTTTTGGATACGTAGCGTGACCAAAAACCAAAATCAGAATCAAAACAAATCACAGACTCATTAACTATGTGTGAAACGAAACGTAGCTGTCACTTGACAACTAGTGTTGACACAGGCAACGAAAGCAAAGTACAGTTTTTTTTTTCGGATTGACATACGTAGTTAGCCACGAGGCTTTTGCTACTTCACCGGGCATAAAGGCGAGCAAAGCTCCAGCCTTAATAAATGGTTTAAAAACTACAAACTAAACAACCTGCGCAAGAGGGCGCCCCCTGTGGGGTTTGGACCTCGGCTCAGGGCGGTCGCTGACGATGAGATTGAGGGATTATGACGTTTAGTATTTTAGGGGAGTTTAGTGCAACTGTCGCTCTGCTTTACATTTCGCGGGCCTCTCGGATTTCGGCTCTACGAGGGCATCGGATGGTTGTTTGTAAACTAAGGGTCAGGAGGACGAGGGGGGATGCGTCGCGTTCGCGGGCGTACTCTTCTCCGGCGGGTCGGATAGTGGCTCTGTGTATTGGTGCTAGTTTCTTGCAGACTTTTTACTGCTAGTTGGTAGATTGTTATCTCGTCGTCCGGGTCATCAAGGACGCCCCGAGGCCGACGGTGTTTACGACGCTTTGAGGGCAAAGGCCTATAGTCAGATGTTGCGACAACCAACGGGTTTGGGTGTCGCGCCGCGGATTCGAAGAAGCGTTCCGACGCCTCTTTCATCCACTGCTTGATGCAAGGCAGTTGGAGATCAGAATGTAAATAGCGATTACAAATGAACCACGGTGCCCCGGTGGCACGTCGAGTGAATCTACTTTGAACGCCTCTTCCATCCAATGCTTGATGGAAGGCAGTTGGAGATAAAAATGTAAATTGCGATTACGAATGAACCACGGTGCCCCGGTGGCACGTCGAGTGAATCTACTTTGAACAGTCTGTACAAACTACTAGACGCGGTATGAGCAAATACGGTGCTCGCGTATGTCATAATCGGTCGTTTAGGGTTAAAATCTGTTTTTTTAGTTCCATTACTTTTAGTGTACGTACAACAACTATAGGTTTAGGTAGCTTTATGTAATATTCTCTTAAGAAAGAGCCACGTTCAAGACAACCCAAAATGAAGATATGTTGTGATAGATGTAGGTATAGACGGCGCGGTGTATTTGCTATATATTTGAACCTATACCTACTATAAGTACAGACCTCCGCGAGCCAAAGAGAGACACGAGTAGCGTAGCGCTCTTTGGCTCGCTTTAATCTAGGGTCTAAGCTTTCAGGTCTGGTTGGTTGAGGGACTACCATCATTGCCTCGAAAACCACGTTAAGCCGTTGGTCCCGGTTGTTTTATAGCAACCGGGACCAACGGCTTAACGTGCTTTATCTTTATTTTGTTATCATCATCTATAATAATTATATATCAAGGAACGGGCAGCAGCGTTTTCTTGTGTGGTACAACATAATAATGCGGTCACCAACCCGCCTGCCAAGCGTGGTGACTATGGCAAATATCCTTCCCGGGAGGACGCGAACTTCCCATGTTCAGCGGTGGACGTTATACGGGCTGATGATGATACTATAAGTACATATTTTGTACGTCACAGTTTTGGTTGGTTCCGCACGGTCCACGAATCCAAATATGTTCTATTTCGATAAGAAATAAAAGGATGTAAAGTCATTCAAATGACAAATCTTTATCTTTGAAATTAAAACTTTAATAAATAAAATAAATAAATGACTTTGTCCAGCATGAATTATATCTAACAAAAGGACTCCATAATTATTGGTACTTATTTAGAAAAGTGTCAATTATTATTTTTGGACGTATAGCGATTATTGAATCCCTTATACGTTGGTACCTTAGTTACCTGGTAATTTTCTCTTCCTTGTCATCCAATGAATTAGTTTTATAAAGCTTCCTGTGGGGAAGACTACTGAGTTTCTTCGGAGCGCCTGCGGAACAAAGATAAGCAAAGTCTTCAGGTGCCACGATTTATTGGACTTACTCGTAGTACAAAAATGAAAGACTTTAGAAATAAAACACTTACTTATCTTGGGATGTAGGGATTGTGAAAGTTGTGTTATGCGGTTGGGAGAGCGATTGTCGAGCTATTTCATACGATTTATAGGTTAGGTATTTGTTAAATGGTTAAACGATTTTATCGTATAATATACATACTTACACGATCAACAAAAATATGACAATTATTTCACTCCAATCTTTACTCTATCTACGATTAGAGACACAAAAGTTCATATGGCTTACCATACCTACATATAACCTGTAGACACATTACACGTAGACGTAAAAGAGATGGGTAATACTGGCATGACACGTACGTAGAAGTCATAAGTGTAGTCTAACTATCAACAATGCTTGGCACTAGATTTAAATACCGTATTTACACTAGGTACATATACATACAATTTAGACTTGTTATTCCCAAGTAAAAGCTGATAAATACGACTGCTGTAAGAAAGTTCAATTCTAAATCAGTAAAATATTACCTACTGAAATACTGGCTGGAATTGAAAAACACTGAATGACAAAAGGGCTCTAAAACTGTTGGGCTACTTATCGCAACCCTCACCTGGGGAATACATTTCCAAATTTGATAGGGGAACGAGGGATCAGGTAGATCAACATTAGCATATTGTGGTGCAATATAAGGCTATCATTTTTAATTACATTCGTAGGTAGCGTATTTTTTTCTAACGTTGGACAAGCAGTAGACCTCATACAAATAACTCGGATAATACGTGTAAAGAATAGACATATAATAATATGTTTAGGCTATACGTTTGGGATTTTATTTAAAACTATTGCCCTTTATATGACTTTTAATTTATATTCTGTTATGTCAAACTACTTTCCTAAAAAAAAACTATAATTACACGTCGTCGAATAGAAACCCCTTCTGAAAGCTCCTTCTAGCCCTTTCTTTCATCATGTAATACTTACACATACATTATTTAAGTTACCAGTAACATTCTATATCGTATAAATTTCATCCTTATATTTCAATCAAAATAAATAAAGAAGCCAAATTACAAAGACCAGCTCAAATTCTCATTATAATTCCATTACGACATCAATTTGAATGTGCTGTTATGGTTGACTACGAAATTATTTTTAACATTACGAGTAGTTATGTAGGTATAGTACACGCAAGGTAAATAGTATTAACTAAGATTTATATAAATAACTTAAATAACTTATGTTTTATTTTAGAATTATAAAAAATCCTATAACACTTTTTATACTTGATTTATTAAACTTTCCAACTTTAAGGTATAATATTTTCTACAGTGGAAAGTTCATTTATTAAAATATAGCTTTTCTCGATAAATAGTCTATGTAGCACTGACACGGGCGAGTAAATAACTAAATACCAGGACGGTATCGGACCAGTAAATACTGATAAACGCGTTCAAGCAAAGGAACTCTTCCGCTTTATACATTAATATAGAAGTATAGATTAAGAAATGCGTAGAAACAATAGATATCTCTGTACCTATAAATTCAGAGCATAAGTTTTCCACCAAATAGGCTATGGGTCAGAATTAAAAAAGTTTTTGGAGAAAGATCAGCTGCCTAAAGAGCAACAGCTTATTTGTCTCACCGCTCCCAACCACAAAACAAGCATCCAAATAGCGACGAGATATAATTATTGATTTTTCAGTAATAGGTATCTTATATCGGAAAAAGTCTGCTTATCGTTATTAGTATTAGTGTGCTGGCGTAACGATAACCATAGCTCATATTATGCAAAAAATATTGCTTGGTGAATGAAGTTTGTTACTCCATACGAGTGATATATTTACCATCTTACTACTCGTACAGTTTTCATAATAGATTCTCTCGTGTTCTTTAAAAACTCTTGGTACCGGAAATATTGATAAGGGTTATACACACTTAAAAGAAACATGGAGCAATGACGACAATGTAATATGACATGATTATTCTTATATGTATAAAAATAGGTCGTCGGCGGCTATGGGGTCCTCAAAGAATTTTATTGTACAATAAAATATGACATGGTCCGGAGCGTCAAGTTTGAGCTTAAATAATGGCTAGCTTATTTCGGAAATGCGAAGGTCACAACAAGAAATAAACTTACCATAGAACTTCTTAACACATTATACCTACTGTAGTCAAATCAATTAACTGTGCAAGCCACAAAATAAATAATCTTAATATTTGGTGCGTTAATTTATATCTATTTCTAAGCTAAGGCAAAAAACAACACATACCTATCCAATTTAATGGTGCAAACTTAGTTTTTTTCTATTTTTCTAAACGAGGATGTACGAGTAATCCAAATTGGATTTGATGGTGCAATTCAATTTACGTTTGGTGGCGGGTGTGTTGCTATACTTTTCCCTTTTTTTGTGGTCGGCTTCACTCCTCTGCGATTGACGATGAATTTGTTAATAAACTTAGAAAATTCAAAACCCTTTGAATTTTAGACTTGGATAGCAGTCATCGGAAACTACGGCTGCTTAATTTAACTAAGAATGCTAAATTTTACTTTATATATGTACCTACTTATTTGATTAATTTTGTTTTTGGATTTATAATTTAATTATTGAGCAGCGATTAGTAGGTGGATAGATACTATAAAGATCATTAACCAAAATCTTTTGACACAACTTTAAAGAAATATCAAATATTGCTTAAAATAGTAATTGCATTCTCTTTGGCCTTGCTTTTCACAAAAATGTACCTATCATAGACAATCTTTGCGTGTATGAATCTCTTTGATGTTGATGAGTGGCTCTCGACAAATGCGTCTGGGGGGAGTCAAGCGCCCCCTTGTGACGTAGACTTCAAACGTTCTGATTCGCTTTTACACCTTGGAGGAGGCAGTTAAGTCGAGATCCAGACTTCTATTTACGTGCGACTATAATAGAGACTTGACGTACAATTTGAGGCCTCTAATTAAAATTCTTTAATAAATTTTTGCCTTTAGGTTAAGGAGTCATGTCGACAACGACGTTTAAAGTTTTCCTTGAAGTAATTTAAAAGATTTTAATACGTGAAATTATTCTCTTGGTAAATAATTATATTATAATAAGTCTATTATTGGCACAAATAAATGATACATATGAATATAAATTTGTTTGTATTTCTGTTCATATAGATAGGTATACGGTGCCCACGCCAAAACAAGTACTTTACAATATATTTTTTGGACGGTTTTTGGCGTAAGCTTTTTCGCTTCAAGGCTAACTTTATATGTAGATATATAGTTAGCCTCGAAGCTTTTGCTATTTAACCATATAGGTAAGCAGGGCTCCAGCCTTATTAAATGGTTTAATAACTACAAACCTTTCGGCCTTCTGGTCTACTAGGGCACCGAAACACAAACTAAAAGGGTCGGGAGGGCGTGGGCAGACGCTTCGCGTTCGTAGGCGTTCTTCCCCGGGTCAGATAGAATGGTCTCTGTATTGCTAGTTTGTAAGTGTTTCTTCGATCTCTGTGCTGCTATAGATTGTAAGTCGTGAGTGTTGAGCACATTCGAAGGTACGTTTCGATCCCTCTTTCATACACTGCTGGCGATAACAAACGAACCGAGGCATGTCGAATGAATCTACTTTGAACGACGGTTCGCCGAACTTTTTGACCGGTAGTATGGCCTATTAGGGCCATTTATACAGGATGTAAAATCTATTTCATTTTACATCCTGCATAAATATTTCGACCGCCGTGGCGTAGCGGTAGACGTCTCGCTTTAAGTCTCGGAGGTCGTGGGTTCGATCCCCATGCAGAACAAGATGTCTTTGTGTAAATACTAAAATTTATTTCCGGTACGGTCAGGTTGGCTGAGGGACTACCCTCCGTGCCTCGTAAAGTACGTTAAACCTTTAATCCCGATTGTTATAACATCATCTGTAACAAGCGTATACTGGAATACTGCCCCTGCCCGCTGTCGGGCTGACCGGGACAATGGACCAGCTCGTCTGCTAAGCGTGGTGACTATGGCAAAACCCTTCCTCGGGAAGAAGGCCGATGTTTAGCAGTGGACGTTAATCGACCTGACGATTATTATATATATTTCACAGTGTATCTTATAAACGGGTGTACAAATTTTGTATTAACTGTTATATTCTCGATACAAATGTATCAGTAATACCGCAACGACAGTTCAACATTGAACAGATACCTACCTTGTCTTTGAAATGTGTTGTGCATGTGGTTGTGAAACCCACAATTATTACACTTTACAATTATTGTATAAGGCTCTATATCTCTATTAATTGTTCTTATCCAGAAACGTACTGGGAAAACGACTGAATAATCGATAAATAAAGTTCAGGTTGTTAGTTCTACAAAAAAAATTGCTTGTAAATAGTTTTGCGTAAATAAAGCATATATTTTTTGCTTAATAGGTACAAATATTTATGATACAGTCATAAACGGCAAACAGTTTTGTTCAAATACAAAATCTATTGACTTAAAATGACGTGTATAGAAGCCCAGTGCGCTTTCATCTTAAAATCAAGGGTGTCTGATGTTCCGCGAACATCGCAGGCACAAAATTGTTTTATATGCTGAATTTAAAGTTTGATGCTTTTCAAGTCCTTGTTCGTTAACAAGCAAAGTGTCCAATTTTTTTTTATAAATTTTACTTTAATAACGCTCGGTGATCCTTCGTTTGAGAATTGTATTACTCAGTAGGTATGTTGCTTTTTAGCAGCACTGTCAGAATTAACTACCTATTATTATAATAATTTTTATAAAGCATAGCATTTCATAGCACATAATTATAGAATTAACTAGCTTCCCGTGCGTTGTTCCTGTTCTCGTGGGAACTTCATACCTAAATATAGCCTATATTTACCGGAGATAGTGTAGCTTCCCAACTGTGAAAGAATTTTTCAAATCCCTCAAGTAGTTTCGGAGACTATTCAACTCAAACAAACAATCAAATATATCCTCTTTATAAAATTAGTATAGATATATAATATGTGATTCGAAAATGTAGGTTTCTTCATAACATCTTAACTTATATTCTAATACTAGTTTTTGCCTACGACTTCGTCCGCGGAGATTTCTATTTCTTATTATAAAGTGGGTTCACCCAATTACGAAGTTTGAAAAACTCCTTTCTTATCGGATGTCTACGTCATCATTTAAAACATCCTTTAAGTTGCAAGTCTCTACGATCAGTAGTTTAGGCTGTGCGAGATACGTTCCTCAGTCATTCAGGGCAAAGCGTTATATCCCACACACAGTAATGTGGTATTCTATTTGTAAAAGAAGTTCCAAAATTGGTTCAGCAAATCCTGAGATAATTTTACTTTTGTATTTAATTGGATAAGGAGTAATCCTGTTTGTATTGTATTATACATATAGCTTGGTAAATAAGCCATAAATTTTAACGATATTTTTAAGATATACGATTCCGTAGTAGGTACATTAATTTGATCGATAAAGGTTTATTTTTTTCAGTTTTTCGGTCCTATATAGTGTGTGGGTACTTTACTTATAAGTATTTCTCCGGAATCAATCTACCTATTGATGAAAGCTGCATTAAAATCCATTGTGAAGTTTAAAAGATCAAAGTGAACAGATAGCGGAACCGAATTCATTTTATACTGCGTAAAGATTTCGTTGTTATGTTCCGTTATTAATGAGAAAATACATAAAGGCTATTTTTTATGAAAGCTCTTAACATGGGAACTGAAGCTAAGCCTGTGAAACGACTAGGCAAATTAAACAAATAGTAGGAACGTTAGAGGATGTATCATATTTCTACTTAGCTTTCCACGTAAGGGCCCCGTAAGAACTTCATAATAAAATATAGAGTATAGCGTTCCTCGAAAAATGGCGTTATCTAGCATTGAAATAACTTTTCGAATCGGGCCAGCAGTTCCTGAGATTAGCGCGTTCAAGCAAACAAACTCTTCAGCCTTCTACGTATTTCAGGACTACCTTCAACTGCGTAACTACCGTTCGCTTGGCATCTTTATAATAAAATATAGCCTTCCTCGATAAATCGTCTATCTTGCACTGAAACAATTTTTCATATCGGACTAGTTGTTCTTGAGATTAGCGCGTTCAATCAAACAAACAACCTCTTCAGCTTTATATATAAGTGTAGAGTAGTAACAAACAATCACACAAACTCTTCAGCTTTATATATAAGTGTAGAATGGTTTGTAGAGTAGGTCTAGATAGATAATTAAATTTATCTACATACAAAAGCGTAAAAAGTTAGATTTTTATCTATATTTTGTGATTATTTTTGTAATAGAATCTGATTATTAATCGAATTATATTATATCAATAGAACAATTTGGTTTTAGTGACATAATTGTTGCTAATGATATTTTGAGTGCTTCTTCAGATCAAGCTGCGTTGAATAGCCTCACACATCACTGGACATCATCAATAATTATGTTCTATTCTAGTCTCCAGATTATAATTAAGTGCGAATGAATGAACTCAGCTCAGCTAAATGAATTAATTGCTCATTAGAACGTATCATATATATATCATATTATGTTAATCAAAGACTGATTAGGTTCTAAAATGTAATCAGAATTATGTCAATTCTGGTAATTTAGTACGTATCTAATATCAAGGTCTACTGAACTGAAATGAAACATTAGATTCCTATATTATGCAGCACAACTCCAATCTGGCGTCCTTATATCAATGATCAAAGGATAATTATTATTAACATGTTGTAGTAGAATAATGTGGTTCCTGAAATAGCTTTTGATTCTTAATCACTACATTATACTAGAAAACGACTTTGTTTTATACAAAACAAAGTCGTTTTCTCTGTCCCTATATCCCTATGTATGCTTAAATCTTTAAAACTACGCAACGGATTTTGATGCGGTTTTTAATAGATAGAGTGATTAAAGAGGAAGGTTTATTTGTATGATACATCCGCATTGCACCCGTGCGAAGCCGGGGCGGATATATATCAGGTCGCTAGTATTATATAAAGACAAACACAATGAAAACTAAAATCCGGCACAAAGTTAAGTAAATCGTTGGAATTTTGGTATATACCCAACAATTTAACCGAATTTTCTTATCTCATAAAATAATGCAAAATATACTTAAATTAAGTCTCAATTTTATACTGATAGCATTGTATGAAAAAGTCTTGGCCTACTACTCCAATTCACTTCTAGTAATTAATGAACAAAGATCTGTTATTGCTTTTACAATTGTGAAATAAATAACCTATTATGATTTTCTATTATGATAACAGAAAATCAAATGCAATTGTCCAATCATCCGTTAAATACCTAACTTGCATCTTAAACACAATAATGATATTGATGCATAAAGAAAGGGTGGCTCTTGCCTCGGCCAACGAATAAGCTTGGATATTATCGCTAGCTAGCGACCGCCCTGAGCCGAGGTCCAAGTCCCACTGGGGAGGCCCTTTTGCGCGTTTAGGTTGTAGTTTTTAAATAATTTCTTTAGGCTGAAGCTCTGCTCGCCTTTAGTAAAGTAGCAAAAGCCTTCTGGCTAAATACATAATGTCCGCCCGAAAAAAAAAGTTTGGCCGTGGTTTTAGATTAGTTTTAATTTTATATAAGTTTACATACTAATGTTAACTTTAGTTGTTATAATTAATTATTCAAATAAATAGAAAAACTTTTTATAGTAATATTAAAATAAATTATTCTTCTGCAACTTTTAATTATTAATCTTGTTATATTACTGTTACAGATGTCTTTAGATTTCTTAATTGAATTTATTTTAAGGAGAACAATAGCCAATTTTGTAATTAATCATTAAAAAAATATTGTAAAAACTCTCAAAAACTTTAAGAACTTTCAAAAACATTAAATAGAGTTATAATACAATAAAATAAGTTAATTTTCTTTTACAAGTTGCTCCATCTATATTAATAAATAAAATTAAAGTGTTTGTTTGTAACTGGAAAATAAAAGTTTTTTACTAAGTACATATGAATAATATGTACTCTATATAGTAATAACAAAAACACAATAATTTTTATTAGTATGTCCGTCCGTCTGTCTGTCTGTATTTAGGCTCCACTGATTTTGACAGGGCTTTCACTGGTAGATAGCAAATTTTACAAGGTATAATATAGGTAACTATTTTGTCTATCTGTGTGTTTGCCCGTGTAATCCCCTTAATTTTGAAAACGGTGTAACAATTAAGATCGGACTTTTATTGTTAGATAGCTTATAAAATCATTTACGCGGACGAAGTCGCGGGCAGCAGCTAGTTTATAATAAAGTCAATTCGGTAACTTAGGATTGGATTGAAAATGAAAAATGAAAATGAAAAAATGAAAATGAAAACGTTTATTGATAATGTAGACGAATCGATCGTACTTATTATAAGTCAAATACAATGATAATGATGAAAAAAATAAATAAAAATAAATCTTTACTAATAAATTAGTTTACATTTCAACAATAATGTTATTAAATTTATTAATATTGTTATGACATGTCCGTAATTAATCGCTTATTATAAAATATAATTAAGATCAACCAGCGCGGGCTGGGATCGGGTCTGAAGCATAGAACGCGTCGCGAGCCTCGCCTTGCGAGGACGACCGGACCCTATCCTAGCTTCCTACGAGTCTTTCTCTATCTACCTACGGTGTGACACTCGGAGAAGAAAGACTATAAGAAACTCCGAGATCATTCTTTTTGTCATCTTTTAAAGTCTTTGATTAATAATTTTATACATTGTTTAAACATTTTTAGTATCTAGGTTAGTGATCCCCATACATCGATATGTAGGCACTCATACCAGGAAAGTGTGATTGAATCAAAAAGTATTTAAAAGCAATTTATTTTTATATTATTGAAGTTTTTTTTTCATTTTTTTTTATTATTTTAATCTGACAATAAATATACGATACTATTTGGTTCTTCTTTATAAATATTTTTAAAGACTATAATCATGCCACGGGTCACCTGGAAGAAATTTCTATTGAAATAAGCTGTACCTTTGTGCTATTGTTTCCTTATTTATCTTGTCTCATATTGTTTGTGTGTATATAAATTACTAGCTACCCGCACGCGGTTTCACCCGCGTTACTCCCAGTCCCGTTTGAACTTCATAATCACTACATAGTATGAAATAAAGTCGCTTCCCGGCTGTCTGTCTGTACCTATTAGTGATGTGCCGGATATCCGTATCCGTATCCGTGGATATCCGAGGCAGAAGAAAGATCCGTATCCGTTAATTTTTGGCGGATCTTTTACGGATCAATTTACCTTATATATAAAATTCTTTGAGGCGAAGGGTAAGGCGCACTAACGACGCTAATTTCCGAGATTCTGACGGTCCAAATTTATTTAAAATAGATCCGGTTTAGTAGCTAACAATTTAAAGTAATTGGAGTCGCTAGTGCGCCTTACTCTTCGCCGTAAATAGGTGATTAGGTAGTAATAAAAAACTATTAAATTCAATACAGATATTTTTTTATTTCTTAAAATCACATATTTGGCTCCTTTATGTTGCAAACTTTGCCGTAGTTAGTTGCCATACTAATAGTATATAACTCCAAGAGGCTAATGCTAAATCAACTCGCTTTTTAATGAGATCAATATTATAAAAAGTTATAATATCACTTATTAAGAAAACAAAATTTAGATCTTCGTAATATTTTAAATTCGAATTAAATGATTTTTTAATCAAGTAAACTAGTACTGCGTGACACGTACATTGTTCATGTTAGATTAAAATCACAATGACACTGATTGTGTAAGAAAGTTAAGATCCGTATCCGTATCTGCGGATCCTGACACCAAATATCCGTATTCAGATCCGTATCCGCGGATCTACATTTTTGACGATCCGGCACTATGTATGCTGCATGAGATCTTTAGAACGCAACGGAATTGGATTCATTATTAGGTACCAATTCTTTTCGTTTTTGGGTCATTTTCAAAAAAAGTGTACACTATTAGAAAAATGCCGGATTTTTTTTTTATTGTAATTCGTTTTTTTAATTTAATTTACAATAATGATTCTTTTCAAAATATGAAAATTATAATAAAATCACATAATCAGGATTATATCCTTAAATAAAACTATTTTTTTGCCCCTGGGAAACAAAATTTGTTCCGTTCCGAAACTAATAGCTGTCAGTTAAAGAAATGAAATAAAACTCGTCTGGATAAAATCAAAAACTATAATTGGTTAACGATGTTATGTACTTTAATACAAAACAGATGAAACATAAAATCAACAATTGCAAACATACATAATCAACATTTTAATTTCCATTCTGTTACTATTTGGACCAAATTAGTTCAATACTTTTTGGTATGTTTCTCAATTAACATATAACTTAGGAACTATTTTTTTAATCACATTAATCAAATGTTAAATCAAATTATTACAAATATTCTAACATAAAATTGAACATGACTCAAATTTTACACCTTATTCAAAATGATGTACATTATAACCGTTGCCGGTATTGAAGAATGCAGTACTTACCCACCTATTAAAAATTTGTTACAATGATCACATTCATCTTCGCAGTAGTGATCATATATGGCATAAAATGTACATAGCTGACACCAAAAAAAGTCAACATTTATTAAATTCTTCACTTTTGTATTATCAGATACAATAAAGTGGTATGGGTTATGGATTAAACTGGTGGGAAATCCACAACCGAAACATTTTTCCATAATTCGGAAATGAGTTATTAACCACGGCCATATTGATTCGTGCAATAACATAAAATCATTTTTGTTTAGAAATTTATCAACGTTTGCGAGGACAACCATTTTTACTAGGTAGGTAAAGTACCTGCAAAAAAAACAATGCATATGTTACATATACGACCATCATCATCATTATATGTCAGCCAAATGACGTCCACTGCTGGACATAGTCAACCAATTCAAATAATGTTATGAAAATGCATACATTTTACTTGTGTAATTTTGAGCACTGTTCGCGCCGTCTACGAGTCCTGGCCGATGACGTCACGCGAACCGGACGAGAGGTGCGGCGCGGGCCGGCCGCGGGACACTCGCTCACAATACTCAAGAACGACGCACGCGCATCGCCTTATTATTTTTTCTTAAAACTATTTTGTTGTAACGAAATTCATTAAACCAAATCAAATCATAATACTTTGTTTTTACTTGTCTGCTCCGTGGACAATATTGGCGACCGTTAAGGCAAAGAATTTGCAAAATCTCAAAAAGTTTGAAAAGTAACGGAACATCGGTGACGAAACAAAGGTATCGAGATCAAGGAGGTGGCTGCCGGGTGTGCTTCGGCTGCATTACTGAACCAGGGGAGTGCTCTTTCCTTTATTCCTTTGATCCATACTATTCCTTTCTATTTGTGTAAAAGTGTATTTAACATTAAATCTATAAAAATAGGGAATTGTTTCACGCGAGTTCCGTTATCTGCTTGCGCGCTTAGCCGGTGCAGTGAGTGCATTTTACGCTTAATCTTGGTGCTTAGCTATTCTTTATGCTTCCAAAGTGCACATCGCAACGAGTGGTTCCATAATTATAATCACCGTCTTAATTGCTAATGTGCAGAATAAGTACATAATCATATTTTGTGCGTGCTATTTCTTAAATACATAATTACTTACATAATTACAGCTAAGCATTCATTTTAACTGTCGCAAGCGTGATATTCTTTCACATAATTAGCTCAGTCTTATGCTTAAAAATAGCAAATTAATAAATTTTTATTTTACCCACATTCTTAATTAATAATCGGATTTCTTTGTGTGATTAATCTTTTCACAAGCCACTTCTCATGCCCAAACTTATTCAGATTAATTCAATATCATAAACAAAGGCAGTCACCGCAGTTTGGCCGAACATTCCAGGATATCAGCGGATCGCGCGTTGTGCGCGTGACCTACATTAGACCGACCGGCCGGCTGCGCTAGCGCGCAGGTGCAAGGGTCCAAGCGGTTACACCGAAGCGTCCGCCGCTCGGCCGTCTGTGACACCGTGCAGTAACAGCTACGAAGATTGGATCGCCGCATAATCAACATTGTGGTTTGATGCACATTTATTATCTTATCTAATTTGTTTATTTGCCCTTAACAATAATTGTATTTATTAATAATGACTTCTGGAAATGATGAAATTCAAGAAGTCGCGTCGGTGAATGCAGGCTTAAAGGAATTAATAAGTTTAAGAGGCACTAAAAAAGGTCAATTAACTAAGTTTAATAATTTCGTAAGCACTTTATCTGAAATTCCTGTTCAATCTATTACAAATAAACAAAATAAGGAATTAATTGTTCGGTTGAGTAAAATAGAAAATATTATTCATGAATTCGATGAAATTCAAAACAAAATCGAAGTGATGACCGAGGAACCTAAACAACGTCTCGAGCGAGATTTATTCGAGGACCTTTATTATTCTAGCGTAGCGTTTGCTCAGGAAGTCATTGAGTCGTACTCGAAAGCTAATCCTGATAATAACAACGACGTAAATAGTCAACCTTCTTATAAATCTGCGAACACGGGTTGCAATCACATGAATAATATTAAGCTTCCAACTATTAATTTACCTACCTTCGACGGGAATTATCTTAAATGGCTCGAGTTTAGGGACACCTTCGATGCGTTAATAAATTCAAACGAGTCAATGTCCAATATAAACAAATTTCATTATTTGAGATCGTCTTTGGTAGGCAGCGCGACTGTAGTCATTAAGTCCATTGAATTTACGGCTCAAAATTATATAATAGCATGGGAGCTGTTATGTGCTCGTTACGATAACAAGAAAATTTTGATAAACAATCATTTAAAAGCCTTGTTTGCTTTAGAGCCCATGACCCGTGAGTCGCACAAGGCTATACAATTTCTGATTGATCACATATTAAAAAACTTAAGATCACTTGAGACCTTAGGTCTACCCACTGATAAGTGGGACGTTCTTATTATTTACGTTATGACTACGAAATTGGACCCGGTTACTTTATCAAAATGGGAAGAACATAAAAACAATTTTACAGACTACCCTACCTTAAATGATTTTATTAAATTTATACGTAATCGGGCAGACATTCTTGAGACTATGTGCGTTAGTAAAAGCGACAAACCGAAACAAAATGTTTTTTCTTCACAAAAAGATATAAAAAGATCTGATAGTGATAATAATCATAAAAATTCGTTTCAACAAAAGAGTTCGAAAAGTTTTGTCGCTTCTGCTAATAATAGCAAGTCAAAGCATAATAACACTGACAATCATACATGCCCATTCTGCAATCAAAAGCATAGGATTGTGGAATGTAGCACATTTAAAGACTTGACACCGCAAGCACGATCAAGTGAGGCCATAAAACTTAATCTTTGCTTGAACTGCTTGAGGAGAGGCCATGCCGTAAAAGACTGTCGCTTGGATGGCAGTTGTCGAGTTTGCCGACAAAGACATAATTCTTTGTTACACGTAAATCAAAACAATGATAATAATCAAACAGGCTCAAATTCATTATCAGTTTCGCTGTCAGCACAGTCACAAGGTCAGGTACTTTTAGGTACTGCTGTAGTGCAAGTCATGGATCCTAAAACAAAAAATATTTATACTGCTCGCGCGTTGCTTGATGCAGGCAGTCAATCATCATTCATAACAACAAACTTAAAAAATACAATGAAGTTAAAAACTCAAAACACTAGTTTTTGCGTTACCGGCATTAGCAATAATACGATTAATTTGTCGGACAGCTGTGAGGTGATTATTCAGTCACTAAACAGTCCTTTTATCACTCATCTTAAGTGTTTAGTGATGCCTAAAATAACTGGTCACTTACCTAACATTCCTGTGGATGTTTCGCGTCTTAATCTACCCGCGAACATAAAGTTAGCTGATCCTAATTTTAGTCAGCCATCAGAAGTCGATCTGCTTTTAGGTGCAGAGATATTTTTCGAAGCTATTTCTCCTAACAAACATAATATGGGGCCGGGGATGCCCATCCTCCAAGATTCTCAATTCGGATGGATTGTAGCGGGACCTCTTAATATAACAACAGGTTCACTTAATAAATCAGGGATTAAAAATACAGTTTGTAATTTTACTAAAGAAATTAATAATAACTTAACAAAATTTTGGAATATCGAGGAGGTTTCTACTTCAAAGCTACCTTTATCACCACATGATGAGTTCTGCGAACAACATTTTGTTGAAAATACTACCCGTTTGGAAGATGGTAGATTTTCAGTTAAAATGCCATTTATTGAGAATCCTGAAACAGCGCTTGGCGAATCCTATTACATGGCTGAAAAGCGATTCTTAAACATTGAAAGGAAATTACTGAAAAATTCAAGCCTAAGAGAACAATATCGTAATTTCATCAAAGAATACGAGGAGCTTGGTCACCTTACTAAAATAGATAGACCATCCTTCGGTTACTTTATACCTCACCATGCGGTGATACGGGAGACAAGCGAGACAACAAAACTCCGGGTCGTCTTTGATGCGTCAGCTAAGACTACTTCAAAAAAATCGTTAAATGACATTCAAGCCATAGGTCCGACCATTCAAGATGAATTGTTTGACATTCTAATTCGGTTTCGCCAGCACAAATACGTTCTGGCAGGCGACATCACGAAGTTTTTTAGACAAATAAAAATTGACGAGTCTCAAAGAAATTTACAGCTTATCCTATGGCGCGATGATGATTCAGGGCCCATTAACATTTTACAGCTTAACACTGTCACATACGGTACCGCTGCTGCACCGTTTTTAAGTACAAGATGCCTTAAGCAACTAGCAGATAATTGTACAGATCCTATAATATCAGAGGTCATAAAACATGACTTTTACGTCGATGACCTACTTACTGGCTCATCCAATCAAAATGACTTATTACACATTCATAAAGGTGTGACAGAGACACTAGCGTCAGCTTGTTTTCCCATTCATAAATTCCGTACAAATTGTTCCCAGATATTCACATCCCCAATGGAGACTAAATCTCTTGATCTAGATAAGGATTCTAATGTTTTAGGAGTCCTGTGGGCTCCAAACACTGATTTACTTAAATTTTCTATTAATATAAATACAGACACACAAACACTCACAAAAAGAAACATTCTATCCAATACATGCAGAATATTTGATCCTCTTGGCCTTCTGAGCGCTTGCACAATTACTTTAAAAGTATTGTTGCAAAAGTTGTGGAAACTAAAATTAGAATGGGATGATCCCGTCCCACAGGATATTAAAAAGTCATGGGAAAAAGTAATTAGCAATCTTAACCTTTTTCTTACAGTATCTGTTCCGAGGTACGCGATGGGTTCCCCACCCGTTAAAACGGAACTACACTGCTTCGTGGATGCCTCCCAAGACGCCTACGCAGCGTGTGTGTACTTACGTTCACTTGATGCTGATAACGTCGTAACTATAAAACTTTTGTGTTCTAAAACTCGTGTAGCGCCTTTAAAGCCTGTGACAATTCCGCGACTTGAATTGTGCGCGGCATTGCTGGGTGCTCGCCTCATGCATAAAGTCAGTAACGCACTGCGTTGTGGAATAGACAGTAAATACTTTTGGTCTGATTCAACCATCACGTTAGGTTGGATTAGAACTCAGCCTAAATTATTGAAAGCATTTGTATGCAACCGCGTTAATGAAATACATGAGCTTACCGAACGAAACTCTTGGAGATACGTACCAACCGATCTTAATCCTGCGGATATGGCTTCAAGGGGGGTAGCACCGAGTATTTTAGTTAACTCTTGTTTATGGTGGGAAGGCCCACCCTTCCTCTTAAACTCGGTATCGGAATGGCCTACTCACCCAAACATAAAACTAGATTTACCAGAAATTAAGGTTAATATTACTCAAGAAATTCATAAATTCATTAATTTTGAAAATTACTCTAGTGCTACAAGGCTTAAAAGAGTCTATGCTTATGTATTTCGATTCATTAGTAATTGTAAAACTTTAACTAAAAACAAGTCGCCGTTGAACGACGTTGAACTTCAACATTCTCTTGATTTTCTTATAAAAATGGCTCAGCGAGAATCTTTCTTAAATGAAATCGAAACTTTATCTAACGGTAAGTGTCTTAAGCCTAAATCACATATTTTAAGTTTATCTCCATTCATTGATAACAGCGGTGTGTTGAGAGTAGGCGGTCGACTCAAAAATGCTGCTATTAAATATGAGAAAAAACATCCAGCTTTGCTAGATTCCAAACATCATTTCACAAATCTCTTAATGACAGCCGATCACCTGCGTCTCGGTCACGCCGGTCCTCAACTTCTCCTATGTTCATTCAGAGAACAGTTCTGGCCTATAGGAGGCAGAAATTTAGCCAGAAGTATAGTTCGTAAATGCATAATATGTAAAAGATTTAAGGCTAAAACTATAAATCCGTATTTTGGTGATCTGCCCTCTAGCAGAGTTACTGAATTTTATCCATTTCAGACCTGCGGAACTGATTTCGCTGGCCCCTTCATGATATCAAGTAAGAAGGGTCGCGGCAATCGAGTGTCTAAAAGTTATTTATGCATATTTATTTGTTTCGCTTCAAAAGCAGTACATCTCGAGACAGTCAGCGATCTCAGTACCGCAGCTTTCATTGCTTGCCTTAAACGATTCATTTCCAGAAGAGGGAAACCTTATAGTATTCATTGCGATAATGCAAAGAATTTTGTGGGGGCGAAAAACGAATTGGGTAGGATGTTGCGATCCAGTCTACGTTCTGTTCATGATTTTTCTAGCAATGAAGGCATTAAATTTGTGTTTAATCCACCATATTCTCCTACTTTCGGTGGGCTATGGGAAGCTGGCGTAAAGAGTGCTAAGCATCACCTTAAGCGTATTGTAGGAAATGCCAGTCTTACTTTTGAGGAGTTGAGTACGCTTTTTACACAAATAGAGGCGATCCTCAACTCCCGACCTCTTACTCCTTTATCACCTGACCCCAACGATCTCTCTCCTTTGACCCCAGGGCACTTCCTGATCGGGCGGCCACTGACGTCACTGCCAGCACCTCCAGGCGAGAACAAGAACCCCAAGAACCGATACATCTTAATTGAAAACTTAAGACAACAGTTTTGGGCACGGTGGACGCAAGAATATTTATCAGAGTTGCAACAGCGTACAAAATATCGCCTACAGCAGCGAAACTTACAAATTGGTGACCTGGTAGTTTTCAAAGAAGAGGGCCTTCCACCTCTCAAGTGGAAGATGGGCCGAGTACAAAAAGTATACCCAGGCGCTGACGGAGTAGTCCGCGTCGCCGACTTCAACACATATCGGGGAACGGAGCGGCGCGCCGTCAACAAAGTATGTCCGCTCCTAACAAACCATGAAGAGGAGGAGGAGGCTGAATAGAGTCTTGAAAGTGATTGCTCCTTTCAAGGAGGGGCAGGATGTTCGCGCCGTCTACGAGTCCTGGCCGATGACGTCACGCGAACCGGACGAGAGGTGCGGCGCGGGCCGGCCGCGGGACACTCGCTCACAATACTCAAGAACGACGCACGCGCATCGCCTTATTATTTTTTCTTAAAACTATTTTGTTGTAACGAAATTCATTAAACCAAATCAAATCATAATACTTTGTTTTTACTTGTCTGCTCCGTGGACAAGCACATTCATTTCAACAATATTTAATATTATCATAATAAACACATACACTTACTGTTCACAACTACATATTTAGCAAAAACTCAAAATATAAAAAACATAAGTCTTTAGAGTTTTTTTAACAAAATGACCCATTTAGGACCTTACGAATAATATTTGACAGTCGTCGCTTTGATATTATAGTAAATAGATCGCCAGTACTACAAATATAATGTATCATCTTCCTAAGAATTCCATTCCGAAACATTTCAATTCCATTTCTACGTTACCTAGGTTTTGGTTACGGAACGGAAGTATCGGAACTCTGACTTTAAACACTTTTGTTTTAATTATTTTAAACTAACACTTTAGAACAACAAGCTTGGTATCACTTTATGTTCACTGAAAGCTATTAAAGATATCAAAATAATTAGCAAGAAATAAACTTGTAAACTTACTTTGGAATTGGTTGCGGCTTTGGAAAATCAAAATCGGACCACTACTGAGAAGTATTTCTTCGTTCGCCGGCCGCCGTCAAAATGATCGAATTACTTGTTAAAACCCGTTGACAGTGTTCAAAATGTTGCCGATCGAAAAAAATACATATCATATGGTAGTTTTGATTTGCACATCTCGCAAAAATTGCGGTTTCGGAAGGGAATTTTCCATTTTAACCAATTTATGTCCTCACAAAGATTAAATTATTTAAATATTTTGTGACAAATTAGACTATTGCTGTAATCGTATAACAAATCGTGCATAACTATACTTTTCAAAATATTAACCACATTATTATATTTAGGTCAGCAACATGAATTAAGGTTACGTTATTTAAATGAAAATGGTAGTGGGACAGTGCTAAAATAGATACCTTCTACCTTATTTTTTTTAAATTATGGTAATATGACTGTCTTTACAAGCTGCAACATATACAATACTATCATTAAACTGACCACAAATTAATATTTTAAGTTTTGTTTTACTTAAACATAGATATTATTCTTAAAAAAAAATACTAAAGTGGTGGGACACACCCGAAACACCAATGTACACTTTTTGTGAAAATGACCCTTTTATACTCGTGATAATTTCTCAACGAAATGCCCGATTGGAATAAAACAAAAAGTATTTTACTTCTATATAAATACCCTTGATAACATAATGCTTAATTTGGATAAGGGTTAATATTACCATACACATTTAACGTAGTTCCTTTTTCAGACGATTTAATATTTTTTATGAACAAAAAAGCGTTTATTGTGTCTATGATAGTTAGATATGTGCTCTCGTGGATTTTTTTTAGATCTTAATAAGACCAACAAGCCCGTACTACATCATTCTGTTCTATTTTCAATAGTTTTTGCAGCGCACGCATAAATAGGTTTTCGATTTTACACCTTAAGTGTTACAAAATCGCAATTTTCTTACAGATCCCTAATTTTTTTGAAAATATAATATAGCCTATAAAATATATATGGATTAACCAACACTGAAAGATTTTTTGAAATTGGACCAGTCATTCCTGAGATTAGCACGTTCAAACAAACAAACAAACTCTGCAGCTTTATAATATTAGTATAGTATAGATTAAATAAATAAATCATGATACTGAGCACTTACAGTAAACGTGGTGCATTCAGTACAAAATTCTATCATCTTTCCTCTGTTAATCTGACTGCATGCGTTATCTACTCAAATATAACTCTGACAAAATTATAGCCTGTTTGGCTGGCTAATGTTATTTGAAGGCATAGCATGGGAATTAGAAGTTACGATATGGCTATCAGCGAACAAAAGACCAGGCAAATGAGGAGTTAGGTAGATAAATTTTAATCAGAGCACGTCGGGTATCGTGTTAAATGAATTTAAGGAGTTTTGTGTACCTGTTAGCTCTGATAGATAATTCAGTTATACGGGGTTGTGAGAATAGTACCTACTTTGTACAAGGGTGGTATTTGGTACACTCATTTATTTTTTATCATTTTTATCACCACCTTCAGCTCGTATAACGTCTATTGTTGAACGTGGGCCTCCGTGGTCATGGTCGCCGCGCTTGGCCGGCAGGCTGGTGACCACAATATTATGTTGCAACACACAAGGTAACGCTGCTTCCCGTTCCTGCGTATTATAGATGATGTTATAACAATCAGTACCAATGGATAAACGTACTTTCCGAGGCACGGAGGGCCGTCCATATAGCAACCAGAATCTTAAAATTTAACAAAGATTTCTTGCGTTACGCATTGCATTCTTGCATTACCTAACATGGGAATCGAACCCACGATCATCGACACTTAAAAAACGCCGCAAAGATATATGATGAGTATTTGTAAGATATAGCCATCGGGTAGTATACAGGGTTATTTTTAAAACACCGGTAACCTCTCAGGACTACGTTACTAACATCATAATCAACAACTTTTGTTCTATGACTTTTAAAAATTCATCATATTTTAATTCATCAGATTTACACACAAAAATAAAAATATTTAAATTCAACGCTCTAAATGTTACAAAGTCTATGCGAAGCAAAAGAAAGCGATAGTACCGGACAGTGCGGCAATGTATGTAGGTACAGCAAAATACAGAGTTGAAAAGTGTTAGATAGGACAACGAAATATTGAAGGTTTGTTTTTGGTAAATGTATAATGTTTTGTAAAAAGTCGTAGAACAAAAGTTGTTGTTTATGATGTTAGTAATATAGTCCTGAGAGGTTACCGGTGTTTTACAAATAACCCTGTAAAATATTTACGGGGTGCAATGTGACTGGCAATTTGTTGTTTTATTGCTATTTGTAAATGGAAAGAACTGCTGTAGTATGCCGGAAGCCGGACCCCACCGAACAAAACACGAAAAAAACTTAACCACTTAAGAATTTCGCAAGTTATGGAGTGACCAATTATATGTACTATGGCAAATAAAGTGCCGAAATTATTGGAATATAATATTATCATCTATTATAATAGTTATACGCTTATTTTTATGGTTATGGCTACCAAAAACTCTGCAATTTAAAGCACACACAATTGTAAATGCACTCTGATTGCGTTTGGTGAAGAATTATTGTTATCTATTTTAAATATATATAGCTATACATATTTAAAATACATTAAATTAGTTATTAGTTCTACGTTCTACTAGTGTTAATCCCGCTCATTTTTTTTGTAATTGAGATTAGTATGGATTTCTGCAAAACACCAGTTATAATTCCATTAATTTCTGTATTGTATTTACAGCCTCAAATATTTATATTTTTTTCTTATGGCGTTTCACAAATTTATCTATTTTACCCAAGAGCTGGCTTCGCACTGGTTTTACCATTACTCATATCTCATTTGATGTCAGCTCATTCATTTGGCCAAAGGGCCGAGGGCCAATAACAGTAAATCACGGCGCTCTCTTGCGGTCTTACTAGCCTAGTTATACTCGTATATCTCAGAGAGAATACGCTGTACGTCATACACGGATGTACAGATTTTACAGATTTACTGTACCGTACTTAATAGTTTTACGAGGCCTGATACCTACAAAGGCGAAAACGGCGACTTTAAGTATAAAAGTTTCAGCCAATGAAATTATAAGTATATTACAATCTTTTAAGTTTGCAGTACTGAAACTGTATATTTATAGCATGCAAAAGTGGTCACCCGGTGGCCGAAATTCAACCATAATTCTAATAATATTAGCAGTCTGCACTCCTTCTCTATATAAACTACTAGCAGTCCCGTTCCCGTTGAAACTTTAACTTAAAATATAGCATATGACACTCACAAATGACGCGTTGGTTCTATTGGTAAAAGAATTTAAAAATTAGTTCATTACCCCTACAATGTCACCAACTCTTTATTATAAGTAAGCGGCCGTAGCCCAACGGCTAGGGCGGGGACTTGTGATCTTGAGGTCGCCGGTTTGAACCCCACCCATTGCCCTACCGACGTGAACCCACTCGTAATACTAGTAGACTGCTAAACTCTGCTAGTATTCTTTTAAAAATAGATAGAAAATAAAGATTATGTTAGTATAGATAAGTGTGCAAAATGTCATACTCCTCCGTCCGTCGCAATTTTCCTAAAAGGAATAATACATTTTGCTGGACGTATAAATATACGTATATATATTAAATATATAGATTTTATTTAGTGACTAACAAGTCAAGTTCATCATTACTATGAAAAAGGCTGTCCAGCAGCACTGGCTTGCCTTTTTTGTATAGAGTAATTGTATGATGTGAAGCGGATGCGCACGAGCTGCATTTACCAGAAACAAAATAAAAATCGTTCATCTTTTCAGTTCATTCCTTGATTAAGCAAAGTGGCATCGGATTGGATGTCCATTATAAGCAACAGTAAATAATGATTTAAAGAGCGATATGAGTTATGCGTCTTGTTACCGCTAACGAATACTTCTAAGATCAATGGTGTCATCTCTTGTGGCTTTGACACAATCGTGCACAACATAGAAGTAAGTATTGTGGTTGGAGATTATGGAGGTACACACCGTTAATAAATTAGGATAACTAATAGTAATCAGTAAATATCGTACTTAGTTTAAAATAAAAGTACACTATAAAATCTGTAAAGAAATGGAGGTGAAAATTAAGTGTAAATAGTTTATGTACCTACCTATGCACAGATCTATAACACCTATATATTCTCATCTTTAATATATAATATAAAAGCCTTTGTCTGAACGTTTCTACAATATACGAGTAAATGCATTGGTCTAAAAATGGATAATAAACAATGTTAACACTTTTATTTAAAAGGTAGTTTATTTTAAAGGTAGTAAGAGATAATAGAATGTTTGTTTCTGAAAATTTACGAACTTAAACTAAATATATTGATGCGGTTAATATATAACCTACGTTGTATTGCTTAGGTTATATAACCTAAGCAATAAAACGTATTGGATACTTATTTTAAATGATTACGAATAGGTTTATTGACGCCTTTAAATGGCTATCACGTTTCTACGAAAGACCGCACCGTATACAAGTAAGTGAAAAGAAAATTTACAGTTTATGCAAATAAATGCGTTTCTAAAGTGAGCTACAAATAAGCTACAATAAAGATAAATGTATTTTGTAGAGAAAACCAATATCCTTGACACACCGCACCGCTTACATAGACGGTAGGAATGCATTGCTATTGAGAAAGAGTACAGACACTGCAATTTTACTTGCAAGTCAAAGTTATTTGTTAGGTCCTTTCCACCCATTACATTTAACTTATTTAAACATCGCTCGCTTTTTTCTTCGTTCTTTTATTACCTGCAAGAAATTGTAGCAACGAAGTAAAGAACGACGTCAGTCTTTACTTCGTTAAATAGGGAAATTGAAATGTTAATAGTATATTTAGTTAAATTTTAAATATGTAACATAGTTTCACCTGTAAGTTTTATATTAAGTATTTCTAATATACAATATGCTTTAATCAAAGAAGAGTTCCAATAAGTTGGAAATGCATACAATTCCTCAACAAAAAAAAAGTGTTTATGGTTTAAAAGGTATTATGGTGATTGGAAAGTACCTATTGAGTTTTACAGCACGGAATATGGAAGGAACAACGATAGGTAAATGGAAGCATTCTATTCAAATGGAAACGCCTATATTGCATTAAAAACTAGGTAAGTTGTATGTCTGTCTGAAATGCAAGGTGCGTGAAGTATCTAGATGATACCTAACTATGCGCTCACGCTACTACAGCGAATGTAAAATGTTTCACGTTCATTATAGATCGTAGGTAAATTTCCGAGGCAGTAAGCCGTGTTAAGGCAAACAAATGACTGTCGCATACTAGCGTTTTGAAAGGGTGCGCAGAATATTAATTTGCAAGGTGCGTGTCGTGCAAAGCAAATAACCACCAATAGCTCTGAAGGTTGATTAAATCAGTACCTCGTGTTTACATGACAAACGGGCTGAAGCAGTACAGGAATTGCTCTCGGAGTAATTCAATGTAAGATGACGGTATTGCAATTGGATCAGTTTACAAACGCCACTATTCTGCACAATGGATCTATGTCAAAGATGTAGAGTTTGATCGAAAGTAATGCTGTAGACAGTTTTGATTTCATTTTAAATGCAATTACACTGTACCTACATAAGGACTTTTTGATAATTTGTCCCTATTAATGCCGTATTTTAAAATGTTTGGATGCAATTTAAATGCTTATTATATTGAATTGTGTTATGTATCATAATACTGAATGATCTAAACTATATGGAGTTTTTAAAATAATAGATAATCTTCAAAAAATACCTTATTCTGCTACGAAACACTTTACTAAAATCTAAAATTCATTGATAAATACAGCGTCATCTTTCACATTTTAGCTTTGAATAACATAAAGACCTATGGTGTGCCTATAAAGTTAAAAACTAATATCTAGTGTACCTACAAAATGCTTTAGAACGTTTATAGCCGATGGAGCTAAGTTAGTCCGAGGAAAATTTCAAAACTTTCATAATAAAGAATTTTGCATTGCAATTTATAAGTTTATTTTAGGTATACAGATGAGTAGATTATATAAACATTTACGTTTACAATTTATTTAATAGGACTTTAATAAGAAATTGCTATGTGTTTTTGATGTTTTTAGTTGAGAATTAAAACTTTAAAAATAATAATAACGGAAAATCAAATGATAACCTTTATAAATGTAAGAAAAGGTTAAAAGTCTATTGATTTCTTGTATTTTTGTCAGTTACAATATTATTACTAAAAGCATAATTTAAGTATGAATGAAATTTCACTGAGGTTACAACTAGACAACCTCCGTAGCGTAGCGGTATTTGGCTCGCTTTAAATCTCGGAGGTCGTGGGTTCGATCCCCACGCCGGACAGGAAATCTTTGTATAGATTCTAAGATTTGTCTCTTTGGTCTGGTTGGTTTAGGAATTACCCTCCGTGTTGGTCCCGATTTTTATAACATCATCTATCAGGGACCGGCCAGCAGCGTTTCCTTGCGTAGTACAGCATAATACTGCGGTCACTAACCCGCCTGCCAAAGTGCCAAGCGTGGTGACAATGGCAAATACCCTCCCTCGGGAGGAGGCCCATTTTCAGCAGTGGAAGTTATACGGGCTGATGATGTTACTACTAGTGAACTGTCTTAGTCTTTAAATTCTGACAAACATAATTTAAGCTGTATAAAAGAGTGTAATAAATTTAATAGAACGAGGGTCATCTGCAGACTCACTCGCCACTCGGCCCCACCTCTTTTCAACCCATTTCCTAGCAATCAGATTTCTATAAAGAAGATGTAAGTGCATTTAAAATAGCGCTAGCAGTTTATATAAAATGTTATTACGTTACGGACAATTTTATTATATCAAATTATGAATGGATGAACTATGTATAGTATACTATACTATGAACCTCCGTAGCGTCACGGTAATGTGGTATCGTAGCGGTATTTGGCCCGCTTTAAGTCTCGGAGGTCATGGGTTACCCTCCGTGCCTCGGAAAGCACGTTAAGCCGTTGGTCCCGATTGTTGTAACATCATCTAAAATAATCGTATATCTAGGAAAGGGCAGCCGCGTTTCCTTGTGTGGTACACCATAATGCCGTGCTAATGATAAGAGCGGTAAGTGCATGACAGCAAGTTCCGAGAAAATGGCGCTTAAAGTTTTAAAAAATATTGTGGTGATTACACTCATATATTTAATATTTTTTAAAATTTGATGAATTTGTATGGAGGTAAAAAGGCTGTTCTTTCTCTCAATCGTTATAAAAGAACTCCAAGTAATAGATTTTTATAAAAAAAGATGTAAAAAATTGATATGGTAAGGAAATCCGACGTATCATTTAAAACAAACACTTAAA
Organism: Nycteola revayana; assembly: GCA_947037095.2. NCBI lineage: Eukaryota > Metazoa > Arthropoda > Insecta > Lepidoptera > Nolidae > Nycteola > Nycteola revayana. The sequence continues at coordinate 31,948,997 of OX344838.1, forward strand.
ATAAGCGCCGTAAGTAACACAGATAGCGCGCTTATTCTATGGAACTTCTTTTACTGCACTTTTGACAGCGAATCAAAGATAAGTATAGTTTAAGTAATAATTAGCATAACCATCGTAACTTTGTCGCTTAGGGCTCTTATGGTAAGAAACTCGTAGTATAAAATATTTGGGCGTTTACGGCACTGAGTGTAAGGTTAACTTGCATCTGTTAATATTTATTTATTTATTTATTTTTATTAGGAGGGCTTACAGACAAATAACTTAATATTAATAACATGGTATTGTATATCACTTTAGCTAATTACAAGCCCACACATATAAATAGTCACTACACAGCATTGATATTTAAACATTTAGTTCAATTCACAACAAAGAAAATTTCCTAAAAAATAATAAGTACCTAACATAAATCATAAACGGGGAGGTCCTTAAGGGATGTTTGCACTATCGTCAAAGAACGCCCCGCCCATACGTTTTTTAATAGTTTTCGAGCTGGTGTAAAACAAATCAATGTTTAATTGCGATGCCATATCATTGAAGCTTTTTGCTGTACGAATGAAAAATGCATTACGTCTATAGTTGGTCGTGGCAAGAGGGATATCAAGTAATGGTCGATGCCTTAAGTTCCGTTGTATAGTTCGAAGCGTTATATTAGCAAGGAGCTCGGGACAGTCGACTAAGCCATTAGCAATGTTAGATAAGTAGCAGATGTCACTAATATTACGCCTTTGCTCAAGCGGTAGGAAATGGTAACGTTGGCATCGGGCTTCGTAGTTTGGGGTGAATTTTTGTGCCTTAAAATCTAAGTATTTTAAAAATTTTCGTTGTATACCTTCTATGCGAGATATATATACTTGATACTGTGGGTTCCACACTTGAGAGGCATACTTGAGATGGCTTCTAACATACGCGCAGTACAATACTTTGATGGTTTTTAGAGATCGGAAGCAAGCTGAAGTTCTCATGATAAAGCCCATGGCCTTGGAGGCTTTTTTTACAATGTGGTCTATGTGCTTGTCGTATAGAAGTTTGCTATCTTGGATCACTCCTAGGTCCCGTATGTGATCCACTTTAGAAATGGGCTGGTTATTCAGACTATATCCATTGCCTAAAACGTTTCTTATTCGTGTGTACGACATATAATAGCATTTGGAAATGTTCAATTGAAGCTTATTTTGAGAACAATAGTCAACAAAATGATTTAAGTCGTCCTGAAGTTGTAATGAGTCGTCAATGGTATGTATTACTTTAAGAATTTTCATATCATCGGCATAAAGCAGTATGTAGGAATTTTTGAAGCAAAATTTAATGTCAGAAATAAAAATAACAAATAGCAATGGACCCAGTAATGATCCTTGAGGGACCCCTGATGGGACTGTGATCCATTCTGATAAGTAACCATGAAGAGCGACAGCCTGCGTCCGATTCTCTATGTATGAGCAAAACCATCGATAAAGATCCCCATGTATACCAGCAGCCAATAGCTTCTGCAAGAGCACTTTATGATCTATGCGGTCGAAACACTTGCTGTAGTCGGTATAAATTACATCCACAAGTGCACGCTGCTCCATTCCGCTTAAAATATAATCATTACACAGAATTAAGTTAGATGTGGTGGATCGATTACGAATAAACCCGTGTTGTTCTTCACCTAAATTATATTTGTATATAATGTACGCATAAATAAAACAATAATTATTTTATATGTATTATGAGTGAGAGAAAATCTAAAAGTTCCGATTTGTAGTCTTCAGCATAATTAAATTTGTATTTTAATTTGAAAAGGCCTCGTTCCACCCTCACAGCCATTTTTTTAGTTAAATAATATATATAATAATAATTAAAGAGAATGACGGGCGGTAAATCTCCTGGTCACGATGGGCTTAGTGTGGAGCATCTGCGGCAGCTGGGGTTCACATGCCAAGGGTCCTGGCCGTGTTCTTCATCATGTGCTGGAGTCACTCATACTTACCACATGACTTAATGAAAACCATCGTACTGCCTATTGTGAAGAACAGGACTGGGGAAATATCTGACAGGGGGAACTATCGGCCCATATCTCTAGCAGCGATCATTGCTAAAGTGCTGGACGGTGTGCTTGATTCCTACATAGATAAATACATAAAATTACACGACGCGCAGTTTGGGCTTAGACCCGGGCAATCCACAGAGGCTGCCATCGTAGGTCTCAAGCATACTATATGGACCGCGGGACACCGGTATATGCGTGTTTCCTTGACCTCTCCAAAGCTTTTGATCTTGTCTCATACGATGTGCTCTGGAAGAAGTTGGGGAATGCGGGTATACCGGTTAGGGTGCTCAATTTGCTTAGGTATTTGTATTCCCACCAAACAAATTTTGTGAGGTGGAATAATACGCTCTCTGAAGCATCTATGTTGGAAAACGGGGTGAGACAGGGAGTTTTGACGTCACCCAAGCTTTTCAACCTATACATAAATGACCTCATCGTTGAGCTCAGCAGCAAGCGTGTCGGTTGCCCGATAGATGGCGTCTGCCTCAACAATATTAGCTATGCGAACGACATGGTGCTGCTGAGCCGGACGGCGAGAGGTCTTGGTGAGCTGTTAAGGGTATGTGAGTCCTATGCTGCTGCACATGGTGCCCTGAGTATTCTCATAATATTACCCTAAATGGCTTGTGCATAAACCGTGTCACGAAATTTAAATACCTAGGGAACTTAATTCTTGATGAAGATATGGACATTGAGAGGGAGCGCAGGGCTTTAGCCGTCAGAGGTAACATGCTGGCCCGCACATTTATCCCGCTGCTCTGAAAAAGTAAAAATAACGTTGGTTGAAGCCTATTGTCAAAGCTTTTATACGGGAAATCTGTGGGTCAAGCACACCAAAACATCGCTGGATGTCCTGCGCGTCCAGTATAACAACATCTTCAGGATGATGTTGGGGCTGCCTCGCTTCTGTAGTGCATCGGGGATGTTCGCGATGTATCGAACTGATGGCTTTCATGCCGTAATTCACAAGAACACTGTTTCCCTTTGTTTGTTAAATTAATTTGTAATAGAGCAGCGTTAACAAATACCGCGGTTATGTCAAGCACTACATGATTAATAATCTGGGGCTTGAGAAGGCTACAGCAGTATCCAGCACTTGCGGCTAAGAAAAATATATATTTTTTTGTAGTTAATACTGCGCTTATAAAAATCTAAAATGTACAAAATGTACAAGCATTTTTTTAATAAACTATCAAAGACAAAGTTATAGATCTCGATACGGCGATTCCGAATATGTAACTAACTCAATATCGTGAAAAATGTTGGATACGGCGGTTATAATCAGCACGTACTGCGGTCAACTCGGGAGGAGGCCCATGTTCAACAGTGGATGTTATACGGGCTGATGATGATGAACTTATGTTCAGGAATCAAATTGTGAGGTTTATATAATCAAGTAAGTATTCAATAAAACTCATATCGTCAATTGACGTGGTCTTTTAACAGCGAAGCTCAGGCACATCCATCCGATGCCCTCGTAAACCCGAAGTCCGAGAGGCCCGCGAACTGTAAAGTAGAGCGGCAGTTGCATAATAAGTACTCCCCTAAAATACAAAAGTCAAAATCCCTCAATCTCATCGTTCATCTCAATCGACCGCCCTGAGCCAAGGTCCAAGCCCCCCAGAGGACGCCTTCTTGCGCAGGTTGCTTAGTTTGTAGTTTTTAAACCATTTATTAAGGCTGGAGCTCTGCTCGCCTTTATGCCCGGTGAAGTACCTAGCAAAAGCCTCGTGGCTACCTACGTAAGTCCAACCGAAAAAAAAGCTTAGGCAAATAAAGTATTGTTGTAGTTGTGACTTCCTAACGATTTCTTAATTCAGTCTCTTAGTTCTTTTATCTCCGTTACAATTAAAAACATTTTTTTTACGCAATACTAAAACTCCATGAAAGCGTATCCCATTAAATATTTTAGTAGTTTCAAGTATTACTACTGAGTAAAAGGCTACTAAGAGAAAAAAATATATATTCAAGTTACTAAGACTTGAATACATAAAGTGTTGTTGGAATTAAAGTTTCTCTCTTCGCTGAAAGTAAAATATATAACAAGACTAGCGGTCCCACGCGGTTTCATTAGCTTAGATCTCGTTCCCGTGGGAACCTCGTCTTAAAATACAGCCTATGACACAAATAATGTGGCGTTCTGTCAATCGACGACAATTATTTCAAACATTTGACAGCTATCTCAATTTCATTAGAAAAAAATATATTGCAGTTAAGCTTTCTTAAAATGTCATTTATGTTCCGCTCAACTTTATTATTTTTTTCTCTGATATGAACAATATAAGACAACAAAAAATGATTAGTAAAATTGGTCCATCCATTCATGAACAAGGGAAATAGGGATTCATTTTTATACAATTTACAATAATATAGATTTTTTACCTTAACGTGTGCCTCTGTATTTAATCAGTAACCAATTAATTTTTTTACAATGAAGCTATTTTGCCAATAGTTATTAGTATAGAAATTGGTTATTTAACAGTCGGAGAATTCACAAGACACTAATTGGTAAATAAAGACACAGATTTGATGTCATCAGTTCACTCCCCCGACACATTTGTCAGTCAAATGAGTGACGGGTGAGCTTGGTGACTGACTGTAAATTTTTCAAGGATTGGGCGCCGCCGTGACAAAATACTAAATTTGTAACTGAGCCGCTGAAAAAGATTGGAAACCCCTGGCTTAACACAATTAAAATTGTTCATGTTTATGTAAAGAATGCTGGTTCTTGTGTATTTATTGACAGATACCAGCGAACTCTTCACTCAAATAAATTAAAGTGTCGTATTGTCACGAACATATTAATTAAGGCTGATATAATAAATAATTATAAATGGTGTGCAATGTCCTATTTTAACTGTACATATAAGCTCAAGTCGATCTTATCTATAGGACCTGGGTACACTGTACATTACTTTGTACTAGTTGTAGGGTACATGCTGTCATGCACGTAGTGTACGTGTCAGACCTATGTCGAACGCTTTACGTCGTCGCGCCATAGCCAAGATTGTAATCATACTTTAATTAAATTGAATGTACACGTTTTATTACTTTGAGGGTTTGACAGCACCTACTTTACTTATATATTGTAAGCCAAAGTGTGCGTCTTAAACATACATGTGTAGGCAAAGGTGGATATAGGCATTTGCCGCCCACGCGGCCCCGTCTGTCAGCCACCCTCGTTGATCAAGTAAATTCTTAAAAAAAATCAACGATTTTGATAATTAAAAAAGAAAAAACTTAAATGCATACACGAATTGTTTGACATGAAAAGTCAATAATAATATAATTCACGGAAAAAAACATAAAAATTATAAAATATCTTCTTTAAAATGAATTTTCGTCACTATTTTCCATTCTATGATTTCCCCCTTAGCAGTTGTGCCCTAGGCCCGGGCCTAAGGGAAAATCCACCACTACACTGTGCATAGATGATGATTATGGAAGTTAATATAATGACACAATGACAACAGTTTTTACTACTTTAGTCCGTAGTTTAAAGATAATTAAATATACCCAGGGACTAGTAAAATGACCCGTAATATTTTTAACCCTGGTAGAGACCATCTGCCACCCATGTTAGATTATACTAGTATTGAAATATAGTAATTCGAAAAACTTCAAGATTTAACCGAAAGCCGAAAATAAACGTGATTAATGGATGACCTCTAGACTAAGTAACAACTCCTTAGTAATCTAAAGATAGCCTGGTGGGTGTCGCCGGCTTCCTAATTTATTTATAACATTTACTTATTAAAATTAAATTAAATTAAATTAAATATCGTTTATTTCAGGCAATTTAAAACCCATACCATACATACACATACTCTTAAATACAATATACTTAACATAATAACACAGATAGACAAATACAATAACAATGACTAAAACTAAACCTATATTAAAAGTCTTTTGCCTCTCTTGCAAGGTGGACGACTCGGTACACAACTTTTACAATTTCATTCCTACTCAGGGTAACCCTTGTGTAGAATGACACTCTGAGCTTACTTAGCAGCGCGGAAAAGCCGGCAACGTTGCTCTCGGCGAACATGTCAGTCGCACTACACCGCCAGGGCAAGTTCATCATAGCCCGGTAAGCATTATTATACTGTACACGAAGAGTGTTATAAGCACTCCTCGTGTACTGGTACCAAAGTTGGCTGGTGTATAACGACTGACAGTAAGCCCTGAACAGCGTCACCTTAACTTGATTCGAGCAGTGATAAAAACGTCTAGCTAGCATATTGCTTCTACAAGCGATACTGCGTCTCTGTCGTTCCAAATCATCAACATCTGATAAATTTTCAGTTACAATATGCCCAAGATATTTAAATTTTGTAACCACTTTTAAATTAGTTCCACCTAAATTAATAGGGAGTATTACATCAGGGCCTTTCTTATATTTAAAAATCATAACTTCCGTTTTGCTTACATTGTATGTTAGGTGGTGTCGAGTTGCGTACCTCTCACAGATATCCAAAAGTTTTCTGAGGCCGCTAACCGACGGACTGAGCAGCACCATGTCGTCCGCGTAGCTAAGGTTATTAACGCGCACACCGCCGACTTGGCATCCGACTCTGGTGCTGCTCAGCTCCTCGATCAGCTGGTTTACATACAGGTTAAACAATACCGGTGACGTCAGACCACCCTGTCTCACTCCACTTGTCAGCCTGTAAGTCTCAGACAGAGCATTATTCCATTTAACCTGATTAACTTGGTTAGCATACCAGAATTCTAAAATGTTAACTAATTTCTGTGGTACTTCTGTTTTTCTTAATTTTTCCCATAATATATTATAATTAATTGAATCAAATGCTCGGCTTAGGTCTAAAAAGCATGAATAAACTGTTGTATTTCTATTTAAGTACTCGTAAACTGTATTTTTCAAAGCAAAGATAGCTAGATCTGTGGATGAGCCTCGTCGGAAACCAAACTGAGCGTTGTTTAGCGGTATGTTCTTTTCATTCAGATGTTTCATAATTATGTTTTCAAATACTTTAGAAAATACAGTGGCCAAGGAGATAGGCCGGTAGTTCAATGAACTAGATACGTCGCCGGTTCTGTTCTTTACAATAGGAACAACAATAGTTCTCATAAAATCTGTAGGTAAATAGCTATGATCGATACATGAATTAAATAATAAAGCCAACTTCTCAAAAAGTAATCTAGATGCAAACAGAAGGTGCTCGACACTGAGCCCATCGTGGCCCGGAGATTTGCCGCGCTTCATGCCCCTGACACACATAAACACATCCTCTGCAGTGACGTGCAGCGCAGCAGTGGCTGTGCACTCTTGATGCTCATGTAGCGGAACCGACGGCGTTTCCGAACCACCATGGGCCCCACGGCTCACCTGTCCGCTCTGACTATCGGAAACGGAGAGGGCACACTGAGATAGGGCTGATAGGGCTGTTGGGTTAAATTTATCAACAAACAAATTAGCTATAATAGTTGGATCTTGATTGCCATTAATAGACATAGGCCTATTTGACTTATAATTTAATTTGTTGGTTTCTTTCCAGAAGTTTCCGAAATCTTTATTATACCTATGTGTGGCTATAATATCCATTTTTATTTTTGTTTCGTTCAACTGACACCATCTTATTTTATTCTTAAAAACCTTTTTACTATGTATCATATCATCGTATAATTGACCCTGCGTAGGGCGTCCACATAAGTTCCACAATTGAAAATACTGCCTGGCTACAGTATGACACTCTTTTACATGATAGTTCCACCCAATAACTGGTTTTTGTTTGTTAGTATATGTTTTACCCCGATATGAGTTTTTTGCAGCTTTCGTTATACTATTTACAATCTGATTATAATATGTATCAATTAGACTGCGATGTTGACAATCTTGGCATGAATCTACTTTACAGGCAATTGTGGGCCACTCACAAGAATCCAAATATTTAAAACACAGGTTTCCATAATTACATTTTTGTTCAGGATTCCTATCACCCCAAATCACCTTATTAATTGCGCTACTATGTAACTTATCTATCTTTGGTATTAACGTATCAATATTACATTTAATTATAATAGGGAAATGATCTGACCAATATACATCATTTGAAATAGAAATATTTTCAACAATATTTAAACCGGCCTCAGTAACAATGCAGTGATCTAACCAGCTCGTGGTTCCGTGCGCATCACTTAAATATGTAAATGGATTCGAAGCTGAACCAAGTAAAGCAAGATCAGCACAGATCCAGCTCTGGTCGTGACAGAATTCCAGCATCTTACCTCCGAACAAACTACTTGAACGCGAGACATCCGCATTAAAATCCCCGAGCACTAACACTGATTCTGTATCACTCGTTTCAATGATCGCACTTATAACACCCAAACATTCCGTGAAAAGAGGTAGATTGTCCGCATCCTCCGTAGGCATGTACACCGACTTTACTATGAAGTTGCGGCCGTCCGAGAGCTGGATACACACAGCCGCGACGCGCGTCGATCCTGTGACGATTGGTTTTACGTTGGTAAATACCGACTTTTTCCATAATATTGCAACTCCCCCGTAGGGTCTTCCTTTTAACACGCCAGTCGTCATATCTATCGCTGAAACTCCCTGACTCGAAAAATCGGGATGAATTTTGTCCAGAAAGCCTAGGTCATTTGGTAATAGCCAATGTTCCTGGAGCGCAATAATGTCGTGTTCTTCACATAGGTCGGTAACATGGTTCACACACCGCTTTATAGATCTACAGTTAAAGGAGACCATGCTAGTCCTCATTATTAATCGGTCTTGTATTGTTTAATTCGTTAAAAAATTTGCGTTTAAAGGTATACTTCCTGTATTCCACTCCACAAGGCCAAAACTCAGGGCTTAGGAAGATACTTTCTTTGTCCTGTCTAACAGTGACTTTAAATGAAGAAAATGCAGTCTCTTTGTATTGGGCAAGTTTTTCAACTTTTTCGACCGTGTGTCCGTAATCCTTAATAAAATCACAAATGTCGTTTTCCGTGGTATTTTTGTCAAATCGGGAAGCATAAATGTAAGATAATTTGGGCACTATCTTAATTTTGCTAGAGTTCAATAGGGCTTTTCCCTGTTGATTGGAATTCTTGTGGCCCTTGTACGCGGTTTTCTTTTTCTTGCTCACGACCGTCGTAAAACTATCATCCAATTTAACTTCCTCGAAGTTGGTAGTCTTTACTTCCGCCGCAATAAACGGGGTGTCAGTTCGCCGCGTGTACTGATTCTTATTAGTCCTTGGCAGTTCGGCAGGTTTAGCAATGATAGCTTTATCGTTCTCGGTGCGATCAGCTGTTGGGGTCTCGTGGTCAGGCGCATACGAGTGCACGGGGAGCGAGGGTGGTGCGGTCGCGGGGCACGGCTCGTGTACAGGAGCAGTGGGAGGCCCGGCGATGCCGCTCTGCGCAGACGTGACGAACGGCAACGGTGTCAGCGGTTCGTCATACGGCGCATGCGTGCTTGTCGATGCTAGCTGCGGCGAAGACGACGTTGTTGGGACGCGCTTGGCTTCCTTATTTGAAACTGAGCGGTTGCACAATTTAGTGTCAATATTATGATGTTGGATGGTTTTGATGTTTTCTATCTCTGGCCGTATTTGAAATAATTCCGAGGACTTTACGTAATCAGTTTGAACACAGTGGATGTTTTGTTTAAGTATTAAAATATCTTTAAGTAAGCTCGTTACATCTACGTAATCAAATGTTACTGGAGGAAGACGGTGCAGGTCTTTCGCCACAAAGGTGGGCAGCGAAGCGGGCTCCGTTTCTTTTAGAACTTTAATAATATCTTGTAGTAACCGCTTGTTTTTTCCGTCCCCTTTCCTTGTAGAACGACAGTTGGCTGCTTCGAAGAGAATGGTCTTAGCAGTAGAAATATCAGCCTCCTTAAAGTTAGATTCACATATCTGCACCAAACTAATTTCGTCCATAACATCAATTTTACACTGTAGAAAGCACAGTAGTTCGTTTATCACTAAGTTATTGCACTGATTCGACAACGACATTATTATTTCGTTAAGTAGGTAGGTATAACTGATATTAATTTCTATCATTTGTTCTTCTACAATAGACCTTGGAGTGTCACACTTCATAGTAGTAAAACATGTTACAATCGCGTATTGTTAATTTACACCGTGAGCCTATATCAGCTCCTAGGGAATTTCTTCTTCACAACATAATAGATGAAGATATAAAAAGGTTAATTGGTCCAATGGGCACTATGCTAAAAATAAGTTGTACACCAAAATTTTATCTACGTGACAACTTTGTGACGCCCGTAGGAAACGGATTTTTGTTAATAATACTTATGATTAATTTCTTTCTCACTGCTTGTATAATTGAACGTATAATAATGCGCATTGATGGAAATTTTATTAACAGTTATGGAGAAAATGACATAACTTTAGTTTATTATTCCTTATTATACTTTGTTAGGTTTGTAGTAACTAGTTGTGTGAATGTTATTTACAAATTATTCTGAACATTCAAATGATCCACAGAGACCTGGGTCTAAAAGATGAAGATATTTCAAATTTAATCAGTTGGAATAAAATATATATAATAATCATGTGCATTAACAATATAATGCTTCTGCTGGGGTCCGCAATGACCAGTGATATAGATTTTGTTGAATTGGCAATATGTTTGTTATTTATTTATGACTCTGTATATGGACTTGGTTTATTCTTTGCGTTTAGTTACAATTCTGAGAACATATCTTGATAAATGGAATAATATTATCGTACGAAATGATGTTGAAGACAACGAACAACAAAATAGGGAGAAGTTATTTGATGTTTATAAAACAATCTCGGAAACCTTTGAATTATGTACTTCGGTTCATCAAATAATGGTACGTACTACTTTTTGTTTATTTTTTTATTTAGGTTAATAAAGCATCAAAGGAATAAAAATTGTGCACTATCGAATTATCGTCAACCCGAGTTCTCGATCCGAGGAAAAGTTAAGTCACAAACCTTCTAAATTTTTACAATATTATTTTTAAATTTAGAAAAAATATATAATGCAGAAATACTTATATATTTATTTTCATTTCTAAATTTTATAAATAAATAAATATATTGGAAGTAAATCAGCCATTCTGAGACGTTATAGGTGTAGGTAAAAATACGAAACTTCATTATCTGGCTTCGATTGTATTTAAAGCCTGCCAATTTGTACTATTTTCTACTCATTAGAGAATCTTAATCGATGTATTCTTGCAGTAATAATCACTATTTTATTCGTAATTTTACTGTATTCCTTGTTTAACATATCAAAATTCACTACCTTTACTACTAAATTATCAGTGTTATGACGCCATTATCGCAGGAATGACGTCACGGCAAGAGTAAAAGGTATATAGACCAAGATGGCTGACGCAGTTTTTGTCTCTCTCTATACGTTACTTCAATTTTAAAATATTTGTTTTAGAACTTTCTAGCCGTCAAAAATACCGTATTTTTCTTTTAGTAATCGTGTCTCATTGTTATGACAATGCGCTAGTTTTTGAAGACAACACGATACATTTAAGATTATTATTATTATTCCATTTTGTTGCCATTGCGAATAAGTGGTGGCCATATTTAAAGGTAAAACTTCAACCACCGTTATCGCTTTAGTGTATTTTTCATTTATTTACAGTTGTCGTCCCACGTTGTGTCTACATTCATAATTACTTTGTTGAATGTAGAAGAATTGATACGAGCATTCAAGTATCTGAGTCTCAGTGATTTTAACGTAAGCACCCGATATTCTTTAGAGTAAACAGATAAATGTAGAACCTATGCACATATACTAGGTGACTTTTTTTGCTGTCTTGATAATGATATGGTGTGTTGAGTAAGTGGAATAGAATCTATAGACCACAGTATGTTTGTAAAATCTCTTAAATTACGTAAAAGAAATACACCCTACATAGCGTGTGTATAATAATAAAATTGATGCCTAAAATATTTAGGACGCAATCACACATGAATGAAAAGAGTGAGCGAAAAAGTGTAACCACCTACTTAGGTACGCATTTTTACTCTTAGTCAGTTAAAAAAATAAAAAGATGCAATAACTATGCCATCTCATCACATCTATTTCAAATACATATCACGCACTATTATTTTCAAGACTATAAAAAAAGTCAAGTCACGTTGTGTGTTAGTTGTGAGATTGTTTTGCGATGGTCAGAATATACCTACTTTGGTGAAATTAAATACTTATTTTTATAATAGAAAACAAATTTTGAAGAATGAAAGTACCGAATGTTATTTATTTTATACGTAATTCAATAGTTTGCTCAAAATTATTAGAAACATTAGAAAACAAGATAAGATTTATCCGTCAAAGCGAAATGTAAAATGAATCGATGGAGTGTCAACAAGTTTCTTCTATCAAAATAAAAACAAACTTCAGTCTGGCTCGGCACATTACCTTAGTATATCAATGTGTAAATGGATAGGTACACTGTTACGGTGTTGCCAGACTGACGCATGTTTTTATCTCCTTAAAGATGGAGGGTACGCATGTTTGTTAATGTACATGTAAACAACAAATACAATATTAATCCAAATATGCTAAACCCAGTTTCAGGGTACATTTTTCTACATTACCAGCATGACTCTGTGGTATCTGGCGACAGATATGGTGTATATCTTGATGCAAAGCTTACAGACTGAGAAGTTCTATATCACTCTCGAGCAAGCCTTTAGAATATGTATGCAAAAACTGATTTATACAAATAATTCAGGTAAATCAGTTTTATTCTTGGTTTTATACAAAGGTTATAATATTTTTTTTATATACTTGCCATTACTATACATATTTATAAACTGAAATTAAATGGAACTAGAATGTGCCGTGACGAGTGGTGTAATTTCATTAAGGAATAATTAGAAACCGTGCTCTGTAATTTTTTATTCTACTTCTATCATTCATTAATAAATTGAAAAATTGTGTTCGTTATTAAAATTAGTTTTCAATTCCTATAAATTGTAGATATTTGTTTTTGATAACATTGCTTTTTATTACATTTGAATTAAGTGGAAAATCCTGCTTTATGAGAACTAAAATATTTTGCTTTATTGTAACTCAGGCATTCTTATAAAACCATCATAATTTATAGTATGGCTAAATTTTGTAATGAATGTCTCTGATAATCACAAAGCCCGTGAAGCCGTGGAAGGATATAGTAAAAAAAAACATTTACAATCATTGCACTTTTAATAAAAAAAAGAGATTTCAGTTTTTTATGCATGTTATCTACTAGTATAGGTCAATGTTAATAATAATTGATAATGAAAATTGTAATTTGCAGATAATCAAAACGAATTGTATTTTAAGGTGATCCAAACGAGACAAATATTTTTCAAGAAACAATGTGCATGCGGGTTTTTCTACATCGACGCTAGCTTACCCATACAGTTGGCGCAGCTTATTGCCCTCTACACCGTAGTATTATTGCAATTCGCTTTCGAATAATATATTTGTATTTTTTTTCAAATTTGAGGACATCGGCAGGACTCGAATCTGCATCTTAGGTTTAGCCCCTAATGCCTTAACCATTCGGACACGGTGGAACCCCAAGCGGTCTTCAAAATTTATAAATCTCTTTTATAACACATCTCTCAGTGGTCTCACATGGTCTGATTTAATTAATCTCAAATTTAAAACGTATTCAAATCAAATTATATAATTTCTTTAAAGTAAAATATAGTTTTACTTCTTTATTTTCTACAACCATGTATTATTTTATAAGAATTGATAGCTACTTCTAGATTCTTTTGATATCCGGATGATGTTTCGCGCATATGAACTAATTTGAACCATTCTGTACAAAAATTGAAAATATTTGGCTCCACCGGTGACTCATAGTGATTACGGCAACTGCGTCTGAGACTTGGTATTTTGGGTTCGACTCCCAGCCGGGACAATTATTTGTGTAAACTACAGACAGTTGTTTTGAGTCTGGTGTATTTTGTGTCCGTGAATAAGTTGTTGGTAAAGTCCCCCGCAACTCAAGGATCCATTTCCATGGTGCGGGTATTGTCTTTTTAGAAAAAAAAGGCAGTTAAATTTGTAGGTTAATTATTAATATGTTCTATCATTAAAATTTGGTCCTAATAATATCAGATTGTATTTCAATCAACTACCAATACGTAAACAGTCAGGTATATATTGATGAATTTTTAATTAATACGCGATGAATTAATTTCAAAATACATTACTGAGATATTAATTATGAATCACATAATTAACTGGAATTATTGTGAGCTGTAATATTCACTAACCAGTTTCTGGCTGCGAAGTCGTCCGCGTAAAATAAGGATTTTATAAGCTACCTAACACTGAAACGCCCGTCTAAATCGGCATAACAAACAAACAGTCAGACCAAAAAAATGAAGCCTATATGAAATTCTTAGCGAAAGTCCTGTCAATAAACGATCCAGCCAGTGAGAATTAGTTTTAGTTATTTATACATCATCATTAGTCCATATAACGCCCGCTACTGTGGTTTATGCCAGTCATCTCGTTTGGCAGGCGGTTTAATGACCGTATTATTATGTCGTAATGCATAGGAAAACACTGCTGCCTTATTTCTTGGTGTATAATGGTTGGTTGAGGAACAACCCTCTATGCCTTGGTAATTTCCGTAGTAGATTTCTCATCCAAAACTTAATCATTACAGCCATTTCTACTTTGAGATAATTACTATTTAACATGTATCAATGTTTATCTTTTTAAACATGTGTCAATACAAAATGTAATATAAATCAAAAGCACTAAGGAGTATTGATATCTACATCGAAGCAAAGCAGTATTCAAAATAATTTTGTACCCCTTTTTCATCCCGTTGGGGGATGAATTTCAATAAAATATTAATCCGTCCCATATATTTGGTTAAAGATGTTTGTGCGAAATTTGAAGTAGTTTGAGTCAAGGAATTACGATGTCACAATACAAACTTTGTCCCTCTTTTTCACCCCCTTAGAAGTAGAATTTTGAAAAATCCTTTCTTAGTGCACACCTACGCCACTAAAGGAATATTTGGGCCAAATTTCATGGCTCTAGGCATCGCAAAATACCGCAACAAAATCCGTTGCGTAGTTTACAAGATCTAAGCATACATAGGGACAGACAGACAGCGGGTAGCGACTTGTTGTTTTATACTATGCAGTGATGTATAGATAGATATAAGATAGATAAATAGAAGATATATAGATTAGAATGCCATTATTGAAATTGAAATCATATAAATGTGATTGCAATATAGTCCGTAAGTAGATTAGAGATATCCGCCGCAGCCTAATGGTTAGGGGCGTCGGACTTGTGATCTTGTGGTCCCTGGTTCGATCCCAACTAGAGCTCTCAAATACCGGATTTTTTCAATACGCACACTCGTAGCGATTCATGACAGCTATCGGACAGATAGTCGACTGAATCACCCCCTTGGACCAAATCAATATAGGTATCATTATTTGTAGAAATGTAAGTAAGTAAAGTATACCTTAACTAGCTAGTTGCAATCATTTGGTAATCAATTATTGCTTAAGTAATTAGCCTGACCATCTAACTTTTTCAACATAAACAGCGGGACGCTTGCGCTGAAGAAACCACGTGTAAGAATAAGATCACATAATTTTCAGATCTATTGTATGTGGTTACGCCTAAGCGTAATTTGAGTGGACTGTATTAATTTTTGGGCGTTGGGTTTGCACAAGGTGGAAATATGAAGGCTGCCGTAGGAACAGACAAAAGGCGGTAAAGACAGCCCTCGCATGGAAGGAATGCACAGTACCTTATTTATGGTGTCGCCGTCGTTATCCTGGATACAGGGGCTCCTCCACACACACCACAGCAAATACAGGAATTCACAAACGCACCGGGCTCGATATTATATTTTATTTCGAAAGTTAGTTTATACGCGTAGGCGCCGTGTCGCGTGGTTTTTTCTATCCGTTTAGTTGACAAGCGAAGAGGGCGCTGGCGTTCACAGTATGCAGCACCGATTGGTCCAATATGAAGCGACTTCCAGTCCACCAATCACGGTTTTTGTGCAAGGTATTGGGAGAAATGGAAGGAAGTCTGTATAAACCCAACACTGATTCTAAATTGCGAATGTTCGGTAAAATCGATACAGCAATAAGATAAGTAGGCGCAACCAGTATGTAATACCATACTCACGGTATTGGGGTGTCAATACCGGTATTGTAAAACGCCAAAATAAAATCCGTGATCACGGTATTACGGGATCCCGGAATACCGGTATTGAAAGCCCTAATCCCAACCCATTGCACTTCCGACGTGACCCACTCGTAACACAAGCGTTTTAGCTTACCATGAGGGGTTAACAAGAATACTAGTAGACTGCAAAACTCTGCTAGTAATCTTAACAACAAAAAGATTTGCTTTGTGTACGGTATGAATAATCTTTATTTGATATAATAGGTTGGGGAAAAAGTTTCTTCGCATTTTTTGAGAAAATTCAAAACAATTTTTTAAATTGTTTAGTTACATTTAACTAAAGTATGTAGGTACCATTTTGTTCAATAACTTTTTGCCATCTTGTAGGTAGGGACATGATCCCATTGCTACAGAAATTTTGAAACTTCTGATCAAAATACCGCGACAAGTGATTTTGGCAGTCCTCTCGTGATGTTAACCTGACACTGCCTAAAGAATTCTGAAGACATCGAAACAGGTGGAAATCTGAAGGTCAGGACTATACGGCGGATGCATTAATACCTCCCAGCCAAACTCTCTTAATTTTTGCTGAGTGGCTAAAGATGTGTGAGGTCTAGCGTTATCATATCATGAAAAACCACACCCCTTCTGTTGATTAATTCCGGCCGCTTTCTCTCAACTTCTTACTTTAATCTCATCAGTTGTTCGCAGTAGAGTTCAGAATCGATGGTCCTGCCTGGTGGTAACAGCTCATAATGAATAATGCCCTCCCAATCCCACTACTTCATTAGATTCACTCATCTTGACAGTACGAAAAAAAAGAAAATCCCACATTTTCCTAATTTGAATTTGGAATTATGTCTTAAAAATTTTAACTTTCAATGATACCGAAACCAGCCAGATACAAATAGTATTGCCAAAGAGATTTTATTACAAGTTCATACGACGAATAATAATTACGTACCACATATTATAATAGGCATTCCATACGCTTAAAAAAGGGTCATGATTTGGGTCATGAGAGGACAAGCGAGTCCCTGTGGGCAGATTGACCCTTGGCACTTAATGAAGGATCGCTTCCGTGGCCTCAGGCGTCTTTGTCACTGTGTTATGTACGTACATCTGCGGTCTGAGTTATACGATTGAAGCTTATTAAATAAATGTAGGTAAAAATTAATGGTAAAGTTATATTGCTCGTAGCCAAACCGCTAACCAAGCATCAACATCTTCAGCCTGTTGTAGTCCACTGCTGAACATAGGCCTCTCCCATCGATTTCCAGCGGGAACGATCGCTAGCGGGCTGCATCCATCAATTCCCCGCGACCTTTATGAAGTCATAGGTCCATCGTACAGGCGGTCGTCCTACGCTGCGCTTGCCAGTTGGTGGTCTCCACTCGAGAACCTTTCTGCTCCATCAGCCGTCAGTTCTTCGAGCTATATGTATTTTTTTTTCAATCGAAAAATACAATTATAATAAAATGTATTTAAAAACTAATTTAGTCGTCCCTCAATAAATATTATTATTTTACAGAAATTTCTTCATTAACTTAATCACCATGCGTGATGCATTATCTCCTGTTAAAGGTATGGCATATATTTTGGATGCACCTTATATGTGTGAGTAAATAATAAAGTCTGTTGTAATAACTTCCGATGTCCGCGTAGACCCAAAATTCGAGAGGTATGTGAACTGTAAAGTATCGAATTTTGGGAAAGTTGCACAGAATTCCCCTAAAAGCTTAAAGTCAGTATTCTATCTCCTGCCAGGAACCGCCCTGAGCCGAGGTCCAAGTCCATGGGGGGCGTGTTCTTGCGCAGTTAGCTTAGATTGTAGTTATAAACTGAAGCTGGAGCACGAGCACTGCTTGCCTTTATCATAGTACCTTTATGTCCGATGAAGTAGCAAAAGCTAACCATAATAAAAAACCATAAAAAAAAAGCTAATATATTCAAACCGTCTTGTCAGACTGTCTCTGTGCTTCATTAAAAGTTTTTTTATGGCATAGGTATTATGACTATTTATGACTTTAATTAGTACCTATGATAATATCATTGAAGGCAAATAATTAACTTAGGTATACTCTAATACTAAAATTAAGGATCTTGTGTCTTGTTATGAGATATATCCACATGCTTATGTTGATTTTGAAATCGCTTTTCCTTTGTATCTTAAAGCACAATCTCATTAAAATAGATTTGTCGGTAATTGTAGCTTATTGTGGCGGTGTGAGGACGTTAATCCGAATGGCTTTGATTGCGAATCTCGACGCTCATTCACTAATACGAAGCAATTTATCCTCGTGGGCCTTTGATGGATGTTTAATGTGGTTTTGAGTGTGCGGGCACAATGTTTTTTTAATAAAGAGCCTCTTTTGTGGCATTCATGTTAACTTTTTTCAATATTCGGATAATATGACTGTAAATAATGAAGTTAGTGAAAGTGAATGCGTATTATATCATTTGCGTCAAGGTGGTTATTGCCTGCGCAGATGTTAAACGAATTAAACGATATTTATTCAGCACTTAGGTATTTACATACACTTGCACTTGTCAGTTTTATACAATTAAATTTGATTGATATAATTAAATACAAAGTATCGCAACTGAAATCTATTGCGGATTAGCTAACTAGCTAATTAGCGTCATATGTATTGTAATAACAATTATTATTTCTTTAATCAAAATCTTAATATAATTTAGCTCTATAGAAAGAGGCACGTCTTTAAACAATATTTTTACGTATAAGCGACACACGCCTGAGGGCACCTTTAATCTAGCTAGGACCACGGCTCAGGGCATCGCTAATGCTATGAGAAATATTACTGTAACAATAATAATATTTAAAAGAAGAGGAAGTGATCATCATCGGAAGTGGCACTGGATCATCGGATTGGGACAGGTGGCCAACGCGGTCCTCGGTCTGTCTGACCGGCGAGGACCCTAGCCTAGCTAACCTGCAGGTTTCTCTAGCTTGGGACGTGGGACTTTGACCTCGGTTCAGGATACGTCAAAGTCGTAGTAGTTGCTGGTTAGTGGCGCGTAGTTATCGCGAGCTGGCACAATTGTCCGTAGCTACAGACATATGCTACGATCGTGCGTACTTATAAATTTGAGTGTTAAAATGATATGCTTAATATAATGATTACAGATTTTTAACAAAAAAGATGAGAAATGGTTGTTTGTTTATGAGGTTTGGTTATTTCAACGTTTTATTCAAAAATACTTACCGGTGTAAGTAACAAAGGGCTATGTTTAAAGCTTGTAACCTTAACCTTGTAAAAACTTTCTAGTAAAATAAATCGTTTTCGGCAAAATACATACATATGTGTCCTTTAGTGACACTATCAAAATAAAAAAAATATGAATAAAGGAAAATATTGCATACTAGCTTTCCAAGCGCTGTGGAACCCTCGTAGCTCCCGTTCCGTACGTCCCGTCTAGTACGTTAGCGTTAGCGATTTTGTGCTAGGGATCGCTTCGCTGTAGTAGTTTTTGTCTAGGTCAGGGGTCTCCAAACTTTGATGCCTTAGGGCCATAACGATTTCTTCAATATGTTTAAAGTGCGAAAACAGTTTTAATTTTTTTATCCTTAACTATACTTCTTATTTCTAGACTAGTCGCAAAGTGCGTGACCGAGTAGTTATCATTTTGTGTTTTCTTTTTCAACTTATCACAGCCATAGTAACAATAATAAGATATTGATCGCTAGATCGCTAGATAGATGACACTAGTCTTAAGCTGTCGCGGGTCGGATTGTTGACACTGGCGGGCCGGATTTGGCCCGCGAGCCGTAGTTTGGAGACCTCTGGTCTAGGTCATCTGCATGATAAATGCAGGTTATTGTCTTCATAAAAAAATGATCTTCCGAAAAATCTACACGAAGACATCCGAATTTCACATTCTGTATAAATAACCAAATTATCGTGATCATTGCGTTGCGTATTTGTATAGGAGCGACACGAAAAGGGTTTAAAAGACAGCTTATTAGCATCAACTTGCCCCATTCAGTCCCCTTCACGCCCTCTGCATACTAACTTGTAAACACAGAGTGTATACCACACCCTATAATACTCATGCATTAGTATGTAACTCCTCTGTGAATTTTAAGCCTGCATATTGCATAATGACGATTTTGCTAATGAGATGCCTGAGGCCCTGTACTGGTGGAGGTGGCAGTTATACAGCGTTTGATGAAAGCAGACTAATTAATTTTAAATTGCTAATTTGTAAGTTGTAACTTTATGCCGAAACATAACGTTAGTACATAACAGTTAATGAATTGCATTCACTAACCACCTATGATTTTGAAAAGAACGAGATTGGCTCGGAATTGAATTGCTTGACAATTTTTTTTGTATAGTAGATGTAATTAGGACGCTATGTTATGTCATCGTGTTATGTGTACCTTTACAGATTTTCTTTGAAAGGCATGGAGTCAAAATAATGATCCAACGTGTATTAGGTACCTACCCTCACGCCAGACAACAAATCATTGTGTCTTTCTTCTTCTTCTTCAGCCGTTGACTTCTACTGCTGAAACACCCATGGCCGTCAAGGGATATCTGTGTGTAAAATCTAAGATCCATTGCTGTAACATCTAAGAGTTTCCGGATCTGGTTGGTTGAGGGACCACCCTCCGTGCCTCGGAAAGCACGTTAAGGTGTTGGTCCCGATTGTTATACTATCATCTACTTACGTCAATTAGGTACGGGCAGCAGCGTCCCTGTGTGTACAATAAAATAATACTGCGGTCAACAACCTGTCTGCCTATTGTGGTGGCTACGACAAAAACCGTCCCTCAGGAAGAAACCCATGTTTAACAGTGGACGTTATACGGGCTGATGATGATATTAGGTTTAAAGAAATACAAAATATTATAGAATCACGTGAAAGGGTAACAATAAAACATACATTCACATTTGTAATATTAGTATGATTTCTATACTTATCTATACTAATATTATAAAGAGGAAAACTTTGTTTGTTTGTTTGGTTGTAATGAATAGGCTTAAAAAGTACTGGACCGATTTCAAAAATTCTTTCACCATTCAAAAGCTACATTATCCACGAGTAACATAGGCTAAATTTTATTTTGGAAAAAAATAGGGTTCTGTAAGATATTTGGGTTTTTCGGTGTAAAAAATCAACCAGAACAGTTACTTATTTTGCGTACGCTGCCTAAACTATAAAAGATAGAACCATAAAATGTTCTAATTAATTGTAGATCTTAAAAATATCTACAAAAAAGTCCCCGACACACTATACCTATCTATGTCGAGTGAGGCACAACATCCAATTTTTTATTTAGAAATCTCGATTTTTTTTGGACTACAATTAAACGCGTTTATTTTACTCATTCTATTAATCCTTATCAAAAGAAATTATTTCGTCACTAAGTACAGTTTATGTAGATAATATTTGATCTTTGAATGATTAAAATTGGACGTTTGGTTTTGAAGTTATGGCGAAATTAAAATATTACGATTTCTGCTGCACGGCCCGTTGCGAAGTCTAATAATTTTCGTGCGATTTTTTGTTCTTAAAACTACACCTACGCAAAAGTTCTTCTCAGAGCTAATCAACAGTTCTTCTCAGAGCTAAACAACAGTTCTTTTCAGGGCTATCCAACAGTTCTATTCAGGGCTAACCAACAGTTCTTTTCAGGGCTAAACAATAGTTCTTTTCAGAGCTAGAATATTACACGCTATTAATATTTTCTTGAACATTTGAAAATGCCTAAAATGCCTATTAATTACATTTAAATATTTTCATCATTAACAACTTTAACATCCACAGAAAGACAATCTGTGCAGCCTGCGGATAATGACTGCGTCGTCGATGTATGTGTCGGTGTCTGTGAATTGACCTGACCTTGAATTGTAGCTTTTTGCAGCGGTAACCGACATCCGCATGGAGCCGCGGGCGACCGCTATCACTACATCTCTACATATTATAAAACAAAGTCCCCGGCCGCGTCTGTCTGTCTGTTCGCGATAAACTCAAAAACTACTACATGGATTTTCATGCGGTTGTTACCAATCGATAGAACGATTCTTCCGGAAGGTTTACGTATATGATTTGTTTAGTTTATGTGTACATTTGACTTATATATATATTGATAATTGTCTGAGGTGTCGGCAAAAAATTAAGCCATTTGGGAGCTTTCAACGAAAACGCTGCCTAAACCCTATGTATATCTCATATCCATAATCCCAAAAGAACAAAACAATGTATGGCGGAAATATTTTTCTCTTTTAGATCTACAAAAAAGTCTGCGATAGCATATGTCTATCTTTCAAGGTTAACTTGCTATATTCATTATATCTTTTAGAAAAATTATCATTTCTAATGCGGTAATTGTAAAGCTAATCAGACGGATTCAGTATTTATCCTTATCATTTTAAATGAGTTAATATTCTTAAGCATTTCATGCAGATTATTTTACCCCTACACTATATACTTTAAATGAATAACTTAGAAGTTATCGCAAAATAACAGTGCGTGTCTTCGCAGCGCAGCGAGTGAGGTAGGCCTAATGCGATTATGCGAGCTCGATCCTTAAGAATTATAGAGCAAATTTTTTGTTTTGTGTTCGTTGTAACTATGATGGATAGATACTTGAATACCTATTTATTTAGTATATGTATTGCACTAAACGTGTATATTTTTTTTTTGTCTTTTTCCATATTAATGCACTAATGTTTGAAATTATAGCCATAACACTACGTCATAAATTATATGTACGGATTTTAACTCGTTATATACATCAATGTACCTACGAGTAAGGTTGCAAAATTAATATTGATATTTTTTACAGAAAATTCCAGTAAAAACCTTAATTTATGGAAATCCTTTTATTAAATAGCGTATGAAGCACAATTATTTCTCAGTCCTTTATAAAAGTTAAGTAAAACACAATAAGGTACTTAAACTACTGCAGGACATTTATAAGGTGCCAACAAAGCAGAAAAATTAAATAAATATTCCGCTGTTGCAACTATAAAATGAATTATATTGTTTCCTGTTATTTCGTAGTTTTATAATATGAATTCATTCATGAAACTGAAGAACTTTTCAACCTATCAACTGCTATGCTCTTTATTCGTAATTATAACGATATTTGTAAAATACGTGTCCAGTTTTCTTTTATACCTATGATCATATCTATTATATTTATGCAAATGTTGCACGGCTAAACTCGAATGAGTTTATGTGGCATCATATAGCTTCAAATTCTATTTAAAAAAAAAAATAGTGATCTAACTGACAGACTAAATTGTTTTTTTAGTCTTCATGCCTATTGTATGTCACTTATACCTACATGTATTGTATTATTATAATATTAGTATATACCTATACTAATATTATAATAGAAAAAAAAATATTGTTAGTTTTGTGGTTATAATTTGTACTTACACCCACTAGAATCACTGCACACTCGTCCACTTGTCTTGACAACTTATTTTCAAATTGTGAAACAAGAAATTCTCAGATTTTAAATAATCTCACCTCTGACCACTGTGGTCAGTTGGCAGTATTTCAAGGCACTAAAAATAGAACAACAACTAAGATAACGTACCGACCTATTACCACTAAGCGAGTTAATATTTTGAACGAAAACATAGTTGCAAAGTTAGATCCTTGTTTGTTGGTACCACGAAATCCGAATAGCAATTATGAAACCGTATTTAATGTTGTAGAGTCCGAATTTAGAACTACGCTTAAAACGAAAACTTTCGATAGTAAATATGATTGTAACTTTAATGAATGGGCCACTCCGGGAATTTATAAAAGTCGATCTAGGTTGTATGAGCTATATGGTATGAAAAAGTATAGATCAGATACTGAGTTTGTAGAGAAGGTTCGAAAATACTCTAAGACTTTTAAAATAGTTTGTAGCATTGCTAGAGCCAATCACATTCGACATAAAATAGAAAACTCCACTAACAAAATTAAAACAACCTGGGGAATAATAAACAAAGAAAGTGGCAAGACTTGTAATCATGATAAACACTTAGAACTAAAAGTTAATGATAAAATTATTAGTAATAAAGCTGATGTAGCCCAGGCGTTCAATAACTTTTTTGCGGACATACCAGTAGCTACTACGCGTAATTAAACTCTTCAGCCAGTGAGGCTGTGATACTTTTACGTGGGAACGTGCATGAATGTAAATCCTCTTTCGAATTCAAACATGTTACAATAACGGAAATAATAAATGTTGTTAAATCTTTTGATTCGAAAAATACCGGAGATTTATGGGGTATATCGGTAAAGATCCTAAAAGAAATAATCGATATCGTAGCACCTTATCTAATGGTTATTTTTAATGAATGTGTGGATACAGGTACTTTTCCTAACAAAATGAAATGTAGTAGGATCATACCTTTATTGAAATCTGGCTCAAAAGACGACCCAGCAAATTTTAGACCTATTTCTATTTTGCCAGTATTTAGTAAAATATTTGAAAAAATTATACTTAACCAGCTCCTCAAGCATTTTAACTTAAATAGCCTCTTGCACACAAATCAGTTTGGTTTCACTAAAGGTCGTTCAACTTTAGACGCTGGGGTTGCTCTTATAAAACGCATATATGATGCGTGGGAGCATTCTCAAAATGCCATCGGTGTTTTTTGCGACCTCTCGAAAGCTTTTGATTGCGTTCAGCACGACACACTTTTACTAAAACTACGTCATTATGGCATTGATAATGAAGCACTCGATATGATATCTTCGTATCTTTCACAAAGACTTTAAAGCGTTGACGTAGGTGGGGAAGTCTCTGAAACCTTACCCGTCAAACTCGGTGTACCACAGGGCTCCATATTGGGTCCTTTTCTGTTCCTGGTCTACATTAATGATTTACCGTATTATTTGGATAACTTTTGTGACGTTGTGCTATTTGCTGATGACACTTCACTTATTTTTAAAGTGGATTGTAATATTGATAATTTTAATTTTATTAATAATGCACTTACACAGATAACTCGTTGGTTTACAGTTAATAATTTAGTTCTTAACGCGAAAAAAACAAAATGTATAAAATTCACTACACCCAATGTAAGAAATACTGGACCCAATTTGATAATAAATAATGAAGTGCTTGAAACTGTTAACTCCACAGTGTTCCTCGGAATAACATTAGATAACAATTTGAAATGGAATGCTCATGTATCGAACCTTGCTAAGAAGTTAACGTCTGCTGCTTATGCTGTTAGAAAAGTGAGACATCTCACTAACGTAGAAACTGCCCGTATGGTCTATTTTAGTTATTTCCATAGCATTCTTTCTTATGGAATTCTACTTTGGGGAAAATCGGCCGATATTCAAAACATCTTTATCTTACAAAAACGGGCATAAGATCTATTTATCAGCTAAGTGCCAGATCCTCTCTAAAAGGTTTATTTAAAGATATAAATATATTAACGGTAGCTTCTCAATACATTTACGAAAATATAATGCATGTTAGACATAATTTAAATAAATATCAAAAGAGAAGTGCTTTGCACACAATAAATACTAGAAATAAACATAAATTGTGTGCTGAATACCACCGTTTACAGAGAGTTCATTCTTCTTTTGTGGGGCTTAGTGTGCGCATGTATAATAAGATCCCAGAATATGTGCAGGATTCACCTCTTAATAAATTTAAAATCGAGGTTAAGAATACCCTAATGGAAAAGGGTTATTACACAATCAATGACTATATCTATAATATAAAAATGAATCGCTGAATGTGTTGCTAAGCGCAAATCTCGAGAACAGCTGAACCGATTTCGCTAATTCTTTTTTTTTAATGTTCGTGGAAGTTCAAGGATGGTTTTTACGGTGAGAAAAATTCTAATAATTGCCTGAAAACCCCTTAAAACAGCCTTTTTCTTTTTCCCATACAAACGTTTTCTAACTAAAATGTAGAGTCAATTTGAGCTTTATTTTGTTAATTAAAAACTTGAATTTTTTTGCCAAGATTTTTTAGGGTAGAGGTAGTGTAGGGTAGGGGTAGTGTAGGGTAGGGGTAGTGTAGGGTAGGGGTAGTGTAGGGCAGGGGTAGTGTAGGGTAGGGGTAGTGTAGGGTAGAGGTAGTGTAGGGGTAGGAGTACCGCATAAACAAAGTCTCTACGGCCCAGTTTATTTTATACAAATGTTTAGGTCTTTTATGTATCGATTGAGGCAGTACGAAGTCTGCCGGGTCAGCTAGTTAATGATAAAACTGCATGGTGCAGGCAGTAAAGCAAAATCATTCTCACAATAAGTACCTATCATTACCTATAGCTTGTACCTATAATTGTATTTTTAAAAGTATTCATAAAATGGTTACATATTTTAATTTGTATAAACTCACTTGTATTGGAACATGCTATGCTGAGTTAAAGATTAGATATTTTTTATTATTATTGACCCCACAAATGCTACTGTCAGTGAGTTCGTCATGCTCCCTTTGTTTGTCATTGCTTGCGGTGGCGATGTGAGTCGGGTCGCCTCATTCCCTCTAATATGGCGAGGGAGACGATGGCTGTGTGCTCACACGTCATACTCGTGAACGGGTGCTGCTTGCGGTGGCTGGTCGTCTTGCTGATGGATGTATTTGAGGTGATAGTTTTTGTGTCCTCTATGACGAAAGATATACCTCGTGTAGTTTGTTCCTTAAAAATGTGCGTGGATGTTTCCTCCGTTTTCATGTGCAAGAGGTTATTTTTCTTTTGCTTGAGGATATCTAATAAATACTTCGCCTATACTGATGAAAACGTTTCAGAGCGTACATCAGCGCACATAGTAAAATTGCAATGTATTCACTGAGATATTGTAAACAAGTTTGATAAAAAAAAAATGGAAGATACTAAAACACAACAAAAGATGACGGAAAAGAACAACCCCGGAGTTTCTTTCTTTCTTTCTTCTCCGGGTCGTCCACTTAGGTAGCTAGTGAAAGGTTGCAGGTTAGCTAGGGTAGGATTCTCGCCGGCGAGGACCGCGTTGCGCCCCTACCCCCGCCCTGTAATTGAGCGCCTGTAGTCGGTGCCTGTGATCATATCCTCTTTATATCTACCTTTTTTTTACTTCAGTGGCACCCTGGGTTGTGGTCCTAAACCCCATAAGGGTGCCCTCAGGTGTGTGCCACTTAGATATAATGTGACCACTTGCAATTTGGATGCGGTTTTAATTTCTTCTTATAATAATAATGATTGGTTAATTGCAAAAAATGCCATAGGACAGACGGACGGACTACGCAATCTGTATATTTGCTATTGCCTACCTACTACTGTAAGTTACCTAGTCGGATATTTTATAGAGTAAGAATTATCTGTTAGTTATAGATTTGTTTTTTTTTTTTTAATTAATTTATCTTCTAACATTGTAATTCTGACAAGTGCAAGTGTATGTAAATACCTAAGTGCTGAATAAAATTCATTATTTCATCATTATTTCATTATTTACTTGACCGATTTCAAAAATGCTTTCACCATTAAATAGCTATGTTATACATAGATGTTTAAGTTTAAAATTTTTATGGAAACATAAGCTAGGTGGGCGAAGCCACTCGCGGGAATATAGTTAATAAATAATTTCCTTATACAATAAGTCGAATTAACGTCGATCGATGGAAGAATAGGCCGACATCAAAGGAATATATGGTGAATGTTATGGTGAAATGATTAATCGATGAACATCGATCAAACGAAGCAATCACACTCGATCACTAATACATGCAATTAAGAGGTACCTAATGATGAGTGCGATGAGAAAGTGTGGAATGTAAGTGTCAAAGTCGCTAAAATGCATTAAGCCATAAGATTAACTAACAAACTTCTATTAATTCAAACTTTCACATAAATAATATTAGTAAGATTCAATAAACTAATTTTCCCTAAAATTTGATATTTAAATTATGTAGTTGTCACATCAGAATCCCGAATAAGGATACAGTAATTTACGCAATTTTCGTTTTAATCGATATTTCTATAACATTTCTAAGGAAAATTACTGTTTGTTGAATTTACTCTTCTCTTTGCGAGCCCGGGGAAATGGTTTTTTAGTTTTATCTCAGGACTTTTAAAGTGAAAATTGTAACAAACTTAATTGGTGCTATGAATTGATACGATTCGATAAGATGTCTATTCTTTTTTGTGTGATGTCAAATTAAGAGCTCTTTGCATTTTCTATGATATGCAGAAAAAGTTAGCACTGAAAGCTATTGCTTTCAGTAGTGATTTCTAATAGTTATTTTCTCATATTGATAATTTAATGTTTTTTTGTAAAATAACTTTCGTAAGTATTGTTCACATTTTCTCACGTGCAATTGTTATGGCGATTTCTCGACCACGGCTTCGGCTCCAACCGAGAGCCTTCTTCTAAGAGCGAGCTGTTTGGGCTTATGTCATGCGGGTCAATATAATAAGTAAAGACGTGATATAAAAAAATATCACGTCTTCTTGACATATGATCAAGAATTTCTTTTAAATTTGATAATATGAGAAACACGTCTAAGCACATCTCTTCACACGTCTAATATTTTTGTCAACATCTAATTTTCAAGATATTTTTCTATCTTCAATTTTGTGGCTAACTTTAATTTGTTAGTTAGTTAGTTTTGAGGTGAAACTCGACCGCAGCGCCACTCAAGTTTAGCATCACCAACATATTATAATTATACAAGATTACATAAGATATGGCCAAAATGTACAATGAACTGTAAAGTAATAAATTAAAATTTAAAAAATTACATACCTTTACATAAAAAAGATAAAAATTAAAACATTGTGGTGTAACTGACTGAAATAAATGTCTGTTAATCATATTGACTCGTGCGAGTAAAAACAATAAAGTATTCTGAATCAATATTGCAGTCCACTTGATATGTTTAATAAACCTGTCAAAACAAATGGGCCCAAACTAGAGGATTAGTCAAACTAGCGCTATTTGATATAGAAACCATAAAGTGTGGAGTGTCAATAAATAGGATTAACTTTCCACGATGACGCCTCACTCGCCCTTGTCAACGTTCACACGAATATTATTGTACTTATTGTACCTATTGAATTAAGAGGCTCTGTATAATTTGTAGTTTTAAGAAACTTTATACTTCGTAGTTTGTCTACTAAATTTTACGAAATTTCATGGGAAAGCATTCAAGACTAAGCTTCGTTTGGCAAGAAATTGAAAGTTCTGGAGAAGCTAGCTATATCTTCTGTCCTGGATTTAAATAGCTATTACGCAAACTTCATTTCATTCAATGCTTGCTCCAAAAATCACTAAATTGTAAACAACATTTATCTAATACATAGCTGCTATAACCATGCTGCTAAAATATTTTATTTAGATATATATATCTAAATAAAATAATCAGGTATTTAGTGCTAGATTAGTAAAGGTGGCTTGCATATAAAGAAAAATATTTATAGAATAAATATAACGAATTTCAGTTATCTTTATACTTATAAACGTTTAAAGGCTTAAAATAAACACCGGCCAAGTGCGAGTCGGACTCGCGCACGAAGGGTTCCGCACCATTTTCAAGAGTCTACCTGTTGCCGTTATTGATATCGAGCAAAAAAGCGCAAAAAAAACACATTTGTTGTATGGGATCCCCCCTTAAATATTTATTTTATTTTATTTTTAGTATTTGTTGTTATAGCGGCAATAATAATACACCATCTGTAAAAATGTCAACTGTCTAGCTATCGCGGTTCTTGAGATACAGTCTGGTGACAAACAGACAGACAGACAGCAAAGTCTTAGTAATAGGGTCCCGTTGTTACCCTTCGAGTACGGAACCCTTAAAAGTGCTAATGTAAGACTGTGATTTTGTTACATTGTTTAACTTACTGGTTGGCCTCTATATTATTTCATCCGCTCAATTGAAGAAATGGAAGAAATGGAGGGAGGCCTTTGCACAGCAGTGGGACAGTATAGGCTAGTTATAATAATAATAATAATTGAACCTATGCAGTTCAATTCAGCGTCTCGTCCATGACGGTGAGTCCCATCGGGACTAGCTTACTTGGAGTCCAGTAGATGGGGACAAATGTGCTGGACGTTCAATGCACTCAAAGTGATGCCCACTAGAATGCTCCCGTGGAATTAAGCTGCAGAATTATATTGGAAATTGATTGAAATAGGTCGAGAGGTATTTGCTATTGCTGCCAAATTCAGTCACTTGCGTTGTGATTTAGAGCTCTATTCGGTTTAGAAATGGACATGTCGAATGTTGTACCTTCAATTTATAGATTTGTACTATAGAATAAAATTTGTAGCGCGACGGTCTTTAAAATTATTTACAGTTATTGTTATTACATACATTCTAATACTTATCGATTCAATTTGGAAAAGATACGAAAAAAAGAACAGTCCTATTAGTTTATCTAATAACATTTATTTAGCAATTTATTTGATACAATTTTGTTATTAAAAGTAGAAAATAGAAGTTAATTTGCAACGTTAAAACGCGACAAAGAGTGAGGCTCTCAACAAACGACCAAATAAAAGTTAACGGTGATGTCTGGTGGGAATTGCGTTATAAGAGCATTAAAAGCATCGGTACAGGCCCGAGAAAATTAAATGACACTCTGTACTCATAAAAAATGAGTGTTTGCGTCACAATTGTGTGCCTGCATGTTTAAAATTAAATGTACTGATTATTTTTATTTATAATTTACAAAACCGATGTTCAATCACTTTCAATCAAGTAAACTTATATAACAGAAAATTTACGATTTACATCTAATCAATGTGACTACAGCATGCATAGTTACAAAGTGATAAAGATAGTATGCAGATTAATATTAACTAAGGACTTACTAAAAATAAGAATTACAAATTAATAGTATTGGAGAATTAAAAAAAATAAATAACAAGTTTACTCCTAAAAGAGACTACAGACCCAGCGAATATGTCCACATCATTGCGGATAAAGTTGGCCAATGTTAGCATGCGATATATTGGCAAATTTTTACCTATATTCGTTCAACAGTGAGGTAATGAAAATATTTTCCGGTGAAGGAGCCGGCAACTAGGACGTGTTATATTTTAGACTTAAATATACCACGTCCTGGTAGCCAGCTTTTTTTCAACAATTGGAGTGAGTCTATTTCAATATATAATCATTTGTACAGAAATTTAAGATCTAATAATTTTCGCCGTGTTTTCAAAGGAGTTAGCTTATAATAATTATAATTTGTAAGAAGCATTTTTTGATAACGTCTAACTCGTTCATGCCGATAGTTTATGTTCATTACCGTTATTAGATAATTCAAATAGAAGCGCCAATAAAATAATTTAGCAATGGAGCGTGAAACATTAGACAGAAACACGCTTGTACGATACCACTATACACAGAAATTTTAATCACAGTTAATAGAAATCTCTATTTGTAGACATCACGTTTCGCCAAAAACTTTGTTGACAAAAACATTGTCGTAGTACTGTGGACAGAACTCTCTGTTCATAGATACAACTTCTCGCCGTATTCTTTATTCATAGACATCACTGCTCCCAAATATCTTGATTCACAGAATTCGATTTTTGGGAAAGAAACTGTAAGTATTAAGTATTACGAAGAAACTGTAAGTACTCATTATATTAATAAATCTCACATTTCTGGCACTGGCAGATTTCTAAGTTTATTTCTTGCAAAATTTATTAATGAAAATAAATGCGAAATTATTAATATTATAAGTATTAGCAGTTTCTTCTTTAAAAATCGATTTCTGTGAACTAAGATATCTGGGATCAGTGGAATCATTATTTTTAAATTAGATCAAACCTATATTCCTTATTTACTTATATGTGTTAAAGAACAATTTTTTATCTTGGAAAATATTAATAATTGGAAATATCAATCATAATTAACATATTCTAGGATAATCACGAAATTATAACTTATATTGTATAGTAGCGTCGTCAAAGTAATACAAAGATGATCCCATATAATCACTACATAGTATAAAACATAGTCGTTTGCAGCTGTCTGTCTGCTATATCTTTAAAACTACGCAACGGATTTTGATGTGGGGTTTTTCAATATATGAAGTGATTCAAGAGGCAGGTTTATATGTATTTAATACATCAGCATTTTACCCGTGCGAAGCCGATACGGGTCGCTAGTTAGACATAAAACACAATCATCAACAGCTGGAATTAGCTAATAAGTAGCGCAATCGTACGATTTTACCTATATTTAATGCAGTAGGTGCATATAAAATTACGAAACAGCCAACACTTGCGTTAGCGTACCTAGCGATCAGTGATATCCGTATGTGAACCCGTTCAACATTGCAAACTATATTGCATACAACAATTACAAAAGTAAACAAAAATAATAATAATTACTGAAATCTCTGACATGCAATTTTGTGCTTAACTCATACTTCGAAATAGGTATTAAATAACCCGTAATGAGTTAAGTTGAAGCGATCGTCGGTAACATTTTAACGTTTTTCCGATATCGTGGCTTCATAAAGTAGTGAAGCGAGAAATAGTTTGATTTGCGGTTAAAGTTCAACATGAAACTCTTTACCTTGTTACTTAAACCGATATTAAAACCCGGTTTAAGCGGCTTCGAGTTTTCGAGGGGTGCTTAAAGAGGTATTATGTTTCACGATTTGTAAAGAACAAATGTTTATTTAAGGGAAGTCATAAAGCAGCTTTATTGGTGCGAAAAATGTTTTTTGTTTCGTAATGTTGGGGACATAGGTAGGACGATATTAATTGTTCACGATAGAAATGAATTAGGTACTGATTACTATTTTGCAAACACACATATATATATATACACATATATGTGTGAGTGCCGTGTATTTAACCCTCTTTTCACCGTCTGCTCACCACTGCCTGCCGCCGACCACGTCCCGAACGGTACGGTTTCACTTTCTGTCATGCGTGCCCTGATTATAAATCGCTTACCTTCAGACAGGCCGAATATTTATTTAATAAAATTCCTCAATTACATCCACCGTAGTAGTTTTTATATTAATGTAAGAAAGTTTAAAAAAAAAATTGTAATAAAGTATTTTCTGTGCGTATCGTCGATGATCCCAATCTCACGGATAGACTAGAGTCGCTAGAGCAACGGAGGGACTTTGGTTCCCTCTGTGTGTTCTACCGGCCTTTCTACGGGGAATGCTCCGAGGAACTGTTCGACTTGGTACCAGCGGCACCCTTCTATTACCGTACCACAAGGCGTCGCAACAGGCTTCATCCTTTTTACCTGGATTCTTTTCCGTCCAGCACGGTACGTTTTCAGCGGTCATTTCTTCCACGGACGTGTAAGCTGTGGAATGATCTCTCTGCTGCGGTGTTTCCCTTGTGCTATGACATGTCCTTCTTCAAACGAGGTTTAAAGAGAGCACTCCTATCACGGTAGGCAGCGGCTTGTGCAATGACAGTCTGCTTCC
The DNA here is from genome assembly GCA_947037095.2 of Nycteola revayana. Taxonomy (NCBI): domain Eukaryota; kingdom Metazoa; phylum Arthropoda; class Insecta; order Lepidoptera; family Nolidae; genus Nycteola; species Nycteola revayana. The sequence continues at coordinate 31,982,582 of OX344838.1, forward strand.
CTGGCATTGCTTGAGTCCATGAGCAGCGGTTTACACTTACCATCAGGTGTGCCGCTTGCTCGTCCGCCACTGAAGGCAATAAAAAAAAAGAAGTAAATTTGTTAGTTATATCACAGAATAAACAATACTAATTTAGTATTGTGATGTATAAAGTGGGTTCTAAATACAGAATAAAAATACCATTTGATTGTTCTATTATGAGTGAATATACACTTTAGAAATTTAATATAATAGTTGCAAATAAACGCAGAGACGATTATTTAATTAATTTAATTAAGTATAGTATATATCATAACAACTACATATAAAACATATGCTGGATAAACTAAACCTACTTACTACTTTCAAACAGTTTAATACCTCGTTGATTTTGTCATGTTTTAATTCTTCTGGGGCTGCTTGCCTATTCGCCATAGTAGGTATACTTGTTATGTTGTGCATACCTTTTAATTGAGTGTGGATTGACCACAGTTTCATTTAACATTCAATGCATTATTGAATAGAATGTTAAATTAAGGTAATCTGAACTGTGTTATAAAATACTACAGACAGTTAAAATGATTAAAGAATAAAAACAGAATACAGATTATACCGCACGTTTACAACTTAGGTATGACATATCTTATGTTCACCTCTCCCTACTCTATAATAAAAAAAATAACAAATAATTTTCCAAGCTAATTTTAGACATTTAAAAAGATTTCAAATGCCCCGCTATAATGAAGTAAGTGAGAATTTCTATATATAATTTAGTGGGAAATTCATGATTTTCAAATGAATTCTCAAAAGAAAAAGTAATTTTCAACGACAACTCTAAAGCGAATACAGTCGAAAAGAAAACTCCGAATTCGCCGCTCAATTGAAATCCAACCACGGATAACACAGATTTGGTTGAAAATGTCCAAGTAATTGTGAAAAATGCGAATCGTTTCCACCCAACAATAAAGGCTTTATAAATTGACGACAATTGCAGACTCACTTTGAATATTAAGGTTTATTTTACGTTGCAACTATTTAATAAATATAAAATTTTCTAATATTGTGTTAAAGACACGAGTGGTTGGCTGGTTCACGTGGCGATGCCTGCGTGATCAAAGGGGCAGTAGCTTTCAATTTGGTGTCACCTGACCTAGTTAATTGACATTACCACAATAGGCAATAACCGGATATAAAGTCCTGTGTATAAAAACAGGTAAAAAACTTTATTCAAACCAAACCTAATGCCAGTGCATTCCGCTATTTTTGTGTGACCAAACATTTTAACTTTTAGGTATATTTAAAATGTTTATAGGATAGATTTTTAAATAATTTGTTGTGAACACTTCATCGCAAAAGTTTTAAAACCCAATCTATGAAATACTAGCGGCCCGCCCCGGCTTCGCACTGGTCGATTTTTATAGCCAATGATACTCAGGGATAATGTAGCATTCTAATGGTAAAAGAATTATCGAAATCCGTTCAATAGTTTTTGATTTTATTAAAAAAAAAACATACACAAATATAAAAATACAAACATTTCCTCTATTTAATATTAGTATTAGTATAGGTAACAATATAGGTCTGATTAGTTAAAGGAAGTTATGTTCAGTATCTCAAAAATCGGAAACCGGTGAAATAAGTGTTAAATTGGCAGATAACTAAAATCGTATATGAACATTTTGCTCTGTAGGGAAATAAAATATAAAAAGCCTTTTCCATTTAAATAAATGTTACAGTACTTAATTATGTATGTTAATTAGTTTTATCGTGTTTCAAGATTATATATATACTAATATTATAAAGAGGAAAGATTTGATTGTTTGTTTGTTTTAATTAAAAGGCTCCAGATCTACTAGACCGATTTGATCTAGGGGCACGGCAGTGCATCCCCAAGTCGAGTTTTTTTTTTACCACTAGAAAGCTACGTTACACAGGAGTAAAATATGCTATATTTTATGTTAAAGTTCCCTTCGGAACAGAAGTCACGCGGGTGAAACTGCGCGCTTAAAGTTAGTGTTTTATAAAGCTACAGAAACCCCTCTACGATGGCCTCCTACAAAGATAACCAAACGTCTCTGGAATTTTAGTAACTGGTTGATACCAGCTGTCTTTACAATTTCGTCTTCCCGTCTAGCATTGTCGCTAAACTACGAATTCACATTTACAGTTATTACTAAAACGAATATTATAACAAGTATAATAAAATAGAATTTTCATAGAGGAATGAAACCGTCACAAGTGGCCCGCCAGCCTAGATGCCCAGTGGAATTCAGCTCACACTTACAATCATTTTACGATACACTTCACTAGTTTAAAAATATACTGTATTGCTATGTTGTTAAGAGTGTAGTTAAGTGTATGAATAACATTGTATAAATTGCATATTTGGCTGGCTCCCAACAGAGATTTGGGGACAAATCATTGACAGAGAACAGATTCTCGCCGCCATTGCACGCGACTTGGAAATATCGTTTGTTATTGTTATTTGCTTCTCGTATTTACGGAGCATTCATGAACTACGGAAATATTCCTTTGAGGTACAGAATTATTCGTTGTGGACCATTTGTCTTGAGTATTTACCTCTAGTGAATGCTGTTGAAATGATGGTCTAACACTCCCTGTGGGGCATGTTTTTGTGTTAGGTATTATCTAATCTGAGAAAAACTTCGTGGTATTGTTCCAGATTAGTAAATGTAATAGTTAGATATGTAGGTCCGTACTGTACGAGTAGGTAAAAAGAAAGAGCGCGACATAAAAAAAAACGATGGGAACGTTTACCAACTAAATCTCCTACCGACAAGTTTTCATTAACACTTCTAGATTTCTAGAAATCTTCTTCTAGTCCAAATCCATATTAAGGGTAAAACGGTAAGGCCTTTTGCCTTAATTCAAATCAAAAATGTTTTGTAATAAAACAAAATATTTTTTAGAAAAAAACTAAAGTGACTTTGCAAAGACTGTACTGGCGAATTAAATAAAATTAGGTTTTTTACCCTTATTGCTCTGACGTTATATTTATGTTCTCAAATTTATCTTTTGATTCTACTTGTTTTATGCTAATAACCTAGCTCAAGGATTTGGCATTACAGTCAGCCATTTAAATACGACATTGATAAATTTCGATGTGGAAAAGATGAAGAGAGATCGCTTTGTTTTCTTGTGATCTAGTTGAAAAGTATTCTTAGTGCAAATTAATTAGAATTAAATTAAACTAAATCTGATGACCACTAGATATTCAAGGGGGCATACAACATACGTAAGGTTTTGCAGTTTTTTGCTCGATATTAATAACGGCAACAGGTAGATGTTCTCATGTAAACCTCAAATAATATAGTGTCTACTGTTGTATAAATGATGGTAGGTACAGAACCCTTCGGACAACCTCCGTAGCGTAGCGGTATTTGGCTCGCTTGAAATCCCGAAGGTCGTGGATTCGATCCCCACGACAAAAAGAAAGCGGACAAGAAATATTTGTGTAAATTCTAAGATTTCTTTCGGGTCAGGATGGTTGAGGGACTACCCTAAGCTCCGTGCCTCGGAAAGTGCGTTAAGCCGTTGGTTCAGATTGTTATAACATCATCTATAGCAATCGTATACCAGGGAACGGGCAGCAACGTTTCCTTGTTTGGTACAACATAATCTGCGGTCGCCAACCCGCCTGCCAAGCGTGGTGACTATTGCAAAACCCCTCCCTCGGGAGGAGGCCCATGTTAAACAGTGTTCGTGCCCAAGTGTGACACGCACTTGTCCTGTTTTATAAAGTTTAAAAATTTCTTTAATTATTAATCTCTATATTTGTTTAGCTGAGGTCGGATTGCGCTGAAATTTGACATGTAGATATTTTTAAATAAATGTAGGTATTTGACAGGCGTCCTTAGTCCTATATCGAATATTATATGAAAGTAAATGGTTAACGGTTAACTGGGTGCCTAAACCTTGGTGAGGTATAGTGTGAAGTCAATTAATTTGTCCCGGTAAAAAATTGATATTTCACTGAAATATAAATTCAACCAATAGTTTTATGTAAGTTCGAAACATTCAGCACAAAGGTGAGCAGGGCTCCAACCTCATTAAAAGGTTTATTAACTAAAAACTAAGTAACCTACGAGACTTGGACCACGGTTCAGGGCGTTCGGTGGATGGCGATTGAGTATGTATGACTTTTAGTGTTTAAGAGGAGTTTTGTGCAACTTTTGCTATACGTTACAGTGTAGTGTGCATTACGCCTTCTCCCTCCTTATGTTGTTAGTATGTAAGATTATAGAGGATTCTAATATACATCGACTAAAAGGAAACATGTCTTTCATTCCATTGGAACTCCCAACAATACATGGCGACCCTGCCAGTCCTACCACGTTACGGCATCGGCAGCGCCGGGCCTGGAACAGAAAAGACTTCAACCATTTTGAATTCGTGTCAAAATATATCTCGTCAGGATGAGTATCCTATCATGTGAAATAGTACTTACTGTATTGCCAAGACCACGGCACAGTATGGCATCTATGAATTTGTGACCAGATCGGATATGAAAGTTACCGCACTGCATAGAGTCTGAGAACCTGTTTTCGTTGAAGAATACCTGTGGAGAAATAAGTGACGTGTTGGAGTTAAATTTTTCATTTCTATATGGTAAAGAAAATGACTTTTTTTTCCATTTTTTTTTATTATAATATTTTTTACTCCTTAAGGTTTTATGCATTAAGACAAATTGTGGTCACATATTGACTAAATTTCGACAGTTGTAAGTAAATTAAAATAAACATTAAAGACTTAATATTAACTATTTGTATAAAATGTGCTCTTTGAACTTCTAAATTTTGGTAATGTTTAGTACAGTCATCAAAATTAAAATTAGACTCAAATATGTATTGTATTTTTTAAGCCGTATATTCATAATTTTTTAAAGTGTGTAATGTTTTTTTTTAATTGTTTTTGGCGTAAATTGAAATATTTTTTCCTATTTGATAAAAGTTGAGTGTGAGATGTTTTGGTTTGGATTAAGTAATATATTGAAAATACTATGGAGATGAGTTTTATGAAGTTGAAGCATAACTGAATGGAATTGGAATACATAACGAGATACCTCCGTGAAAGTTTTGGAGTCAAATGAAAGTGTCAAATTTTAATAATAGCCCTAATAAATTATATAAAAAGATAAAATGAGTCTAGTTCGACTAAATAAATAATGAGTAAATAAATAAAAAAATGTGTACCTACCCAAATAGTGAAAGTAAAGATATTGTTTGATATTATGGTGGTTGTCTATTGAAAGTAAAGAAAAAGTATGGAATATGATTTTGAACCCATGTCATAGTGTGCATTACGACAGTTCGCGGACCTCTCAGACTTCGGGTCTACGAGAGTATCGGAAAATATTTATACAGATTTATTTTATTACTACGACAAAATAACACTGTGTGAAAACTACCACTAAAATTTAACGGTGTGTGTTCGAACATTATAAATCACTTACGCAATTACGTATTTAAAATCAATTCACGCGACGTTATACTGTCACAGATTAAAATCACGATACAATTTGCTATTTATCAACTCATTCAACGCGCCTCGTAAAACGCAGCGGGTGGCCATTCGACCCTTCTCACTTGATAAATCATCCATTAAGTTTCACGTTACAGCGAGAGTAATTAACCTGCCATTAAACACGGCAATGGAGAGTGAATAATTTGTTACCTCCATTCGATTTATAACCACAAGGACTGATTGATATTATAAGTAAGTTTCAATAGGTATTTCTTACATGTAAAGTACTATATTAAATTATGTCATTGATAACGATACGTTTCTCGTAATACTCGTGAACGGGTGCTTGTAGTGCTTGGTTTTATGTTGCATGAGGTTTTATGTTGAAGTAAAAAAGGTCATAGACATGAACACATCGCTCAAGAGAGAATTAGTTGATCTTCACATGAAATTTGAATCGACAGTGGAGGATCGTGACCGGCTTACTTTACAAACTGAAAACTTTTCTTATTGTAGCTCATTATATGAACAAGCACTAAATAGGATTAGGGAATTAGAACTAGAATTAAACAGTGCTTTTACAAAATTAAAATCATTAGAAAGTCATAGGGAATGTTCTTTGATAGCGGTGAACCAAAGTCTGCATGAGGAACTTATTCAATCTTGTGGTTATAGTGAGTCAGAGCACCTTAGTATAAATTCTACATTGACAAATGCTCTGCCTAGAAATGATTTAATTACTAATTATTCTAATATTAATTACTTAAGCCATAATAAATTAAAAAAATACATAAAAACTAAGAAATTATTAAAAAAATACAAAACATTGAACATTAAACATAAATATTTTGTTAAAAGCTTAGGGTGGATATCTCTAGATAAATTAAAAAATGAACGCTGTGCACTTTTAAGTAAATTAAATAATTATGCAATTAAACTTGAGGACAGTAAAAAAATTTATGAATTTGACACACAAAAGTTACTTTTAAATATAAAGAACCTTGAGGCAGACTTAGGGTGTATATATAATAAATATAAAGTGTCAAAATGTAAAATTCAAGATTTATTAGGCGAATCAGTTCAACAGAATTGTTTACAAAATATATCTACAAACAATATTGAAGTAAACAATAAAACAATAACCTGCAACTTACCTCAACCAGTGGATACTTGTATAACATCATTATCAAGTACCTCTTACAGTGATAATATAAATATTAATAATGATAACACCCTACAAAGACATAATATCATATTCACAGATAAGATGGGTAAGGGTTTTGGTTCGCTGCTAGGAAACAACCCTAGCTACAGACAGAGTAATTTCTGTTTCCCAGGAGCAAACTATAGGGACATAGTACATAGACTAATAAATAAAAGTTATTGTAATAAAACTTATATAACTTTACTTGTAGGAAATTGTCAAAACTTGAATAAGAAATATATAACTGATTGTTTTACTTCCATGTTACAGTTGAACTGTGGAGGTATAATATTGTGTGCCTTCCCATACTTAAGTAATGTACCAAAAGAGGTTAATAAACACATACATAAATTGAATAGCCACATACAGTTCCTAACAATTATGTAAGTTGACTAGAGATAGTGTAGTTATCTCAAAATTATTTTTACATGACTTTGCTACACAGTTAGCATATTGTATATACACAGTCATATGTAATATGACAAATTTTACAATTAGTAATAATACTAAGATCAATTTAGTCAGTAATTTAAACCAATAAGTGTGACAAAAGAGAAGCATATTAGGTATTTAACCTTAACACACCAAAATATAAACCGCTTCTCTGGCAAATTATTAGATATTGAACTTTTTTGTGAGAAATATAACCCAGACTTTATGTGTTTTACTGAGACATGGTTGAAGGCACACAAGATGGGGTTCGGTGTGAATGGTTTTAGGGTTGCCAGCTCGTTCAATAGGGTATCAGCAGAGGGTGGGGGGGCACTGATACTAGTTAGAGACAATATTATTTTTAAAGAACGTAAAGATATGTCTCAACTATCCGTTGAAAGAGTGTGTGAAGCTGCATGCATAGAAACTAAAATGTATGTAATACTTTGTGTGTATAGACCCCCATCATCTGAGTTATTGTTATTCTTGTCCACAATGGAAGACATTCTTAAGAAGTTTAAAAGTAATAAAAAAATTGTTATCTGTGGGGATTTTAATATTAATATATTGGGTCAATCAAATGAAAAAATTAGTTTTATATCTTTGTTTACTTCTTTTAATTTATATTGTTTATTTGATGAACCAACAAGGATTACTCCATCAACAGCCACTTGCATAGATAACATAATTACTAATTTTGAAGTAGAGGAAAAGTCCTTAATTACTGGGGTCCGCTCTGATCATAAATGCCAATTGGTAAAATTTTGTGATTCTATTGTAAAAGAAAATATTAAAATTAAGATAAGACCTTTGACCCAAAATAATTTAGAAAAGTTTAGTAAAAATGTGAATGCTGCACTATATTCATTAAACTATAGTTATGAAAATCCAAATGATATGTACAGCATGTTGCTTCATAAACTTTGTGAAGAATTCAATAAAGAATGCAAAGTAAAATATAGAAATGTAGATTTTAAAATTAAATTTACTATGTGGGCAACTAATAGTATTCGCAAATGTAGGGACAAGTTATATGAGTTATATGACATGAGGTCCTTTACACCTGATCCCAATTTTAGAAATTATGTCAGTAAATACTCAAAAATATTTAGAAACGTGTGTGCTCAAGCTAGAGCTGCCTACATTAGCGAAAAAAAATCTACTTCTGATAATAAAATAAAAGCAACCTGGCAAATGATAAATAAGGAAACTGGTAAAAATAGGACTAACGATGGATCAGTAACATTAAATATAAATAATAAATTAGTTTCGGATAAACTCACTGTCGCTGACTTTTTCAATAAATACTTTACAGATATACCCCTAGAAACGACTAAATGTCTCTCCTCATCAACGAAAATGGCTGAAAAACTGTTGAGGAAAAATGTTACTTTAGATGTATCTCAGTTTTGCTTTAAATTTATAGATCCGGTAGATATTATAAAAGTCTTTAAAACCATCAAACAAAAAAGCACTGAAGATATATGGGGACTGTCAACCAAAGCAATAAACTCAATAATTGACAGTATTGCCCCAATCCTAGCAGATATTTTTAATACTTGTTTAAGAGATGGAATATTTCCAGACCTAATGAAAATAAGCAAGGTTGTTCCCATTTTTAAAGCAGGCTGTTCAAATAATGCTTCAAACTATAGGCCAATTTCCATACTACCAGCGCTAAGTAAAATATTTGAAAAAATAATGTTGAATCAAATGCTGGCATACTTTAACTTAAAAAATTTTTTGAACAACAAACAATTTGGGTTCACGAAAGGCCAATCTACTCAAGATGCCGGTTCCAGTCTAATAGAATCTGTATTTAAAGCTTGGGAGAAATCGCAGGATGCATTAGATATTTTCTGCGACCTTTCTAAGGCTTTTGATTGCGTTGATCATAACACGCTTATTATGAAACTAAAATACTACGGATTCACTGACTCAGCACTTGATCTTGTAACATCGTATTTAACAGATAGAGAACAGAAAGTATCTATTGATAATGTAACTTCTGAAAGTTCTACCGTCAAAATAGGAGTTCCACAGGGGTCTGTCCTAGGTCCATTTTTATTCCTAATCTATGTTAATGATCTTCCAAATGTGGTCAAGAATGAGTGCGATATCGTTTTATTTGCAGATGACACGTCTCTTATATTTAATGTAAACAGAAAAGATAAAAGTGTTACTGAGTTAAATCGCACACTTACCTTAATATCGGAATGGTTCTCCGCCAATAATCTTCTTCTTAATGCAAGTAAAACTAAATGTATTAAATTTTCATTACCAAATGTGTCAAATAGCATTCCTAATGTTGAACTAAATGGGGAGCTATTAAACTTAACTCCATCAACAATATTTTTAGGAATTACTCTGGACTCCAAGTTGCAATGGGGACCACACATTGAAAGATTAGCTGACAAACTTAGCTCTGCATCTTATGCAGTCTGGAAAATCCGACAAATGACTGATGTAGAAACAGCTAGGTTAGTTTACTTTGCTTACTTTCATAGCGTAATGTCATATGGGATCCTATTATGGGGATCGGCCGCCGATATTCAAACTATTTTTATATTACAAAAAAGAGCAATCCGAGGTATTTATAAAAAAGGAAGCCGCGATTCTCTTCGTAGTCTTTTTAAAGAAATAAATATACCTACTGTGCCTTCTGAATATATATATCAAAATATAGTTTACGCCCGTAAAAATATGAATAAATTCAGCAAGAGGAAGGACGTACATAATTTTAATACTAGAAACAAAGATAAGCTCATTACACCTTTTTTCAGAGTATCTAAGACAAGTAAATCGTTTCTTGGAAATTGTATAAGATTCTATAATAAACTTCCTCTAAATGTAACAGCTTTGCCGGATCATAAATTCAAAAAATATGTTAAAAAGGTCCTTATGACTCGCGGTTATTACAATATCAAAGAATACATGGAGGATGGAGATGTTTGGCGGATGAGTCCATCGGTTACATTGCGGCAGACTGGCACCTTTTAGCTATCACACCGAATTTGCAACTAAATTAAAAGTCTATTCTATGTAATTTATAAATTAGTAATTGTTAATCTATATGTAAGACAACTGATCAGACTGTAGGTATGTTCCAATTGTAAAAAAAAAAAAAAAAGAATTGTAAATCTGGAGGAGCGCTCCCTATACTCGATACTTACTTAAAGGTTTCATGGTTTCCGTCACAATATCCTGCTGCGAGTACCTACATATCGATGTATGGGGATCACTAACCTAGATACTAAAATGTTTTTAAAAAGATGTACAAATGATTAATCAAAGACTTTAAAAGATGACAAAAGAATGATCTCGGAGTTTCTTATAGTCTTTCTTCTCCGGGTGTCACAACGTAGGTAGATAGAGAAAGACTCGTAGGAAGCTAGGATAGGGTCCGGTCGTCCTTGCAAGGCGAGGCTCGCGACGCGTTCTATGCTTCTGACCGAATCCCAGCCCACGCTGGTTGATTCTAATTATATTTATAGTACGCGACTATCACATGCCACATTGGTAGATTTAAATTATATTTAATAACATGACTGTTGAAATGTATACCAATGAATTAGCCAAGATTTTTTTTTTTTTTTTCCTCTTTTTATATTTGTATCATTGTATTTGACTTATAATAAGTACGATCGATTCGTCTACATTATCAATAAACGTTTTCATTTTCATTTTCATTTCATTTTCATGGTAATTGTCTTGGTTGATTTCGTATAGCCTGTTTACTCTTGTAAATGTGGGTGGGCGCACTTGCCATAAATTTATTATTTTGCAAGAGGTTTTCCTATAAGCTTGAGTAGAATGTATTATTATTTACATATTTAGTGACTAACGGTCATTGGTAAGTGCCCACATCCTGTTTTTAATATTAAATGTTATAGAAAAAAATATAAAACAAGCAACGGAAAAAGAAAACCGGAGTTTCTTCAACGGGCCGTCCACTTAGGTAGCTAAAGGAACCTGCAGGTTAGGCTAGGGTTAGGTCCTCGCCGTATTGACCGAGGTCTGTGTTGGCCCCAGGTCCCGATCCGATAATCCAGTGCCAGTGATCGAGATCTCTTCTTTTTAATTTGTTACAGTTTTATTTTTCATAGCTTTAGCAATGTCCTTAGCCGTGGTCCTATCCCATAGGGTGCCCTCAGGCGTGTGCTGCTTAGACGTAATAATATTGTTTAAAAATGTGCCTCTTTTCTGTAGAACTAAATTATATAATGAATGATTGTTATTAGTATGCCTATAACGTGATACTAGACTGACAGACAGATGATTAGCTAATCCGCAATTATTAGTTGCCTTATTTTGTATTTAATTATATTAATATTGTTTCATTGTGTGCTGAATAAGTATCGTTTATTTCGTTTAAAGATAACATCAGTTGTAAACAATAATAAATTCGTACAGAAATTTGAAATGTAACCTCAAATTGTTCTATAATCAGTCCGTATGTTTTTATTGTATTCGCTTCGGTGCGTGCTTAATATAAATTTCGTTTCGAGATACTGAGTTTTCAAAACAATATTGAAAATATACCTATAAAGCTTGTTATGAGAAGCAGTGAAAATTATTAAAGTGTTTACAATGTTTGAAATACTCGAAAAATTGTTGGAGAATATTCGTGGGCAATTCAGTTCATTAATGTTTGATCTTTTGGGAATGGTGGTGCACATTTCAGAGAATATAGTATTACTTGTATAGTCACAAACTTGATGCTGTAGGTACATATCCTTTAGGGATCTAGTGTGATGTGTTAGCATACCTACGTTCTAAATATATATGCACCTGTATCACATATCACTGCCTAAAAACAAAAGAGCCACAATGCTGTCAGAATTGGTACGATTTTTGCGTTTCATTTGTTTTTGATTTGTGATTCTTTACTTTTTAAGCTGCGATATATTGACATATCCATATCATGCTAGCTTTGATAGCTAACCACAATGTATTGTAGAAGTAGTCAGTCATTTGTCACTATTAACAACATATAGTCAATAATTAATTGTCAATTTTCAACTAAATCAATGGAAATTAAAAACAATAACAACTGCGTTTTGAAGCTAAAATACTAAATGAATGAATTGAATTGTTTTAATATTGTTATGAGAAATAGTATACAAATTGTACACATATCTACACTTCTATATACATATTCTTGCAAACCTTCGCATTAATTATATTAGTGGCAAATGGAACGGTCAAACCTCATTTGACTTACCTGAATTTTAATTATACACAGCCGCAATGTTAATTCACGTACATTTGATGTAATTTGCGTTTATCTACAGTGTATGTTCATATATATGTTTGTCATTGTGTCATTAGGTACTTTACACATTGAGTACACACACAACATACATACTCGTATAATTAAACAAATTCAATATAAATTGATAACCTTTGTGACGTAATGGTATATAGGTAAGTCTCGGAGGTCGTGGGTCCGATCCCCACGCCGGATTTAAATCTTTGTGAAACTTTTTCTGCTTGGTTGAGGAATTACCCTCCGGGTTTTGGAAAGCAGTTATATCATCTATACTAATATATAAAGCTGAAGAGTTTGTTTGCTTGACCGCGCTCATCTCAGGAACTACTGGTCTGAATAGAAAAAAATATGTTAGTGTTAGATAGCCTATTTATCGAGGAAGGCTATATTAAAGTGCGCACGGCATTCATCATTCAACATCAATTCAGAAATAACATTTTGCTATTTTTAAGTTCTAGTTAATTAGTTAGTAGCTCTTTCCTATGGGAACTTTTCTGGATAACGTGGTTTTCTCACGGTGTAAAATATTTTAAAATCGATTTAGTAGTTCCGGAGCATATTCTATGCAAACAAACACATTCTTCCTCTTTATAATATCCTATAGACCACGACGTATATACCCACGCGACGTATATGATTTGGTATAGAAATTTAGTTACATAGGTATAATAAAGACATGAACCAATGTTATACATTGCTAAAAATCGTATTAAAACTCATTGTTGAGTTAACCGCGTGTTTATTTAAAAATACAATGTCACGAAAATAAAAAAAAGTAAAAAATTGTAATGTGCGTATTTTAATCAAGTACCTATGTAGCTTTAGATGTAGTGTCATCATATCATAGTGAAAAAATGGTGTCTTTTTAACATGATTCGATACAATAAACAGCAACTTTAAAGAAAACTAGGAATACGCGCGCGGTTTCATCCGCATAACTCCTTTTCTCGTAGGAACTTCATCATTAAACATAACCATCATAGCATTCATAAAAGCTATAATTTTTCTAATCAGTAAAGTAGTTGCTGAGATTAGCTGTTCAAATAAACAAACAAACTCTTGAACTTTATATATAAGCACAAGCGAAAATACACAAACCTTTGCTCTTTATAATATTAGTATGGAATAGATAAGATATCAGCTGTAAAATTTGACATTCTTCATCACCACCACCTATAGAAGCTTGAAGTGTAATTAATTATCGTGTTGTTGCCAGCCTCGTCTCACAATGAAACCGGGCAGTTAGTCGCCTTATTTGATTTTCTAATATGGTTCTAGGATTTTGAAATTCAATTACTGTCTAACATTGAAATAATGCATAAATTCCCACAATTCGTTATCGAAGTAAGGATTGAATAGATGCATTAGGTCTGATATGATATAAAGTTTTTTTAAAATAACTTTTTTATATAAATCGAAATAAAAAAATAAATGAATATAACAATGATTCACATTTTTATAGTATTAAATAAGTAGGTTTGACAATTATTTATTAAAAATTATCCCTACTAATATTATAAATGTAAATGTATGTTTGTTTGTTACGCTTTCACGCGAAAACTACTTAACCGATCATCATGAAACTTATTATTCGAGGTATTAAAAGTAACATTAATAACATTGGCTCCAATGCGAGCGAAGCCACGGGATAGAGCTGGTATCTAATAAATGTTTACGACGACCGCTGTTACAAATGTCGATTCTTTCATCAACCTATGTCAAAAATCACTTATCGGATCATAATACTTATGTAATTTTTAGGTTGCAATCGCTTGGCTCCGTACAGACTGTCTTTAATATAACCCCAGAATCAATTATCCAGCGGTGTTAAATCATTTTAAAGCAGCTTCATTTTATAGCAGAGTTAAACCATCAGTAACCGTGGTCGTGCTGGATATTTATCAGATATAATTACAATCATCATTGCCAAACCTTACTTTTGGAATATATTGAAGTTTTATTTATTGGCATCTTTTATTGTTTTATTTTGATTTTTAAAATAAAGTACCGACTTGTTGAAAACCCCTTTGGTTTACTGTGTAATGATAGATCCCTCATTAACGGTGGCAACGGCCAATATAATCAAACTAGTACAACAAATGTTAAGTAAAATCTCAGTAAAGGTGCGATATTATTTATTGTAGGTACACTAAGACATTGCAAAAAACTGTTAAATATTTAATTATTATGTATGTGCGATCCAAAGCTAAAACTATTCCATTGTGCGGGTTTGTGGTAATTTTCTTTGTTTTTTTTGTATTTCCGGTGATTTTTATCTTACTTCTATAGTAAATTTGTGTGCGTATTTATCCATAAGTACTTCTACTGTACTACTTACTACATACGTCAATATAACAAAAATTAAAACTTAACACACCCAAAATCTTTTAAGTTTTTTTTTGTTTTTACTTAATAATTAGTTTTTATTTTAAGTTTAATTTAACATTTTAAAATTAAGCATTTTCATGTTGTTATTTAATTTTTTTATCTTCCATTTCTAATTAATAAAATTTAAATATTTCTTATAAGTTTAAAATGTGTAAGTTGAAGCATAATAATGGCATAGGTCACACTGAAGCTGATGATCTTGAACGGCAGGTAAATATCAATAGAGATCACATTGAAGATGGTGTACTGAAAAGGACGATGTTTTATATACTTGAGCGCCAACTCCAGTTCTGAGCGGAGAGACTCATCTGTAAATCAGAGTAACTATTAAAAATATTGAAACGGTTACCAAGTGAATATTGAGTTTTGTGGTAATAGAAGCCACAACTTCTGATGAATATACTTCTTATTCCTTCCTTAGGCGTAAAGAGAGCGTTATTTCATCGAAAAAGTAAAACGTATGTTTAGCACATAACCAATAAGCTGAACGGATCTTGAAGAAATTCAGGTTAGTAGATAGTAGAAAGCAATTAAGACCATTATTTCTTAAGATAATTTTGGGTTTTGTGATTTTGGTAGATAGCCCTAATATTATAACATTTTGCTTTGCTTCTTGGATGGACATAGATACATATTGGGTAAACATTTTTTGTTGTTGCTATAAACTTGGTTTGCGATTTTAAAACATATTTGGTTTAAATGCATACCTGAACAGCTAAAAATGTGAGCAACGAGAATTGCTTTTAATTTATCAATTTTTCCAACTATTAAATCCAATATTACTGATAAGTAGGTTATAAGCAGCAATGCATGAATCATTTCTATACCTACGGCTATCTTATATTTATATTCAAGCTGTAATAGAAATATTTATTGCATGTTAATGTAAAATACGCGCTTTTGAAAATCATGATAAAAATAGATTACAAAAAAAATCATGAACATCATAATATTAATACAAAAGACAAGAGTAAAAAATTATCTAAAATAACCAGCAGAAGCTATTTTCTGCTTTTTAATTTAGATTCGTATGGACGTACGCAAATTAATGTCTGATTCTATTAATTACACTCCGATTTTTAAATAAAATTATATCCTTACCCCTTCAAGGTACATCTTTATACATATAAGCAGCATAACAGCCATTCTGAAGTATGTAAATATTATATATAAGTAAATCTGAAATAAAAAAGAAAGCTATTTGTATTTTATGGATCAATAAAGCGATTTATAATATAATAATGCATATTATGTAATCTAAGTACTTGCCTGAAAATGCAATACATAACCGGAGTTCTCAATGTTATCTAACAAATTTTTATAGTAGTGCAGGCATTTTCTTACTTTATGTAAAGAAGAAGCTGTTAAATGTTTTCTACATATATTTATGGGAATGTAGATTTGTTCGAGCTGTTCTTTTAGAATTTTCATACGACGCTCTAGCGCGGAGAAAATGAGACTAATCAATATAAAATTACTATCTGATGCGATGGCACATACGATGCTATCAAAGTAGCGTATTTCATTTGGAACGGCTGATGTACTACAAATTGTACTAGCAATCCTCCCTAATATAGTTGTGGAAATCATGATATAAATATGCACAGGGGCAGGATCTATCATTTGAATACCCATAAGTAAGTCACTTGTTTTGATTTCATTCTGAAACTTCAAAATATGATCTTGAGTGTCGATTAAAGCCATCACACGTGTCATTATAGGATTGAGTCGAAGAAAATAGTCAAAGTTTGCTAAAACATAGTAGTTTGTAAAGAACATTGGTCCAATTAAGTATAACGTAGTTAAAGAACAATAGCACCTTATCAAGTGAGTGATAATCTTTGATTTACTCATTTTAAAGTATACTCCCAGACAGAGTCGTATCCAAAGTATCAATTTTAGCCCCGACATAGATTTTACCACTTTTATAGTGGCTTTAAGTTTCCGTAACATGTTAATGAATGCGGTACGTTAAGTTGACAGTATGCAGGCAAAGAATGACCAAATTATTAAACATTATTACTATTAATCTGGATGAGTAAAACTATATCTATAAGGTGTATTTTAAAAGTAATAACTAACTTTTTCCAAATGTAGGTTTTTAATAGGAATACACTATTATACTGATAAGAATTTATTTCATGCACTTTATTTGATAAGTAAGATAGGTTTTATTAATAAGTTTAAAAGTGGTTCTAGTGTGTGAAACTAGAACGGCAGAACGGAATTAAATATAATTATATTATATATTAAATTTGGCCCTTAGAATCTGGAATAGTATGTATTTTAATCCGAAAATATGTCGCAATTCTAACCTTACCTTGCTTATTTTTCTAGACGCGATGTCTAAGTTATTCTTTCTTACCATGGAAAAATACACCAAAGTGCAACATAAGAACAAAATAATTCTTCTCTTCTATATTATTCATTGAATTGTGTTTCTTTGAAATATGTTTCATTGAGCCGAAACAATATTGTTAATTAACAATATTTTTGGAATACTAATACAAGAACTATACATATAAGCATATATAGTTCTATCATACTATTATAGTAGTTCTACCTATTACTATTTTCATTTATCTTTTTATTGTCCTGTTTTCAGACCTTGACAACTACTTGGGCTGCCACATTGTGGTACGTTGTGCCGCTATATTACGGCACGTTGCGACGTCATTATTATTACGTTGCGGCCAAGGAAATAAGTACTAATTCTTTGGTTGCGGCGTAATATTATGGCACGTTATTACGTTATATTACGCGACTTAAAAGAGCTAACAAAGACAGTAAAGTGAGTTTAAACTATTTGGTGCAATGTGGTTTCCTAAATAGAATAGACCGCCCCATGTCTTCCCATGGGTGTCGTAACTTCGTAAGGGACGACTATGGGACTTAGGGGAGAAGTGGCATGAAAGAGCCAGTTTACTAAACGGAGCAAAAAAATATACTTTTAATGACAGGTACTGCGGACGACCAGTTTGGCACTTTCTTTTTCGGCAGGCGAATACGCCAGCCCTGTTTGGAGTCGTTCAGCACACACACACATGGTGGATACAGCACTAAATGACACATGCCGGATTGTTACAGGTTGTCTTAAACCAACCCCGGTTGGGATGCTGTATCCATTGGTTGGCATTGCCCCCCCGGACGTCCGCAGAGATGTGGCAAGCTTTATTGAAAGGTCTAAAAAAGACACCGACCCCCGGCACCCTTTACACCAACACGTGCCGGTAACCCAGAGGCTAAGGAGCTGCCACAACTTCATAAAAGAAGTGCCCCCTCTGGATGGTAATGCAAACCAAGCCCGATTAGGTCTTTGGAAGGAGAGGTTCCCAACGACTCTACCTATTCCTCTTTCTGAGTACCTTCCACCTGGTCATGAACTTCCTTGGCAGACTTGGACGTCCTTAAATAGACTGCGGACTCAAGTCGGACGAAGCCGGGAGAACATGAATAGGTGGGGGTATAGCTCAGAGGTTGCGTGTGCGTGTGGTATCTCCCCTCTGACAATGGCGCACCTCCTAGTCTGCCCTGCGTGCCCAAACACCTGTACACGCGAGGACCTGTGCAACGCCGCTGATAATGCTGTGTTAGTGGCCGAGTACTGGTCTTCTCAAATTTGAACGCCAGGTCGACACGATAAGAAGAAGAAGAAGAAGAAGATGAAAGAAATTGTTAAATTTTGAATGCATCCATCCTTATTAATTAGGAACGCAACACATATTGTTTTGTATAAGGTCCGCACTGTGGCGCCACCATCAATGCAAAATTGTATTGTCATTGTTGCACTTGTAATGAATATACTCGCCTCCATCTTGAACAGTGGTTTTATTGATATCAAGATATAATACCCAAAGTAAGATAACGAGACACTCTCCAAAAGGTTATGGGCCCAGAATATGCTCACGGCTTTCAGATCGTCTCGTGGAAAAACGTTTTGGGGTCGCTGCAGAAAATACGACGTCTGGAACATTCGTCGGTCGCCGGTGAAGGCAAAAGGAGGACGAGGCATCGGACCGGTAAAGGTCGCAAACACGCATCCAATACAGCGGTAAAGCAAATCGTACAATGGAATTTCATAGTAACTTCCCAGAAGTCGGAATTAGCAACCAACAGAAACTTCTGGAAGGAATCGATAATTGGAGTACGTGGTCATACAAAATCAAGGTCATCTTGAGGGCGGCAGATCTTCTGAGCGTTGTAGATGGTACATTCCCACTTCCTTCAGAAGAAAAAGAGTCTGCGGAGCGCGAAAAATGGAAGAACAAAGACGCAAAAGCTCAAGGTATGTTGGTCACTCGCATATCTGAAAGAGTATTACCACAAATAGTCAGCTGCCAGACATCCAAAGAAATCTGGGATAAGCTACACACAATATACGAGCAACGTGGTGAATTGTCAGTTCATATTCCACAGCAAAAGGTTTTCTCAATGAAATTTGAAGAAAAAGAAACTATAACTGAATTCTTAAGCAGATTCGAGAGCCTACTATGTAAATTGAAAAACGTCAATGCTGAAGCGAGTAAAAGTATGGCAATTACAAAAATAACATCATCGCTACCTACAAAATATCAACACTTCGTATCAGCATGGGAGTCGGTGCCACCAGAAAAGCGAACTATGGAAAATCTAACTGCAAGATTACTTATTGAAGAACAGCGTGCCAGTTCCCAGCAAGAAGAGAATGAGTCTTCAGCACTAGTTTCCAAATCCTTAAGAAAATGTTTCCAGTGTGGAAAACCAAAATAAGCAATTCTTTTATGGGGCAATGTATACGCTTCTACAACAAACTTTCTAGTAATGTTAGAGATCTGTCTATAAACAAGTTTAAACGATATGTGAAAGATAAATTATGTAAAAAAGTTTATTACAAAATTTCAGATTATGTCAATGACAAAACAGCTTGGGAATAGTTGGGAGTGAGTTGCTCTAAAACAATACTGCTTTATTAATAATTGTTAAATCAAATTTATCTAAAAAAGGATTCCTCTGAGTTTCTTGCCAGTTCTTCTCAGAGTTGCCACGTCCAGAACTGGTGGTAGTAAAAGAAAGGGACGCATCATAAGAACATGATTTAAAATATTTTAAATGTGTCTATATGAATAAAGAATTTTTGACTTTGACTTTGACTTTGACAGCTCACAATAATTCCAGTTAATTATGTGATTCATAATTAATATCTCAGTAATGTATTTTGAAATTAATTCATCGCGTATTAATTAAAAATTCATCAATATATACCTGACTGTTTACGTATTGGTAGTTGATTGAAATACAATCTGATATTATTAGGACCAAATTTTAATGCTAGAACATAAATAATTAACCTACAAATTTAACTGCTTTCTTTTTTCTAAAAAGACAATACCCGCACCATGGAAATGAATCCTTGAGTTGCGGGGGACTTTACCAACAACTTATTCACGGACACAAAATACACCAGACTCAAAACAACTGTCTGTAGTTCACACAAACAATTGTCCCGGCTGGGAGTCGAACCCAAAATACCAAGTCTCAGACGCAGTTGCCGTAACCACTATGAGTCACCGGTGCAGCCCAATATTTTCAATTTTTGTACAGAATTGTTCAAATTAGTTCATATGCGCGAAACATCATCCGGATATCAAAAGAATCTAGAAGTAGCTATCAATTCTTATGAAATAATACATGGTTGTAGAAAATAAAGAAATAAAACTATATTTTACTTTAAAGAAATTATATAATTTGATTTGAATACGTTTTAAATTTGAGATTAATTAAATCAGACCATGTGAGACCACTTAGAGATGTGTTATAAAAGAGATTTATAAATTTTGAAGACCGCTTGGGGTTCCACCGTGTCCGAATGGTTAAGGCATTAGGGGCTAAACCTAAGATGCAGATTCGAGTCCTGCCGATGTCCTCAAATTAGAAAAAAAATACAAATATATTATTCGAAAGCGAATTGCAATAATACTACAGTGTAGAGGGCAATAAGCTGCGCCAACTGTATGGGTAAGCTAGCGTCGATGTAGAAAAACCCACATTGTTTCTTGAAAAATATTTGTCTCGTTTAGATCACCTTAAAATACAATTCGTTTTGATTATCTGCAAATTACAATTTTCATTATCAATTATTATTAATATTGACCTATACTAGTAGATAACATGCATAAAAAACTGAAATCTCTTTTGAAATGGTTTTTTTACTATATCCTTCCACGGCTTCACGGGCTATGTGATTATCAGAGACATTCATTACAAAATTTAGCCATACTATAAATTATAATATAATATGATGGTTTTAAGAATAAGAATGCCTGAGTTACAATAAAGCAAAATATTTTAGTTCTCATAAAGCAGGATTTTCCACTTAATTCAAATGTAATAAAAAGCAATGTTATCAAAAACAAATATCTACAATTTATAGGAATTGAAAACTAATTTTAATAACGAACACAATTTTTCAATTTATTAATGAATGATAGAAGTAGAATAAAAAATTACAGAGCACGGTTTCTAATTATTCCTTAATGAAATTACACCACTCGTCACGGCACATTCTAGTTCCATTTAATTTCAGTTTATAAATATTTATAGTAATGGCAAGTATATAAAAAATATATTATAACCTTTGTATAAAACCAAGAATAAAACTGATTTACCTGAATTATTTGTATAAATCAGTTTTTGCATACATATTCTAAAGGCTTGCTCGAGAGTGATATAGAACTTCTCAGTCTGTAAGCTTTGCATCAAGATATACACCATATCTGTCGCCAGATACCAGAGTCATGCTGGTAATGTAGAAAAATGTACCGTGAAACTGGGTTTAGCATATTTGGATTAATATTGTATTTGTTGTTTACATGTACATTAACAAACATGCGTACCCTCCATCTTTAAGGAGATAAAAACATACGTCAGTCTGGCAACACCGTAACAGTGTACCTATCCATTTACACATTGATATACTAAGGTAATGTGCCGAGCCAGACTGAAGTTTGTTTTTATTTTGATAGAAGAAACTTGTTGACACTCCATCGATTCATTTTACATTTCGCTTTGACGGATAAATCTTATCTTGTTTTCTAATGTTTCTAATAATTTTGAGCAAACTATTGAATCTATATATATAAAACAAAGACGGGTTTGTTACAATACTTATAACTCGAGATCGGCTGGATCAATTTTCATGGTTTTTGTTTCGTTGGATTTGTCTCCGCCCTGACTAGCAGAATACATTAAAAACAAAAGAAAGTCGTGTTAGTTACACTATTTATAACTCAAGAACGGCTGAACCGATTTGGTTGAAATTTTGGTAGGGAGGTAGCTAAGAACTGGGAGAAGGACATAGGATACTTTTGGGTAGGGGTAGGGTAGGGTAGAGTATTTTTTTTTTTTTTACGTTCCCTGACCTAGTCAGGGGTCTTTGTTTAGGTGACGATTTTTCAGTTTTAATTAATTTTCCTCAACTTAATGTTGGTATTTGTCTCATTTTTTATTTTGGTTTGTTTGTCATTTTTTATTTTATTTTATTTTAACGTAGCATTTTGTCAATTTCGTTTCGTTTGTGTTAAAGTTGTAGAATTTTTATTTTTATAATTTGCGTGATAATTTTGTAAAAAAATTATTATTATTTTTATTTTATTTTATTTTTTTAATTTGGAATTAAATAATTATGGTATTGAATAAAATTGTATTAAATTAGGTTAATTGTGTATAATTGTTAAAATGTATATTATGAAATTTTATTGTTATAATTCAATATTATTAAGTATTTTATTATTAAAATTTTATTAAGTTACTTTATCATATTATATTAGGGTTGCTGGTGTCAGTTTTATAACATTTGTTTCCTTTCTTTTTGTTTACGACTCTCTTAGCAAAAACCCACTCTATGAAGAGTCGGTCTTGCTCGTTATGCTTATGCCAATACGTCTTGGCCTTGCTGCGTTTCTCTCGTAAGACTGACATCAGCAACCCTATTTGTTTCGATCAATTGCCTCTATGGCTATCCCCCTGGCGAATTCTAGAATACTCCCTCTTGTTTTCTTTTTTGCCATTAGGCCAGCAATATTCTGGGGGGTCAGGGATTCCCCGACGTTTTGCTCGACGTCATGTCGGCGTCGCGCGTATATGGGACACTGGAACAGGAGGTGCTCGACTCCCTCCCCCACTCCTGGTTCACATCGGCATGATGGGTCCTCCTTACATTTGAACCTATGCAGATATTCGGCGAACCCACCATGCCCAGTGAGGACCTGTGTAAGGACGGAATCCAGCCCCACATGCCTCAGCGTCCCACGGGCCTCGATAGCGTCGGGGAAGAACATTTTAGTTCTAGCCCCTTTTGTACAACTCTTGTACCGCATGTTCCATTCGTCAATGGACGCTCTGCGAAGTTGTCCCTTGACGAATTAGACAGGGCACTTGTCGTAGTCTGGGGCTCTCTTGAGGGTGGTGGCCGCACTTTTCGCCAGCTCATCAGCGCGCTCGTTGCCCGCAAGACCCGCGTGAGCTTTTATCCAGAACAAAGTTATATCTTTGCCCTGGACAAGCGCCGTTCGCAGGTTCCTGCGGACCTTGACGGCGATGGGGTGGAACGAGCTGTATTTTACGATGGTCTCCAGCGCGGACCTAGAGTCGCTATAAATTCCGAAGCTCTGCTCAGACCTCGAGATGACCTCCCTCGAAGCTCTGTATATGGCAGGCAGAACTTCTGGTAGACAGTGCTGTAGGATGGCAGCTTGAGTTTGACCGTTTTAGTTTCCGTGTTCCCTTCCCATATGGAAAGGGAAGCACCCACTTTGTCCTCAATTTTGCTGCCATCCGTAAAGATTTTTACAGCCTGTCGGTCGTTCTCGTCGACATCTTGCTGATCCACCAGGCTTATGAACTTCAGGCTCATATAGGTTGCCGGGTGGCCATTTTCGGCATAATTGGCCCTCCGCTCGATCTCCCTGCCAGCCAGCTCGGGTCGAGGAACTCCCTTCTTGGCCTCATACAGGGCTGCCACCTCCCGTATTCGGAGGTCGAGGGGTAGTATTCCCGCCAAGAGCAGTGCTGCGTTCAGAGAGACCGTGCGGTATGCCCTGCAGAGCTTCTGAGCGAATCCACGCTGGACACCATCGATCATCTTCCGCACGCATCTCTTCTTGACGGCTGGCGCCCAGGCGCTCGCCGCGTACAATATGATTGGTTCCACCACCGTAGTGTAAATAATCCGGATGACTTCCGGGTGAAGGCCCCAACTGGTCTTCGCTGCCCTTGACAGCTGCCCATAGATGTTAGTTACCTTCTTCAATGTCTCAGTGACATGGGTATTGAAGGTTAGGGCGCTGTCAATGGTGAGGCCTAAGATTTTGATAGCCTTGACCAGTTGGATGTCGGTCCCTCCCATGCTCAGGGCCGGAGTGTCATGCTTCAGACGAGGACGTTATGACCATGGCTTTGGTCTTGTTCGGAGCGAAGCGAAGCTTATTTCGGACGCCCCATTCCTGAACATTGGAGAGGGCGGCATTGGCCTTCACTTGGACATCCTGGGCGGAGTCACCATCAAAGAGAAAAACAACGTCGTCGGCGAACGCCTGGCAATAGACGCCCCTCTCGTTTAGCCCCCTCAGCAAGGGGTCCAAGAGCAGATTCCATAGTATGGGTCCCCCTATGGATCCCTGTACACACCCTTTTTTGGTCGCCTTTGTGTAAGTTTCCCCAGCGTACCTGACTTCTACACTGCGATCTTGCAGGTAGTTGGCCAACACTTTGCGCAGATTGAGTGGGCAACCTTCCTCCGCCAGTCGCACTTTGATGAAGTTTCTTTTGAGACAGCTTGGTCCGAATGGATCCCATCAGGTCGTAGAGGGAGTCTTCGGTGCCTCTCTGTGGCATAAAGCCATACTGGCGGGTACTCATTTTAGGCAGCAGATGGTGCTTCAACCGCCCTACTATCATTTTTTCCAGGATCTTACCCAGCACAGACAATAGCCCAATCGGTCTGTAAGATTTGGCATGGGTAAGATCCTCTTTGCCCGGTTTTTGAAGCACCACTACTGCTGCCTTCTTCCAGAACTTAGGGAAGGTGCCCAGTTCTAGGCATTTGTTGGCCAAGGCCAGGTACGTTTTGGGGTCTCGGAATATGATCTGCTTGCAGATATCCGCGGTTAGGCCATCTTCGCCCGGAGCCTTCTTTGGGTTGAAGCTTTCCACAGAGATTTTGAGCTCCTCCAGAGTAAATGGAGGGTCATGATCAGAATTATGACCCTCATTCATCTGCTCGGAGGCTCTTCTGATGTCTCTGTGGTCGGCGTTATCTTCGCTCTCCAGGTCTTCCGGGTAGAAGGTCTCTGCAAGCAGAGCGACCGACTCCTTGTTGCTGAGGGGGATGCCGTTCTTTACGAGAGGGACGTCCTCTTTCCTTTTGGTTGTGCGACCAATCACCCTATAAATCCCCTCCCAAACCCCCTCTTTGTCTTGCTTCTCGCAGAACAGCTTCCAACTAGACACTTGTTCTTTTTTGGCTATGGTTTCGTACTCTTCTTTTTTATCCAGGTATTGTTGGACCACCCACGCTCTTCGGGACGGCGCCGCGCACCGGACTCTCCTCCTCCTGGTGTTGACCTCTTTTCTGAGTGTCTCGAGCTCGTCAGACCACCACGGCAAGGTAAATTTATTTCCTGTTTTAATTTTTGGTATATTTTTATTGCATGCTATGTGAATGTTTTGTGTGTAATTTTGTATGATATTTTCTAAAACTACAGGGTCTTTAATTTTGACGATGTTTTCTGGCGTTATTTTATAATCGGTATTTAATTGCGCCAGTTCCTCAAGAAGCTGGCCCCAACTAGCCCTCTTAGTTTTAAAAATACGCGTCGTTCGTTTAGTGCCTAATCCTTTTGCCCTTTGTAAATTTAATTTAAAATATATGCCGTTGTGGTCTGATCCGGTCATGCTCGGGTCCACGGTCCAGTCATCCACCAGGTTGAGGAGATCCTCGGTACAGGCGGTGACATCCACATGACTAGTGTATGCCACGCCACCCCTGATGGTATCGAAGGTCGGGGCGGCCCCTGTCTATTTTTTCTATTATAAAAATAAGTATTTAATTTCACCAAAGTTGGTATATACCATCGCAAAACAATCTCACAACTAACACACAACGTGACTTGACTTTTTTTATAGTCTTGAAAATAATAGTGCGTGATATGTATTTGAAATAGATGTGATGAGATGGCATAGTTATTGCATCGTTTTATTTTTTTATCTGACTAAGAGTAAAAATGCGTACCTAAGTAGGTGGTTACACTTTTTCGCTCACTCTTTTCATTCATGTGTGATTGCGTCCTAAATATTTTAGGCATCTATTTTATTATTATGCACACGCTATGTAGGGTGTATTTCTTTTAAGTAATGTAAGAGATTTTACAAACTCTAATTACCGAAATATGAAACGGGATTGTAGAACTAAACCAAAAGGTAATATTTGTAATTATTGTAAGAAAAGTAATCATAAGTCTGTTGATTGTTGGTTCAAAAACAATGCTAAAAATAAAAGTTATAACTTTGTAAACAAAAATAAATCTAATGAGCAAAGCAATGCATTCCCTGTCTGTGATGTCATTAGCATTTTATGGTCAGCCAGACGATAGTCAATGGATAATGGATAGCGGTGCCTCAGAGCACATGTGTAATAATATAAGCATATTTACAAACTACAAAAGGTTAGAGTGCCCTAAACCTGTTGTTATAGGTGATGGTAAGCTTATTAATGCTTTAGGTACAGGTACAATACATTTAGAGACTTACAATGGTAATGTATGGGTCAGTACAACACTTAATAATGTGTTACATGTCCCTGCTATAAAAATAAATCTGTCAGCAATCAGCAATCAGCAAGCTCAGCTGCAGACAGAGGTTATAATATGACAATGAATAAAGAATGGTGTTATTTTATGAAAAATAATGAAAATATTGTCAGTGCATTAGCTTGTTTATAATGAAATTTAGATATATAAAAGTAGAAAATGCCTGTTGTAGTTATGTGTCGTTACGTGATTTATAGGTAACACAACAAAACGCGGTTTGCGTTTTGATAACGTTTTCCAAACGATCTATTTCACAACGATCTATTTTACGTACGATGACGATCGACGATGTGTCGATTTTGAATAACTGTCTTATTTATAAAACCTAAAACGGCTCGATTAATGTTATTTATTCGTTATTGTGCATATTCAATAACTTATTCACGTCAACTTATATTATATTATATGGGTCGCGCGAATCTGATGAACTTGAACTTGGGGAAGGCCTATGTGCAACAGTGGACGTCTTTCGGATGAAATTATGAATATTATATAGAGGAAAGAATTGATTTTTGTTTGTTTGTATGCTATGATTTAACTCAAATACTACTTATTTATTTAATCTTCATGCAACACAAAGTTTCAAAAACCCGTTTTATTATTATGTTTCATCTCTAGCGCGCACAACGGCGACGAGTCGACGACGCTGTGTGAGTGTGTGAAGCATAAACAAAAAATAGATCGTTGTGAGAAATAGATGGTTGTCAAAATTGCTCGTAACGTAGACAACGTCACATAGACAACGTTTGGAAAACTATCTGTGGTACAAAACGACCACTACTACTGTGTTGGTAAATCTGTTGATAGTCTCTCTGAGTGGCATCAGAAAATGTGCCATCAAAACATAGAACAGGTAAAAGATATATTAAAAAGGTGAAAGATAGATTTTAGTATAAATAAACAAGAGGAACTCACATGTGAACCATGTCTTCTTGGTAAGTTGCATAAACAACCATTTCCATCAAGTTTAAGTAGCGCAGAACGGCCTGGTCAGATTTTACATATGGATTTATGCGGTACAATGGAAACTACATCATTAGGTGGTGCTACGTATTATTTACTAATTTAGGATGATTACACAAAGTATAAAAAAGTCTATTTTTTGAAAGACAAGTCTTCAAAAATTAGTAAAATAAAAAGCTTTTTGAATTTTGTTACCAAAAATTTAGAATATAAAGTGGAAATTATAAGGTCAGATTGTGGCTTAGAATTTACAAACAAAGAAGTGAAATCAGTGTTAGATAGTTTAGGTATTATTCACCAAACTAGTGTCCCATACACACCCCAACAGAATGGGTGTATAGAACGTGAAATGCGTACAGTAACTGAAGCAGCTAGAACCATATTATTATCCAGTGGTTTGAACAAGGCGTTATGGGCTGAGGCTGTCAACACCGCCGTGTTCGTTATAAATAGAACTGGTAGAAGTAGGATAAAAAATGTTACTCCATATGAACTCTGGTAAGTATAAAAAAGTAGTATATGACATAAATAACTTGAAAGTATTTGGATCAAAAGTAGGAGTGCATGTTCCTGACCAAAAGCGAAAGAAATGGGATAGTAAAGCGGAAATAGGTTACTTTGTAGGTTATGGTGAAACAACAAAAGGTTTTAGAATTTATTTTCCACATAAAAATGATGTTCTTATAAAAAGAGAGGTTACATTCATAAAAGGTAAAAATAGTGACATAAAAATAGAAAAAGTTAGTAACAACAGTCAGAAATACAACATTATACCATCAGCTGTGATCATAGACTCTAAAAAGAAGATGAAGATGGATTAATGTCACCAGATCCAGAAGATCCAGAAGAAAACTTACTAATCCCTTTGGAGGGGATAATAAGTCCGGAAGAAGCTAGTAAATCATCTGAAGAAGAGTGTCCAGTTGAGGAATTTAGTGAAGTAGAAGAAATAGCTCAAGAGGTAACAAAGTCAAGAAAAGGCAGAAATACAAAGAAGCCATCATGGTTATCAGATTATGATACAAATTTCTTATCCATTGGCACAGAACCCGTTACCGTAGAAGAGGCATTAAATTCTAAAGAAAAAGAAGAGTGGGAAAAGGCTATAAATATTGAGCTAGATACTCTTAAAGAAAATAATACATGGACAGAAGTTAGTAGTATTCCAAGTGGTTATAAAGCCATTTCTAGTAAATGGTGTTTCAAAGTCAAACAAAGTGGAAGTGAAAAAGTATACAAAGCTAGGTTAGTAGCCAGAGGTTTTGAACAATCAGATAGAGATCTAGAAGTTTATTCCCCAGTAGCCAAATTGCCTACATTTAGGGTATTTATGGCAGTGGCAAATAAATTACAACTCCAAGTCCATCAGATGGATGTTGTAGGTGCTTTTTTACATGGTGACATAGTATACTTAAAGCTACCAAATGGAAAAAATATGTAAACTAAATAAATCATTATATGGTTTGAAAAGTTCTCCTAAATGCTGGAATAGAAAGTTTGACGATTATATGGCTAAAGAAAATTTTAATAGATCCAAGAGTGATCATTGTTTATATTTTAGACGGTTAAATGGATGTGAAATGTATGTTTTACTCTTTGTAGATATACTTATGTTTTGTTCAGAAAATAAGGTATTAACAGATTTTAAAAGAGAATTGCACAAAAACTTCAAAATGAAAGATTTAGGGTTAGCAACTAATTACTTAGGAATAGATATTAAACAAGAAAAAATTATAACAGTTATCAATCAAAAAACATATCTAACTAAAGTCTTGGAATGTTTTAATATGTCAAACTGCAAACCAGTGTCAACTGCAATGGAGCAAAATTATAGATTTGAATTACTGAAAAGGGATAAATCTGAAAGTCCAGATATAGAGAGAAAATGCAGACAACTTATAGGAAGCTTAATGTATGCAGTATGTGGTACTCGACCAGATTTATGTGTATCCGTTCACTTTCTCAGTAGATATCAACACTGTGCTAGTCTTGAGCTGTACAAGGCTCTAAAACGTATTTTACGGTATATAAAAGGCACATTAAACTTTGCATTAGTGTATAGCAGCACAGACACAGGAATGCACGGTTTTGTAGATGCAGACTGGGCCGGTGACACCCAAGATAGAAAATCTACAACAGGTTATATCTTTAAAGTATTTAACTGTACTACAGTGTGGTGTTGTAAGAAACAACTCAGTGTATCCTTATCATCTACGGAATCTGAATATATTGCATTAAGTATGGCTATAACGGAAGCATGTTGGTTGAATAATTTGTTAAGTGATTTTAATATTATCATTAATGAAGTGACTATTTATGAAGACAACCAGTCGGTAATAAAATTAGCTTTTAACAATGAAAATAATAAAAGATTAAAACATTTAGATATTAGATATCACTTCATTATTGACAAAATACAAGAAAAATGTATATCCTTGCAATATGTTAAAACTGAAGATAATTTGGCAGATTTGTTAACCAAACCGTTAGGAAAAACATTGTTTGAAAAGTTTGTCAAATTATTGTACTAGAATTAAGTTATTATTTGTAACAGCTGGATGTGTATTAGATTGATAAGATACAAACATGTTCATTAAAATAGGGATGCATAAAAAGCCTAGATAGAATAGTTTTAAGATTTTTGTTTTATGTTATTAAAGTATGAGAGAATTTTGTAAACTTAGAATTAAAGGAAATGCAAAGAAAATATTTGTTGAGGGGGGGGTGTTAAATTTTGAATGCATCCATCCTTATTAATTAGGAACGCAACACATATTGTTTTGTATAAGGTCCGCACTGTGGCGCCACCATCAATGCAAAATTGTATTGTCATTGTTGCACTTGTAATGAATATACTCGCCTCCATCTTGAACAGTGGTTTTATTGATATCAAGATATAATACCCAAAGTAAGATAACGAGACACTCTCCAAAAGAAATGATGATTTTTTTCTCTCTTCATTATTTAATTATCAAAGTAGGTAATGTCATACTAAAAAACCTTAATACAATAATCAATGAAATATTCATTTTTAAAAATGTGTCTTTTGGCTCTTTCATAACATTAAAGTCTTGAAAGAGCCACTAAAAGTTATGAAAGAGCCAGTCTGTATTATAAAATGTAATTGCAATACTTATGAAAAATAAAAATTATTGCACTATTAAAAAACATTCTATCATTAATTTAAAGTCATTCTAACAAATTTTAACAAATTATTCAGTCATACCTATTTTTAGAGGCGGATTATTTTTTATTAATAACAATCTCTTAATTTAAACAAAATAACAAATAATATTATCTATCAGAAACAAAATTATGAAATTCTTTAAGGCATATTCACCGACTCTTTCAGCATATTCTTTAAAAAATATTACCTTCATAATAACAACAATATTAAAACTGTTTTCGGTTTATTTTTCTCAGTAGGCAGTATCCCTCAGCGACCATTGCCAAAGGATGTCAGTCGATGTAAACGGGCTGATAAAGCAAACTATTTTTAAATCAAACGTATATGTGCCGTGTGTTTTTTGTATAATCCATGAGGAGGCCAATATTCGCCACGCTTGGCAGGTGGGTTGACGAGCGCAGTTTTAGGTGTTATAATCCAAGAAGACGCTGCTGCCCATCTTCTGGTGTATTTCCCTTGGCCGGGTCCTACGGCGCTCACGGGAGGAGATGGGGGGCATCATTTTTATGCCGGTGCCCGCGGCAAATGTATATTATGTTAAATTCTTTTATTTTATTGACATCTTGTTGTGCATTGTTTCAAAATACGATATCAAATTTTGTGTGTGAGTATTAGCTCAAACGCCTATTCCATCATTTATTCTACTGTTACTTAAATAAATGACATACAAATTTCACTGAATACCACCTATTATTTTAAATGCAAATCAACATGAGTTGCAGTCAAAGTGCATGCTCTATTATTATTCGAGTAACGCGGCTGGCGGCTGGCTTTGGGCTAATCAACAACACAGACGATTTTAACTCTAACCTCTAATCTACGTCGACTAGTCAAAGAGCTTTGCATTCAAAGTAGAACGCTTCTTTAGCTTAAATTTAAGCCAGTGGTCAATGTATTTTGAACTGAAATAATTGCAGCAAATATACCATTGAATGGTTAAGCCTCTTCTTTTTCTTTGTTACAAATGGTTATCTATTATAATCGGTTACTAACAATTTATCCAAGCTTAATGTGTAATTGCTAATTAATAAATTGTACGATAAATTTCATCAACATCATAGCCCGTAAAACGTCTACGGGCCTGCTTCCGAAGGAGGATTTTGCCATAATTAATACATGTGGCAGGCGGGTTGGTGACCGCAGTCAATGTTATGTAGAAACATACAAGGAAATGGAATACGTTTGTTATAGGTGATGTTATAACACTCGGGGTCAACGTGCCTTTCAAGGCACGGAGAAAGTCCCTCAACCAACCAGACCCAGAAAGAAATCTTAGAATTCATACATTCATTCATTTATTGTCCGTCCTAGAGACCGAACCCACGACCTTCGGGACTTAAAGCGAGAACCTCTAAGCCACGGAGGTATCACGCATAAATTTATTCTTCACTGGGTACTTATGGAAAACAATTTGGAGAAATTCCGCGTCAGTGTCAAATGACCACTTATAACTACATATATTCTATTAATACCTACCTACCAAGAACAGTTACTAAACACAACAAATAGTTACTTTTACACCACAAATGGGTGATTAGTAGGATACCCGAATAAGTTTTCTTACCTGAATCTGTTAATATCCGACGGGTTAGTGATTTAGACTCAGTTATATTAACCCAGCAAATGAGCTCGCAGGGACACTAACAATTACAGTGCGGTAATTGTTATATGGTTTGTAATAGCACCAAAGCCGTAGTTTGTTATTATCCTCAATTCTAAACATTAGTAGTACATTGTGTTCAGATATGAAGGTACAATAGACCAACAGTATCAACCATGTCTCTTTTGATCATCGTTTTATTAAATAGAAAAATTTATTTAAATATTTCGGAAGAATTCATTCGGCCAATGGCTAGGGCGTCGGTCGCCGGTTCGATCTCCACTCATTGCACTACTGTCGTGAACTCCCTCGTAACACAAACATTTTACCTTAGCACGAGGGGTTAACAAGTATACTAGTAAACTGCAGAACTTTGATAGAAATCTTTATAAAAAAAGAAGATCATCGTCAACCTATAGGCATCATCAAATATTCTGATAGGCCTCCCTCAAATTGAGTTTTACCACTTTTGATGGTTGACCACCCCATTATCATGTTGTGACACTAAGGTAAAGGCTGCCTACGCCCTGGTGACAGATGATATTAAAACAATCAGAACCAACGGTTTATGGTGCTCTTCAAGGCAGGGAGAGTAGTCCCTGCAACCAACTGGACCCGAAAAGAAATATTTGATTTAACACACTAATAAGTTCCGCTTGGGAATCGAAATTCTGAGATTTAACCGCTAGGCCCCGGTAGCCCAAGAATAGAAGTTGAAGACAAATTATAAAAAATAATAAAGTATCTTTAGTCAAACAAAATCTTCTTGTAAGTTTAAATTCATTTACCGATAATGTTAAACTAATATTCGCATTTATATTATGCCAATCTCTGTAGCGCATATAAGGCTCAGCTTAAATTCGTCGTGGGTTCGATTCCTGCTCCGTACAAAAATGTTTGGTTAATCCAAAATTCTTTCCGGGTCTGGTCCCGATTATCACAAAATCATCTATGACTATCATATACCCAGTGTTTTACGCGGATAAAGTCGTAGGTAGCAGCTAGTCTATTACATATATTTTTATTCATCAGAAGCAGCTACATTGTAACCCAATAACAGATTTTTACATACTGTATGGATCGTGAAATCCTTTTGACATTTAAAGTGCTGTTTTTTCAATATTTGTTTTAAATTTAAATGACTTTTTATAAAATAAATAGAAACCGGTATGGATGTTCGCAATTGATTCTATGTGTAGAATATAGTTGGGCGCGACGCCCTTTAATATTGAAGTATGTCAAACAACATCCGCTATGGGGAAGTTCTTCAAAATTTTTTGTCATTATCCTTAAAAGAAAAACAAAAAACAAGTTAGAAACTTGATAGAACAAGAGGGCCACTTTTAATTTAATTTTGTGGTTATTTTGTCGTTTTACGCATGTGTTGTGTGTTTATAAATTCAATAAGTCATTACTGTTTACATTTAATTTTTTTTTACGGAGTTTGTTTATACCATGGATGGCGTTGTTTTCGACGAATGGATCGTAAAATATTGCCGATAGGTTAGGTCGTAAAGATAATGGAATTATACCTTACATATAGTCTACATATTATGTAGACGCAAGATGGTTCTTCATTAGAATCTGTCATAGTTGGTCAGGCGTGGATACTTGGGAAGGGGATCGTTATTTTAATTAACACTCGAGTTTTGAACAAAGTCACTATAATTCGCGTTAACAAAGATTGATTCACAAAATAACTGTTCTATATTCTAGCTAAAGTCAATTAGTAATCAAATTCACTATTATAATTGCATTTCACACTAGGATGACACAGAATATCAGCGATTCGTCTAGCGCGTGGTGCACGGTCCGCTCCCGTTCAAACAGTGAAGTTTCAACATGGCCGCCGTGCTCCCACCTGCCCGACGCTCCGCTAGAGTGACGGCTGTCACTCTTATTCTGACATCTGACATTGACACCTGACGTTAACTGTCACCAATCAGTAGAAGCTGTCATCGATGGCAGCTGACAGTAGCCGTCCAAATACGACATATTAGCGATGCGCCGTCATATATTTTAAAGCGAATAATCAAATATTGCACAAAAATCTTTTGTTATTTAATAGAGAACATAAACAAATAATAAAACGTTTCAAGTCACGCTTTAAGATAACGTGATATTTTCTGTACTCAACATTTTGTAGGAGCGTGTACGTTGATTATCAGAGGGGGAAAATACTATACAACGTCCTTGGTTCTGTCTGGTACTATCTGTGCTTATTTATACGCCCACTGCTAAACATCGGCCTCCTCTTAACAGACCTTGTCAAGTCTGGCTCGTTGAGGGATATTGCCATAATCACCACGCTTGGCGTGCAATGATAAGTAGGACATGAGTTGATAGATGCTACTGCCCATCCATCTAAGTATTTGTCCATTAGTTGTCTCTTAAAAAACATGGGGTGGCTTATTCTAAGCCCAAAACCACGCGGCAAACTTACTTTACTTTTTTACTTACAGTTGATAAGTAAAAAAGTAAATCAACGCTAAAAATTCTCGCAAAACGAATGCAGTGAATACGATGTAATGACGAACGAATAAAATATCACGCATTTGAGAAGTGGAGTAATTAACACAGCTAAAACCGAGTTTGCAGCTAATGTTTAATACAATTGATATCACATCTTTACACATCACAGACAGCGTAACATTTTGCATAAATGTGGCAGTCATAGTTATTCGTATTATTTTAGCATGTATAACAAATGGCCAGTTGTTTTTCTGCATTTGTAAATAAACAATCATGCTTGGTTTGTTAGCAGTGATAAAACAAACGAAAACATAATATTTCATATTCGTATATATCTGCTCTCAGTTAACAAACCCATACACCAAACTATTCAGTGCGAGTGAGCGCAGCTGCATATTCGCTAGTATGATTATTATTGGGCAGAATAATTACAGAAGTTTAAATTTCTGACGAAGAAACATTAATAATAATAAAAAAGTTTTTATTATTAATCTCTTTAATATTGACTCTTAGCTAAAAATTAGAGAGATATCCGTATATCTATATATTATATTTAAAAGTGAGCATTTGTTAAAAGAAAACAAACAGATACACATTCAAATTACAGCTTAATATAACAACAAGGAATATATAAATGTGTAGCTCACAACGTAAGAGAAAGCATGCCTTAAATGGACTGTATTATCTTTTTGTCTGTTATTCAATTAAATTAATTTAATCACTGAATTTTATGATCATAGTAATTGTATATGACTTCAAATGTTCAGAATATCATATGTAAGTAATTCAAGTAATAGGTAGTGGTCGAGCGGTGGATGAAATTTGACCATAATTAAATAAAAACATTCTGCACTCACTTTCTCTATATAAATTAATAGGTTTTGTATGAAAAAATTTAAACGATTTTTGTTCATGTATTTTTTATTCGTATTAATCGAGGTAATCACCCATGCAATCAATGCATCTTTGCCAACGCAGTGGCAGTTTATTGATGCTCTTCTTAAAGAAATCAGCTGGACGGGAGGCAACAAATTCTTCACAGGCATTTTGTACTGCCTGTCGGGTGTTGATTTTTTTCCCACCAAGAAGTTATCCAAATTCTGGAAAAAGTAGTAGTCTGTAGGCGCAAGGTCTGGTGAGTAGGGCGGCTGACGGATATCTTCCAACCCCAGTTCTTGCAACTTGGAGACCGTCTGCTGTGCAGTATGAGGACCTCATACTCAGGAGCAGTGGAGACGAGCGATTGACCAATGCTGGTTGGAGATGTGCCAGCTTCTCCATCATTGTGTTCAGTTCTTCACAGTACACATCTGCAGTAATGCTCACTCCGTTTGGTAAGAAGCTGTGATGAATCACACCGGCGCTAGACCACCAAACAGTGACCATCACTTTTCTAGGGGTAAGTTTTCGTTTAGCGCATTGTTTAGGTGCTTAACCAGGATCCAACCAACTTGCTGAGCATTTGCGGTTATCAAACAGAATCCTTTTGTCATCGCAGGCAACAATGCGGTTCAAAATTCCTTCATATGTGTGTCTGTTGAGCAGTGCAAGGCACGTCTCGACGCGTACTTCGCGCTGGCGATCATTGAGTTCGTGGGGTACCCATTAGTCAAGCTTTTTTACGTTGCCAATTTGACGCAAATGGACCAATATTGTTTTGACACTAACGCCTTTAATTCGTGGTAATTCGTAATTACCACGAATGAATAAACGAAACGGAAGCGAGCAAACCAATAACAGGTGGTGCGTTGGTTTGTAGTGTTAGCTCCGTAAACGTCGTTGATGTTGCGTGCCGCTTGTGCCGCGTTGCTGCCACGACGGTACTCATATTCCATAATTACTCGAATTTTTTACGTATCCATAATGACGAAAAATATTGAAATGCGATAAAAATTTAACACTAATCAATAAACAAATGACTACTTTTGGAAAAAAAAACCATGTTTTAAAATAAAATTAATTTGAAATTAGAATTCTTAGCCAAACAAAAATTATTTTGATTTGAAATGGTCAGTACTGCAGAACGGCAATTTCATAGGTAAAGACCTAATATAAGTGGTGAAATTGTCCTTCGTCCGCGCAATTTTCGTAGAAAAGGGATAAAAAGTTTTTACTTCATGTATTATTATATAGTATAGACTGTACCTACTTGAATAGAACGAATTCACGCAAGAATAACTAAGGATAATTTCATATAATTAAATGACTATTCAAGCAGAAGATTTTTTTTTACAATTACATTGCTTTATTTGATTTCACTTCGAAAAAATAACATTTCATTCGACTTGTACTACTGCAATATAACGTACATTTTATTTTCTATGCGAGAGGCTTGAAAACGTACCCATAAGTTAATTATTCAATGTATTGGAGCGTGGTGCTGTGATGCATCGACCCGGGACCTTTCACCATCAACGTACATAAATATAGGCAGTGCCGAACCTTTATGCAATGTTCTTTTTCGTTCAAATGTAGTAACAAGATACACAAATATGTATCGGTTGTCAATTTAAACATTTACTCAACTTTTATTATACGTTTTGAGCAATTTGAGCATTATTATTTTAGTTTTATTATTGTGTGAAGAAGGCTGTTTGTGACTTTGTCAAGGCGAACTAAAAATTACGGAGTCAGTACATACTTTATAGCGGGTGACGGGGGGAGAGCTCGGCGCTTGTTGTTGTTGCGCGTCTATAATCCCGCGCGACACAGAAATTTATTTACATAACGGAGTTGTTAAGGACGAGAAAAAAAACATACCTGATTAAAAATGGCCGTTCAATATAAAACTCATGCAAATATAAGTGGCGGTGGTTTCAAAAGCGTTGGTAACCCTTACACGTTTTTAAAACTGCTGTTAACTCCAATTTAATTTTGTGGGCGATATTATAGCTCGTCAAATATAAGCTTTAATTTGATAGGTGCTCTCGTCTCGGTTTTCGTAGTCCGTGAGCAATGATTCAATTGCCGTCCTTTATTATAATATTTATAAATCATAGGTTATGTTTGATATTTTTCGTTAATAAATACTAAGGCATTTGGGGTGATCGGGCAAAATGATTTCAAGATAGGCTAAAGTAAAATTTTGAATAAATATATATTATTATATATTTTTATTACAAGAATTTTACTTAACTTACTTTATCAGCACGTTGCCGCTCATTGCTGAAAATGGGCTTCCTATTTTACAGACCTTAATCCTTAACCTTAATCATCATATGTTTAGGCACAGGGGTGTACGAAACGCTATAGACAGGGCGAGTCCCGTATACCCCTTCGCTGGCGCGGGAACGCTGCAGCGGCGGAGGGGTTGCGTAAAAGCATTTCCCCCCGAAAAAAAAGAGGAGTAAGAATTGATACTTGAGTAGTCTATCACGATTTCAATAAAAAATATTCATAATAGGTTTTGCGATTCAACGCTTATTCGAATTGTGGTTTAATCAAATAGCTTTGCCTGAAAATATTAAAAAAATCTAGAAATACGAGTTTAAAGCGGGTTTTTACCTTAAGGGGCTTATATTGTACTACCTCTCCCCAGTAATTTCATGTGACTTTAACATTTTTAAAATTTAATTATAACATTTTAATGTTTTGTCCTCGTCAGGTAAGTTACTGGAATAAAATGTGACGTTGGGGTAATGCCAAAAGATCTTTATTGCTTTGTGTATTGCCTGCAGCCACACTCCGGAAGCCTCTTGGTCAGCTAGCGACTTAGCACTTCGTTGAAAGACTCAAGGACACTGTGGAAATCTGCCAGAGGCGATGCTTTAACAGTATTTATTTTTCATCGGCTGGTAGGTGTATTATTATTACTATATAAAAGGACAAGTTTCCACTGACACATAGAAGCAAGCACAGCCGTAACCGCTTATGATAGAAACGAGAAATGTTGACAGTTATTTTAATTTAAAATGCAGACGCATACCTAGAAGGGATTCAACAAAAAATGCACTCTAAAGGAAAGAAATAGGGGTTGCAAGTTTGTATGGAAAAATCTTTAAATTAGCAACTATTTTATTATAATTTGAGATTAATTCTCTTAACAACTTTTACTTAACACGTATTTCGTCGTTCTTTGGAATTTACCTTCTGAGGGTGCAAAATAGGGGTTGCAAGTTAGTATGGAAAAATCGCGCGGAAGCAAATAGGTATATTAATAGGTGTTAAAAATTACAAATACACGGCAGTTATAGAAGTAAAATTTCGTCGTAAGTTCTTTAGGCACAGTACACCGAAGTCAAAGAAATTATATATTTCCTATACATTGTCATAAGTTTTCATGTTAGAGTGTTAAAGGGAATAATAATTGCTTAATTAGTAACGCTACCAGTAATAAGAATGGAAAGGGCAAGATACAGTACACTTCGAATACTCATCATTAATATAGGTTTAAAGAATCATTATTCTCATAAGAACATATAATACGTTCACTTACATGAGAGATATTTAAAATTAATTTATGTATACGTATATGGTTGTAAGACGAAGCATGCGATCCGTTAACAATAGTTTTGTATTTAGATAAATTAAACAATTAATACCAATCACAAAAATAACAAAGAAGTTTCGCATTAGATTTAATAAGCAGGTGGGTAACTAAAAATAATTATTCTCCAATATAGCCCAAGCTGTATTATATATATATATTTATATTATCTGAGGAATACATTTGTAATTTGGCATAATTTCCATACAGGATCGGCGAAAGAGGAATAATCTTCTATAATTTTTATCTGAGTATTCATAAATTGGCCTTCCATTAAATAGTTAATAATAAACTTATATTAAGACCAACTTAAAAAAAAAAACACCATGTTTTGTAATCAAAACTATAATTTAAATTGCTTTCATATGATCTAATTTAAAACTTCCCAACACATAACATTCTTAGTACAAACTTAATTAGAGTTAGAGTTTTTATGAGGATAGCAAAAAACAAACTCTACATCTATTCAAATATTATTTTTTTACATTTCATATCAACTTAAAAGCTTCTGTATGGAACTGAAACACGAAAAAACACATAAAACTTTAATTAGAGGCAACATGGTATCATGCACCGAAAAAAAAAATATATATACATACTCAACATTCGCATTCGTTTTATCAGCAAAACTCCTGAAAATATAAAGATAGTGTAATGAGTCCGTCTGTCCGTCTGTCCACCACAAAAGTACTGTTGTTCCGCCTAGTAACTCTGATAATAATGCTCGCCTGTGTGCAATATATGTGCCTTTTATCAATGTGCACATACTCTAGTGGGCTAGCGTCCAGTTTTAATAAAACTGTTTGTCATCTGTCTAATATGGAATGTTGTTATGTTACTCAGCAAAAAAAAATACTGTGCCCAACTAACTTTTTGTTACCGGTGTCGTCTCTATAAATATTTCATATATCACATTCTTCTTCGTCATTCTTCGTCGACATTCTTGAGAAATGTGGTATATAATTAATTCCTTGTCTATTTGTTTAATATTTCGTGTTGATGTAGCACATAATAAATGTTAAATACATTTTTTTTGAGACCACCCCGTTGCTTCGCTTTAATTTGGCTCGCTTTAAATCTCGGAGGTCGTGGGTTCGATCCCCATGCCGGACAAGAAATCTTTGTGTAAATTCTAAGACATAAGCGAAAAGCACGTTTAGCCATTCGTCCCGATTGTTATGACATCATGTATAATAATCGTATATCAAGGAACGGGCAGCATCGTTTCCTTGTGTGGTACAACATAATTCTAAGCACAAAAAATATTAACTACGTTCTTCTTTCGTACGTTCTTAGTATATATCTAAATTATATACTTATATTATTCTTTGGTTTAAATACCAATGAAGCTGGACGTAAATAATGCAAGGTTGAAGAATAAATAACAAATAATCGACTTACACGTCGTCGGCAAAATGTTAACAAAAAACAATATAACTAGATGTGGCCGTACATGTTAATATTATTACGATGGAAGCAATAATACCTTAGCGAGTTGAAACCGTAGAAATGTACCGGAGATTACTTTTACGGAATATTTAACGATACCTGAGGTACAGGTGCACTCAGCCGGTGTGAAAACTCATTAATGTAAGTGCAAACCCTTCCATTGTTCTCGCCATTTCCTTGGCTCCAACTCTTGTCAACTTGGATTATTCTCGTAAATCTCTTGCCGAATATCTATCCGTTTTTAATTAAAAGAACGAGTAATGTGTTGTGGTGTTTTGTAGAAATATTTTTAGCTGTGTGTTTCTGTCAAAATCTAGTTCTGTGTTTACTTTTCAATTCATCGTCATTATCAACAGCCTGTATAACTTTCACTGCTGAACGTAGGCCTCCTTCGAAGGGTATAGCCATAATATGGTCATCACGCTTGGCAGGTGGTGACCACAGTGTAATGTACAGCTTATACACATTTCGCTCTCATAATCGCTGCTGCTCGTTTCCTGGTATACTATTGGAATATACAACGTTTAGACGATTCGGACCAACGGCTTCTGATTCTATTATATGCATCGAGCAGATGGCATAATATGCCAGAAACATTCGTGTGGAAAAGTAAAGTACAGTAATTTAATTTATTAAAAAATTTAAATATGTTTTAAATTCATAGTGACCTGTATATTAATGCATGCGAAATGCACTAAGTATGTGTATCAGCGAAGTAAAGGTATTTAAATAGTACATATTTTAGGCAACTAAATGTAAGTTTGGGTCATTACGCAGTGGGTGCCGGATGGGCGTCGTTGCCGAGGAAGGCCTAGAAAACGCTGACGTGACGATCTAGACGCATTCAGGACAGATTGGCCGGCAAAAGCCGCACAAAAGGAAGAGTGGAAGGTTATGGGGGAGACCTTTGCCCATCAGTGGGAAAATATAGGATAAAAAAAAAAGTAGGTTTATTTAGTTAAATTAGGGATTTTTTATTTAAGCTAGTTAATTTTTTTAAACAAATTTTTATTTAAATGTCTATAGGACATTTAAATTAAAAAATGTTTTAAAATAGAATAGAATAAAATTAAAATTTTTCGTAAAATCTAATGTCAACTTATAATGACTTTAAACAATTTAACTGATATATAAGCTTGTCGCGAGTTTTTCCTTTGTAAAGATAAATAAGTAAAACTTATATGATGAATTCAGAGTGACGTCATTTGATACCCATATTGTAGAAGTACATTAAAAATAACTTGTCCACCATCTTGATTTTGCCGCCATGTTATATTTAAAATGACTTCATATAGCAGAAAATGCATTGTCATCCAAACAAAATGTGTGTACAAAATTTCAGCTCAATTGGCTGAAGATATCTGCTTTAAAATTGAGATGCAAGGTTCCACCCGAGCTTTTATTGGGGTGCGGGCGGTAGCAAGATCAAACCGCTTGCTTTTATTGGTTATGTGATAGTTTTGTAAATAGCACTTTGTTTGGTCTGAATTTATTATGAAAAATATGTTTAAAACATATTTTTCATTAATTAATAATCACGATCATGGATGGATGGATCATGGATTATGGATCAACGTACCGTCCAAGCCGTTGATCGCAGAGACCTAAAAATTATAGTAAAGTATCATGTTTTTATTTAAGACTTGTCTATAATAGTAATTATGATCATCAGGCTGTACGTGGGCCGCTACACATTATCTTACCGAGGTGGGTTTATTGTTATAGCTACCATGCTTGGCATTCGAATTGATGATCGCAATATATTGATGTTGATGACATACCTTAATTTGAATCATCCCCGGGTAGTAGTATCTTAAATCTTGACCTAAAATTTATAACCTTCCCGCTGCGTGTAAAAGTTATAGTTTGTTTATTCTTCTGAGTTATTGTTGGTCCATTACATTCTTTCATTTATCCATATATTAGACATACACATCATATATTAGATTGATTAAACTGGTAGTTGCAGTATCTAACTATCTTAAGTATGTATTTGTGGGTATGTCGCATTAATGTGGTAAATCGATAATATAGTATTAAGCGAAGTGAAATTTGTAACTACAAAACGAGTTTCTATCGTAAATTTTAAGTTGCTATTGTCAAATTATAAAATTAACTAGCTGACCCGACAGACGTTGTACTGTCTTAGCTAAAACTCTAAATTAAATTTAACTTTTAAAATAAAGCGTGATAGCACTGAACTAACCGTGATGTGCACTAAGAGTAGCACGCATTCTGTAAATGTTATGTCAAACAAGATGTCAAGTAAGATTACAATAAATAAGATTAAAAAAATTACTCTATCCATGATTGATGATTTGCCAATAATGTCACGATAAGATGGTTTGCGACCGTTTCTGAGCACCGGTAATAGCTAATCCATATAATAATATGCATTAGCTATTCCTGATGCTCAATTTACTGGCATTTAGAGGAACATCCTGGGTTAAGTTAAATAGGTAAACCATCTTCTAGTGATATAATTAGCATATCATCGCTATAAACAGGGGAGTTCTACATACTACATACCACTGCTGTGGTCGTGGATGCCTAATGCATTTTCAACCGGGAAAAATGAACATTGAACGACAGCGACGAATTTCTTATAGTAGCAACAATTTTGTACGTTTTGACGAATTCAAAGCAATAACTGCAGCAGTTTTTATTTTGTTCAAAATGTGGTCACAGTTCACGTCGAACAAAAATAATTAATAAAACAAAAAAACAATTTACACACAAATCAGAATTATAAATTCGTAATTTCATTAACGTCATCGATTATAGATAGAGTAAGTTTTCTAGATTTCAATATCACCGCGGAAGAGTTTAAGCAATTGGAAATGACCGAAAGAAGCCAGAATCACAACATGAACGGTGTACTAAGTATATCGTTACTCTTTTCAAAATAAAATTCTGAACCCACCTATAAATATTTGACAATGGTGACAGATCAACTTTCGTCTAGAAATGTACTTCTTCTGATTTTAAAATACTATCGACTATCTGTCACTTTTTGATTGCTCAATCAATCTATGACGGAACAAAACTGTAACATTTGACAGGTATAATAATTTGTATGGGAAAATAAAATTATCATTTTTAGTATTTCCATCTCAATTTTTCCATATTTTCTCACCGTGTAAACCTTCCCTGGACCACGACAAACATTTCAAAACCAAAATCAGCTAAATTGGCCCAGTCGTTCTCGAGTTTTAGCGAGACTAACGAACAGCAATTGATTTTTATATACATATAAGAAGATAATATAGATAGGGTAATATTTTTTGTTTACGGATGTTATACGCTTTAAGTTAAATCAAGAGAACTGTGCCGATAAACTGCTATGAAGTTTGGCAGAATTTGTAAAGTGGTTTGAACTGGAAAATATAAAAAAAAGATTCATTGTAACATTGAATAAAAAAATAAAAAAATGGAAAGATATTAGCACCTAGAAATGTATTGGATAGACCAATACAAATTTATCTGAATTAAAGATCGCGAAAACATCATATACCAGATGTTTTCTCGTTTTTACATTGACCAACTGGCCACCCGTACAACTGCTCGTTAAAATAGGTAAAAGTATTAGATACGCCCCGCGGAATTACTCATGTTATGTTGTTGCTTCACTTTGACGTCTTGTAGAGTTTTATTTAATAGCCTAGCTAAGTAAATAGGCCAATACCAAAACAGTTCACAAAATCCCAAGCATATTAAAGTTGTTATAATATTTTTTATCTGCAATACCGACTTTTTAGAATTTTCCTTGTTTTCTTCGTAAGCCGCTATCCGTTTAACACTTTACGTCATTCATACATACATAAATATTTGCATAATTCTTAATTTATAATTAAGGATTATACAAATATTTCAAATGATTTGATATATAATTATTTCGATGCAAAATTAATCATTGGTTGTAAGCTTATGTAACAGTCTGATTAATAACCCCATGAGCTATTCATATGAATGGAGGCATATTAAACTATTCCGTAACATAATACTGTAAACAGACACATTCCCACAATAGAGAATACACACATCGACTGAGCTTCCAAAC
The DNA here is from genome assembly GCA_947037095.2 of Nycteola revayana. Taxonomy (NCBI): domain Eukaryota; kingdom Metazoa; phylum Arthropoda; class Insecta; order Lepidoptera; family Nolidae; genus Nycteola; species Nycteola revayana. The sequence goes on from OX344838.1 coordinate 32,027,401, forward strand.
ATCCGATTAGTTCGTGTATTATACGGATACGATCACTTGAACCATCCTTAATAAAAAAATACACGGTTACTAATTGCAAATAGAATCGTCCAACATCGAATCTTTGTGTGACGAAGTTAATTTTATGTACGCCCCGGCTCTTTTGGCAAATTATATTATTGGCCTAGCAAGTAAACGCGGTAAAAACGCATGCTTTTTGGCGACATTAATGTTTAATTTTGTATTATTTCTATTAATAGGCCTCGTTTATGGGCATCGAGTGCCTCGTTGGTCTAGCAGTAATGTGTTCGACTGTAACTAACGATTACGGGTTCGATACCCGGGTCTAGCAAAAAAAAAATATTTTACTAAATTTTGGTCTTGCGCCTGATCTATTAATGGTCGCATCGGTAGAACCGTCACACCGGATTAGAGTAAGAGTAAAGGAATAGAGAGAACACCTGTGTTTGCGCTCACACTTGTAGTGTACACTATAGTATGTCCTGCGCAGATGGCTATTCCTTAGAGATTGACCGATATAGCCGAAATCCGATTATATCAAATCCTATTCATTAAAATTTATGATTGTAATCCATCAAATATTAAATTATCAGAACTGTAGTAAAAATAATATATTTATACATTTTGAAAATAAGGTATAATCAGCATTGTGGAAGTGTTATATTTGAGAATGGACTCTTCACAAGATACAGTTTACTTTAAAATAAAGCAGATAAAACTTTTACAAGTATTTTACAAATGTATGACATGATTTCATCAACATCATCATTTCAGTCATAGGACGTCCACTGCTGGACATAGGCCTCCCTCATAGATATCCAATTGCTACGGTTGGTGGCGGCCTGCATCCACCGTGATCCCGCGGCCTTTACCAGGTCATCCGTCCATCTGACAAGATTTACTTAAAAGTTAGTAAAAAATATATTACAATTTATCGCTCTGTATTTGGGTAAAAGAAGTACAATTATACAAATATACATAGACACGCCTAAAATACTGTTCCGTATAATATTGATCAGTGTAAGAGATAAACTGAACTATTCGCACGTCGAGGAAACTTAGCTAACAATCTTAGACATAGCTCACATACACACGAGTAGGTATGTTTTATAACAAACTAAGTCCACTGGAGTATACCTAAGGAACTTTTACTAAGTTTTATTATTTTTTACATTTAACTAGCTTACATGTATCCTTCGTTCTCGTGGGAAATTTTACATTTTGATATTAATAGTGAAGGCAAATGAAACGGTAATTCCTATATGAACGCATAAATGGTTTAATACGTTATTTCGCAGAATTTGGTCGACCGGTAGCGATAACCAAACAAAGATAAATAGCTTTAATTTATACCCAAGTATAGTTTGTTTTGGGTTTGTAACTATCTTCATCTGTTAATGTCTTCCTTATCGTTCCACAATAATTTCATTTACAACTTTGTTAATGGGAATGGGTGTTGGATGTGGTTCGACCGCTTTTTGCAATGTTTTATCATCATCAGCCCGTATAAAATCCACTGAAAATAGGCCTCCCTCGAGGGGGTATTGTCATAGTTACCACGCTCGGCAGACGGGTTGGTGAGCGCGGTATTTTTTACAGTATATACAGAGATAAACTATCCGTTGCCTGGTATACGATTGTCATGGAATACGTTATGATAATGCTTACTTTTTTAAATCTTTCAATTTAAAAAAAGAACCATACAATCTACTTTATTACTTTTGGTAGTAATACTGATGGTAAATCATTCTGACATCATCTACATCCACTAAATGGGATCACTAGACGTAATAAATATATAAAAAAATATTGATACGTAAGTTAGGAGGAAGACCAATGTCTAGCAGTGGACGTCCTACCTTTTGTCCGGGGTGAAATGCTTTGACGCCTTCCCACCACCGCTGCAGCGTATTCGCGCGCTGGCGGTGGGATATGTGGGACTCGCCCTCTCCATAGCGTGGTATGCTAAAGTCATAACACGAGGAGAGGACCCTTCACCACTAAAACCTCCCGGACACTCCTTCGATCCGCCGTTGGCGGGGGTCGGGTACGCATGAGCAATCCGGCCCCCCGATGGCACCCGCGGCCAATATGGTACCGCGGGATCTCCAGGGCCACACTTACAGTGGCCCATTTGCCCAATTATAGGGACGCCCGGAGTGTTGAGGCGTCCCTACTCCTCATGGGTCAGCCTCGAAGGGAGCGGGGCCCATGTCCCCCACTCCCCAAGGCCGAGCCTAGGGCGGTAGGCGGCGGGATTCAGCCCGCCGCTGACGGCCAACACGCCGTCTGCGAAGCGGGTGGGCAGAGGGATCTACTTCCCTCTCCCGCTCCGCGGCCTCCTTCTGTGACATTACTTGTCTACAGAAGGAGGCAACCGCCTCCCACGATCTCTCGCTTTGGACCATCTTCGAAATGATGGTTGGCAGCGAGAGGTCGTCTCCCACCACGCCAACGAGCTCCTCCCGCTCGTTGGCCCACGCCGGACACTCCACCACCGTGTGCTGCGCCGTATCGTCGGCACAGTCACAGTGGTGACAGCGAGTGTCCGGCTCTCTCTGCGCCACGTTGCACAGGTAGTGGCCGAAGCAGCCATGGCCTGTTACTACCTGTGCAACGTGGTAGGTGACGTCGCCGTGACGGCGATCGGCCCACTTTTTTAGATGGGGCCGAATTGCCTCCACCGTACGCAATCCGCTCCGCGGCGCGGCCTCTAGCCGCTCCTGCCGTTTCCGGAGGGTTTGGCGACGGACCTCAGTCCGCCACCGTGCAACACCCTCCGGGAGTGGACGTCCTACCTACTGAAATGAGGTAATAACGTTAATGATGAAAGTACCTATTGTTTTATTTTATACAGTAAACTTGATAACCTAAAGCTAACCAAGGGTCTCTTGTCAGAATTTGCTATATGTATCAACTTGGTATATGTCACTTAAAAATAAAACGAAGTTGATTCCGTGCCACTTGTTAAATTTAGTTGCCAGATTCAGTGAACGCGCATAATTATTTTATAATTTACTTAATTGTTAAGACATTGACCTAACCTTACCAAACGAGACTATGCTACTGTTGTAACAGAACCAAAAAAACTTCAACTTGAATAAGTCATGTTGTACACCATTGCGTTAGGTTTAGGTTATTTATTTTTTTAACCACCCGAAACCTCGCTAACCCTAGCAACTCTAGCAACTAACTAGAAAGTTGATCAATTTGCTAAGTTAATCAACTTACGATTCTTATTATTTTCCGGAGACATTTATATAGGTACGGTACGGTAAATTCAATTTACCATATAAAATTTTTTTTAGCAAAGCAATCGCTAGAACACTCATTCTCATACACACTCCCCGAGGGTGTTTTTTTCGGCATATTGCGGCTCTCGATGTCCTTTTTTCGTCCAATCCAATCCAGTCGACGCAATACACTCCGGTGCGAATTGCAAGCGACTCGCCACCTGCGCCGTGATGGCCCACATCAATTCCGTTAGTCACATACCGAATACTGGAGATAGGTTGCATATTAAAATATGTGATTGGGAAAATGTTTGAAAACATATAGATCTACGAGTTTCTGATCTGATGCCATTTTTTTTCACCAAAAATATTTTTACAAAAATATGGTTATTAAGGCAAATCTACAATTCTTTCAAAATCAATATAATGGTCTCTTAGGACGTCACGGAATCATTTGAATCAAATATATGTATAGTATAATAGAAGAAAGAATTAAAACGCTTTAGCGCCTCATATATAGAATGATAAACAGTTTTTTTTGTAAGACCGCGTTTCACTATTAGCTTATGGTTACTCTGCTGAACCGCTTGTTTGTGATGTGTGATCTTTTTCATTATTTTTTTATTGTTTTTGATTTTCAAAGCAACATTACATTCGCATACGTCTCTCTTTCTAAAATAAGAAGGTGTCACTAATGACTAGTGTTACAAATATTCTTTAAAGTAATAGTCATCATCAACAGCCCATTTACGTCCACTGCTGAACATGGGCTTCCTTCCTTAACAGACCTTGGCAAGCCAGGATCGTAGAGGGATATTGCCATAATCACCACGCTTGGCAGACGGATTGGTGATCGCAGTAAGGTGTCAACCTTGAGCTAATAGATGCTGCTGCCCATCCATCAGCCATATGTCCCTTAGTCGCCTTTTACGACACCCATGGGAGGACATGGGGTGGTCTATTCTAAGCCGGAAACCACACGGTCCCCGGAAACCACCAAAGTAATAGTACAATTACGATAACAATTAAATTGACTGACAAATAATACCAATAAATAATTTTCACAATTGTAGTAATTGAATAATATCTGTAATTGCGAACGATTTATTGCTTACACGGCAATGCAATATTGTATATCAATTTGTTATATTTCATTTGTATGCATATATGCTTTATGTAAGTAATAAGGAAAATATGCATAACACGTTCGCCTGAACTACGTAATCTTGTGTTCAATACTCAATACTCAATTGTTTATTGCATTCCATAATGTAAAGTACAGGTGGTTTGTTTAAAATTATTGAAACATAGTTCAGTAGGAGAGAGGAAGACGGTTTATTCTCATTTAGTTATTACATTAGATTATCGATTTTTGGTTATATAAATATAGAATATTAGATTGTACTGTATTATGTTTAAGTAATTATTGTGTATTATTTTAGATACTGTTGCAGGCAGCGAGCTAATATTATTATTATAATCCGCCAATGACATAATTATTGACTAATGATTAGCATTATTTTAATTAACTGAGGCGAATAAACTTCATAAAATGGACATACCCATACATGAATAAACTTCATAAAATGGATAATCGACAAAATCGACTGCATTGATGACCATAGATTTTTTTAATAAATATATACTGGGTTTGAACTTGACCTCAATCTCACGTAATGGTATATTATTGAAGAAATATAAAAACAAAAAGTAAGTAGACGATGAGGTGTAAGATGGACCGTGCTTGACCATAGCACAGCGTGGATATATCTTTTTCGTATGTTTCTGGAAAACGTAGTCCGTGAGAGAGTTCCACATTTTTGCCATGTACATGAGAAAAGGAGAAGCAAAGCCCTTGGTGCGACAAGAAGGGGGCAACAACAAAGCGAACTATCACGGCGCCTAGTGGTCCGATAGAAGAACGGAGATAGAAGAACGAGTTCATGGAGTTTCCGCACAAGACACTCTTCGTGACACAAAAATGAGTCTTGGTGTGCTCAATATCGCCGGGTGTCATGGATTAGCGGTTCCCGTTGACCCCATTTTTGGCGTTTGGAGCAGCACCCGCGGGCTCTAGTGGCTCTCGTCGTGGTATAGTAAGCATATCATGGCTTTGGCGAGGCGAGTCTTACATACCTTGTTGCTGCGGCGGTGGGGATGTCTTATTACTTATGTTTAAAGTCTTCTATGACACAATGGTTTCTTTCTCAAAGAATTATCTTTAAAATCTGTATTTATATAGCTACTAGCTTCCCGCGTGCGGTTTCACCCGCGTAACTCCCGTTCCCGTGGGAAATTCATAATAAAATATAGCCTATGTTCTTTCTCAGGCTCTAGACTATATCTGTATTAAATTTCATTTAAATCGCTTCAGTAGTTAAGGCGTGATTGCGTAACAGACAGACAGACAGAGTTACTTTCACATTTATAATATTAGTAAGGATTTCGCTATTATTGTAAATAATTACGAGAGTATGTAAATTGATGTACTGGAATCAATGTAAATCATTATTTGCAGTACATAGCCGTAACAAAACACTCATAGCCGTCATATGCGTATTCAAACCATGTACATGATTGACCTAGTTTCCATTGATGTCTGTATTTAATTGGTCCTTTGATTCGATCAAGATACATGAGTAGGTAATTTTATATTGAGCGATTTTAGAGTAGAAAATGTAGTACTACGCATATAAGATTCCATTCCGAGTGTCTAACACCCCCAGTGGGATTACGTTACGCTTTTACTTGTTCGAAAATCAAAAGTCCATAGAAACGCTTTTTTAATATTTTTCCGTCGGTAAAATAAGGTAGACATATTTTCCCCGTTTACCATGTGTGCACTTTATAATACGCTAAAGCATAAAGTCGGGCTTGTTCTTATCTAATCTTAAAAGTAAAAACTTAAAAGTACTGCACAAAAGGCGCTTAAATACAAATAGTTTAGTATATTCTCTAATCTCAATGTTTACGCCCCGTTGAAAGGTAACGCAGTCATATATTTCTCTCTGTAGCGACTGTTCACTTTGACATATTTTTCCTCCGCACCGAATGTCACCGTAAATTTTAATCATTCTCGTGGCACATGTCGCTACTTTTGTACCGTATAGCGTTTGGTTCACTGTTATAGAATATTCTAAAAAGTTATTTCTGCCTGTAGGTGAAATATCGGACTTCTGTGTTAATACTCCAATTATAAGAAAAGGCGTTCACCGTATTTTATAACTTACTCTGGCGAAGACCTGGGTGGGTTGGTTCGATTGGGTTTAAATTTATACAAACTTGGACAAATTATATATCAGTGATATATGTATAATTTGCCCGGGATCGAGTAAATGTTCTAAAAATAATTAAATTGAATCCAACCTATCAATTAATAAATTAAATAACACACAATGTATAGGATTATATACTAAAAGCTTGCCGCTAGATTTACTTGTGTGAATAATATTATATACCTGTAACTTGATTTTGCCAAATAAATATGTATATAAATTAAAAAGGTATCTATGGTATCTATCATATGGTATCTATGGTAGTGCCTTAGACGTGTGGTGCCCGGTATAGAATATACCATAGATTTCAATGAGTGTCACAAGAGGCGACTAAGGGACATACACCTGATGGCAGCAGCATCTATCAGCTCTAATATATTCCCTTCTAACTCTGATCACCAATTCGCCGGCCAAGCGTGGTAATTAAGGCAATATACCGTAATGAACCTGGCTTTCCAAGGTCTGGTAAAGTGAAGGCCCATGTTTATCAGTGGACGTGAATACCCATTCATGTCCACTGTTAAACAGGGGCCTTCCCTTCATCAGGCCTAACCTGAATAAAGTAAATACCTATCTTATTCCCGCAACAAGCTATTATATCAGAAACAATGAGTAATAAAATAAAGATATATCCCGATCCCTTGGGATGTTTTTATTGACTTTTGTAAGTCCAGGAGTTAAAGACAAACAACAAAGCATTCCAATTGTGCAATTGTAAAAGTGTATTTAAATAAGTTCCAGTATTTTTGGCATCTATTATTTTCTAACAAAGTATTTGTTAGATATAACTAATATCGTATTCGTATTCGTAATGGGTGGTACTATATGCTTCCTAGTTTTTATTCATTATTCGAATTACGAATAAAATTAATTATTTATTCAAATTTGAATGTTTTTTTTCGAATAAACGGAGTAATTTATTATTCGGGAATTATTTACTAACGAGATATTTATTCGTTACTCGTCATTCTAATAAATGTTGCCAAACTCTCACTAATATCAGTGAAAAAGTAAAGATTTACCTAGCTAATTAGTTTTCCCTGAGTTTTTATTTACAGAAATAGCTGGCACGTTTCTTAGTAAGAGAAAGTGTAATAGCGACTGACTATAACTGACTATACCGACCTACTTGAGTTCGTTAGGTTGTTTCATTTATATCTTGTACGCGGAAATAAGGCACCCTTGCTTCGTAACGTCCGAAGTAGCTTGATAGGATGGAAACGAATAAATGAGAGGAAATCTGCCTGTAATTTTATCTCATCTAACAACGAAAACAACATTTTCTTCATGTATGAACATAAAGAGTATAATATTGTTCAGTGTTGAATGTTCTAATATTTAGGTTTAAAAACAAATTGAATTTCAGGCACAATAATAATTATGTGCTAATGTATACTTTAGCGTCCGTAGCGTAGCGGTATTTGGCTCGCTTTAAGTCTCGGAGGTCGTGGGTTCGATCCCCACACCGGCAATCTTTGTGAAAATTCTAAGATTTCTTCCCGGGTCTGGTTGATTGAGGGACGTTGAAGCACGTTAAGCCGTTTGTCCCGATTGTTATAACATCATCTATAACAAGCTTTCACTAAGGAACGGGCAGCAGTTTCCCTGTGTATTACAACATAATACTGCGGTCACCAATCCGCCTGCCAAGCTTGGTGACAATGGCAAAAACCCTCCCTCGGGAGGAAGCCCATGTTCAGCAGTGGACGTTGTACGGGCTGATGATGATGAATGTATACTTTATAGGAAATGTTTATTATTAAATCAGTAATGTTGTACGTCTGTATGTTCGATAGGGTAATAAGTTTTTAAACTAAAGCTTTTTTAAATAGAATCATATTAACAAACACAGCAGTTTATCGTCCTGAATTCCCGGTGCCCGACGTATTTCTAGCGACATTTTGTTTATCTGGATGTTTTTAGCTTTCTAGGTTACACGAGATTTATATCACTTCCTACTGAATCAGTACAAACTATCTGTTACCAGGAAATCATTTTTTTTAGTTTATTCATTAGAATATACAAAATCTAATTATTTAATCGTTTGCACAATAACAGCTCTTGGTTGACTGGCAGAAAATCCCGGTGGCATTTTCTGCCAGTCAACCATAGGGTGGTGCAGAGAAAAAGTAGTTGGCACCTGCACAGAAGTAACAGATATTTAAAATTATAACTTATAACTACCTGGTAAGGAAATCAATATAATATCCAAAAAAAATTATCTATATACATAAAAATGTATGAATCGGTCGTAGCCCAGTGGCTAGGGCGTCGGACTTGAGATCATTTGGTCGCCGCCGCGCCGCGCGCCGGTTCGTTTCCTACCCTTTGCGCTACCAACTTGAACCCACTGGTAACAAAAATACTAGCAGTAAGCAAAAAACTCTGCTAGCAATCTTTTTTTTTTAATGTATACGCCCATAACTTTGTTACAACTTGGGCAATTGGGCTTGTTTTTTTTTATTTTGTTCGTAATTATAAGGTCGAGGTTTATATAAAAGAAAAAATCCACCCGGTGAAGCCCGGGCAATAAACACATCATCAGCCCGTATAAAGTCCAGTGCTGAACATGGGTCTCTTCTCGGGGGAGGGTATTTGCCATAGTCACGACGCTTGGCAGTCGGGTTGGTGACCGCAGTATTATGTTGTACCACGTAACGAATCGCTTCTCTCTGTTCCTTGATATACGACTATTATAGATAATGTTATAACAATCGGGACCTGCGGCTTAACTTGCTTCCGAGGCACGGAGGGCAGTTCTTCCACCAACCAGACCCGGAAAGAAATCTTATAATTTACACGAAGATTTACTGTCCGGCGTGGGGATCGAAACGACGACCTCCGAGATAAATACCGCATCGCTACGGAGGTTGGCACAAACACTTAGTATACACATACATAACTAACTATCGTAAATAATTATAAATACTATATCGTGATTCAAACAAGGAAACTTATCGCTGAGATGATTCTGAAAATGTACCAAAATAATATTTGATATTCTATTTTATGTTTAACTTACAGCTTATATGTATTTGCGTGAGTAAATAAATAAAAAACCGGCCAAGTGCGAGTCGGACTCTCGGACGAAGGGTTCCGTACAAGTGCGTACCTATTTTTGATATCAAGAATACAACAAGTAACATAGTATAAAAGTTCTTGTAGTTCGTTGTAACTTTGATCGATGTTGAATGAATGAAAGGTAAACTGCGGTTTACGGTTTATGACGTATTAAAAAAAAAACTACTTACTTGATCTCGTTCAAACCAATTTTCGGTGGAAGTTTGCATGGTTATGTACATCATATATTTTTTTAAGTTTTATCATTCTCTTATTTTAGAAGTTACAGGGGGGGGGGGACACACATTTTACCACTTTGGAAGTGTCTCTCGCGAAAACTATTCAGTTTAGAAAATAAAAAACCGGCCAATTATCACGAATAGACAGACGTGGCGGACGACTTTGTATGCTTTAAATCCTTGACTAATAATGCTTATATATACGCTTGAAAAATAATGAAATTGGAGATTAGCAGATTAAAAAGACAAACAAACTAACTTTCGCTTAGATATTATTAATTAAAAGCTTTATTTAACTTTTCGTGTATGTTTGGGTCAAATATTGTAAACTGAATTAGACTCACTTCCTGATAAACTTACTTCCTTCCTCCATTGAGTTCAAATTTTGTCATGTTATGGAGCTAATATGATGATGAAACCGGAAGGCGGCCCGTAGCCATAGGAACTTTAAAGCGAAACGATGCAACCTTGTTAAGTATGGGCTCGATTGATTTATCGTGACAAGTTCTTTGATTTTATATACATTATTGAGTTTGATATTAGAATTTGTGTTACTCGATTAAACGTTCTACGGTAAAGGTAAACTGTTGGGGTAAAATAAAATAAGATGGCAGATATCAGATGGTTGCACAAAAGTTAGGTATAGAGTACGCCTGGATTGGCTTTTGTACTATAAAAATACTGACTCGTTGGTCTAGCGGTAATATGTTTAACTTTAGGTACAGCGGTCCCGGGTTCGAGTAAATGCTCTTAAAATAATTAAATTGAATCCAACCTATCAATTTATAACACACAATGTATAGGATTATAATTATAATAAAAGCTTGCCGCTAGATTTACTTCTGTGAATAATATTATATACCTATAACTTGATTTTGCCAAATAAATATGTATATAAATTAAAAAGGTATCTATGGTATCTATGATAATTATGGTATCTATAGTAGTGCCTTAGATGTGTGGTGTCCGGTATAGAATATACCATAGATTTCAATGAGTGTCACAAGAGGCGACTGAGGGACATACACCTGATGGCAGCAGCATCTATCAGCTCTAATATATTCCCTTCTAACTCTGATCACCAATTCGCCAGCCAAGCGTGGTAATTAAGGCAATATACCGTAATGAACCTGGCTTGCCAAGGTCTGGTAAAGTGAAGGCCCATGTTTATCAGTGGACGTGAATACCCATTCACGTCCACTGTTAAACATGGGCCTTCCCTTCATCAGGCCTAACCTGAATAAAGTAAATACCTATCTTATTCCCGCAACAAGCTATTATATCATAAACAATGAGTAATAAAATTAAGATATATCCCGATCCCTTGGGATGTTTTTATTGACTTTTGTAAGTCCAGGAGTTAAAGACAAACAACAAAGCATTCCAATTGTGCAATTGTAAAAGTGTATTTAAATAAGTTCCAGTATTTTTGGCATCTATTATTTTCTAACAAAGTATTTGTTAGATATAACTAATATCGTATTCGTAATGGGTGGTACTATATGCTTCCTAGTTTTTATTCATTATTCGAATTACGAATAAAATTAATTATTTATTCAAATTTGAATGTTTTTTTTCGAATAAACGGAGTTATTTATTATTCGCGAATTATTTACTAACGAGATATTTATTTGTTACTCGTCATTCTAATAAATGTTGCCAAACTCTGACTAATATCAGTGAAAAAGTAAAGATTTACCTAGCTAATTAGTTTTCCCTGAGTTTTTATTTACAGAAATAGCTGGCACGTTTCTTAGTAAGAGAAAGTGTAATAGCGACTGACTATAACTGACTATACCGACCTACTTGAGTTCGTTAGGTTGTTTCATTTATATCTTGTACGCGGAAATAAGGCACCCTTGCTTCGTAACGTCCGAAGTAGCTTGATAGGATGGAAACGAATAAATGAGAGGAAATCTGCCTGTAATTTTATCTCATCTAACAACGAAAACAACATTTTCTTCATGTATGAGCATAAAGAGTATAATATTGTTCAGTGTTGAATGTTCTAATATTTAGGTTTAAAAACAAATTGAATTTCAGGCACAATAATAATTATGTGCTAATGTATACTTTAGCGTCCGTAGCGTAGCGGTATTTGGCTCGCTTTAAGTCTCGGAGGTCGTGGGTTCGATCCCCACACCGGCAATCTTTGTGAAAATTCTAAGATTTCTTCCCGGGTCTGGTTGATTGAGGGACGTTGAAGCACGTTAAGCCATTTGTCCCGATTGTTATAACATCATCTATAACAAGCTTACACTAAGGAACGGGCAGCAGTTTCCCTGTGTAATAATACTGCGGTCACCAATCGCCTGCCAAGCTTGGTGACAATGGCAAAAACCCTCCCTCGGGAGGAAGCCCATGTTCAGCAGTGGACGTTGTACGGGCTGATGATGATGAATGTATACTTTATAGGAAATGTTTATTATTAAATCAGTAATGTTGTACGTCTGTATGTTCGGTAGGGTAATAAGTTTTTAAACTAAAGCTTTTTTAAATAGAATCATATTAACAAACACAGCAGTTTATCGTCCTGAATTCCCGGTGCCCGACGTATTTCTAGCGACATTTTGTTTATCTGGATGTTTTTAGCTTTCTAGGTTACACGAGATTTATATCACTTCCGACTGAATCAGTACAAACTATCTGTTACCAGGAAATCATTTTTTTTAGTTTATTCATTAGAATATACAAAATCTAATTATTTAATCGTTTGCACAATAACAGCTCTTGGTTGACTGGCAGAAAATCCCGGTGGCATTTTCTGCCAGTCAACCATAGGGTGGTGCAGAGAAAAAGTAGTTGGCACCTGCACAGAAGTAACAGATATTTAAAATTATAACTTATAACTACCTGGTAAGGAAACCAATATAATATCCAAAAAAAATTATCTATATACATAAAAATGTATGAATCGGTCGTAGCCCAGTGGCTAGGGCGTCGGACTTGAGATCATTTGGTCGCCGCCGCGCCGCGCGCCGGTTCGTTTCCTACCCTTTGCGCTACCAACTTGAACCCACTGGTAACAAAAATACTAGCAGTAAGCAAAAAACTCTGCTAGCAATCTTTTTTTTTAATGTATACGCCCATAACTTTGCTACAACTTGGCTAATTGGGCTTGTCCTTTTTTATTTTGTTCGTAATTATAAGGTCGAGGTTTATATAAAAGAAAAAATCCACCCGGTGAAGCCCGGGTAATAAACACATCATCAGCCCGTATAACGTCCAGTGCTGAACATGGGTCTCTTCTCGGGGGAGGGTATTTGCCATAGTCACGACGCTTGGCAGTCGGGTTGGTGACCGCAGTATTATGTTGTACCACGTAACGAATCGCTTCTCTCCGTTCCTTGACATACGATTATTATAGATAATGTTATAACAATCGGGACCTGCGGCTTAACTTGCTTCCGAGGCACGGAGTGCAGTTCTTCCACCAACCAGACCCGGAAAGAAATCTTATAATTTACACGAAGATTTACTGTCCGGCGTGGGGATCGAAACGACGACCTCCGAGATAAATACCGCATCGCTACGGAGGTTGGCACAAACACTTAGTATACACATACATAACTAACTATCGTAAATAATTATAAATACTATATCGTGATTCAAACAAGGAAACTTATCGCTGAGATGATTCTGAAAATGTACCAAAATAATATTTGATATTCTATTTTATGTTTAACTTACAGCTTTATATGTATTTGCGTGAGTAAATAAATAAAAAACCGGCCAAGTGCGAGTCGGACTCTCGCACGAAGGGTTCCGTACAAGTGCGTACCTATTTTTGATATCAAGAATACAACAAGTAACATAGTATAAAAGTTCTTGTAGTTCGTTGTAACTTTGATCGATGTTGAATGAATGAAAGGTAAACTGCGGTTTACGGTTTATGACGTATTAAAAAAAAAACTACTTACTTGATCTCGTTCAAACCAATTTTCGGTGGAAATTTGCATGGTTATGTACATCATATATTTTTTTTAGTTTTATCAATCTCTTATTTTAGAAGTTACAGGGGGGGGACACACACATTTTACCACTTTGGAAGTGTCTCTCGCGAAAACTATTCAGTTTAGAAAAATAACATTAGAAACCTCAATATCATTTTTGAACACCTATCCATAGACATCACGTACTACGGTTCTACGAAAAAAAATTTTTTGCTTTTCATTTTTAAGTATGGGGATCTCATTTTTTTTTGTTTATTTTTTATTTTTGTGTGAAAATCTTAATGCGGTTCACAATATACATCTACTTGCCAAGTTTCAACATTATAGTTCTTATAGTTTCGGAAAAAAGTGGCTGTGACATACGGACGGACAGACAGACAGACAGACATGACGAATCTATAAGGGTTCCGTTTTTTGCCATTTGGCTACGGAACCCTAAAAATGACATTAGAAACCTCAATATAACTTTTGAACACCTATCCATAGATATCCCACACGTACGGGTTCGATGAAAAAATTTTTTTTGAGTTTCATTTCTAAATATGGGGAATCCCGTTTTTTTTGTTTTTTTTTTCTATTTTTATGTGAAAATCTTAATGCGGTTCACAATATACATCTACTTGCCAAGTTTCAACATTATAGTTCTTATTATTTCGGAAAAAAGTGGCTGTGAGATACGGACGAACAGACAGACAAACAGACAGACAGACATCACGAATCTATAAGGGTTCCGTTTTTTGCCATTTGGCTAAAAACTTAGAACTTAAGTTTACTTAAACTTACAATAAGTTGTATAAGAAATGCAAACTCTTCGTCACTTATAATTTAAAGTCATATTAATTAATAAATGTTCGTTAGATCTAAAATAGTTAATATTTAAGTTTGTAAATGGTTAAAGATTCAATTTTGCAACCCGTATGTGTTGGTATATTTTGAAATATCCTATCCTTATCCTACTTTAATAGCTTGGAAATATGTGAAGAGCCGGAGTTTATAAACGAACAGTGAAACAAACTGAGTGAATGCAAACAGCCCGCATATTGCTCTCATTATGAACCGCTTTAACGCGTCGCAATCATTTTCTTTGAAACTCTAAATTAACTCGCAAATAACGCCCGTCTGGTTATCTTGAGATCTTAAATTTTGTGCTGTTTTGATGAAAAGTATTAAGGAGTGTAATGTTTAAATAAGGAATATATTAGATGTTTATGTAGTTTTTGAATGAAGTTTACTGTTTATTAGCTGTTTTTAACGCTTTTTTGTTCGTTAAAGCGCTGTTCTCTGCGAATGGTACCTTTTTCATCAGCCCGTTTACGTCCACTTCTGAACATGGACCTCCTCTTTAAAGAACTTTGCTAGCCATGGTCGTTGAGGGTTATTGCCATCCCCTAAGACTACCCACTGACCCATAATTGCCTTGCTTGGCAGGTGGATTAATGATCGCAGTAAGATGGTTAGTAGCATAGAGCTGACAGATGCTGCTGCCCATCTATCAGCTGTACCTATGTCCTTTAGTTCTTATAACTACACCCATGGGAAGATGGGTTAATGGTTTATTCTAAGCCATAATCCACATGTGTACCATGAATTAAAATAGCTAACGTGCTTAATTTCAGCGTTATCATATTAATAAATGTTTTTAAACTTTCGCGATTTGTACACATTATTAAAAGTATACGCGGGTCTCAATTGCGGTAAGATTTCAAGGCAAAACATTACCTTTTTAATAGTCCGACGTTTCGACATGAGTTACACCAGTCGTGGTCAAGGATAGACTGATGAGTGTCAGCAACGGCGTCTTCAAACATCGCGGGTTTTCAACTACCCTACTTGGTCATGATATTTTTTATTTTTGCTATTTACGGAACTGTCGGTAGTTCGACACACCACACTCACAACGTCAGCACCCGTGGGAACCATATTGGTGTCGCGACGATGACATTTGGCGACTTCAGGATTCCAGGCCGTTGATAACCGGTATCTATCTTCCCGGTGGAAGTTAGAATATTTTTTTTATTTCAACCGCTTCACGTACTATTCTCGAATAATAGTGACGATCGGTGGAGACGACTTGTGGTTGATGTAAATTGGCTATCTAATGCTTGGCTCCTGTATCAACGTCATGCTCAGCGATGGCCGATTTTTTAAGCTGTCGGTACGATGCTGTAAATTTTAATGATTAATTCTTAGTCCATTTCGTGGTCTACGACAAAATTAAATAATAAATGAAATCGGAGTACACGTTAAGGAGTTATAACTATGTAAACATGTTACTACTCATTATCCTTTCTTTCAAGAGCACCGAGCTATGCACCGGGATAAATGTTTGTAAGATCCTATTTCATAGTAACTATAATCATACCAAATTTTATTAAAATCAATTCAGTAGTTTGGACGTGAGGCGCGTTCTCAGAATCAAACGGACAGATAAATGTGTAATTTTATTTTCAATTTTGGTGGCGACATTTTTACTTTCGTTTTCCTAAAAAATAAGGACCTGGTATACTATTACTATATATTATTAAAACAGAAATTATAAGCTCCAGGAATCGTCACGAAGTCTGCAAATATCTCTATAACTTATTGAGATAATTTAGTTACAAGCTTATTGTGGCCATCAAAATTCAAAACCGCACACGACAATTGAAAATGCCCAGTAAAATTTAACGTGGCAGTGGCAACGAAATTGTTTTTTTCTATCCCAAACGAGGCGATGATGAGATAAGAATTTCTGAATAATATATTGAACTCTTTCTTCCGAAAGCCACCTCACAGGAAATGGACCTGGATGAGCCCTGATGGTTCAACAAGAGTACCTAAAAATAACCCCTTGTAACTCAATGTTATCGTAGTAATTACCGACGGTGCAGAATTAAATTTCGTATGCTAATTGACTAAATACAATTATGGGAGAGAAGCAAAGACTACGATTATACAACGATGTTAGTATTTGCTTAATGACTGGAAGTGACTTAAAACCAAGCCTTTTTTTGTAAGTAATGCCTTGCAAATTTAATACCAATCCACCTGAATTTAAGTCACAGGGAGTTTCAATAACAGGCTTTATGAACTGTCTTTTGAATAGACTCTTCTGTTTTTATTTTCTTTTTAGGTACGGCCCTAAATCTTCCTATCATGTTATTTTGTGATGGCGTCTTCAAAGGTGGACATAATTTCCAAGTCGAGCAGTGTGTTGCATATAGCGTTAACTCGCTTAATCAGCTGTTCTAATTTAATTTGGGAATAATAATAATGATTATGTGCTCTGGAATAATAATAAGTAAGTACCCTCAAAATATATGCCAGTCCTTTAAAAAGAGAAAGCGTCAAGTATAAAGATTACGTAGAATTTTTAATTTAAAGTTAAATTACATTCAAAAACATCATAGAAGCATGAGTTGATGTCCCTTTTGTTTCGCGATACACCTTGAGGCGATGTCGGCACACTTAGAGATGACTTTATATAAAAAAAAATATATATATTTAATTATTAAAATTTAATTTATTCACAGTTTTTTTTGACTAACGTTATCATTATCAGTGTAAGTAGCTTATGTATTGCAATCGTCCAATTACTAGCAACGACTATAAAAACCGAATGAGGAATATGGCACAATTGCCAAATAATGTTAGAAAAATAAGAGTACCAGTACATTTTGTAACTCCACTATACTACGCCGTAGTATAGCAGACTACAACGCAGTACATTATACTACGCCGTAGTATAGCAGACTACAACGTAGTAAATTATACTACGCCGTAGTATAGCAGACAACAAAGTAGTACATTATACTACGCCGTAGTACATTTGAGCTTCAGTACTACAGTGTCAATTGGAAATATGAATCTTATATTTTAATACATTGCATTGATACTGTATCAGCCCATTTACGCCCATTACTAAACATGGGTCTCCTCTTAACAGGTTTTAGCAAACCAGAAGGTCGTTGAGAGATATTTCTATAATCACCACACTTGCCAGGCGGATTTTACTAATTCGTCTACCAATCGCAGTGAGATGGTGAGTTAAGCTGGTAGACGCTGCTGCCCATTCATCAGCTGTGTCCCTTAGTCGCCTCTTGCGACACCTGTGAGAAGATATAGGGTGGTCTATTCTAAGCCGGACACCACACATTGATAAGTAAAAGTAAATATATTCAATGAATAACACATGTTACTATTATTTATTATGTTTATTAGTGACTACTCACTACGTGTGGTTTCTTTCGAGGAGAAACCCTTCCCATGGGAGCTTTATAATTAAAATATTGTTTTTCAGGAATAATGTAGCAATCTGATCACGAAATAATTATTATCGAAATGTGTCAAAGATTTTTTGAGTTTCTTCGTAACAAACATAAATATATTTAAAAAAATCTTTCCTCTTTATAATATTAATAAAAATATATGTAGATACTTTTATACTAAATAATAAATAGTTGAAATTTGCATTAAAAATGTCATACTTTTTGAAATATATATGTGTTGAGTAGAAAGTTCAAACTCATTCGCTTATGAAGTTGAATATTCAGTTCACTCATGGTCATGTTTTTGTTCTGTTCTGTAAACTGGTAAACATTGGTTTTTCTCACATATGCACTTGAAGTGTATTTTAAAAATGCAATATACATTTTTGAAATACATATTTAATTCAATAACTTTACTTAACGCGCAGTTTTAAGCAGTGGAGTTGATTAAAATGTATAACGTTGCCTGTTTCTGCATAGTTATTATAAAAATGGTAATAAATATTGAAAGTAGTTTCCCGCACGCGGTTTCATCCGCGTTGCTCTCTCTCGTTTTTGTGGGAACATCATAATTAAATATAGCTTATGTTACGCAGGGATAACGTAGCATGTTAAAAGAATTTATGTATTTAATTTATTTATTTATACTTAATTGCACACAGGAAATTACATGAAATAAATTGTATAAATTGGAAACAACATGTACAAAGGCGAGCTTAATTCAATTATGAATTCTCTTCCAGCAAACCTTTAGGAAAGAGATACATGATAATCACAAGTGTACGACAGATTTAATATAAATTTTATTATCGGTATCCTTCCACTTCTACTAGTTACAAAAATATTTAAAAAAGTACGAAATTATCTTGTTATCGTTTGGGTATACAATAGATATTCGGCACGTTCCCCGAGTGCTGGTAACTACTTTGTGCAGCAGGTTTGTAAGCATTGCTAATCAAGCGCTGCCAGCATTCTGGGAACCTTGCCAAGTAGTATCGATTTAGAATAGTGGTATTTTAAAGGTTTGTTTTAATATAAAATAAGCTACTGTTTGTTTTTGTAAAATGTTGTGAATAAATAAATGCATCCATAAATAAATAGATATTTAAGTCTTATATAATACAATTTAATTATTATATTGAAATTACGTCCATGATTGATAATGTATGTAAATGACGGACTTATGAAGTGGAACTAAAATTAAAACAGTTTAAAAATTAACAATAGTTCTCTTTTATTTTATTTAAGCCCGCGGTACACTGATCTCGTTTTAATACGGCGGTACGTTGATAGCAACGTACCGCCATTTTACCTCACCATTTGTCTGATTTCATAAAAATCATTTGTCTGATTTCATTACAATTAGTCAGTTTGTATGATTCACTAACAAAATATACTAACATCTAACATTATTACTCACTCATTCACATTTATAACATTAGTAGCAGCACCCCGCGTCTTTACCCGCTTCGAAAAGCTATTCTGCTTCAGTAGGTTGTAGGGTGATTTGTATCCTATATGTTAATCCGGACATTAATCGAGAACGTTTTTAAGAAAGACCAGGTCAAAAGTAGCCTAAACCACAGGAAAATCTCCTCATGCAAGATTAATTAATGTAGAAGAGGCAAAATTGGTATGTCAATATCGTAGCAAGTGGAAGGAAGTGGTGTCTGCCTAACCCTATGGGAAAGAGGCGTGAATGTATAAATTTATGTTAATTCGGTGTACAAACTATCCGCCGTGGAAAATTTCAACGAAATCCGTTCAGATGTTTGTAAAAAGACTAACAAACATCCATCCGTATACATTCACAAACATTAAAATGATGGGTTGCCTTATCCAGTCGTTTATCTATATCATGTCACTTTCACTAATAATTATTAAACATCAAGTTTGAGGTGCGTGGGCGGCATCGTTGTGATATCGTGTGACTCCTCTGGAATAACACTTCTGAGTAAACCTTATTTTCGTGAGCACAATTTTAAAGTGACAATTGTTATATCATCTATTTTCATTTTAATTATATCTGATACATCTATACTAATATATACAGCTGAAGAGTTTGTTTGTTGGACTGTTTGTTTGCTTGAACGCGCTAATCTCAGAAACTACTGCACCGATTTGAAATAATCTTTCAGTATTAAATAGCCCATTTATCGAGGCAGCCTATATTTTATTATGAAGTTACGCGGTTGAGGTGTAGCTAGTCTGCTATATTAATAAAACGCTTTGTCCTGAATTACTGTTGTATCAAAGCACAACTTAATAACTGATCGTAGAGACCTGAAATATGTAGTAGGTATTCAGGTCAACATTGTTTGTTATTTGGCAGAAATAACAAACAATTTTGGGGGATAATGCTGTTCGCGTCCGTGGGCTTTAGCTCAAGTCACCCACACGTGTCCCCTGGGTAGCGCCAAATGAACAGCACATCTGGTGGTAGGTTTCGACCGCGGTTTGTCACCACCCTCAAGGCAAAGCCATGCCGCCAAGTGATTTTTGTCGCATTCCGGCGTGTTGCCTTGAGTAGCCATCGTGGAAGGGGAGTCTGGGCAGCTGTGTGGTATTGCGAACCGGTTCCGGTGCTGCGTGGTGTCTGTGCTGGGTGACTGTTCGCGGAGGGTAGCGGGATCCTAAGCACGGTCTTCCGCTGGCCGACCGCAGGAAGTAGGGGGCCCAATTAGTAGGAAAGCCACCTACGATAGGCTGCCCCGCCAACTAGCGAAAATTCCCAGGATGCGTCACCGTGCCGGTTGGCGACCGGATGCGAGGGCCCGGTGAACATCTCTGGGGGGGTTAGGGCGCAGGGACCGAATTACCGTTATTTTTTTTATAACGATACCATTTACCGTTACGTTAACGATAAAAAAATAACGATATTAATAACGATACCCATAGGTCAGTTAACGTTATCTAATTACCAGTATTATTACCGGTTAAAATTGCAATTGTTATACCGGTAATTTATACGCCTATCTCTTTCTAACAATGAAGTTGGGGAGACTAGCATATTTTGGTGTTAGTACAAGTTACGACTTGCTAAAACCGGGACCCTATTACTAACACTCCGCGGTCCGTCTGTCTGTCTGTCACCAGGCTGTATCTCATGAACCGTGATAGTACCGTATTTCTATTGCCGCTATAACAACAAATACTAAAAACAGAATCAAATATTTTTTATTATATATTTATTATTATTGTTTATTATATAATATTTTTTAAGTGGGGCTCCCACACAACAAACGTGTTTATTTGCCGTTTTTTGCGATAATAGTACGGAACCCTTCGTGCGCGATTCCGACTCGCATTTGACCCGTTTTTTTAACTTAGGTTTCTAGCGTCCACTAAGTTGCAATTAGTGGGTGATATAAGATATTGTATGGGGTAAATTAGTCCCAACTACAGAACTTTGCATTGTGCGTGGTCTGACATGAACTTGGCCGATTTTTTATTTAATAATTCCTCTATCCTACTGTAGAAGTAATTTGAAAGATTTTTATTTGTTTACATTTTTATTTATTTATTTGGCTCTCCGACAACCTCCGTAGCGTAGCGGTATTTGGGACAACCTCCGTAGCGTAGCGGTATTTGGCTCGCTATAAGTTTCGGAGGTCGTGTGTTCGATCCCCACACCGGACAAGACATCTTTGTGTAAATTCTAAGATTTCTTTCCGGGTCTGGTTGGTTGAGAGACTACCCTCCGTGCCTCGGAAAGCACCTTAAGCCGTTGGTCCCGATTGTTATAACATCATCAGTATAATAATCGTATATCAAGGAACGGGCAGCAGCGTTTCCTTGTGTGGTACAACATAATACTGCGGTCGCCAATCCGCCTGCCAAGCGTGGTGACTATGGCAAATACCCTCCCCCGAGAGGAGGCCCATGTTCTGCGGTGGATGTTATACGGGCTGATGATGATGATGATATTTGGCTCTTCAACAATGAGTACACTGTTACATTAAAAAAACAATTATATTGTAAACTTAAGTCTAAATGTCTCACTACTTACAGAAGAGCACTGCATGCAAAAAATAATTATTATAAAATTTCAATACAATTAACATATTAAACTAAGTTGGATAAAATTGTCTTTCAAATAAAATATTTAATAGATAATAATAATAATTAAATAAGATTACAATTTGATTAAAAAAATTACAATATACCTTTACATTAAAAAGGTAATTTATTATTCATCATCATCAGCATTTCAGCCGTAGGACGTCCACTGCTGGACATAGGCCTCACTCATAGATCTTGTTGCGGTTAGAAGCGGCCTGCAGCCACCGTGATCCCGCGGCTTTAACCAGATCATCCGTCCATCTAGTAGGTGGACGTCCTACGCTACGCTTGCCGATCCGCGGTCTCCATTCGAGAACTTTTCGGCCCCAACGGCCATCTATTCTCCGTGCTATATGGCTTGCCCATTGCCACTTCAACGAACTAATCCGTTGAGCTATGTCGGCAACCCGCATTCTTCTACGTATCTCCTCATTTCTGATTCGACCTCGTAGAGAAACCCCGAGCATAGCTCTCTCCATAGCTCGTTAAGCGACTCTGAGCCTGTTTCAAAAGGCCTATAGTAAAGGACCACGTTTCGGATCCATAGGTCATCACTGGCAACACGCACTGGTTAAAGACACTGAGTCTTCAGGCACTGAGGTATATTGGAGGAAAAGACGTTGCGAAGTTTCCCGAACGCTGCCCATCCGAGTTGGATTCGGCGATTGACCTCCTTCTCGAAGTTGGACCTACCTAATTGGACTCTCTGTCCTAGGTATACATATGCGTCAACAACTTCAAGAACCGTATTCTCAACCATTAAAGGGGCAGGCACAACATGGACGTTAGACATGATTTTCGTCTTGTCCATGTTCATTTTAAAACCTACCGTTGTGACGTTGGGAGACTCAGTTGAGGTCTTCGAGCATTGTACTGAATTCTTCCATCGACTTTGCCATGACCACGATATCATCAGCGAATCGAAGGTGAGTGATGTATTGGCCGTTGATGTTGATGCCTAGTCCTTTCCAATTCAGAAGTTGAAGGTGTCTTCTAAAGTGGTCGTAAACAGTTTCGGAGAAATAACGTCTCCCTGTCTTACGCCTCTTTTTAGTGGAATCGCCTTCGTACTTTGTTCTTGTACTCGAACCGACATTGTGGAGTTTCTATACAAACATTTCAACTCTTCGATATACCGATAGTCAATACGGCATCGCTGGAGAGACTCAAGTACGTTTCGACCGAATCAAAGGCTTTCTCGTAGTCCACAAACGCTAAACAAAGCGGCAAGTTATATACTCTTCGGTCTTCTGTATTACTTGCCGCAGCGTATGTATGTGGTCTACGGTACTATAACCTTTTCGGAATCCGGCTTGTTCGGGAGGCTGAAGGTCATCAAGCTTTCGTTCGCGACGATTCGCAATAACCCTGGAGAACAGCTGCTTATAGACATGACTCAAAAGCGAGATGGGCCTGTAGTTCCTTAGTAAGGTGTTATCGCCTCTCTTAAAGAACAACACCACATCGTTATTGTTCCATGCTTTAGGCGTGGTGCCTCCGAGCAAGGCGGAATTTAAGAGCTTCTGAAAGACTTTAAGTACCGGTAATCCACACGCTTTCAGGAGCTCTGATGTGTTTTTTGCAAACTAATGGTCAGGAGGATGAAGGACAAGTCGCGATCACGGGCGCATTCTTCTCCTGTGGATCGGATAGAAAGCTTATATCAAAACGAGGCTAGTTACTACCATATAAAATTTATTAACTACCAAACTGTACGGTAACTTTTTAAAAGTCTATAAAATACAAAATTTGCGTTATTTATGAACTTAAGTTAAGTTTATAAAATTTTAACCAATAGTCGCATATTTAATTGTTTAATTATAACCATTGGTTTGCCATGATATTTAATAACAGATAACATCGCAAATACGTACATTATACTATCTAAAAATGTATAAATTTTTTCATATAATTCATATAGTAACAAAACCGACTCAGATACAACACAGCTCGCATCTAACCAACAAAAGCATTCAAAGATTTCAGAAACAATTAAAAATGCTTTATATTAGGCGTTCGCTCCAGTGGGTGTTAGTTTTTTAAAACCATAGAAAAACGAATCAAATCCACATAACTACTCCCAAATAGGGCAATGATAGAAATAATATCCTACTAATATTATAAAAGCGAAAGTTTGTATGTGTAAAGTATGTATGTTTATTACTCTTTCACGCAAAAACTAGTGAACGCATTTGTCTGACAGTTTGCACGCATACTTTATAATATAAAGAGGAAAGATTTGTACGTAAATATGTTTGTAAAGAATTGGCTCAAAAAGTACAGGACCGATTTAAAAAATTCTTTCACCATTTGAATGCTACATTATCAGTTATCACCGATAAATATAGGCTATATTTAATTATGAAGTTCCCACGGGAACGGGAGTTACGCGGGTAAAATCGCGTGCGGGAAGCTAATAGTTGACTAACTGGATTAACATATAGGCTATAAAACATCACGCTCCAATCCACTGAAGCAGAGTAACGCGGGTAAAACCGCGGGTCGTAGCTAGTCTATAATAATATTATAAAGAAGAAGATTGATTTTTTTTATAAAAGATTACTAGCAGAGTCTTTGCAAACTACTGTTATATATTACTATATTCTCGTTAACCCCTCGTGCTAAGCTAAAATACCTGTGTTACGAGTGGGTTCGCGTCGGTAGCGCAATGCGTGCGAATCGAACCGGCGACCACATGATCGCAAGTCCGATGCCCAGCAATTGGACTACTTGTCCGATTTCAATAATTCTTTCAATATTAGATAGCCCATTAATAGAGGAAGGCTATATGAGATGGCACACTGAGGCCAATACGAGCTGAGCACCAATAAAGAATCTTTTAAAATCAGAGTTAGCCCAAAGTAACTATTAAACTGGCTAGGGCGTCGAACTTGTGATCTTGAGGTCGCCGGTTCGAACCACACCCATTGCACAACCGACATGAACCCACTCGTAACACAAGCATTTAAGCTTAGCACGAGGGGTTAACAAGAATACTAGTAGACTGCAAAATGCTGTTAGTAAGGTCAAAAAAAAAAAACTTCGCAGTGTTATTGTATCTATATTTTTTGTATGTCAAACCACCTGCAAATGTACCTATATATTATTCCTGCGAATACATAATTATGATTATGATTATGATGAAGTAGCAAAAGCCTTGTGGCGAACAATCCGAAAAAAAAACTCGATGTTTGTTATGATCACTAAAATAAAATGACACGCGTGAGCAGGAGCCGTCTCGTACTCATATTTTTGTTGCCGCTCCGCTTAAGCCCCGCCCAATGCACGGCGCGCGCGCGGCACTCGTTTCGGTTTGGCAACGTCGCACCAGACGTTGCTAGATTTTAGCGAAATAACGCTATTAGTAACGCTATTAAAATACCGGTAAATCCTGCGATACAACGTTATTTTTATCGTTAAATATTTAACGTAACGGAACGAAATGTTTTGGTACTTTTACCGGTATTTTTTTGGTAACGGTAACCGTCCCTGTTAGGGCGTCCCCGCGCGCTCCAGATCAGTCTCCCGTCGGTGCAGCATTACGAATGTATTGCGCGGTACTCGCTCTTGCTACACCTCGCCCAACTGTCTCTTTCCTGCTTGTCTGTTCGCCATCAAAAATAATGAAATCGAAAAATAGGAAACTGGTTAAACAGCGGTTGCACTCCCTCGCACTAAAAGTGCACCTCTCCAACATCCGAGGTCTGCACTCCAATCTCATCCCGGTCCATCACCACCTTGAGACCGAAAAACCACATCTGCTGTTCCTCACGGAGACGCAAATCAGATGTCCAGCTGACGCAGCATACTTGCACTACCCAGGGTACACCCTGGAGCACAATTTTGAGCCACGCGCTGGCACCTGCGTGTATGCTCGCGATGACATCTGCTGTCTACGTCTCCGCAACATTGAGGATTCCAGTTTCTCCGTATTGTGGGTTCTGGTGGACACTGGCTTGGAGCAGATACTCTATGCCAGTGTCTATCGGTCGCACACCGAAAACATGGAGACAACCAGGTTGTTTCAGTACCTTTCGGACTCGGCTGAATTAGATCAGCTCAGGTATCCATCGGCGCAGCTAGTTTTTCTGGGGGACTTCAATGCCCACCACCAGGAGTGGCTGTACCCATACCAGAACACCGACCATGCTGGGAGATTAGCGTATGCATCTGCACTGACGCTTGGTCTCTCCCAATTGGTGACTGGGCCGACACGGGTACCAGACATTGATGGCCATACGGCCAATTGCTTAGACCTTCTGCTGACAACCGATCCAGACCGATATTAAGTCGCGGTTTCCTCACCGTTGGGTAGCTCCGACCACTGTCTGGTGAAATCTGTGTCTGTCTACTCGCCACCCGATCCCGATCTCAAGGGGACTAGGCGAGTATGGCGATACAAGTCAGCAGATTGGGATGAGATGCGGCATTTCTTCGCGTCTTACCCTTAGCTGCGCTTATGCTTCTCTTCAGACGACCCGACTCGCTGCGCGGAGGCTGTTTCTGAGGTGATATGCCAGGCTATGGAATATTTCATTCCATTTTCTGACGTCTCACTCCAAGACAAAGCCCGTCCATGGTTCAACGCTGAGTGCGATAGTGCTGAAGCACATAAGCACTCTGCTTACCAAGCGTGGGCGGATGCTCGAGCCCGCAAAGCGCCAAATGTCCGGAAACTGAAGAGAGCCTTCAATAGTGCTGCCAAGTCTTGCAAACGTGCTCTACGCAAGGCCCGCTTTGACCATATTGGCCGCATTGGAGCCAGACTAGCATCTTACCCATCTGGGAGTAAAGCTTTTTGGTCTCTTGCCAAATCGGTCGAAGCCAATTTCTGTCGGTCCTCTTTTCCGCCACTGCAGAAGCCGAACGGTTCATTAGCTCACACCGCCAAAGAGAAAGCAGACTTGTTTGCATCTCTATTTGCGAAGAATTCACAACTAGATGCTGCTGGTAAAAGTCCACCCAGGCTACCTCATTGCACTTCCACTATGCCTGAGGTGCACATTCGGCAAAAGGTGGTACTTAAAATTCTTAGCACTCTAGATGTGAATAAGGCTAATGGGCCTGACGGCATTCCTGCCATTGTCTTGCGGTCATGTGCCCCTGAGTTG
Source organism: Nycteola revayana (assembly GCA_947037095.2). Lineage (NCBI taxonomy): Eukaryota > Metazoa > Arthropoda > Insecta > Lepidoptera > Nolidae > Nycteola > Nycteola revayana. Next base: position 32,054,581 of record OX344838.1, read on the forward strand.
TCCCTGTTTTGATTCGCCTCTATCGCTTGTCCCTGACGACTGGTCGAGTTCTAGTACCCTGGAAGATTGCCAATGTTCAACCGGTTCCCAAGAAAGGTAGTCGTGCCGACCCTGCCAACTACCGACCAATCGCAATCACCTCCATACTCTGTAAGGTTATGGAGCGTGTGTTAAACAACCGTCTCCTAGCATACCTGGAAGACAACGACCTCCTCAGTGACCGTCAATTCGGATTCCGTCGAGGCCGGTCTACTGGGGATCTTCTTGTTTATGCTACTCACTTCTGGAGCGAAGCCATTGAGAGACACGGTGAGGCTCTTGCCGTGTCTCTTGATATCTCTAAGGCTTTTGACAGGGTTTGGCACGCAAGTCTCATTAGTAAGCTTCCGGTTTATGGTATTGCTCCCGAACTTTGTACTTGGATTCAGGATTTCTTGAGGGGAAGGTCCGATCTTCTTGGTATTAATGCCGGTGTCCCTCAGGGATCTGTTCTCTCCGCGACTCTTTTTTTGCTGCACATAAACGACCTGCTAGTTACTCCCGGTATCTTTGGGTATGCAGACGACAGCACAGTCTCGGTGAGATACTTGTCTGATGCGAAGTCTAGGTCAAAGGTCCAGTCGTTCAGGGAGTCGATGATTGAGGAGGTGAACTCGATCTTGGAGGCTGTCTCCTTATGGAGTGATGCCAACCTGGTTGGGTTTAACCCCTCAAAAACACAGGCGTGTCTTTTTTCGGCGAAACGGAGTCCATTCCAACTGACTCCGACTTTCCGGAATGTCTCCGTTCTGATCAGCGACCATCTTGAGCTGTTAGGGCTTGACCTCTCTTCTAATCTAAACTTCGGTCACTACATCGAGTCCATTGCAAACACTGCAGCCAAAAAACTTAGCATTCTCTCCAAGGTGAGGCGGTACTTCACATCGGAGCAGCTCTTAAGTCTTTACAGAGCTCAAGTTCGCTCCTGAATGGAATACTGTTCTCATCTTTGGGATGGGTCTGCTAGATATCAGCTGGATGCTCTGGACTCATTGGAGCGCCGAGCGAAGAGAGTCATAGGCAATAACTCACTGGTGGAGGCAAGTCTTCATAGCCTCGAACACCGTAGACGAGTAGCCTGCCTATCGGTTTTTTATCGGTTACATTTCGGGGAGTGTGCGGAGGTTCTACATAACCTGATACCCTCTTCACCCTTCCATCACCGGACGACTAGGCGCGGCGAGCGGTTTCACCCTTTTGTTGTAGACATTCCTTCAATACGCACGAAGCGATTTGCTTCTTCCTTCATAATGCGGACGGCTAAGGAGTGGAATTCTCTGCCGGGGTCGGTTTTTCCGGAACGCTATAATCTGGACATCTTTAAGGCTAAAGTGAACAGACACTTATTCTAGGCAAGCGTGTATCATCTAAGGCCTTATCTTTGCCTTCTATCAAGCGAGATTATGGTCAAACGTAAGCCTATATAAGTATATATAGTAAAAAAAAAAAAAAATTATATATTATATTTTGTTTATTTTTCAGTATGAGTAAAAAACTTATATGAATTTGTATATAACTTCATATTATTGAGATATTTGTCTGTAAACGTTTAAAAAAGTGCTGATTGGCTATATTTGCATATTTCTTTATAATGGTGAAATGATTTTATTACAAAATTTAATATATTAGTCATATATCTTTTTAATGCAGTTTACATTTTTGTTTGTTTTCTAATGCAAAAATATTAGAGGTTTTGTGGAGTTATATTTTTTTTCATTCATTTAAATAGAGTAATTTTGTATAGAGTTTTTCATGATATCACTCAAATGTTCATATTTTCATATAGGAACATTACAGTCAACTGATTAAACACTCAAGCGTATTGTTTAATCATTCAAACTATGAAATTACCCTGAAATTACAGATAAATGTATTACTTTTTGTGTAATTAGTAAGATGCAATTGTACGACAATTGGATTAAATGTGCCATGAATACAAAGTTTGGTACTAATCAAATCAAAGTCCTTATTTATTTTATCTTTTTTAAAACAGCTTTGAACGTGCCAGTCCAATAATTCACTACTCAAATTTTAATTTATATAATTTTATTTTAAACAAAATAAGTGCAGTAAAACTACCCATTTAATGTTTGTCGTTGTATTGCTTTAGGGATAAAAGGCGAGCATGCGCGACGGCAGCGGTCAGTGCTGCTATGTTCAATAAATTTATTTTTAATTTGTTTCTGTTTCTATTTATATTTATATTTTACTGTTTTTTATGTGCATTAAATAAATATTTCAATTATACTTACATACTGTTTCCAACAGATAGTAAAAGCGGCCTGCAATAATAAGGTAATCACACATTGTTATTACCCCTTATTTATGGTTGTACAATCGATATAATTATGTATATTATTATTATTATTATATAGAAACCACACTAGCAGCTTAATAAGCTAATGCGTGTGTCTCTAGTGATTTGAAGTATTCGTCAAGTCTGTTTTTAAAGAAATTTTAAAGTGGGTGCCTTTATCACACTTTCAGGTAGCTTGTTCCATTCAGTGACCACACGGTTAGGTAGAAGTGGTTTACAGGGTTTCCTTTATGAGACATCATATCCGATTTCAATGAATATCCTCTGAGATGTTTGTTTGTATTAAGTGAGTACAGATCCTCAAGTCCAGGAACATTGTAGTAGCCAGTTAGTATTTTGTAAGTGAAGTAAGGTATTGTATATAAGTACTTTTACAATTGTATTACCTTGATTATCATTGGCACTAGAGCTCATTCTACCATGCAAGGGTGTCTACAAATCATTGTCTTTGAGATACACTTTCTGTATGAAACATATTTTATGTATTTTTTTTTCGAATAGCACTGCCAAAAATTAGATAATATTATAAAGAACATGGTGTATAAGATGCTAAGGTATACTATCTGATTAACGGATAAATTGAAGAGATGGTGCTACGTATAATGACTAGGTACTTTAGTAAAGATAATAAAAAAAAACATTAAGTTACGGTTTTTATGTCACTGTCCCAATTGGGTAATATTGTTCCTTAGATACTTACAGAGTGCTTTAGTTATGGTAGTCACGTAATATCCGCTGCTTAATGACATCATATTCTAGTTATTGATGGTCCTCCTCACACACTCTGTAAAGAAGAGGCCCATTTCAGACCTCCGCCAGGGTCGATGCAATATATTGCCATAATTACCACGTTTCACAGGCGGATTTGTGATCGCAGTAAGATAGTTAGTAGCCTTGAGTTAGTTGTTGCTGCCCATCCATCAGCTGTATGCCCCTTAGTCGTCTCTTACTGCATCCATGGGAAGATTGGAAAATGAGGTGGAGTACTATGTCGGTAATAACATGGACATAGAAAAAAAAACTATAAGTACACAGATATGTGTCCAATGATAGTATTAATAAGGGAATAATAATAATTAAATTAGCAATAACTACACTTGCATTAAGGAAATAAATCGTCGTGTAGTGAGGAATTTTACAATAATGTATTTTAGTTTTTTTTTATTCAAGTCTGGGTGTACTTTGTGCCCCAAATGTAAATTAAATCGAGAACAGCCAGTACACAGATGCCACTGCCTTATACTAGTACATTCAAACATCAACTTCCTATTTTGAAGCATTGATTCCAAACTCAATAAACGAATTATTGAAATTGGAATGGAAAATTTAGTTCTCGATACAATCTGTCACCGCTAGTATTCGTTGAATGGAAACTGATTGTGGCACAGGATTTTTGAAAGCGCGCGATTTGTGCGATTCAAGCTCCGCGTGTTGGTTAGGTGTCTACAAATGACATGTAATTCTAACTTGCGGATGCAAGGACGCATAAAGGGATATTCACATTAAGGTTTTTTAAGAAAGAATAAAATTTTATTTTCATTAAGCATGGGTAACAAAATATACTTGGTACTTTATGAAAAACATAATAATTATAATATAGTTTATTTTGACTTGTTATGAAAATTGTGTCGTGTTTTTTTTACATTTATAAATGTCAAAATAATGTTTAACCAATATTTTTGTGTGATATACAAACTAATGTATTGAATGTGTTGCCGAGCAAAAAAGGAAATAAGAGAATCGATGATAGGTAAATAGTATTGAAGCACTTGGACGTCTCATAGGTACATCTAATTTCCCGAAGAAAATAAGCTTTTGTGCTTTACTCTAAAAAACATTAAAAGTTTTGTGAGATAATGGTAAATTTTGTAAAATATATATATTCCTAACTGCCTTATAAGCCGATCAGGAATTTTATTTTCTTCTGTTTATATCATTCCTCTGTCATAAAATCGATACATAAATCGATTATAGCGATTCTTAATAATTCTTTACTGTACACTATAACTCAATAAATGTATATCCGAGCAATAAATAGTATTCGTATAGTAATTGAGAAATGGTATATACAAAGGCGAACTTGAAAATAAACTGAGTAAAAATTGAGTACGTAAATCGATTCAAAGACGCCGACTTACGCGGCGGCGTCTTTTTATCGATTTGATTTTCCCATCACTAAATAGTGCTTGTGACGTCATAATAGGTATTCAAAAAATGGCACGCTTGGTTTTCATACAGATCGTGATACTTGTGTTATCTAGGTATATCTATATCTGTGGAAATACGGGATAAAAAAGTTAAACATATTTATATTTCTAATATTTTATTCTCGTCTAGAATCACACCAAAATACCCACTGTCATAACAATTACTTAATTAACCCATTCGTAAAATATGACTTACCTACCGACGTAAAACTTTATTCTTCCATGTAAAAACGCCCCTACTATGATAAGGTCACGTCGGAAAACGTGCCGACGCGCTTAAAAATATTCCCAGCGCGAAGATATTGCGCAGTAAAGTTAAAAATTCAATGTTTTGGCATCTAAACTCCCACCTCACTCGTCATTTGGATTAAAAATGAAAAGTTTATATTTTTACTACGAAATATAAGTGTCGTTAAAAACTTTTTAAGGCCCTTGAAATTGGATTTTTTGAGATACTTGTTATATTAATAATACCACGAATGGGATTTTTATGATACTTTATTTTCTTCCAAGGTGCAACGGAGTAAAATCTCTTATTTATAGCGTCTCATTTTTATGTTATGGCCATTTATTTTCCGCATTCACAACGTGAGCTTCACTACTGGATTATATTATTTTGTAATATTGTAAAATTGCTTAACGTGGTCTAAAATTAATACTATAATATAAAAATGAATCCCTATATTCCTTGGTCATCGCATCACGCGTGAACTGATGGACCATTTTCACTCATTCTCTTTGTGTTGTGTTTATTATTGCCAGAAGATGTAGAAAAAAAATAGAATTGAGCGAAATATAAAAAAAAAATACTCCAAAATAAATTTTCTTCAGTTGATATTACTGTCAGCTCTTTGAAATAATTGTCAACGACTGATAGAAAGCCACATTATTTGTAATTGTCATAGGTTATATTTTAAGACAAGGTTCCGACAGGGATCTACGCGGGTAAAACCGCGGACAGCTAGTTCTATACAAATTAGTTAGGCTGAGGTGAGGCTTTTGCTACTTCACCAGGCATAAAGGTGAGCAGAGCTCCAGCCTAGATAAATTTACAAATTAGTATGTAATTATATTTCTACTAAATAATAAATATATATATATATATAGTAATTACTTGATAGGATGACTCATCCGCCTTCGGTTGAATCGTTATCGCGCTTATGATACAAATTAAAATGCTTTCTATTATAATAAAAAGAAAACCTTATGGATCATTAAACGCAATGCTTAACTAAGTCCGTAGAGGAAAATAATAAATCGAATATAATTCAAAAGTAATATTCTCTAGTGATAACTGTGATCTTTAATTTCAGAATTTAATGAAACTTTTCTCATTCTAACTTATTTTATGGCTTTACCGCGATAGGAACAAAGTATCCTTTAATTTACGGCTCCACGAATCATATTTTTAAAGATTTTCAGCAGCTTTCAGATGCCTTTTTCGTATATAATGAATTAAATACGTCAATAAAATATCTCAATTTATTATTGTTTGAAAAATGCATTTTCCAAATAATAATGTGCACTTACCTATTTATCAATACCACATAGAATTCATACAATAGCATATATTTATAGTCTTACAGGTATACTATACTATTTATGCATGATATTGTTATTCGTACAAAGAGGCCAGACATAAAACAATGTTTGTTGTATTTGCCATACCAAATAAATGATCCAAATACCTCCCTTTATAACCGCCACAAAGTATTAGCTACCCTATATCTTGTTACAAGGGTCAATCTTTAAGGGCCAGCATTAGCCTTCTGACCGCCCTCAAAGGAAATAGAGGAAGATTCACTAATGGACCCAATGATTTTCGGAAATCAAACGTTTATTTTGTGTTGCGTAGGAAAAGACAAGATATTATGTAAGCTGGCTTCTAAAATAAATATATCTTGTACACAGAATGATCCAAGTTAGTCTCCGACCTTTAATTACACTTATGGACGGAGAGCTGACAACCGAAAAGGCAAGGTAATTTGATCATTCATAAAAATGATTTATCAGCTTACCTGGAGCATTCTAAGCATAAAGACGTCGACCTGGCAGGATTCGCGTGGTGGATGTGGGAGTTATGGGGTGGGAAAAAAATAAAAAAAAAGGTAATGTGATCAGGATTACTTTTTATGCCAAATGGTTTGCCTACCTCCCCAAAGCACACAAAAAAAATCTGGCGTCATTTGGTTGGTGGAAAGGTAGAGCCAGGCTTAATTAAAGTGAGGAAGCGCGTTCGGTTTACCGAACATGAACGACGCGCCGAGAGAGCACGGACGCCGTAGTCATGTGTATCCCCTCCACGCGCTCTTTTTCATGCCCCTTAGCTCTTTCTCGAGCAAAATACAATTTAAAATATAAATTTTCAATTATTTTTTTCGACATGTTCCCACCAGAATTATTGGCTGGCTTTTTTTTCCTAGCCTCTGGGAATACTAAACTTTAAGCACAAAAAAAGCCAGTCTTGTTCTTATTACCTAAAAATATATTTTTTTTTTCCTCACTTTAATTAAGCCTGGCGATACCTTTCCACCAACCAAATGACGCCAGATTTTTTTTGTGTGCTTTGGGGAGGTAGGCAAACCATTTGGCATAAAAAGTAATCCTGATCACATTACCTTTTTTTTATTTTTTTCCCACCCCATAACTCCCACATCCACCACGCAAATCCTGCCAGGTCGACGTCTTTATGCTTAGAATGCTCCAGGTAAGCTGATAAATCATTTTTATGAATGATCAAATTACCTTGCCTTTTCGGTTGTCAGCTCTTAGTCCATTAAGTAAAGTATTTTTTAGTAACAACAACAATTATGTTAACAATTAATGAATTTATTTAAACATATGTATATATATTGGTTTGTCCGAAACATAGTACGTAATACATATATGTGGTATGATGAAGATCAATAAGTAACCAAGTTTGGTTAGTAAGGTTACGTCATAGAGCAGTTCATATAGCAATATTTTACTTTATTAATCTATAAACAATAAAATATTAGTCTTATACTCAGTTGAGTTCTAGATGTAACTAGTCTAAATAACAATTCATACTTTGATGACAAGACGTATAGTGACACTTATACTCTTGAATGCTCTAAATAGAGGTTATGAGTATTATTACAAATATATGTCTAAATTAAATATTTTATATGACTTTATGATTCTAACAAGTAAATGTAAATGCGGGATAAAAAAAAATAGTTTACTTCGAAAAACTAGTCTGTTGTCTACTGCTGAATTCAATCCAAAATGAGAATGCTACGACCAACAAAAGCGCGCTTTGACCCACAAGTCTACAGTTACTTCAATTAAATATTCGATTCGTAATTACGTCGCAACTGCACGGAAGCAAATACGACCTGTTTGACCACTTTGATGAGTCGATTGTCAATGGAGGAACAACAATTAGGCGATGGTTGACTCAGCGTCTGACGTCATTAATTTACCTCGGAAACCAAACGTCTGACCCAGCGTTTACTTACCCACTGTAAATTATTCCAATTCCCTAATGGATAAAAGTTATACATTGGTGTTAGAAATTGTTTGGCCGTATCGTTTTTTTCTCTATTAAGCTTAAAATATCTGTATTTTCATCACTTATGTCTTACACTTGTGTACTAAAATTGTGAAGATCCATTGGCTCTTAAGACAGGACACTGCTGAAGTGTATTAAATATTGGAATAAATGAAGGTTTGTGTTTGAAATAATTGATTTGTCTCAAGATGAAATGTGATTTCGATGTCATGTTGTACAGTTGAAAACTATTTAGATAATATTTAGCAAATATAAATTATAATATATAGCTTGAATTAGAATACAGTTTGCGTACGTTTAAATCATTAAAGCATTGCCTGTGTAGAAGTAAAATCAAAAAGACTAGAAAACGTACACTTTGTTGCAAAATATAACATAATGCGGAAAATTCGAAGTGAGTACATCATATTCAATTGCAATACCTAGACATATATATTATGCAATCGGAGGCCTTATCGCTAAAAGCGATGTCTTGCAGTCAATAGTTGTTAATAAAGTCGAATTTTAAACAATTAAGTTGAACCATAAAGCTCGTTCGTCGTATTAATAAATTCACTATGTTATTAAAAAGACAGACAGCTACTATTAATACCGTTTATTATAGCACTTGAACTGTTTTATTTCAGTGTTGGTAATGGATGTTCCGTGTCACAGTTATCTTTTATCCTATTTATGATAGTATACTGTGCCATGATTGACTTTAAAAATAAGTCACCAGGCATCAACATTTTATATTATAATAATTTTCATTTAGTGAATATTGGTACGTTGAATACAAATCATTTAAAATGAAATTGACTATTTTGTTTGTTTTATTTGAGATTATAATATTGATTAAAGCTTATTTACACGCTAGACATATACTTCAAAATACTGGATCAGAAAAACGTTATTTGCGGAGTTACGTAGAAATCACCAACCCGTATGCCAAGCGTGGTGACTATGGTATTATTTACTTCAGAGGAGGTGAACATTATACAGGATAATGATGATCAAGCTACTGTTTAGCGTAGAAAAAAAAACAGTAAGTTGACGAGGTGGATAAAGCTAAATCACATTAAGGGTAACCGCGTGTACTTATAGTGAATCGTCACAATTTTATGAGATAACGATTTCGATTTCTCGATAAAAAAAAATAACCACCACTTTACTTTATTTGAGAAATTAAAAAAATACTTGCCTCTGGGATGACTGCGTCATCATATTATTATAGAAAATACATCCTCCAAGTTTCAAGTCTTTTGGATAAGCGGCTTAGGCTATGCGTTAATCTGTCAGTTAGCACAGCATATATAAGTAGTTGGCTCATGAAACTGTCTCAATATAATTTAAACTTATTCAGTAAAAATTAAATAAATAACAACGAAGACAACCATTTCGGCAATAAACGCCTACAAAAAATAAATAAAACTATTGGACTTATACCCCAGTTGAGTGTATTTCGCCGGACCGTCTCATGTGGGTCGTGTCGAAACCGGTGGTAGAGTAACCCACTGAGTTTGTTTCGCCTGATCTTCTTAGTAGGGGCGCTTTGGCCGGTGGCAGCATTAAAGCGCGTCCTCATATGCCTCAAGTGCCTGTAATTAGTTTACGAAAATAAAAATGATTTTTATTTTGTTTAGCTTTAAATGCTCTGGGCGTAGGCAATGCTTGTGATTAACGAAACAGTGTCATACAATTTAATTCTATTTCAGAAAAGTATTTCAAAAACATGTATTGTAATAGTAATCAACTGCTCGCTTGATGCTAACGAAATATTTCGTTAGTGTTGTTCACGAAGAGCTGCGTAAATCTAGCTGTACGTTGCTAACAACAATAAAAATGACGTGCGGCGTCGGAAGTGACGTTTACCAAATCAATTCCGACTCTGTTTAACAAGTATTTAGAAAAGATTTTATCATCAAAATGTACCTTAAAACGACAATTTTTCATTAGTACGTTGGCATAAAAGCGATCTGCGTGATGTTAAACGTTGATCGTAGCTTATGCAGGTTTGAAATACGAGAGGTTTCATTAATACGTTGCCCACCCAAATCCCCAAATCTCCAATTCCGCTAAACTAATGCTCATCGTCATAACTTATACTTCCCCAGTCTAATAGTACGTTACGTAAAAGCGTAGTAACGCGGTTACATCGATTTTTTATGATATATTGTTTCTCTAGCCAATACTGTCCGACGAAGGGGCAAAGGGCTTCCGTAAATCCTTCCAAGTATTCCTTCCTTTACCGCACCACCTCTACCCAGTGCTCTCGATACGCCTCGAAATTATCTCGCCACCTCTTTCTAGGCCATCCCTCGGCGACGCCATCCATCGTTAGGCACCCGAGACTCTTGTCCAGCGGTCATTGTACATGCGAGTTGATCAAAATATCGAAGAAAGTATTTTTAATGAATTTACAAGTTATATTTATATAACATACTAGCTGACCCGGCAGACTTCGTACTGCCTCAATTGATAAATAAAAGACCTAAACTTTTGTATAAAATAAACTGGTCCGGTGAGACTTCGTTTACGCGGTGTCCTACATCTACCCTTCTCCTACCCTACTCCTAACCTACCCCTACCCCTACCATACCCCTACCCCTACCCTACCCCTACCCTACCCTACCCCTATCCTACCCCTACCCTACACCTACCCAACACCTACCCTACCCCTACCCTACCCCTACCCTACACCTACCCAACACCTACCCAACCCAACGTCTATTTTATCCCTCGACACTCGCCGTCTTGCACCGACAATGATCAACGCCCTCGCGCCGAACGTAGAGTTTGGTTCGGTGCAACTCATTTTTACCGGTGAAATTAATTTCGCCGGCCTCGGCCCTGCGTTCCTTGCCGCGCGGGGTCGCTGCGCTCTCGTGTGCAATTTGCCGTCTCCTTCCGGAGCATGACTACTTCGTAGAAGGATACGACGGCTATCCGCTGACCCACAGCGACGGGACGCCCAGGTATCGAGCCGAGGACCGCTCTGAGATCTTCGCCGACCACCTCGAACGCCAATTCCGACCGAACCCGACCGTCGACGCAGCGCACC